>CM050926.1:21306088-22691357 GCA_027742785.1 Vigna reflexopilosa | reverse complement strand
AAAAGGATAAAATTAAAAAAGAAATATAGATATTAAAACAAGCAATATCATTTATATATATTACTGAAAAGACATGCTCACTTTTTATGATAATAAAAAAGAAAAAAAATTAAAAATTAAAAATACAATCAATCAGAAAAAAAATGGTTAAATTTAAATGAAGGGTGAGTTAAATGATAAAATAATTATTTTAATTTTTAAAAAATTTAACTTAAAAAAGATAAAATTGAAAAACAATATAAATAAAAAAAATCTCTCTCTCTTTATATAAGTATAAATTATGATAATAAATAATAATTTTACACTTTTATTGTACATATAAATAATTTTTATAATTTATTGTAGATAGTTTTTATTTATTTTGTAGGAAGTTTTGTAATTAAAAATGATTAAGTTTTAGAAAAGGGTTAAATGAAAAAAATACGGTTAAATTTAATAAGAAAACTATTATTTGAAGAGTAAAATTAATAAAATAATTATTTTAATTTTTAAAAAATAATTTAAAGAATAAAATTAGAAAATATGTGAACACCAATCAGAGAAATCTCTTCTTTTTATAAATATATTTTTGATTTTTGATCGAAAGCAGTTTAATATTTTGTTTTTCAAGTTAAAATTTTGAAGATTTGTTTGATTTTACTTATTTTGATAAAATGAAGTGGATTGCGTATTTTGTTTTCCCTGAAAAGGTGGCCCAATTGATTTAGAAGGAGTTTGTGTGAGTTGGGGGTGCGAAGATGAGATGAGCAAAGAATCAAGGTTGCTTCTTTATCCTCAGCAAACTACAAGAAAACTGGGCTTACTTCCTCCACACCCCTTCCTTCGAGCTCCAATCAAGACTACGCTTTCCCTTTCGCAGTTCACACTTACAAATAACGCTCACAATACATTCTTTGCTGCCAGACCACGCTCACTCACACTTCATTCCCACTTTCTCTACAATCACAAGAGGAAGAAGCAACCTTTCATAATGGGAATGAACGGTGCTTCACACCACGACAACGTCGTTCTCAAGTCCCCAAATGACCGTCGTTTGTACCGCCTCCTCCATCTCCCCAACGGCCTCCGCGCTCTGCTCGTTCATGATCCCGAGATTTACCCAGAGGGGCCTCCCAAGCATGCTCCAGAGGAGGATGAGGTTGAGGAAGGAGAGGAAGATGATGATGATGAAGAAGAGGAGGAGGAGGAAGATGATGATGATGAGGAGGAGGAGGAGGAAGATGATGATGAGGGTGATGGGGAAAAGGATGGGGTCAAGGGTGGTGGGGCGGCTGCCCAGAGCAAAAAGGTTGTTTTTTTATTGTGTTATGCTTATTTTGGGAATGCCCATTTCGATTTTAGCTTCGGTTTACAGTGTGCTGCTGTTGTGGCTTTGTGGGTTGGTTGTTCTGGTGTAGATGGGATCTGGGTTCTGTGTGGAAATGTGGGGATGTGAGCGATTATGCTGTATGTGATTTGGTTTGTTGCTTTGGTGTTTTTGAATGTGAATGAATGAATTATGTATTTTTGTTTTTTGCAGGCTGCAGCAGCTATGTGTGTAGGAATGGGCAGCTTCTCCGACCCGAATGAAGCTCAGGGACTAGCACACTTTTTAGGTTTGGATATTTTCCCCATTTAGGTACTGTTTGGATATACTTGTTCCTAAGTGTTTATATGAGAAGGAACTGGGAAGGTACAATGAATTAAACTGTTTTCATAAGTTAGAATCAACTTATGTATTGAGGCTTTTTATAAAAGCTCTCTCATCGAATACCTATGCAAACTAAAGTGTATAAGTTGGCTTTTACTTAAGTTTAATTCATTTTACTTACTTGTCTTATTCTTTTATAAGTGTTTATTGGGAAGTTTATACAAATAGGACCTTAATTTGTTTTCCTGTCTTGATTTATACTTGTGTGGCCTTTTTTAGATATCCTGGATTAAAATTGAGAATTTGACGTATTTGATTTGCAGAACACATGCTCTTCATGGGGAGTGAAGAATTTCCAGATGAAAATGAGGTCTGTTTGGCTATGTGATGTGCGGATTATTCATGTCTGTTTGAAAAGGATTGAATTCGTATGTACTATTGAGAAAACAATTTATCTATAACATGTTTGCTTTGGTTTAGAAGCATGATGTAAACAAGTGAAAACCTGAACCTGAAGATGTGCTGTTATGACATGATAGTACTTAGCATGCCTCTTATTGCTTTTTCCTTTGTCATATGTGTGCCTGAATTCAACTTCAGGAATATTACCTGTCTTCAATAAAGAAAATTTTCACTATGTGAAGCCTTCGATGGAAATGTATTACGTGTTTCCTGACTTCATGTTATGTTGGATTTTGTAGTTATGTAAGCATTCTTGCATTCTTTCACTGAATGTCACATTGCCACCGGAATGTCTTTCTTAAATTTTCAACTTTTTGTATAGCCACTGATAGGTTAAATGATAAATTTCTGTATCCTTTTACTATTATTAACTATCATAGTTGTAATATAAGTGGTTCTTCACTTCTTGTGTTAGATTCCACATTGTGGTTTTATACCCAGTTTAGCTAAGTCGTATTCCCAAATGATTCTCCATCCTATTCTCTGATGAAACTTAACATTAATTAAGATAGATTAGATTAATTTCTTTGTATCCATGGTATGGATTCTCACTTTTCTGAGGTTGATTGTATTCCTGCTGTATGTGCTAGAAGCATAACATAAGTTAATTGGCGTAGGGTTTGACACTCTTTTTATTGTTAGTATGATAGCTATTTGTCCAAGCATGGTGGCTCATCAAATGCATACACAGAAACGGAATACACCTGCTACCATTTTGAAGTGAAACGAGAGTTTCTGAAGGGTGCCTTGAAAAGGTAAACTCTTCTGTTTGGTGGTTTTACTCATTACTTATTACAGATAGGTTCTGCTTTCTACTTTTGCGTCTGCATTGCATTTAACTTCAGACTTGTCTTTTGTCGCGGATTACTAATATAAATATGTATAGTGTGTGATGATCATGCATATTTTGGAGCATTTTAGCTACTGCAGTTGAGTAGAAGTAATTTTTTTGAAAATATTTGTCTGTTCATCAGATTACTAGCCATAGCCATGTGTTGTATTGTAAAATGTAAAACATAATTAGTATATGTTGTACAGCATAAAACACTTTTTAGATCGTTAATTCAGCAAAATTAGTCCCATCCTATGTCTTTGTTATGTTTAGTTATATTAGTGTTTGGTGAAATACAAGACCAATAGATCATTAATGCAGTGTATTTGATTGTAAGTATTAATTATTGAATAATCTCAATATCCGTTGGGGAATCATGCATCATAAATGATCTGTTGGAATATTTTTATTATCGGAGTTTGTTGTTGGCTACATATCATTATTGTGCTATATTTCTGTTGAGCCTTTTTATTGGTTTCTTTCATCATCAGATTTTCTCAGTTCTTTATTTCACCTCTTGTAAAGATGGAGGCAATGGAGCGAGAAGTACTTGCAGTAGATTCAGGTAGATTTTTTTTTTAATTTATTTTTTATTTATTTAAATAAAGAACTTTAGAAAGTGCTCCAACTTTCTTATCTTCTAGTTTGCTGATGAAATGTGCTTTTGGCTTACAATCATATACCATAATGGTGTGTTCATAGAATTCAACCAGGTTTTACAAAGTGATGCATGCCGTCTTCAACAACTTCAGTGCCACACTTCTACTCATAATCATCCTTTAAATAGATTCTTTTGGGGTAAGTTGGATTTTGTCAATCCATTTGTTGATCTATTAGCTTTTCAGCTTATTTTGTTTGCTAAAGGTATTTGACAATAATAAACTATTTTATTTCCTTTTCACATACATGAAGGGAATAAAAAGAGCTTGGTTGATGCAATGGAGAAGGGTATTAATTTGCGGGAGCAAATATTGAAATTATATGGGGATTATTACCATGGTGGATTGATGAAGCTTGTAGTTATTGGTGGAGGTGAGGTTCAATTTCACTATTTTGTGTATTATTATTCTATTTATTTAGAACCAAGAAGTTTTACAAAGTTTATGATAGTAATATTTAGGTCCAAGCAATAGTGTGTCTACTGTTTCCTAAGGTAGCTTAACATGGGACGGTCTCTATCTTTTGTCACACATGTGGCTAATTGGAAAGTAGAGCAAACTAACAAAAGGTTGTATTTAGGGCAGAGAAAAAAATGTACCCAGGACTTGTTCTAGTATGGAAAATACTAATAGGTGGGCAATACATTCGGAGAGTAGCTAGTCAAGTTGCATCCTGTTGATGTTGATAACATTTTCTTTTATTTTCTGTTTTCTGATACTGAATAGTTACACCTGTAGCCAATGATTTTCAAATTAGTATTTAGAATGTAAATAAATTTTTTGATACACTATTTGTAACAGATTATTGATTATAATGGCTCTAGCCAAGGCTCACGAGTAGGTCCAAAATTAATATAGGGCAGTATGATTTGACTAATATTTTATAAATAACAGAGTCTCTCGATGTGCTTGAGAGTTGGGTTGTGGAACTGTTTGGTGCTGTCAAAATAGGTCAAGCAAACCCCGTGTTCTCAGTGGAAGGTCCTATCTGGAAATCTGGTAAAGTTTACCGCCTAGAAGCTGTCAAAGATGTCCATATCCTTGACTTATCATGGACGCTGCCCTGTCTACATCAAGAGTATTTAAAGAAGCCAGAGGATTATTTAGCTCATCTCCTTGGGCATGGTAAGATTTCTCATTCTGGATAAATCCTAAAGAGTTGAATGATAATTTTCATGTATCTATTATCATGCATTTTTATGCATCATATTGTATATCTCTTTTTCAAATTAATGTGATACACTTTCATGTCAATTGACATTGGAGAGTTTATCTTCTCTAGCATTGCTCTCCATTGTTTTCTTTTGGTATTTCAAAATTTGTCTAAAGTTTCCTGCACAATAACTGCCAGTTATCATGTTTTTGTTGATAAAAATAGCTAGATTTTATTTCTCAAACAGCCACATGGTTTCTTCCCTGCCTGCCTGCTGATTTTTTGTTTTTTAAATACTTTTGTCCCAACTTAAAATGCTTGATAAACTTCTGAAACATCATTTTGTATAGAATACTCTCTTTCATGGATAACAGTAATATACATTGTAGATTCATATGCACTAACTATTTCTCATTTAAATCTAAAATTTCAAGATTGAGTTTTATGTGGGATTTTCATTAACAATAGCTTAATTAACCTTTCAGAAGGAAGAGGAAGTTTGCTCTCCTTTCTCAAGAGCAGAGGGTGGGCTACTTCTCTATCTGCAGGTGTTGGGGATGATGGAATTTATCGGTCATCTATAGCTTATGTCTTTGTCATGTCCATACACCTCACTGACTCTGGTATAGAAAAGGTAATCTCATTTTGTTAACTTCTAGAGGCACATCAGATGGAAAGTGTGTAACTTTGTGTTTATAGTGAGCCATCACTTGTCAAGTTGTAAAGTTAACTTTTATTCCACTTCCCAGATCTTTGACATCATTGGCTTTGTCTATCAATACCTTAAGTTATTGCGTCAAGATTCACCCCAAGAATGGATATTTAAGGAACTTCAAAGTATTGGCAACATGGATTTCAGATTTGTGGAAGAGCAACCTCAGGATGATTATGCTGCTGAGCTTGCAGGTTTCTAAATTTTTTTCTTGGTAGTATAGTCAAACTTTTTTCTGGTATGAATTTTCCTTAATGTTCGGGCCTTTTGAAAATCGTGGTCCTTGAAATGATGCAGTTTTGGTACAAGAACATACTTGAAAGAGTATATGCGAGGAAAATAGATTGAGAGATCACAACTTAGATATCCCTATTGATTCAGATTCACACACACACTTAAGGATAAATGTCTTACAACAGAAGCTTAAGGACAGAGAAAGGAATTTGCCCCAGGATTCTAGGTTACAAATAGATAGAAAACAAACAGTTTTTTCTCAGAAGATAATATCAACTATTCTAACTTCTTCTCTCAAGCTGGAACATATATTTATCTGTTGCAATCTTTGAACATATAAATCGAATCTGAGCTCCTGTTAGGGATTTTGTCAAAATGACTACAAGTTGATCATTGGAGCCAACAAACTCAGGGTCAATTTCCTTGGACATCAACTTTTCTCTAGTAAAATGCATTCAATTTCTATATCTTTTGTCCACTCATGAAACACATGGTTGGAAGCAATGTGAAGAGCTACTTGATTATCACAATACATCCATATTTGTTGAATTTCACATGACCTCAAGTCATCGGAGCCATCTTTCAAAAAGATTTACATGTTTTGAATGCTTTGAGGGTCCCTAATATATTAGGTTCCATAGATTGCCAAAGCAAAGCAAAGCACAAAGTTGGATGTCCAACTTATTCCCTTGTTCAACACTTGATGATATTTCACTATGATCTTTTTCCAAGGGATTATGAAAACCTTGGCCAAGAAACCAAAGTTCAATAGAAGCAGACCAAGATAAATAATTTTTACCATTAAGTTTTTCCAAAGTAATTGTTGGTCTCAGAAACAAGTGGGCTGGTCCAATAGATAGATGTTCCATAGCGCCAACAGAAACCAAAATCCCATAAGAGGAGAAAAGCCCTCTAGGGATTAGATCGGAATAGGAATAGAATAATTCGACGAGACTGCTAGTGATGGCATGATGGTGTTCCGGTGACAGGAAGGCAGCAAGTGGGCTAAGTGTGCCTAACTGAGCAGCCCAGAGAAGCAATGTGTGATGGAGCATGAGAGAACTAGCCTTTGTAACCAATCAGGTTGGGTGTCCCTTGGAGAGATGCTTCAAATTCAGTGGTAGCGGGAGAAAAAGGTGGAGTCCTGTGTGATGGTGGCAGAAGATGTTTTCTTGTCAGACAATACAGGCAGAGATCCAAATATTGCTTTTTTGAGTGGAATATGATGTTAATTTATGTAGGATGTTTCTTGTAAAAGGATAGAAACAATGTTTTTATATACATAGGAGTTAATTGAAGAACTCAACTGGTCTATAGTATTTTGATAATCATGAACATGAAAAAAGGCTAACATACATAGAGATGAAAGGAATACTAGTCATTTAGAATCTGTAGCAAAAACTGAAGATCTATTTGTTATGCTCTGAACTCAATTATATGAAAGAGTCTGCTGGTCCTTTTATTTTCTGGCTGTTTCCCTTATGTAGGTATTATTGCTCTTTAGAAATATGATATAATGTTTTTACAAATTTATTGTCCTTATTGATTATTCATTTTAATTCTGCAGAAAATATGCATTTTTATCCACCTGAGCATGTTATTTATGGTGAATATGCGTACAAGACTTGGGATGAACAATTGTTAAAACAAGTTCTTGGTTTCTTCATTCCTGAAAACATGAGGGTGGATGTTGTTTCAAAGTCTTTCCTTAAGTCAGAAGGTGAGTTCTTTCTTCTCCTTTATCTAATTGGCAATTGCTTGTTGGCTTTTTCTCATTGCCTGTATCCTTGATAACATTGATTGGCATAGGTCCAGCTCGTTGACTGTTGCCTATCATTATGCTTTTAAATAATCCTTATTCAATAATGGGGATTGAGGATGGGGTTCTTTTCCATGATGTTTATTTTGTTTTTACTATATGTGCCTGTTGCTTTGAAATATTAGAAAATAATGACCATTATTTCACTGCTCAAAGATTAGTTCTGGAAGTTATATTTTCCCCAAGACAATTGGAAGTTTTGAATTTTTTTTTTCAGATTTCCAAAATGAACCTTGGTTTGGTTCACGTTACATGGAGGAAGATATTTCTCAAAAGATGATGGAGTTGTGGAGAAATCCTCCAGAAATTGATGCCTCGCTGCATCTTCCTTCCAAGAATGAGTTTATTCCAAGTGACTTTTCTATTCGTGCTAGTGACACATGTGCTGACGATTTTGCAAATTCAACTTCTCCTAGATGTATAGTTGATGAAGCATTGATAAAATTCTGGTACAAGCCTGATTGCACTTTCCAAGTTCCTCGTGCCAATACGTATTTTCGAATCAGCATGAAGGGTGGATATGCCGGCGTGAAGAGTTGTGTATTATCTGAATTGTTCATTCACCTTCTGAAAGATGAGTTGAATGAAATCACATACCAGGTTAATTATCTATTTATTTACAAGAAACAATAGGCAATAAAGGAGGATGGAAAATTCACCTAAAACATGATAGAAGTACAAAACATAGAAACAAAAGACAACTTGGGCTTAGATACTGTTTTTCTATCAAGTATATACACATACACACACATACATATATGCATATACATGTATATACATGTATATACATACATATATATTACAGAAAAATAAGTACATCTTAAAAATATGCTCTCATTTTTCACTAGATTCTTCACCATATATAAATTATCCTTTTTAAATGTTTCTGGAGGTCTTCTTAAACTAATAATCAAACCAGATAACCATTAACTGCCTAAAAATGCTCCCATAAATATGTGTGGAAACAAATGAGTATTCAAGAATACCTATATAACATTCTAGAGCTCACTTTTTATTCTTTTCCTATAGATTGAAATTTGGTTTAATTTTCATTTTATTAAAGTATATTGCCCCAAGAAACTGGCCTGATATTACTTATAGGAAATATATGACAATGATCTTGTTAAATATCTTCAATGTGAATACATGAGATTTGAAGGTGCTTAAACCCTTGTGTAGTATCACCAATGTTGTGTTTCTCTTTCATTGTAATAATGTTAATAAATAAAGTACACAGTATAAAGCTTTAGTATTGAACACTAATTAAAACCCTTCTTTAGTATTCCTTAAATAAAGTATGCATATACCACAAGTCATTCAACAGAGAACAGTACTTTAGGATTGGGGCTATTCACGCCCCAACCAACTTCTTCAAATTGTAGTTTCCTTCATTGAATATTTGATTGCAATTTAAGAAATTGCACTTATAAATGATGCAGGTTATGCCAATAGTCCCATCCTATTTTAGATATTTTTTGTAAACAAGCTTTTGTCTGTGGATGCAGGCTAGTGTTGCCAAGCTAGAAACTTATGTCAATTATGTTGGCGACATGCTTGAACTGAAGGTCTATGGTTTCAACGAGAAGCTTCCTGTTCTGTTATCTAAATTCTTTTCAGTAGCTAAATCTTTCGTGCCAACTGATGATCGGTTTAAGGTATGTGATATGTTGCTTTTTATTTTTATTTTTTTCAGTGTTAACCATATTTTAATTTTTCTGCATTCTGTCTTTGCTTGTCATGAACCACTGATTATCTGAACAGGTCATAAAAGAAGATATGAAGAGAACTTTAAAGAACTCCAACATGAAGCCACTAAGCCATTCAACATATTTGAGATTGCAAGTTTTGTGTGAGAGCTTCTATGACGTTGATGAGAAGCTGCATTATCTAAATGATTTGTGTCTTGATGATCTGAAGGCATTTGTCCCTGGACTTCTCTCCAAGGTTGATATAAAATATATTTAGTATTAATATCAGTATTTTCTATTATACTTTTTTTCAGATTTTGTTGTCTTTTAAATTCCAATTATGATGGATGATGACGAGTGAGCAACATGCATCATTGCACCTGAATGTGTTGTGCTAACTACCAAGGGGTACATGATTGAGTAATTGTTATTGTGCTTGTAACTTTATTGTTTGTGCTACCAAAATTGCTCCCTATTTTGACCTTAATGTGCATGTAGAAGTCCCATGCCCTAGGTTGTAACACTAACAACTGCAAGAAAGCAACTGCTACTCCTTTATATTTGTCATATATTGTTGGTTTTTAGTTGATTTTTAAATGAGTTATATTGTGAATATGATAAGTCAACATAGGTTAATTGTAGGATTTTATGGTTTGTTGAGTTCTGTCTTTTGTAGTTGTGATGTTGGAGATTTATTCTTTTATATCTTATAATCTGGTACAGTTATATGTGGAGGGCCTATGTCATGGAAATCTTTCGAAAGAAGAAGCAATTGGCATATCAAATATATTTAAGATGAATTTTCCTGTAAATCCACTCCCGACTGAGTTGAGGCATGCTGAGCGGGTTATTTGCCTGCCATCTGGTGCCAATTTAGTTAGAGACGTCAGTGTGAAGAATAAGTCAGAAAGGAACTCTGTGGCTGAGGTAATTTTAGTTAGATTGATTGTTTTTTTCACCAATGTGTTTCATAGATATTTATTTTCTGTCCCTGACAAATTGTTGTCCTGCTTACTTCAGTTTTGGTTTTTATGCAGCTTTATTTTCAATTTGAGCAAGATTTTGGTTTGGGGTCTATCAAATTGAAAGCTTTGATTGATCTTTTTGAGGAAATCGTGGAAGAGCCATTTTTTAATCAGCTGAGGTGACAATCTATTGCTCAGTTTCGTGTATTTGACTTCTGATAATTATTAACGACCATAGGTCCTCTCTTCTCCTATTCTCTCGTGATTGACATTCCATGCCAAATAATACCTCTCAGAATGACAATTTGTTACCCATCTTCTCAGTGCAAAATGAACTTGTACTTGCATTTATGTGAGCAAGCTACTCTAATTGTTGATATCTCTTAAACTCAAATTGTTGTAAACTAGCTCAGAGCATAGGTTACTGACTGTGCTTATGTTGAGGTTGCTGTTTCTTTATCTTTCTTTTGTCAATCCTGCCTATTTTGTCTCTTTGAGGACTAAAATTCATATATCTGGATACAGGACAAAAGAGCAGCTTGGTTATAATGTTGAGTGCAGCCCTAGAGTAACATACCGTGTCTTTGGGTTTTGTTTCTGCATTCAGTCATCTGAGTACAACCCAGTTTACTTGCAAGGTAGAATTGACAACTTCTTAAATGGCCTGGAAGAATTGTTGGTAAGAGTTCCTCATTCCTTCAACCTTCATGTTCTTAGGCTATCTGCTTCCTTGTGAGCTGCAATAAGGCTAACATGACTTGGGGTTCTGAAGAAGTTATAATAGGCCAACCCTACTATTACTGAGAAAGATGGAAAATGGATGCAAATAGTAAAATGCTTTGAATTTGTCATCAAAAACTTGTTCCAAACAGTTTTTAATAATGTCTAAGGAGTCTATTTTGGCAAGAGCTTTAAAATCCAAAATATAAACTATTAGCTGCTTGAATTTAACAGCACTGTTGGCCTGATATTAACAGGATAGCTCTTTTATTGCCATTTACATTGGATGTACTTATTTTACCGCAGGGTTTTCTGTTTCTGACTTGATTTGTGGATTCTTGTCTAAATGATCTATCGAAGTGTTTATTTTCTGAATGAAGACTTATGTTTTGGAGAAATATATTGGGATTGCAGGATGGACTGGAGGGTGATTCCTTTGAGAATTACAAGAGCGGGTTAATGGCAAAGCTGCTAGAGAAAGATCCTTCACTCACATATGAAAGCAATAGATTATGGAACCAAATTGTTGATAAAAGGTACATACATATTTTGTGGTCTAGACGATAGTGTTAGGCTTTAGTTATTAAAGTTGTCAACCAGCAGCCTCTTATTCCATGTGGCTCAGCTGTTTGATATCTTTTATTACATATTTATGCTGTCTTTTTACTACTGAATCCATGTTGGTAAAGCAGGAGCAATTTCTGCCAAGTCATGATAGAGTTTAAGGAATAAAAGGGCTTATGGGAAATGTCATTATTAGCTGCATGATGTTGTATGTGACTATAAACATTATGTTTTTCAGGTATATCTTCGATTTCTCAATGAAGGAAGCGGAGGAATTGAAGAACATAACCAAGCATGATGTTGTTGAATGGTACAAGACTTACTTTAAACCGTCATCTCCAAAGTGTCGGCGTCTACTCATTCGGGTATGGGGTTGCAACACAGACTTGAAAGTGGCTGAAGCACCAGCAGAATCTGTGCAGGTCATTACAGATGCAGCAGCTTTTAAGAAGCAATCCAAGTTTTATCCAAGTTTTTGTTAACTTTAGAAATATAGTGTTCAATTGTTGGAAGCTAAACAATAGAGTCTTTATTTCTCATTTAGTGGTTGTAGACTCGAGGGGTGCCATTGATATACTTAAAATGAAACTAAGTTTATGCATAAGTTAAAGGAGGAGAGGAATACAAAATGTGTTACTGGAATCGGATTTGTTTATGTAAATTACATTTATTTGAGAAAATATTAATTTTATCAACAAGTTATTATAGTCCATTGACTATACATTTGTCCTTTGTATATTTGTTTACTTGCACTCTTTAAATGACTTTCTCTTTTAGGCTATATTGGTGTGTTTTCTATTAAAAGCCATTTTAAGGTTTAAACCAAAAGCTTTAGAAGTAGAAATTATTTGATCACTTTTATTTCTTTTACCTTGAGAGACCAAGGGGAGTTGGAAGGAGGAAGAGAGCAGGGAAAGAGAGAATGGTGAGACAGAAAATGTTTTTGTTTTTTCTTGAAGTTTTTTTTCTTTTCAAAATCATGTTTTTTTTTAAATAATAAAAATTATATATCCATTCAACAAAAGGAATGGATCAATGGTATAATGACAAAAGGTAGTAAAATATAGAATATCTTACTCTGATGGAACGCGATGTTGAGTAGAAGTTCCATGTTTGTTGAGTTAGTTCCTACATTTTAAAACTAATGTGTAAGACTTGATAAAAAAAATTTAGACTTAATTACTTGGTTCCTACTTCCAGGTTTTTTTAGTATGTGATTTTAAAAGTGTTTCTACGTGGAATAACTTGTATTAATTACGTCCTTTATGTTAAATTAGTAGAAAAAGAGTTAATTCCATGATAACGTGACTATGAAATCTGTATTTTTTCTTCACTCTCTTATGTGACAGTTTTTTTTCTCTTTTCTATATTTACTTTTTTTTTCTTTCCTTGTTTTCACCAAACAAATCCTCCACTTCCTCAAACTCTCTCATTTCCTTTCCAGTCCACTGTTAATCCCGTGAGCCACCCACTAAAGCTTCTACAAATCTAACATTCCCAGAACACACAATTTCTTTTTATCTTCTTCAACACAAACTCTCAACGCATCTAATCCTTTTCAACTCATTCCTGCAGGGGACTCATTCAACATCACTCCATCTCCCTATTACTCTTCCTTTCTTTCTATTATTATTTCTTGGATAATGATATTTTAACAATAATTTTTTGACAATATTTTAACATCATTTATATATCATTTTGTAATTGGTCTAAAATTACTCTACGATTAATAATAATAATAATAATCATAAATACCAACATAAACCAATCATAAAATAACACGTAAATAATATTAAAATATTATCAAAATAATATTGTCAAAATATCATTGTCCTTATTTCCGTAGTTTACGTAATGACCATTCTCTCTAGTATTTCTATTTTATTCTTTCTTCACCCATTAAAATCTATCATTCTCATTTACTGATCCTCTTTCTAGATTTCAAGAAAAACACTCAACTAACCCTCACTCTTGTATATATCACAGAATCTCACTCACTATTCATATCTTCCACCGCCTAGGACATGTACCATTCAAAGCATCTACATCTCTGATATCTTTCACACTTCTTTTTCACTCTCACGAAGACACCCATTATCTTCTCTCTCTCATTTCATTTAATCACTAAAACCATACTCTCTCTCATCTCATTTTCATTCATTCTTCTTTAATTCAGTTCATACGAAACCATTACTGACCTTCTTAACTTTCCAACATCCATGCAACATCTTACTTCTTTTCTTTTCTTAACACAAATAATGTTATTATTTTAAGATAATATTGCCAAGATATGTGCCATCATTTGCGGAGGAAGTTTCGAGCTTGGACCGTAAGCCTGCTTCCAAAGTTTGCCTTGGAGATATTTCCCAACTGTTTCCAACGTCTCTTTTCCGCAAGCAACGCTAATGTTGCAGAACGTTGCATACTTACGTTTCAGGATTTCTATGCACTGTAGCTAAATCACCCACAAGGCTCCGGATATTTTTCGTGTGCTTTGGACCTTGGGTTTTTCTCCCTTGGTTTTCTTCTCTGTAAATACAGCCATTGTTTTCATTCCAGAGACACCAACAAAAACCAACGAGTTTTCTTTCTCTCACGAGTTTTCTTTCTCTCACATTGTTGAGCTCTCCCTCTTATTTGCATAGATTTTTTCATAGCTTCTTTTCTAGTTTCTCTTTCTTCTCTTATCCTGAGTTTCATTATTTCTCTTTTTGGAGATCCTTGTTAGTTCTTAGACCCTCAGAAATTACTAAGAAATTCCTATTGTATCCTGGAAGACTTGCGCAATACACCACAAATAAGTCTTTAAGGACAGTGATCTACACGTCTCAGGAAGTCTTTTGTTCGTGATCTTTATTCTATTATTATCAGCTTCTACAAAAATCTTAAGGACTTATGACTGACAACAACTCAATCCCGGAGAATCAGAATATCGTTTCCGAAACTTAGACGGTCTTCGCGAAACCTTTCCGGGATGTATCAAAAATCGAAGTCTTCTCTGGTCAGAATTTACGGCGCTGGTAAGAATGTGTGTCAACCCTATTAGACATGTACGAAGTCACCTTTGCTCTTTCATCTTCAAAACTGGACTCCAGTCTCCTTCCAAATTCTAAACAAGTTGAAGATTGGGTTTATGAAAACAAGGTATGTCGCTATACTTTACTTAGTTCACTCTCTAACGATTTGTTCGATGTATATTGTTCTTATAAAGAAGCGAAAGATATTTGGGATTCGTTGATTCTCAAATACATTGCTGAAGATATAGTCAGACAAAGGTTTATTATTGGAAATTCCTATCGTTGGAAATGGTTGAAGACAAGGACATAAAGTCGCAAATCAATGAGTACCACAAGTTGCTTGAAGATATCAAAGTGGAAAACGTTCTTCTACCAGATGAATTTGTCTCAGAGCTTCTGATCGAGAAACTGCCGCCTTCCTAGACTGATTACAAGCAACAACTGAAACATAGACACAAGCAAATGTCACTTTCAGAGTTGATCACTCACATAATCATTGAAGATACCAACAGTAAAGAATGTGCTACTGCAAGGGCCAAAGCTTTCCCTGCAAAAGCAAACGTGGTAGAAGACAGACTTGCTCCAAAAAGGTACGAACATAAATCTGATCACAATAGGAAAAATTATTTTCGAAAATCTCGTCCCAACAGATCTAACCCGACTTTTAAGAAGAAAGGAAATTGTTTCGTATGTGGGAAGTCGGGCCATCATGCACCACAGTGCAGACGTAGAGCAAGAAACGACAATCCTCCTAAGGCCAATATAGCCAAAGGAAATGACATTATCGCTGCGGTCGTTTCTCAAGTAAATTTGATGACCAATGTGAGCAAGTGGGTGGTGGACTCTGGTGCTACCAGGCATATATGTGCAAACAAAAGTGCCTCTACCTCTTACACTAGTATAGGGGATGGAGAAGAACATGTCTACCTCGGTGATTCCAGGACCACTCCTGTTCTAGGAAAAGGGAAAGTTCTTCTCAAACTCACATCTGGAAAGACTCTGGCCTTAAGTGATGTGCTACATGTGCCATCAATCAGCGTTAACTTAATCTCTATAGCACAACTGGGAAAAGTGGGGGTCAAAGTGTCATTCGAGTCAGATAAGATTGTGATGACAAAAAATAATGTTTTTGTGGGAAAATGGATATTGTGATCAAGGTCTCTTTGTACTTAACATTTTTGAAAATATTAATGAATCATCATCTTCTGCTTATATTGTTGACTCATATGATATATGGCATGCTAGATTAGGACATCTGAATTCTTCCTATGTTATGAAATTACAACGACTATGATTAATTAATATGCATGATAAACAGAGTAGTAAATATGATATATGTGTAGAATCTAAAATAACAAAGAAAACATGTTTTTTTGTAAAACATCAAACTGAATTATTAGAGCTAATTCATACTGATCTAGCTGATTTAAAACAAACCATGTCTAGAGGAGGTACAAATTATTTTGTGACCTTTATAGATGATTATTCTAGATACACTAAAGTGTATTTAATCAAACATAAAGATGAAGCTTTTGATATGTTTCTTATGTATAAAGCAAAAGTGGAAAATTAATTAAACAAAAAATTAAGAGGATTAGATCAGATAGAGGTGGTGAATATGTTTTATTTAATGACTTTTGTGTTAAAGAAGGTATCATCCATGAAGTAACCCCACCATATTCACCCAAGTCTAATGGAGTAGCTGAGAAAAAAACTAGAACTCTTAAGGAGATTATGAATGCGATGCTTATTAGTTATAGTGCACCTGATAACCTTTGGGGAGAAGCCTTGCTTACTGCGTGTTTTTTACAAAATAAAATACCTCATCAGAAAACTGGTAAAACTCCCTATATGAGTTGTGGAAAGGTTATCAACCTAACATTAAATATCTAAGAATGTGGGGGTGCCTAGCTAAGGTGATTTTACCCGATCCTAAGAAAAGGAAAATAGGTTCTAAAACCTCCGATTGCATGTTCTTAGACTATGCTAAACATAGCCTATAGGTTTCTAGTTCTTAAAAGTGATATACTTGAAATCAATTCTATAATGGAGACTAAAAATGTTGAGTTTTTTGAACATGTTTTTCCTTTAAAGGTTAGTGAGATGTCTCAACCTATATATTATAATAATAGTGATGCCTTGTGTGAGAAATTAAGAAGAAGTAAAAGACAGAGGAAGGAAACTTCATTTGGTAATGATTTCTATACCTATCTAGTTGATAATGTTCCAAGTAGCTTTGTAGAAGCCATTAGTGCTCTTGATGCAAAACAGTGGGATAAAGCCATTAAGACTGAAATTGAATCAATTCAGAAAACTAATGCTTGGACCTTAGTAGATCTGCCTAAAGGAGCAAAACCCATTGGTTGTAAATGGATCTTTAAGAAAAAGTATCATCCTGATGGATCTATAGAGAAGTATACGACAAGGTTAGTAGCAAAAGGTTTTACTCAAAAACCCAACATAGATTATTTTGATACTTTTGCCCCTATGACTAGGATTTCCTCTATTCGAGTTTTGTTAGCCTTAGCAGCCATCCATAAGCTAGTGATACACCAAATAGATGTTAAAACTGCCTTTTTGAATGGTGATTTATAGGAGAAAATTTATATGACTCAACCTGAAGGGTGTGTTGTACCTAGTCAAGAGAATAAGGTATGTAAACTTTTAAAATCTTTGTATGAATTGAAACAAGCACCAAAACAGTGGCAAGAAAAATTAAGTAATGTATTGCTATGTGATGGTTTTTCGCCTAATGATGCTGATAAATGAGTGTACTCTAAATTTGAAAATGGTGATTGTGTCATTATATGTTTGTATGTGGATGACATGTTAATTTTTGGTACATGCAATGAAATTGTTACTAGAACTAAATTGTTTCTAGGATCGAACTTTGAAATGAAAGACATCAATGAAGCCAATGTAATTTTAGGTGTTAGAATCATAAGGAAGGGAGATAATATATTACTATCCCAAGACAATACATTGAGAAACTTCTTAAGAAGTTTGGGTATTATAATTTCAAACCTATGAGTACCCTTTATGATACTAACTCTAAATTAATGAAAAATAGAGGAGAATCGTTATCTCAACCTCAGTATGCCCAAAGAATTGGGAGCTTACTACACTTAATGAGCTTTTCTAGACCTGATATTGCTTATGCAATAGGTAGACTGAGTAGGTACACTCAATGTCCAAATCAAGAACATTGGGATGCACTTTCCAGGCTTATGAGATACTTAAGAGGTTCAATGGATTATGCCATTGAACATAGTGGATTTCCTGTTGTACTAGAAGGGTACAGTGATGCTAACTGGATCTCTGATTCAGATGAGACAAAATCCATTAGTGGTTATGTATTCACACTTGAGGGTGGTGCGATTACATGGAGATCAACCAGACAAACAATTATTGCAAGATCAACAATGGAATCTGAGTTTGTCGCTCTTGAGATGACTTGTAATGAGGCTGAGTGGTTGAAAAACTTCTTAGCAAACATTTCACTAAGAATGAAACCAACCCCATCGGTGTCAATACACTGTGATTGCCAATCGGCAATAGCTATAACTAAAAACAAGAATTACAATGGAAAGAATAGACATATCCAATTGAGACACAATTTGGTGAAACAGCTGCTAAAGAGTGGAACTATTTCCATTGACTATGTGAAGTCAGAACAGAATCTAGCAGATCTTCTGACAAAACCCTTGGGAAGAAATATGATCTTAGAAACATCGAGGGGAATGAGACTTAAGCCACTAGCAAACAAACAAGTGATGGTAACCCAATATTTGTGATTGGAGATCCCATGAATAAGGTTCATATGGGTAAAAACAAGTTACTTGTTAGTTCTGATAACACTAATTTGATTTTAAATCAAATATGTCCATTCCTATGGTGTGTGGAAGTGCTAGAAACTGCATTATTGAGAGGTTAAACTTTGTAATTAAACAAAGTTTTTAATGATCTTCATATCCCTTATGGGTGGTGTATGATGTGCAACATACACTTGATAAAATCGCCTATATGAGTTTCAAGTGGGGCCGCTTGCATGAGATCTTGGCAAGATCTCTAGAGAACTCATGAATATCGAGCATGCGCATGGCCTAGTAAGTGTATCACAACGATAACAACAAGGATTGTGGGGTTGTATTGTGATTGATAAACCTCTAACACACTCAAGTATCTTTGGTTCATATAGCTTGCTATACCAACTATATTGTGTGTTAAGTTTTTCGATCTAGGATTGGTTCATATAGCTTGTTATACCAACTTTGATGCATTACATCTTATAAAACCCAGGATTTTTCTTTTCTTTCTTCCAATCATTGTTTCTTATCTTTTGCAATATGTGGGGGATTGTTATTATTTTAATATAATATTGCAAAGATATGTGCCATCATTTGCAGAGGAAGTTTCAAGCTTGGACCGCAAGCCTAGCTTCCAAGTTTTCCTTGGAGATATTTCCCAGTTGTTGCCAACGTCTCTTTTCCGCAAGCAACGCTAACGATGTAGAACGTTGCATACTCACGTTTCAGGATTTCTATGCATTGTAGCTAAATCACCTGCAAGGCTCGGGCTATTTTTCATGTGCTTTGGACCTTGGGCCTTTTTCCCTCGGTTTTCTTCTCTATAAATACAACCACTATTTTCATTCCAGAGACACCGACAAAAACCAACGAGTTTTCTTTCTCTCACATTGTTGAGCTCTCCCTCTCCCTTGCATAGATTTTTCCATAGCTTTTTTTCTAGTTTCTCTTCCTTCTCTTATCCTAGGTTTCATTATTTCTCTTTTTAGATATCCTTGTTAGTTCTGAGATCCTCAGAAATTTTTGAGAAGTTCCTGTTGTATCCTGGGAGGCTTGCGCAATACACTGCAGATAATGTTAGCATTATTTTAATTATAGAATAAATATTATAACATTTTAAGTTCCTATTTTTAAGGAACATAAAGTGGTCCATTAAGCCATTATTTTTATCATTTTTAACTGCATAGAGGTTATGGAACAATTATTGTATTGTTTAAAGGTAAAGCCCAGCCCATTATTTTTGAACCTGTGATGGCCAAACTTTATATAAAGGGAATGTGTTACTCTCAGTTTTGATCACTAAGCCTACTCCTCTATTCCAAAAAAAAAACACCATCGAGTTTGTGTGAGTTAAGGTTTATAAAACAAAGCTGTCTCTATATTGGGATTACAAAATTGCAATGGCAGGAGGTACGCATATTATTATTTCATTCTTGCTTCCGCCGTTCTTGATTTGAATGTGTTACTGTGATAATTATATCACATGTTTAGATCAATTTTACTCTGCTCCATTTTTTTATCATTTGGTATCAGAGCCTGTTCATTCCTCTGTCTTGCATGTTTTCGTTGATTTGGATGTTTGATTTATGGGCTTTATTATTTTGATGCTTTTAATCCAAACAAAATTCCCAAATTAACGTTAAACTTGATTACAATTTTTTTTTTGTAATCCTAAACGAAGCTTTTATGTTTAAGAGGGAAAATAAAATTAAAACTGGATCAAGAGAATCCGTCTAAGGTCGATGAACAGTTTTTGTCTTTAATATAAAGAGGAACCCTCTTTATGCGTTTTAGTTTTTGGGTCAATTCATGACCTGTTACAGTATTGTTATTTTTCAACCCTGCGTGTCTCCCATCATCTTTCCCCTCTAGGAAATTTACAGGCTTGGTAAAAGGCAATTAATCTTTGAACGTGATATATATATGTTTAAATGTTTTTGGATTAATAATTATGTATATTTGTTTTTGGATATTATTTGTATGTATATATTTGTTGTTATATGTGCAAATAAAATATGGATTATTATTATTATATTTGCATATTAAGAATTTTATGTAAATATTTATGTATTATTAATGTTTTAGTAGTAATATAGTTTTAATAGATTAAAGAGTAGGCAGAGCATCTTTAATCAATTAAAATTGTATATAAAGTTTTGCTACATGAGGAACATTAGTTGTAAATAATTATATTTAATATGATAAAATCTACCCACAGGAAATATTTCATATTTATATGATTAATTAGGATAAAATATTAAATTATATTTCTTAATTTACCCATAAGAATTAAGAAAAGGAACATAAGTTGATAGTTTTATCATTAAGAGAATGGGTCTAATTGAGTAAGACTTTAGCCCACAAGCAAGTTTTATGTTAATAAACTCATTGGTGAAGACATGTTTTGCATTGGTGAAACATGACATTTATTTTAGTCTCAAATTATATAATAAGCATGTAATTTTGAATTTGCAGTTTCTCAATCATTGAATTTTTCTGATATCAAGTGTGGTATTCCCGAGTTGAAAGATGATAACTATAAGGTTTGGAAGGAAAGAGTTCTTCTTCCTTTAGGTTGGATGGACATTGACTAGGCTATTAGAGAACTAGAACCACCGGGTATTAATGAGACCAGCACTCAAGATGCCATTGATCTTTATGAAAAATGGGAGAGGTCAAATCGTCTCTCCGTAACATTCATAAAAAACAATATTTTCGCTGGGATCCGGGGTTCAGTTGACCAGTATGAGAATGTCAAAGATTTACTAAGGGCTCTTGATGAGCAGTTTATGACATCCAATAAATCTCTTGCCAACACCCTTATAATGCAGTTTTCATCCTTAAAGCTCACTGGAATTAAGGAGTGCGTGATCATATCATGCGCATTAGGGACATTGTGGCTCAATTGAAAGCTTTGGAAGTTACCATGTATGATTCTTTCCTGGTACACTATATTTTGTGCACTTTGCCTCACCATTATGCCCCCTTAAAAATCTCTTACAACACACACAAAGATAAATGGTCTATTAATGAATTATTGACCATGTGTGTTCAAGAAGAAGAAAGGCTATTAATAAAAGAAGGGGAGAGAGTGAACTTGACTATTTCTTTTGAGAATAAGAAGAACCAAGTTAATAAGAAGGGAAAGATTCCTGCTAAGCCAGTTATTAAGAAGGAGTCCAGCTGTTTCTTTTGTAAAAAGAAAGGACACATGAAGAAAGACTGCTTAAAATTTAAGAATTGGCTTGATAAGAAAGGTACTCCATTTGCCTTTGTCTGTTATGAATCTAATTTGACTAGTTTTAATCAGAACACATGGTGGATTGATTCTAGTTCTACAATCCATGTTTCTAATACCTTACAGGGTATGCAAAACCTAAGGAGGCCAATGGGAAGTGAGCAATATATATACTCAGGGAGTAAGATGAGTTCACATGTGGAGGCCATTGGAACGTGCAGTTTAGTTTTAAGTAGTGGTTTGTTTTGCATTTGGAAAAGACATTTTATGTTCCTTGTTTTTCTAAGAATTTGATTTCTGTTTCACAACTTATACCTTTGGATTTCTCATTTAATTTTTCAGACTCTGGTTTTACCTTAATGAATAAATCCAAAGTTGTTGGTTTTGGTAAATTATGTGATGGCCTTTATTCCAATATTTTGCAAAACAATATCGCTTATGATTCTATGCACGTTACTGTCGGGTTAAAAATATGTGCTATGAATGAGAATTCTTCTGTTTTATGGCACCGTAGATTGGGACACATCTCCATTGAGAGAATTAAGCGATTAGTCAATGAAGGAGTACTTAGTACTTTGGATTTTACTGATTTTGAGACTTGCGTAGATTGCATAAAGGGTAAGCAAACTAACAAGTCTAAAAGTGGTGCTAAGAGGAGTTCAAGTTTACTAGAAATTATTCATACAAATATTTTTTGTCCGGATATGGACGCCAGTACTCCGAAATACTTCATCACCTTTATAGATGACTACTCACGTTATATGTATCTCTACTTCGTTCTAAGGATGAAGCTTTGGATGCCTTTAAAATTTTTAAGGCTGAAGTTGAGCTACAATGCGGAAAGCAAATCAAGATTGTGAGATCAGATAGAGGTGGAGAGTATTATGGTAGATACACGGAGAATGGACAAGCACATGGTCCATTTGCGAAGTTTCTTCAAGAACATGGAATTGTTGCCTAATACACCATGCCTGGTTCTCTAAATCAGAATGGTGTGACAGAAAGAAGGAACAGAACTATAATGGACATGGTGAGAAGTATGAGGAGTAATTCAAAACTTCCTCAATTCTTGTGGACTGAAGCACTAGAGACGGTTATGTATATATTAAACAGAGTCCTAACCAAGGTTGTCCTAAAGACACCGTTTGAGTTATTCAAAGGTTGGAAACCAAATTTGCGACATATACGCGTTTGGGGATGTCTGTCTGAAGTGAGAATTTATAATCCACAAGAAAAGAAACTAGACCCAAGGACTATTAATGGGTATTTCATTGGATATGCTGAAAAGTCTAAGGGATATAGATTCTATTGTCCATCGCATAACACTAGGATTGTGGAGTCAAGAAATGCAAAATTTCTTGAGAATGACTTGGTTAGTGGGAGTGATCAATTTCCAAACATTAGGAATGAAAGGGATCACTATGAAGCTCAACCCTCTAGCTCAAGTGATAGATTGGTTGTCATTCACACCCCTCAAACACAAATGGGTGTCAGACAAACAATAATCGAAGCTTCACAACCTGCTAAAAATGACCTTACAGATCAAGTTGCTAATGAGGAACAACAAGATGATGTTGAACAACCTACTGAACAGTTGCTTGAGCAACAAGTTCCTCAGGAAAATGATGAGGCAACATTAAGAAGATCTACTAGAGTTAAAAGGCCAGCAATTCCTAGTGATTATATAGTGTATTTGCAAGAAGTTGACTATAATATTGGAGCTGCAAATGATCTTGAAACGTTTTCACAAGCCATGAGTTCTAAAGAATCAAACCTATGGTATGATGCCATGAAAGACGAGATGGATTCTATGGCATCCAACAAAGTCTGGGATCTCGTTCAATTGCCTAATAGTGTAAAATCCATTGGATGTAGATGGGTCTTTAAAACCAAGAAAGACTCAAAAGGCAACATTGAGAGACATAAGGCAAGACTTGTTGCCAAAGGGTTCACTCAGAGAGAAGAAATTGACTACACAGAGATTTTTTCTCCTGTATCTAAAAAAGATTCCTTCCGAGTAATTATGGCATTAGTAGCTCATTTTGATTTTGAGTTGCATCAAATGGATGTGAAAACAACATTCCTTAATGGTCATCTAGAAGAAGAGGTTTACATGAAGCAACCTAAAGGATTCTCTTCTAAAGACAATGAGCATTTAGTTTGCAAGCTTAATAAATCCATCTATGGCTTAAAACAAGCCTCCCGCCAATGGTATCTAAAATTTCATGATGTTATCACTTCATTCAGTTTTGAAGAAAATGCCATGGATCAATGTATATACCAAAAGGTCAATGGGAGTAAGATTTGTTTCCTTGTATTATACGTGAATGATATTTTGCTTGCAACCAACGATAAGGGTTTGCTATATGAAGTAAAACAATTTCTCTCAAAGAACTTTGACATGAAGGATATGGGAGAGGCATCTTATGTCATTGGCATTAAGATCCATAGGGAAAGATCTCGAGGTATTTTGGGTTTGTCTCAAGAGATCTATATCAACAAATTTTTAGAGAGGTTTAACATGAATAATTGTTCACCAAGTGTAGCTCCCATCGTGAAGGGTGATAAACTCAATTTGAATCAATGTTCGAAAAATGATTTTGAGCAGGAACACATGAAGAATATTCCATATGCTTCAGCTATTGGAAGCCTTATGTATGCACAGGTTTGCACTAGACCTGACATTGCATATGTTGTTGGAGTTTTGGGAAGATATCAGAGTAATCCAGGTGTTGACCACTTGTTTTGAGGCTACCTCGCATGGTGTATGGTTGAAGAGTTTCATTTCTGGGCTTAGAGTTGTGGACTCTATTTCTAGGCCATTAAAGTTGTACTGTGACAACTCTGTTGCGGTGTTTATGGCTAAGAACAATAAAGTGGATGTCGAAGTAAGCACATTGACATCAAATACTTAGCCATCAGAAAATGTGTTAAGGAAAAGAAAGTGGTTATTGAACACATAAGCACTGAGTTGATGATTGCTGATCCTTTAACTAAAAGCATGCCACTAAAGAATTTTAAGGATCATGTAGTGCAAATGGGACTTGGTTCCATGATGTAATTTCATTATCAGTACATTTGTTATTTTCAATGAAACTCTTATTTAGTTTGATGTTTTTCTCATATGTTTTTGTGCACATTTATTTTGAGAAGATATCATTTAGTTTTGATCTAGCATAAACATATGGTTTATGTATTAAGTTGAGAGCTATTGTTGATAGAAATATATATTGTGGTACATGGAAGATATCACTCACTATCAAAGGACCTATCGCCATGACTCGTATATATCCTGTCACTTATTGTGGTTAATAATTGGCTAAATAGACCAAGTGGGAGAATGTTAGCATTATTTTAATTATAGAATAAATATTATAGCATTTTAAGTTCCTATTTTTAAGGAACATAAAGTGGTCCATTAAGCCATTATTTTTATCATTTTTAACTGCATAAAGGTTATGGAGCAGTTATTATATTGTTTAAAGGTAAAGCCCAACCCATTATTTTTGAATCTGTGATGGCCAGACTTTATATAAAGGGAATTGGTTACTCTCAGTTTTGATCACTAAGCCTACTCCTCTATTAAAAAAAAATCACACCATCGAGTTTGAGTGAGTTAAGGTTTAAAAACAAAGTTGTCTCTGTGTTGGGATTACAAAATTGAAATGGCAGGAGGTACACACATTATTATTTCATTTTTGCTTCCGCTGTTCTTAATCTGAATGTGTTACTGTGATAATTATATAACATGTTTAGATCAATTTTACTCTGCTCTATTTTTTTATCAGATAAGTCCTTAAGGACATGATTTACACGCCTCAAGAAATCTTTTGTTCATGATCTTTATTCTATTATTGTCAGCTTCTACAACAAATAACCCAATCCAGGAAACTTCATCTCCTCCCTTTTCTTCCTTTTTCATTCAACAGAAACTCCCTCCTCACAAGAAAAACCTTCTCTGCATGTAGAAGACCCTTCATGCTCTCTTTGGAGCACCATTCTGCTTGCTTCCAGCCAGTTCTTCAGTACTTTATCCGGCGCCGCGGCCTTGCTTGAAGAGGAAGAAGCGGCAGAAATTGCAGGTAAGCAGATATTGTTTATGTGATTATTAGCATGTCCCTCATTTTGTACATATCTGGAAGCCACATCATTTTGCTCTGAAACAGAGTATCCAAAGGTAATTTCTGTTTTCTTGAGCAAAGAGCACAAATTGCACACTACCAGGTCATGGGATTTTCTGGGACTGGAAAAGTTCCTGCAAACTCTGCTTGGACCAAAGCAAGATATGGCGAAAACACAATCATAGCTAACATTGATACAGGTTTGCTTGCTCTTTATTTAAAACTTATTAAATCTACTAAGGTGATCGCAGATAAAATTTCATAAAATAACGATTATATCATGATATATTATTTTCAATTATCAAAATAATATTTTTTATTGTAAAATAATCTCAATTATCAAAATATAATTTGTCTTATTATTGTAGCTTTTCCTATACCATATTATTTTCAAAATATATTACAATTTTCCTCTATTGCAAACATCTTATAAAATTTATATTTTAATAGTTATAAAAGTCGATTAATTTTTTTTTAATTATATATTATATTTACATAATCTGTTTATGACTATCTAATAATATTCTGGGATATTATAAAAATAATATGCTAAATTATTTAAAAATCATTTTCATAATTTTACGTTTGAGAGGTTACGAAATAATGTGTTTTAAACTATATCTAAATATATAACTAATATTTTACTTCAATATAAAAAAAAATATTTGAATAAATTTCTTTGTAAATATTTATAACATAAATAATTAAATATTTAAACAAATCTATCTATATATACATAGACACATTAAATTATGAAATATGTGTTCGTTCGAAAAAGAAATTAATATATTTTCAATGTTATCTTATATATTTGTGTGATTTTATTTTGCAAGAAGAGAAAGAAGAAAAAGTATTTCATGAAAATACAGAAGAGAGAGAAAAAGTTGTGACATTGTAGAAAAACAAAAAAGAAAGAAGAAAGAATAAAGATTTCATAGTCACATTACCATGGAATTAATTTTCTTTCTACCAATTTAACATAAACAACATGATTGATATAATTATATTTTTTGGATAAATTAGAGACACTTTTAAAAAATGATACTAAACAAAAAAAAAAACTTCAAATATAGGAATCAAGTAAGCCATTAAGTCAATTTTACTTGTTGTGAAACTAAGAACACAATATCTCAGTCATGATTTTGAAAATCTCACTGTCTTTCTTTGAAACTATATATGAATACAATATCTATATATCTCATTTTGCAAAATGAACCGTCAAAAGTATGCTTACTTATAACCATGCAAAACTTCTTGTAGTACGTTACAGACAAATCAAAAATAGTTTTGGTTTACAAATGTAATTCAAATGTGTTAAAAATTGGTGATTTTTTTTTGTTTTCAAAAATAATAAACTAAACCATCAAATGTGAAGATAATATGCATGCATTACTCAATTAAAAAAAAACATACACTAAAGAAACCAAAATAAAAACATAGTTCGAAGAAAGACATTAAGCAAAGAATTGCTAGTTCAAATGAGAAAAATCATAGAAACTCTCTTTAAAGGAGACATGGTTTTGGCCAAAGACTTTTTAGACATTAACATCTGCAAAGGATTCCATGAATCAATATTGGTTCTGAATGGTGTCTGTCTTGTTCTCTAACCCTTGAACATGATGTATGTGTCCACGTTCTCCTCCATTTTCAGTCACTGGTGCCCCTTCTTGGATTTGGATCATATTCATCTTCTTTTTTATTTCATTCAGGTTCTGATCAATCAGCCATGAGAGATCATTCAAATCTATCAAACTAGGATTGTCAAAAACCCTCCCAACATTCAAGTACTGAAACATAAGATGAGTCATTTCTTTCTTCCTGTTATCATTCCTTTGTCTTGTCAACTGCTGTTGGCCTTTGATGATTATTTGCTTCAACAAGCTCTCCTGATTCAACATCTTTCTGCATTGTTTCTGCTCAGACATTTCCATGAACTTGGAAAGCACCCTTTGTACTTCTGGCTCAGATGGCCAAACCTCTGGCTGAGGATCATTTGGAGAATAGATTATGGCACATGCCTCAATCCCACAAAGGGTGCTAATTTCATTCATTTTCTTGATCAAACCTGATAATAAAACATAATGAAGAAATTAAGTGATGTGAATTCTGTTGCTCTATTGAGGATTGACCGGAGAAGACAAATATCAAATGAGATTTGAATTCAACCACATAAGGAATTTGACACTATTCTTTACCCAAAACCTTAAGGTTATGGGTCTTTCATCTTTATATACTATTCTACTTTCTCATTTCTATCTAATGTGAAATTTGAACTCACACTTATATTCTCAACAAATTTCAAACAAATTTGTGTGTCTATATGTGTATATGCATGTGTATGTATATCATATACATTAGAAGAGAAATATATGAAACAATAAAATAAAATAAAACTCTTTATAAACTAATTTATAGAATATTTCTCACATAGATGATATAAAGTTAACAATAATAGTTTGTCTGAAGAGAAAGAGAAATTCAACCACTAACCATGTTTCCTTTTCTTTAAGGTTGTCTTTCTCTTTGAGTCATTGGTGATGTATGTCAGATCCAACTTCTTTCTGGCCATAACAATGATCAGAGAAGAGAGTTCTCAAAATATTGTTAATGTGAAGTGTTTTTCTCAATTTTCTCAATTTCACTCTTTTGCTGTTTATATAAACATATTTAAGATGCAAGTATATTCAAATTAGGGAAAGCTTAGTATTTGCATCAATAGAAAATCTCAATTACCAAATACATTTAAGCAAAAAAATTCATAATTAAATTCATGTACAATGAACAATTAGAGAGATTTTACAGATTAAAAAAGTGATTACAATGAATGTAATGATTATTTTTAAAAAGGAATAAACTAACTTATGTTTTTATAAAAATACACTTTTAAAAACAACTAATTTTTATGACGAGTTATTAAATGTAGTTTTTTAATCAGATTTTAGATATTCTTTTTTAAAAGCCGATACAAAATAAAAATAAAAATAAAAAATAAAAGTAATTCTTTTATTTTATTTTATTTTTGTATAAAAAAACTTCTAAGTGGATCTAAAAAAGCTACCATTTTTGGATGATAAACAAAAATTGGGATTTTCATGTTTATATATTGAGGATAAGTGAAAAGATTGGTCAATCGTGTGTTATACTTGAGGAGTGAAATTCTTGATATTTAGAAATTATATTTGATAATAATTAATTGAAGTAGCCTTATTTAAAGGAAAAAATCTTTTAATGTGATTTCTTTTTAATTATATAACTAAAACGTAAACCCATTATGAAAAAGAAAAAATGGCGAACCGTGTAAAACTGATTAAAACGTGTATATTAAAATAAGATTTAATACTCTTTTCATCTTATTATTACAAAAACTTTCTATAGTTGAAAGATACTTCAATAAATCATTTGCTTTTTAGGTGTGCATTAAAATATTCTAAAAAAATCCATTCATATATTCAAAATTGGATAAATTATTATTTAAATATGAAGTCGCAATACTATAAATCTTAAATCATCATTAATTATTAAATACAAAGTGAAAAAATGTATCAATTATCTATTTATCCAATGCACTGAATATGTGTTATTCACTTTTAATTACATTTATATGGGAATTTCTCATACTATTGTTGGGTAGATCATCCACAGTATCAAGCACAATCTCACCAACAAAACCGGTTTTTAGTTAAACCATGTAGTTCTTTTATTATTTTATTAATTGTGCTATTTATTAATTACAAAATTAATTATCATTATATTTTTAAATGGTAAGAAATATTTTAATTTAAGAAAAACTAAATTAATTAATAAAAGTATGAATATATGAATGGATTTTAATGTAATAAATATTTTAATAAAAGTATGAATATATGAATTTAGTTATATGAATAACTAAATTAATTTTAATGTAAGAAATATTTTAATTTAAGAAAAACTAAATTACTTAATAAAACATACTTTATATTATATGTTTATTTGTATTTATTTTGGTTTTGGTTTTTGAAATAAAAATCTATATGAAACAAATTTGATATGGAGTCCAGGAGATAAGTAGAATATAATGAAAGAAAATAATAAGAAATATTTAAACCAAAACTTTTAATTTATTAAATATTTAATTTTAAAAAATTATTAAATACTTAAAATTAAAAACAACGATGTTACGCGGGTCGGGCATTTAAGCCCGATTAGGCTTCTCGAATAACCCGTAACCCGTGACACCTCACTCTCTCTGAAACTGAAAACAAGAAGGCATTGCAGCAAACACAACCCAACCACAGGAACGAATCGCCTCCCCCCTCAAGCTCGCGGCGCAGCGGCGACCGGCGACCGGCAACCGGCAACCTACTCACTCACGAGAAACGAATCTCATCTCAAATCTCTCCTCCCGCCGCCGCAAGCTCATCTGATCTCCTCTGTCGAGTTCACGACGGCGAGGGCGAGGCAAAGGCAAGGCGCCTCACGCTGAAGACGTTGACACTCCTGTCCTTCCCCTTTGTTAGGTTTTCTTCCTTTAAGGTATGAGTTTTTTTCTTCTCTCCTCAAGGGTTTTCAGATGATGAGATATTTCTGGATCTGGTTCTGTGTTGTGCTGAAATTATGTTCTGGATTTGACTGCTAAATGAATGTTAATATATGAATTTTGGTTTAGTACTGGATTTTGTTCTGGACGCCGCGTCCCGTCCTCATCGCATTCATGCTTCGTTTGTCTAATGAAATGTTTTTCTTTCGAAAGAAGTAAAAAGTTGGGGTTCTGAATTTTTCTGTGGTACTTGTAAATGTAATGGTATTGTTTGCTGAATGTCTTTGGCTGTTCTCTAGGAGCATTTGGATGCTGATACGTGTTTTAATTATTTATTATCAATTATTTTCATTTAGTGTTCACGATAATGTTAGTTTGTTACTGGTGCTGTAAATCCGAGACTATGTGATTGTGGTAAGTACAAGAGTTTAATTTTGAGAAGTTCGCTGTTCTTCGTTTCAGATTCTGGAAAAGTTTTTGGAATGGCAGCAATTTACAGTCTTTACATCATCAATAAGTCTGGTGGATTGATCTATTATAAGGTATGGTTGTCTTTACTTTCTGTTGCTCACGAATTCAAACTTCAAATTATTTATGTTGGGTTTCTAAGAGATTTATTGTGTATTCCCCTGATATTGATGGTAGAAAGCTTATCTATTGTTGTTACAGGTTTTTTTTTTCTTTTCTAAAGTGACGAAAGCTAAAATTTTTACCGGGAATAATTATTAAGTTATGTTAGTGTAATCAGTAGGACTAAAGTAGGAAGGAGTGTGTTGGATCATCTCTTCTTATTGTACATAGTTCTGTGTCTAGCAATTTAGGACAGTCCATTGATCTTTTATCTCCCTATTGTATAAGTTCTTCATCAATATAAATAGAAGAACATGAGAAGGGTCCTTAAAGCCCTCCAAAAATATATTTCTCTGTTTTTAATCTTAAGTACTTTATCATGGTTTCTTTTGCATTGTTAATTAAGTCTCGTTGTCTGATCAGCTTGTATATTGAGCTTCAGCCTCTAAATTCTGTTTATGAATGACCAAGATACCTTTACATTTCATTCCACTGGTTCCTCGGTACATATGTCTGATATTTGGAGTTTTGTTTCTTTCTTAGAATCTAGTATTGTCAGTATGTTTAAGTATGCTGAATCTTACTAATTTGGATATGGACTTACTGGGAAGATGGTTAAGCTTAGTTTTCTTTCGACCTTTTGTTTTAAAAATTCAATTTCAATCTTTTAGTCAGAGTTTTAGTTAAGCTTTTCTTTTTACATGGAATCTATCAAAATTACGTTAATTCTTTTGCATTTAGGATTATGGGTCTGCTGGACGAATGGATACCAATGACAGCTTGCGGGTGGCAAGTTTATGGCACTCAATGCATGCTATCTCTCAGCAGTTATCACCTGTATTAGGCTGTTTTGGAATTGAACTTCTCCAAGCAGATACGTTTGATCTTCATTGCTTTCAGTCGCTGACTGGTAATTAGACTTTAACCATTATTGCATTAGCTTTGCAATTTACTCGGTAAATAAAATTATTAGTTTGTCTGGTAGCTAGCACCTTTTTTTCTTTTTCATGCACGCCTTTAAGCCCTTGCAGGTAGTTGTGGTTTGAGTATATCTGAAGCTCTAGATAGTTATTAGTAAACCTCATTATAGATAAACCCCATTATAAGACGAAGTCCACTTAATACTTTGACACTTTGACAATGCTATTTATGTTGCAAACAGAAGTGAATTATTTTCTCGAGCACCTGATTTTTGGAGTAAAAAAACAGAATCGTTAAGTTGGAAGGCAGGTTGGGTTATTGTAGTAACAAATATAACTTTTTGGTGACATAACCCAGTATATTGACTTTATTTGGTTTTTCTCAGTACTGTCATTTTTGTGCTAATAAACACCCATTACTCCATTTTCGATTCCTCTGGGTCACATCTGCATCTTCGGATTTGGATCAATGAACTTGAATTCTTGAGAGTAGACATTGTTCTAGATGTTTGGCCGTTGTTTAGCTGTTTCCTTGCCCTACTTTGGCATTTATGTTTTGCACTTGTTTTTTTAATGGAACTGTGTTTCTTTTGCTTAGCAGTTCTATATTCGGTTAAATGTCACTGGCAAAAGTAAGCATGCAAGATTTCTCACTTTTATTTTTCATAATATTGGTATTAACAAAAAATGTTTCTTCTCCCTTGCAGGGACAAAGTTTTTTGTGGTGTGTGAGCCTGGAGCTCAACACATGGAAAATTTACTGAAATTTGTCTATGAATTGTACACGGACTACGTTTTGAAAAATCCGTTCTATGAGATGGAGATGCCTATACGTTGTGAGCTCTTTGATATGAACCTAACACAGGCAGTTCAAAAGGATCGTGTTGCATTTTTGGGCCGATAAATTTATATCTTACCGTTTTCACATTTTTATATTTTGGATGAGTACATAATCTAAATATTGTCATTCAATTGCTTGTAACGTATCGTACTACTGCTAGCCTTTGTTGCTTTTCAGGCACAAGCAAGAACTATGATGTCTGAGATTAGATAAGTTTTTCTGACATCCGAGATTCATTTTTTTCGAGCATTGCTTTACGTATGGGTAGTAGTTAGAAATTGCCTCTGCTGTGGTTTCAGGTTTGTAATGTGTGGAATTTATTTTCCCTGGGCGTTGGGTTCATACGTGATTGGTTGCTGCTGTAATGGGTCAATAGTCAGTTGCAATGTTTAGTGTTCTCAATCAGTTTACTGTTTCAGAATCAGCCATGAAAACCGAAATTGTCCATCTTAAAACACAAGGCCAAGAAAACGGAAATTGTCCTGAATCCTGGAATAGAGACATCACTGGTAATGTCCATAACAATGTCAGAAAGGTTGAGGTCAAACTTCCGGTCGTGTAGGATCAAATTAGTGTTGCCACTTTAAATGATCCTATCTCCTTGGAAAATCAAGAGCTTGAAGTTAGGTTTACGCCTTGTCATGCCTTCTGGGTTGAGAAGGCTTTTCGGAAAAAGAAATCTAGGATTCAGTGGTTTGCTAACTGAGATAGAAATTCAAAGGTTTTTTTTTTTTGCAGTGTGGTGAAATTCAAACATTCTATTCAATCAAATTTAATGCTTAGGGATAGGGATAAGTTTCTAACTTTCCAATCAGACTTGGATGCTCATATCTTAGGTTACTTTTCTTCTCTCTATGATTATGGAATGACTTCTCCGGACAATGACCTGGTCCAGAATGTTATTCCTCACTCCATGCTCCATGAAGATAATGTTGAATTCACCAAGCCTCCCTCCTTCGAAGTGGTCCAACAGGTCGTGTTCTCCCTAAATGGGCATAGTGCCCTAACCTTGATGGTTGTGGTGGCTCCTTCTACCAAATTTTCTGGGATATATCATTGGGTTAGATGTCTATTACTTTGTTTCTCAATTCTTCCACTTTCATTAGGGTTAGATCCTTCTTGACGTAAATTGGAACATTGTTTTCCTTATTCCTAAGTTCCAAGAGGCTGACCACATTAACAACTTTTGGACTAGTGTTAGCTTTAAAATCATTGCCAAAGTTATAATTAATAGACCATCTTTGATTGCCTACAGGATTACATCTCCTTACAAAGGCACTTCGTTAAAGATAGAAACATTACTGATGGAATCTATGTTGCCTCTTAAGTTGTTAATAGGTTCAACCATCAAATTTGAAATTAAATGTGATTCCCATGAAGCACCTCTAGGCTTTGAACATGGCTCCTTGACCTTCATGTACCTTGGTATCCATTTCTTTAAGGGTACTCCTCACACTCACCGCCTCACGCCTTCAAATGTATAGCCAACTTGTTTCTTTAACTAAAGTTCTGGATATCTGGATCAAGAATTCTGAATGGTCTAAAGACATCACCATAATTACTGAAATCCAAAATTAGATTTAAATATTAACATTTAGTCAAAAATCTATGAAAATGACAACGAGATAATGTTTTTCCTTTTGTCAATTGATAATTGTTTTGAATTGTGAGATGTTACTTAAAAATAATATCTATCCAGTCTTTAATACGAAAACAATGTTAACAAAATATGAACTCAATTCTCCACAGATTCTTATCCAATGCGACAAATGGAAAAACTCTGCAGTCCAATTGATGATTGAAATTGATGGGTAGCTTCACAAACTTAATGAGTTAGATAATTGTCTTACTTACCAACCATGCACAACATCAATTATTTTACATAAAATATAATATAAACTATTACATATAATTTGTTGACTTTTATTTTAAAAACAATATTCTGATTAATTAATAGTATATTTTATTTTTCTGGAAAATAAATATTAACTTCTTAAAACTATAATGTAACTATCTTGTAATCTTCATAAATATATTTAATCATGGGTTTAATTAAATTTTAAGTCTTTCATAAACTTATACATAGTTTCTAATAAATTTGTTTTGTTTACCGTGTATTTAAAATTTTATATTTTTTAATTAAATTTATGTTGATTAGTTTGTTTATTAATTAGATAAAGTGACCTATGTGTTATCTTATAGTTTACTTGTTTATTTTTTAAGTTTTATGATTAACATAAAATAATAAATATTTTATTATTATTTTAATATTAGTTTATATTAATTACAAAATTTTAATTAAAAATTAAAAAAAATAATATATCAGACAATGTAATAGTCATGTAATTCAAATAATAAAAACATTAAATGGTTTTGAAATAGTCTTTTATAAGATTGAATGCACAATGGTTTTGTTTTTTATATTTCTATGTAATTTATAACCAATTTATACCTCACATTTGTCACATGGTATAATTCATTAATGACTTGATAAAAATATTGCTGTACTTCTTTGAGAAGGACCATTTCAAATGAATAAATTTGTATATATTAAATTACAAGAGTGTGAATATATTAAATTAAAGATGTTTGTATATTTTTAATAATAATTACAAGAGTGCATTACCTTAATATTAGTTTATTTATTTTTATTGATTGATTAAAAAAGATAACAATATTAAGATATTATTTTCTCAAACTAAGCACATTCAATGCTACTGCTATATCTTAAAATTGATATATATTTTTGTCACCGTTGAGGTTTCCTTAAAGGAAAACAATTCTTTGATTTGTTATGTTTATTTGATAAATTTGAACCAATCATGGGAAAAAACTCTAGCAGAAACATTTAACAGAAATTTGGCAAGAATTAATTCCAGATTTTTTACTAAATGTTTTTGATGATGCTGTCGGTTGAGTATTAATAAATGATGTTAGTACTTTAAAAAAAATGAATATATTTTAAAACATTAAAACTATATAATAAAACTTGACAAACAGGAATTAATAGGAGTCTAACTTTTTTATTAAATTTATTTTCTGTTGTTGCTGAGTATTAACATATGTTAGTATTTTAAAAATCTTTTTAATATATATATTTTAAAACATCAAAATCAATGTCAGATTAATATATTTTGAAAGTACAAACATATGGTGAAAAAAAAATGTTATATACTTTTAAGTGTTTTTGTTAAATTTCATGAATGGCTTGACTATGAGCCATATATTGCTACAATTTTCATAAGGTTAAAATGTATACACATTTTGAGTTTGCTGAGACCCCTACGCTTTGTACAAGTGGCCATTTTGGATCCTTATGTGTGTTCATAATTCAACTGTCCTTCACAAAAACACTACCTCCAAAGGTCATCCACAAGTTCCTTTGGGACCAAATCAATTGGACAATCCCTTGTGAAGGGAACTTTCATTGGTCCCTAAACCAACAGCAGAAACCAAACAAATCTGCTATATCTTATACTCATCACTTTCCTTTTCAAAATAAATAAGAAAAACTTTCCTGTTTCATCACTTGTTTGGTTACTGAATTAGTCTACTTTTTTCCATGTTGGTTATCTTTTACATTCAGTTTTTTGAACTTTCTCTTGTGGAAATTCCCCTTTATGTCTCAAAATTGTCCATATATCTGCCTTACAGTAGGACTAAGAATTAGCATTGAATCATCATAGAAGGTTCATTTCATATACTGATAGGGCATGTGATTTTATGGTAAGCTCCATGCCTTTTCAAGTACTTTTACGCGTATGTACTCCTTAGGGAAGGTGTCAAACAAGATCCAAACCTATTAAAGAGGGTAGATTCCTTTGGGAGTGTGACAAAATTGCTTTTTTGAGAGGGAAAAAGAAAAGACTTTGTTCAATTCCTATATAGTACATCTTTATAAAGAGCCAAGTTTAAGTGTTAATAAGTTTCAGATAGAGGATTAATATAGTAATCTGTCTGAATGATTTGCAAAAAGCTCTCCTAGAAACTAGAGAATCTAATGGTGGTTAAGATAAAATATTACTTAGACTCCAAAGTTATGTTAGGAAGGATTCTTTCTCAAGTTCATTTACATATGTACTAGTCATTAATTTATGATGGTATATGATTGATTGGTACATAAAATCTTAGAAGGATAAGAAAAAAAAAAGGGAAAATGATAAAGAAAGACAGGGATTAAGATTTAAGAGAAAGCTCAACCGAAGCTTGCATGTGCCCCTAACATGGTAGGGTCGAGTATAATTTCATCAGCTACTGTGGCATTTTCTTTCTCTACTTTATATGGTTAGCTAAGAATAAAAATCACAATTAGCATGGTTTCTTCCCAATCTATTCTAAGTTAGACTTATAACAACATGACAAACTAATCTCTATCTCTTCTGTCAGATAAAGTATAATATTTTAGAGGCTATTTTATGGCTATTAATGATTATAAGCCAGAAAATGGTGACATGAAAATTTAATTGATAAAGGGTCTAAAAGGAATTTAGAAACCAAAAGTATAGAACAATAAAAGAACTAAAACACCACCATGGTTTTTATTGAAATTATGGTTTTTTATGAGATTTTAGGAGATTTGATCTTTATGTATGTAACAACAACATTATATTTTCTTATGTGATTAAGAATCTTTATGTATGTAACAACAATAATACCAGAAATCTCATTGATAACCAGCATGGATCACTCCACTATGATTGTAAAGAATGGAAAAGAAACTGAAGTCACTTTTTTGTTTTGAATTAATTAGTCTCCTTATCTCCTAAATTTAGCTTCTGTGTTTTGACCAGTTCATTTAAAAGAAACTGGAGCCTTAATTGATTAATCACTTAGATTTATGAGATAGAAGTTGAAGTGGACCTTTTTTATTTGATTCATTTACTGAATAAGTAGAACATCACCTAGTTTTTATAATGTCATAATTGTTATAACAGAATTGAGAAAACTTTATGGGAATGTCCAAAATTCTGCAGAATTAGCATGTAGGTTCACATGTTTCTAATTATACTTTTTTCACTGATTTCTGCAATTCAGAAGGTCATTAAAAGAAAAAGAAAAAGAAAAAAAGAAGAAGCACGAGATGAATAGACTTTTGCTACTTGCATTGTTGATGAGTGTAAGCATCCATGTGAGATTAATTCACTTCTCTTCTGTCATTGTCAAGGAAAGTTGTTACCTAGAAAATGATATGAAAATGAATAGACAAATATGTAAAAGGGTTCTCACATAGTCGGTCATAAGCTATTTTCTCTTTTATTTGATTTGAAAGGAAATATGACAGTCTCCAAAGCATTTTGTGCAATAATAGCTATTGCACTGTCCTTGTCAATGTCATTTAGAGCAAGCAAGAAAGAATTATGCATTATACTTTATTTTCAAATATATCATGTGATCCTGCTCCCATATTTATAATAAATTTTGTAGCAGTTGAAAATTTGAGACTTTGGTGATAATCAACAAAATGGTTTACAAAATGGTTACCTCATTATTAGGTAAGTCATGCTAACTACTATTAGTAGCTTATTTTAGTTATGAACAGAATAGAACAGTTTAACCAATAAAATAACCGAATAAATGGATCAAACAAAAAGGGAAAAATAACCCTTTTGAGATACACATGTTTTGTATTCTCAGAGGAAATTTCTAAACATAGTTTGTTTAAGAAAAATTACCCACTGGTACTTTGTCGGTCATTTATTATATGTTATGAATTATTTTTGTATTTAGGTGAATAGTTACATGGTCTGAATACATAGGAAGTAGCTTGGAATGATCCTATTATTAACTCAAAATGTCCTGTAGAATATAATTAACTGAACTACCTAACTAATAATTGAAGAAGATGCATTTGAACGGCAACAGTTAACTTATATAAGGTTATGGATTTGGATTTCTACTAGCTTTCTATCACTAAGGCAACAAAATTCCATTTTTGAATCATTTATTTTATCTTTTATTTGTGTCATTTCTTTTTTGTCAGGTCAAAATAATGTTTTGATTTAAGCAACTTGAAAATTTTGGTTAAACCCAACAGAAGCACAAGCTAGTTTTAATATAAAGTGCATGTGTGCTTTACAGGATGAGAGAAAATTGCAGAAGAGAGTAAAGGAAAAAAAAAAACAGATTGTGTTGAAAACTGATAAACAGTGAAAAAAGGACAGTTTTTCTATTGATAAGCTTGTATTCTTTTGAAGCATGTTTCTAAGAAATTCTACAATACACCTTTAGGGGTGTGTCTATGCACCTTGAGTGTGTTATGATTGAATATGAACAAAATAAGCACACATGCACCAATGATAGCATTCAAAGTTCATGGATGAACATACTTTCCCATGTAGAATCTTTTATTTTTCTAAACTCAAACACTCCTACTCACAGACATTGAATGTGAATCTTCCAAAGAAGAGAAAGAAACATTTGTTAAGCTATATTTAAAAAGAATATAAAATAAGAAAAACAGATGATGGGACTGATATTAAAAATACCATGCTATCTTGGTTTGGTTTGAATCAATATTGCATTGGTAATGTATGCTTTCGAGTATTAACCTTATCTTCAATAGTTTATACTAGTTTTCTCACAATTGCATTGGGATAAACTTAAATTTTAGAGATTTATTATTTTATTAGTTTTGGGTTTAGTAATATTTGGTTTGATTTGATAGAGATAAAATAGGAATAGGTAGTTATGATTTTCGCTACAATATTATTTTATGATAGAATAAGCAGATTTTATTTTTAAGTCAGTTGATATTTTATTTTTAGATTTTATTTTTATTTCCGTAATATTGTAAGTATCATGACTATTTAAAGCCCTTCAATTATCAATGAATAACAAGACTCAATTTTGGAAAAATATTTGAGTGTGTATCGTGAGATTTTCCCAATAGTGGTATGCCTACAGATGAAGGCGTAATTGAGATCCCAAAACGTTTAAGATATGGTGGAAGAAGGGTACGTTGAGCCTGACGCGGACGAAGATCAGACGGTGGCACAGATAGCAACATTGAAGAAAACACGTGATGGATCAGCATTGTATTTTACAATGCAGTAGATGAGTCAGGATTCGAAAAAATAGCGAATGTCAAATCAGCAAAGGAAGCCTGGAAGATATTGGAGGTTGCGTATAAAGGTGACAATGGCGTTAAACAAGTTCGAATACAAGCTCTCAGAGGAGAGTTTGAACAGTTGAAGATGGAGCCCAGAGAGCATATAACCGAGTACATAACTCGGGTGGAAAAGGTGGTCAACCAACTCGACAGGAATGGAGAACAAATGCCATCTAGCCGAGTTGTGGGAAAAATTTTGAGATCTCTTATAAAAGATTTCGAAAGTATTGTGTGCGCCATCGAAGAATCGAAGGACTTGTCGGTTCTCACAGTGGATGAACTTGCTGGGTCATTAGAAGCCCACGAACAAAGGAGAAGGAGTTGGGATGATCAGGTTGAACCCGACGATCAAGCACTACAAGTATAATTTGACTGGAATAAATCTCGGATTACTCAGATCCTGGTGGAAGAGGGCGAGGAGGCCGAGGACGAGGTGGACGTAGTCGAGGTAATGATAATGAAGATCAAACCGATCAGCAGAATTGGCATGACCGAAGACAAGGAAAAGACCGAGGAGATCAGTCAAGGGCGAAGTGTTTTAAGTGTGGCAAGTACAGCCACTATGAAAACGAGTGTTGGTAAAAAAGGTGCTACAACTGTGGCAAATTTGGTCATTTTGCAAAGTATTGCAAGACCGAGACAAAGGGGGAGACGAATCTCGTTACTTTGCTGGCAAAGAGCTCGGATACAGTGGACATGGAAAATTCGATCTCAATAGTGGATGAAGTGATCTCGGTAAAAGGTGCGACAAACGAGGAAAAGGAACTCAAACAAAAGGATGAAGAGATTCAGCGGCTTCTAGATGAAGCTAATGAAATTATGAATAAACAGAGGGTTGAGCTTGAGGAGTTGAAGAAGACTGCTCCTGAAAAGGAAGAGAAAGCATCTAGCGTTCTTGAACCAGATAAAAATAGGGTAGGGAAGAAGATGAAGAAGAGATGAAGGCTGATGAGATTTCTACCAACTCAGTATGGTATGTAGATACTGGAGCAAGCAATCATATATGTGGGAACGAGAACTTTTTTTATGAACTCACCAAGGTGGAGGCCAAATTTGTGTCTTTTGGAGATGACTCCAAGGTAGCCGTGAAAGGGCGTGGAACAATTCGGCAAATTCAGAATAATGGACAAGTTGGAGATATTAAGGATGTTTATTATGTTCCGGGGTTGAAGAACAATATTTTAAGCATGAGTCAGATAATTGAAAAAGGTAATTCAATTTTTATGAAAAATCAGGTGTTGTATTTAAAGGATAAGCATGGTCGTCTAACAACCCAGATAAAAGCAAAGAAGAACCGGTTGTATGAACTAGAGCTGAAAATCTTGGAGAGAAGAAGCAAACCCGGTGTGGGATGATACACATGGAAAGCAAGGAAGGAATAATTTAAGTTTATGGGGAATTTGTTGGGATAAACTTAAATTTTAGAGATTTATTATTTTATTAGTTTTGGGTCTAGTAATATTTGGTTTGATTTGATAGAGATAAAATAGAAATAAATAATTATGATTTTTGGTACAATATTATTTTATAATAGAATAAACAAATTTTATTTTTAAATCAGTTGATATTTTATTTTCAGATTTTATTTTTATTTCCGTAATAACCTATAACCTTATATTTAGTAGTTTTGTGACTATTGCATTCCATGTGATCAAAGCACCCACAAAAAGTCAGCAGAACATATCCACAATGTCTGTCTCATCCCATGTGTCAAATTATACATTTGATTCATCACTTTACTATGAGCCATCTAAGAAAATAACCAAAACATACAAAAGAAAAAAAAATTATTATTCTTCATTAAGTTTAGTTTAGTTTTCTCTCATTAAGAAATCACTGACACCAGATACGATGGTCACACACTTGTGAAACAAGATCAAGAATACCTGCTCACAATATAATGATAAAATTTTGAAAGAGTCTAAATTCAATTTTCCTCGTCTGAAAGCATATATTAATGTTAATTTTGTTAATTATTAAACTTTTGTCCCCATGAAGGGAGAAAAGGAAACGGCAACATTAACTTTCAGAACATAATGTGGTTGCTAAAATAGCTATTAGTGTCATTTATCACTTTTAACTACCCTTCTTCTTTTTTCCTCTTAATTTCATTGATTCCTATTCAGTAAATTCTTATGATGTATTTACACACATATATGACAACTTTTTTCAAGAAATACCTGTAAGACTCCACATAATGGTTTTGTCCACATGTTTTGTGTGTCAAAAACCAGATCAATTAGTGAGTGTAATATATGCAGCACCTAATTTGGACATGATCTTCCACCAAATAGAAGCTCCTTCTTCAATGTAATTAAAAAACTCTCAGAGGGAAGGGTCAAGTAGTTAACTTGCATTTGTATCTGTGAAAGCACACCAGTTACCATGCACAGTTTGTCCAACTGTAAGCAAGGCTGTTTCTATTAAAGTATCAACCAACTCTATATCATATTCAAGAACTGAAAATACTAAATGCATCAATAAAATAAGGTAAAATAAAATAAAATGTGGCACATTCTGAAGCACAGAGAAGATACTATACTATCCCCCCTCTTGAACCTTGAATATTGGAAAATGGGAGCTGCACCATACAAATGTCCTAAGTAGCTTCTACTTTTGATTTTGCCCAGTTATACAGATACTTCTCCATGTGCTAAGATACTGTTCATCATTTCTCAAGACCCTACACATTTCAATTCAAAGTGCAAGTCTTTCATCATTGGGACTCTTCACACCATGCAAGAGCTATTCATACTTCAGCTCTTATCCATTTATCCATTACATAAAAGGCAAAAGAAATTGCTCAGCAACATACTCTGTCAAATATATAATTTGTTATCAGTTAAAATTTAATAAAGCTGCAATTTTGTTCTGGTTGTATTTTCTAGATTTGAACAAGTCATAAAAATTGTAAGAAAGAATGACTTAAAATGTGTGCTGCTAAGGGGAAAAAAGGGAGAAATGCTGACTATACTATTGGCCACAGAAAAATATTATTGGTCTATAAAGTTGGGAAGAAAAGATAGTTGGGGTTGCATGTGCAGAGGAATGGCCCACAATATTAGCGGTTGGGAACCCCAACCAGAACCAGCGCATGTGCACTTCATTTGTCACTTGTTCAGTGGCTTTCGGGAAAAATAACACTTTTGTGGAAGTTAGTAATAAGAGAAAAGAAAAAAGTAAAAAGATGTTACTTATAAATAGAGGCCCCCCTTGAAGCACTTGACCTCACAGCATAGCAAAAGAAAGTGCACATTCCTCTGTTTTGCTCCCCTGTTTAGGCCTTATCATAAGCTCACGATCATGGCTCTTCTCACTCTCATTGCTGTTCTCTTTCTTAACATCAATCTCCATAGTGTCACTGCTGACTATGGTGGTTGGCAGGGTGGTCATGCCACTTTCTATGGTGGGGGTGATGCTTCTGGCACAATGGGTGAGTTTAGCCTTTCATTTCTTTACTTTTTTTCTTTTCCTTTATGGATTAGTTTTTCAGAGTAATATTATTTAACAACTCAAGTATGCAAATACTTCTTCATATTTGTATTTATCTTTTTTCTCTTTTTGTGACATCATATCATATATTTTGTCTACAATTATTTACTTTTCTCAATAATTATCCAATAGTATGGATGTTCATGCATATTTGCTGTTTTGATTTCAAATGCTAAAGAGAATGGAATAAAATGAATGAAAAGAAATCAAGTAGATGAAATGAAGTTCTGACATTGCTATGATAAAATAAAAATAAAAAATAAAAAAGTGGTTTTATCTTACACTTTTAAGTTGCATGAAACTTTTGCCTCAAATTCTATTCCATGCATCTTACTTTAAAAAAGCCAAAAACACTGAAATCTAATGTCATTTTATTACATTTCACTCTATTCTATTTCTTTTCATGGACCCGAATATTGGAATAGTGAAACTGTACACGTATTTTGAGCAAAGCCCGTTTTTTACTTAAGCTACTTGTTTAGCACTTTTTTTATGTGCCATGTGACCATTTACTCTTGCCGACACTAGCAATAACACATTCATAACTAATACTATAATGTGCAAGTGTTTATAGCATCATGTTTCAAAACCTGAAAATGTTGTCACATGACAAAGATTTCAGTTATGTGAAATTCCTTGAAACATTACTCTTTTTAACATGATCAAGAAACTCCTTTTAATTACTATTATTACTGTTATATTGAAAGTTGAGATGATGGGGTTTATACTTTTTATTTTATACATGTAGGTGGAGCATGTGGGTATGGAAATCTGTATAGCCAGGGTTATGGAACAGACACTGTAGCTCTAAGCACTGCTTTGTTCAACAATGGCTTAAGCTGTGGATCTTGCTATGAAATGAGATGTGATGATGACCCAAGATGGTGCAAACCTGGCTCTATTATCGTCACTGCTACTAACTTCTGTCCTCCAAATCCATCTTTGCCAAACAACAATGGTGGTTGGTGCAATCCACCTTTGCAACACTTTGATATGACCGAACCTGCCTTCCTTCAAATTGCAGAATATAGAGCTGGAATTGTCCCAGTGGCCTTCAGAAGGTAAATGAAGCCATAAATTTGACAATGCTTTCAAGCTTAAAGGTCACATTTAATTCCTTAACAACTATATTACCTAATTTATGAATTTATTAAATGTTGAAAACGAATTTATCTCTCATTAAAAAGTCACATAAAGGTATAACACTTATTCTCATTTTAGTAAATGGCCCTTATTCATGGACATGTGAAAATTGGTGTAGCCATTAACAAACCTCAACTTCTAGCCTTCATGTCAAACCTCAACATAATTACCTTTATCTATGCTAACCATATTTCTTAAGCTTATAAAGTGAGTAAAGACAAAACTAGTAATCTCAGATGCTGATGAAAAACTCAAACATCTGGTATTCAAACACATTCATGATTTGGTCATATGTTTAACTAGTGCTAAACTAAAGTATACTGCAATTTTGGGTGATGATGGCAGGGTTCCTTGTGTGAAAAAGGGAGGAATAAGGTTCACTATCAATGGTCACTCTTACTTCAACCTAGTTTTGATCACCAATGTGGCTGGTGCTGGGGATGTGCATTCAGTGTCCATCAAAGGGTCCAAAACTGGGTGGCAATCCATGTCAAGAAATTGGGGCCAAAACTGGCAGAGCAACTCCTACCTCAATGGACAAGCCCTTTCTTTTCAAGTCACCACCAGTGATGGCAGAACTGTTGCAAGCTACAATGTGGCACCAGGAAATTGGCAATTTGGCCAGACCTTCCAAGGAGGCCAATTCTAGAGACCTTATTGCAATGAGGGTAGAAAACAGTACAAAAAAAAAGTTTGTATACCTACTATTGTTCACCTCACTGGAAGAACCATAAAATGTCATAATAGGTATTGATCAATTCTTGTAACTGATTCTGAAAGGCCAGTGTTTTATTTTATTGGTCTAGAAAGTAGCTGAGGTGTTTATATGGCACCCGCTGGTCACTTCACATATAACATACATATATGGAGAGAGTTATGTATTATCTTGTGTGTTGTGCTGCTTTTCTTCAATCAAAGTTAATAGTTATATTCATCAGAGAAGTTTTATTTGCATGAAATATTTGTTTCACCTATCTCATAATGATCAGTTGTTAGATCATTAAATCAATTTAATTAGTGTTACTCTCTTGTTTCTTGTTAGATTCAAAATTCACTCATTACTCTTTTTTAAGTATAATATATGACAGAACAATGTCTTTATGTTATTCAAAATGTATCAGTAACACATTTTATAACATTATTTTCTCGGTACTTCATGCTTATCAGTTTTTATAGATTCAAATTAATGTGTTTCGTTAGTTTGAAAATGATGTCCATCTCATGGAGTGTTGTTAGCTTCCAATGTAATTTGTAGAAAAGAAAAAATTGAAATTTGGTGTTCATGATTTAATGAATGACATTTTGTATGAGAAATTGAGTTTTCATGCAACAGGTGAAGCTTTACGACGTGTACATTTCAAGCCAAACATCTTTCAGTGATCAATTTGGCTTATTTCTGATCTGTGCTAATCGATTAATATGCAGAAGATACCTCAACAGTTTCACATTTACTTTATTTCAGATGACAGCTTGAACTTTTGGAATTTGCACGAAAAAATAAAATCAGAGATGAGTATTAATATCCTAAACAAATGCTGAAGCTGAAGTTGGCTTTAAGATGATAAACATTCAACAGAAGAGTCTTTGGTCAAATGATATCTTGAAGAAAAGGAAGGAAAGAAACATTATTTTCCAAGAAATATCTTCCTATTGTGATGTCTACATTGTTGATTGAAATTATAGGCAGAAGCCAAGGACCTGCTCCTTGTGTTAAGGGTTGTTTGTCTGTGGTTTCATGGTTTGTAGTATGCAGACAATATCATCATTTATGGAGGAAACTATGTGGGAAAGCTCCTTCTCTTAAACAAGTGTAAGCTATTCATTCATGTGACAAATTAGTATTATGTTATGCATGCAAAATCCCACATTGTGTTTATGTGATGATCATTTTCCTCCAATAACCTCATATCGCTTGAAAGTTGAGACATAAGACAATTTATATATTTTTTCCTTCTCTTTGAGACACTTTTTAAGGATAGAATTGTGATGAAGTCTCAATCTTCAATATTCGGTGGTTGATTATAAATATGTCATTCGACAATTTATGGTGATTGATCATAAATATCTCACTCGACAATTTATGGTGATTGATCATAAATATGTCACTCGATAGAGTTAGAATTTGAATTTACATTCACTCTTTCTTAAATCCTTCATTACATGTGTTATGACACCAAATAATGTGTAATTTGGATTTCTACTATTTGTGGTAGCTATCTTAATAATGTTTTAAGAAGAATCGAAAAATCTTTAATTCAAGTAATACAAAGTTATATTTTAAAATTAATAATCTTTTATAAATTTTACAATTCTAATAAATTTAACTTTTGTTTCTTTATATATCATTATTAAATATATAAATATTTGTACTTCCATTAAACAATGGAAAGGGAATTTGGAAATCAGATCATTAATAAACTATTTTGGTTTATTTATATAATTTTTCATCTTTGGTTTATTGGCTCAATTTCATATTCTTATTTCTATTTAACATTGTCATATCTTAACGGTTTATTTAAACTTATATATGTTGGGTTTATCGAGGAGAAGGTTACTTAGACATCACTCTTTTACCTTAAACCTTAAAACAATGTTAATGGGTCTTTCATCTTTATAAGGTGCTCTACTTTCTCATTTTTATTCAATGTGAGACTTAGACTCCCACTTATATTCCTAATCATCTCCTCCTCAAAAGTGAGTCCCTTCCACATAAACTCCCCCTCCAACGAAAGTATTCCCATTGATTAACATTTTCAGATTAAAAGAGCAATTCCTGTTAAATACAATTAAGTATTTGTTTTCATAAAATAGATTTAAAAGACATCTTGTTTCAATATTTGCCATTTGGTGTGAATATATAGTATTTATATTGAAATTTTGAAATCAAATTTCAATTTTTTTTTTACTAAAATATTTCTTCAAAACCGTTGTATATATTTTCAATTTCAATTTTGCTCGTTTCATTAAAAATAATAAAGAATGTTTGTAGTTTATAATACAATTAATTCCTTTAATAATAATTAATAAAAGTAAAAAAAATCAAATAAATTAATTATTTTTCATGGTATGTGTAATCTTATTCAAAATGTTTAGTAGACTATCATATAAGAAAAATACCAGATAGAAGGAGAAATTAGATATTAACAAACTGAATATTTTGTATCAATAATATTAGCTTCAATTAATCAACGCTCGTGTCTGAAAAATATTGTGGAAGATGTTTGTTAGCATTTATTTTTCTTTGAATATGCTTTCAAACAAACAATGAATTGAACTTTCTATAAATTCAATTCAATTTATACATTATAGTATTTAAAAAAAAATAAAGAACATAATTTTTTATAAAATTATATTTATAAACTAATGTTAATTAACTTATAAAAATTATTTATTTATTTACTGTAATATAAACATACAGAGTGAGATAAAATTATTGAAACGAAATTTTACTCCAAACAATAAACTATATTTTCTAAGCCATTGAGTAATTTAGAAAATTTTGTTTATCGAATCCCCTTCGTGATTAGAGATGGAAAAAAAATGGATTGTATTCATGATTAATGAAAATAAATTGCAACTAAATATAATATTTAACAAAATCGACACATGATTCCGAATACAATTCTATCTATTTTTCATTTTACCTTTTTTTAATAGCTAAAAAACAAGATATACCAAATTAAAAAATACAAGTTTTTGTTGCAAAACATACCAAAGTTAGGTCTCTTACACCAAACGTTTTGTTGTTCCACTTTGATGTTTATAAAACATTTTACTTTCCAAAAGGATGCCTTTGTCTTTCAATAAAATGCATATTTGGTCTCATATATGTTGGTAAGATAAACTATTTAAGAGCAAAAATATTACACCTAACCTATTTGGATAAAGAATTTTAACATTTTCAAAAAATTAAATATATTGTATTTAAATTATATATAATTGAATCTTTTTATCATTTTTACATAGTTTTCTTTTAGTAATTTGAAATATCTTGAATTTCATATTTTTGGATAAAACAAATTAATTCCTCTTTTAAGGAAAAAACTATTTTAAAAATATTTGGCTCGACCTTTATATTAGGTTGATTAGACTCAATCTTCAATCTAAGCTGACTTGTCTCAACCTTCAATCCAAGTCAATTCATCGAAACTCTCAAACAGGGTTAAGTTCGCTCATTTCATCTTGAGTTGAATTAGCTCTACCTTTAGCGTCGAAGGTTTAACTAAGTTAGTTTGTGTTGAGGGATCGAGTCAAATAGACTAAGGCAGAAGATCAAGTCAAGATGATTCTGGGCAAAGGTCAAGACTAGTCGGTCCTACTCAGAGGTTGAAACCATTTGATCCTAGTCAGAGTTTGAAACCAGTCGACCCTAATCGAAGGTTAAGAGGAGTTGATAATAACTGAAGGTTGAGACAAGTTGGTCTTGGCTGAAAATCAAAATAAGTTGATCATCAAGATGAATCACATTAGGATGAAGGTCGAGAAGAGTCGGCACGACATAGACTAAAGGTCAACTCGAATAGGCCCAAGTTAAAAGTCGAGCCTTAGGCTTAGATAGTCAACTCGGACGAAAGGTTTAGCCAAGTCGGTCCGACCGAAGGTTGAGATAAATTAACCCTGACCAAAGTTCAAGACGATTCGATCTTGGTTGAAGATCGATATGAGTTGGCCTTGGTCGAAGCTTGAGATGAGTAAGCCTAGTTTAAAGGTGGAGATGAGTCAATCTAGATCAGAGTTTAGAACGAGTCAGCACAGGTCGAAGGTGAGCTGAAAGTCAACCTGAGTTACCTGGATCGAAGTTTGAGTATTGTCGGTTTGTGCCAAAGGTCGAACATAGTTGCCCAAGTTGAAGGACCGATCCAAGTCAACTCGGGCAAAAGGTTGAGCTGAGTCAATCCTACCAAAGTTAAAGACAAGTTCACCCTAGCTAAAGGTAGAGACAAGTCGATCCTGATTGAAGTTTGAGATAAGTCAACCTTGGTTGAAGTTCAAGACGAGTCAACACGGGCCAAAGTTCGAGTCTAGTAGCTCCGCACTGAAGTTCAAGTTAAATAAGCTTAGGTCAAAGGTCGTGCCAAGTCACTCAAATCTCAAAGTTCAATCGATGTAAGTATAGGTCGAAGGTCAAGCCCAATCAATCGGAGTCGAAGGGTCAAACCGAGTTGACTCGGGTAAAAGGTTGAGCTGAGTTAGCTTGACCGAAGGGCGAAACAAGTTGACCTTGGCTAAAAGTCAAGCTAAGTTGAAGCGAGTCAACCTTGGATGAAGTTTGAGATTATTTGGCACTAATAAAAGGTTGAGTTGAGTCAAAGGTCGAGTCGAGAAAGCTCAAGCTGAAAATTGAGTCGAGTAAGCTCAAGCTGAAGGTCAAACTGAATAGGTTTGAAATCAAGTCCAGTTGGTCTGAGCTCATAGTCGAACCAGTTTAACTCAAAATAGATGTCAAAACGACTCAACCTGAGTTAAATATGAGTTGACTTTTAGAACATGTGAACTTTTTTTATCCTAGCCAATGAGGAACTTCACAACTTACGAAATTTAATTTTCCTTCTTTTTTAATTGAATTTAAATTTTATTATTTTAGTTATATGAAATATCTTTCTAAAATTACTAAATTTCAATTTTCTTTTAATTTTCTCATCCAATCCAAACAAGTCATTACTCTCTTAAATTGTCTCCTTTAAACACAACATAAGTGTGCATTGTATGTAGTATAACCTATATTTCTTCATATACCTCACTCTTTTGTTTCCAACACTCCAACTCATTTACTCTTTTTCATCATTTTCTAAGTTTTTTATTTAGATTCCTTAAAGGTGTAGAAAATTTTCTATTTTTCCCACTTTTTTACACTTTCTTTTTTTCCCACTTTTTTACACGAGAGAGTATGAGTTTGTATACTTAGAGATTGTAATACAAATGTAATCTTATCCTTAATTACAATAAATAATATAAAGAAATAATTGGTTCTAATGGCAATGTATTATAAAAATGAAATCATATATATTGATTCTAATTATTACCAAAAAGTATTTTCTTTAAATTTAATACTTATTTTGCTCCCTCAATTTATAAGGTGTGTTAAAAGTTGTCCTACCTTTTTTTCAGATATTCATCGGGAAGACACAAATACTAATAAGATATGAGTCCAACTATATAAAGAATTGACACCACTCTTTATCCAAAACCTTAAGGCAATAGGTTAATAGGTCTTTCATCTTTATATAGTGCTCTACTTTCTCATTTCTATCCAATATGAGATTTTGACTCACACTTTTCACATCGGATTCCCAACAAATTTTAGGATTGTGATGGTTCACTTTTGATTCAGAATGGTCCACGATAAAAAAGACATGCAATTGACAAATTAAAAGAAGTACAATCACCAAATTACCAAAGAAACTATTTCAGTAGATATTACTTTCCGCTCTGTACTACAACAAAAGCAATTGAAAAAATTCTATACCAATTTGAAAAATTGAGGTTGAAGTCGTAAGAATTATCAGAATAGAATTTCTAATTATACCATAAATTATATTTTTTTTTTGTAAGAAAGACCTAAGGAACGAAGAAAGAGAAATTGTGATGAAAAAATAAAGGAAAAAGAATATAACTTATTGCAGAAATTGTATTGGAACACAATATCTTTTATTCAAATATATGATATGAGATCATCATCTTTTAAGTAATCTTTTCCTTCACCGCATAAAGTTTCGTATCAAACCCAATGCAAAATCGTGGCAGATCTTATCTTACAAATGTTGCATATGCAGAGATATGCGTTTTTGTCCCTTTCTCTTACATATTTATTTTGTGTATTCTGATTAATTGAAAACTAATAAATACTAGAATATTAACTAGGTAACTGTTATGAAAGTGACAAATATATGTAAGTAAGAATAATAAGCTAAGTAAAGAAAACGCAGTTTGTTTAAAGATTGTAAAAGTTGGTGTTTTCTTTTTCGTGCAATATTGTGAGTTTTGAAAACAATCTTAGGTGCATATACAATTGAAACCATAACATGCTTCTTTATGAGTAAAAGACTTCACAACTTTTTTCCAATCAATTAGTCCAAATTTTCTCACAGTTGCAAGCAAAGTGACCTCCGAATGGGGATGTTAATGTTAGGCTAGCCATCGACGAAGGGAGTGAGCAAAATTTTGATGTACATGAAGAACATAAAAGAAGGTTTGAATTTGAGCATCTTTAGCTTCTGGTTTCATTGTTGTTGGTTTTCTTGTGGTTTTTTTTTATATTTATGTACAATAATTATTTGATCATTTTGTATCTTTTTGTTTGATTTATCTAACAGGTTTAAATTTTTAGGATGCTTGCGACAGCATAAAAAAGGAGGAGGAACTAGGAAGACCTAGTGAATGTGGAGAAACTCTGAAAAAGAGACTTTAGAATTTAGAGAAAATTTCGCACAAAGAAAAAGAACGAGATGAGAGTGTCACGACGGCGATGCATAGTGTCGATGATGTCTTCAGTTGCACTATAACGGCACGGTGGCAGGTGTTGGCGTTGTTTCTTAGTTTTTGAGTGAAGAAGCAAACTCTAGTTATTTTGAAATACTAGGTATCACGTCAATTGGGTTACAGTTGTCATGTAATGAAAAATTGGACAGATTGGTTAAGTTTCGTTATATTTTTAACGTCTTAAGCAAAAAGAATCAACTTGAACATTTTTTTACAAAATATAAAATAATTGTGAACATCTAAAAAAAGATAAGACAACTTTAAACACTCCTCCGAAAAGACAAAAATAAATATTAAACATTGTTTTTATTATGATAAAGATATTGCTTTTATTATGATAAAGATAATCTTAGACTAATGGTAAGAGTGTCATAATTAAAAAAAGAAAAAAAGAAAAGCATTTCTCTAATTAAAAAATAATTTAAAATATCTGACATATTTTGTATGAAGAGTATTGTCAGATGTGTAAATAGCAAAGAGTGAAATAAATATAAAACCTTAATTCATGCTAAGAATTGTGATAATTAAAAACAGATTGAATTATTCCTTTTCTTTTTCTTTACGCTAAAATTAAATTTGAAAATCTAAAGAAACTTATCTAACCTTTATTTTTCACCTACATTAATTAAGAACATATATTTTATTTTTTAAAAACAAATTTATTTTCAATAGAACTATTTATAGCCTATAATAGGATATCATATCCAAAACGTGAAGTCAGATATCTTTTGTATGATATTTTTCCTGTATCTTCAATTCTGTAGTAAAGTCATTATACTATCAATTTCCACTTTTTCTTCATGCACTTCTATAATTATTAATTGCAATCCCATGGTGCAAGTGAAAGGAGCAAAATATTTTCTTCTGCTACACCCTCTCACCACTATTAGAAAAAAAAAATATTTTTTTAACAATTTTTTTATAACTTTTTTATATAATCACTCATGATTCGTTTGTTTTAAATATTTTTTTAAAATAAATTTAAACATATCAATAAAATAATAACGCATAATTTATTATCAAAAAATTATTAAATCATGATAATCATAATTATAATTATTATTATCATTGTCATTATTGTAAAAATACTGGAGAAATAGTAAAACACGCTAATTTTAGTTCAATTTTAATTTTTAAAATCTAGTTTTAGAAAGTATTATGTATGTATATTTTGAAAAACTTCTTTCAGAAATTTTGTTTCATAATCTATTTCATATATTTTGAAAATTTTGTTCTAATAAGTTTGGTTCTAAAAGTTCATTTTGAAAAGCACTTCATGTTCCACAAACTTGTTCTTTAAATTTTGTTCTGGAAAACTTGTTTCATCATGTATTTTATGCGTTTAAAAAATTCTGTTTTAGAAATTAAGTTTTGGAAATCCTATTACTAAAATCATGTTTTATAAATTTCAGAAATCTTTTTCTGAAAAATTTTCATGACAAGTAATTCAAAAGTCACCTTAATGAAGAATAAAATGATGATTTTAAAAGGTATGAGGTGCTGTTAGAAATTATATATTGGGCCAGAAGCCTAGCTCACATCCAAGAAATATTAGTTCTTCACGTTGGATCAAAACATCAAATTGTATAATTTGAAAAAGAAAACTTTCTAAAAAATATTACCAAATTACACAATTTGGAAACTTTTATTTTATGAAAATATTATTTTCAAACTAATTGAAAATTTATATTTTATGCAAAAAAAACTGATTTTCGAATTATAAAAATAAATTTTCAGATTGAAAATAAAAATCGTTTTTAATTATAAGGTTTAAACTCTAGTTTTGATTATAATATTTGTATGAAAATCTGAGTTTGTTTCTTATATATAGTTTAACTGACTTGTATTTTATGTTTTGATGGGTGCATTTCGATGGATGATGTGTTTTAAATCTTCACCAGTTCGCAACAACAACAGTCACAGGACCCCAATTTTTCAAATGGGTCTAAACCTTAATCTCGTATGCGACGGAACCTCCCACGAACCACACAACAACTTGTTCTCTGAGTTCAACAGAATCTCCCAGCTTTTCCACACCGCGTTCTCCGACCCCCAGAATGATGTCGTTCCAGAGGAGGAACAGTCTTCTTCGATGGTGGCCGCAACCACGCCGAGGCGGCAGTGTAGGAGCTGGTTCGGATGGCGGATCTTGGCGGGCCGGAGCAACGACACTTCAGGGACGTTGTCCGGCGGACTCGGATGGTGTATGACTCGCTGTGCATGCTGGCGACGGTGGAGGAAGAGCGGCAGGTGGATGCCCGCAAGGCGCGCAGCGATTTGCGAGCCTCGGCCGTGATGAGGAGCTGTGGTTTGTGGTTGAATCACGACAAGAGAATTGTTGGTGCGATTCCTGGTGTTTGCGTTGGTGATGTGTTCCTCTATAGGATGGAGTTGTGCGTGGTTGGGTTGCACGGTCAACCTCAGGCTGGCATCGATTATCTTCCTGCCAACATGAGTTCCAACGGCGAACCAATTGCCACGAGCGTGATTGTCTCCGGTGGTTACGAGGATGATGTTGACGAGGGTGATGTTATCACCTACTCCGGTCATGGTGGGCAGGACAAGAATTCTCGGCAGGTTTTTCACCAGAAGCTTGAGGGAGGGAACCTTGCAATGGAGCGCAGTAAACACTATGGGATTGAGGTTAGGGTGATTCGCAGGGTGCGCTGTGAGGGTGCAGCCTCTGCCACTGGGAAGTTGTACGTGTATGACGGCTTGTATACGATTATCGATTGCTGGTTTGATGTTGGGAAGTCGGGTTTCGGTGTTTTCAAGTTCAAGTTGTGTAGGATCGATGGGCAAGCTAAGATGGGGAGCACGATCATAAAGGAAGCGCATATACTAAAGAAAGATCCTTTGCGTTTCAAACCCATGTGTTGTGTTTCGCTTGATATTTCAAGCAGGAACGAGAAAGTGGGGGTTCGCCTTTTCAATGATCTTGATCGCAATTTCGACCCTCTCATGTATGAATACCTTGTGAAGACAAACTTTCCTGAGTTTGTTTTTCACTAGAGTGGGAGGGGTACGAGTTGCGATTGTGTGGACGGGTGTGTTGAAGGGTGCTTCTGTGCCATGAAGAACGACACTTATGCCAAGTCTGCTGCTAGAACTGGTCTAGAGAAGGTTGTTTTGAGACCTGAAGATATGAAGGACAAGAAAGATGGAGAAGATTGCACTTGGTGATCGGCTTCCGCTTGGTCTCACAACTGACATAATGAAATCTCCAATTCCAATTTCAAATCCCTAATTCTAATATCTCTAATTCTGATATTCCTAAAATGAATAAATGGAAGTAAATAATGCTACATCACCATTGTTTATTTAATGAAAACGCTTCATGTAAATGAAGAACCCACATCAGTACATTCTCTCTGCACCACGTGGTCTTGATTTAACGCCGTCTGAAACCAATTAACTGTTAGGATAAAATGTATTCATTTTTATAAAAAATATGACACAATTGAGATAATTAAAAACATGAGGATCGAATTGAGATTTTCATTCAAATATTAGGACTAAATGTAACATACCAAAAATTATAAGAATATATATAATATAGAATGATTTAAACATTATAATATGGCAGGGCAGTCTAAGGATGTATACAGGATTGTAAAACAGATAGAAACTTCTATAATAAAGCGATAAGATGTAAATGGAGTTATGAGTTTACAGTCATCCAAAAAGAGGCCATAAACTTAAAACTTTATTTGTATAAGAGTCTTCCAAAAGGAAGAAGACATCTAAGAAAGATCCTAAGAACTAGGTGTTGCATCATCTTCCTTCAATGCTTGCTCCAGAGGTACATCATCCGCCTCTGCTCACATCCAAAGTTGGATGATCATTGCAAAAGAACACAAACGCAGACATGGCACAAACAAGCAAATGTAAGGGTAAGCTAGGTTTCAAAAGCATACACGTTATCGTATAGAACTTAAATAACAATTCATATTCATACAATAAATCAAGTAAAGTATTCTATCTTGTTAAGACACATGCTAGACTCGTCCGGACTTAGAATGAATGTCGATCTGAGGCGGGTTGTGCACTTGTGGTGGCCTCTAGGCCTCCAACTGTTGCGAAAATCACATTGTTCTGCTGAACTAATGGCGTATTCTATTGTTGCATGGCTTCCACAAAGGATTCCTTCACCCTTACCATATTGGGTACATTCGGATCCGTGGGTGAAGAAGAAGAAGAAGAAGAAGGCCTATGTGCCATACTCTGCTCACACAGATAGAAGCAACTAGTCTAACTCAAAGATTGATACAACCCAAACTCAGCAAAGACCGTAACTCTAACACTAAAACAAGAACATAACAGGAATTTCTACGGAAACAAGACTTAGAATCACCACAGGGTTTAAACCTAATTATAAAATGAGAAGTTTTACATTTAAGAAAGTACAAAAAAAATATATGGAAATATAAAAATTTCGTACACATGTCCTTCATCGTCATTTCAAGCTTAGACCAAACAATCTTTAAAACATAATTACAATGCACTAATAGAGACCTAATTTTAATAATATTTCATATTATTTCTTAAGATAGAGTAGTTATTGAATTAAAAAACTTATTAATTTATGGTTTATTAATAATTGATTAATATATAATTTTGTTTTACAAGTACGATTACGTTTAAATTTATTCTTATTTTCTTACGTACGCCATTCTAAACTATTATTTCTATTCGTTGTTAGTATTTAGGGATTATAAAATATATATAGAAATATATAGATTAATGCCTTTGTGTCAACATATGACTGCAGATTTTTGTATTTTTAGACAATAGAGAGGCTAAAGTGGATTTGTGTTCATGAATTAGTATTATGTGTGGATGTATTGATAATTTATTAAAGTATGTAATTTATTAAAAACTATTATTACCTTTTGTTTGTGCACTAAAAAGTGTAATTTTATCATTAAGTATCATTTTAATATTTTATTTTATCTTTTGCTTTAATATGAGATTGTCTAACACAATGAGATAAGTATTTAATGCAATTTAATGAAATTATTTTCTAAGAATTAATGATTATTAAATAATTGATTTTGCTTGTTTTGAGAGTGTCATAATAAACCCATCGACACTTGCAACAATAATGGTTGGAAAATGTTTAAAAAGTCAATTATGCAGTGTTCATTGAACTTCAAGAAGATTAAGAAAAATGGTACATTGATAGTATTTCTAGAAATAAATGAAAGGTTTTACATCAAAACAGTGAATACAATAGACATTAAAATAAGGGTAAAGTATCTTTTTAATTTCTATATATTGCAATTCATCTTTATATTAAAACTCATATAAAATTTATTTATATACATGCGAAATTAAAATTTGTATTTCTCAAAAAAATTATATAAAATTCATCGTCATATTTTAATAATATACAAAATACATCCTTCAAAAAATATAAAAAGAATAAAAAACAATTTTAAATTACACGTATCAATAATGTATTTTCACCTTTTAATTTAATCAGTATGACCATTAGAAATGTTCAATCACTTAAAATTTAATGTGGTTGATTTTCGAAAATGTACTTCATACCTTACTAAAATATAAATTTAAAATTTAATGTTGTTGATTTTCGAAAATGTATTTCATACGTTACTAAAATATCAGATGAATTCTATATGAATATGAATTTCAATTCACCATGTAAGTCGAAAAACTAAAAATATACTTAATTCTAGATAATGTCCAAAAACAAAATCCCACCACCTACTACACTAATTAATACTATATTTTAAAGGATAAATCTCTTTCCAAATGTTCATTTTTATTTATTTTTTCTAAAACTTTGTTTGGTCTTCTAAAATGATAAATATGTCATTATTATTAACCAAGTTGAAATCCGTTATTAACAAGTATTTAATCATTCATCCGCTTAAATATTAAAGACCTAACAAAATTTATAAATTTTATTTAATATATTTATTATTTTGGAGAACATAAGAAATACTAAAAATTTTAGAAAATGGAAATTTATATTTGTTATGAAAATCAAAAACATATTTGTGTTAGATTTTCTTACAAGGAAGATAGACTACCTCTGAAATTGTTCATATAAGATATCTTATATCACTTTCAACATAAAATTTTAAAATTTAATATTAATTGGTTTTATTTTTCTTGTATATTATTTTATATTTTATTTTTCAAACTTTTTACTTTGTATTGCTAATAATTTGATTATATATATATATATATATATATATATATATATATTACACCGATATATTATGTGTGATAGTATTGACATATTCTTATATAATAGCGTCAATTTATTACAAGTTTTTCTTTAAAACCTTGTTTTATTATCAAAATAATGAAAATATTATACTTTATATGGCCAATGATTCTTTGATTCCGTTAACTATAATTTTTAAAGGTAAAGATATGATATCATTTTTCGAGCAACTAACAAGTAACTTATAGCTAGTACAATTGATAGGTCAATTATCAAGTATTTTATGGAGGATGGATCACCTAGTCGGATATCAAAGATTTTATTACTAAATAGGTAATATCAACTATCACTAGCTGGTACCGAATATCAGATACCGAATATCGGATACCGAATATTATGCTTCCCACGCCAAAGTCTGCATTTATTCTTTGATAACCAATTTGCTCACTAAGCCAGTATATCGCCTATTTGTACCTCCTTGTACCTGTCGTAGATACTCTCATACTGGATAACTTAGCTAAGAAACATGTAGAGGTGCTCACAGGTAAGTTAATTATTGGGTCAATGAGTTTATAAGTGTAGCGCACATCCATATGAAAATCCATGATCAGCAAAATATACATATACAAATTATTTTAACTGACTTTATTTTTATGTATTAATTCAAAATTTGATTAGAATCTATGACCAGGTACTAACTTAAGTTAAAGAATCTTTTATAAATAATCTACCTCTCGATAAAAGATAAAAGAGACTTGAAATATGAGTATCAAATAGTGAAAAGTTCGTGAAGTAGAAAAAGATTTTATAGAAACATTTGGTTCTTAAAAATTAAATATATAAAAATTGAAGATGATGTACATAAGTATATTAAGTGAGTAAATAATGTGTAAAAATGAAAAAGTTACGAATAAATACGTGAAAAAGTGATAAATTCAAAAAAATGGTGAAATGTGTAATTAAGTTTAACCTAAGCTTAAAATAACTAAAAAAATAAATTATATTACTTTAAAACATTGAAATAAAAACTCAAATTCTTCAAAAGACATGCTTTTGTTGAAGCATTTGCAGGTTAATTAATTTCTTTATTTTAAAGATCATGCACGTCCAACAATATTTTAGAGCATTTTACACACAAAGAAAAGCCGAAAGAGTTGTAGAAATAATTTCGAAACAATTATATTTTCATGACGAAATCATTGAACCTTTATATATTTATATATAAAGAGTGTAGGAAGTTGTTTATATTAAATAAATGAACTGAATTTTGTTTAAATTTAAACACTCATATAAATGTGTCTGAAAAGTAAGAATGGATATTTGAAAACGATAGAGTAGTATTTCATTTGACCATCGATTAAACAATCTCCTTTGAAAGCATATCTAGATATGGAGGCTATAGACTCTTATTAAGATAATAGTTGAAAACTATTTTTGGCTATTAAACTATTCCATTAATCATTATCATCTTTTTCTTCATCTTTCACTTAGAAAACAACTGGCTAGCTCTTACCACCCTTAGATTGTGCTTTCCTTTATGCCATAAAAAACACTACAACTCCACCATCCATACCAAGCAATACATTCTCAAAAAATTATATATTTAAGGCATATTTCAAAGAAGTTTTAACTTTTATGGTATATATATATAAATGAATGTATAATTATTTCATGAAGATAATATATAAGACAAGAAATTTGATATGTTAACAATTTTTTATAATAATTTTTTAATAATAAGTCATTTATTATTATTTTATTAGTTTATTTAAATTTTTAAAAAAATTATTTCAAACAGATCAACTACAAATTATCACATAAATATTATAAAAAAATTATTAAAAAAAGATTATTAAAAAAATATTTTTTCTTACTCTATATTTTAGTACACATCTTTTAAATCTTTGCATCGCAATATACTACATTATTGATATTTCCTTAGATGAAAATCTGTGTCTAGTTGCAATGGGCACCAAATATGACCTATACATCTGAAGCCAAAATTTCCATAGACAACGTAAATAAAGGTCCAAGATCAGGATAAGCATGGAAAAATATCAAAGATTATCCACACCATCAAAAGAAGACAAAACGAAAAGCAGTATCACGAAACAAGACAACCTAAAGTCAACCTCGTCATCCTTCAAATTCCAAAACTCATGACACAATCCCCATGCCTCAAACGTTGCCACCTCATCTTAAACTGGGGTCCCCACCCTGGCCCACATTATCACCACCATCACCACCACCTGATATACATATCCCCCCACACGTTCTAGTTTCACTCTGTTCTGAATTCTCTTTCTCATATTACAACTCAATCTTCTCCACTGTTCCCAAGTTCAATTCTTTTATCTCTCCCAACTTTCTTCTTCTGTTTCCCTTTCTGGGTTTTGTTCTCTTTGCTTTCTTTTCCACTGACGTTCACAAATGGTTACACAAAAGTGTTGCCATAGATTCGTCAAGTTCCGTGTACTGTTTCTCATAACCACTTCCACTTGTGAATGGTCCCTGTGAATGGCCTAAACTGACCTTACCAAAAGCCACAAGTACCGTATGCGCCTTCAAATTTTTTGACACACGAAGGGCAGTGCCAGTGACAGGAACATGTCGGTTTCATAGGGAAATTATTATCAGTTTATTCCCTTCTTCTCACCTGTCTTATCTTGTCAAATCTTGCAGCTCCACTCCCTCTCTCTATCTCTCTGCACTTTTCTGTTTTCAAAAAGAACGAGCAAAATTAATCAAATGGTTGCTAAGGACTATGATCCCTTGACATGCGCGGTTGGTGTGAAAATGGGTAGGATAATGCGGTGTGTTGATCACTCAAGGCTTTTTTGGCTGTTTTTTGGTGTCTTCTCCCATGTTTACCACGAGGGGAAACCTCGGATTTAGGATTCTGCAACTACCTTGGAGAATAGAACGAACCGCTTTTTTGTTTGTTTTTGTTCATTGCTTTTCTACTTTTTTTGCACTGAAGTTGTTGTCTGCAGACAATAGCTTTCGAAGTTTTGGTGATTGTTAGTTTAGTTACTTAGTTGGAGTGTATAGTTAAGAATTCAACATGTATTCCAATAAAGGGTATAGAGATTATCGCAAAGCTGAGCCTCGTTACATTGAAACTGACCCAAATGGTAGATATGCTCGGGTAAGTTCTGAATCATATAATTTTGTTGCTTTTCATTTGCAAATTTGTTGTGGATATTTAAATCTTGTTCGAAATTGGATTGATTTTTTGTTATTTGAATGTGAAAAAGGTACTTTTTTGTGTGTGTAAAAGGGGAAACAACTTCCTGATATCTCTTTGTCTCTAGTGAGCTCACTGAGCTGTGATACTGTGTTACTAGATTTTAGTGAAATCTTAGATAGCTGATGGAATAAACTGATTCAAAAATAACGTGGGTAATCAAATGCCAAATGATTAGACATCTCAGGACAAAACTTAGATGCTCTATTTTAGATGCTTTTGGTATTGTTTTCTAAATAAATTTAAGTTTCACCTATCTGTATAACAACTATAAATTCTGATTAGGAAATAGTATCAAAAGCGACTAAGGTCCTGCGTATAAATTGTCAAACTTGTTATTTCTTATGACTTATTATTTTGTCTCAATTCTCAAAGCAAAATCCTCTGAAGTTGAACTTCTATTACTTTTGGGCAATCTGTTTGAGTGGTTGGAAATCAAGTTTGCAAGAAAAGGAAATATATATAGAATGCTTTCACCACTTACAGTATGATTGAGTGGATTAACCAGGCTTCATGTTTAGTAATATGCTACTATTGTGAAGACCTTAGGGGTTGAATAACTTTACAGGATATTTGTGCGTGTGGTGTGAGTCTACTTTAAATTGCTATATTTCACTGCTTGCTTACCCATTTACAGCAGACCTGTGGCAGTTAAGGAAGGATTTTTGTGTGAATTCAATATGCAAATGATTGTTTTTGAATGTGTGCTCTCATCCTAAGAAATTTGATTCCTGCAGCAAATATTCCCGGCTTAAATTACTAGTGTTGTTTTGCACCAATCTTTTACTTGAGGCAGACAAATTAACAATTGAAAATGAATCTGAAATAAACCATCCGTTTGTAGATTTCTTAAAAAAAGGTATAGGCTTGTGGAATGCTATCTTAAAAAAAATTGATCACTCACTTCCCTTTAATATCATCTGAATTTATCATAATTGTGAAAATATATTGCAAATGTGATATAACAGATATTGAATTACCAAAAAATGTGGATATATAGGACTATGTAGGACTGCAATTTTAAAAGTGGGACTGGTATGTGCTTTAATTACTGAAAAAGGAAGTATTTGAATTTTCTTTTGATATTTGCAAGATTTATAAACAGTGATGACATGGACGTTATGCTGTAAAACTATGTGGTGTTGACTGAGATCATCATTTCAACAGTAATTTCTTTTCTCCCTTGCCTGGTTTGAGCCAAGTCTTAACAATTTCTAATTTCTATTTCAAGGAGCTATGCATAGAATTTCTGTAAATTCTTTACTTCAAGTATAATGGAAATTTGGATACCATCACAGAAATGATTTGATGTAAAAAAAAGGTGTTTTTATGTGATTAGGTTGGAGATATTTTAGGAAAAGGGGCAATGAAGACAGTGTATAAAGCAATTGATGAGGTTCATGGAACAGAGGTTGCATGGAGTCAGGTCAAACTCAATGATGCATTTCGCAAACCAGAGGACTTGGAGAGGCTTTATTTAGAGGTTCATCTCCTCAGCACCCTCAAGCACCAATCCATCATGAGATTCTACACCTCTTGGATTGATGTCAACAATAAGACCTTCAACTTCATTACAGAAATGTTTACTTCAGGGACTCTAAGAGAGTAACTTCCTTTCTGACTAAAATCACATTCCTCCTTTCGTTTAACCTTCACATTTTAGTATGATGGTGTTCAGAATCATTCGATGTTAATGTGTACATCCATGGAATACTATATATTAAACTCCATATGATAGGGATATGTAGTTTCATGGCCAGCACATTTGGTAATGTTAGATTACTTGATTTGTTTTAACTTTACATGATATCCATGCATGATTGCAGAATTAACCTTTAAATCACTATAAAAAGTACTTTAACTGATTAGTTTGTGACTTATGCAGATACCGGAAGAAATATAAGCACATAGGTCTGAGAGCAATAAAGAGTTGGGCTCGGCAAATCTTACAGGGTCTTGTTTATCTGCATGAACATGATCCTCCAGTAATTCATAGGGACCTCAAATGTGACAATATATTTGTCAATGGCCATCTTGGACAAGTGAAAATTGGTGACCTGGGTCTAGCAGCAATTCTCCATGGTTCCCAACCAGCTCACAGTGTTATAGGTATTTATCTTTTCCCTGCCAATAAATGTTGAAAATATTGACAGTTTAAACTCTTCAATTGTTGTGTTGAACTTTTTCCACTGTCCTAGGCACTCCCGAGTTCATGGCACCAGAATTGTATGAGGAAGAATACAATGAACTAGTTGACGTGTACTCATTTGGCATGTGTGTTTTGGAAATGCTTACATCTGATTATCCATACAGTGAATGTACTAACCCTGCACAGATATACAAAAAAGTAACATCAGTAAGTTCTCATCGTGGTTTAAGGTTTGAGAATGTCAGTAGAGTTATGTGGGATTTTATATATACGCAACTTTTCTGGCTTATGCTCAGGGGAAGCTACCAGCAGCGTTTTTCAGGATTGAAGACACAGAAGCACAAAATTTTATTGGCAAATGTCTAATAGCTGCAGCAGAGAGACCATCTGCAAAAGAATTGTTGCGTGATCCATTTCTTTTGTCTAATGATGAATCATCCATGGCAAAGATTGGAATTCAGAAGCCGTTTCTAAATTACAGCGAAATGGAAAAACTTCAACTGAGTGATGATTTACCAATGACTAAAATGTCAATAACTGGGAAGCTGAATTCACAAGATGACACTATCTTTCTCAAAGTGAAAATTTCTGAGAAGGATGGTATCAATATTTACTTGACTCTTGATATCCTCTTTCATTCGTTATAGAGAAAAATCTATTCTGAACTTGTTTAAATACATGTCTGCAAACACACTTTCATCTTAACATTTACTTTTGTTTGGTAAATCAACTTGATCGTTTAATTGAAGTAACTATAAAATTTTGTACCATTTTCACAGGTTCCTGTAGGAATGTATACTTTCCCTTTGACATTTACACAGACACCCCTGTTGATGTTGCAATAGAGATGGTGAAAGAGTTGGAAATCACAGATTTGGAGCCATCTGATATTGCACGCATGATTGAAGGAGAGATATCTGTGCTGCTGCCGAATTGGAGGAATAGTAACTGTCCAGACAGCTGCCGTACATTCAGTTATAATGATGACAAGGACAATGAAGATCTTCAGCATCATTTCCACTCTATTTCTTCTTGCTCATCATCCCTAGAATCAATACTAGGCTCAGTCAACAGAGTGGATGACTTATTGAATGGATATCATTGGCTCCATGGTATGTCTCCATTGTCCCTACCCCCTACAACAATAGCTACTTGTGAAGTGTGCAAGTGTGAATAGGAAGTCACACATTGAATAGAAATAATCAATTTGAGCAACATATAATTGAAAAGGACCTACAAATCTAACATGATTTGGAGTTGAATGTAGTCTGAAATTCATTTGTGTGATTCAATCTTGATCCACTGATCTAGTGTACCTAAATGAATGATATTACTTTATACTTTTCACAAGATTCATGTAAGAAACAATGAAAACAAGAGTTTTTTTTCTTTACTTACAGATATTCACTCAAACTTCCTAGGATTACCTATTGGAATTTTTTTTCTAGGATAAAATGGAGGGATTGACCACCTCTAAGGTATAAGTTGTTCATACAAGAGACCTGTCACCAATTCCAACATAAAATCTTGAAGCTCAATGCTTATGGGTCCTGTTTTTTCTTATATATCACTCAATCATTCAATATGAGACTTTCAACTCTGGGATATGAGTTGCTCATATAAGAGATCTGACATTATTATCAACATAAAACCTTAAAACGACATTATTTTCAACATAAAACCTTAAAACTTAATGTTTATGAATCTTATTTTTCTTATATAACACTAAACTATTCAATGTGAGATTTTCGATTCATATTTGGATTCCTGACATTTCTATCTTTGGGGACTTAAATAGCAATGAATTGTTAGTAATTCACTTTTGGAAGGAGCAAAAGCAGAGACTGTAGGCTTGGTGTCATGAAATCTTTCACATAATTGAAAAGGGAACCCTGATATCTTAGTTAAGATTTATGGTGGGCATGAATTACTTAGGAAGTCCTGATGAAAATGTAGTGTATTTTAGAACAATGACATTGAAGAAATGAACCATATTGTTTATAACTAATTATAGTTTCTGTGGTAACCTTGATGTACTATTATTTGCAGGTGATATAGCTGATGATGGAAGTTCAATATGCTCTTCACATGGGATATGTTCCAACTCAAACTTGTGTTCAATGGATGAGGAGGAGGAACATCATAAGGGTTGTAGAAGAAAAGATAAAGACCTCATCATAAAGAGTCACATGTGTACTAGATTTTCCCCTAATGAAGACCACAAAATTCTGGCAGGACCACAAACACCTTCTACTGGCAAAAGTAACAGGATGATAGACAATCGCAGACTAACTAGGAACAAATCATTAATTGATACGAGAAGCCAGCTACTGCACAGATCACTGGTTGAAGAGATAAACAAAAGAAGATTCAAGACAGTTGGAGCTGTGGAAAATATTGGATTTGTGACACCTTATCAGGTTACAAACAAAGTTTCAAATCCAGCATGTGGTGCTTTCGATGTGAACTTTTCAAGTACAAAGGGAAAAAACTTGAGAGAAAAATAAATTTTTGAAAGTGACTCTGTCTTCAGCTTTCAAATCAAATACCAAAAAATGGATGATTCTGTGCATGGATAAGAGTAAATGATATGGAGTCTGTTGGAATGTATGTTCCATGGCTACAAACATCTACAAAATATGGTAATTTCAAAAAGTTAAATTATGAATTTGTTAATATAACTTGTAAATAATATATATATGAATAGTAAATTGTTTTGTATTGTAAAACTTACTAACAAATTTGCATCTCACTTTATGAATGAATTGGAAAACAATTTCTTAATATGACTATGTATATTGTCACTTGAGGCACTACTTCTAGAAAGAGAAAAAAATCACATTTCTCAAAGCTTTTTTTTATATTTTATTTCAAAGTATTTTTGCATAATATATGGAAAGTGATATTTTATTTAGAGGTGTAAATATTGGTTCAAGAAGAATGTCACTTTTTATTTCTTTTTTCAACATCTTTAAAAAGAATTTTTACTTTCAAAATTCGAAAATAAATATTTAACCACTCGCAAAAATTATAAGGTACTAATATAAGGTTTACTCGCCCTATACACTTTATCAAACTTAATAAAGGATGAGAACTAATTATTTTAAATTTCAGAAAGCTAAAATCATATTCTAACAATGGGATTACAAAATATGGAAAAATATTAATAATTTTATATGGTTCTTATAATTTTTTTTTAAATATTAATAAAAATTATTCATTTAAAAATACTTTGAAAAAACAAAAAAAAAATAGTAGAGATTTCAAACGCATCAAAAACTATAAAAGGATGTCTCTAATTATAAAGATACAATGAAGAAAATTTCCCAAGGCAAAGTAAACAATAAATTAGTCATCATGTGCAAACATTAGACAATTACTCTCAAATAAGATTGTGTCATTAACTTATTTTCCTAATTACTAATTTCACACGTATACTTTACTTACAATGCATGATTGAATCTTAAACAATATACAATTAGTTATTTATTGACTTTAGTGTATGATTGAATCTTAATATACAAATAACTATTTATTGACTTTAGATTACTATTCAACTCATTTTCACCTATCAAAACACCAAGAAACAATTTGCAATACTATTTAATTGATTATTTCAGGAAGAAGAAAAAGTTACAAAACTCAAACTGTTAAGTTGATTAAATATGTTTGCTAAAAACTTGAGTTAATTGATATAATCAATTAAATCATATTTATAATCAATTAAGTTGTAATATAATTTACTAATAAATTATTTTAGTAAATTAAATTCACATTTGTAATTCTGAAATGCCTAAAATAAATAAATTAATCCACTTTAATTTATTCTTTATTATTTAAAATAAAATAACATACATATATATTTTTTTTCTTTTTCTATCTACATATATTTTTCAAATTTATTCTCTAAATATTTTTTTTTCAAACTAAAATAATTATTTTATCAATTTTATTTGTTTTTTTATTTGACCATTTTTTTTTTAAATTTAACTATTTTATTATAAAATAAATAAAAACTATTCATAATAAAATTACAAAATATATTTTAATTTTATGATTATAATGATAATAATAATTTTAATATTTTTTTATTATCATAAAAAAATCTAAAAACATGTATTCCTTGTGTTTTTATCAGTATTTAACACGAGCATATAGTTTAATAGGAAGGAGACTTTATCTTTTATATATTTTTATAATTTTCATTTAAAAATATTTAGTAAATATTTGAGAAAATTTATTATTTTAATTTTTTTATTAATAGGCACTAAACATATATTTTGTTCTTAATTTACTCTCTGTTTGAAAAAAAGAGTATAAATGAAGTAATAAAAGAAAGGAAAAAACAAAAAACAAAAATAAAAATATGTCAATTGAAAATGAAAAAAAAAAGGTATTTAAAGTAGACTGGCCTATATTGACGCGAATCGTTTCATAATAAATAAAATTTTAAATATTTAAATGATTTGAAAACTGTTTCTCTCTATGTGTCAACAAATTGTAACAGGGATTGTGTGTTTAATTCTTATAAAAACAGATAAAAGACATTTTTTTTTTGGAAAAATTATAAAAAAATGAAGATAAATGAAAAAAAAATACAAGTTAATTTATAAAAAAAAGTCAATTTTCTCAAATTAACTTTATCTTCAATATAAATTAATTTTAACAACTAAAATTTTATGTTTTTTGTTTTTTTTCTACTGAATTATTTGTAAATAGCTTTATCATGTACAATAGTGTTTGGTTAAGAAGCAAGTATTAAGCTTTTTTTCACAGACAACAACATCATAAAGCATATCAATTCATCATTGGCTTATTGAATTTGGATGTGATATAATTGCTAACTCAAGGTACACTTCCAAAATTATAGCAATTACTTAATATTGAATCCAAGAAATACCATAAAAATTTGACCCTTTTGATCTACTCCAAGAATTCACTAATAGTAAAATGAGATTTATAACAATGGACCCATTTACACCAGTGAATCCTTATCATGAAAGCTGTGGAATTACTCATTTGCTACATGCAACAACATACTATTTTGGCTATAATTGACATTCATGTTAAACTAAAATTATGACATACAAATCCCTTGTTCATGAAGTTTAATAATTTCAGTTGAATGTGGAATTATAGTGTTCAAATGTGTGTTGAACACATGTTGGAGTAGGCTAGGAAGTGAACAAATTTTCTATTTGAGGTTGGGGTTGAATGCAACTTTTTCTATGTTGACTAGTCATGAACTTGTCCCACAACACTAAAATTTCAGGCCATCTAAAATCCAAACTTTCTGTCTCTACTGGATTTCTGAAAGAAACATGACCTCAAACAATAGGGTGTGTGTAAAGAGACTGATCAACTTTTAGCAAAGAAAAGTAAATTAAAGAGAGTGATGAAATGTGCAATTATGATACATTTTTCACCTTATAACAGTGTCTAGTTGGCTAAGTGGACTTTTTTCCTCACTCTAATGTGGTCCTCCCACACCTTTGATTATTTCTACTACAGCCTGTGTTGTCATGATTTTGTGGTCCTCATCATCTTCTGCATTAACTTTTCTTCCTTTTTTTTTCCCTTTATTTGCTTCAACACTTCCCATTTCCACACAACTCAACCCATGTTTACAGTTTTTACATCTTCCATTTTTCTCCATTGGCTCTGATTTTCATGACAAACGTTATCAGTACTAATACAAAACGTAATTGATAATGGATAATGATGCTTTGAGAATATTTTTTTGACAACATTTTAACATCATCTACGTGTCATTATGTGATTGGTCTATGTTGGTGTTTATAATTATTATTATTGATTCTAGAATAATTTTAGACTAATCACGTAATGACACGTAGATGATGTTAAAATATTATAAAAAAACGTTATATATCCATTGATAATATGACCATGCTTCTAAGTTGTGGCTACCTTTCTCACTGTGATTGAAACAGTTGAAAAAGTTTTATCTAAACTGCAGTTTTTCTTTTCATCAACATGATTTACACAATCTTAAAGTTCACAACTAAAATTAAGAAGAATAAAAAAATCCCTAGTGTCGGCATGTGTGTATAAAAGAACAACATCCTTCTTGTGTCAATGTTACATACGGATATCAAAGGAGTGTCGGTGTTGGAAGCGACTACTTCAAGGGTTCGTAAGTCAATGTTTTCAACTCTGTTAATATTGCTTTTGAAGTTCTTTAAGATTGTTTGTGATTCATTTAGTTAGTGAAATGAGACTTCTGTAGTGTACAAAGTAACTAATAACTATATAATAATACTTTCACAATATTTTTTTTACATTTTAATATCGTATACGTATTATTATCTAATTGTTCCAAAATTACTTCAAATTAATAATAATAATTATAAATATCAACATGGACTAATCATACACACAGAGCGTGTTAAAATTTTGTCAAATTATAATTATTCATGATAATTGTTATCATGTTCAATTATAAAGTTAGTATCCATCAATACGTGACAGATGAATAGTAGATTCATATATAAATGTAAATGTCACAGATTCATCTTTATTCTCTGTTCCCCACCACAAACAATGCCATCAGCATGTTATCTTCTTGCCCACAGATTTATTCCAACTATTCCACATATTTATCCCAAAAACAATCTATGTAGTTCAACAAATATATAAATTGCTGTCCAAAAATTGAACCAAGAGATGAAGAAATTTACAATATGGTGTTCTATCAGACAAAACAGAAAGAGGAGCTACAGATTTTGTAATGAATTAATGGGACCAATTCAGTTCTCCCAATAAGGTAAAAGTTTTGATCAGTTACATTTTTTTAGGAACTACCTATACTTGCACATGTATTTGTGGTAAATATTTGAGTCTATTAGGGTTGACTTGTATGAAATAGGAAGAAGATTAAGAGAAATCTTCCTTGTGTTAAATACACACATAGAGTTCTCTATTTATAATAGAAGAAATATAGGTTAAGTTCAAATACAAATGAATATTTAAGAATAAAATAAAATAAGAACAATGTTTCCCTAATAAACATATAGGGACTATGTTTCTCTAATTAACATAAATACAATATAAACTAAATATAATATCTCTAACACTCCCTCTCAAGCTAGAGCATACAGATTGTATGGGCCAAGTTTGGAATACATAAACTCAATTTGAAATATGTAATCTGTCTTCAAGAGTGTGCGGCAAACAGATGCGCAATCACATGTCGATGAACAACTAACAGCAATTTATGGATAGTAGTAGACAACTGCGAAACTTCAAATAGCACCATGAAACTTCAAGTGGGATGACTTTGACAAAGGAGAACAATGAAAAACTCCAGGGACTGGATTGCCATCAAGTAAGGATGGGGCTTGCATCAAAACTACAGGGATTGCCATCACTGACTAATGGGGCCTGTAGTGGCTAAAAGCGACAAAACTACAGGGAATGCCATCACTGACTGATGAGGCCTGTAGTGGCTAAAAGCGACAAAACTACAGGGAATGTCATCACTCACTGATGGGGCCTGTAGTGGCTAAAAGCGACAAAACTATAGGGAATGTCATCACTGACTGATGGGGCCTATAGTGGCTAGAAGCGACAAAACTGCAAGGACTGTCATCATTGACTAGTGAGTCTGCAATGCAACGGCTGTGGAAACATACTCCCCCTCACGGTGAACGACGGAGATGACGGTGACAAACCGTGAAAGTGGAAGATGATAATGAGCTCTTATTCATCAAAGCACCCAAAAAACAAATTTGACAAAGGGTTGGTGAAATTGTTTCAACCCATAATTTTGGTGTTGAAATTCTTCAATGTTAACCACTGACTGTCCTTGGAGACCTTAGAGAAGAAGATAGCGGAAGTAATAGAGGTAGGACTAGGTGTTGGTGCATCGGTGGCATAAGTGACGGAGACGATTGCCAGCGACATTGGCAGGTGACGGTGGTCGGAGACGGCGGATGGCCAGTGACGGTGGCGGCTGGTGGCGAGCGGCAACGGGCAGTGACGGACAGCAACACCGGACAAATGCGAGACAGAAACCCATTGAAGTATAAAGGCACAGATAGCGGAAGTAATAGAGGTAGGACTAGGTGTTGGTGCATCGGTGGCATAAGTGACGGAGACGATTGCCAGCGACATTGGCAGGTGACGGTGGTCGGAGACGGCGGACGGCCAGTGACGGTGGCGGCTGGTGGCAAGCGGCAACGGGCAGTGACGAACAGCAACACCGGACAAATGCGAGACAGAAACACATTGAAGTATAAAGGCACAGGTTGAAAACGAAACTTTTATTTTTAGGGGGCCGCCGGTGGCAGCGGCCACGGGCCACCGGCGGCAACAAAGACAGAGTAGAAAAGGATCAGAAAACCTACTTTGATACCATATTAGAAAGTGGGTTTAAAGCCTAAGTCAACCCTACAAAACCGGCTTGTAAGGTGAGGTTTGCACCTCACTCATATATTATAAATTAGCCTTATCTCTAGTCGATGTGGGACTTCCAACACACCCCCTTCACGCCGAGGTATAGACATCTCGTGCGTGATAGTAGAAATTGAGTGGTCCAATAGAGGCCCGACAACGGGTGGAAACAGAAATGTCCACTTAGAACTCGCTAGGATAGACTCTAATCATGACTCTGATACTATATGAAATAGGAAGAAGATTAGGAGAAATCTCCCTTGTGTTATACACACATAGGATTCTCTATTTATAATAAAAGATATATGGACTAAGCCCAAATACAAATGAATATGTAAGAATAAAATAAAATAAAATAAGAACAATGTTTTTCTAATAAACATACAGGGACTATGTTTTCCTAATGAACATAAACACAATATAAACTAAATATAATATTTCTAACAACTTGGAAAAGAGTCATGGTTACTTATACCAAACTACCAATCTAGCATAGTGTTTTTAGTTGGTCAAGGGCTAGTAATGATGTACTATTCAAAGTTTCATACTTTTGAGAATTGTTTGTAAGTTTCTATAAAAGAAGCAATATGTTTGATGTTTTTTCTGGTGTTGCGTTCTTACAGGAACACTGGTAATAAATCTCATATTTGATAGCAAACATTCACAAACACTAGTTAAGGGGAAATTCTTGAAAAATAGTGATTAGAATAAAAATCTGTTTCTTTGGTTGTTAATTTCTTTATTTTCTGAAGGAACACTTGGTCATGTTAATTCTATCTAAGTAAATTCTGCTATTTATTTTGCAGAAGTAACATTTGTCTGATTGCACCAACTTTTCGGACACTGTGAGGGATACAAGAAAGATGACTGTTTTCTTTTCTTTTACCTTTTTTTTTTCTTTTGCAATTGTGGAGTCTGCTTGTTGCAACTAGTAATTTAAAAAGACTTTAATATAGACACAATCAAGTCTTCAAAGGACATCTGATTGGAATTTGACATGATAGATGAACACAAGCAACCAGAACAACAAAACCCACATAAGGAAGTGGCAGGGCCATTCAGAAAGTATATTTATTTATTTATTTTTGTTAGCAGATTATTGCTCATCATGACATATGGGTAGAGAATGGATCACAAACTGGTGCTTTTATGATGTTATCAATCACAATTCATCCATAAACTAGTTGTGAAGTAAGTGAGCTGATAGCACACTCTTGAACTCAAATTCCTTTTGGCAACTACTTTTTTTAATTTGTGAAAGATTGATACAGCATTATTTGAGAGTTCAGAACAAAAGTTGGTCCAGAGAAGTGTTACTTACAAGACTATACACATGCATTGGATAATTCTAAAATCTTTACATTCCAAGTAGAGCCATGTCATACCAAATTTGCTCAAATGCTTTGACAATGAGATCATGGTATTCCCTTGAATTCAGTGAAAGATAGCATGCAAGCAAGTTCTCCAAATCTTTTGATGCTCGGATATTGTTCTCCACTATCATCTCCACCATTGATTCCCTGAAGTCTCTTTGTGGATCAAGTGAGGACTTAACAACTGCAAATCCATCTGGAAACCCTGTATCCACTGAGGCCTTGCCTGCTTTGGATGAAACACTCCTTCTTGCATAGGCTTGAACTTTCTTGCTTGCAAGTTTGGGAGAATTGACCCTAAGTCTTATACCGGTAGAATTAGAAGAGGAAATTCTAGATACTGGACTGGTTTTTCTGTCTCTCTTAGTTCTACTGCTTTCCTCTTTGCTAACTTTAACAGCTTGAGATTGATGAGAATTTACCTCATCAAATTTAGTTGATCTTCTCAACTCAATGGCTTCAATGACCTTATCATCAAACTTCACTGGCTTTGTCAATATTGGAGGAAGGCCTAATTGTGAAATTGTGTCAAACCCATCAAGATTTTGAGAATTTCGAGTGAATGGTTCATTTTTCATGTCAATGATGATGTCATTGGTGGAAGAGCTAACTCTACAACTGCATTCAGAGGCTACTCCATTAAGCAGGTCAGGAATAGTGAACTTGTCACACTCAGACTCAGATGAAACATATTCATGGAAGTTGGATTCATAAGAACTCTCGGAGGAGGAGAGATAATAGTTAGAAGAGTGAGGTGGATTTGGCTTAATCCAATTTGTGGAATGAGAACTAAAACTTTCTATGACTGGTGAAGAGACAACTGTGGGAGAAGGCTTATAAATGGTTTTTCTCTTGGTTTTTCTTTTAGATGATCTTCTTGGTGAATCAATGAATATGTTGTCTGAGTGCTTAGTGTAAATAGGAGAGTTGTATAACTTACCTGCTATGTTCGGTTCAATGGAGAAACAATGAGAGTATCTAGGCTGTGACCTTTGGGAGGTTGTTGGTGAGGTAACTTTGTTCTTCATAACATGAGGACCATTTTTCTTCCTTGATTTGCTCATATCTTTGAGCTTATAGAACCATGCATTTGGCATCATATCAGACAATCTGAACCTGTTATTACCCATCAAGGATATGCAACAAGCACAGCCTTGCCTTCTCTCTTCTCTCAGTGTTTCTTTATTGTGATACCTCAGAATTGTTCAACTTCATGAGAAATGAAAGATTAGAGAACCAGAAAACATGGTTTATAATAGGAAAAAATAAAGTTGGTGGTCCACTGCATAAGAAAAGTTCCAAAATAAAAGCAAGGGGACCAGGTATGTCCACCCAGTTACTTTTTCTCATCATTTCTTCCAGCAAACATGCACAGATCTATGTTGGTCTGTAGATTGCAACAGCATTTAGCTTTTGCTTTTCTTCTTCATATCTACTACGTTCATCTCAGTTACAAAATCCATGGTAAAACAACAAGATTCTGCCCAGAACAAACCTTTCCTAAACTTTATTCCTTTTATGCAAAGGTTATGCCTAAAGATATTTGGAATCTTAATTTCTACATAGAAATTTACAAAAGAATATTAAACAAAACCAGCTCATTGTTTAAGAATTAACCATCAATCTAACAGCTCATGTCTAAATGGATTTCACTTTAATGCATTTGGTGTAATTTATTGTAGATTTTACTAAGTTAAATGCATCAATGTGTTAATAATATAATGTTAAAAAAGCTGCATTCTAAAAGCTTATATGGAGCATAGGCATCTAAGTAGCTTGTAGGTTGAAATCACTTTAAATATCCTAAAAGCAACATGATTACCGTCCATCACTACTTTTGAATTTCTTTTTAAGTTTTTTTATTTACCCCACTTATCTCCTACATCCAACAATGTGAGATTAGACATTAACTTGACTCTTATTCATTTTAAAGAAATAAATTTTAAGATAATTTAACTTTACAAAATTAATTTATAAGATGAGATTTACACTTTATTTATATATTATAAATTTATTTTATTTATAATTAAAGTGAGATTTCAAACAAACATTTTTTAAATATTTATTCTAATTACATTATGTTGTAATTTTTTTAAAATATTACATAATTTTTGCCCATTTATTTTTTTTAAGGGTACGAATTAAATAGATTTTTATATTCAGATAATATTCTAATTTTCAATGTGATTATTTAATATTAAATTTAAAATTAAAGGAGACTAAATAATTAAGATAATTTTTGAAGATGTATGGGGTGTTGTGATTAGGAAGATTTTGTTGGTAGTTGAAGGATTGAAAGTCATAATCAGGTTCTCCACGCTTTGTTTGGACTATGCATGCATTCAGCATTAAACATGTAATCATGAATTTAGCAACACTGGCCAATGCTGATTTCATTTATTCCCTAATTCCTGGCTTTAGGAATCATTGCTTAATTTGCCTTTTTATCCATAAACATGTCTTAAACAATTGCATTCCTTTCATTTCTTTCTTTTTTTATAAAATTCATGATATACATTATTATGTATCTGTCATCACATCATCATGAAAAATAAAATAAAATAAACAAAAAAAAAAGACAAAAAGACCTAACCGAACCAAACCCATGTACAACACAAAAAATTTCTCAAAAAGTCTATACAAATTTGAAAATGAGAAGAAAGAAAAAACCTATACAAATTCTAAAAAGCCTATTATGAAAAAACAACCTTAGCTTAGTGTAGAAAGTAGAACCAAGTATCATAAGCTATATATTCATTTGTGCAGTAATTTCTTCACGAAAATATTAAAAACTTTAAAATTCATGGATTTAAATATGAGAAAATTTTATTTGTTTTTTCTTTATTTTTATGTTTTTTCATTTTATTATTGTATGTTAATGTATATTTATGCGAATGTCTCTTTTAGAAAAAGGTTTACACATCAACAAAATTAACACTATTAATGTAACAAAAATCTTAAATTGACACTGGGTAAATTTTTTAAATTGAGAATATAAATTGAAACCAAAATCTGATATAAAAAGAAGTAAATTTATATTTTAACCTAGAATAACATTTAATTGAATTTATAAAGTCTCCTGCAGAAGCTTTAGGACTTGAGTCCCTTGACCTAGTACCTGCACCTACTAGGTACATGATGTCATTTGACCTAGTACCCGCACCTGTTAGGTACATGATGTGGAAGGCTGTTCAAACTAAGTTTGACAGGCAAATGACATCACAATCAGCTCAATTGATATCTGAAAAAATTGTCAGTACAAACTTTAAACCCAAAATCATAGTTCATATGAAGTGCTTTATGTAACAAACTTGATTATGTGGTGTAGGATGAGTTAGTTGAGCATTAAACTCAAGGTTCCTTTGTTAGCCAAGGTAGGGACTATATACTCACAATGACCATTGGAAAGCCAAGGCACCTAGGTCATGTGTGTGGCGTTGGAGGTGAAATTGATCAGTGAAACTATTATGGCCTTTCACAAAGAAGTAGTGAATCTTTGAGTCAGGAGACATTGAGGAAGATGGAGCTCCAAATGGAGGAAGTAATCAACCAACGCATGAGTGTTATGGAGCAAGACTTCATGAAACAACAATAACAACAAATACAAAGAGCACTTGAAGAAAAGTTTTCCATGACCCAATAGAATATGGAGTTACCCACTGAAGTTCTAACAGGATGTCGTGTGAGCACAAAAGGCTTATGCTTTATTGTAGATCATACATACTACACTTGTTAGTATGAGTTATTGGTTGATGGAGATCAACCACGTGTAGTGGTCGTAAGACGACAACTTAAAAGAGGACAAACTATTCACGGTGCTCCTCTACTGTCTCACTAGCTCATGTGACAATTAATGAAGTTCGAGATTCTCATGCTCGAGTGCTTATGCAAACTTCAAAAATCCAATTCGTGGAAGAGGCCTTAGGCACATTTATAGTTTGGATTAAAGAATTTATCATGCCATATTTTGGCATATCATAGGTACTATATTGTTATTCTTAGTACTTTTATTTAGCATTTTATAAATAAATTATTCATATCTTTGAAAATCTTTATATTTCTTCCGTCTTGAGATGTAGGCCTTGTATCAACCTGTTATCATGAAGATGATGACATGGTAGAAGTAGAGGATGATCCTCTAAGAAAGCTCATGATGCAATTACACAGGTTGAATAGAAGATTGGTAGAGTTGGAATGGGAGTTAAGTTATTTGGCCCCAGTGTCATGTGCTAGTGTAGATTACTCTAAATGATGCACTAAAGGTCATTGGGGGAAATAGGATGTTAAATATTTCAATAGTACAATTGTGGTGCTTGTAAGACTTTTCATTGTCTTTCATATTTAAATCTTGGAATTGTTACTTTTTAATATATACTTAACTTTTTTATTACAGGTACATGGACAATCATTGTGGACCAAGGTCATGCTTTCATGTATGGATTTATTGAACCTCAGACCAGTCAACCTTCTAGAAACACACTTTATCATAAGCGAACATATTTACAAACATGGATGTTTAAGTAAAAAAGAGAAATGTACCTTGCGTCATGCATTGATGAGTATTCGTTACTAAATGTAATATTTTTTTAAGGTTTACTTAATTAATCGACTAACTATTTGTGATTTATGATAGGGTCTACTAAAAAGTAATGGTTATCATACTAAGAGAATGTACAATTGTATGGTTTTGTTCTACGCATAGGAAACCTGACTTTAAATCCATTTTACTAATAAGTGTTACTTTTTTCAATATCATCTACTTAGTTATATTAATATTAACCTATGTTTCAAATTTAGTTAGAGTTATGGGTAAGCTTAAAGCACATCAAATTCAAGTATTGTATCTAAAGGTTGGAATTCATTTATCTTTAAGTTATCAATTTTTGAATGTCAATTTATGACCTTGATATGTGATTATTTTCTTTGTCATGTTTAGTATAACAAGTCGCTAGATTAATGGACATGTGACTATTATGTCATGTCTTGATCAAAATCATCATTCGAGCAGAAATTATAGACGACTAGACTGAGGTAAATAATATATATCTTTCACATATTAGAAATCACATTAAACTTTAAACATTAGTATGCATACATAATGAAGTTGTGTTATTTTGCAGTGTTTCAAGAATGTATCACCTATAACAGATGACACAATGAAGAAGATACAACAGGAGTGAGCAACATATTTTCTGGAACAATGGAGTTAAGACTCACAATAATTGTATTTTGCTTCAAGACTTTGATTAGTTTAGTTTTGATAGTTTTAGTTCGTGTTAGTTTTGATTAGTTCATAGTTTTAGTTTTGAATATGTGCTAGAAATATTCAAAACTATTCTGAAATTTTTTTGTTTTTTAAATTTAGAAAAATTGTAAAAGAAAAAAAAATATTTTAAAAAAAGGATAACATTTGACGTTGGTTAGTGTACTAATAGACATCATTTAACGTACGTTTAATTGACGTTGGACTCTCCCATGGCTGACATCCTTCAATGTTGGTTTTTTATTTTGACGTCAATTTGATGTCTCTAGCTAAGATATTAGAGTATCTTCATACATTAAATATCGAAAATAACAAATGTCAAAACTCAATTTTGTAATAATATAAAATGTATCAAATTTTGGGACAATGATAAATTCTAATTTTACATCCAAATTTAAAAACTAAAAACATATTTAATTCATAAATTTTTCAAGTAAAATCATTTAGGACCATATTATTATTTGAGAATGTTAGGTATTTTGTATTTAACAAGTTTTAATTTAGTTACAAAGTTTTAAAGCATATGAATACATTTAAAAATTTCAAAAGGTTTGAGTTACACCAACACTGGTTTCAAGAGTTTCAACAAACACTCTTAAGGCCCAACACCTTCTTCGCTTTCCATCTAATGGTTGAGAAGATGGTATTCTCATATGGATAACGTTCTGGTTTTTCTTATTACTAAATACAATTCATAGAGAAATGTAGACAGTAAAAAAAACTGAGATAGATATATCAAGACTTTTAACAGGTACAAGATTAAATGATTTAGGTTCTAAGTTCTAACATAAACTAGTAGTATTTGTTAACATGACAAGCTAAGCTACCTAAAGAAAAAGCTCGTATACAAAAATTTTAGTCCATAAACAGTATCACCAGTTAAAAGGAACCACCATTTAGCTTTAAGCATGTTTATGAGATATAAACTCTTGACTTCAACAATGCTTGTGCAACTTTAAAGCCAGGCATAACCATGAACTGAACTTTGTAGGTGGCTCTTTCTAAGTCTGACAAAACAGCATTCTTTCCATCCTCCTCAACAGATTCCATATATAAACCAGAGAACATGCTTTCTCTGTTGACAGAAAACATGGTTGCATTGGCATCTATTGACACTGCAGATCCTAGTAAAACCCAAACCCATTTTGCCACTTTTGCGAATAACTGATAAAACTCAGTTCTAGGGTGCTTGCCACCCAATATCAAGGTTCGGTGATCTAAATTTCCAAAGAATGACTCTTCCATTGTGGGATGAACAACTAGAAGGTACTTTGTTCCACAAAATTTTGAAAAATCTGAGTTTGGATTCTCCATCAGTGCATCAATTGGATCATCAAACTTCACAATATCGCTCACATCATAAGATGTTAACGAAACCCCATGAAACATTCTCCTTGCAATATAGGCCTCAAAAGCATATTTCTTGTCATACCCTTTGGAATATACAGCTGCATTCTCGATGCATTTTGCTGCCATATCTAAGTCCCAACCTGAAGCTTTAATCAAGCTAATTAATGGTTTGGAAAAATCATGAATGGACTTTGCAGCAGCCTTGAAGAAATCCTCGAACTTAGCAGCACTCAAAACACTTGCTTCTCTCTTCTGACTTATCCTCTTGATCATCTTACGCAGACTTTTATTCCCCATTTCCAAATCCTGTAGTTCTTGCTGCAGCCTTAGAATCCGAGAGTCTTTAACACTGTTTAGAGAGTTTAACTTCCTGAAAAATGCTTCTTTGCGACCAATTTCAGATTGCAAGAGGTCAAAACACGAAGCCTTGGAATAAGACTTGGTTTTTCTATATTGCTTCTCCTTGTAAGCATGCTTGAACTTGCAAAGCTTCTCAAGTTCTGCATCTACTCCTTGGTAAGAGGCAATAATCTTTTGTGGATCATAAGGGATATGAGCTTGCTGAAGCTGAAGATATGCAGATTTCAGAGCTGAAACAGTGTCAAATATCTTCATGATCTCCTCCCCAGAACAAGAACCCTCTCCCGTAAGCATTTCAATGACCTTATTTGCAACATTTCTGTTTTCACTCGGAGAAGCACCAACACAAATTGACTTGTGAAAGTGACGGAGATTAGGAACTTGAGAGGGTAACACCCCAATGGATTTCAAAGCACAGAACTTGCAAACAGTATCTGACATATTTGAATTGGATTTCAGGGTATTTGCAAATTCCATCATAAGCAAACATCAAACCTTATATTCACGTCTATAACTTCAGACAATGATCCATGATTCAACAAACAACTAAGTATATATTTTTTTTCTGTAGAAGGGACTAATTAGACACTTGCTAAAGTAACTGTGACAGTTAATGCTGTAGAAAGACACATTTTTAGATTGAAACCATGGAAGATTTGGGAAAAAATAAGTGAGGTTTAGAACAAAAGCAACAATGTAAAGACAAAATCTCAGGAGTAATGAAAGTGTAATGTGGGATGCATCGGTAGTTCGTGTTGAGTTCTGAGCTCTGACAATTGAAAGGCTGAAACTTGTGAATGTGTTTCTCTATTTTGAGAACATAACCTTGTGAATGCGTCAGTGTCCTGTACTGTAACATTGTGAGATGAGACAAAAATGATTAAATGTAATTATTACATTGTTGCTGTTTTTGGAAATAAGAGCTGAACTAGGGAATCTCTCGTGTTTCAAAACTAAGATTCTCCTTTTTCTTTCTTGTTTTTTTGTACTTGTTAGGAATGACATGGGATTAGTTCGGTAAGGGTAACGTCTATTTGTTATTTTTTCTGTTAAAACATATATCCTATTATTTTTTTGACATCCGAAAATATATTTATAATTTTTTTTATACTTGCAAGTGTTTATAAATATCTTTAGATATTTTTATATTTTAATTTTTTTAAATTTAAAATATAATCATTTAAAAATAAATTTTTAATATATAAATTTAGATAACAATAATAATTTTAAAATATAATTCAAATCAAATTACTTGTTAAAATATTATTACAAATAAAATCATTTTTTTCTAAACAACTATTATAAATGGGTACACATTTTCTTTATCATTTCTAAAAATCTAATCACCCTATTATTTAGTTTAAGGATATTTCTTCTTGAATGAAATTGTCTAAAAGACAAAAATACATTTTATCTTTGACATATCAAGGTCATAGTTACTAAACCTTCTCCTTTTTTTACCCTCCCTAACTTCTTTTGGCATATCTATTGTAATTTCTCCACTTAAAAGAGAAATATATATTTATTTATTTTTATGGAAGTTCTTTCCGTCTTCAACAAGATTGTGTTTGTTTAAGAAAATGGATTTAGGAAAGAGGGAGTAAGTAGATTTTAGGGTGTGTTCAATTAGAAGAGAGGAATTGGGAGAGAGTCAGTAGATGGATTTGAAGAGATTTGAGGGTGAATTAAGTGTTGTTTGTTTGAATGGATTTGAAGGTAAATAAGAATGAATTTGGAAATAAAGTTTATGAGAATTAGTGTATGATTTGATTAATGAGACAGATAAAAAATTTGTTTAATTGATAAAAAATTAAAGATTACCAAAATATCCCTAGTTATTAAAGTAATATAAAATGATAATTATTAATGAATGATAAAAGTAATATAAAATGATATTTATGATTAATATATTTTTTGTAAAAATTATTTGAAATAGTAAAATTAAAAACAAATTAATATACAATACATTTTTTTAGGATACATTTTAAAAAATAATAGAAAAAAAATATTATATTTTATCCTTAGTTATAAAAGTAATTTAAAATAAATTAGTGTTAATTATATTAAATTAATTGTTAATTATTATTATTATTAGATTTAAGGTTTTAGCAATTAATAATTAAATCTAAAGTGGACTCTTTTCTCATAAGAATCTCAAAATCAATTCTGCTTCGGATAACAGATGCATATACACTACAGAAAGTTGCACCACCATATCTTCAATTTCATGCATATTCTTATTTTAAAAATACATAAAGGGTACTTTAGTAAAACTATGTTAATCTCCTCAAATCTCTTTACCTGTGCGAGGATCATTTTCTCTTATAACCCGCAAATTCATTCTCTCAAATCAGACCAAATCTTCTAAAGTAAACATAATAAATCCCGCTCTCATTTATTCGTGAACAGTCAAATCAGTCAAAGTGAATAGAAATTTATGAGTTTGAGAATGAATTTATTGTTATTTTTTTTAAAAGATATAAAAAAGAATCAGAATGGATTTAAAAGTAAAATTTGTGAAAATTAATTTAAAATTTTATTGATGTGATAAATAAAAAAAATAATTTAATTAGTAGAAATTGAAAAATATCAAAATACTCTTAATAGTAAGAATAATATAAAATGATAATTGTTAATATTATATATAATTGTAAAAATTATTATAAAGAGAAAAAAAAATAAGTTTTAACATGAAAAAAAATGTTTATTATTATTATTATTATTATTGGCTATTATTATCATTTGTTGTTGGAACTAAATTCAAGCATTGGTGAAACTGAATCCATGACCACGGGAACCCAATACAACATCATGTGGAGTGGAATCGAATACTTCACAGTTGGAACCGAATACATGAAGAGCAAAATACAAGTGTTCTACAACCTCCTTCAAGCTCTCTTCTTCATCTTCAACCTCTTTGTTCTTCATCTTCAACCTCAATTCTTAGTGTTCATCTCCAACCAATATGTCTCCAACCTGTAAAAAGAAGAAAAAGCTCCATATAGTTTGTATTTTTGACCTGGTATTTTATAAAAGGTTGAGAACAAAGATAAGATTTTACAACAAATCGCTCCAAATCTGAGAAAATTCGTTGTTTATCAAAAAAGTGCAAATCTCGCAAATCACTGTGAATTCGTCTTCAATTATCTACTCAAACAAACGAAACATCTCGAAAATCCGTCCTACCCTTTCTTTTTCAATAGTAGAATTATTTTATTCAAAACGTGACCGTTGAATTATGAAATTATAATTAATTTTTAAATTTCATAATTAAAATTTTTTACTTAAAAAATAAGATCATAAATTGTGTAACTCAAAAAAAATATTTCTAAATAATACTATCCGAAAGTTATTTTAATGAAAAAGTGAATTTCTTAATTGTAAGTTAAAAACATTTTCTTGAAAAATAAAATCATTTCTGAGTTGCATGGTACAAAAATAATCTTTTTTTTTTATAAACAGGAAGGTCAAAGAAGAGACTTATGTACGGAAGGAAATTATTGCGTGTAGAAAAATATTATGAGATGTAAAAAGATATTATTTACTTACTTTTTATTGCCAAAAGTTGATATTGGGCATTCAGGGGCATTTTCGTAGGCCTGAAACACGTGAGATATGACAAACTACGTTTTTTCTATTTACACGCCCCTGAATTTCTGTATATGCAACCTTTTCCTAATATTAACTTTTATTATAAAAACAAGTATAAACCCGAAACCCTATTCTTCACAATTTACTCTGGTTGAACTCTCAATCCTATTTTTAGTTTTCTATACTTTTTCAATATGCAAATTTTGCCTCAATTTCATTAATTGTTTTTGTCCAAATAAAATACTTCACCAATTTTTTTATGCCGTGTACTCATTCCAAAATTTATTTCTAGTAGACATACTCTTCGGTAGAGTTTTGAAAAATAATTTAATAGTGCAGAAAAACATTTTTATACTTGTTAAAAAATATTTTTTATATTTGTTCTAAAATGGTAAAGAAACAAGTGTCATTTTTGTATACTTATTAAAGATACAATTGGTATAGAAAAAATTGAGCATAGTTCATTTTCTTTTTTCACCAACCAAACTCATTGAACTTCCCATCTTGTCTTGTAGAGAAGGAAATTTTGAAGATCTACCATCACGAAACAACATTGTTGAACCTGTATCGTGTGCCAACAAACACGAGTATTCCCCTCTTCAAATTGCACAAACCATAATGACCCTAAGTTACATCTCCATCTCAACATCGATTGGACTTCCAAGATGCAAAATCATACATAACTACAAATTATGTCTCTCTCCATTGCAGATTTGAAACCGTCGGCAAACATGAGCATCACTGCATGCGTCACTTGAAAAAGCAAAAGCAGACTATAAAAGTTTGAAATTCAAATAGTTTCAACGATGACGAGGGTGAACGATGGTCAGGCGTGACAACAAGAAAGGGAGAAACAATCGTCAATCGCTAGCGTGTCGGAGTTTCGAACAAAGAGCGCACAAACACGACAACGATCTAGGTCGCAGCGGTTAGCGTTGGTGAAAGCGATGGTCTATAGCTGACACATCTCTCGTATGTGGTGGTAGCGATGACTTATATGAAGCTAGAGTCCGAGTTGTGACTGGAAGCAAGAGGGAGAAGAAAGGGTCATTTTGGACTAATAGTAGAAAATCCTTATAAGGAATGAATTGAAAACAACTCTCAACTGATTATAATTAAAATTAGTATGTAAAGTTTTCTTATTTATTAAAAAAAATGTCACTACATCAATTTTTTATACGTGTTATAATTAGAATCGATATAGAAGATTTTCTTATTTATCACAAAAATGTCATCATATCCACTTTTTATACAGGCTACTAGTATAAAAAGTTTTTTTTATTAAAAAAAGTGTCATCACATTCACTTTCTATATATGTTATAATTACAATAAGTATAAAAAATATTATCTTATTTACAGTTATGTCACTGCGTCTCTTGTTATATATGGTGGATTATAACCAGTACAAATAATTACTATAAAAAATGTTTTTTGTTCTGGTGATTCTTGCATAGTAATTTCGGATAAAGTAATTTTTGGAATTTTTTTATAAAAAAATATTTTTTAAGAAATTTTCTTATATTTATACTTTGTTTATATTTTTTGGAAAAGAAAAAAAGGTTTAGGATATGGGTTGATTGGTTAATACAACTCTAATGTTGATAAGGTTGGAATCATGGTCATTCATCTCTATTTGAAAGGGAATAGTGAAAATGAGAAAAAGAAGAAAATGTGAACATAGCTATTTTAAAAAGAGGGACCATTTAAGAATAATGAGACAATTTTACGTATGAACGAAGAAAAAGGAACGAATTTAGCACGTACATAGGTAATACAAATAGCAAGCCCAAAACTTTTCTAGGGACACCTATTGGGTAGAAGAGTTTCTTTAGCAGTAATTGTTTCTAGCGCCCCATAATTACTAACTGTACTCCCATCATAACTGGAAAAGATTAGACATCCTTCTCCGTGACACCACGCTGTTATTATGATTTTGTTGTTATTGCACTGTAGACAAAGAAGAAGAAAGGAAGAACGTTGCAAGGAAAAGAAGAGAGAAAATGCATAGAAGAACTCATTCTGGAAAGCTCTTTCTGAATTGTGTTTCAGAAAACTTTTTCCTAAATATATTTATTTGATGAAGAGGTATTTTAAAAAACTCATAATGAAAGGCGTTATAGAAAATTTATTCCGAAAATTCTATTCGAGAAAGCTTGTTTCCAAAAAGCATTTCACACATTTCGAAAATTTATTCCAAAAATTATATTCTAGAAAACTTTTTCTTGAAATTTTCCATAACATATATTTCCAAAAGTCACTTTTATGAAATGTAAAATGGTCATTTTGAAATGTATGTAGGGTTAGTAATGATTAGGACATGCCTCAACAAATTTATACCATCTTTTCCGTCCATGCAAAAGTTATTTTGTGAAAAATGCTTTGCCAGGTACAAACTTTTGCTTAAACTTGCTTTTTCACTGTTTTCCCATTTGGTTGTATAGTTTGATTAAGGAAAATGCAAAGCAAGTGATTGCCCATGTTATGTGATAACATAAACAGAGTTTAGTTTCAAACAAGTCGCTGCAAAACATATTAGAGGAATGCAACCAGCCAACAAAACAAAGATAAGAAAGAACATTACAACACCTGATAAAATTTAAAAAAAAAAATGAATAGTTTACCTCCTAAATTATAAAAATGGAATAACTTACTTAAAATGTATGAATTAAAAATAAATTTTCATAAGTTGAATTAAACTTATTCGTTATATTTGAGTCCAACTATTTAAAGATTGACACAATTCTATATTTAAAACCTAGTAATGAATTTGTGGGTCTATCATCTTTATATAATATTTTACTTTCTCATTTTTATTCAAAACGAAATTTCCACTAATACTTATATTCTCAACATAATGTCTAAAGTATCTTTTTTCTGACATTTATATTGAATGTATTTCAATGATTGAAGGAACTTTGTTACCTTATACCTAACTAAGAATTGCCAATAAACAACACCCTTCAATGTTTTAAGTCATGGATATCCCCATGCAAGTGAACAAGATGGATCATAACAATTTCCATCAACTAACGTAAGAATCCTATAATGTTTGAGTTAATGCTGTTCGATGAACCAACCAAAAACAAAACAATTATATTAAGTTTCTAATTTGACATGATTAATCAAACAGAAAAAAAAAAGAGTCAGTTCTTTTTATCGGGGAAGTTGAATTCAGTGATAGTTAGTGACAAAAAAGGTCATTATATATTACACGTGAAGTTCTGCATAAAGCAGAAGAATCCATCACTGTGTTGCGGATTATACTTTTCCTCGAATGTGGAAAACCATAGCACACGATAAAGAAAGAGATCATGTAAAGATATATCCATCTACCAAATTCAAATGAGTTAAGGAAAAAGGGTAAGGGAAAAAACAAAGAAAGAATAAAAAGTGTCAGCCAGCATTTATTCCAAGCTGAATAATTGAGAGAATGAGAACCTTATTAGGACATAGTTGCCTGCACATGTCACCATCACATTTCCACCATGCAAACTATTTGATTCAAAGGAAGCTGCTGGAGACATCATATCTTGCATATTATGACAGCCATTCAAGAAGCATGCATCAAAACAACAGCGTCTGAACAACCTATAACTCTCTCAGCTCCTCACTTTCCTTTTCACCAAATCCGTGATTCCTTCATCTCCTGCTCAACTTCTCACCAAATTCCATCATGCACAACAGTGCACACACAATAACAAAACAACTTACACATATAAAGCCTGCAGTATGTATTATTGTGCTTGTGTTGTGCTAAAAGTGCTCTACTTGTCCATTCAACACCATAACATGCGGGTCATGTTCTAGATTTACCTCCTTTGCTTCTTTGTCTCCATACTCATTTCCATGGCCCTAATTCAAACTAGGCGAAGCTTTGGTACACTGTCAACCTGAGATCAAAAAAACTGCTTCATAAGAGCTTTGTCAGAATCATAGACCTAGCCAATGTTTGATGTATATCTTAACGTCAACCTAAAGCACTCTCCATTTCCTTAACCAAAAAGACAAACTATAAGAGAAGAGAGAGATATGTAAAATAAAAAGTGTTGTACAATGCAAGTTTATGTTAAAATAATTCATAGATATACTGTCAACTTTAGCATAACTTTAGTATCTTGGGTAAGCTGTGATACCCAAATACTATATGCTTTAGACTTATATTAGATTTTCATATTTGGATCTGTGATTAGGGCATAGATATTGAATTTACTGCAGCTTTTGCATATAGTAAGTAGAGTTGACAAATTCTTATAGCCAGTGAATGTTATGCTAATTGCTAGCAAAAGGTAAAAAAAAAAAAAAAAAAAAAAAAAAAAAAAAAAAACCCTAGTTTTCAAAAAGGTTATAGATTTGAAATTGCTACCAAATGAAAGTTAGGGAACACTACATGTGATCTCTGAAAGACTGTGTAGTCGAACCAGATAATGTGCTTCACTGGAGAACAAACATATGAACTTCTCAGCCTTTGGCTATATGGTCAAACTCAATGTTAATTTTAAAGCTTGTTCTTCCACCTTGGCTACATACATTACATGTGTCTGAATTCTCAAATTGTATAGTTATTAGTAGACTTGAAATCAGTGATTCAAGAAAATTTCCTTGACACAATTTATAAAACTAAGTCAAACACTTACAGATATGTTATCATTTTCAACTGGAGAATGAATATTACGACCAACAATTCATTTAATTTTATAGTAAAAATATGACTCAGTGTAATTTCTGATCCATGGTTTAAGTTCTTTTTTGCAATTTTAGCTTTCAAAATTAGAAAAAAGATAAATAATTTTAATTAAATTTTCTACTTTATACATGTTTATTTTTTGTTTTTATATTTAATTAATTTATTTGTTTTTATATGATACCTTAAACAAATATGTTAATTTTAAGGTTCAATTAGATTAAAATAAAATAAAATGAACTGTAAAATTAAAACATTGAAACAAAACTATGATTACTTTTTAAATTTGAAAACTAAAGTTACATGAAAAAGGATATACAACCGAAATTACAATTATTTAGATAAAAATATTTCATTACAATTCATATTTTTTCAAAAATGGAGTTGTTAAATAGTTTTGCATAGGGAAAAAAAGAAAGTAAAAGTGAGGACAAGGATTATTGCTGTGAGAGCAGAAAGCAGCAGAAGAATGAAATGGTTCCCTTTCTGTGTATTGGAAAAATAGTAATAAGGAACAAAAAAAAAAAAGCATGCAAGACAATCCTGTTCAATATTCTCCAACTGGGCTTCTATTGATAAAGTCCTTTTACACTTTTTCATAAAAAAAAAACACCTAATACATGAAATGATTACCCTCCACAAGTTGTCTCTTCCAAATTTCATCTTGATAAAGTAGATAATTTTAACAATTTTTATTGAAAACTTTTTTATAATTGCTAATATAGTAGCTTATGATTAGTCAGTTTTAAATATATAAATTAATAAAATAGTGACACATAATCTACTCTAAAAAAGTTGTTAAAATATCATAATCCAAATAGATAATCTAATCCATCCAAAAAAACAAAATGTTTTGATGCTCATGTTTCCTTATACAAATCACATATTTGTAATTAAAAAAAGGAGAGCAAGGGAATACATTTTCATTTTACTCTAACAATATGATTGCTACAAGTGTTTAAGCATTTAAAGTTACCTTAATTTTTTTAATCTTAAATATTCAACTTCTTTTGTAAAATCCTTCTAAAATTTTCTAATTCATAAAACATGAAAAGTTCCAGTAGTAATATTTTTTATTATATTAATACAAATCAATAATTGTTTATAAAAGCAATTAACTTCATTTTTAGAGTGTAAATAATTAATATATACTTTTTATGATGTTTATGTGAAATCCAAATTATGTCACAAAAAGATCGAAACTTTAGACGATTTACTTAAGTAACAGGAGTGATTAATTATATATAGGGTATGTGAGTGTTAGTGTTTGGTACAATATTTGAGTGTCTGGTTTGCCAAACATGGTATATAGCCTATGAAGCTATGATTAGCATAGATTGGGATGTTTTCTTACTAGTTTGCTTTTAATCTGTCATGTCTTGTGTAACGCAAATACCTCTACCACAACCCACACCACCTCATTGCACAACCCTTTGTCACATTCGATCAATCCACTTTTTCTCTTCTTCTACTTCTCTCTCTCTCTACACCATTGTACGTCTGATGTCTACAGTTCAACATTGTACCTATATCACTCTAATTCACTAATTCACTACTGTCCAACACTTATTTTCAATATTCTTCCTTCAATCTTACATCTTTTACTTCTATATTAAAGTTAATCATTATGTTTACCAGAGAATAACATATCAGTTAGCTGTATATAGATATTAAATTTTAGTTTAACAGTTTGTCTTTACATTGGTGTATTCTGTGTTAAATTACATCATGTCGTGTGTGTGTGTATATATATATATATATACTTTTTAAACCCTAGACAAATCAGACAAATGGTTTAAAGTGTTAGGTACTTAGGTGTTTGTTTAGCTTCACATTTGCATGGCACGAAGATGTAAACCCTACAACTGTGGCTTGTAGTTTGAGAGTGGAGAGAGATTCTTTAAAGGTCAGAGAGAGTGTCAGGCATATTTTGCAACCTCTCCAACGAAGTCTTGTTCATAGATTCAGAGCCTTTCTTCTTGTTGTAATGGAGAGGAAGATATCAAATTCCAACTACTTCATATACAAAACAAATTTCTTTTTCTTCATGCTGTCTCTCATCTTCAGCACCACCATTGCATGTTTAGGTATGCAACACCACAATCTTTCTACTTTTCCTTCACCTTCTTTACTTTTCCTCAAATCAAACTACATTCACTTCAACTTCCCTCCCTTATTCAATGCAGATGCAAGCAAGTGCCCCATCTTGGCCAAAACTCATGCAGATCATCAGGTATAAACAACCATCACCTACCATTAACGTTACCATATTGTCACCATAGAAGTCATGTTCCTTAACTATTACTTATTATTTTCTAGGACCTTATTATAATCTTAAGTCCATTATAGGAATTACTTCATTAGAGTTTTCTTAATGGTGATTAAGCTAGAACAGTGTAAGTCTAATTCTGTAAGTGAAAAAACTTGACAGTATTTTCTCAAGTCTCCAACATTTTACCCTCCCAAACACACAACATGTAATAAATGCACCAAAAATAGTTGCAGGGTGCAGGAACCTTTGCAAAATGTGAGCCGTCTGATACACGAGTCAACTGTGATTGAGTAACACAAGGGGCCAGTGGACCATGTGCTTCTTCATTGGGTCCACAGTGCACTGAATTGAGCACTGACTATTCAGTATTCATGCATGCTAATAAGGATCATGCATCCTTCTGGTCCCACTTGCCACATCCACTAGAGATTAGAGAAAACACGTTACACTCAAATTTCTGTTTGTATGGTCCATGGTGTTTGTGTCCTTTTTTTGTTGCAATTTTAGTAATTGAACAGCAAGTAATTTCTGAGTAAGTATGTTTTTGAACAGAAATATGAGGGGAGAATTGGACATGGCACGGTGTTTGAAAGCAAAGCAAAGATTTCCTCGGATTGGGCAAGGAGGTTTCTGGTTGGACCTGGGTCATCACCACCGCTGTGCACCTCCAAGTGTGGCAACTGTACACCCTGCAGACCGGTGCATGTGACGGTGCCGCCGGGTACTCCGGTGACTGCAGAGTACTACCCAGAAGCGTGGAGGTGCAAGTGTGGTAACAAGTTGAACATGCCTTGAATTTTCCATGATTTTAGAAAGAGTCAGTAACTGTACGTTGATAAAAAAAAAAAAAAAAAAAAAAAAAAAACTAAAAATAATAGTTCATGTGTTCTTGAATTATCATGCATAATATCGACTATTAGCTTTGTTATCAAAATTTTAATTTAATTTCTTTTCACTCTTTCAGTAACTGTTTATTTTAGTGCCTTGTATATCTAAGTACCTGATACATAATGTTTATGTAATTCTGTGCAGGTTCTATTGACTTTATAATTTAAAGCATATAAATAAAATTTAATTACTAATCATCAACTTGTTTTTTTATTCCTTTCCATAAATTGAGATTAACATGCTAGTTGTAAATGTTAAATGTCAGTTTTTAATATTTTTTATTTGTTTTTAAATTGTTTTTGGATTTGCTTTTAAAACATTTCACGTTGGAGTCGTGTCACATAACATAATACTAAAGATTAGTATTATGTGTCCGTGTTACTTGTTAGAATCTGCGTTTCGTGTTAATGACAATATCATATATTAATATCTTTTATATTTAATTTAGTTTTATATATTTATTTTTTAATTATAAATTTGTTTAAAATCAAACATTGTTCTCTTTATCCAAAATATATAGGATTTGTTCAAGTCAACCGGACACTAATTTATTAAAAAATTAGTTTAATAGTGTTTATTTACTAATAAAAATAAATAAATTATAAATTTATAAAATTGATTTAACTAGACGAATTAAGTTAAAAGATGCAAAATATATTAATAATTTAGTTTAAATTTGATGTCTTTTTTAGGAAGGTTAGAAATTAAATTTATAAATAAGTTGACAAAATAATATATATATATATATATATATATATATATATATATATATTAATTTTTTTTCAAACATTAAAATTTAAAAATTACAAGAAAAATTTTACATCTACATTTACAATTTTATAAACTAAACAATATTTTTTAAATTTTTTTATAGAACGAGTTTTTGTAATTTATTTATTATTTTTATTAAAAAGTAAACTCAAGTCAACTAATTTTTAAGTTAGTGTCATGTTGATTTAAACGAACTTAACAATTTCTATATATATTTTGGATAGGATGAATATTGCACCATTTTAAACAAAATTGATATTTAATAGAGTAAAAATAATAAATATAGGAACCAAATTAAATACAAGAGACTCACTAGTCACACTGAGACTGATACTAACATGTGACACTAACATTGATACGTGACACTGAGATTATCATGTGACACTAACATTGATTATATGTAGTGTGGCATTGCATTCCCCTGTATCAATGACAATTGTGGAAATGGTCTCCAATGCAAGTTGGTAGTGTTGTTCTTGCTTCCTTGGCGCAAGCAGAGGCACACCACAAAAATGATGGTTACATGATAACTGTTGATTTTACATGTTTATGTGTGTATACTTTCATGAATAAATAAACACTTTCATAACTTTTATCTTGTGTTGTTCTCAAGTTCAATTTGTTTTCATGTTTTCTTGTGTTTTAGTTAGTATTTGTTTGTTTTACCTCTAATTTCTCTTTGAGTGTGTAAAATAAGAAAATCGAAAACAATTCTGGTGAAGGAAAACAAGTTGGAACTCAAGGAAGCATGACGACACAAGAAAGACAACTACCCACTTTAGGAGCTCTAAAATTGCACTCAGGGCTAAAAACGACTCATATGTAGGGTTATATTACCATGGATCGCCCCCAAATTTCCAAAAAATCACCATTGGGCGCAGACGGATTCATTGGGCTAGCTAGCTAACTAGGTGGGTGAGTTTGACAGCATAAAACTGTAGAGGGGTTGCATCTTCTCTTTGGTTTCCATTTATTCCGTGTCTCTTCAATTTGTAAAACCTTAAGTTTTCCACCATGGAAGACTATTCTTATTTGTTGATATTAGTTGTAAAATATGAAATTCTTGTGTAATTTAGTGTTGTTAATGATATATGTTTTTCGAATTCATGTTAGTCTTCAATATCCATACTTAATGTTTGTTCTGGCTTGATTTGTGGTTCTTGATGTATTGAGAAATATAACTTGAACTTATAATTGAAATTGAATACCTAATGGAACTTGTATCTAGAGATAGAAAATGACTCATTATAGTAATATAAAGACTTTTGATCTTAATGCATGATGACCAGCATAAGAATTATCATAAGCTCAAAGTCACTAGGTATAACTAAGTATAATATTTGAGTATTTTGGTGAGTTGATTTTGACTTGAATATGTAATTGAGGTGTTTGTTAATACATGAGAATGAAGTGGATGAACTCTAATATTAACAAATTCTAAATACTCTATATTATATTTCCTTGTACACCAATTACCAAAAAGAGTTTATTGTGTTTTTGTGAACTTTGTGGTCTAATTGAGTTAGAAAGAAAAAATTGTCAAATGTTACATAAATTTCTTAGGAGATAGCTATATTTATTACTTGCTACGTTACAACCAATGCACTTGTGGTTGGTTTAACATATGTAACTGAGCAATGATGGATGATGATATCTTGTTTCTCATCTTCTGATATTTTCGATATAACTAAATGTAGTTTAATTAATATTAATATATTTTCATTAAATCCAAATATATAAACTCTCATACAATTATAAAATATATATATATATATATATATATATATATATATATATGGGGTTTGCTAACTTACGTACGCTTGTTTTCAATTGGTACATTTTAGCATATCCTATATATCATAGATTTTATGTTTTAAGGTTAAGGATATTTTAATAATTTTCATTCTCAAAACTAAAAAAGAAAAAGAAACACCCAAACCATTGCTCACCTCCCTCATTCCTCTTAACCTTTTCTCTTTCATCTCTCTCACTCCAACATTTTCTCTGTCATCCCTACACTAGTCCCAACTGAAAAACACTCGTGGTTAAACAATTTTCTTTTGTAAAGAGTTGAGTCATTGGCATATTCGCCTTCAGGAAAAGGTTCATTCAAGATCTCTTCAATTTCATCATCTTCACTAACCTCTATAATTTCATCATCTGCGGATGTTGAATCATCATCTCTAAAAAAACTTCCAGGCCAATTACCTATTCCTTTAAATGTCATTATGCTTGTAAAAATTAGATAAGACAAAAATTATAAAATGAAAACTCATTATAAAATCACTTTTTTGTAAAAAATTGTTTAACAATGAGTCTTCTGATTTTTTTCCAAGCCAATTACAAATTACTTCGGATTTCATTATGCTTGTGAAAATTGGATAAAATTAGATAAGACAAAAAATATGAAATGAAAACTCATTATAAAATCATTCTTTTTTGTAAGAAATTGTTTAACAGCGAATGTTTCTTATTTTTTCAATTGAGGCTACAGTAACGATGAGAGAGAAAATGTTGGAGGAGTGAGAGAGATGAAAAGAAAGAGTTGAGAGAAATGAGGGATGTGAGAAAGGGTTCCAGGGTTTCTTTTTTTTTTTTAGTTTTAAAAATGAAAATTATTAAAAATCTTTAACTTAGCGACGGTCGGTCAGCGAAGCTGGAGGAATCATGTAACGGATGAAATGTTGATTATGAAAGAGCATTAAAAGACAATTAATGGTATCATGACAAAATAAATGGCTTTGATCAACAATTAATGTGCATTACTAAGAATAAGGTATATAAATATGGTGTTAATGACCAGGTAAAGACACTTTTCGATAATACTCACTTTGACCTTCTTAAGACCTATCTGACTTGAGAATTGAAGTGTCTCTTGCAGGTCACAACCAATCGGTGTTACGAAAAGGAGTCTTTACATCACACAAAACATCAACGGTTCAGAGCGGAAGCAGGAAGATCGGCAGTCTCGAACCCTAAAACTAAAACAATATATATATATATATATATATATATATATATATATATTGTTGATTATTTATTGAATGCTAATTTTAAGAGGATTTTTTTCTTAAGATTTGTCTGATGTATGACAGAGAGACAATTATGTCTGAAAAGAAAATCTATGGAAAAAACAGGAAGACCTCTCGTTGAGACTATATATAAGTTCCTTCGGTTCATTTAAATGAAGAGTGATGTTTGTTTTTTTTGAAGAATACCAAGGTTTCTTCTTTCGTAATAAACAAACAAACCTAAAAGATGAGCATGATGACACATATAAGAAAAGCTTCATGACAACATATTAACATAACAAGAAGTCTTTGGAAACAAAAATAGAAGCAAGTGATTGATATTAGCTGAGATATTAACTGAGGTACCGACCTAGTTGAAAGAGAAGCAACTGATTGATATCAATTGAGGTACCGACCTAGTTAAGATCTTAATATTGCATAGTAATACTTTTGCAGATCTAGGTAAATTAGTAAATCTACATGTGTCTAGTATTTAATTTGACATTGTTAAACCTAGGTATAAATATTGTATGTTGAAATTATTTACTTTAATAATTAATTCTTAGATATTATATAAATTCCTTGCAATGTATAATATTTTGAAATTTTATGATATATTTTAATGTTCAGATTTGTATAAATGTTTCAGGAAAAAAAATAGAGTCATTAAAGTTAACAAACACATTATTTATGAATTTATTAGTAAGTAATAATTTATAAATTTTATTTATAAATTTATCTGTGGGTAATTATTGACGAATAAATCCGTAGATAATATTTGTTATAATTATTTTACCTATGAATTTTTTTCGTAAATAATATGTAAGTAAGATTTTATTATCTACGAATTTTATTAGATTTTTGTTATAGGTAATAATTTTTATTTTTTTTGTGTTTTTAGCTTTTTTTTTTTTTAGAAGTGTAAACTTCTGCTAAGTTTTATAGTCATTTATGTTTTAGAGTTTGTTTAGAGAGAAAGATTTTGATTAGAGAATAATTCTATTTCGTTAAGATTCACAAGTGATTGTTAGAGTTTTAAAAAGAGATGTTCAAATACATTTTTATAAACGTATAAATTCAAAGTTTTTTTATATTTTTCGTGAAAACCATGGTTATAATGATAAATTTATAAGTTAGTTAATTTGAATTTTATTTATAAATAATACTGTAAGTGGTATAATTTATTTATACTACGCGAGAAATAATATTTTTTTTGTTATAGATTTACTTTGGTCTCTCATACTTTGTTTTTCATGTTCTTTCCTTTTTACTTTAATACAATTTTATGGAATGACAATTCGATAAATTTTGGATTTGATTTGGTTTTCTATGCTTTGTTTTCATTTTTTTTTATTTTAATACAATTTTATATAATGATAATAATTAATAAACATTGAAAAGGAAAGATAATTAAAATATCGTTCATAATAATATCTAACATAATTTATTTAAAATATTTATCTTTAAAAAGTTAAACAATATCAAGTTAGTTGTTTCACTAAACAATATATTCTAACAACTTTACCCATTTTATAAACGTTAATTAAGTATAAATTCATCTATATTATGATATGAGAATGTGTATTCTAAGATTGTTATGTCATTTATTATAAGACTATTGATATATTATTCAGAAATATCTAATATACTATTAATAATTATAATGTATACAGAAATATTACTATTACAATTTATAAGATTGTGTTAGGTATAATAAAAAAGCATGCACAAATACAGTTTTTCCCTTTTTCTTTTGAAAAGCAAGATGGCCATGATCATGTTCGTGGTAGCTTCTGGGTTGAGTCTTCTTCATTTGGACGGACGCTTGACAAAGACATTGTTTGGATTAAGACAAATACAAATGTATAAAACAAATAGTGTGTATGTCGGTCTTTCGCTTTTTTTTTTTTTTTTTGAGTTTCAACACGTGTAGCAGAGCATGTGTAAAATCTGTTTTCAATAATGCCATATCATACTAATTGCTTGAAGGATTCATCACTTTCTATCTATTACTATAACTATAGTCTTCATCTAATTGATTCGTGTACGTCTCTGAATATATAACGTTAATTTGAGGTGGTTTTACTGTTTCAGGAGTTGATTGTTAGACAACACTTAAATTATTGCTACAAAAACATTATCCGTAATCCATTCAACATGTTACCAAATAGAAATAGGTCTATGCAATCATAACAAAGTGAATAAAGTGAAAAAGGGAAAATCATGTGGAAATTAATTTAAATAAAATTAATTATATACTTACTTAGTTCAACAATTTCAGCCCTACGCGTCCATGAATGAGTTGAAAATGAAACTACTTTTAGAAAAAAAGAAGAAGAGAGAATACAAATGAAAACCGAAAACATTTTTTAGAAAAATGGGCACTAGCTTTTTTTTCTTATTTATTTGGGACAATATTTTCACCCTATCATATTTAAATGAAAAAAAAAAAGAGTAAAACTAATTGTCTATCTACGTCCAAAGTTGTTTACTAATTTTGTAACATTTTCTATGTAAGTACATTGGAAAAAACAACAATTCTACAAAAAGTGGACTATTTAAATATTTAGTATATATACACAATATTTATAATTAGCTTAATCAAATTTCATTTGATCAATCCATAAAGTAATGAGCAATAAATAAACGTTTTTTTTAAATAATTGTATTAAGCATGTTCTCATATAAACAATACTTCACTCATTTTAATAATTTAGATCTACAAATCTTAATTATTTCATAAGTGAGGGTGGAATCATGCAAAGAATACTATTTACAAAAAATATAAATCACATATAGTATTAAAAGGTTTTATAAAATTATGATTTAGTGTTAGGTAACTATTGTTCAATATCACAAAGTCATGGACTTATTGTTTCATTAATGTCCGATGGTATTTAAGCGTCGTCTAGTAGTAACTAGGAATTGATAAGATCTCTTTGACACCTCTGTTTGTAAATTTGCAAAGTGACACCTGATGATGCTTACTTGGCGTCCAAAGGTGATGCAACAAAAATTTTAGTTTTAGTGTAAATTAAGTCTCTAACTTTAGATAATTCTCATCTCCTTCTAACCATTAACCACCATTTACAGAATTCCTAAAATAATGTCTTCCAAAATAGGTTCTACATATCAGTCAAGTTTTACTTAAATTTGCTTGTGCTCTTAATTTCCTTAAACTATAAGTTTCAAGAAATATAATGGTTGTAAGTACAATCAATGTACATTAAAGACATGCAAATCATTTAAACACAAGGTCATCAATTTATCACACCATCATCAAGATCACACACATGTATATGGCTAACAATTTCCTATACAATATTCATTCAATACTTTCATCCATACTAAAGTACTATTTATCAATTGTACATCATCATTCGCAAAGGAATTAATTTAAATTATTCAACATATCAAATCTCATCTAATGATTCTCATTCTAGTGTACATTTCTCATATGTGTTTAATTCATCATGTATACTCCACTAATATCTTTTTTTATACAATATTTTAACTAAGTCCTCAATTCTCCCAATAACTTTTTCATTCCACATCAATATATTACTCAATATGCATAAAATAGACTTACCATTCATTCTTCAACAAACTCACAAAATTAACATTCAGGACTTATTTATAATTAAAACTTCAAACAATTTAACCATATATACACAATATGCAAAACAGTGCAGTAAAAATCCCTAATTCACACTCAACCTAAGTTTATATCCCTAATTCACACTAAACCTAAGTTTATATTAGGTTTCCATGTTCTATAACTACAATTATCAATAAAAGAGACTGAATTATTAGCTTTCCTTACCTTAGATAACATTTTTTTTCTCTTACACATTTCAAAGCCTAAAATAACTCTATCTATACAAAGAAAAGTATGACCAATGATCAGAGTATAATGTTATGATCTCAAACAGATAAAGATATGCATGGAGTACATGCAACATAAAAACAAATTGTTTCAAGGAAAAAGAGATAGAAAAATAAACTTACTCAAAAGAAGAAATTGTTTGATTCAAAATGTTCCTTTTAACTCCTCAATTTCACAATGGTGCAACTTGATTTTGAAATATGAGAGATTGAAGGTGTGTGTGTGCTCCTCAATTTCACAATGGTGCAATTTGATTTTGAAAATATGAGAGATTGAATATGTATGTGTGTTTCTTTTGACAGAAGTGTGTCTGTGTTCCTTTTTTGACACAACAAAAATAAAATATTCTTAGCGTTCATTTTTCTCTTTTATCTTATTTTCAGGTTTTGTTTGCCCAACCGTGGTGTTCTTTGTGCTTTCATGCTATTGGTGAGAATGCTAAGAAAAACTCTTTTCATTTCATCTTTCAATTCAAAGATCAATTGTATACTTGATAAATAAGTTTTTTTTTTTTCATATCAAATGTTAGATTAGACATTAAATAATAGTAAAAAAAGTTAAAATAATTTTAATATTATATTAAAAATTGTCAGCCTATAAGATGAGTTTGCATCATCATCATCATCATCATTATTATTATTATTATTATTATTATTATTATTATTATTATTATTATTATTATTATTACATTTTAATTATAATATCTCTAACGAAATCGATGACACATCACATTTTTATATAACTATTGAAAGTTAAATTACATATTTAAATAATTTTTGTAAAACTAAATCCACTTAGCAATAAAATTAAAAATTCTAAATTTTTTCGATGCATGCATGTTCTCCAAATTAATTGACATTATTAATGAGTAGCTGTCTTGATTTGTTTGATTTACGCCAATTGCATTTGCATGCACTGTGCTGCTTCATGCTTGTCTGCTAATTAGCAAGCACCATGTATTCATGCATCTACCTTTCATTCAAACTGCTTATAGCAACATAAACAATAATTATTGTAGCAAAGAAAATCCTAAGAAAAAAGAAAAAAATAAGTTATTAGCTATATTATGCAAGTGGCACATAAGCAAAGTGAAATCAAATTAGAAATTAAAAATGGACAAAATTTTAAAAGAACAACAATCAAACGTAAAAAATTTCGTAGTAACCAAATATATATATATATATATATATATATATATATATATATATATAGTTGACCCTATGTGTTAAATAAGTTTAAATATGTTTATACTGACAAAATTAGTTTAGTTTATAAGTTAGTAAAATATATTACTTACTATCTTATTAACCTTAGAAGCAAACTATGTAGTTATTATTCCTTTTTCACATAAATTAAACAGAGTGTTACAGATATAGTGTGACTTTAATAATCAAGATGCACATCATGGAATTAAGATCTGATCGGTTTTGGTATACCACATTTGATTGCTTGCTAATAATAACAATATGAATCATTAATGATTAAATTAGTTTATTTAAATATTAATGACAATCTAGCTAGGAGTCGCAAAGTTTGATATTATGTATGATAATTACTTCTAAAACAAAAACATAAAAGTTTTTAATTATTAACGAAATGAAAAAATAAGTCATATTTAAATTAATTATCCATAAATTAATATTCAAATATCTACATTTGTCAAAAGGTATAAACAAAATATCCGAAAATCGAAAAACATATAAAAGTAAAACTTCTTATAGCAAATTTAATGTTTCATGAGCAGAAATGAAAACAAATTATGAGAAAAAAAGGATGTATTATAATAATCCAAATTATATTAGTTATATGATAATTTTATTATAAAAAATAATGTAATATTGAGTATATAAATATTAAAAATATTTCTATTGGTTTATGATTATTAAGAAACAATATTCTGTAACTTCTTCTATAGAAATATTTAAAATATTAAAAAGAATTTTTTTAATCTTAAAATTATTCAACATAACGATACCAAACTTGGTTATGTTGGGTTGAATTACTAAAATATGAAAATAAGCAAAACCAGTAAAACATTGAAGATCCAAAAGAGTTACATTTCATCTGAAACTATATTATAGTTAGGAGGATATTGTTGTAATTAAGAAAGATGATAATTTCTTTTCCTAGAATACGGAGTTTGTTATTTTAATAGGGTCACTATCTTTTTTTTTTTTTTACAGTGGATTATGCTTTTAAAGTTATAATTTTTATGCTAAAATATATTAGATTACTAATTTTCATTTTAGCATTTGTTTATTTTTTTGTTTGATCACACTACTAATACATTAGACTAATGACAAATAGTGTTGGCCTCTACCACAACATTATTAAAATCTATCAAAAAGATGCAAAATTGACACAAAATTATATATCAACTATAGTGTTGGTTAAGATAATGTTATATTGATACTTATAACCAAATATTAATTTGAAAATAATATAAAAATATATTAGTTAATCTGTTTGAGTTAACTAATGCTAATTTATCTTTATTAGTATCGATTTTAAGAAGGCTAACGATATTATAAAATTAAAAATAATGTAAAAATGCATTAGTAATTTTGTGTGGGCTATATAAGACTATTTTATTTCCAACAAGGTTAGTTGGAGGATATTAACTCGATATTATAAAACTAGAAATATTTTAGTGTAAAAAATACTTTTTATATATATCAATTAAAAATACATTTTATATGGGGAACTGATCATAAGATCAATATAGAAAATATCACTTTTTATACTAATTAAGTCCACAGTATATAAATGTTTAGTGTCTCCATCATGTGGTTATCCTTCAAAGCCTTTTACTTCCTCTTTTTCTTCATTCTCAAATCAAGTAAACCCTTGCTCCCTGAATCACCAACGACAATGACGAACTATCGTTTTTGCATGCAATTTCTCTCACACTTCTAACGCACAATTCAATTACTACAAACACAAAAAGATTCAATAAAATAAAAATAAATTAAAATATTATATAAGCAAAAAAAGCGAGAAAATGATAATCTCGAAACAAAGGGATTAAGGTTAAAGGAATGAAAATCAATAAAGCACATGAAATAATCAAATGAAGCAATCTTAGAAAGAGCAAAAAATAGCTAAATAATTTAACATTAGAGAAAGTGACAGTGGGTGAGGAAGATGAAACCCTAACGTGAGAGAGAACTCTCTCTTTGAGTGAATGCACAATACCGATAAGGCGTACTCGTGAGAACAACAACGTGAACCACCCAAGATGTACCAACAACACAAACTGTGTATTAAGACATACCAAGAGCACAAACCAACCAATGCGAAACAACAACACCTAATGCGAGATCGTAGTCTCTAAAGGCGAATGAAAATGCAAATGAAGGGAGTGGAAATGGAGGTTAAGACAAATGGGAGCTCAAAAGTGCAAATTAGTTAAACGTGATCAAAACAAGAAAGGTTAGAAAACATTTGAAGATAATTACAAATGTTTTTATTACAATTTTGTCACCACACTTGTTTTCAAGACAAATTACAAACACTTCAATGGATACCAATCACGTGCATTCATATTATGATCAAGACTTGATTGATCAATCTCTCCCTTAAACATGGACTTCATGAGATAAATCACATTATATATGTTTTTATCTTTTACTATACCATAACAACAATTCCAATGCTAATGTTGAAAGTTCATTATGGTCATAATTTGAAATATTTGTTATGGTTAGATGGTAACTCTACTATAAATGTTTTTAATTTAATCAATACTTGGAAGTATATTTATTATTATATATTGAATTTCATTATTTAATCTATGTTACACCTTTGTCCTTGTTAATTTTTGTACAGTCTTTTTTTTTCAACTTGTGTTCCTCAATTATAAGGTTACATTGTTTTTAAGTTTTACATATTTATGTCTTACATATTGATTTTCCATTTTACAAATATTGTTTTAAGTATTGTGTGACTATCACTATGACTTCAACTTTTATTCCAGTTTCACTTTTAATTAGTAAACTTATTTGTAGGGTGAACATTGTAATCAAAGATTTGAAATTTTTCATACTTTAATATGATATCAACAACTACCTAGCTTTTATAAACGTGTCTATGTTATAATTTTGATACTTTTAACTATTATTCAAGCAAACATGAATATAATTAAATTCTATGTTGGTTGTAATTATAATGAATTCTGAATGGATTAAATGAGATGTTGAATAATTATATATATAGATTATGTATATAATTTAAGCAGATGAAATTAAAAACAATCAAATTGGTCGTGTATGGTATATGTTATTAACAACAACTAGCTCACACTTTCTCTAATTTTTCTTTTTTTTTTAAATTTATCTTAGCATCTGCTAGTCCACGCTTCCTATACAATTATTTTTATACGTCGACCTACCCTACGCTTCCCGCGACTCCAGAAAGTGTCCACAATTGGCCGACACTGTTCCCTTAGATTCTTGCAATATCATGTTCAATATATTTGTTTTACATTATATATATATATTTTTGTTTAATTATAGAACATATGTATTTTTATCTATTTGTTAATAGTTGTGTTCTAATATTCTTTATTAGTCGTATGCGACAAGATTTAATTCAAGATATATCACTATATAGCTTCTAAATTTTTTTAATAATAAAACTTATATTAATAGTAATCCAAATTAATTATGTATTGTGAAAGCCGGTGGCGTATATGTTTTTCAATAACTTTAACTACATTATTATCTTTAAAGCAAACACGTTTTTCAATTTACCATTTGCCGGCAATGTTTTTGGAACTCCATTTTGTGGTTTGGAAAATTTGCATTATTGACCTACCCGCACATTCAAAACTTAGAATTTATTTGACTCTATAATAAATCATGCAAACTAAGATGGTTAATTTTAACATGTTAGTTGATCTTATTATATCATTACAATATGTGTTAAGAATGAATTTTAAACTTAAATCGATTTGTAAGCGTGAGATTAAACATATTAAAAAATAAATTTAAACCTAACTCAAAGTCTGTGAAATAAAAATTGGTTTATCTCTGGTTCGTAGACCTCGTACAACAATAAAACGAAGCACGCTAAATTCTAAATTGAAAGGATGAAAAAGTACGTAGAAACATACTATTTTATTCGTTTTTTATTTTTCAAAATACAAAAGCCACTTTAAACAACATCCAACGGCTAACAATAACTCAGCACATTACATCCGCTGGGCAATGGTTGGGACACGTGTCAAAATCACATTATACTGTGTTCAAGCACGTGTGTCCCACAACACCTTACAATCCTCTGTCTTCTCGGAACTCCTCCTATCCCACAATCAAAAAACTGAAAATCCTTATCATATTTCCCAAAAAAACGCCCCATTTACATATACTCACGAAAATCGAATTCTGCGATCGACCCATTTCAATTCGTCCCTCTAATCGGGTAACGCGTCCTTCAATTTTGCTTCCAGTGGTTCCCCCGTCATTCAGAGCTAGGGTTCGATCTCTGGTGCAGCACCACCGGCGCAACCATGCCGGAGATCGAGCAGGTGGCGATGGAGGACACTGCCTTGTTCGGAAAGTACGAGCTCGGGCGCGTTATCGGGTGCGGCGCCTTCGCGAAGGTGCACTATGCGCGCAACGTGCTGACGGGACAGAGCGTGGCCGTGAAAATCATCAACAAGAAGAAGATAAACGGAACGGGTCTCGCCGGAAACGTGAAGCGTGAAATCACTATCATGAGCAGGCTCCACCACCCCAACATCGTGCGTCTCCACGAGGTTCTCGCTACCAAAAACAAAATTTTCTTCATCATGGACTTCGTCCGCGGCGGAGAGCTCTTCGGGAAGATCTCGAAGGGTCGCTTCTCGGAGGATCTCAGCCGGAAGTACTTCCACCAGCTCATCTCCGCCGTCGGCTACTGCCACTCGCGCGGTGTCTTCCACCGCGACCTCAAGCCCGAGAACCTCCTCCTGGATGAGAACGGCGATTTACGTGTCACCGATTTCGGGTTGAGTGCCGTCAGGGACCAGATCCGACCCGACGGGTTGCTCCACACGCTTTGCGGAACCCCTGCCTATGTGGCACCCGAGATTTTAAGCAAAAAAGGTTACATGCATAAAAATTTATATAAAGAACTCCTTCAAAATAAAGAAATTAAGAATTTTTTATGATTTCTTGATTCTTCCCCGCGTATTTTTGAAAATTAGTCCTTTCACGTTATTAATCTGTGTTTTTAATTATTAATATTTTTTAAATGTTTGCTTTAATAGTTTATTGCAATGACCACGATTTTTTAAATTTTACATCATTTGTAGTGTTTTAGAAATCATAGATGTTCCAATCTTGCTACTACAACCTCAATTTCATCTTCAAGAAATTTTATAATCATAATAGATAGATCAAATAGACAACCTCAACAGGTCAACAAAATTCTCTATTGTCAAAACTCAACAAAATTATATCATGGGTGTTTTTGCAACATTGATTTACACAGAATTATTTTAAATTTTATTTTTTTCTCTTCATTTATTATTTTTATTTTCGTAATTCTAAAAGTGTTTGTTCAAAATGACATTTTTTTCAGGTTACGATGGTGCCAAGATTGATGTTTGGTCATGCGGGGTCGTTTTGTTCGTTCTCTCCGCGGGTTACTTACCGTTTAACGATCCGAACTTGATGGTAATGTATAAGAAGATTTACAAGGGAGAGTTCCGGTGCCCGCGGTGGATGTCGCCGGAGCTACGGCGCTTTTTGGCGAAGCTGCTGGACACCAACCCGGATACGAGGATCACGGTGGACGGCATGCTCCGTGACCCGTGGTTCAAAAAAGGGTACAAAGAGATCAAATTTCACGAGGAGGATTACGTGTCCGGGTCGGGTATCGGGTACGGGCCGAAAGACGAGAGAATAATGAATTTGAACGCTTTTGACATAATAAGTTTCTCTGCCGGTTTGGATTTGTCGGGGCTGTTCGGGGATGCCGGCGAGGGTGACCGGTTGGTGACCCAGGAGTCGCCGGAGAAGGTTCTGGAGATGGCGGAGGAGGTGGGGGCGGCAGCGGATATGACCGTGCGGTGGAAGAAGGAGTGCGGGGTGGAGTTAGAAGAGTTCAATGGAAGGTTCGGGTTTGAGGTGGAGGTTTACCGGCTGACGGCGGAGCTTACGGTTGTGGAAGCCCGGAAGAGGTGCGGCGACGGCGTGACGTTTAAAAGCGTTTGGGAGGAGAAGTTGAAGCCTTTGTTGCTTGGAGGTGCGACGACGTCGTATAACAGCGAAGATGAAGAAGAACTAGAACAACCTGAGTCGCAGCAGGTTGCGGATGACTGAAGAAGAAAAATGGAATTTGTGGGTTAAATAAAATTAAAAAAAGAAAATGAAAATGTACAAAAGTGAAGAAAAAAAAAGACAACATTATTGTGTTAGAGAGAGTTGGAAAGTGGAACTAGCCAACTTAACAGGTAGTGATTAAGTATTTTTTTTTTCTGTTTTGTATATTATCATTGTTATTATTAATGAATAAAAAAAGGAGTGAACTGATTTTTTAATTTATTTTAGTAATAATGTTAACTAAATTTTAAGAGATGAATAATTTGTTTGAACTTTGTAACAACTATGTTTCCTCTTTAGCTCACATAGTTTTGTTTTTTCTTTCTCTACTTTGGTTTATGATAATTTACATGGGATCTCCTGTTTAATTGATTCAATTATTTCACAAAATTTTACAATAATCACAAACTGTTTTTCACATATTAAAGTAGTTTATATTATAGGTTCAAAATCATCTTTTGAAAATTAATAATTTTTATGAAGTCTTTTATACATACTCTTGGTTTTATTTTTTTTTACTAAATAATAGTTTTAGACAGAACTATGCAAATTTGTTTTTCACATTTAATCTCAAATTTAAATAATTTACTTTACACACATCCATTGATAGGAATATTCATAGCACAAAGAGAAAATTGAAGTTGAAGGATGAGAACATATAATTTTAGATTTAATTATTTATGGATTACCCGCTTGTAATCTAATAAATTGACGAATTAGGTTGGTGGAACTAAGTTGGCCAAATTATTTGAGGATGACAAATTTAAAAATTTAACTCAATTTACTTTAGGCTATTTTACATTGCATCTCTAAAATCTCTAACTTTTTCAAATATTTCTTTTTTAATCTTAATAATTTTTTAATAAAGTCATTCTAAACTTCTTTAATGGATTGAAATCTGATTAACAAGTATTATTAAATTTAAAATTTAATAATAATATAATATAATTTAAAATTTTAATATTATTTTATATATAATTCATATTTTAATAATTATTAAAATATAATTTTTATTATTATAATAGTTATATTAAAAAATAAAAATAAAAACAATAAATATTTTAAAAATTCAATATATTTTTTATTAAAATTTAAAATTTAATAATTTCTTTCATCGAATTTTAAATTCTGATAGTTTTTTCGTTAAATTTTGAAATTCAGATGAAAACTTAATCAAAATTTCAAATTTAACAAAGATATAATCTGATTTCAAAATCTATTAAAATATTTTATTTGAGAGATATAATAGGTATTTTAAAAACAATTGAAAATATAGATTAAAAATCTTGGAGATACATAATGAAATTCCTATGGACTAGTAGGTCCATCAAACCTAACCTACTTTACCACTTTAAAGTAAATGAGTAAAAAATTGAAAAAGGGTCTAAAATCTAAATGAAAGCCCGTAGTTAAAGAAAAATTACTACCTTTATTCTTTTTTCTCACATTTATGAAGGTGTTGAAAAAGTTCAATCTAATTCGATATATTTTAAAGTGTGTAATTCGAAAAGCCATTATGATTTGTGCAAGTTAAAATTCTGAATTTTACATTACATAGTCTATAAATATATTATAGATTTTAGAGTTTAGAATATATTTTTTCAAACCTTTTAATTAATTTAAAAATTATTCTAAATGATATAATTTAAAAATATATTATGAATATATATAATTCTAATATGAAAACTTATATTTTAAATCTCATAATTTAAAATAAATTTTCTAATTATGCAATTTGAAAATCCAAAAATATATTTTGGATACACAATTTTAAAATTCATTTTTATATTAAAAGTTATAAATATATTTTAGATAATTTAATTTGAAATATATTTTTGGGTTACATAATTTAAAAATTTGTACATGTACTATGAATTATATAATATAAAATGTATTTCCAACTTTCACAACGTTAGACATTTCCATGGCCTAACGAAGGCACAAGAAAAAACTCAGAAAGTGCAAAAAGTAATGGTTTAAGCCCAAATCTAAGAAGGCTAAGAGCCCATATTGGTAGTGATAACAAGCCCATGACATATGCAATTCTAAACCCAACTTAACCTTGCCCTCCTCCTTCAATGTCCGAAGGTCACTGCCTCCCCGTTCCACTGCAACACGGAAAGCTCCTAAAACCCAGCATGAATCCAAAATCCCTCAAATATTCACCAAAGTTCTCAACTTTCGAACGTTGCATGACAAGGTTATGGTTCTAAACCTTATTTTCTGGGAACTTAAACTGTTTCTGATCCAGTTATTTGATTTGAAGAACACAAAATTCACGTGGGGTGTTGATTTTTGTTTGTTGAGAAGAGTGTAAGCGAGTGTACCATTGTTCAATATGCCTTCTGAGGACAGTTTAAGACAGAAGCTTAAAAAGAGGACTAAACATGTAGTAAGCATTCCAAGAAACTCTTTGAGAACTAAGAAGGATGAAATTTCTTTTGAGAGAAATGGGGTTTTTGGTAGAGGAAATGAGACCGAGGGAAAGTTGAAGAAAAGGGTGAACTTCAAGGGAAAGCATTTAAGTGAAGAAATTGAGGAAAGAGGGCAGTTGAGGATTTTGGATTCTTCTGGGAAGAAGAAAGGGGTATATGCGAAGGAGGGGAGGGATAAAAATGGGAAGTTAGAGAAGGGTGTGGCGACATCCAATAAGAGAACTTTGTTTGAGAAAGGTGAGAAGAAAGTGAAAAATGGTCCTGTTGAAGGGAACACTGACCATCGTACAATGTGGGTTCCTGGTAAGTTAAGGAATGTTGGTTCCAATTTGAAGCATTTGACTCACACGATGAAGGAAAGGAAGCAAAAAGTCGTTTTGGCTACTGCTAAACCGAAAGTCAGGGGAAAGGAGGAGGGTAGAATGGGATTTGTTGGGGAAGATGATCAACGAAGTGGTTTGGTGAAGAGAAGTAGAGAGAAGAAATCTGAATTGGGCAAAAGGAAAAGTAATGAAGTTGTGTCTCCTTCGAGTTTTGTCAATAAAAAAGCCAGAGATAAAATGGGATTGGACCATGATGATGCTGAGACACTAGATGAGCGCCCAAAGAAGAAGAAAAGGGTGATAAAACTTGACCCTCATGATATCTCAAACAAGAGGCTAGATGATGGCATTGGGGTTAGTGGTAGGTAGTTTATCTTCCTATCTATGCATTTTTTATCGGTGCTGTTTGAAAAAAGCTTCTGTCTTTGTTTTTATGCTAATATCTGTTTTAGAATCTTTAAAAAGTATTATGAAATCATACTTGTGATAATAAAAACTTTGTTAATGATTGTATGTTTTAATAAGTGGGAACTATATGTCCTTTAATTCTGAATAATAAAACAATATCAATCATTCACCCTTATCAATTAGTTTAAGATATGCAAATGGTGGTGGCTGTGAGGTGAGTTTTAGAGCTGTACTGAGAGGATGAATTGCGTTTATGTAATGAAGACACAATTATGAACTTTGTTATTCTGTCATATAATTCCCAACACTGCTAGGCAAAATATGAAAATGGGTTAAATTATTAGTCTTACGAACAAATAACAGTGAGATAAACTTCTTTTTAGTCAATAAATTTCTTTTATGTTGTTCATGAGCACAAACAATAAGATTGAATTCCACTGGAACACTTTGACTTTTCCTGCAGTCTTCTTAGTCTTGATATTAAACACCTTTGAGCATCTACTCTATTGTTTTTATGTTGAGAAAATATCGGTATCAAGTATATATTTGACCGAATTACATTTGCATACTTCTGCAAACAGCACTTTAGGAATTTGCTGATCCCGGAAAACTGATTATATACAATATTGGTTGAAGTTGCTGGTTGAGGTCACATGCTTGACCTCTGTTTATCTGTCGTCTGTATTTTCCATTTAGAAGTTAATAAAAAGGATGCACAAGATGTGCTGTTCATTTATGAGATAGAATCACCGGATAACTGTCCTCCCCTAAACAATCAAGTTTTCTCTTTAAAGTTCAAATGCTGACTGTCTCTCCGTACTGTTTGTCTGTGACATACCAAATGTTTGTGGTTTATTTTGAATGTGATGTGATGTTTTTTACTGTTTATACCAATCCCTTGTGAATTTCTTCCCTTTGATTCCCTAAGTCTGTTTCAGGAGGTGAAGAGGAGAAGGAAAAGGAGAAGGAGTCTGAGAAAGAACCTAAAATGTCCAAGAATGCCCAGTTTCGTGCAATTCAGCCCAGCCCTTCAATACTTTCCTTTGTGGAAAAAAATGTAATTTGTATGAGTAGGGACTTTTGATTGTTGTGTTGATTATGTTGTTTCATTGTTATTGTGAATGCAAAGGTATGTTGACTTGCACTTTACTATGGTGGTTAATATTTACAGCTTTTGGGTAGGAGGCGCACCATTGACCTAAGAAGGGCAGGTTACAATATAGATCTTTCTGCACCGTTAGATAATATTCCCTTCTCTAGCAATTCAGAACGAGAGAAAATAGAAGAAAATGTACGTTCTTGTTTAAGGCAATAAAAACAATAATATATACTCAGAATAATAATGGTTTTATGTTTAAGTATTGTTACTAAGCCTCTGTTAATATTGGCATTCTGGTCTGATTAACTGTGACAGGTTTTTAGGAATAAATTGGAATTTTTTGCTGCGGCAAAGGTCTCATCGTCATTTCCACCTCCTAGTCTTCCAGAGATTGCATTTGCTGGTAAGGTTTTAAGCCGCCATTGTTTAATGCCTATTCCTTTGTCATTTTGTTTTCTTGGTTTATGTATATTGTGGCATTGTTTCATTTATTTGGTTAGAGGTTTATATTTGATCATTTTTACCTTGTTCCTGGTTTCATTCTCTTTAGCTGTTCCCATTATTGTTATCTGAAAATTAGCATTAAACTTCAAAGAAGAATTTTGCTGTTCTTGTTGAGCCCTCGATACCACAATATGTGAGGAATGTTGATACATTCTAGGACATAATTTACAGATAGTAAACTTAAGAACCAATGGGAATTTAGACAAACATATAACAGAGGGGTGTGTAGGGTTGTATGATGATATTTCTGATTGTCTTCTGGCTTTTAGGTAGGTCAAATGTCGGGAAGTCATCGCTTCTTAATGCCCTCACTAGACAGTGGGGAGTTGTGCGGACATCAGAGAAGCCTGGCCTTACTCAGGTAACCTTAGTTCTTAAAAGTTGGTAGATGTAGATATTTGAAAAGTGTTGATAGATGAAACGTGATTTGGTAACATTGACATATGACAAATACTTTGCAGACAATTAACTTCTTCAAGATGGGAACAAAACTCTGCTTAGTTGATTTGCCAGGATACGGATTTGCTTATGCAAAAGAAGAAGCGAAAGAATCTTGGGAGGAGCTTGTAAGTATGCAAATTATATTCAATTCTCAATGATCAGGTTGTTCTTGAATGTTTGGTTTAGCATCTGAAGTACTATATTGTAGCAGAGGTGGTAGTGTTCCCATGCTTGAATGTTTGGTTTTTGACTTGTCGAGTTCTACCAATACAGAAAGATTGTACCAGTGGGGCAAGAAAGGGGCCCTGGGGCTGCAGGGACATTAATTCAGTTCTGGATTGTGTTGTTAACCAGTCAAGATGAAAATAATTGTGGTAGCTGATTTTGTGTTCGCTAAACTTAGTTGATTTGTCTTGTGGAATTCAATTTTCCATTTCAAAGTCATTTGTCGCTTCCTGTTTTACATGTCAAGGCATTGTCATGAATATGACAGAAATCATGTTAGAAAATTTTCTGTTATTTTTTTTTTTGAAAATTAATAAAATTTCATCTAGATTGAGAGTACAGATTACAAGAATTTTTGAGGAAAATCTATCATCTTTGGTGACTAGATCAAAACATGGTGTTATAGACTTTAGCACTGACCAACGCTTCAAAGCGTGGTTTAATGTTGATGTTAGACTTAAGGGGTCCACCTGCATATTTTTGTGTAGAAAACATGTCATTTACTAAGCTAAGCGTTCTTTCATTCATTGGGAGTCTGTTATTCACCAGATCATACCAATAATTAATGAGGAGAATAAGGTTTGGAGGGTTTATTCTGGTATGGATATTCTGTAGCTAATGTGTTGTGAATCATGAGTAAGTTATTACAGTTAGTTTAACAAGTTACTTTCAAATTTATTTGGAGGTTAATGAATTTGGGGTGGGGTTGTAAAGGAAGTTATATTGAAGAAAATTATGCAAACTGATAATTCTTAGTGCAAGAGGAGACGTCCCTTGTAAGAGGTTTCTGCCTCTTGAGTTTCCTTGTGTTCATGTGAATAACAAGAACACATGTTTTCATATATCCCTTCCGTCTTTGCTTATTTTCTCTATCACATGAGTTAGTAGGAAACAGAAAATCTATTAATGCTTGGTCAATCATGAATATGTTAAAATTTTAGTTGTCGCTCATTTGTCCAAAAACATTTTACTAATGCCTATTGTTAGCTGATTAATTTAGTGGAAGCTAGACATTATTTGATTTTAGTTGAGCTACATAAACTTTTCATTGTTTTGTTTATCTTTTCTGTTGTAAAAGATGTTGACAATAATAAAAAGTAAAAACCACTATCTTTAAAGTCTCCTAGGATACAACTGGAACTTCTTGAAATTTTTTGAAGATATCAGAACTAGTAAGGAATTCTAAGAGGAGTAAGAAATTAAACTCGGGATAATATAAGAAAGAAAATAGAAAAGGCAGAGAATAAGGGAATGAGAGAAAGTTATGTGTTTTGAAGAAAACACCACAGTCTATTTATAGAGTTTGAAGAGAGACGTGAACTAGCCCAAGGTCCATGATTTGTGGAAGAGTCCCGCATATTGCTGTTGGTGAAGACGATTTCAAAAATTGGAAGCAAACCGTGCCTTGCAGATGAATATGTTGGAAGCAAATCGTGCCTTGTGGACAAAGCTGATCCAACGTTCATCAACCAACGTTTATCCGCATTTAAAGGTGCCAACTTTTGCAATATAAATACAAGATTTACAACAATTTCCCACAAATTGCAAAAGACGAGAAATAAATATTGAAAGAAAGAAAAGAAGAATTTTCCTAGGTTTTATAAGATGTAATGCATTAAAGCTCGTATAGCAAGCTATATGAACTAGTACTAGATTGAGAAACTTAACACAATGCAGTTGGTATAACAAACTATATAAACCAAGGACACTTGACGTGTGTTAGAGGTTTATCAATCACAATACACTCCCACAATCCTTGTCGTTATCGTTGTGTTGCACTTACTAGACCATGTGCGTGATCGGTATTCATGAGTGCTCTAGAGATCATGCCAAAATCTCATGCAAGCGGCCCCAATTGACACTCATATAGGAACCTTATTCATGGGATCCCCAATCACAAAGGTTGGGTTGCCATCACTTGTTTGTTTGCAAATGACTTAAGTCTCATTCCCATCGATGTTTCTAAGATCATATTTCTTTCCAAGGATTTAGTTAGAGGATCTGCTAGATTCCGTTCTGACTTCATATAATCAATGGAAACAATTTTACTCTTTAGAAGCTACTTCACTAGATTGTGTCTCAATTGAATATGATTGTTATTTCTATTGTAAATCTTGTTTTTAGCTATAGTTATTGCCGATTGGTAATTATAGTTTATTGACACCGATAGGGTTGGTTTCTTTTCTAGTGGAATGTTCGCTTTATAAAACCTGTATTTATATTGCAAAAGTTGGCACCTTTAAATGCAGATGAACATTGGCATCAACTTTGTCCGCAAGGCACTGGTTGCTTCCAATGTCTTCATCCGCAAGGCATGGTTTGCTTCCAACATCCTTTTTGTTGAAACTGTCTTCACTAGTAGCAATATGCAGGACTCTTCCGCAAATCATGGACCTTGGGCTACTTCACGTCTCTCTTCAAACTCTATAAATAGAGTGCGGTGCTTTCTCCAAAACACACAATTTTCTCTCATTCCCTTATTCTCTTATCCTCTTCCTTTTCCATTTTCTTTCTTATATTATCCTGGGTTTAATTCCTTACTCCTCTTAGAGTTCCTTGCCAGTTTTGATATCTTCAGAAATTTTCGAAAAGTTCCTGTTGTATCCTAGGGGACTTGCACAACACATTGCGGATAAGTCCTTAAGGACAATGAATCTATTCATAATCTTTGTTATTGATTTTTATTTTTTATTATTGTCAGTATTTTTACAACAATCTTAAGGACTTAATTTTGATTAAAATCAGAAAAATAATAATTGGACCTCAATAGATATGCTTAAAGGAGCAAAACCCATTGGTTGTAAGTGGATCTTTAAGAAAAAGTATCACTCTGATGGATCTATAGAGAAGTATAAGCCTAGGTTGGTAGCAAAAGGCTTTTCTCAAAAACTCAACATAGATTATTTTTGCACCAATTGCTCATGCATAGATTACTTGGAATGGTCATTTGGAAGTGAAAATTTATATGACTCTTGGATGCGTTGCACCTAGTCAAGAGAATAAAGTATGCAAACTCTTAAAATCTTTGTATGGGTTGAAATAAGCACCAAAACAATGGACATTTTCTGTCTTTGCTCTTGGATCGTATATGGAGTCATACGCGTTAGCATTTTCCATTTTCCCTCATTTTATTGTAGAAATTTTCATGGAGTGGATTATTGTTGCGTTATTATGACTGACCAACTGTATTTCTGGAAAACCTCAAATTGTAGGTGAAGGAGTATGTTTCCACAAGAGCTGGCCTCAAACGAGTATGCCTTCTGATTGATACAAAGTGGGGTATGAAACCAAGAGATCATGAACTAATTGAATTAATGGAAAGGTAAATCATGCATGAGCAATTGGTGTCATGCATTGTTGTGCTATATTTTTGCAATTATGTTGTGCTCCTTTGTTCTTTTCAAATACAAGTGTGACTTAAATTCTGATCATGTAAAGTCAAATTGGAGAGTCCTACCTAAATCTTTTTGACGAGTGATATCATTTTGCAGATCAAAAACTAAATATCAGATTGTATTAACCAAGACAGATGTGGTCTTTCCAATTGACGTGGCTCGACGAGCCATGCAAATTGAAGAGGTAAAGCATTGGTTATCCGAATGAACTGTCTGAATTTTAACTTTATATTTTAGAGATTAACAAGTTTCTGCATGCCTGATCACAGAGCCTCTTGCAGAACAAGTCTGTTGTTAAGCCTCTGGTATGATGATTCTTTTAGCAGTTTTGTTCACACTATTTCTATTTTTCATTTTTTTTACTATTCTTGGGATTAATCTTTGGATCTTTTGTGATGTGTCTATTGCAGATGATGGTAAGCTCAAAATCTGGAGCAGGAATCCGAAGCTTGAGAACTGTTCTAGCCAACATTACTCGATTTGCCAAAAGATTGTAATAAGGTGTTCATATCTTGTTTGTTTCTTCTTTTTACTGCAAGTTATTTTGCTTATAGCCCCACCATGTGTACATAACATTTTTCTAACTTGGTACAACATATGTTCCATGGTCAATCATATTTTTCACTAAGAGCGGTAATGTCTACTTGCTTCAAACAACATCATTGTGTTTCATTTATTCAAACCTTAACAATGCTTTCTTTCTGGTGCAGATGTGTTACATATTCAAGACAGCACATATGCATGGTGAGGTGAACTCGTTTGTTTGAAGTTCAGACTTCATTTTCCACACGACAGGCCAAACCTACTTTATTTTTGTCTCTCACTATCTAATTTTCAGTGGCATTGCAAGAAATTTTTGTGACTCTTTTTAGGTTCCCTTTTGTTTAAAAATCATTATTTTATATGGTCAAAAAGAATGAGTGTATGCATGCCAGGTAACCACTTAGTTTTCAAGGGATACCTAACCTTATTCCCTCAGCCGCCCCACACTTGATTTAAAGGTTATTTTCATTTATTATTTTCCATGAGGGGATGAATGCCACTATCTTCTGTACATTGAAATTTAATGCCGATGGTAGCTATTCTGAAAGTTCCATTTTACCTACAAAATTTGTCCAATATTTAGATATTTGGACAACCATGACTAATTCAATTGTCATATTGAAGACAAATTTAGTTTTTTTTTTTTTAAAAAAAAATAATAATAATCATGCAGGCTAAAGATAAATTATTTTTTAAAATGGTCTAAGTAAACAAATTTTGTTGGTGGGTCAATGTGATATAGTCCAAAAGTTAATCTTTACTTTAGGGTGATTTTTAGTTGAAAAACTAGTTTCTATCTTCTACTTTTTTTTATTTTCTTTTTTGTCCTGTTAAAATTAGTTTAGAGATATGTTCTTTGATTATGTTGATAATGGTGATGATATTATTAGATGTAATGGTGGTAAATTTGAAATAATAATTTTACTAATGTTGATAATAACAAACATCCTAATTAATAATAATGGTAATGACAATAGATAGACTTTTTTGTTTGTATTATATAATTCGGTTATTTGACTTTATGAAGAATATTTAATTTTCATTTTCAGTGTAATTTCAAACAGGTTATGTATACTATTTCTCAGTTTTTTCTCTTTAAACAATTTTTAATGCATAACCAAAATAAAAATAGGGTTACAATTGGTTGGATTGGATGCATAATAAAATAATATTTCAAAGTAGAAATTTGTTGAAGCAAATACACCGTACTAAATTATCATTACACCCCTTCACATTCTCATAGAACAACCTTGTAGAAGTTGTATAAATTAGTAATAAATGGTTATGGTGCCATCACTGACAAATAAAAAACCAAAGCATTTTCAAAATTTCAACAAATATGCATAGAAGTGCTCAAATTAAAGTTTGGCAAGTGTCATTATCATAATCATTTTTCATGAATTTGACTTCCTAATCTGATCTAACCCACCAACCACATGCACTCTTCCCACTGAGTGTTCAGTACAATAAATTATTAAATAATTAAAATAATAAAGCTAACACGAAAGAGTTTTTATCTTAAATGGAAGTTATGATTATTCATCGCCTTTGTTTCTTGGGTCCAAGAGTGTGCACCACACACGCGCGATCTTCAATCACATTCTTCTTTCTTCTTCAGAGAGCAAAATGTGTCCTCTCCGATTCATTCTCGTATTCTTGTCCGCAACCCTCGCCGGTTTCTTCGTCCTCCGGAACCTCAGATCTCAGCCTCCAACCACCGAAGACGACGGCGACACGATAGCTGTTCCATCCAACCCCAAAATCTCAGACTCCTCCGATGCTTCCTCCAACGCCACATCCAAGGTTCACCCACTTCCCCCTTTTGCCTCAATTTCACAAAAGCTTTGTCTTTTTAATGTAACCCTAAATTTGTGTGGGTCCAGGTTCGCGCTCTGGTAGTGTCTGGGTTCTGGACCTTCGTGGATATGGCTAGTGGGCGGTATCTATGGAGGCATTTGGTCTCTAACTCTTCCAAGAGATCGTGACGTGTGTTGTTGCACTTGTTCGGTTCCATGATCTCTTTGGGCCCAAAATGGGTGATTCAACGTTGCCTCTGATGTTGTAATTTTTGGGGGCCAATTTGGATGCTGTGTATCATATAGCTGTTGTTCATAGTGTTAGTGTTTTTTGTTGTTGGTTTTTGATTGGTGAAAACTTCACAACTGCAATTATAATGATAATAATGAAGATGAAGCCTATGCTTTTGGTATATCATCGTATATGAAGCGTGTGCTCTTTTCAGCTTTTACTGTTTCTGTTCTGGGTTGCTGGGTTCTTTCTTGTACTAATGTAAAACTGTTAGAATAAACCATCGATTTAGTTTTGAAGTAGTCCCTATGCTGATGTATTTTACTAACGTTCAAGGACTAATTTGAAGGATCTTTCTATACTTGAGGGACTATTTAGTTTGATTTCAAAGTATGATTTTTCACGAGGAGGGTTTATGCTCTCCTCTTGTTGGATTCAATGAGATTTACTTGCAGGCATTGCCATCGTTTAGCAACACAAGGGAGTCTGGTGGTGTATATGCAGGAATCTCTATACAACTCTATGTTCATTCCTTATTGATGTTGAATTCACTTTTCTTTGTTGTCCACAAGCTCGTTTCATATTTCAAGAAATTGAAGATTTCATCTCAATTGAAAATTTGACCAAAGATTTTCTTAGTAAAAATAGTTAACATGTATTCTGTGCTTCTTAGCTTCTTCATGAACTGACTGCTGTTTGAAAAAATGCCATTAGTGTAAAATTAAACTTGCGGAAACTGTTCTACACGAATGTGGAATAGATTCTCTCTTTCTTTGATTCCTTGACATTCTGCATTCAGTGTTGCAGATGTTAGCAAAATGGAATGTAATGGACCCCTGATCTGAAAAATCTGAAACTAATATTGCATGGTAATGGCGGCAACTAATGTCTTGTATGTATGAAACATTGGTTGAGCTTATTACTGGGAAATTTTTTATCATGATTTATCCATCTCTGGAGGACAGTGTCATGACAATGTTAGATCATCTTGGACTGATTGTCACAAATCACAATCAAGATGAGAATTTGTCTTGATTATGATAGGTTCCAGAATGACAAATTTATGTAACATTTGGAACATTTGGGTTTTTCCACATAAGGCTGCGCTTAGTAGTGCAAGAAAAGTGCTGGGTGGTTAAAAGATTGTCGGCATATTACCAACCCTGTTGGAAAGAAAATATTATTTTACCCTGGTTATCATGCTGTTTTAAACTGAAACTTAAGAATAGAAGGAACTTGGGTGTATTTAGGATTTATAATTGTGACCAAAATATGTCTGGTTTTCCTAGAGAAAATAACTGGAGTATTTTAAAATATTGACAACTATTATTAGTTTTTAGTATTTGAAAAAAAATAAATTGGTGATTTACTCTGAACTAAACCTATATGAATGTGAATATCTTATTTAGTTGCAATTTTGTTTTTCTCAAATTATTGTTGTTAAGTTATAGTCAAATATAACTAACAATAGAAAATTTACATCTTCATTACTTGACAGTTATAATTATTTTCAAGTACTTCTCTCTTTCTCTTTCGATTACAATTTTTTCTAATAAAGTTTTGGAATTATAATGGACTATTCATTATAATTTAAAACTTTTTATATAGTTATAAATTATTTCAAATTCCTTCGTTATTATTTTTATTAGTATTTTTTTTTTCATCTTAACGGAAAAAAAGAGAAGAAAAGATGTACTTGACATGGTTAATATGTTAATAATGCTAATGGCTATAACTTCTTCTAAATTGGCCTCAATTAAAACACTTTTTATATAACTTTCAATATATGCTTTATTAGCTTTGCTGGGTATGTCTTATTGAATTTGACTTTTTGTGTAGGTTGATCTTAAGATAGAAAACTTCTGATAAGGCAGAAAAGGTTTTATAGAAACAATAATTTTAAGGAAAATTTTACATGGACGTTTCTTAATTTTTGTACACCCTTCCAACATCAATCAAAAAATAATATTTTTTTACCTTTTTTAATTGATTTGTCTTAGATTACTTTATATTTTAATATAAAACTATTACTTTATAGATGTTAAATAGGGGCTGAGAAAAATATAAATGTTAATGAATCACCATCCTAATTTAAAAAGATAGTTTAATAATTACACATTTGATATTGATCATCATGCTGCCATTTTTTTTTTTCAAATCAAACTTTCGAGACACATTTTTTTTTTCTGAAAAGGTATTTTTCTTTCTAACGCGTTATATGTCACTTAGGAATAAAAAAAAATACTAAAATTGAAGAAATTTTAAGTAAATTTGAAAATCAGGTTAAATTTGAATAAGCACATAATATATATATTCGATTGAACTCGAATTTATATTTCAATATTTAAAAATATATTTTCTATTTTATATTTTATTTTTAATATGATATTATTTTGTTAAAATTAGTTTAAATTATATAAAATTATAATTCATTATAATAATATTTATTTAAATTATACATTTATTTTTTTATAGTTAAAGATTCATTATATTTATATAATTTATTCTTAATAAAAATAATTTTTTAAAAAGAATTAATTTAATATAAATTTATAATCTAAAAATCCAATCAAATTAATCTATAACTCGAATCCGATTAATTTAATAAATTAAAAAATAAAATATTAATTTTAAAACATTAAAATATTATCCAACCTATGCTCATGTCTATGCATAATTTATAATTTCGTTTTAACAATTTATCTATTAAATTATACCACTTAATATCTTTGGGACCTTATGGAATATCATAGGCAGATCCAACATTTGCCAACGGTCATATTTGATTCATTAGAGAGAGAAAGATGCCGAAGAGAAGGGTTGCATCTGTGGCAGCGGCAGCAGAAGAAGAAACTTTGCAAAACCATGGCAATAACCCAAACGAAAAAGAGAATAGTGAAGGAAATGGGTTCTTTGCTTGCTACCTCTTAACCTCTCTCAGCCCTCGCTACAAAGGCCACACATACATCGGGTTCATCTCTTATTTTCACTTCTAAAAGATCAAATTTTGATTACTCAGATTTACTCAATTCATAAATCACACACATCCCTTTTGATTTTTACTTTATACAAATTTTGGGTTTGTGCCAATTTCTTTGGTTTCCGTTCATTTAAAGTTGGCGTCTATATGATCTGATGGTCATCATCTGCTGCTAGTTTCTCTGAAAAAAAAAAAATCAATTCTAGTTTGGTAGAAATGCTGGGTGTTTAACCGTTGTTTTAAGATGTTTCTGCTTCAACTTGTTTTCTTGGTTGAAAATTTTTTAATTTTTCTTTGAGATAAACAATGGGTATTTACCTATTTTTTAAAGAAGTTTTACGATTAGACTTTTTAAAAAAGTCTGTGTTTATGTTTCCGTGTTTGCAATTTCAGATTTACGGTGAATCCAAGGCGCCGGATCAGGCAACACAATGGGGAAATTGGGTGTGGAGCTTTTAGAACGAAGAAGAGGAGGCCATGGGAGATGGTTTTATGTATCTATGGCTTCCCAACAAATGTCTCTGCTCTTCAGGTTTGAGTCTGATATATTGCTTTCTATGTCATGTCTTTGTTGGCTAAAAAATGTTCAAAGTTAGGTGATTTGTTGGTTGCTTGAGCAAGTTAAATTCATGTAGTGCTAGGCATTAAAATATATTGTATGAATGCTATAGATACTCATTACTAGCACGCGTGGATCTTGTCTATCTATAGTGTAGTATCGCCAACATGACTAATTTGCTACTAGATGTAATTGGCAACTGACATCCCTATTTTTTAAATTCTCTCAATTTTAAGCAGTCACTTGTTTGAGAATGTTGAAAATTTGGATACTGAGCTCAGATTTCAACACTGTTCGTTTTGGTTTCTTCAATTTCCCTGTTTTATTCTTTTTAAATTTAATTTGTTGGGCTTTACATGGCATAGATGAGTTTGGTCTGGTTGCTTGAGAAGTTTGGCATGATAGGATCAAGTAGAAAGCAAGTATATTATGCTATCTAAATGCCAAATTTTAAGAAAATGCTTTATATGTTAATTTGATTCGTGATTTGCAGTTTGAATGGGCTTGGCAGCACCCTGTTGAATCGTTGGCTGTAAGGAAAGCAGCAGTGGAATTTAAATCCCTCTCAGGAATTGCCAACAAGATTAAACTTGCATACACAATGCTCACCCTTCCATCATGGCAAAGGTATTGTCTCTTCTATCTCTACAGAAGTAGGATTTGACATTCTTTTTTGCTGGAATGGTCTTATGATTTGGTTTTTGATGCTGACATGATATAAATCATCACAGCATGAATATCACTGTGAACTTCTTCTCCACTAAGTACATGAAACACTGTGGTGGTTGTCCGAGCTTGCCAGCGCACATGAAGACCAAAACTGGCTCACTGGATGAACTTCCATGCTATAGTATCTATGGTTTGTCAGAGAATGAAGATGATAATGTTGATGATGTAGAATTTGATGATAATAATAATAATAATACCAGTGCTAGTGGTTCTGTTCCAGATGTGAGTGATGACTTAGACTCTCCTGATTCACCAAAAAATCAAATCCACGGGGAGAAGATTAGTGAAGCGTTTGAGTGGATTAAAGAATCTGAAGCACCAGAAGCATCAGGTAATTCATTGTCTTCACAAGAGCAGAGCCTGCCGATTAGTTCTACAACACCACTGACGACGAAATCATCATCATCAACGTCAACAACAACTTTATTACAAAGAATAGAGATCATTGAAGAAGCTGATTTTATGAATGTGATGAATAAAAGTGATTCTGGTTTGATTGAACCAGCACAATCGGATGCTACATTGGCTGCCAATACAAATCAAACTGTTGGCAGCACATTTGTTGTGCCTCATGAAGCTGAGATTGTTGATTTGTCCACCCCTTCTCCTAGTTGCAGAAGTGTTCTGGACAGGAAAAAGAGAAGAGTTTCTTCATCTGTTACTGATTTTATTGACTTAACAAACTCCCCTAACTTTGTTCAGTTGTAAGGTTCTGGCCTGCCACAACCTGTATGGTGAGAAAAGATTATTTGTTAAATAATTTGCTGTCACACCCCATTATCTTTCTCTGATATGGGTCACACGAAGCAGTTATTGACCACAGACCATGACAGTGTAAGAATGGAGAAATCTGAACGAATAAATATAATGTTGTTTGTTTGCTCAAGTTTTGATTACTGCCAAAATTTCTTTCTGCCATATCTGTGTTCTTATCAGAGGAGTTTGTTTGTTTCCAGTAATTGAACATATTCTAAAAGTGTTAGTAATTATTCGCATGAAAAATGTTTTGAAAACCTTCGTTTGTTGTCCTTCAAAACAACTATTTTTTTAAGAAAAAAGTTCTTTTAACAACTTTTCTTTTACAATTTTTTTGACAACGCATACATGGTAGGCTATCATTGATTTGTTTCAATTTTTTTTTAATATAAATTCAGACATACCAATAAAATGATGATACGTGTTCTGTTGTCAAAAAATTGTTAAAAGAAATTGTTAAAATATCACCGTTCGTTTTTTAATACCAAATGAATTTTATTTCGGAAGGCGAATTTAGATTTTAATTGGACTCAGAAGAGTCAATTGAAACTTTCAAGTGTTTCAAACAAAGAAAGTGTTGTCTTATATAATATGAAAATATTTTTGAATTTTCAGATTATGCAATCTAAAACTTTTTTTTTATGAAAAATAGTATACAGATTGTAAATTAAAAACAAAACATTCATGCAAAAAATATTTCTAAGTTATATAATTCAAAAGTTGAAAATTTCCCCTACCAAATATACTACAAGCAGGAAAAAAAATGGGTAAAAAAAGGTGTTTTCATAATAGATATAATGCTTAATTAGTCAAATACTCTCCACTTTGTAGACCGTTTGTCATATATTTTATTTTTAAAAAAATTTGAATTGTTTTCTAATGATTGGAAAAGTGTCTCAATTAAATTTATTTTAAATAAAAATTATTAATGATATCAACATGTCAATACGTAACTTTTAATTTTTTAATTATTGTATATTTTTTTTTGTAAAAATTTTGTTTTTGAAATTGAGTTAGGTTTAAATTTCACTTAATTTAGAGTACATATATGGTTAAGTTAAGTTTAAAATTCATTTCTTAACATGATATCAGAGTCAGGTTCGAGTCTATCCTAGTGATATTTGTTGTTTGTTAGACATATTGTTCTATTTGTTATCGGACCGCTATCGGACCATTTATTAGTATATAGTCTCGCGTTCGATATGTATATACATCGACCTGAGAGAGTGTGTTGAAAGTCTCGTCGACTAGAAATAAACCAATATGTGTGTGAGAGAGAACAAATCTCACCTTATAAGCCGGTTTTGTGAAATTAAATTAGGTTTTTTAATTAAAAAAAATTGTAAAATTTTTTGTTGACATTAGAGATTTGACATGTAGTAACAAATTTTTTTATAAAAAGACATTAATTTAAAAAAAATAAAAAATCACACGTAATTTTTGTTGAAAAAAAAATTAATTGAGATATTTTTTCGAAAGTTATAACGTCATTGAAATTCTTTTAAAAACAAATATCAACCTAACACTTAATCAATAAAATAAGAATTATTCAACTAATTAAACCTATGTATAATAACATTTTTAGAACAATTTTCATTTAAACATAGTCCCTACATAATGTAACATAAAACTATCTCTAAACACTTTTTTAATAGTAGGTTTATTCGTACACAAAATAAATAAATAAATAAAAATAAAAAACTCATTGACTTTGTCTCTAAAGTTTTTTCAAGATTAAAAATTTACAAAGTAATCTCCCTAAATATACTTGGCAGTTGGATGGAAACATCCATCTCTAGGTTAGGTACTCTGGAAGCATTCGTAGGTTAGCCAAATGCATTACTTGCATAATTTGGCAAAATCAAATATGGTATGTTGCATGTTTAGTTTCCAACATTTCTATGACTTAATATGTGTTGAAGGCAACATTCCAAGTTATAAAAGGAAATATTGTTTTTTATCGTTTAAACTATATACTTTTGATTCACCTTTAATGATGTTGTTGATTTAGAACAATATAAAAATTACTTTAAAGATACAATTCTCTACATATAAAAGCAGATGTAATATATTTCAAAAATAATCCAATTAAAATCTTTCTCATTCACTTTAATTTTTTCCAAGTTTTTGCAAAATTCATGCTTACAAATCCTAACATTTCAATTCCTCTCATGCAAGTAAAATCTGATGGGATTTTTAAGAGTTTTGAAAATATGATATATAGAGGAGTTTGTTATTTTATTTATTCATATATTCTATATATTTATATATATAAAGAAAAATATGATAGGATATCAAATATTTACAATATCTCAATCTTAATTTCTTAAATTTAAATAACTAAATGTGTTTGCTACTGAAGTGCAGGTACATGGAGTAAAATAACCAAAGTTATCGCATATCAAGTCAAAAAAATAACCTCAATTTTGGCTTTTGGCACATGGGACATTGCCTTCGATTTAAAGTGTTTTTGAAAAGGATTAAGCGCAATTAGTGTCATATGTCATTGAATAATAGCATCTCACCAATAATAAGCAAAGCATTTGCAACTAATACATGGTGGAAGGTTCAACCACCAACCTCGGTACAACAAACCACAAAAGCTAATGGTTGTAGTTCGAGAGTCCAGGCCATGTAAACTGCACACTAATATAAGAACTTACTAATCATTGATGAACTTGTTTTAAAAAAAAAAACATCAAAAGTGATTATGTTGTCAGATGCTAATAGACAAAGTTCTAATCCATTATGTGCAGACAATAAAAAGAGACAAAGGTCCTTGGAAGTATCATGAAAAGAGGAAGTTTCGTGAAAAGAGGAAGTTTCCTCCAGACAATACTTTTAGGACAGCACCATTCTCTCACTACTAAGTTTTCCATTTCTTTGAATTATGAGCAGATAGAAACTATTTTTGTCTATCACAACCAAACATGGATTGAGATATTCTGCAGTTACACTTTTTAACTGCACAACTCTTCACCTTTCAAATGATTTGGTTTTGTATTGAATTGAAATACGAAAGTTCCTTCTCCAAATTAATTACCATCAGATTTAGAACTGCTCCTCATGCAATTCAATTATTAACTGTGGGGATCTAATTTCACCAGTATCTTGACACAAATGTGCTTGATCCTCAGGTGACACTCATGGATTTGAGCATTCATAGATAATTTGGAGTGACAATACTGGCTTGAGTGGATTGGCTCCACAAAATGTTGGTATTAGGGAGTTTAGTTCCTCTAGAGTAAAAGTAAAGTTATTAATCTCCTGAGACATATATCTGGATTCTACTTTGGTTTGAACTAAAACTGGAAAAAAGTTTCTAAGGCTCATATTGTACAGAAAATTTAAGAAACGGTATACAACTTTGCAAAAAATTTGAGACAAGATATGCTACAACAAGATGAAACAACTAAAAATGAGGAATAAGTGTTACAGAGAGGTCAAAGCATCGTGAAAGGCAAGATATGCAGAAGCAAAATTTGGAAAAAATAAAGAAGAGAACTGGGATTGCCATGAAATGTAGTAAGCATGACATCTCAAAACAGGCTATGACTGTGATTGTTGTTGCTGCTGATCATCTGTCTGTTGCAGTTCTTGCTCTGACGGTTGTGATTGAAGTTGTTGGTCACTTTGCCAGACCCAAACAATGTCCTGAAGAGCAGGCCTGATATCCTCTTTCAATATTTTCTGATACTCCAATGTGTCTCCATTTGATTTTTTAACCTCCACCAAATGGAAACAAGGTGTAACTTCAAAGATCTCTGCATCAATGGTTAAAACCCCCTTCCTACCTTCCTCCAAGCCCTCTAATTTCAACAAACCCGCAGCCTTTTTCTTTATTTTCATCCTCAGTTGCTTAGCAATGTCTTCCAGCTTGGAGGTGATGGCATTTGCAGGTAACCTTGAACTAAATCTTGCTTCCTTTTTCCGGAAACTGTCATCAAAGAATCTAGATAGATCAAAACCCGCCGAACGGGAGATAATATCAAAGGCATTTATACTTAAGGGAGCAACTGACTCTCCGTTTGCTTCTGCTGCTAAACCATCACAGCAATCATTTTGATCGGGAAGAACAGTACCTGAAGAAGAGACGGTATTGTTTTCCACTACAGGTCTTTTGTTTTTAACGTTAGGTTCTTTCTTAAACCAACAATGTTCCCTAATGATAGATATGGGAATCCTAGTGTCAGGATTTGGATCCAACATCATGCCCAATAGCTTGCATACATCAGGTGGAAACCAATTAGGGCATTTTAATTCTGCTTTGCTTATCTTCCTATACATCTCTATCAAATTAGGGTCATGAAAAGGGAGATAACCTGCTAACAAGACAAACAGAACTATTCCACAAGACCATATATCAGCTTTTGTGCCATCATATCCCTTCCTTTTGATGACTTCAGGAGCAACATAAGCAGGTGTGCCACAAGGGGTATGCAGTAAACCATCTTGCCTCTTGGATTCAACAAGAGCACTTAATCCGAAATCAGAGACCTTTAGATTTCCATTTTCATCCAATAGAATGTTCTCAGGCTTTATGTCTCTGTGGAACACACCTCTACTGTGACAATAATCCACAGCATTAATTAGCTGCTTAAAATACTTGTGTGCCACATCTTCCTTCAGTTTTCCTTTGGCCACCTTATTGAAGAGCTCACCACCTTTGGCATACTCCATAACAAAATAAATCTTACTCTTGTTAGCCATAACCTCAAACAGCTGAATAATATTGGGGTGTCTAGCCAATCTCATAACAGATATTTCACGCCTGATTTGTTCAACTTGTCCCGTTTTCATAATCTTATCTTTGTCAATCATTTTAATAGCCACACTCTGGTTAGTTATTGCACTTCTACCATAGTAAACCTTTCCAAAGGTTCCCTGGCCGAGTAATCTTCCTAACTCATATCTTTGCATTAAGATATTTGGTTTACTCTCCATACGAACTTTTACACAACTTCCCCAACCCACTTAAACTCTAAATCATTTGCTATTATGAAGTGTATGTTTGACTAAAACTATATACACATGGTAGAAAGTTGTCTCAACCGTCTTCACACGGATCAAGTATCAGCAGAACAGGCACTGAAAAAAAACTTGTGTGCCTATTGTGCTTCAAGGAATAGCTAATGAATGAGCTAAAAACTTGTGGTCCACTCTTACCAAGCATGAAGTGGGGCATCAAGAGCAAGGGCATCACCTTATGAATCTCAGCCACATATCTGCAATCAACAAGAAACATCTTTTTGGCATGCCCAGTGTCTCTGTCAACCACAACAGACAATATGTGCCGGAAACCGTGAATCGATGAACTTCAGCATCAAACTTGAATTTTCGGCAGATGAGCATTTATTAGAGGGAACCTGAGAAACAAAACAGGAACAAATCTCAGTTAAATAACTGTCAAGATCTAAATAGAAACAAAAGGGGAAACATATATTAAGATGATGAACACAGATCAAATGCTGATCTTGAAACACAGAAGATGAATTGGTAAAAATGGTTACCACATGCTTATTAATCAGTTTCCAGGTAAATATAAATATTAAAGAAGATACCTGTTTTGAAGTTAAATTCGAAAATAAATGGAAAAAAACAGAAAGTAAACCCACTGAATTTTTACAGATATGATCTTTAAATGATTGCATAAATAGAAATTGAATCAAAGAAACAATCTGTACTACCGATTAAATTTGGGAACTTTATCACTCTTTCTTTCAACAAGAATCTAAAAGGGTGCAGAGGGCAGAGATGAAAGTGTTGCAGACAAATAAAAACCTGAGAATCTTAGTTACAGTGCCAGTGTATGATGATTGTTTCCAGGAAATACCGTGACTAAATTTTTTTTGCAGTAAGACAAAGCTTTTATGATTAGTCTGGAAGTGGGAAGAACTGACCCAAATTCATACATACAGCGATTGGCGATGGTATAATCTCGATTATTCAGGACCATGTACAACTTGTACACATAAATTGAAACAGAAATTTTTTCCAGATTTAAAAAATTAAAACAGAAAAATAATGGACTACCTTGAGGATCAGGACTAGCACATGTTGGTACACATTGAATTTGCAACACAAAACGAGGAACATATGTCTCTGTTTGTAGGTTATGTTTATAATATATATATATATATATATATATATATATATATATAATACATATGTATGCATGTATAATATATATGCATATGTATATATGTATATGTATACATGTGTATATATATTTGAAGAGTTCCACGAAGGAAACCAAAGTGAATTGATTGATAAATGAATTATTTGATTAATTATTATAGTAAAAATTTGACTCAGTTAAAGCAAATCTAAAATATTTTTCACTTTATTGTTTATCTAATAAGTTCCAAATTTAGGAAGAAATTTCACACTTTAAAAAACATCTTTAATTGTGAGTTATTTTTATGAACTCGATTAATAATGAATAAAATATTTAATGTCTTATATTTAATCTCTTTAAGAATCTAATTTTGTCTTATATAAAAAATACATATTAAAATTAAAAATTATAAGTAAAATTATGTTTCTCCAATGTTAGAGATTTTATATATATATATATATATATATATATATATATATATATATATTATCATAGCAATGAAAGAGAATAAACGAATTAAAATAAAAAAATATGTTTCTTTTAAAAAATAAGTTTAAAAAATATGAATTTAAGAAGATTCATTATGTTTTTAATTAGTTTTTATTAAAATTATTTTTAAACTCATTTCTAGATTGTATGTTTATTAAAAAAATATTTAAAGATTAATGGAAAAATAATAAATATTTTAGTTTATATTTAAGTTTTAAATAGAATCGACTTGAAAAATAATTTATAAGTGTAAAAGGTTAATAGGTTTATAAAAATATAAATAATAGAGTATGTAAAAATATAAAAGATAAAACATGTGTAAAAATAAAGTAGATTTTTTACACATATAAAAGATAAGTAAGAATATGTAAAGTAAACTCATTAAAAATATAAATAAATGTATAAATCAACTTGTCTAATGTGTATTGTTAGACTTATTTAATCAATATATGAATTAATAAACTTGTCTAATATGTGTTATTATACTCGTATAATTATTTATATGGACACACTTATCTAATGTGTATTGTTAGACTCATTTAATCAATATATAAACAAACTTGTCTAATATATATTGCAAGAATCGTATAATTAGAGAATGGATAAAGTTCGTAAATATGTATTAATAGATTCGTTTAATATGTGTGAACACACTTCTTAACATATATTGCTAAACTTGTCTAATTATGTAGGAACAAACTTGTTTAATATATGTTGTAAGATTTGTTTCATTAGTGTATGAACATACTTGTCTAATGTGCATTCTTAGAGTCATCTAACCAATTTATGAAATGATTCATTTAATATTTTTTGTTATACTCATCTAATCAGTATACAGACAAACTCGGCAAATTTATATTGCTAAACTCGTCTAATTTTTTCGTTATACTCATCTAATTAATGTATAAACATACTCGTATAGTATGTATTGCAAGATTCGTCTAATCAATGAATGAATATATTTGTCTAATGTGTATTAATAAACTCATATAATTTGTGTGTGAAAAGATATGTCTAATGAGTATTTCTAAACTCGTCTAATAAGTATTCTTAAACTCCTTTAAATGGTATTCCTAAACTTATCTAATGGGTATTCCTAGACTCATGTAATCAATATGTGAAATTATTAATATATTTTTTTTGCTATACTTATCTAGTGATTGTATGGACAAACTCAAAATGTATATTGTTAAATTTGTTTGATCAATGAATTGACAATCTCAATTAGCATTTTTTGTTATATTCATCGAATCAATGTATTCTTAGACTTATCAAATCAATTTATTCTTATACTTGTCTAATCAATGTATGAAATGACTCATCTAATATATTTTGTTATACTCGTATAACTAATGATGGGTATACTTTTTTAGTGTGTATTGGTCTAATGGTTTTTACTATACTTGTCTAATCAATGTATATATAAACTCATAATATGTATATTGTTAGGCTCATTTAATATTTTGTGTTATATTTGTCTAGTGTGTTGCTAGACTTGTTTAACCAATATATGCCTAAATATATTTGTAGATGTTAGCAAAATGGTGAAGATGAAGTTTTTATGATGCCCAAATCAAGTCAAGATATATCAAGATTCATGAAGATCCTTTGAAGATTTGTTTTTGTTATAAAAAGCTTTTGTAATAATTGTAGTTTAATGTTTATGACTTAGATATGTAGTAGGTTTTGATTCATGTACTTTCATACTTTGTATTTATTGTTCAGAATAAAAAACGCACGGTTTTAATCGATTAAAACGTTACAGGTGCAGAAAACTCAACTGGCAAGGAAATAATCGATTAATACCTTTTTTAATCGATTAGTTAATCGATTAATCCTTAGAATAATCGGTTAAAACTAGCCGTTGGAGTTTTTTGGTTTTTGAAAACTAGCCGTTGCACTCAATTTAATCGATTAACAGTAATATTAATAGATTAAAAGCGTTAAATGGCCAGTTTCGAAGAATGGAAGAGTATTTGCTTGAGTCTATAAATAGGCTCACTTTATCCATCATCATAAACTCTTCCCTTGCGCTAAAATACTCAGAATTCTTTGAGAATTGTGTGCTCTTGCTCAGCTAAGGAAACTCTTGTCTGTGGAGCCGGTGAAGTGCTGCTACGGTGACGGAGGAATAGCTGGTTCATCCTTGGTGCGTCTGAGGAGGTGTGTGGAAGAGGATCATCCTTCGTGAAGTATTCGGAGAAGGTGTTTCATCCTTCGTGAAGTATTCGGAGGAGGTGTTTCATCCTTCGTGAAATATTCAGAGGAGGTGTCTCATCCTTTGTGAAGATTCAAAGGAGGCGCAGGTTCATCTCTTGTGGTATCAAGAGAGGTGGTTTCTAAACTTTTACAAATTGTTTCTTTACGAATGTAGTTTGTAATTGTTTTGTGCTTAGTGAACTGTTTATCTTGATTTGAGATAAGCGACTGGACGTAGGATTGGTAAGATCTGAACCAGGATAAAATTTTCTGTGCAAATTTCTCTCAACCTTACTCTTGGTAAATATTATTATTATTTGCATAGTAAGATAAATTGAGTAGAAATTAAAAGGCACATGTTTATATTAAAATCCCTCTTGGTTGGTTATTCCACGCTAACCATTCCGCTGCAACCGCTCTGACAATTGGCATCAGAGCTCGATTTGATAGTTATTCAAATGGCAGGATCATATCAAACTTTTGCAGAGGGTGCCTTTATCAATAGACCACCTCTATTCATAGGTGAAAACTATGCATTTTGGAAGGTTAGAATGCAAATTTTTATTGAGTCTATTGATTGTGAAATTTGGGATGTTATTGCATTTGGTTCGTCTATTCCTACTAACAATTTGTAGGAACCAAAGCCCCGTATTTAGTGAACTGCTGAAGAAAAGAAAAGGTTTCAAAACGATGTAAAAGCTCGTAATATTATTTCATCTGCTTTAACTGTTGACGAGTTTTACAGGATCTCTGTGTGTAAGACTGCTCAAGAAATGTGGGAAGTGCTTAGAGTAACCCACGAAGGTACAAATGATGTAAAGAGAGCGAGAAAGAATATCTTGATCCAGGAATACGAAATGTTCAGGATGAAGCAAGGAGAAACAATATCAGACGTTTAGAAATGCTTCACAAACATCGTTAATCATCGCATTGGACTAGGTAAGTCTTTCGAAAATGATGAACTTAATATAAAAATTTTGAAATCTTTAGACAGGTTGTGGCAACCGAAAGTGACTGCAATTTCTGAGTCACAAAATCTCAACAAAATGACTATGGCAGCATTATTCGGAAAGTTGAGAGAGCATGAACTTGACCTCAGAAGACTAGATGAAGAAGAAGCAAAAGCAAAAACTAAGAAAAAGTGTCTAGCCTTAAAATCTGAGGTAGAAAGGAGCAAGAACAAAATAGAAGATGAAGACTCAGAAGATGAGGAAGAAAATCTGAGACTCGTGATAAAAAGGCTCAACAGGTTCATGAAATCAAAAGACAAAGGAAGATTCAAAGTCGAAAAGAAAGAAAATCAAGGATCTTCCTCAAACTATAAATGCTATGGTTGCGGAGAAATGGGGCACTTAAAAGCAGACTGCCTAAATCAAAAGAAGAATGAAGAAATAAAGGAAAAGAAAAACTTCAAGAAAAAGAAGGCCTACATTGCATGGGACGATGACAATGAAACAATTTCTTATTTGAGCGAATTTGATGAAGAGACAAACATCTGTTTAGTGGCAAACGACGACGCTGGAAGTCAAGTAAGTACATCTAGCAATTATGATAATTATAGTCAATATAGTGAAAGTGAATTGCATGAAACTTATGCTGCTTTAATTGTAGAATCTGAAAAATTAGATAAAGCTCATAAGAAATTGAAAAAAGATTTCAAAGAGTTAAAATTAAATTTTGAAAATATTCTTGAAGAAAATAAAAATTTAAATTTAAATTTTGAAACTATTTCCGAAGAAAATAAAAATTTGAAATCAGATTTTGAAAATATTTTTGAAGAAAATAAAAAGTTGAAAAATAAAGTTTTATTTTTTGAAAAGGGTAAATTTATTAGTAGTGATGAATGTGTTTCTTGTGAAAATTTTAAGAAACTACAAAACAACTCAACCTTAGGAGAATGCAGTAAAAATAATAAAAATAAGGTTGTTAAAAATAAGTATGTTCTAAAATTAAAAATAAACATAATAATAGAACTCGTAGAACATGGGTAGAAAAAGGAACAACTTATAGGAACATTGTATCATGCTTTTACTGTATGAAAAATGGTCATACTTCAAATATATGTAAAATTAAGCATTATGGTGTTTCAAGTGGTAGATATGTTTTGGTTGTAAAATGATTTCAATTTTTTTTATATAACCCAAAGGACAGTGTTTAACTTTTTAAATTTTTTTTAAAAAAAAAACAAAATTTTAGAAAAAAAAATTTCCAAGCATGTTGTCTTTGATAAAATTGTGAACCTTGAGGCAAAACCTCTTGAGTTAGATGAATATGATGCAGGAAATTTTGAAGGTTTGACAAAGACAACAAATGAAGATAAGAGTGATGACAATCTTCAAGATAAAGATCTAAACAAAATTTGGCAACATAGAGGATTATCATTGCACAACGAAATTGGAGTCATATCCAAATGGATAAACATTAGAAGAGATCTAGGAATTTTAGAAATCTCTTAGGATTGCATTTTTGATCCATTTTGTGCATTTTTGTGCATTTTGAAAAATCAACCATATTTTTTTATGCTTTAAAATTTCTATCTGCTATGATTCAATGTATGTTTAAACAAGATTTTTAAAAGGTTCTTTATCCTAAAATTATATGTTTTAAATCTCCTATTGTGTATGTTTAAATAAATATTTAATTTTGAAATATATTTAGCTCATATGCATAAATGCTTTTATTAAGGGGGAGGATTCTCTTAGGGGGAGAACATTAAACACAACTTTTTAATTATGATCAAAAAATGGGAGAAAATGTTTAAAGCTTATTATTATTCTCTAATGCTCTTTTTCTTCCATAAGTTGTGTTTTATCCAGATTATTACTAAAAGCTTTAATTCAAAAGAGTTTTTTATCATCTTCAAAAAGGGGGAGAATGTTAGCAAAATGGTGAAGATGAAGTTTTGATGATGCCCAAATCAAGTCAAGATATATCAAGATTCATGAAGATCCTTTGAAGATTTGTTTTTGTTATAAAAAGCTTTTGTAATAATTGTAGTTTAATGTTTAGGACTTAGATATGTAGTAGGTTTTGATTCATGTACTTTCATACTTTGTATTTGTTGTTCAGAATAAAAAACGCACGGTTTTAATCGATTAAATCAAGTATTAATCGATTAAAACGTTACAGGTGCAGAAAACTCAACTGGCAAGGAAATAATCGATTAATACCTTTTTTAATCGATTAGTTAATTGATTAATCTTAGAATAATCGATTAAAACTAGTCGTTGGAGTTTTCTGGTTTTTGAAAACTAGCCGTTGCACTCAATTTAATCGATTAACAGTAATATTAATCGATTAAAAGCGTTAAATGGCCAGTTTCGAAGAATGGAAGAGTATTTGCTTGAGTCTATAAATAGGCTCTCTTTATCGATCATCATAAACTCTTCCCTTGCGCTAAAATACTCAGAATTCTTTGAGAATTGTGTGCTCTTGCTCAGCTAAGGAAACTCTTGTCTGTGAAGCCGGTGAAGTGGTACTACGGTGATGGAGGAATAGCTGGTTCATCCTTGGTGCGTCTAAGGAGGTGTGTGGAAGAGGATCATCCTTCGTGAAGTATTCAGAGGAGGTGTTTCGTCCTTTGTGAAGTATTCGGAGGAGGTGTTTCATCCTTCATGAAGTATTCGGAGGAGGTGTTTCATCCTTCGTGAAGTATTCGGAGGAGGTGTTTCATCCTTTGTGAAGATTCAAAGGAGGTGCAGGTTCATCTCTTGTGGTATCAAGAGAGGTGGTTTCTAAACTTTTACAAATTGTTTGTTTGTGAATGTAGTTTGTAATTGTTTTGTGCTTAGGGAACTGTTTATCTTGATTTGAGATAAGCGACTCGACGTAGGATTGGTAAGACCTGAACTAGGATAAAATTATATGTGCAAATTTCTCTCAACCTTACTCTTGTTACTTATCATTATTATTTGCGTACTAAGATAAATTGAGTAGAAATTAAAAGACACACGTTTATATTAAAACCCCTCTTGGTTTGTTATTCAACGCCAACCATTTCACTGCAGCTGCTCTGACAGGACTCTACTAATGGCAATATAAATACATTAGCAGCATATTTTAAAACAATTAGATTCATAGTTTTTATCTTTTGTTTCTGTGTTACTAAAGTCTTAAGCTCTACATTTTAAAGTTGAAAATAATATTAATTCAAAGAATATAAAAAAATTAAATATTAAAAGTATGATTGTTTCTAATTATAAATATATAATTTAAACATCTGAAATGAAATTTTAAGTAGAAAGTTTGAATCTATTTTGTTATAAATCTAATTATTTAAAACATTATATCAATTACTATATAAAAATATTAATGTTAGGCTTTTTATTGAATAATATCACTTTAAAATATATTTATGATAAAATAAAAAATAGAGTAAAAAAATTAATACTTTAAATATATGTTATTCTATAATAATTTATTAAATGATGAAGTAATTAGAATTTATGAAAAGATAAAATTAAGAATGAAAAAAATAATATAGACAAAAAGAATTAATAATTTAAATATAAGTTATTCTTTAATAATAGGAAATTTTTTAGTAATAACTAAAATGTATCTAAGGATACACATGGAACGAAGTAATTATTTATTTATTTTAAAAATAACTATTTCTTTTAAATAACTTTCACTATATTTTATTTATTTTAAATATTTGTTCGTTTTTTTCTTGCGATTTTGTTCTTAAAACTGTATTTGACATTGATTTTAAGGAAGATGTGAACAAGTAATTAATAAATTTATTTTTAATAATTTATTAACTGATCAAGTAATTAATTAAAAGTTATAACAAGATAAAATTAAAAGAAAAATTCTAAAGAAAAAATAATTAATATTTTTAATATAATTTATTCTTAATAATAAATATATTGAAAATACATTATAATTTTTTTTAATGATGATTAAAATGTGTCTAAAGACACACATGAAAACAAAATATTTATTTATTAAAAAAAAAACTAAATTTTTAAACAATTTTTAAGAATGACTAATTGCTGTTTTGAATATTGATATGAAGATTTTAAATTTGAAAAACTAATAATGTTATTTAGAAACTAAAATTATAATTTATTAGATATTAAATCATAAATTTAAAATAAATTTTTAAGAACAAAATAAAATTTATTACATATTAAATTATAAATTTAAAATATATTTTTATTTTTACGATAAATCAGTATAAAAACAAATCAAATAGATAAAAGAACAAAATAATTATTTAGAGAGACCATATTTTATATCACCATGTAAATAATTTTTATTATTAATAAATATATATTATTTTTAAATAATTTTACTTTTTAAATTAAAATAAAATATATTTTAATAATATATAATAGACGATAGAAGTAAATTAACCTTACAGAAATATGTGGCAGTAAAATGAATAAAAGAAAAAAATTTAAAAATGTAAAATGATTGAAAAACTAATATTATGATACTTGTCAATCAAACAAATATGAATAAAAAAGTAATTTTCTTAATATTTTCTTCTTTTACATAATAAAACAAAAAATATCAAAAAACTAAAAAACAATAATTTAAATACTTCTCAAAAAAAACAAATATAAATATAAAATGATTTTTTTAGTATTTTCTTTTCGTATATTTATAATATATTTATTATTATTAAAACCTAATATCTCTTACAAAAAGTGTGGAATGAATGGGAGAGACCCAACAATTGCGTGGCGTGAGAAGTGAGGAATGAGAAAAAGAAAAGAAAAGAAAATGTTCATTAAACGACTTGATTAATTTATTTTAAAAATAAATCAGATATTTTTAATTTTATATTTTTAATATGAAAATTGGAAATAAATTTGAAATTAATGTTTTAATCATGATAAAACAAAATTGTCATAATATAATGAATTGGTATAATGATAATAATAATAATAATAAATAATAAATGTATGTGATAATTCTAAATAACATTCAAATAATTACTACTTGTAATCTTTTATGTATATTAAGATATGTCACACTGATTCTGATTATATGCACACCAAACAAAATTAGTAAATAATAATTCTAAATTTTAATCCGGTTTAAGTTGTTTAACCCACTTTTGACACATTTGAATAATCATGTGTAAATTACAATTTCTTTCTTTAGGTTTGACTTTTAGTTTTTAGGTAACATTATATTTTTTATTTTTTTTATTTATATGCTCTTTGATTGCTTTGGTTTTCAACCTAAAAGAAAAAGTGCGTGAAGAGTTGTTGGATGACCCTTTAAACAACTCTTAATGTCCTACATCAAACACTTTATCAACCACTCAAATTATTTCTTCAACAAATATTTCAAATATTTATAAGTAAAAGTAGTTTAAAACATCTACTCAAAGGAAAAAGCATCTCAAGTGTATTGTTTTGTTTGGTGGAACATTTAAAACTTAATTTTTTCAACTTTTTCTCCTTTCATTTCATTTAAATTATTACACTTCTTTTGTTTTTATTCTCTTTTTATTTTACTTCATTTAACATTATCATTTTTACTTTTTTTTCTTTTTTTTTTAAATGCAAAAAGTTATTTTTTTATAACTATTTTATGTGAAAACCTAGAAAATAGTATTTTAGAAGTGGTAGTGAGTTAAAAATAATGAGACTCTATTATTTTAATATTAAAAGGTTTTAATATAAAAGGAATTGTTATAAACCAATTTCATTATTTTAAAACACATCATCTCTCTAGAAACCACTTTTCTAAAGTCATATGCCTTCTTTCTAAGGGTTCTTACACCCTATTTATTTGTTTGAAGATCGGAGACTGCCTGTGTAATCCTCGTGCTGAGATCTTCAAATCTACCCAGACAGTTTCTCAAAAAGAATAAATTAGTTTTCTGCTCCCTTTTTCTAATATCACATTCTTAAATGCAAGTGGGGTTTTCTATTGCATGTATGGTCTGAGTCTTCTTTCAGGTTTTTGTTGATCAGTGGTTCTAACAACGTACCCTGATCATGTTTCTATGGTCTATAGGTGTAGATAGAGTTCTTTGAGCTATAAAAGCGGTATATGAACTTCTAAAATAATTTGGTCTTCTAAAAAGGTAAGGGAAGCTAGATGTTTGAATTTGCTTTAAATTATGTTTGCGGTATGAATTTAGTATCTATATGAATTAAATGTAATTGTGACGATTGTTTTAGGACTCTTTGTGTTTGAATAATAATTACAGATAATATGATGTTTGTATACTTTGGATGGTGTGATTTTGATATTGGGTGTTGTCATAATTGCATGGATTGAAAATTAATTAATGATTTTTTTTGGCATGAAGGTTTATTGGATGAGTAGTTATCAAATACCTACGTTTTGTGGTTGAAAAATGAGGGTTTTAATAGCAAGTTTGTGAGATAGAGGGTGGATTGGAAAATCTGATGTTTCATGTTTGGTTACATGTTAATTGTGACTTATTAGCACCTTGAGGTGATAAAAATCTGATAGGTAAATTGGTATGGGTCAATATAGTGGTTTTAGTAGGTTTTAGGTTCAATTTCAAAGGTTTTGATAGGTGTAAATATAAAGGAAGCAAGTTTGATGTAAAACTGAATGTTTAGGAATGTCTTTGGGTGATTTAATATTGTTTTGAACTTTGAGAATGGTAGGAATCTGATACAAGAGTACTTGATAGTTGATAGGTTGAATTTAGCTTGGTTTGAAGCTAGTTTTAGGGGTTTTGACTAGTGAGATTCTAAATTAGAGGGTCTGGGTTAGAAGAAATGTCTTGGGGTCTGTTATTGAGTCATTTAAGACTTGTTCATACCTTTAGTTTGTACAATTTTGAGCTAGAAAGTGTAGATTTGAGTTTAAGGACTTTTGGAGTTGTCATATGGGTTTAATGCACCTAGTTTGGGTCTAAAGATCAACGGGGTGACTTGTTTTAGTTATAAATGTGTTTTCATATCAAATCTAGTGTGTAAGAAACCCTTTTGATCATTAGAACAAGTCTCAAGTGCATCAAAAGTCCATGAGAACAGTGTGTTGTTAATTGATATGGTGTTGAGGGGTAGTTTCTAGCGCTAAGCGCCACCATTCCAGGGGCGTCAGTGTTGAGCGCTAGCTTATGGCGTTAAGCGCCACTACTCAGTGGCTCTAGTGCCACCATTCCAGTGGCTCTAGCGTTGAGCGGTAGCTTCTAAGCATTGAGCGCTACCGCACCAGTTTTAGTTTCTTTTCAAGTTCTGGAAATACCAAATTTGGGGTTTCGGGTATCAATTTTTGGACGTTCTTTAGGTCGTTTTCGGGGTTTTAGACCCTTCTGGAGATGTTGGTGAGGGTTTCAAAGTTGTTTTCTTTGTCTAAGTATGAGTTTAAATGGATTTTGTATCTTTTAGTGGTTCTTCTTGGATTTTTCTTGTGTACTAATGTATATGGAATGATTTCATGAGATTTTTGATGACTTATTGAGGTTGTCTATGGCCCTTTGAAGTACAATCAATGGTATATATGTTTGTATGCAATGTATATATAAATATAAGATTTATATGAGAATGAAAGTGATGTGGAATGTAATATAAGAATGAGAAAAGTGTATTAGAGGAGAAGAATCTCAAGGAGAAATTATATTTTCTAGCAAGTTGTAAGAGAATGTTTGATAGAGAGACTGTGGTACCCAGGTATCGTGATATTCTACCAATCATTTAACTCATGTAGAGTTGAATGAGGTGGCGAAGAGAATGGCAGGAGGTCTTCACCCAAGCCCTTTGGGTTTTAGGAGTAGAAGATTTAGCTCATGGTGAATAGGTCGAGTTACCCTTGTTTATAACTCTGCAGAGTACAAATACTACCATGAGTGCATGCCTGCAGTAATCTATATCAGCATCATATCTGAATAAGTGAGTATAGTGGTCTTGTGCTTGTATGAATTGTTTGTTCTTGAATGTTGTTAATTGTTAAACCAAATTATTATATGAGGCTTTAATTGTACATTAGCTTACCCTTGCTTTTGTGTTGTCTGTCTTTGTGTATGTTTTCTCTTTGCAATGATCACCTTAATGGTGTGAGCTCAGGGATGATGCCTTTTCAATCTTTTCATAACAGCAATCATAAATAGAGTTTTGTTTTCCAAAGTGTAAGTTCTCCTTCATTGAAAGTTTGTAATTCTTGATAAGTTATCATCTATGTAATGTTTTATTTTAGTAGTTTTATACTACTAAAAAGAATGTTACATTTTATCATTATAATTAATATATATATATATATATATATATATATATATATATATATATATATATATATATATATATTACCATATCATTATTTCGGTCTTTTATAACTCCAAAATATTTTAATCTTTATATTCATAATTTATTTTCTTTTATAAAAGTACAAATATTCTGGAAAACATCATCATTACATTTTCTCATACTCCCTCTACTACTTTTATAATATGTTAATAGTATTAAATTTATATTAATTTTGTATGTTTTCTCAAGACTATTTTTATTAGTTAAGAGACATATTTTTTAATTGTTTTTTAAATGATTTTGTTACTTTTACTTTCTTAATCTCTTTTATCATTAACTTTAGAATGTAAATATGAATTCAATAATGTTGTATATGACAAAGAAATGAAGAAAGTGAACAGTGAGAATAATACACAAATCTAAATGTCATCGTCAGAAAAGAAATTGAAAAGGTTTATCACTGATTTAATGTTTTTAGGTTTTGGATTAAGTGGGTGCAAAAGTCAATATTTGACTTGAATTGCTTAACAATTAAAATATAATTTCCTAATAAATGAATAATTCATCATTTCAACACAATTTGAGAAAATATAAACAACTTTAATTATTTGAATGTTGAAGCAATAATTGTAAACCATCCGCAACAATATAGTTATGTTTAATATTTTTATCATTTTTTTAATGTTTTTGGATTGATAATAATAATAATAATAATAATAATAATAATAAAATAAAAATAATAATATGTATCGTTGAGATTAGGACTAAGTTTATCTAATGTTTTAAAAAAAATATAAATTAGTGTATGATATCTTTAACGGTCGGTTATAACGATAGGTATAACGAACAGACGACCATTTATACAAAACAGTGAATCAGTCATCACTGTGGACTGTAATTGGGCCAACTCTTATTACTGGGCTCATAATCCATCAATTTAAAAGGTATCTGATTAAAGATATTAGAAATCAAATAACATTATATTGAGAATCAAATAATATCTGATTAAAGATATAGATGAAGTAGCTGTATATGAATAATCAAGTAAGTTTGTTTATATCAATTCAAGGTCTATAAATAGGGAGGTAGGAACACCAGTCAGATATGCTTCTCATATTTTCCACTCTCCTCATAATCACACAACAACTCTGCGTGTCTCGGTCCCACAAAATTTACACCGAAACAATTAAGAATATAAATAACTAATATTTATATTATTGGCTAAATTATTTTTAAGGGATTAACATTGTGAAGGATTTGAATGAATATTTGTAGGTGAGTCATTAATATATGAGTTCAGAAATAAATTAGGGTAAAGCATGAAAGTGAGATATGTTTTAATAAGGACTTGTAACATTACAACGACTCATCTTTTGAAGACTGGTTCAAATTTTAGGTATATATATTTTATATTTTTTTGAAATTTTTTATGTATAAAAGCTATTTATGAATAAATTTAAATTAAAATGATCTGAAAATAAAGAATAATTGTGTGGCAATGAGAGGCTGTGCGCATCCTTCGGCCTTAGCCACCGTTCATTGTTTCGCTCATTCAATGCCTCTGTCTGCCCCATCTTAATAATAATATTCTGCCTTTTATTTTTATTATACTCTAAATAATAATAATAATAATGATGATTATAATAATAATAATAATAATAATAATAATGTTAATAATATTAATAATAACTATGGTAGCACGACTTACATTTTCATGTGGATCATCAAATCATCACTGTAGACATTTTTTCTTTATTAATATTATAAGACATCTTTTACTTAAAATTACGAACATTTGTTGTATGATGTTAGCTTGTGATACTGTCTTTTCTAAATTCATGAAATAAATATTATTTATTTATTTATCTAAATATGACTTTAGGAACTAAAATAGTGGATTTTGATTTCAGGAGAATGAAAGCTAAAGAAAAGTAATTTATAGAAAATAAAATAAAAAATCATCTATGTTATAAGGATTAAAAATAACAATTTAAAATTTTATAAGAATTCAAAAATCACAAGTAAAATCAAAACATTGTGTTCGTAACAATCATAAACACATTTAAATCATTATTTTTTTTTTCATTACAAGTTTATGTTTCTGATGAAAGTGGCTAAGTTTATGATAATGAGAAACCAAACCAAAATGGAATTGGGTGCTAAAGATTTGGATTTGGTCTTCTCTGACAATGGAAGAAACAGAGAATAAACATATCTATCAGTGTTCTCTTTTCAATTAACTTTATTCGGTTCTCTATCACTGATCAATGGCTAAGGCTTAGAATCCATGTAACGAAGAAATGCATTCTGATTTTAGTATAGTTATTTTTATTATCATTGTTGCCCCCATTTACCATTTAGTTTTCTTGATTCGTCCAGCAATATTAAAATTTTGATGTGAAATACAGAATGTTAATGGCGGTCACTGATGTGAAATAAATCTACTTTTAGTAGGATCACATGAGTAATAATGATTGTTCTACATTATCCTCAAATTATTGGTTAGCAAGACATCAAAATAATTAGAGCGACTGCAACCTTTTTTTCAAATCCAATTGTGGCTATTTACAAGTTAAAATATAACCAATGCTACCCTTTTTGAGTGAGTCCTTGTATCCCATGACGTCATGCAAAGTCGATCAAGCAGAAGCAATGCACTATGGTCAATTGTGATGCCAATAAAATTCCTGCTGCTCCCTTTTCTGATGATCATCAGAAAAATCTATCATTCCAAAGAAGAAGCTCGTCCAAATATACGCACTAGCATTTAAATTCAATTTGTTGTTGGTAACGCGTCCACGTTGTCAGTGAACAAGCCATGTAGGTAGCACCTAAGTTTCAAAAATTTATAGCCGGCAAAAATATCTTAATAACTTTGATACAGATTATGTCACTAAATATTTCCTGACAACATATTGTTTCAAACTAAAAGTAGATGAAATTTAAACAAACTTGAAGCAACACTTACACTGTTTCATGTCATACTCCATACAATGGTAAAAAAGTATTGATTAAGTTGTATGCTAGAGCACCCGTGAACAAATAACTGTCTACTCTGTCTAGTATTCCACCTGTGCATTGATTGGAGTTAATACAATATCCACTACCTCTCAAGTACTTTCTCATGGAAAAAAAAAAACATGGTGGGATTCTAACAAATGGTGTTCGATTTGGTGGCAATTTTATCATCAGTAATTACTTATTAATGAACTTGTACGGCTAAAAGAGCTAAAATTAGATTAATAAATATTATGAAGAGAGATAGATGCAAACTAATGAACATATTATTGTATGTGTATCACATCTTCAACCAAAATAACAGAATTTTTTATATATTACTATTTCTTCAGTCTGCAGTAAAAGTTCCCGCATCAAACGATAATAATAAATAAGGCAAAGAGGAATTACCATGACCAGGTATTAGTGTGCCAGAGTCTTTCACCCCCGCGTCACGTTTAATCATTGATTCAGTGAGATCACCAAAAACAGAACCAAGGAAACTCAGAACACCAAGTGCTATTGCACTAAAAAAATCCGTGTAAAAATCACAAATTACCATGAATCAATAATCGTCCACAGGATGTAAAGATGCATGATAAATGTATGAATGCTCCTCTTAGAATAGAATAAAGTCTATTGATTAACAGATGACAAGTAACCTTGTAATGAACAAAACAACAATGATATTCAAACTTTTAATTCAACAAGAGGAACAAATCGAATAACACACTGACATTAACTTCATGGACAGGAAGGGGGTACCTCGATGAAGAAATTGGCCAGCTGAAAACTTTAGACAGTACTACTGAAGTAACTATACATCCACAAAAGCCTATAATAGTACCCTCCCATGTCTTCTTTGGACTTATACTGGTGAGTGGAGTTCTACCAAATGCCTGCATGAAGGTACAAAAAGAAATTTCATAACTAACACCAAATTGAGGGTTAGTTTTTGAACAAATAACAAATAAACTGTCTGAAAGTAGTCAAGGAAAACTAATAATTTGTATCATGACAGATTCCTAATAATCAGTTACACACCAATTTCTTACTTAAAAATACAATAGCCTCCATTAAACACTTTCATACAAGGAAAAAGATAAACTTCTTTTTTTCACTTTGTAAATGCAAGTATTAGCTCCACCATGTCAGGGTTTTGTTTACTGCCAACCTACTATAGTCAGCCAGAAATGTGATGCTCTAATGTTTCGCAACTCAAAGCTTCAAACTTGTATCCATGAAGATTTACTCACTTATCTCATGTTTGGAGTAGAATTTTTTTAACAAAAAGAATATCCTTCAAAACACTGAGTGCATGCCACTCTTCAAACTATTTCACACAAGATTACTAAAAGGCGAAGTCAAACTTGAGATATTGAAATAAATGATATAGATTACGTGGAGACATGTAAGAAATTAATTTCTCACCAATAAATTGGCAATAATTACTATCATAGAACACTGATGACAATCAGTTATTTGGACTTGTAACCCAGACGAATTATTTGGACTTAGTATATGTATATCCATAGTACGAATTATTTCGTTTTTCAGCAAATAAAATCCATCCGTAACTTCATTCTGCTGACACGATCCAGTTGATGTGATATGAGAGATTGTGTAAGACCAGGACATTCACTAAAAGTAATCTATTTTATACTAATATTAAGACAAACTTTTTGAACACCACTGATATCATTTAACACTTCGTTTTGAAAAAACTTAAGAGTCAGGAAAAAATGACAGGACAACTTGGCAATCATCAAGTTGACAAGCAGAAAACTAAGTTGCATACCAATACGCTTATATACCTTGCCACCAAGGAATGCAAATGTATCAGCTGCAATTACACTACTTATGGTAATCAAAGTTGCCACAAGACCAACTGTCCAATGAGCTTGGCCACCAAGAAGTATGGGCCATGTTGCTCCTAGTCCTGCAAAATAATAATCTCTTAAGGACATGCACTAATTCAAGACATATAGAAAATAGGGAGTACAAAATTAGGCTATATAAAAGCGCCCTGAATAATGCCAACCAGGCATTTGATTCATTGTTGAAATCAGAGCTGCTACTGCATGCAGATAGTCAAATTTGAATGCACCTCACATCAGCATTGCACATGAAAGCAGAACAACTAGATATATAACCAAATACGTTTCTAATTCCTAAAGTAGACAAACCCAGGTACTTAATCTATACAAGGAGGAAAAATATCAGACTTGTTGCCATGTTCCTTAACTTCATACTATTATACTATTTGAAGTTTAATATCCTTTCAGCCACGGGCAATGACACATTTCAAACAATGTATTTAAATTTTAAACTAAACAACTACAGTGAACAAAGAGTGCATTTGGATCCAGAAATTTAGGTTCAAACATGGAATCATATACAAATAAATTACAGGCACACATGGTCACACATTTCAAAGGTGAAAAGTGAAGAGTACAGTGATAAACTACATTATTCATGTGAAATGGACCTTCAACAAATGGTAACCAGCAATACATCCAAACAAGTGTCTAAGCTCAATTTCCATGCAGTAATAAAATTAAAGAACACAGTAGCATAAAACTATCAGAGTTAAAATGGAAAGACTACTGAAAAAGGGAAGCAAGTAATTGAGATAAAACAATTAACAATAAGAATATTGTTTAGCAGCATCCAGATTCATAACCATTTTGTGAAAAATATAGTAAAGCCAAGGTTGATGTCTACAACTACTACTACCAAGAGATATAACCAGCAATGAAAGGTAGAACTGGGGACTTCAATTCAGCAGATTTCTTTTATTGCTTAAGAAAAAAAAAATGATCCCATCCTCCCAGCCCCACAATCACAGAACTAAATCTGAAAGAGGAATTAAAAAAGTTAATTACTTGTGTTCAAGGCTGGAGCTGCTAAACCACATCGAAGTTTCACCCAAAAAGAGGGAAGATATCCGCAATAAAATAACCCAAAAATGGCACTACTTAGCTGTGCAAAACGGGGACTTCCTCTTTGTAAGAGCAATGCTGTAGCCAAAACAAAAGCAGCAGAAGACACAGAAACATCAACATGACCACGATACCTGGCATATATCAGAAATACAAATCAATCAGCAAGCAAGGCCCATCAACCTAACATACCAGAAGTTATGGACTTGCAAAATACATTTTAGATGCTCTCCACATAGGTGTCCATAGACATAGGTGTCCATACTACACTTATGTTTGGTACACAAACTTCATTTAGTTGTACATAACCCCCCTTAATGTATAGGAAAGATTGAAATCATCACATGGGCTGTTAGAAATGACAGAATTTGGTAACACAAATGTCTCGCATGTCCCGAGCAAGACATACTAAACCATCTTCATCTTCTTCCTCAACAATAATAAACAAAAACACTTCTTGAACTAAAATCCTTAAGGGTAATTTTCTTTTTCAAGATAAAACACAATACTTTGTTGGTCGGTTGATATCACTTGGATATCATTCAATAGACATAGAGGGTAATGTAGGAGAAACAATCAAGATAAGTTGGAAAAAGACACTGCCTTACAGGTATATGTAATCTTTAGCAAATGATTTATGGTCCCCAGAAATGTGGGTTTGTGGAAGGAACAGAAAACTAGAAAATAATTGAGAAAGAGCCAATATTGAGAAGAAAGGGTGATATAACTGACATCATTTTCGAATTCTAATATGGTAAATAGACACCCCAAATGCAAAAGATTACTAATTTAGATTAGCCGCTGAAAAATAGATACTTCCTTGACGATTCCTTGCTACTTCATCCATGTTACTCCACAGTGAAACATGAAGGCATAGCAAGCCTAAATGGGCTATGTTGAACTATTTAAGGTAAGGAGGTTTATGGTAACAGGTTTCAAGGGTACAGCCACTAACAAATTTCAGGTTTCCCATTTCATTCATTCTTTTAGTTTGTAGCAGGAGGGAGAAAGATTTCAGATCCCAAAAGCTTGCTATTTTCTTTAAATATGCAGAATGCAAATTTCATCACCCTTCCCTCTACCATTTTTAGTTCATTTCTATCTTAGTTTAAAACATAGACCACAACGAGCATATAAGCTACGAAATAATCAGAAGTTAAATGACAAGTATATTGATAAAATCCAGAGAATGAATTGTACTCAACATGTAAAATAAATGTCAATAACTTTTCATTGTTAAATGCACATGACGAATATCCAAATGCTAATACTAAAAATTAGCAGATGCAAGCGCTAATGGAAAATTAAGGTGCACTAACCAATCTTACATGACAAACAATGGCATCAAGGCACAAATAACTGAGCAGACTCGCGATACATAACGTGGAGGTGGAGTCATTCCTTCAGTTATTCCACGACTCCGAACCAATTCAAAATATTCTCGTGCACCAGTGAAGACAGCAGCGGCAATGGCAGTCGCAAAGACCCATCCACCAGCCAAAACCACACCACCCACACCAATCCCAATGCCAAGTCCAAAAACAACCCGATTTCTAAGCTGACTACCTTGCTGTTGAGATTTTGAGGGCAAATCCTCCTACAAGGGCAAATGAAAACTTCTGTAAACTCATCACAAATCACAATCACCTACTTCACTGACCATGTTTCGTCCACATGAATACTCAAATTGTTTACATCATCCCCTAACACAATTTCTCAATGGTTCTTCAAAGTTCTAAATAATAAAATACTAAGAAAACCTCGACCATAGAATTAAAACTCAACCAACTTCAAAACCAAAACTCGCACTTCCTACAACACTCTATTCAAGCCCACAAAATCCAAACTCACCACACGATTGCAGTATACAGCATTTTACTTTACTTCCTCAATTAAAAAAATTAAAATCAATTCCACATAACAAAATCGCTTAAATTTCAACTTTGTTTTTCAAAATGTTGACTCAACACACTAATGGACAACGAGATTGCACACCATAGATCCCTAAATTCAACACTTGACTGACCTAATTAACGGAATTTATAAACATACACAACCAAATGAAACGAATTCCATTCAGTGAAAAATTCCAGTTCCTTATTCTTTTGAATACCTCCCCTCCAGTACTGCAGCACACGGCATTGTATTTTACTTCTTCAATTAAAACATTAACACCAATTGCCACAAAAACAAAAATCGCTTAAATATTAACCTTATCGGTTAAAATTATAAACGTTACTGTTTCCACGAACCGGCTTGGAACTCAGATAAGATATTTTCAGGGGCGACGAAATTGCGCATAGTATAACCTAAATTGACCACGCTACTGGTCTAATTATCCGAACTCGTGAACAGTTATAAGTCAACCAAAAGAAACGAAATTGCATTTGAACGAAATTTGATGTTAATTCTGGAATTGAATACCTCCTCTTCGGGGAGGACCTGCGGAGCATTGGTTTGAGGGAGGCGGTTCGGTTCGGCCTGGCCGACGGCAGCTAGGACGAGCGGCGGACCAGTTCGGCGGGCGAGGCGGATGAGTGGTTTAGGTTTGGCGAAGTAGAAAGGGTGGTGTAGAATTAGGGATTGGGAAGAGAAGGGAACGAGTTTCTCGGGAAGGGGAGAAGAGAGCGAGTTAGTGAGTCGAAAGTGAGCCATGAGAGCGAGTTGATAAGAGAACGGACTTCAGCTCACCTCACACAAGACATGACGGATTTTGTTGACATTCATTTTTGGCGTATACCATTCGTATAGTAGGTATCGTATTGTATTGTGTTGGTAGTACCTTACTGGGTACATCATATCATCTGTTTTGGTCCGTTGAAAATATTTTAAAGGTTTAAACTCTTTAGACATCCCTATTTTTGTTAGGCATTTTTAATTTGGTCTCTTTCTTTTAAAGTTTTTCAATTGAGTTCTTATAAGTGCTAATTTGAAACAATTTAGCCTCTGCAGTTAAAAATCGTTAACGGTGTTAAAATTTTACACAAATGGAAGGGTGATGTGTCAATTTTTTTGAACGTGGCACTCCATCACTAATCAGTGAACCAACCAGATTTTGCCACATCATCACCTTGGACACGTCATCTTCATCTTCTTCAAAAAAACCCTAAACTCCCAAACCCTAGCCGTCGTCAACGACAAGCGTCGTCGCGAGCTCTTCGTCCAATCCAGAAACCATTTGCGTCTCCATCAAGCCCAATCTCCACCGAAGGAACCGCGTCGGACCGAAATGACGCAACCATCTTCCTCGCATCCGGCAACCATGGCAGCTCATCGGACCATCACAGGCCACCACGCGAGGACGTCTTCTCAATCGCAAATCGTCGTCGCGCCGCTCAATCTCTACCGCAACGAACCGCCAGCCGCTCCATCATTCTCACCATCACCAGACCTACGAAACCCAAAAGCAAAGAAGAACAGAACCCACCATCACCAGCCATCAAGGTCGCGCAGCAACCACCGTAGCGCCTCAGCCATGGCGGTCGCTCCTCCATCAATGCACATCACCATCTTCCTCGCACATCACAAACCCAGCGCCATTCTCCATTCTCCATTCTCCATTCTCAAACCTGCGCTCAGAAAAACCAGAGGACCAACAACCAAGTAGCGAGAATCCATGACCACCATCCAAATCACCATCGCCAGACCTGCAAATTCAAACCATTTCATCCCATCAACACGCACCTGCAGAGAAACGCACGAAATCGAGAATTGCGTCGTTGGCGTGGCTGGTTGCTTCCTTCATCTCCATCATCGTCTTCGCACAAGCGTCGCAGCGCCGTGACTGTTGTGCCTCCATGTCGTCCACAAGCCGCGTGAAGGAGGAGGAGCAAAACCCTATTCGCAATTAGGGATCTCAGGAGCGGCGTAGGGAAAGTCCTCTCCCCAATCTGAACCCTAATTTGGGAGAAAGGGGGATTCCACGTGGCAAAAAAATTGACACATCACCCTTCCATCTGTGTAGAATTTTAACACCGTTAACGATTTTTAACGGCAGGGACTAAATTGTTTCAAATTAGCACTTATAAGGACTCAATTGGAAAACTTTAAAAGAAGGGGACCAAATTGGGAATACCTAACAAAAATAGAGACGTCTAAAGGGTTTAAACCTATTTTAAATTAAAACTTAAAATAAAAAATAATTTATTTTGAGAATTTAACTACATCTAGTTTAGAAGTTAAGAAAATACGTGTTTATAGTTAAATGAAAGTTCTTTGAATTTAGTTTTCAAAAAAAAAATAGTTAACTCATTTGGAATTTCTTAAAAAAATGGTGTTAATCCGTTAGCAGAGGTTAGAATTGTCAGAATGTGATCAATTGGGCTAGTTCTTAGGTTCTTAGCATCATATGGGCCTTGGCAAGGAGAGAACGCCCCTTTTAGCTTGCTTAAGTCTTAAGATACATTATAGAACTTGGTTGGTTGGATGGAAACGCTCCTATGCATGCACTTGGCAAAGATTCAAGGGAAGACTCCCATCTTTTCCACTTAGACATGAAAAGCTTCAAGAAACTTTGTTAGTTCAATGTACCCCTTTAGATTCATGAACTTTAGTTCTTTTCTAAGGTCACTCCTTCACCTATAAAAGAAGTGCTTTACCATTTGTAAAATCAACTTAGAAATAAACACTAAAGACATTATGTCAAATTGCATTATCTCTTCTTCTAAGGTCACTTAGGTTGTCTTTTACAAAAGACTCTTCTCAACCCTTTTACTTGTAGGTTGGCCTAAACTCCTTCAAGAGCATCCTAAAAGCCACTTTACATGCTTATCTTCTTTCATCAATTCATGGCTTTCGCTTGTCTTTCTTCATCTCCATGGAGGCTTCATCAAGTTGCTTGAAGAGGTTTCCATCACTTCAGCCCCATGGGACACTAATCACTATTCACAACAGTGCTCTAATCGTCACTCAAACATCCATTCAAGGTTTGGTCGCAATTGAAATAATCAGGGTTGCTTTTGTAGACATAATTAGCATAGTTGATCCCGCTCAAATGGTTCGTTTGTTTCGTTTGCTTCTCCTATTGTAGCTCTTTCTCCATCATGAAAGCCACCTTAGTTTGTTCCTTGGAATCCTTGGGATTAGACTCCCCTTTCTTGAAGCATGTCTCCTTGTCTTTATCCCACATCTCAGTGGACTCGACCCATAATACATTTGAAGCAAGTCAACATTTTGGGTTAACGTCCTCGGCCCTCATTGCCACTCCTTCCCTAATACCCTCCAACATTGTTGTTGTTATGCACACCATGTCATTGACACCTCTTGACAACACATGGTACATAGACAATGGAGCCTCGTCTTACTTAACAACCTCCACGAGCAACCTATCTACCTCTACTACTTTAGACCAACTTTGATTACCTCCTCCTCAAGTTAGGTTGGGCTAAAGCAAGAATATGAGTCTATAGTGGAGAATGGCGTAGAAGTTGGTGATGGTGGATAAGAAGATTGTCTCAGTTTTGATGTGTTTGTGGTGGGATAGAGGTGGTTGATGGTTCCCTTGAAAGGTTTGGCCAATTCTAGAGAAGGATGGCTATAGAAGACCACATGAGATGTTATAACCTTGACTTTAGAGATAAGTTTGAATGACTAAATTTTTTGGCATCATTTCATTACTAATCTCAAAGTGGTTTTATAAGGGGGAGACACTTTATAAAGAGAGGTGTTTACAAAGTGTGTAGACACAAAAACCTAAAAATGCTATCTTGATACAAATCCTAAATAAGATTCCATCTTGGTAAAGGAGAGGATGACATGTGACCACTAACTTTTAGAAAAATTCTACACTCCTAAAGTGTCATGTGACCATTATGCTAGCAAAAGTTTCTCCACTACATGACCACTTCTCCTAATGTGGGACGCCCCTCCTTACCTTGTCCACCAAGTTAGGTTAAACACTTAATCACCCAATATTAACTTAAGTTAGACGCAAATTGGATAACCAAAAACCCTATACTACTTGGCCATGATACAAGGCCTAAGAGGAAATCTTACACTACTTGACCTTTAATACAAGGCGTAAATATTCTAATCTACTAGAGGTGTGTTGAGACTTTGGCAAGTGTACCAAATCGTTTCAAGTAATAAAATCGGCAAGACCGGATATCGTTTCCCAAGAGACTCGTTTCACTAGACAATCGTATAATTTCTAACTAACATAGACTAAAGAATGCTTCCATAATTTGGGTTTTTGTGCAATTAAAGTAAATATGAAACATAAATGATAAAAGTGATATTTGACACTCAAACACTTGGAAATGGTAAGATTAGAAATGATATGGAATGGTATTGTTGGGGGTACACTTTCACCGACTTCACTCTTATGTAAATAAAATCACTTCCTCTTCATTAATATGTCAAAGTCAATCTACTAATTTACTCAAACCCCAATCCCTTGGTAGAAAGAGCCTAGATTTCCTTATTAGGCTTCAATCCCTTGGAAAACCTAACAATTAGTTCCGCATTAATAAATGAGATTTTAAGACAACCAAAGGTCCTAGTTCTATCCCTAGATACTATTTCCTTTAGGTGTTTAACCCAAGTCCGGATTTACCCAACATTTCCCAATATTAAGCAACCCTAAAATTAAGTCATGTGTGGAAATTTCACAACAAGCATGAAGAGAAGAAATCAAACACTAACAATCAATGAAAGAGGTATATATTCATTCAAATCAAAGTGATTTACATAAAAGTTCAGTGGCTACAACAATCCCTCAACAATAATGAAACTAGCTCTCCATGAATGGAGAGCTCAAGCTTACAACAATGGTGGAAATGGAAGAGAGAAGAGAACCCAAGGAAGAAGATGGACTGTTCCCACAGCTCCTAGCTCGCCTCCAAGAGCTCCCACAGAGAGAAAACGCGTTTGGGTAGCAAAAGATCCAAAGTTTTTCGCGCCTCCAAGTGAAATAGGTCAAATCTGCCATGTCAACAAAGTTGGCGCTCAAGCCCCCCAAAAATGGGGTGCTCAGGCGCGCGACAGTCAAACTCAGGAACTAATGCACTGGCGCTCAAGCCCCCTTAGGCCAGGGGGCCCGAGCTTTCAGCATAATTCTGGTTCTTCATTTTTGCTGCTTTTCTTGGTTTCCAGTGTCTTCCTTTGATGCATAGACTTCTTCCAATTACATTAAGCACATAAAAGCAAGGATTAGTGAACAAAATATCTCATTAAAGCTTGGGGTGCAACCACTTAACAAACTAAAAGAAAACTAGGATTTACAAGGTAAAAAGTTAAGAAAGGGTTGACATTTTCTCTTGATTCATCACTAAAATCATGGTAAAATATGTCATTATCAAGGTGCTTTAAGATAGCCTAAGAAAAAGAGCTTTGCTTCATCTTGCATAAATGACTCTAGCTCTTCTTGAATGTGTTTGGGTCATGGTTAGAGGGTATGTCATCAAGCTTCCCCTACCTCCGAACCTTACCCCTCCATTAAGACTTGTCCCTCCTACTAGAACCATGACCACCCGTAACATGATTGGTATTTACAAACCCAAAAACTTCTTTAACCTTTCTGTTTCCATTGTCGATCCTGACAATATCATCCCTTCCCAAAAATTTCACCTTTGCTTTATCGAACCCTGATTGGAAATTTGTCACACAGTTTGAATTTGATGCTCTACTTAAAAATAATGTGGAATTTGGTGTGTGACCTTGTGATGTTAATATCATTCGTTGTATATGGATTTTTAGACATAAAAAGAAATTTAATGGTTGCTTTGAACGTTACAAAACTTGTCTTATCGGTGATGGTAGATCTCAAATTGTAGGTATGAATTGCAATAAGGCGTTCACCATTACTCTCTCCAAATCCTACCTCATTCATTAATTGGTTGTTTAAAATGTTTTTTTTCTATGGTTATTTACATGAGATTGTATATATGTATCAATTGTTCAGTTTTTGTGATCCCTTTCACCTTGATTATGTTTGTCATCTAGGAAATATCTTTATCGTTTGAAGCAAGCACCTTATGCCTAGTACCAATAATTTGTTGACTATGTTTCTACCATTGAGGTTCATCATAGTACCAAATCACCTTTTCTTCATCTACCAGCGTAGTTCTGACATGGCATACATCTTCCTTTATGTTGATGACATCATTCTCATCAACTCATCCCATGATCTTCGCAAATTTATCATGACCTTCCTTGCCTATGAATTTGCTATGAAGGATCTTAGTCCTTTGAGTTATTTTTTATACGCTAGACATACATGAGGCCTATTTCTCAATAAAAACACCTATGCTTGTGACATCATTGCACGCACTAACATGGGCTCGTGCAAACTTTCTACTACTTCAGTTGATACCAAACATAAACTTAGTATATGCTTCGACACACCATTTAAGGATTCCACTATATATCAGAGTCTTGTCAAAGCCCTTCAATATCTTCACTCACCTTGACATTTCATATGTTATTCAACATGTTTGTCTTCGCATGTATGCCCCTTGTACCGAAATTGTGCTAACATTGAAACACATTTTGTATTATGTTCAAGGTACCTTACAACATGGTTTACACCTATATGTGACCTCTATTGAGAAACTTCTTGCTTATACTGATGTTGATTGGGGTAGATGTCCTGACATTAGAAGTTGCACATCTGGTTACTATGTGTTTCTTGGTGATAACCTCATCTCCTAGTCTTCGAAGTGCTAACACATTCTTTCTCGTTCTAGTGTAGAGGCTTAATACTAAGTTGTTGCAAATGTTGTTACTAAATCTTGTTGACTTCACAATCTCCTACTAGAGCTTCATTTTCCTCTATCAAACTACTTTGGTATACTATGATTGTGTTAGTGTCATTTATTTATCCAAAAATCAAGTGCAACATCAATATATAAAACATATTGAGATGAATATTCACTTTGTTCGCAAAAAGGTAGCACATGGTCAAACATGAGTTCTTCATGTCTTTTCCCATCACCTGATCGTTAACACCTTCACCAATATATTGAGTTCTTTTTGAAAATTTTCAAACCAATCTAAACATTTGTAAACCTTCCGCTTAGATTACGAAAGTACGATAGAATTCAAAATATTCTTATGAAATTAAGCCAAATAGCAATTAATATCTTATAATTAAGTTAATCAAAATCATATAATTAAATCATTAAATCTCTTATAATTATATTATGCATAATTACATACTTAATTTAGATTACACTATTATGTATATTCCTATCTCAATGTATAATAAAACACACTTTCAAATTATCTTGTAACAAAAATTAGACCTAACAATATATATTATTAACTTCTTTTTTTTTCCTTTAAGACCTAGAATTTAGTATATATATATATATATATATATATATATATATATATATATATATATATATATATATATATATATTATAAGGGAGGGATGATGAATGTTGTTACATTCAAGGCCTCAAACATTTAAATATGTGAAATAATAAGAGACAAAATGTATATATGTGGTGTGACATTGATTATGCATATTGTTTGGTGTTATGGGGTTTTTGAATAATAAACGAATACAACTTGCCGTAGGAAGCACATGTACATCGGGCCATTAACGGGAATTTGGTTTTTTATAATGAACAAACGTGTAAGCTACAAAAATAAAAAATATATGTTTATTGTTGTTGGCAATTAAAGTATTTTACTATAAATTTAATCCATTTTAAAACCAAAAAATGGTAAAGATATATAAACTTTAAAATAAAAGATAAATTTACTTTAAGTCAAATTTTAATTAGTTGAAAGTATATACTTAATTATTTTCTAACTAAATGATGGAGAAATGAGAATTTTTTTTATAGAAAATTTAACTTAATTTTAGATATTAATTATATTAATCTTTTAAACTGTAAAATTATTGTTAGTATTTTAGAATGAATTAAAATTAAAAAGATAAGATGGACATATACGATGAATATTTTGATATTTGACAGATTTTACTCAGTTTTAATTTTAAGATATTTCTTTTAACAATGGTAATATGATATATTTTGGAAATAATATTTTATAAACAATACATTTATTTAAAAAATAAAATCCCTAAACACAATTTAATATTTGTATTGGAATGCTAATCTCTTCCAACGTAGAAATTCTCTAAGTACCTTTAGTTGTAACAATAAATTAAATTAAGATGTTTTAATTCTTTTGGATTCAAATAAAAAATAATATAAATACTCTATAAAAGCAAAGGCTTTAATTAAACTAACTTAAAGTGAAATAATTCAATTATTTTTTTATTTGCCATAGTATTTCATAACCCAGAAAAGCAATTGAATAATGCAATTATAATAGGGTTAAATATGTTTTTAGTCCCTATACTATCAAGCGATTTTGGTTTTAGTTCCTTTTTCAAAGTAAGGTACATTTTATTCCTCTTCTTTAAGAAAACATTGATTTTAGTCCTCCAAAACTAACACCGTTAAAAATCAGTTGATGTGGCTAACGGTGTTGTGCCATGTCATCTTTTTTTTCTGACACTGAGTCAATCTTCTCAGCTTTTCTGCCACGTCAATCTTTCCCGTCGTCAATGCCGCCGGCCAACCACCATGCTACCGCCACCCTCCATCACGCACCTCCACCATCAACACCCAGGCGCAAGCAACCTCATCGCACCACCACCCAACACGAGTAGTGCCATTACGAGTCCAATCTCTCTGCCACCACTCTCCATTCATCATCGTGAAGCCGCCATCATCCTCCAAGAAAACGCAGCAGTCCAAAACCCAGAAAAACCCAGAAAACCAAGATCCTCAAATTAGAAAACACAACAACCCTAAAAACCCCAAATCAAACCCAGAAATTCAGAAAATTTCTTCTTAATTTCGTTTTGGATGACAAAATTTAGCAGAAGATAGTTAATGATAAGATCAAGCTACCAACATTTTTGTCAAGTGAAGCACATTCAAGGTTGAAAACGCTGATCTTGTTTATGTTTTAAATTACGTGACGGTAATGCTGTCAATTAAGCGTCCTTGTGAAGTCAGAGAGCATATCCTTCTGGTGGTAAAGGAAAGCATAGGTGCAAAAGTAATTGGCGAAGACAACATCTTTGGGAACAAGGGCGTTGGGCAAAATGGTTGTGTTTTGGGCTAAATCTAAGGTTTATGTTTTGGGAAAGTAGACAGCGAGAGAATGGGTGTGCTACTCTTCTGGTGGGTTCTGCCATGACTCTGTTGCTAACTTGCGCTCTAGGTTTTCAATCCGACGAGCTTCTCCTAGACGACGAAGGGTTCAACATCGAAGGTGGACGCTCCTCCTCCTTCCCCTCCGATTCGCTTCCACCTTCCACCGCCGCCACCTCCACCTCTCAGAAGAAGTTTTCAGAGTCCGTCTCCGATTCCAAGATCCAGTTTACTCTCCAACACGCGTTCAGCGACTCTGATTTCTCCGACGCTGGCAATTTCTCTACTCGCCTCAAGACATGGAGCCACGATGGCGAGGTTTCTTCCCTCTCCTCTCTCTTTTCCTCTGCTTATTATTATGATTTGAAGATTTGATATCCGATTCGCTTCCAATCTGCTTCTATTCAAATCCGCTAATGTTCTGTCGCGTTATTTCCCAAAACCAGACCCATAATAATGAGCACCGTGACTATGAAAATGAAGATCTTTGTTGCTTTCCCTACGTAGCACATTGTCTTGTTCTTTTTTCTCTGCAACTGGGAAAAAGATTTCGTAAATGTTGAAGATAATGGGGCTTTGTTTGTGTGTTCAACCCTGAAACTTGATTTCCTTTTTAGTACAAGTTCTTCTCACAGTATTTGTTCATCTACTTCAACAGTGACTGTGTGGGTCTTTTGCTTTCCTTTTCTTTTTCCATTGTATTTTATAATTTTGAGGTGAGTGGTGGAGAGGAGTAGAACATACCACAATCTCTCACAAAGAGTTTGACTTAGCCATTCAGATGAGTTTAGAGATAGTGGAACAAGAAGAGCGCAAGAAGCTCGGTGTGATGCAAGGAAGGAGACGGGGGAGGGAGAGGGACGGAGAGAAGCAGGAACAATTGACTTTGGTCAGAAAAAGAAAAAATGAGATGGCACACCGTTAGCCAACTCAGCATAATTTTAATGGTGTTAGTTTTTGAGGACTAAAATCAAAGTTTTCTTAAGTAGGAGAACTAAAATGTACCTTACTTTGAAAGAGGGACTAAAACCAAAATCGTTTAATAGTTGAGGGACTAAAAACATATTTAACCCATTATAATATATATTGTAGAAAAGAAAGTCCAAAAAGCAAAGTACTAGTATTTTGGTTTAGGCGAGTGTAAAAAATCATACATGCATGCATCATATACATCTAAAAATTTAATGGAAGTAAATAACACAAACCTTTACGTCATGTATTAGTTAATTAATTAAAAAAAACATTAAAATCCGAGTTGAAATGTACACCTTTTTTAAAAAGGAAAAAACTAGTTTTAAATTCATGCCTCATAGGATGTTAGTTTGTGTGCTTATAAAAAAAATTATATATAAAAGAAAAATAATAAATATTTTAAAATTTATAATTAAGTTCTGAATAGATTAACCGTAAAAATTTATATGTTTAAAAAGTCAATATATTTATAAAAATGTAAATAGTAGACTTTGTAAAAATATAAAAGATAAAGCATGTGCAAAAATAAAGTAGACTTTTTATAAATATAAAGGATATGAAGAAATATATAGAGTTGACTCACTAAAAATATAAATTAGTGTATAATATGTAATGTGAATTGTTAGGCTCGTTTAATCAATGCATTGACAAACTCATTCAATATATGTTGTTAGACTCATCTAATCAATGTATGAACACATTCCTCTAATGTGTATTATTAGATTCGTTTAATTTGTATATGAAAAAGTTTGTGTAATGTATATTGCAAGACTCATCTAATCATAAAATTGGATAGAGTCGTCTAATGTGCATTAATAGATTCATTTAATATGTGTATGAACAAACTCGTCTAACATATATTATTATACTAGTGTATGGATCAACTTGTCTAATGTATGTTAAAAGACTCGTTTGATTAGTGTATGGACATACTCGTCTAATAATGTATATTCTTTGACTCATTTAATCAATTTATGAAATGATTCATCTAATTTTTTGCTATACTCATCTAATTATTATATGGATAGACTCGTTTAATGTGTATAGTTAGATCTGTGTAACGTATTTTGCTATACTAATATAATCAACGTATGAATAGACTTGTATAATGTGTATTGCAAGATTCATCTAAGTAGTAAATGAACAAACCTGTATAATTTTTATTAATAGATTCATCTAATTTATGCATTGAAAGATTGTCTAACATATATTGCTAAAATTATCTAATAAATAAATGAGTGACTCCTGTAACATGTATTGCTAAACTCATTTAATCAATACATCAACAATCTCATCTAATGTTTTTTGCTTTGCTTATCTAATCAATGCATTATCAAGTCTGATAATTTTTGTTACCCTCGTCTAAACAACATATTAAATGACTTGTCTAATATTTTTTATACTCATTTAATTATTATAAGAACAATCTCATGTAATTTTTTTGCTATATTCTTTTAATCAATGTATAGAAAGACTCATGTGATGCGGATTGTTAGACTTGTCTAATTAATACATCGATAAACTTACATAATATATATTGCTAGACTTGTTTAATTAGTATACATACATACTCCTATAATGTGTATTACTAGATTCGCCTAATAAATGTATATTCAGACTCGTATAATAAGGTGTATTGCAAGACTCGTCTAATTAGTGAGTGGACAAACTCGTCTAATGTGTATTAATAAATTCGTTTAATTTGTGTATAGACAAACTTACCTAAAGTATATTGTTAGACTTGTCTAATCATTATATAAAGATATTTGTCAAGTGTTTGTTGCTAAAATCGTTTAATTAGTGTATGAGCATAATGGTTCAATCAATGTATCTGGAGACTCATTTAATTGTATAGCAAGACTTGTTTAACTAGTGAATGGTTAAACTTGTGTATTAATAGACTTGTATAATTTCCATATGGAGAAATTGTGTAATGTATATTGCTATACTTGTCTTACTAATGTATGGATAAATTAATTTAATGTTTGTTACTAGACTTGTTTAATTACTGTATCACCAAACTCGTCTTGTGAGTATTTCTATACTTATCTAATCAATGTATGAAATAATTCTTCTATGCTATAATAATTTATTAAATAATTAATTAATTAAAAATTATAAAAAAATAAAAAAATAAAAAATATAGACAAACTAATTTAAAAATAAAATAAATAGATTAAAAGATAAAATAAATTTTATGTACATGTAATAGCAAAATAAATATAAATAGAAAAATTTAAAAATAAAATAAAAATAGAAAAATAAAATAATTTTTACGCATATATAGTAATCAAATAAATATAAATTATAAAAATATAAAATGATTAATAAAATTAATTTTTAAAATAATTGTGTGTAAAATAAAATAAGTAATAAAATAAAATTGGTAATATATTTTTTCTTATATTATAATAAAAATGATTAAAACGTAATCCTAAAGCAATGCTCACTTACTACATTGGTGAGGTTAAATTTAAGAATGTTTATGAAAACTATGTTAAAAGAATTTACTTGTAAGTGAAAGATTGTATATGGATAATCGATCATGATGAGAGTCTAGTACCAAGGGCAATGTGAATGGTACTTTGCTTGTTTTATTAGTCCTCTAATATAATATAATCATGTGATTAAGTTCCACAATCATTCCTAATTAAAAAACACCATCAAGAGAATTTGGGATTCAACAAAAAAAGTATAAAAAATAAAAAGTAAAAAAACGCGAAAAGAAGACGGAGTCTCCATAATTTCCCAATTCCTCGAGGACCTCGCCCTAGTCGCACGTCCGATTCCTCCGGCAGATCGCCACCGTTGCCGGCCAGAAAATCTGATTGCCGCTCCTTCGCCAGCGCTCGTCCCGTCCACTCTCCCTCGCCGCCGGCGAGCCAAGTCGAAGAAAGCAGAGCGAGAACAAGTGAAGACTCTTCGCTTCATTTTCTTCAGTTGGCTGCTTCAATCTCTCGGCGAATCGAATCGAGCACAGTTCTGGAAACAGTGGCATCGCCTTTCGCTCCATCGGTAAATTCCGCGTTTGACTTGAGTTTTATCGAAATTTTAGCTTTGACCGAGCGTGACAATTTACTTGTGTGAGTTTGCAACTGCGGTTCGTCGTTTTTGCATCGCTTTTAACGGAGAGAAGAAGAGGAAAAAATAGGAACGTTTGATATATAGTTGCTGCTGGTTAACGGTTAGAGAAAAAAATTGTGATTCGTTTTGTCCTGTGAGTTGAGTTCAGCTCCCTGAGCTGGATCAACTCCAAGTGTTTATTTATTTATTTATTTTCTAGATTAAGGAGTTTTGGTTATTTTGAGAAAACTGCCTGCTAGTCATGCGGAACAAAACTTAACTGTAGTTGCGTTTGACTTCATAAACTCAACTTGATTGAGGACACGATTTTACGTTGAACGAAACTTACTTTCATCTCGATGGGACAAATACTTCCTTATACGTTTAGTGCATGGGAAAGTAGGAATTTATGTTTTAAACCTTTGAAACATTAATCCAAACACTTCTTTTTTGTAATTAAATTAGTGCGTGTCTGGATACAGTCTAGCTAAGCATTTATATGAAGCTGTTCACGTCAAACTGATTCAAGAGTTATATTTTCTTCGGCTGGACGCTTGAAAATCTTACTTTGATATGTGACCAAACACTGTTAAAGTTTGAGTGTCTTGTGTTAATCCTACTAGCCTAGACTGCTTTATCTTGACTCAAGTGTTGTTTCAAGTTCTAGGTAGAGTGATGTTACTTCGAATGCGAATATATATTACGAGATAGAATTGTCGTGTTATAATGATGATTGGTGCATTTGCACGGCAGTATGTTAGTTTCTGAGTAATAACGTTACAAGATCAGGTAGGAAAGAGGATGCACGAGCACGAGTCACATTTTTGTTTGGTTTGAGATGGGGGCAAAACCCCTACTTGTAGTCGAGGGACTCCACTATTCTCAAATTGGTATTTAGGAGTGGCCATTTCACTGTGGCAATTGAAAATTTGGAACCGATGTCTGGTTTGTTTAAATTGAGTGGATGTACCGTTACATGATGGGGTTGACACTGTGGTTTGACTCATAATAGGCCTGTTAATTGCATGTCATTTGATACCAGGCTCTCTTTTTCTTTCCAAATTTCCTTATTTCAATGATATACTTATATGTCGATACATACTTAAAGTTTGTCATCTTGCTTATTTGGCCTTATTTGATTTTTCCATTTAGTGCAATGGTTGTTGTCTTACCTTTTCTTTTCTAAACCATGAAAACTCTTAAATTGTCATTTAATTTTGAAAGTAGGTCTAATTCCGTGCTATAACTAAATGGTTAATGATGTATCATTAGTTTAATAGTAAGTTGCATGTGATAATGCACCTATCATACTAGTGTCATGGCACCGTTCTGGTCCTCGATGGGCTGTCATGTTGTGCCAAGCTATTGTGGTCAAAATTAATGAAATTTGCCGCAGTTTGTGGCCTTTAGGGCCACTCATCTGTTTGCACTGTCTCTGGACTGTCTCTGTGACCTTAGCCATTGTGGGATAGCCTCAGTTCTGCAATATTTGCCAGGGCAAAAATTGTTGGTGATGGGGGGTTTATTACTGATGGGAAGAAGAGGCTAGTATTTTTTCTTGGTGATAAGGGGTGATGGCTGATGAAAATGGAAAGTGGCTCGTGTTTGCTTTGGGTGAGAAGGGTATTGGGACTGCACCCTATTTGATCCACTGTCCACCACAAACAGTTGTAAATGGTGATAAGACATTTTTGTTGATTAGACCAGCACTGTTAGAATCAAATTTCAGTGTTAGAGCAGGGGAGAAGGAGGGGGGTGGAGCTCTAGCATTGTTTGATTGTAAGTTCCAACTAAATGCAAGAATGATATGTATGCTCTCTGCAATATAATACAGATAAGAAAAATAACCTTTAAATAACAACAGACATTTGATTAAGCCTAAATTGAATGTATTTTACCTAAAGCTCATACTTTCACTATTTTTTGGTGATAATTAGAATTTTCTAGCTGATGATGTTATACTCAATTTGCAATATAGAAATTAAGGCCTTGTTCACTTGAGTGGATTTGGGGGAGAGTAATTGAGAGAATTTAAGAGGATTTGATGATAAATTTTTTTGTTGTTTTTTTAATAGATTTGGAGGTAAGTGAGAGTGAATTTGGAAGTAAATTTTTTTAATCAGTCACATAAATTAAATCTTACACTAATTCTCACAAATTTTATTTCCAAATCTACTCTCACTTACCTCCAAATCTATTCAAATAAACAACAACAAAAATTACCTTCAAATCCTCTGAATTACTCTCCCTTAAATCCACTCAAGTGAACAAGGCCTCGAGAGCTGTTTCCCTCCTTTTCTTTTGTGTCTACCTTTAGCTTATTATTATTGTTGTTATAATATTATATGCAGGTGTTATGGAGATATCATTGTTAAAAATGATATTAAATGGCATATCCTCGATTTTGCATTTATCAATTTCTGGAAACAAGAGCTCTGAACCTGTCTCAAAGTATTACCACAAGGCAGAGGAGATACTTAAGCTGTTGAAGCCAATCATTGATGAGATTGTTAATTCTGAGTTAGCTTCTGATGAAGTGCTTAATAAGATATTGGAAGAAATTGGTCTTGCTGTTAATGAATTAAAGGAGCATGTCGAGAACTGGCACCTATTGTCTAGCAAAGTATACTTTGTAAGTCTCATAATATCTCAACTCTTAGTTTCTAGATACAAAGATCATATTTGACTATGTTGTTACTTCAAAGTAAAGTGAACTAAGCTTCCATTATGGAATGGTGAATGTGATAACGGAGAACATGCAGTTGTGGTGGTGAATGTGATAACATGTACCTTGTTTTATTTAATTATGTATTTGTGTTCAATCATTTCCTCATGTTTCTTTTGGTTTAGTTATGATTCGGCATTATTATTTCTAAACATGTTTGGAAAAATAACTTATTCTGTTCTCTTTGAACACTTGTTCCTGTCATTTTATTTAACATCTTCAGAAAAGATCTAGTTAAGACTGCAACTTGCTGAACTTAATTCACGTACAGTTTTCCTCCAGATTATAATTGTCTATCTTGTTTGATTCAGTGTGAAGTTAAGATGCCATTTGGCAAGATATACTTTCCTTTTAATAATTTATTGACAGATTAAAGTCCTTGATTTGATGGTTTTCAAATCATGATTGAAATTGTGAATCACCATGCTAGTGTTTGAATTGTGAATGATACACTGTTATGAATGTTTGAATAATATTGAAAGACATAATTAGAAGGCTCAATGTAATACTTTTGAAATAGGAATTGATAATACAAGTTAACCTTTACTTTCACAAGACAACATGTCATAAAAGCCAGAACGGAATTGGTGCGTTGGTATGCTCCCTCAGTTCCAAACAGTATAAACTTTTTTGACTTTTGAAATTCTTTGATTGACCAGAATAATTGAAAAGAATTGCATATGGAAAAATGAAAAGAATAATTGAATTATGCATTTGATATTGATCATATGGAATCAACTGATTCTTGCACATATGGAATGATTCAAACCCATCTGAGATTTAGCATATTGAACCATTCAATTCAAATTGGGAGCCGTGTGATTATCAATAGAAAAGTCTATCCATTCCATATGGACCTACTTGCCGTAGATAGTTCTCATTATCTGAGGTTTCTTAGGCCTTCTATTATTAAACGAATCATGTGTCATGGTTTTCATTACTTTGGAAGGTTTGTTTTCAAATTGACTGACAAGATAAGTCGAGTCTTGGGAGATGGTTGGATTCAGATTTGACTTGCCAAATGCATGGATTAACCGTATACTTGGTTGGTTATTTAGAGATAGTTATATATTTCTTAAGGAAACACAATATCTGTAGTCAATCTTGGATCTTCAACATACTTCTTTGGAGCATGAGATTAGATGTGGATGGTCTGATATCTGTCTAGTACCCCATAAACTTGATTAAAATAGACTCTGATACTATCTTAAAAAGTGAGTTTTAAATTTAACTCAATTTCAAAAAAATGATTTTTAAAATGAGGTTTCCACAAACTTATATACTATAATTTATCTATATTTCTAGTAGATGTGGGGTCTCCAAGAATAATGAAAGTTTACTGCATAGATGTAGAATTTTAATATGTAAGTGTACATAAATACTTGAGCTTGTATGCAGAAAATGTTGTTTGTATAACATTATGATAGAACGTCAATGGATGATGTACTAATTAAATATTATACTTAACACTAGAATCACACAAACAACGATATACATATTGTCCGGAGACAAAACCAAGATCTATTCTCTGTCCACAAACTACAAATAGCAATGCACTTGCTTAATTAATAGATAAATTGCCATCAGTTATTTTTTGTGCATAATTTTCATTGTGCACTTTCTAATACAGAATTGTTAAATACAGATCAGTTATTTTCTATCACATATACTCCTAATGATTAACTACCTACAATTCCTTTAATGGATCCGTTTCTACTAGGATGGGTTTCAGTTCCCATCATCACAACCTGCTAAATATCATCCTTGAGGGAAAAAAATTTCTTCCTTCTTCTCATCATCTACCACAGTAACAATTACCTCCCCATCATTTTGGCCTTCATTATCTCACCAAGTCTCCAACCTTGACTATTTTCCTTGTATTGGTGCAAAGGATGGAATCCCTTCTTAAATTAAAAACATAAACCTTTGATTTTTCTCTCCATAAGTTCCTGATAAGTTAGATGTAGCAGTCCCTTTTTTTTTTTGACAGAATTCATGTAATACCCCGATACAAGACTGCTCATTAGGAAAGTGTATGTGTGAAGGCAGAACAATAGTAATGAGGATTGGGATACAAATACAGTTGTAACAATCTAGGATCATTAGAGTAGTTATAACCAATGAGATATACAATTGTAACTATCTAAGCATAGTTCCAACTAACTGTTCAGTGACTAGTAGAATAAATAAGAGGTTGGCCAGACAGGGAAGGTTGTTGTTGTAGTTACTGGGAGACTGTCTGGGCACTCTCAAAATGCCGAGTTGTGAACCATTTTCTCTTGGGTCATACTGACCTGGAGAATGAATAATCCTATAATAAAATTTATATTCTTTCATTTTGTTTGGAATCCCTAAATCTTTCCACAATTACCCAGTGAGTCTATCACCCTTCCGTCTCTCCTCTTTGTTGACACAAAAAAGTGAGGTCTCTATTTCATGAAAAAGTTGGAGTTAATGAACCAGAATCCATTATATTGTCTCCCTGCTCCAATAAATCTACAGAATCAGAAACTATTGCCAAATGATCAACTCAGTGGCGTAGCAGATCTCCCTTTCTAATGATCCTGCGTGTTGGACTGAAAGGATAGAATATCAATTGATAAACTAGTGAAATATGATACAGAGCACTGAAATTACATAGTACAGCAATACACTTGCTGTCTCAGATACAGTTTCTTTCCACAAAAGTGTAAATAACTACACATTTGTCTAGTCACGCAGCCTACTATCAGATATACTCCAAATTCATAACTACCACTTGTTATTTTCTATGAATAACTTTCATTATGCAGTTTCTAATGCAGAACTGCTTTCTAATATAGAACTGCTTATACAAGATGAGGTATTTTATATCACTCACTCCTTACAATTAACAACCTCCAATCCATCCATTTATGGATCCTTTCCTAATCCACTTGCAACTCAGTTCTCGTCCATATTACCTTTTTCAAGGAAGCATAGCCAGACATCAGTCCTTTCTAATAAGGTTTCTGTTTCTTTGTCTCCACCTTAGTGAATGTGGTTATGTTAGAATTGAGAAGCATGCAAGTATCTTCGGATGAGTTGGGTTGCCACTTGCCTCCAGCGACCAGTTCTAGAATTAGAATGTATAGTAACTCTTTTTGTTGTTCCTGTTTCATGGTTTGAATTTTTTCATCTTGATTGCATGTCAAGATCTCACTGCTTCCTCTTTCTTGCTTTCTAGGTTTTGCAAGTTGAACCCCTGATATCAAGAATTCGCACTTCAGGGCTCAATATTTTCCAGCAGCTGAAGGTTTCTCAGCATTCTCTCCCTGATGAATTGAGTTCTGAAGATTTACAGGTAAAATATTCTACTGATCGAGTAGTTAATTTAAGATTCTCCTTCAGTTGGATTTATATTTATATCAAAAAAATAAATTGGATGTATAATTAATATAAAATTGCAGCAATGTTCACATAAACTTAAGCTTTGGGGGCATGAGGAAACCTCATCAGTTATTAAGGAAGCTATTGCAGCACAACTGGAATACGCAGGACCCAGTCCAGAGGTCCTGACAAAAATTGCTGATAGGCTGGACCTCGTGTCTAATCAGGATGTTCTTATTGAGGCTGTGGCCCTTGAAAGGTTGAAGGAAAATGCTGAACAATCTGAAAAGACTGATGAGGCGGAATATATCGATCAAATGATTGCTGTCATAACACGTATGCTTGAGCGTCTCGTTATGCTTAAGCAAGCTCAGAGTAGCAGCCCAGTTCCTATACCGGCTGATTTTTGTTGTCCACTTTCGTTGGAGTTGATGACTGATCCTGTGATTGTGGCATCAGGACAAACATATGAGCGAGCTTTCATCAAGAACTGGATTGATCTTGGGCTAACTGTTTGTCCAAAGACACGTCAAACTCTGGCTCATACCAACCTAATACCTAATTATACTGTAAAAGCTCTAATTGCAAATTGGTGTGAATCTAACAATGTGCAACTAGTTGATCCCACAAAGTCCCCAAATTTAAATCCACCATCCGTCCTTCATGGGTATATGGAATCCGGTACGACCAGGGAGTCACCTGTTTTTGCTCACCCCAGGAGCAACCAGCCGTCCTCACCTGAGTCAGCACGTTCTCGTTCTTTTAGTTCACCAGGTAATAACATAACTTCTGTTGGCATTCAGCTAGAGGAAACAACATCACCTTTGCATCCCCGTTCAACTTCAGAAGGTTCCTTAAGTGGTATAATTAATGGACAATACATGGATCTTGCAAGAATATCTCCCGCTGGTTTGGATGACAGGTCTGCTAGCTCAGATGAAAGTACTGTGGATTCAGCTAGCCAACCATCAATGTCACCATCTAGAAGGGAATCATCCAGTGCCTTTAGCTCTGAACAATCTCAAATCCATATTAGAGCTGTTTCTGACTCCAGTGCACTTTCTACTGCAAACTTTCCTCAAGAAACCCAAGATGATGACAACAATGCTCGGCTATCAATAAGTCCAGGCCACAGTAGAGATGCTTCTGGTGAATTAAATGCAGGGCCAGAAACTGCTGGTACTACTGTCATGCCATCAACACATAGAGAAGCTGAGTCCCCAGCCCGATTGTTAGAGACAAGGCGAAATCAAGGCATATGGAGGCGGCCACCAGAAAGGCTTGTTCCTAGGATAACATCGCCTGCTATTGAAACAAGAGCTGATCTTTCAGGTATTGAAGCCCAGGTCCGGAATTTGGTTGAGGGCCTGAGGAGCTCTGATCTTGATACTCAGAAAGAGGCAACAGCAGAACTCCGCCTTCTTGCAAAGCACAATATGGATAATAGAATTGCGATTGCAAACTGTGGAGCCATTAACTTATTAGTTGATTTACTTAGATCAGCTGATACAGCAATCCAAGAAAATGCTGTTACCGCACTTCTAAACTTATCAATCAATGATAACAACAAAACTGCAATTGCAAATGCTGGTGCAATCGAACCTCTGATTCACGTGCTTGAGACTGGGAGCCCAGAAGCCAAGGAAAATTCTGCTGCCACTCTTTTCAGCTTATCCGTGATTGAGGAAAACAAGATTTTCATAGGGAGGTCTGGGGCAATTAGACCACTGGTAGATTTATTGGGAAATGGAACCCCTAGGGGAAAGAAAGATGCTGCCACTGCTTTGTTTAATTTGTCAATATTTCATGAAAACAAGAATCGGATTGTGCAAGCTGGTGCTGTGAGGCACCTTGTGGAGTTAATGGACCCAGCAGCTGGAATGGTGGACAAGGCAGTTGCTGTCTTAGCAAATCTTGCCACAATTCAAGAAGGAAGAAACGCAATTGGTGAAGAAGGTGGGATTCCTGTGCTGGTTGAGGTTGTTGAGTTGGGTTCTGCGAGAGGAAAGGAGAATGCAGCCGCAGCTCTTCTACATCTTTGTTTACATAGTAACAAATTTTTAGGCAAGGTGCTTCAACAAGGAGCTGTCCCTCCTTTAGTAGCTTTATCTCAGTCAGGCACCCCAAGAGCCAAAGAAAAGGTGTGCTTTCTGTCTTTGTAGTTTCCTTTTTTTAGTTGCCTCTTATTCTTTGTATTATTTTAAAAAAAGTGATGAATTTTCTTCTATGTTTAGGCCCAGGCTCTCCTCAATCAATTTAGAAGTCAAAGACATGGGAATGCTGGGAGGGGCTGATTTGAATTCCCAACCTTGTGTGGTATCCAAAGGTTTTGAATTAACTCCTATAGAATGTCTACAATTTATACATTACATGGTGCAAATAATGTGTGTAAAGGTGTTTTGTATTGATTTTCACTTGCTTGGAAAGGAAAAAAAAATTCATGGAGGATTGATTTTGTCCTCCTTGTGAAAAACCTTTCTGTGATGTAAAATTTTTTACATGTAAGTCTAGCTTTTGTATAACAAAAAAGGTCTGGTTTTTGTTGCTGTGGTAGGGCATGACGTTTGTGGACAACTAAAACATTTGGTTTATTAAGTGACTCTTTAACTGCCCCTGTCATCGAGATAGTGTAAACTGTAATGTTCATGCGTGGATGGTTTTAAACAGGCGAGACAAGCATGTTGAAGAAAGCATGATTATATTTCTCCGTTTGATGCCTGATCTCATATGTAATGTTGCTATGACACTTCTCTTGTAGTGTTGCTGCTCATGTTACAATATAAATAAAAGAGTTCGATCAAGAATTTCTCCTGTCCCCCTTTTTGTAAGACACGGCTTCTCTTTTTCCATTTCAATGCAAGATAGTAGTGGTTTTGGAAATTGAATTTTAAGGGAACTTAGTCCAGAAAAATCTCCATTCTGGAAATTACTAATACCAACAATCAACACCAAGTACTCAGATGATACAATAATTAACAACAGCAGCCCTAAAAGATTGAAAAGAATAATAATCTAATTGTTCAGATGAAAAGTTCAACCTTAGAAAAAAGACTTGAAGATCAGACTAAAAAGTTAAAAAAAAGAATGCAAATCTAATCTTGCAATGACCACAGTTTCTCCTTTCCAGAAGTAGAAGAGAAAGTTGTAAAACAAACATAGAGAAGGAACACAGACGAATTTTTATATATAACTGGTCGTGATCCAGTGACAAATTGTAGTATTGGTGATTAATGACATAAGAGGTTGCCATTCCTCATTCTGACGCAAAAATATGTGGATACTGTTGTGAGTGTCCTCTCTCCTTAATGCTACTCGAGCAAACATATTCTGCACATATTTCTTTTTTATTTTTATCAAATTTAAATTTATAAAAAAATTTGAGGTTATTAAAATTGTAATGCTTCTATATTTTTAGTTGTGATGATATGAGTTTGTTTTTGGTAATTATACTACGAAGCATGAATAATTCTCAGATTCACTTATTTCGCTGAAGACTAAAATATGATAATTAATAGGTGATATTTTGTTGGTTTAACGTGGCTTTCATGATTGTCAAATGTGTACTATCGAGTGCAACACGACTTTAAGCTTAGATAAAGGACTTGATCCAATGCACATGGTTGTTTAAATGTCACATTCTGGTATGAACTTTGCTAGGAAAAACCACTGTTATTCACAAAATCAATACTAAAACGTGTCTCAACTAAACACAGACAAAATGATTAATTGCTCATACATATAATGGAAGGAAGAGGAGGGAAGTAATAGGATAGAGAAGAACAAAGAGAAATACCAGATAAGGCAACCATGTCTCTAGCAGATAGTCCTTCAGTTTTAAACTATTTTTATAAGGTTGGCGAAGTTAGATGTAGGAGGTGGAATAAAATTGATCAGCCATGCAACTATGAGAAGGATGCATCATTTCTATAATAAGGGAGACGTGAAGAACATGTATAAAGAAATACAAAGTTAAAGTTTGAACTATTGAGCAAGTTTTTCACAGTCCAAGTGTATGAATCGTGAGTCTGCAATTGTAAGTGTCACTATAGGGTGAGAGTCGATTGATCGGGCATAACTGTGTTAGGAATGACAACGGGTCGGGTCGGGTACAAATAGTGTCTACCCGCAATCCGACCTGTCGGATAAAATCCTATCTGCTACCCGACTCGTTACCTGTCGGGTACCCGTTTAAAAAATACCTGCGAGTATTTTAAAATTCATGGATACCCGTAAATTTATTTTTATATATTTTAAAATAAAATTTAAATAAAATTAAAAAAATATATTTATAATATAATGTAAATTAAATTAAATATAAATTAAAATTTAATTTTAATTAAATTTAACCTAATAAAATATAATTTTATTTTATTTTTAATTAAATTTAATTAAAAATATATATAAATTAATTTATTTTTTTATTTTTTGCGGGTGATGGGTACACGCAGGTCGGGTAGTATACTACCCATACCCGACCCGTTTAGAAGCGGGTATTAAAATATTCGCTACCCATTACCCGCGGATAGTAGATATCCGCGAGTAATAACTACTCGTCGCAGATTTTATCCGCGGATACTCGTAACCGGTCGAAAAGGACTTCTAAGTCGATTGGAGCAATTGAGCAAAGTCAAAACTTAATTAATATGGTAACTGTTATTAATGAGTGATTAAAGTTGACATTAATAATCATTAAGAGATAAATTAATTGGTTATATTGTTTTAAACTCTATAAATAAATATTTAATTTCACAATAAACTCACTTTTATAATAATTAAATTACTTTATATCCTTAAAACAAATTTTAACTTAAGTGTCAAAATACCTTCTGAAATCATTATCTCAAACCAGTAAATAACCCAGAAAAAAAAAATTTATCCAGATAAAAAGTTAAGCAAAAGTAATCATTGTCCCAATAAAAAAAGAAAACAATACAAGATATTGTATGAATTTAACTTTTGATGATATGACCTTATTACATTTTATCTGTTACAGTGTCAAATCAACGGAGGATGGATGACACGGCAAAATAAAAGATGTGGGACATATAATACTGTAACATAAACAGTATTTTAGTTACTAAAATCTAACACATGACTTCTCAAGTTATTTGTTTATTTGAAATCAGCTGGTAGCTCTCACACCCTAACCTTTTCACAGCTTTACGTCAACATGTGCATTCGTTTGACCCACTGGTATATAAACATCATCACATTCTATACGATGATGTTCAATATTGTTGTGTAGTTGCTAGGAAAGAACACGCGTGCTAATATTATCAGAAAGCATTAAGAAAACATAGAGTGCATGGTTCTATGGTGTAGTGGTTAGCACTCTGGACTTTGAATCCAGCGACCTGGGTTCGACTCCCTGTAGGACCTTTTTTTATTATTATAATAGAAAGAAAACATATTTTTTTGACATATTATTTTTTAAAAAAAATCTGTATTAACGTCACTTTTATAAATTTTAAAGATATTGAAAAAAGAGAAAGTAGATTAAACTAAAGACAAGTTCATAAATGGCCGAGCTTGGTTGTTTTATGTTCTTTTAAATCTCCATGGCATGTGATAAAGCAAAAGTTTATATTATAAATGGTCACACATGTTTTCGTAGGATTAGGATTGTCACTATGAATCCATGTGTCTCACCCTCAAATTTTTATCGTTGATATGTTTCATTTAACTTGTTAAAGTATAGATTGTTTCCTTTTGTTAGAACTTTCACGTCAAATAGAGATAAGATCAAATTATAATATATAAGTGAGGTATACATCTTAATCTAGAAGTCGATTTTGTGGAATTGAGTTAGGTTTAAAGTCAACTTCTTAATATTCTTGCTTTAGAAATTGGAATGTGTGTGGATGGATCAAGAAAGTGAAGTCAAATAAGTTTAACCAACAATGGTGAACTTGGTTGAAATTTAAGAATTGATGCATGAGAACGACGTGTGTTGACGATGGATTATGCATAGGCTATGTAATTGGTTGTATGGTTTGCATATATTACAAACTTAATTAAGCTAATTAAAATATTAGGTTAGAGTTAACGTGTGCTGAAAAAGATGTGCTTGGTCAAGTTTGTCGTATTTATGTCAGATTATTCTTGATCGAAACTGTTATATATTCTGTATTTTATAAGACAGATGCTCACACTGCAATCTTCATTATGTTGTTGGAAACAAAACAAACTTTCATACAAAAGACTTCAACATAATATATTAGGGATTAAGATGATGCCATCTTAGATAAGTAGCAGTGTACTTAATCTTATACTACATAACCTATACGAGGATCCTAATTGTTTTTAAGACATACTAAATAATAAGATTAATTAAGTTTCTTTATGTATCATAACTAATCTCAAATAATTTGATATTTGGTTATTATTTATGATGATTTATTTATTATTAATTACATTTATATTATATATTTAAGATAAATATTATTTCAATAATAACATATGTTTATGGTCCTGTTGATTATATAAATAGAACTAGAATTTTTCAAGTAATACTTAATTAATAGTCACTCATACTTACTACTATTTCATAAAGATATAATATAAACTTTCTTATTAATTTAAGTGTCAAAAAATCTTTTACAAATACATATCTACTTCTAAACAATAAAAATTTCATTCACATCATCAAGAATATTCAAGTCACTTTCCTCATAATTAAACTGAAATTAAATTTAAATATAATATATTTTTTTATACGTTCAGTTGAATTCATCCTTTTAGATAAGAAAAAAAAATTCATCAATTCATTATATTCATATATTTAATAATTTTATATGGGACATCTGTAATTATGTTCGAGACGAATTTTTAATTAGTTAGTGTTAAAACATGTACAAAAATGGTATGATTTCCTTAAAAAAGTATTATTTTTATAGAAAAAATAGTGGTTTTGTGACTTATATAGAAGAATTATATATATATATATATATATATATATATATATATATATATATATATATATATATATATATATATATAAAGATAGAATAGACAGAGAGGCACTGGATAACTATATATGATATCTACAATTCTTGAAATATAAATTAAAAACAAACTAACAGCATAAACGAAGTTGATGAGTAAAAGAACTAGTTTAACTATTTATTTTTAAATTAGAGACTAGTTTAACTCTATTAATGAATTAATTAGAATTTTTGTATTAATAATAAAAATGATTTTAAATACAAATAATTTTTAATTATAAAATAATGTTCAATTTAATGAATGACTAATTATTTTTTCTTTAAATTTAGTTACTATTTAATGATTTTTTTATATTTATTTGTTGTACAAAATTGTCTAAATTGTTTTTACATATTTATATATTTATAGCTATTGGATGATGACTTTTTTTTTTTTTTCTGTTTTTCCTTTCTTAATTAGGAAGAGTGCAACTCCTATGTGTGTGTATATAAGTTGTTTAGTTTTAGGTATGATAAGAGAAATGTTTAGTTGGAAGGAAGCATGCTAGCAAGGTATTTGTCTCCTGACAAACCTTTATTCTTTATTATCAAGGGTGTGTTTATTTTAGAGAGATAATTTGGGAGAGAATGATTGAATAAATTTGAGAATAATTTTTTTTTTATTGGAGTGAATTTGGAAGTAATTGAAAATGGATTTAGAGGTAAAGTTTGTGAGAATTAGTGTAGGATTTGATTAATGGGACCCTTTTAAAAAAATTGTTTAATTGGTAGAAATTTAAGATTACCAAAATACCCCTAGATATTAAAGTAATCTAAAATGATATTTGTTAATATTATATTTAATTGTAAAAATGTTTATTAAGAGTAAAAAATTAAAAATAATTATTAAAAATAATTTTTAAAAAGTAATTAAATTATAATTTAGTAAATTAAAATTTGTTTTTAGTAAATTAAAATTTGTTTTTAGTTAATGTTATATTTAAAATTACATTACTTCTCGGCGGTGGAAGGTTTCCAAAGTCTGCACCTCTTCATGTTCTCCACCACCTCCCATTTATATTCCTTCTACCCCTTTTATCACCAATTACTTTCTAGCTTCTATTCCCCCTTATTCACATGGATAAATTACCTCACCTGATCTAGAGAGAGGCAACTCCATCTTCCTTTTTTTCCTTCCTTCTTCTTTCTCACACTCATATCAAGCGCAAACTCTACAGTTGCGGAATCGATCCGCAAACTGCAGCAAACCCATCAACCAATCAACGCCTCCTCCACTCCTCCGCCAACTGCAACAATTTCGCCTCCCTCCACCGCCGCTGTCCCTGTGGCAACATCATCGTCCAACAACCCCTCCGCCAACCGCAGCGCCTCTCCACCGCACTTGTGGCAACAACGTCATCGTCCAACAACCCCTTCGCCAACTACAGCGGTTTCACCTCTCTCCATCGTCGCTGTCTCTGTGGCAACATCATCGTTCAACAACCCCTCCGCCAACTGCAGTAGTTTCGCCTCCCTCCACCGCCGCTTATCTAGCAGCCACAATAACACTCGTGATGGTTCACACTGTTTAACTCTGCATTACTATTTATTAAGGGCAAAAAAGCCATTTTCCTACAATTCATTGCAAATCTTCACACTTTTGTGAGTGATTGAAAAAGTAGTAATCTCACAATTCTTTTCAATTCGATCGTCGCAATTCACTGGAAGTGAACACCACTTTTATTCTCTTTCATCGCTTGCAAATCCACTTGAACAACTCATTTCAAGTGAACACAACATAAAATTCTTTTAATGTTCTTTTTATAAACATTAATTGATATTTAAAAGACTACTCTCCTTTTGGATACAATGACACTATATCATATTTATTTGGTTAAAATCTTTATTTAATTTTTATATTTGTTCTACCAATTTTTATTTAGTTTTATTGTGTAAATTTCATGTGTCAGTTTGTAGTATTTTTAATTTTTATTTATTTATTTTTTTATTACGTGTCATTATCGTGTTTCATGGTAATAACACACATGATAAGGTCGGTGTCATGTGACGATGTCAGTGTTATTTGTGTACTGTCACACTGTTATGTGTCTTACTGTCACATTACATTCTTTTGTATTCAATTTGTTCTTGTATATGGAAATGATTCAATTTTATTTAAATTGAAACAATATTGTCCATCTCTAAAATGAGAGAAAATTAATAATTAAGCTTAATTACAATTTATATATACTTGTTAAATAATTCTTTTGAATTTATACATAAAACCACTCCACCTAAATATTTAAACTAATTTTATATTTTATATTTCTAATTTCAGTTAAAAAAATCCCTATTTTAAACTTATATTTTTTTTAAAAAATATATTAAAAATGTAAGTGTAAAGTGATATTTGTAATTTTTAAAACTTTATAATTGTCACATTAAATTTTATATTTTTCACATTAAATTATTTCAAATATTAAAATTTAAAAGTTACAAGTGTCGTTTTATCTTACATTTTTAATATTTTAAAAATATCACAAGTTTATTCTTGGTGGAATATTTTGAAATTTCCTTACAAGTTTAAAATATTTTTAATATTTATATTATATAAAATTTTAGAGTAATAAGTTTATAAAATTAAAAATAAATATTTTCTAACATTATTCCATTTTATCTATAGATGTCAACTTAAATATATAGTGTAAAATCCAAAAAAATAATATTTTAGAAGTGATGATAGTTTAAAAATAATGAGACTCGATTATTTTAATATTAAATGTTTAATTATAAATAGTTTTGTTATAAACGGGTTTCATTATTTTAAAACGTATCATATCTCTAAAAACCACTTTTCTAGAGTTCTCTACCTTCTCTCTAAGAGTTTTGAATCCTAAGTTATCTCTTTGACGATCTAGCCAATCAATTTCTGCCATAGAGCACGTAAGTTTCTACGCCTATTTCTGTTATATTTCAATCTGTGATTATGCCCAAGAATTCTCCTTTGCATGTGGCTTTTCTGTTTTCCCTTCTATTCTTGGTTAAATTTAGGTCCTAAGGACTCTGCCCGACCATCATTTGGTGTTTCGTAGGTTTGTCTAAAGTTTCCTTGCATATCAAGCAATCAACAAAACGTTCCTTGAGTTGAGCATTGGTCTTGTGAGATAAGAGAAGCTAAAGCTTGTCTTAGTTGTGTTTGTAATATAAATTGGGTATCTATATGGGTTATAAATGATTTTGAAAAAAATTGGTATGATTGGGTTATGTATGTTTAATTTAGGGATGACAACGGGACAGGTCGAGCACGGATAGTGCCTACCCGCAACTCGACCCGCTGGATAAAAATGTACCCACCACCCGACCTGTTACTTGTCGGATACCCGTTTAGAAAATACCCGCGGGTATTTTAAAACCCGCGAGTAACCGCGGATACCCGTAAAAAATAAAATAAAAAATATATTTTATACATTTTAAAATAAAATTTAAATAAAATTAAAATATATATATATATATATATATATATATAATATAATATAATATAATATAAATGAACTTAAATATAAATTAAAATTTAATTTTAATTAAATTTAATCTAATAAAATATAATTTAATTTAATTTTTAATTAAATTTAATTAAAAAATATATAAATAAATTAATTTTTTTATTATTTTTTGTGGGTAACGGTACCTACGGGTCAAGTAGTACACTACCCGTACCCGACCCGTTTTGAAGCGGGTATTAAAATACCCGTTACCTGTTACCCGCGGGTAGTAAATATCTACGAGTAGTAACTACGCGTTGCAGGTTTTACCCGCGGATACCCGTGCTTGCAGATTTTTTTTGCCATCCCTAGTTTAATTGATGATTTTGATAATATGATGTTAAATATAAGTGGTATGGTGTGTTTGTGATGATTAATATTGTTATGATTGAGTGTGATAATAATGTTTTAGTGTTTGAAATTGAATTGAAGTGGTTGTGTGAAATATTAGTCAAGTTACTTGGGTTTCAAGCTTACAAGAGGGTTTTGAGTAGTGAGATTTTAAAATAATTGGTGTAAACTGTTTTGAAGAGTTTGGAGTATATTCTGAGATCCGTTATGACTTGTCTAGAGGTTTATATCAGAAAAAATTGTCATGGAAGTGTTAATTGCTTCATAGGTTGAGTTTCTAATTCATTTTGGAGGTTTAGGTGTTGGAAATTGAAAGTAGGAAGGTTGGAATGAAATTGAGGTGTTGGAGGGTGCTAACAAGTGTATTTAGACTTGTCCATAGTAGGTAAACTGATATGTGGGTTAGAAAATGTAGAATTGAAGTTGGGTAGCTTGTGGAAGTGAATTTGGGTTTTAAAGTGTTGAGTTACAATAGGGTTTTCAAAGTTTCTGGAAGGTCCTGAAGGCCTTTAGAAGTTGTGGGATAAGTGTTGAAAGTGAGAAAATTGAGTATTGATAGCGCCTGAGCGCCTGTTTCCAGAAGCGCTGAGCACTAGCCCCTGGGTAGTCGAGCATTGTCAGGCGCCACTACACCTCTTTTGGGGGGTTTTCAAGGTTCTCGATATCCGTTTTGAATGTTCTTTAGGTCGTTTTGGGGGGTTTTGAACCCTTCCAGAGCTTTTGGTGAGGGTTTCAAAGTTGTTTTCCTTGCCTAAGTATGAGTTTAAAGGGGTTTTCTGTTATTTAGTGGTTCTTCTTGGATTGTTCTTGTGTATTAATGTATATGAAATGGTTTCGTGTGATTTTTGATGACTTGTTAGGTTGCTTATGATCCTTTGAAGTATATTCAATGTTATATATGTTTGTATGTAATGTAAAAGTGAAAGGTTATATGTATATGGTTTCATATGGATTCATGGTTAGTAAAATGGGTTCCACGGAAGGACTCCTTCGGTATGATTTCAAGTATCTTTAGAATGAATGGAGGGAGCCCATTATTGGGGGTTATCCTAACACTCTAATGATCTTTCATTCTCAAGTAAAGAAGATTGACTCATGTGGTGAGAGTAGTAGGAGGTCTTAGTCTAGGTGCTTCTTGGAGGCCTACGACGCGGTAACAAACTAACCTTGTGTGGGTGGTAGGGTGAAAAAACCCATTGGCAATGACTTTGCAAAGTAGTAGAGGCAACCACAAGTGCACAACCAGTTTAGGTCTTTGCATATTAAGATGTTTGGATTGGTGAATGTTACATATTTGATTTAAGGATAATGGTTATAAATGATTTATGATATGTTTTGTATTCTAGCTTACCCTTACTTTTGTGTTGTTCGTCTTTGTGTATGTTTTCTCTTTTGTGATGATCACCTTAATGATCTGACCTTAGGGAGACATTCTTTACCGTTGCTCCAACGAGAGATGAAAGCGAAACGGTTGGAAAGTCAGATAATTCCACCAGTGTAGATCGTGTCTTTCATAGGTTTGTTTTCTTATAATAGTTTCATTATCATATATGTAATATTTATTTTAGTAATATTTTATTATTAAAAATGGATGTTACATATAGAATAAACTGTCCAAATGTTTAAACCTATAAAAAAAAAATTATGAAAACTTATATAATTCGTATTAGAAAAATATGAAATGAAATAAGTAATATGACCTTACCAAACTTTTAAATAAGAAATTCTACTTTGTCCGAGAAATCACTCAACAAGGGCAAAGAGCCTTACAATTTATTCCACATTACATTGCAATATCAATTGAACTAAACAAAGCAAATTACAGTTTTTCAATTCCCCAGAAATGACTTAATCAACTTAAACAATTTTATGCATCTCTTGTATTTAATTCACTCTCCTGCAATTCTTCCTAATCTCTCCTCGTGACCCAGTTAAGGGTTTGTTATCTCCCATCTTGATCATTGCTGTAACAAAGTCAGAATCAAAGACCTTGTTATTCTCACTGTATGTTCTGACCAGTGAATCAGTGGATCCACCGTTGAAAAGCACCTGATCAGAATTCAGGAGTCCCTTTTTGTTTAGGAGGTTCTTGAAGTAGTTGTTGTCAAAATGCTTCGGAGTTCTCAAATCTAGAACCGCTAGATTATTGTCTCCTGTTCCATTAGTTCTTGGACACTTTCTCTGCCTCACCAGTGCAAATTTTCTGTCAATGTTACTTCCATTGTATATGTGATCTCTAAAACTAGTACATCTTGCTTTTCCGATTGTGTGAGCTCCTGTAAGTCAAACCACATACATAATATCATAAATACAATTCTTCAACATTCTTATATATAGCCTTTCATAAATCATTTGGTGTTCATTAAATCCGAATATAATGTGACTGTGATGTAAAATTATATTTAAAATATATAAATAATATAAAATGTAAAATTAGAACTGAATAATTCTGAGTAGGTTAGATGTCTCTTTCTTAATGCTTAATTGTGTCATTATTTACGTGACATGACTTTTAAATTAAAGGAAAAAAATACTTGACCTCTAACACATGTAGTTGTTTAAATGTCACATCCTAAAATGAATTATATCAGGAGAACGTGTCTCTCCAAAAGTAGAGAAGAGTGGATAAATCTAACATAATAGAGCAAGGAAAAATACCAGATAAGGCAACCATGTCTTTAGTAGAGAGTCCTTGAGCTTGAAACGTGTTAATAAGGTTGGTCAGATTAGAGGTAGGAGGTGGAATAACACCAGTGTTAGCAGCAGTGAAATTTGCTGTTCTAGAATCCCTTCTTCCAACCTTCACTTTCCAAAATGGTCCTCCAAGCTGCACCAACAAATCAAACTCTAAGATAGTTATAGTAAAAGTATATGAAGATATATATATGGTTGAATAACAGTGTAAAATAATGCAGTGTTTGTTCTTATTGTTATGAACTCACAAGGACAACAGAATCACGGGAAGCAATTGCCAAGATATCAGCACACGAGACAACACCAGGGCACAGTTTCTCCACCCTAGACTTAATGTCATCAATTACTTCAAAACCTCTCACTGAATTGTTGTTAGCAGCTGCAGTTTTCTCTCCCAAGAACGATGGAGTGTCATCAAGCAGTAATGACCCATCACAACCCTGTTTGATTCCAACAACAACAACAACCAATAAACGATAGCCTTGTTGGATGAATCTAAATGACAAGTTTTGATTTGAATAATATGTTTTAATATGCAATTATAGCATGTCACTTCCTTTTCGTAGTGTCAAATCAACCCACTGTACCAGCTGATTTAATGCCACTGATGAAAACAAAAGAAGTGGGACATATATCTTCGATGATGTTTTAAATCATCATCAAAATTAGTTTTCAGTTATTTTTTTTCATAGGAGTAATGGTATAACTATATATATATAAGAAAACTTGCACCAGTGATTAATTACTGGTTATCTTTTTAACTACATATATTGCAGCATATACATTTTATTACAGATAGCGACACATAGCCAGTGACTCGATATATAAAAGAGAAAAGAAGATGAGATTAAAAGGTGAAAAAAAGTTGAGTCATTTATTTACATGAAGTAGTTTCCTTTGTTGAAAAACGAAACACATTAACTATATGTAGCTGTCATGTGTGATGAAAACGAAAATGAAGTTTTGAAAAGTGATGTAAATGAGGTGCATGTAGCCGAATAATATAGATAAAAAATGAACAGAAAACACAAAGGGTAGCAGAAGATTACATCAACAAAGCAATCATGGAAGAAGAGGCGAAGAATAGATGCTCCAATGCGAGGTTCTTTGGCCACAGCAGATTTAACAACAGATTTGACTGCGTTGAAAAGATTGGGACATGTCTTAGAATAGAAGTTGTTTGAGAGGTTAGCGGAAGAAGTTCCTGCAGTAAGAAGCAGTAATAACAGAGCTAATGCAACAATGTTAGCTAATGAAGAGAAAGAGGAAGCCATATTTTTGTGTGATGTTTAGAATGAGAAACTGTGCATGTGATATCTCCAATATATAGAGATCATGAAGGTGGTAGTTCATACTCCCAACTAAGCATTTTAAAAGCTTTACGTGAAAATGTGGATTGATTTGACCTACTGATAAAGATTATATATATTTATTTATTTATTTATTTTGGATGAGATGATGAAATGAACCTGATTTGAATCAGGGGTGTCCCGTGTCCATGCTTTTTATTTTTCTACGTTGTAGGGTCTGCATTTGCTACGTGCAGTTGCTACAAAGGAGTATGCCAATGTTGACTATTCAAAGGTTCTAATGCAAAAGCCCCCGTGCTATTCATTTATAGAGATTCTAGCAATATTTTTCTTTATTTTAATAAAAATATTAAGAAAAATATACTTTGAAACATCATTTTTTACTATGATATTTTAACAACTTTTTTTAATAATGTTTTGATAATACATTATGTGTATTTTATTAATTCGTATATTTAAAACGAAACCAATCACAAATTCCCATATAAGTAATTGTAAAAAAGTTGTGAAAAAAAGTTATTAAAGATATATTTTTTATAATTTTTTAACATTTATTTGACATTATTTTTCTTTATTTTTTACTTTCTTTTTTGAGCAATGATATCATGACACACTTTTACATTCATTTGACACATAGTGTAAGGGTAAAATAGTCATAAAAGTGTAAAATTTTGTATTTTTTCAAGAAAGAAGAGAGTACAAAAAATTATAGTATCAAATGAATGTAAAAAAAGTTAGGTGTGTCAAAGAATCAATTTTCTTCTTTTTTTTGAAAAACTACAAACTTTTTTAAGACTATGTTACCCCTGTTAGATGTGTTAAATGAATGTCGCTATGTGTCATGCTATCCTCACTCAAATATTAATGATATTTTAACTTAAAGTTTATTAAAATAATATCATTATGATGAATTATTATAATTAAGATATTTTTATTTCACAATTCAAAGTTCTACCAGCTATATGTCTCGTTGTCTTAAGAAAATTAGATATTGTTTTTAACATTCACTAAAAAGCAAAATAGAGGTTGATGTCGTATCTATATAACAATTTACCCCTTCTTTGAATATATCCACATTGCTAACATTTAAATTTCTTAAAAAATTTACTTTTAACAATATTAATATATTAAGTTATCTTTACATAAAAGAAATGCACACTAGTGCGGAAAAGGCTTTAGACGTCAGCAACAGAATCGACGTCTATATGGGTGATGTTAATGGGACGTCAGTTTTTCGTAGGTGTGACGTCGATATAGACGTTGGTCCGGTATAGACGTTGGTCCGGTTCAATAGCCCGACGTCTACAAAAACATCCGACAATGCGCTAACCGACGTCTAATCTTACCTTAGACGTCAATCTATAAAACCTCGGATGTCTATAAAACCGTCAAACATTGCATTAACGACGTCTTTGGGACATCATCGATGTCGGTTTGTACATTAACCAACGTCTATGAAGTGTGATCGTTGTGTTTTGATGCGATTTTTGTCGTGTCTTGGGGTAGCATAGTAGCACCTCCTTCCTTTGCTAGTTTCTTCGTAAGAAAAAGTTGCGTCTTTTGGACTTCTCATGGCATTTCAACCCTAAAACGAACTTGGTCGTTGCCTAGGTCCATTCCGACTGCCAATGAAAAAGAATACGGTGAGAATATCATATACTTTCTCGTTAGCGGTCGAAATGGACATAGGAAACAACCCAAGTTCGTCCTTGGATTGAAATGCCGTGAGAAATCCAAAAAACGCAAGTTTTTCTTACGAGGAAACTAGCAAAGGGAGAAGGTGCACTACGCTACACAAAGACACAACAAAAAAACCGCACCAAAACACAACGAAAAGTCATTTTAATCGGTTCAAATGAGAGATAATACATCAAAGATTACTTTAATCGGAGTAAAAATAACTTTAAATAGTTAAAAGGAGAGGAAACTTACTTGGAAATGCAGAGCAGCGGAGAGAAAAGGCAAAGACGATCAAAGTGTTGGTTCGCAAACTTACTGGTTCGCAGTGTTATTGAACGAGAAATTAGACGTATGTTGTACACAAAACCGACGTTTAAAATAGCAAATACGTCGGACGCCTGACTAATATGACGTCCATTCGATTTAAAAATTAATATTTTTGTTGTATATAGACGTCGGCTTGGCGGGATGAGACGTCTAGTGGGCGGAAACGAATGACTTTTCACATACCTGATAGGACTATAGACGTCGGTACTTGAGGCAACTAACGTCTACAATTGTATATAGACGTCAATGTGGCGGGATCCGACGTCTATATGTCTGACAGGTTGGTGAGTAGCATTAATTTCCGCCATATAGACGTCAGGGCCCCGTCAATGTGGCGAGATCCGTCGTCTATAAGGTTGGAAAAAGTGACTATTCACTTGCTTGGCAGACATATAGGCGTCAGTTTACAGGAGCCCGACGTCTATATGTCTGATAGGTAGGTGAGCAGCATTAATTTCTGCCATATAGACGTCGGGGCCCCCAAGGAACCGATGCCTATAAGGTGAAATGAAATGACTTTTCACCTAACGGTCAGAAATGTAGACGTCAGGTTGGAAGGGGCGACGTCTAAAATTCTATAGATGTCGGGATCTACTTAACGGACGCCTATATTGTCAACTTATTTACGAAAATGCCACCGGTCATCAATATACATCGCTCTTATCCTTAATCGACATCTAACGTGTGACGTTAAACAACATTTTTACACTAGTGGCAAATACCATTAAAGAAATTAATGTGGATAGAAAAACAATTGTAATAACTTTTCTGGTGAAGGTTGAATATCGTGTTGATATTATTATGAGTTAGTTAAAAGGTTTAAATCTCCATTTATGTTTGAGATTTGAGTGAGATTAATATTACGTATATTTTCCCTCTCGATATATATACAATTTTGTTTGGGACAAATATACACTGCAAAGCTATGTTTATTTAAGAAAAAAAAAAGTAATTAAAGAATTAAGTGAAAAAAGAGACGCTTTTTAATTATTTAGTTACGTGCATAAAAAAATAAAATGTGAAATATGTATTTTTTTAATTATTAAATAAAATTTCGGTTTTGCCCAAAATCTGAGGGGTACTACTTGCACATGAATTTTGTTCATTCCTTTTTTTATATATATAAAAATGCAATTTTCATTAAAGAAAAAGAAGAGTTCAATATAGAAGAGTTAAATAAAAGAGAAAAAGATAATAAAACATAAATATAGAAGAGTTAAATATGTTTTTAATATTTGTGAAATTGATTTTTTTTAATTTTAATATATTTTGTTGTTGGAATTTTAAAAATAAATAAATATAATATTTTAAACTAAATTTATTGAGTTAACTTTTTTTAAATTTTATAAATTGTATTCTTAACTTAAATGTTAAAACGGTACGAATAATTTAAATGTTAACTAAAACAGGTTTGATACATTAAAAAAGAAATTAATACATTTAAATTATGTCTATTTTTTTTTTAAATTTAAAAATTAAAATATATAAGAAAAATGTGAGTGGATTTAATAGGTAGAGACTTTTTCCTATTGAAAAAGATATACTTTTTAGATACTTATTACCCACCTTTTCCTTCTCTTTTATTCATCTACCTACTCTGCCATATCAAATACTTTACTTCAAACTTTACGATAAAAGCAACAGACAAAATCTTAATTGCTCACCTTTCTCCTCTCACTTATTTCACCTGAAGCAATTAATTAATAAGATTCAAAAAACTTTATAAAATATTAATTCATAGTGTCAGAAAATATTAAAATAATAAATTTATTTCGGAATATCTTTTAGTTTTCAAAAGGCTAATTGAAAATGGTGTGATTGATTTAATAAAATAAACGAATTATAAAAACAAGTTCGATATATTAATAAATAGACAGCTCAATTTTACGTTCGTAATGCCTAAACAAAAACATTTCAGATTATCTTCAATACAATAATTGACAAACATTAATTTGGCTATAAAAAAGTTAAGAAAATGTATAACTAATAAAATAAAATTTCACTTTATAGTATATTGCTTCAAAATAGAATGTGAAAACTTAGTATAAAGTTCCATCAACTTTTTAGCTTTTTTTCTCTTAAAATAATTAACTTTTAAGCTCAGAATTTTTATGTAATTATTTTAAATTAATTTTCTCATATTTTAATTTTAAATGTTTAACTCTTTAATTTTTTTTCATCATTTAAAAAAAAATTAAAAAAAAAGAAAACTTTCTTTAAGAATTCGGTTTTTGGAAGTCGAATTCTAAAGGGTTTCTGATATCGGGCATAAAGAAATCAATTTAGAATTTGACTCTGGAGAAATAATGTCTTATTGGTTTCATTTGATTTGTTTTTTTTTAAATATATTAGTTAAGAAAAGATTTGAAGATATTAATTTTGTAATATAACTTAAAATAAATTTTTATTATTATTATAATGGTTTGTAAAACAATGAATTGAATTAGAAATATAAGATAAGTTTAAAATTATATAACATTATTATACTTATTATTATTTTTATTATTGATGATAAATATTTTTGTAATATAATATTTTTATTTTTCAAAAAATTAATAATAAATTATTTAATTTCAAATTATATTATCATAAATTAATTTTTATTTTTATTAATACCGTACGAAACAACGCCTGCAAAACAAAACCATTTATTAAGTGATTTATTTATTTATTTATTTTACATTCGAGCCTTTCATTTTTTTGGTTACGGGCTTTCAGTTTAAGTTGTTTAAAAACAATAACTTTTTCTTTCTGCAGAACCCATGATTACCACCTGTATCTCCCTAAGAATAGTAAAAAGACTAAACAACCCTACCTTGCTGCACCATGGTACCACCCTTGTCACTACAGCTATGTTGCCATTCTCTATTTCTAAATGATGAGGGAAGTTGAGTGTAATAACAGAATATCACCTCATTGGTGTAAATTACGCTCACAAGCTTTTTTGTTATGTTTAAATTTAAGCCTTTTAATTAAAACTTGTCTAATATTCATATTTTAAAAATGAAAACACATTGATTATAAAATTAGCATTAGTGTAAATTGATGTTAATTTAAATAAATGTTAATTAAAATGACACTAATTTAAACTATTCAAAATATAAAAAAAAATTATTATTGACTCAGTCAATACTAAATTAATAAATATTTAAAATAAATGGAATAAATATAAAAATAAAATTAATTTTAATTTCATCGACACTTACTTTAATAAATATTATAATAGATATATTAATGCATATACCAACTTTAATAAATGTTATGATAAATCATATTAACTATAGTTAAGTTAATAATAATTTAAAAAAATATTAAAAATAAATTACATTAACATCAACTAAATTCGTATTAACTTTAAAATATAATAATGAAAACACAATTTTGTGTTTACTTTTTTTTCATGATAATAAATATTAATAAAATTATTATTATTATTACTATTATTACTGTTATTATAATTATGACATTAAACATAGATAATTTTTATAATTTTATTGTAAATAATTTTTATTTTTCTCATAGTAGTTTTATAATTAAAAAATGGTTAAATTTAAAAAAAAAAGTCAAATTAAAAAACTTTAAATATCAAGATATTACGATTGAACAAATAATTATTTTAATTTAAAAAACTTTTATTTTAAAGGTAAATTTGAAAAATAAATGTGAACAAATAAAAAAAAAGAATCTCTATGTACATAGATATAGATAAATATTAAAATTAAATACAAGTTGATATTAATGATAATATAATTATTATTTTTATTCTAACATCGAATTAGAGTCTATAAAGCTAACTCTATAATACCTCTATTTATTTCAATCATATAAACAATAGTATTGGTTTGCACCAAATTACTAATATTATCTTATAATGATGGAAAGTATAGGCTCCACAATCATTATATAAATGAAAAGAAAAAGTGGGTGAAATTATGACACAACCACAATTAAGATTAAGTTAGATAGTTTTATTTAATGTAAATTACTTTTAATTATCGTGATTAGTTTAAGTCCTGGTCAACCTTTTCCATAAAATTAAGAAAATATACAGGTTGACTTAAAAAATTTGGAAAAAATATAAAAAATTGTAGATTTCTTATTTTTCAATATTAAAAATAACAACTAAGATTTATTGATAAAAAATAAATACTAAAAAATATTAAAACTTCATTCTTTTTTAATATTAATTCTCAGCTTCATAGGAGAATTTTTAATCTCAGATATTTAGTAGAAATTGAATTTGGTAATGATATTAAAACTTGTCATTTTGGTAAACTTTAGATCATTGAACGTTATGCCTTTGGACTTCTAAGAGTTGTTTAACCGTTTGCTATTTACTATTTCAATATAGACCTAAAATTTTCTTCAATTGCTTAGACTTATTCAAAGAGTTGACATTGCAATGTCAAAAATAAGAATGCAGGCATGCTCATCATTTATATTTCTTATGGCTCCAGATATAAAACTCATAATTGCCTACAACTAAATAATTCGTTATTACAGGTGCAAATTTGTCAACGATCAAATTGTATATTATATAGAAAGCATGAAAACTGCTTTCCTTATAACGATAGAGAGAAAAAAATAAGAAAAAAAAATGATTTTTACTTTTTTATGAAATAACATTAATTTATATTAAAGTTAAAATTTTAAAAAGGTTTAATACATATTTTGGTCTCTTGGTTTGTGAGATGTGTTCAAAGTGGTCTTAAGTTTTTTTTTTAAAATGTTCAGAAACATCTCATATTTTGTAAAAACGGTTTAAGTGGGTCTTTTTTGTTTACGGCGTTAAAAACACTAACGACAGAGTTGCCCACCTCGCTTTTTGAATATAGTGAAAAACTATGTATGAGATTAATTTATCTTGTGTTGAATATACACATGCCAACCTCTCTACACCATCCCATATTTCTCCCTGCACCACCACATTTTTTAAAAATTCCAAAACTATCCTTTATATTTCAAAAAATCCTACACCTCCACTTATTTTCTTCAACGGATTTCGACATCCGTTGAAGGATTTTTCAAGCCTTCAACAAATTTCGAAATCCATTGAAGTTTTCAAAAAATTCTTCAACAGATTTCGAAATCCGTTAAACAAATTTTTCTTCAACGGATATCGAAATTCGTTAAGGAATTTTTCAAAATCCATTTATGGAATTTTCAAAAATTTTAACAAATTTCGAAATCCGTTAAAGAAGGACATTTTTGGAATGTGGTGGTGCAGTGAGCAATGTGGGGTGGTGTAGAGAGTAACCCTCAATATACATAGGATCCTCTATTTATAATAAAAAAAAATATCGAATGAACCCAAAATACAAATAAGAAATAATAACAAACTAACTAAAGATAAAGATAATATATCTAATATTCCTTCTCAAGCTAGTGCATACAAATTGTATCTACCAAGCTTGTTACTAATATAATCCATAAAGACGGAATGAAAATATACAAAAAATAAGTATGCAGAACTTTAGAAGGAAAAGTTCAATGGGCTAAATCAACGAATAAAAATTGGGTGTTGCTCCCTCCACCACCCCAAGTGCTCTGCACCTTCCCACTATTTTTTTTTATTCTAAAAATACTCTACACATCTCCATTATTTTCTTTTATTCCAAAAATACCCTACACCTCCCAATTATCCTCAACAATCTTTTTTTTCTCTCTCTGCATTAATGGAATGTTCACATGGCTCAGATTTGAACTTGTAATATATTGCAAAATATAAAATTTAGAAGAAACTTCAATATTAGTGCTTCTACCACTTCCATTTTATAAACTTAAAAGCTAGATGTAAATACAAAATAATAAATATAATAATATTAGTAGTAAATAATAATAATAATAATATATTATTATTATATACTAACTCTATAATAACGAAGAACTAAATAAATTCCAAATCTTTAACAAATAACTTTTTTTTTATATTTTAAATATTTAATAATATTTTTATATTATTTATCTAATTAATTAAATACTTTATTCAAGTTATTTGAGTCAAACATATCGGTAAGTTAAAACATAATATAATGTTAAAAATTATTGATATTAAATGTAAAAAAATACACATATATATAAACATTTTTATAGAAATTTAGAATAATTTTACATTTTGTAATATATCACAAGTTCATTAATGTGAGGAGAGAAAGAAAAAAATTGTTAAGAATCATAAAAAAATTGAAGATATTTTTAGAATAAAAAAATAATGAAAAAGTACAGAATATTTTGAAATAAAAGAAAACAGTGAAAAGGTGCACGAGCATTTTGGAATGATAGAGAGAATAACACTCATAAAAATTTAAAGAAGCCTTATCTAACCGTGTTTGAATTTTCATTGATAAAAATTTCCATAAAAAACAGAGTTTAAATATAACATATAAAATTATGACCTTTTGCTTTAACCGACATGAATTTAGTTTTAACCATTACAAAATTAACAAATTAACGAATAAAATACAATTTTAACATTCAATGTCAATCAAAACGAAAAGTTTAATAAGAAGGGTGTGTAACTTCTTTTGTATATAAAGCTGAGAAGATATCACATATTTATTATTTTATATTAAAAATTATTCAAAGAGGTAAAAGATTTTGAATTTTGAAATGAAAAGTTGAAAAGATTGATTAAGAAAATGACATGTGTTAAAATTTTTGTTATTTGTGTTTTTTTGATTGTATTTTTTTAGATTATATAAATTTTAATTGTATTTGTTAAGATTTTTTTATAGATTTTACTATTTATGTTCCCTGTTTAAAATATATATTTAAAAAGAAATAATATTTCCATAAATGTAATGCCAGATTTTACAAAAGAGTACATTACAATAACTTAATTTTCTTATATTATTATTATTCTTATTATTTATTTTGGACCTGCCAGTTTAATTGATATTTGTTCCGTTCCAGTGTACCTAATTTGTTTCTTATTATATCTACCATCCAATGATAAGATGTTAATGATTGAAGCCAATTTTACTTTGTCAATTTAAAGAATATATGGTGTATGACTAATCCACACCAAGAACAATCATTTAACTGACATAAAGCAAATTTTTTATTGATCGAAATTGCAGAAAAAAGTTATATATAGCCAATATCCTATTTTCACATGTTTATGTTTAAAGCATAAAATGTTTTGCCTTAACCATATTATTGTGTGAGTAATGATAAACTATTGCATTTATTATTAACACCGTTGACAAGCTTTAGGATAACATGAAGTTGTATGATATATGTTTCTATTTCTATGATTTTATGTTATTTTAATGCTCTCTCTTCCTATAATTGATTGAGTTCGTGGTAATCATATATAGTGATCACTGCCTCAGCTTTGACCCAAGAAAAATAATTAAGGTTTCTTTAATGTCTCTAATGAAAAGTATGACTCCTAAAGGTCAGCTTTTGCAATTCATTTTTGGACTTCAACTTTAGAAGAAAAAAAAATGTCAATTGCATCAATCACGTTCCCACATGTCTCACGTTTGTTTACATGGTAGAATCAGTGTACATTTTGATCGAATTTAATTTCTGTATGTTTCGAATAAGGCGTGAAGGTTTCTTATTCAAAACATTCAAAATTATCTGCTCCATTCTTCCCGTTACGTTGTTCTTTCTCTTTTCATTGTCCTAGTTGCGGGAGAGAGTTCTTGTAGAAGACAATCCAACCATTAAGTCAATGACTTTGCATAATAGTTTTGTAATAAAGATTAGAATTAAAGTTAAATCCCTGTCTTTTTTGTCATACATATGTTTATAAAGAGTTTACCATTAGGTCTGACTCATTAATTATCAATAAATGATTTTATTCATGTTAATTGTTAATCGATAACTATTATTCTCATTAACTGTTCATTAGTAACTATTATTACTCAGATTAATTTCCATAATCGGTTGTTTTTTCACTGGATGGTCAGCCATAGTCGTGTGATTGACTGAATAATTATACAATACTGTTTTTTTTTCTTCCACAAAACAAAATATATAGTGTCTTATTCATCATCTCTTCTTCACATAGTGATCCCAACCATGGTATATTTATCAGCATATAGTTATGAATATTAATTAGGTGTTATACAAATAAAAATGATTTCGGCATATTATTTATATATGAATATTAAGAAGAAAACATGTTTTGGTCATCTTTGCCAGCTCACTGCTTTATAAAAAAATATTCTGCATTTGAAATCTTATTATCTAACACTTGAGGAACGAATGCCTCCTACTTGCAATAAACTTTGAAGATTACACGTTTTAGTTAGGAACAATTAAAGTATTTTTGACAATGATGAAAGTTAAGGAAAATCAAATGTTAGAAAAACGAAATAATGCTTTAAAACTTTTGTTCTAAGGTTTACTGCTTCTTTTGTACACTACAACTACAATGTAGGTATCAGTGAGAAAAAAGTAATAATATATGAATATGAATCCCAAATAAATTTTTTATATCGATGAACGAATAATATGAATAAATAAAATTAAATAAATTGAATAATTGTTATTAGATTTGAAAAATAAAACTTTATCAATATTTGACTTAACGTGAATTTATAAATTTATAAATATATTTTAAATTTTATTTTTTAATATGATATTATTTTGTTAAAATTTAATAATAAGTCATATAAAATCATTATCCATTATAATAATTATCATTAAAATCGTACATGTTATTATTTTAGTTAAAGATTCACTATTTGTGTCATTTATTTAAAATAAAAATAATTGTTTTCGTAAAAAGAGTTTAATTTAGGATAAATTTACAATTTTAAAACCCAATCGAATTATTTTATAATCTCATAACTTGAATTTGACTAACCTAATAAATTAAATAGTTAAATAAATTTTAAAATATTAAATTTAAGTTATACTAAGTTGATCAGGATTTTAAAATACTAAATTTAAGTTATACAAATCTGAATCTGACCCCACTAATGCTCGTCCCTACTGCAATGTAAAAATATTTGGATAAATGGTGTCGACAGTCTATGTACGAGAAAAAAATAATTTAAAAAGCCTTATATCTTTTTTTAATGAATATACATTTTTTAAATTATAGTTAGTTTTTTTAATGTTAATTGATAAGATAAATAATAAATTCAGTATATATTAATATATTTTATTTTTCATATAATAATAAACATTATAATTTAAGTACAAAATTTAATTTTATTAATTTTATTTCAATTTTGTAAATAATATATATATATATATATATATATATATATATTTATTACATATGTTTATAAAAAAATAATATCAATATACAAATAAATTTTAAAAAAAATCATAGATTTTAAATTTACATAAAAAACTAAAAATCAAGATTTTAATTTCATTTAAAATCTGAAAAATTTAAAATCTATATAAATCTGTAAAAAAAAAAAACTTGTTATGACTTGTTTTTAACCTTCTGAGTCTCTCCCTTCTTTTCTCTCTCTCTTCTCTTACTACTTTATTGATATAATTATTGGTTAGGAAGTAGCTCTAAGGTGACCATGTATTTTCCTTCTTTTCTTTTTCTAGTTTGTTTTTCTTCTTGTTTATGTTGATCTTTTAATGGACACAAAATAGTCTGTGTGACCAAATCTAGATATTTGTACTAAGAATTTCTTTTATCGGTAAATTTTTTTAATTAAATAGAGTATTTGGAATTTTCTAATCCAAATACAAAAAGGCTGAGAGGCCTTAATCTAAAACAAAAAAACTCAGTACTTTACATCACATCCATCAATTTGGTATATAGTAAGTTGAAATATAAAATATGAAGTTAAATAGAAAGACATAAAGAATTTTGCAGTCTTAAATGGATTTTGATACACTCCTTTACCTTCAATTAAAATATATTTAAATATATGAAAGAATTTCACTGATCATGTGTAATAATAGTTGTTTAATTCCATTTTCATAGATAAACACAGCGTGAAACATGTAACATCTCTTGACTTGATGTTTGTAGCCAACGTGGCTGGGGCAATGTTATGCACATCCAGTTGTATCATGTTAAAATATTACATGAATAACTAGTTGAAGCACTAAATAATTAATTTTGATGGATACCTTATTGCTACTTCCTTGTATATAAATCATACCCTAGCAGAAACAACAATAACTAAGTTCAAAGGAGGGTAAGAGCACAACACGATGGCTTCTATTATCCAATCCCTGCTTCTGCTTGTTCTACCCACTTTCGTCACATTTATGGTCCCTTCCAATGCACAACTCAGTGCTAATTTCTATGACAAAGTTTGTCCCGAGGCATTACCAATCATAAGATCAGTTGTTCAGCGAGCAATTAGTCGTGAACAACGCATTGGAGCATCACTGCTGCGTCTGCATTTCCATGACTGCTTTGTTAATGTAAGCTATCAATTACTGTGTTATATTACTTTCAGGTTTTCATGCCATAAACATAGACACAGCATTGTGCCCTAGTTTTGTGTGAAAAACTTCTTTATTACTTTCCATATACAGGGCCAATGGCCAGTTAAAGTTGCTGATATCAGTTTACATGCATGGTTTACGTAAATAAAAGTTTCTTCCCGCCAAAATGCGTTATGTTGTTGCTTTTGCCTCTGCGTGACTGTTAAAGAGAAATTTTATACCATTAAACTGATATTATAACCAATCATACATGTTAACACAACATTATGCCACAAGTGTTTAGGTTTGATTTTGAAACTTCTAAAAGTTGTGGTTGCATTAAAAGAACGAGTCAAAATCTAATGTACACTAGTCGTGTAATTTCATGTTATTATTTAGGAAAATAATTAATTTTTTATTTGTAAAGAAATAGAAAATTAAATAGTAAAATAGTGAATGTAAAATGTGTGTGAAAATTTGTTAGGTGTCAAAATAACTATAGCTCAATTGGACATTTTTTTACAAGCATTATTTCAAGACATGGAACATGGATGTCACTTTCTATTTCTATATTGTTACTGATTAGAAAAAGAATACTTTGACACGGCCAAAGTATTTGACATTCAAATGACACGGGGTGGGGCCCAAATTTTGTGAATGTACAGAAGGGTAATATTGTCATTTACCCTCTAAATGAAACGTTGCGTTTTATTTAGGGTGTTCTCTGTATTCAGTTTTCCAGTTTGTCTAATTTCACATTTTGGAAGAGCTCTTCGTGCTTTGCTAGGGTTGGGGGTGATAGAGAAGCGGAGAAGTGGAAGAGCGTGCTGTGGTAGGGTTCGGTTGATAGAGAAGACGAGACTCCATGGGTGCCACTTAATCGGATGGTGTATGGTTCTTCTTTGTTTCTTCTTTTGTCATGATTTTTGTATTTTTCCATTTGTATTTGCTTCATTTTGGTGAACCCTAGACTAAAGGGGGCAAGGTGGTCTGAGGGAGAGTTGCGGTAGGGAGAACACTGAGAGAAGACGGTTTGGGGAGTCATCTCTGTCTAATTTGAAAATTGTGTTTAAATGTGTAATTTGGCATATTATTTTGGTTAGTTTCCCTGTTTGACAAATTTGATTGTCCTGTATTGTAAACTAATATTGATTTATGACAAATCTGGTTTGCTTGATTTGTAACTTGTGTCGTGCCTGATGCGTGCGAAATGCAATGCTGGTTTTCGGAGGAATGCATTTTATTAGAGGTGGTTGTCAATGTATGAAAAAGGGATACCTATTAAGGATTGTAACCAACGAGGGAGTTGATTGAAGTGGAATATTTACATTTGGTTTCTCCCCTGAATAGGTAGCTGTTGAGAGTGAATTTCCGTAGTGCTTGTGTATTTCTCACATTGAATCATCCAATATTTAGAAGCTTTTTAGTAAAATTACTTTGACTTTTTTGGATTTTATCATCTGAAAACCCTTATTTGTAGACCTGTTTAGTTTGGTTTTCAGATGGTAACAATGAAAACAATTTTAGTGTTCCTCTTTGAACATTGTATGCATTTCTCCCTTTTGTTTTGTTTTTTCTTCTGTATGGTTTATACAATGTCATCAACATCTTGTTGAATTAGTTTAAATGCACGTCCACTGGCAACTAACTTTTTGCATTCTCTTCATGATAGGTGGCTGCACTTGTTCCTAAAGGTGATGTTGATGGTGAAATGGGTGATGCTCACATGAATTGATGAGTCAGGCACTTAGAAAATTTAGGCATGCCTTATCACAGACATAGCATATCTCTTTTCCATCCTTTTGAATTTTGTATGTAACAGATGTGGGCAATGGAACATGTTTTATTTGGTCAGAAGAAGTTGGATAAAAGAAAAAGTTATTTACCTAGAATTCTTCATTGGATTCATGTTAAGGTTGGTGAAGCAGAAGTTCAAAAAGCCTTTTTGTGTAATGAAGTGAGTTGTAAATAGCTTCTAGTAATTACTTGTTATGTAATTTGTATTCATTTTAATATGATTTGTTTCCTTTTTTTTATAGATGATTACTGAGGTATATGTAACCAAGGAAGAGATGGCAACTGAAATTGTTAAAGAAGCCTTAGATGGTCATCATAATGCTAGAGTGAAGCAGAACTACGGAAGGAAATCTTTAGCTGATATTGTTGCTGAAAATGAAGCTCTGCGTGCTATCATTGGTGACCAAGAGGCATCCATTGTCGAGCTTGAGAAATTAGTAGAGAAGCTACAAATGTTTGCTGCACAAAAGAGGCAACAGTCTGCTGATGTTGGGAACTGTTATTCAAATAAAGATTATGACATGGTAGTTGATGGTTTTGGGACCACTAATTCAGAGGAAGATTATGAGGTATTTCTTTCATCTGTTGGGAAGTCAAATTCTAATAAAGAATTAGAAATGGAAGGTGATGATGTTGAGAAGTCGAATTTTGAAAAGGTTTTTGACATTACACCTGATGCTGGTGGAAAAAGTGTCCATGAAGAGAGTGGTGATGTTTTAGGTGATGAAGACATGGATATTGAAAAATCTAACATGTACACGCGTTTAAAAGCTCAACCTAGGAAGCGTGTGAAAAGTTTAGCTTTGAAAACCCCTTGGACAAGGTTAGATAGGAAAAATGCCAGGCACTAATCAAATAAAGGGTAAGGAATCATTGTTTAAATAATTTGAAGTATTTAGTGGTTATGTCATTCCTGCAATAGTATCGCTTATCAGCCTTGTATGTCAGTTTTACATTCTATTGTTGATACGTGTTCTTTTATGTCCTTCTTCTTTAGGTAGGTGCGTTTCATGGTTAAGCACTCACATCTATCCATGGTTTCAGATGAAGTCAGTAGTACAAGAACATATGTTTAAGAAAGGGATTGCATTTGTTTCTCTTTCTAATTATTTTCTTTTACTCGGTTGGGCGGATGGGTTTTCAAATAGATTATATGAGTGAGTTTAGATAATTAGTATAAAAGATGTCGTTGAAGATTGGATATTGTCTTTTCAGGTACAATATCTGTCACTTTAATTTTCTTGTATGTGCCAAAATGAGTTCATACTTGATGGCTATTTCCGATTTAGGTGAGCAGGAGTGAGGCTTAACAGTGGGAGGAAAACAGGGAGGGGAGGGGGGAGGTGTCATTCCATTTCTTATGTTTGGGTTTTGTTTTCTCAAACTCAAATCATTCTTCTAGTGGATCTGCTTTTGAATTTGGAATATTGTTCCAGTATGATGTCAAGTTTATTCGTTATATGGACAAGATGCCTCAGTTAAAATCACTTAAAAATGTATTAATCTGTGAAAGGAAATACTGCCATGCATTTGACATGTTGATCGATTGTAGGTGTTGGCGTACATGTTTGACGTGAACATGTCTCCTCTGTTGATTTGTTGTTGCTTGTTTCATAAGCCATTCATATTGACTTTTATTTTCTTTGATACTTTGCTATCGGTGGTTTTAAACATTCTGATTTTCTTTTTGCTATGAGTTCTTCTGACTTTAGCTGATATACAGGTATGCCTTAGGATGGAGGGGTGGAAGCTGGTATGCAACTTAGAAGTTCAGAAAGGACCAAATGAAAATGCTAGGACAGGTTACACCTAGAAGATGGCAATTGCTTGGGAAGATAAAACCTAAAGGGTTGCAACAATATTTATTCATATGGCTGTAGATACCAGATTAGGGATTGTATTAGATAAAAATATTAGCAACTTGGTATAACTAATTATCATCAAATTTTGCATTGATAATTTATTTTGGCCTGCAACTGCTCACCCTTAGCTTCATAAATTATTCATCCTTCATGATAAGTTGTTTAGAAACTTGTGTTTTATTTGATTGTTAAATTTATAATCGAGTAAATACACATACTTTGATTTTGGTGGGTGGCAAATAGAACTCTCTTCATTGGAGGAAATACACATTAGATTTGTGTTATGTTGGGAATGAACAAGTTCTCAATGGTCTAATTTTACTAACACAATTTTCGACCAAGATAATATAAGTCAAGAGTGACAGACTAAGAAAAATGAAACAGAAAAGAGAGAATAACGATGAATTCATTTGTGTATAGCAGGTATGAAATACTTTAATACCCATATAGACATCAAATCAAATAGCTATACATATTACTATTATGACAATTGAATACATTTTTTTTCAATTAACTTAAGATACATGCACGTACTCTATAACCATTTGTAATTCAAAATACTTAAATGTTTATAAAGATATAGAAAAGGTGAACTTATCTTATTTTTAATTCTGATCAAGTATATATGTAAAATTCTTTATTATATCACTATTAGCTGTTTTTCATTATAAGACAAATGGAATTAAAAAATTCTATAGTTATGAGTTACTATTATGTAAAAACTTCTATACTTATGAGTTACTATTATGTAAACCAAAGCTTGTACTTAAAATAACTCGTTTCAGTCAATCTAATTTTAATTATATTACCTTAGCATTTATTATAAAAGGTAAAATTTTATTTGGTTGCATATAATTTTACTTTTAAATGAAAAATGAATAATTAAAAGTTAGAGGAAAAATTGAACATTCATCTTAACATAACTCTTAGGAATATTGTTAAGGTAAAGTTTACATACTTTTGTATTGTGGTGTTATATATTTTCTAAACTGTTTTGACCAGTTTCAATGACAGTCCCCGTATGTGTAGGTTTTTTCAAGTGATATTGGCTGCCCAACTGATGACCTAGTACGTCTAACAGTACCAATTGTTATGAACAACCCGCCAACACGTTCCGTTGATCATATCCTTAGCAAATTGATTCCACCTGTTCACAATGACAAACCTGAAGGCAGTGGATCTAACAACAACAATTAATAGTGGAACAAATTGAGGACATTCATAATTTCCTTATTTGTATTCTCGTTTTATTGTTGTTCACTATTTCGTATTTTGTGTGTGTTGACACGGATCTGTTATTCAGTACAATTTCTGAAGGACTAATGTTAGTTCAATCAATGTGTTGCTGGTTTAAGTGCTGATGTAATGTATGCAATGTTTGAAGATTGATATCATGTTCCTTTATTATGCATCCTAACAATGTAGAAATGATGGAAGTGTAATGTGATATAATTATGTTCAATTGTTTTAAGACACGTCCTTTAATTAAATAAGTTTCAAGTCTTTGTACACACCTTACAGTTTGAAAACAATTATTGAATAATCCGTGTTGTTCGTTGAGAAACTGACGTGTTATACAGTTCCACTATTCCCTTATGTTCCCTTGTTGCAGTAAGTGGTTGCTCACTAAGTCCTATGTGGTGATTTGTTAATTAGTTTCTGTACAAGAATAAAAGTTGTTTAATTCATTATGAATAATCACAGTTCTTAGGTGCAATAAGCATTATCTACTAAGTTCTCTGTGCTTATTTATGAAGGAGGTTTTGTAGAATAATAGAAGTGGTTTAATTGGATATGAATCATCCATTTGTTAGGTGCAGTAAGTGGTTATATACTAAGTTGTATGTGGTTATTTATGAAAGAGGTTATGAACAAGAATATAATTCGTTTAATTGAATATCAATCATTAATTTCTTATGTGCAGTAAGTGGATATGTACTATCTTATATGTGCTTATTTGTGGAAGAGGTTTTGAACAAGAATAGAAGTGGTCTATTTCAATATGAATAATCCCTTTTTTTAGGTATAGTAGGTGGTTATTTAATAAGTTGTATGTGGTTATTTTTGAAAGATGTTCTGAACACGAATACAATTGATTTAATTGGATATCAATCATTCATTTCTTAGGTGCAGTAACTGGTTATATGCTAAGTTGTATGTGGTTATTTATGAAAGAGCTTTTGAACAAGAATATAATTGGTTTAAAAAAATATCAATCATTCATTTTTTAGGTGCAGTAAGTGGTTATGTACTATGTTATATGTGGATATTTGTGAAAGAGGTTCTGAACAAGAAAAGAAGTGGTTTAATTGGATATGAATCATTCATTTCTTAGTTGCAGTTAGTGGTTAGCTACTAAGTTGTGTGTGGTTATTTATGAAAGAGGTTACGAACCAGAATATAATTGGTTGAATTGAATATCAATCATTGATTTCTTAGGTCCAGTAAGTGCTTATGTACTATGTTATATGTGGATATTTCTAAGAGAGGTTCTGAAGAAGAATACAAGTACTTTAATTGGATATCAATCATTCATTTCTTAGGTGCAGTAAATGGTTATATGCTAAGTTGTATGTGGTTATTTTTGAAAGATGTTCTGAACACGAATACAATTGACTTAATTGGATATCAATCATTCATTTCTTAGGTGCAGTAAGTGGTTATATGCTGAGTTGTATGTGGTTATTTATGAAAGACCTTCTGAATAAGAATATAATTGGTTTAATTGAATATACATCATTCATTTCTTAGGTGCAGTAAGTGGTTATGTACTATGTTATATGTGGATATTTGTGAAAGAGGTTTTGAACAAGGATACAAGTGGTTTAATTGGATATCAATCACTGATTTCTTAGTTGCAGTAAGTGGTTATCTACTAAGTTGTATGTGGTTATTTATGAAAGAAGTTACGAACCAGAATATAATTGGTTTAATTGAATATCAATAATTGATTTCTTAGGTCCAGTAAGTGCTTATGTACTATGTTGTATATGGTTATTTTTTAAAGAGTTTCTCAACACCAATAAAAGTGGTTTATTTTAATATCAATCATCACATTTCTTACGACAAATTTCATTAATATGGTTGGTACCCAAACTTGTATGAATAAACAAACTTAAATTTTCATCAAAATACCATTTTATAACCAATAATAAAATTCATCAACATTAAATAGTACAACATATTCTTCAATCATATCTTGTATGAATCCTAATCAATCATATTTTGTGGGCATTCTATTGAAAATGTACATTAATTGTTCCCCTACTTCAATGTATTGAAGTTGCTAATGTTGTCCTACTTCATGCCTTAATCAATGCCTAAAGGATCCCATCCCACATTTCTGCAATACCCTTGTACGATGAACATTATCTTCGTGTAATACCCACTGACAAACCATTTGTTCTCGCAGAACTTGTAATTGTTCCTGCAATAACAATACTCTTGTTAAATTTTATACTAAAAAACGTTTTATCATAAATCATATTTAAGCATATACATAAATCAAACTAACCATTGTGTAATCGGGCATTTTTTTCCCATCAAATTTAGGTGTATGATCCCATAACTCAATATACTTGATGACCAATATACCACAATCATACCTACAAATTAAACAAATATTATAAAGTGATCATATGACACAACTTAATAAATTGTCAACACCAGCAAGTTCACTAACGTATTTGGTTGCACAGGCAAATCTTCTTCGATCACTTTCAATTCCTGCTCCTTACAGTTTGAGTCTGTGTCAATCATATTGAATAATTGTTGCAAAGTGGCAACCTTACAAATTGATATTGAACACATTCAATACTCTTGTAAATCTTCTATTGTAACAGTCAACTGCACTTAAAACAATAACAATACAACAAAATATGTCTTACCATAGCCTTGTCAATACTTTTTCTACGCCGCCTTTTGTGACCAAGAGAATTCAAAATAAACATTTCTCTTGATTGACAGTTTACAGCATAGCACCACCAATGGTCATCACCAACGGTGGGCACAAATAACTAAACAACCACAACCACAAACATCAATACATTCAACAACACATGGTATGATAAACCTATAACAGAACACATATACTTACAAATTCAGATGTTAACAACACATTTAATGGAAATGATTGAGGTTGGAAGAAATGATGATAATCTGTTGTTGGCAATGCTTCTCGCTTTTTTTTGGGAATCTTCATTCTCTCCATAACCATTGTCTAAAAAATTTCATCCATAAAATTGGTTCAAACAATTGAATCCTTAAATACGCCAATAAGTAATATCAACAAGGACAAAGCTTTATCATTCAACAATTTAATCCTTACATACCGCAATGGATTCAAACAACACCGTTTAATCGTTCCAGATATTTGCAATTGATTATACACAATCATCCCAGTGGCAGACAACATAACCTACACCAAAAGTTCATCAAAGTTATACACTCAAATAATTGGTTGTTATACAACAAGTTTTGGTTCATTACACAACTTACCATGTTATCAATTTTTCCACGTGGTCGTAAGCATTTGAAGTCTGCTATGGTCAACATGTTGTTTGACACTTCCAAAAGTACTCTACATACAACACAATTTCATGATAATCTTCATTTCAAAGACAATTATAATTCATAATATATATATATATATATATATATATATAAACATTGTTTTGTGTATAACTTACTCAGCACCATCATTACAAAGCCCCGAAGTGCAAGTTCTGTAAACATTTGAAAAAACAATGTTCTCATTTGTGGAGGGTCCCTCCACACCCCCATCCAAAAAATTGACAACAGCCAAATCTCTTGTTTTGTCATCTGTCGAAGGCCCTTCCATACCATCATTAAAACATGGCATCTCATTCAAAACTTCTTCTTCCAACCGTCTTATTCTTCTTTGTAACTCCAAAAGGCGTTCTGCATGCTTATCAACCCTTGTCCTCAAGAGCCTTTGTTCTTCGACAACTCTAGCAAAGTCAAAGTTGTCATTGTAGGACTTACTATTAGTCTCCCCAATAGAACCAAGTGATGCCTTGATTTCCTCATTCTGAAATTGTTCTTCACTCAAATGGAAATTCCATAAAATCTTCAAAAACAAATACAATTTTACATAAAGAACAAATAATATCAAGGCAATAACACGACAAATGTAACCAAAATATCAAAACAAATGGAATTACCTCAGTGCGTTCAAATGTTGATATTATTTTTCTCCTTTTATCTTTAATTACAATCCAATGAAGAATTCGAGGATAAATACTCCTACCTCCAATATCATACAAACTTATGTGTTCCACAACCCATAACTGCAAAGTTCATCAAAATAGTTCAAATTTTTTCTACAAAAAATACAGAGTTATTTTGTAACAATTAAATAAATAATTGTTAAAACACACCTGTAATACTGCTGCACAACCAGCTATGTGTATAGCATCATGGTATGTTTTGCGGTTGTATTTATCCGCTGCCCGATTCAAACTACTTTTTATCAAACTATATACAGCATCACCCCAGTTGTATATATTTAGTTCATCAATGTTATCTAATTTACTAAAAGGGACACTGTTTATCACATTACTATTCCTAGGAAAATAAAATATTCCAAATGTTAACAATATATACAACCTACAATAATTGTCAACATTTTTTTTTGTTTTAAATTTCTTATCCCTCAACTTTTCCATTATAGTCAAACTTGTTATGTCCTCATCCCTAAAAAAGTTATTAACAATGCCACCGACATCATTTTCTAGATTACAAGTTTGACCACAATTTGACAAACCTAAAAAAAAACACACATCCTCAACTGTAAAAGGGACTAAATTCTCTCTGATCCTAAAAGCCTTATGTACGACATCCCACCTACTAATTAATTCTACAAGAATGGGGCTAGAAATAACGATATTGTCCACCAAATCGACTAAAAATTTAAAAGGTGTCGACTTTATTCTTTCCTTATGAAAGGATGACAGGGAAGCATTTAATTCAACTATAGGTTGGGTTTGTACTCGGTGCCTAACTCTAACTTTACCCTGCAAGTATAAACCAAAATATATCTTAGTATAATAAATGCAACAATCTACCTAATAAATATTAAATTCAAACAATTACAGCATACTTACAGCTTCATTAACTTCTCTGTCCATATCACTATATCCTGCACATTTTACCAAACACAATCAACATCATTGTATAATGAGAGTGACAAGTTCAATTTAATATATTAGTAAAATAATATGTATTTAACTCATTCATATCATCAGATTTTTCACTCAATTATCCAAAACAACACATTATTCACATTGCAATCACTTAAGGACAACATTACACACCAAACACTATAAAGGCAGTACCAATACATATACTTACATATCCCTTTCATTTTCATACATCTGTGCATGTTCAAACATATTTTACAGATATCCCCAATTCAACCCTTCATCCCATGCACCATAACATAGAGTCATATAATGTACAAACCATATTTTATCATGCACTCTAATTTATTCAATATCTAATATGTCTTAACAAAACATAATCATGGAATCAGGTTCATGTATAAGGCTACTTATCTCATTTAAGCAGTCATTTTATTAAAACATGTTTTTGTATAACGGTACAACAAAGCATAATTAAGGTCAACACAATCACTCCATCCAACATTGGAGTCTTAAAGTTAGATTAACAACACCCAACCCTTTAACACCCATCATTTCTAGTGCAGTTTTCATTTTTAGTGCTGTTTGATTTTGTACATTCTTTAAATTTCAATTCTGGGTTGGCAAGAGCTGGTTACATGTTTGCAAATGGAATTATATGATCAAAAAAGTATAATCCAATCATAAAAATCATTTGAAAACCAAGCAATCCTGTTTTGAACCCCAAAAACCGAAAATCACAAAATCTGCACTTCTTTGGAGACTTTCATCAAATAGTTGCATTTTTATCAAACACCTTACTGCACTACTTTTGGCTCTTCGTTTTTTATTTTTCTTGCGTGTTTAATCTGATATAGTGCCTCTCCTAGGTTCCTTTTGTGTCCCTCTATTGATTCAAGGCTTAAAATCATTTGAAATCCACTTGTTTGGCCTCCAAATTGTGCCACAAAGTCTGTTACCTGAAATTAAAATCTGGTCCAGTGCAGATTTTTTGCTGTGACTGGTTTAGTGTGTGGTAGGGTGTTGTGACATTTTGGTGAGGCTTCTAAGGTCCAGAATTCTTGCTCCAAGGGGGTAGCATACTAGGTAATGGAAGGGTTGCTGAATTGGACAAAGAAGTAGCTCTAAAAGTAGCAATTTGGCTTGATTTTCAGCAGCATTTCACCAACTTGGAACCACTTTTTTAGGTTCTAACAACTCTAACTTTGAGTTTTACCTAATTCTTTGCTTTTGACTAGTTTCCTAGGTTCATTTCACTACTTTAGACTTGTTAGGATGTTGACATTACTTTAAATGAGTCTATATTAGGTGAATTGACAATTTCTCACCTTATAAGTACACTTTTTATAATCTAAATACTCAAACTTTGAGTTTTATGTTATTCTTTTCTTTTCACCACTTCAACAACTTTTTTTGGTGAATTGAAACTTGTTAAAACTCAAATTTAACTCAAAACCAAACTGCTACTCTAAATCACCTTTCTACTTCCCAAAATTGACTCAAAATTGGTGATTTTGTAAGTGATTTTGTGCCTAAGCCATTCTGACACTTTACTAATCATTTTAACAATTTTAACTCATCAAAATACACTTGTTTGAACTCTAATTAGGCATAAAACAGAACTGCAACTCAGATTCACTTTGCAAGTTCCAAAAATGGCTCAAATATGATGGTTTGACATACTAAATTGCATATAGGTCATTCTAACTTCATATCAATGGTTCTAACAGCTTTAATACATCAATTTAGACTTGTTTAAACTTCCAAACATCACAGAATCAAAGCAGAAAAAATGACATGCAAAACCATTGTCCAGAATCAATTTAGGCTTTTATTCAGATTTTCAAGTCCATTGTCAGCCTTGGACTTGTAAAACTAGATTATACCATGTCCTAGAATTGTGAGGTAAAGTAGGTTGTGTGTTATGGGACATTGTTGAGTTCAAGTGTGGGGGTATCATTGAAAAAGAGGCATATGTGACAGAGTTTATGGTTAAAATAGTTTGTGAATCATTGACAAAATTCTGGTGAAGAAGAAAAATAAGATCAGTATAGTGTTTCAAAAGCATCCCTAGGTCAAACAGACACAACATTTATAGACAGGCAACCAAAAAAGGTTGGCCTTAAAATGGTCAGGAAAGATGAGGAGAGCATTCAAGATCTGTCTTGATCTTTTAAAAGTGTTAAAATTAAGTACCTCAGAAAAAGAGAAGGAAATATCCAAATCATATGAAGCAGTGGTCAAATCCTCTTCCAATCTATCTATTAAAAGGAAAAATGCACATTTTGTTTCCATATCAGAAAGACCATATGATGAGGAAAACAATAATTCCACAAGGAAATCAATGCAATGTGAAAGGGAGACAAGTAGAGTTATTGTTAATGGTGGTGCTTCAACTTCCAATTTTGATCGTGACAATGTTAAAGAGAAATTCTAGGTAGAAAAAGTGGGTGGGTTGTGTGAGACTAAACTCAAATCTTCCCTTAAATCTGCTGTGAAAAGAACCTAGCTGCACCAGTACTTGGGAAGATGGAAAAGAGTTTATACGAGAGAGGTTTTTAAATAAACTATGATTATATGAAGAACTAAATCTATTCAATCAAGTTGAATCACCTCCAATGCCATGTCTTCTTATACTACACACTAATTACAAACTATAGTTCCAATTATTTGCTAAATTGGACTCAAGCTAAAGGGTTTAACGTCATTCTCATATCCTGCACATCCAACCATTACTCAATCTCAATTCTTTTCCTACCACAACAACATTCAGCTACCAATGTTCACATATATATCATGAGCATTCAAACAACACCATTTATAAACAAATCTCATGTGATATATATACATGCTCTGCACCCACACCATACAATTATATATTAAAGAAGATTTATCAAATTAATACAACCAAATATGTTTGCAGCATTTTAATTCAAACAGCACAGAATTCCTGCAACAATTTTAACCCAAACAGCAAATAATTTTCTGCAGCATTGGAATCAAAACAGCAAACAATTTTTTGTAGCATTCTAATCAAAACAGCAAACAATAATGCACTAATTTAATGTTACAGCAAACAATACTGCACTAATTTAATGTTGCAGCATTGTAATCAAAACAACAAACATTTTTTTGTAGCATTCTAATCAAAACAGCAAACAATAATGCACTAATTTAATGTTACAGCAAACAATACTGCACTAATTTAATGTAATAGCAAACAATATTGCACTAATTTAATGTTGCAGCATTGGAATCAAAACAGCAAACAATTTTTTGTAGCATTCTAATCAAAACAGCAAACAATAATGCACTAATTTAATGTTGCAGCATTGGAATCAAAACAGCAAACAATACTGCACTAATTTTTTGTAGCATTCTAATCAACAGTAAACTTTCTGGTGCAGTAACAGCAAAATTAACAAGCAGTTTATACAACCTTTTTCATCCAATCAGCAACTGCAAACAAAAAAAAAACAACATCATCACTGGTAGTGCTCAAAAGGGTAAAACTACCACAAAAAAAATTGAGAAAAACCTACCTCAAAGTCACACACCAAAGAAGCGACACAAGTCGAAACAGAAATCGGAGACCACAACCCTCAACTCCACAACCACTGAAAATAATCTTGCACAAATGAGTTTACACCACAATGTACTTCAAAAAAGAAATGCGAAATCAAAATAAAAAAACCCTCACTTAGGAGAGATCGAAAAAAAAAACCCGTACCTCAAATCAAACCAGAGACGAGATTGGGAGCGGAGCGGCACCAACGATGGAAGCAGTGATTCAAGCACCGATTGAAGCAATGACTGAAGCACTGATTGAAGCACCGAAGAAGAAATCAAATTAGAGGCACTACCGATGGAGAAACCTAAATGGATTTTCTAAACACGAGCGCGAAAGAAGAATGTTTTCCAAATTCATTTTTTTCCAATTTTACCCTCATTTCACTGTAGACTCCTTTTTCCAAAACGCAGACGTGGCCCGTGTCATATGAATGTAACTGACACGTAGGCGTGTCATTGTATTACTACTCTACTGATTATGTTGAATGGTTACACAGGGATGTGATGGATCAGTTCTGTTAGATGACACAAGGAACTTCACAGGCGAGAAAACAGCCCTACCAAATCTAAACTCCATAAGAGGGTTTGAAGTGGTTGATGAGATTAAGGCAGCAGTTGACAAAGCTTGCAAAGGCCATGTCGTTTCATGTGCTGATATCTTAGCAACAGCTGCTCGAGATTCTGTGGCCATTGTAAGCATATATTATAATTAATTAATTATTTTCAATTACTGTTTTTTTCTCTCTAGCTTAACAAGAAAATAGTATCTACCAATTCTTTTCAACTTCTGGAATATAAAAGTAGTTTATAGTTCATTGATGGTTTATATTGAGCTCTTAAAAAGTATCAAATTTTGTGTTGCTATAACAGTTGGGAGGTCGAAACCTATGGTACTCTGTATTACTAGGCAGAAGAGACGCCAGAACTGCAAGCAAAGATGCTGCAAACACCAACCTTCCCGCTCCATTTTTCAACTTCTCACAGCTTCTCAGCAGTTTCAAATCTCACGGAATGAACCTCAAGGATTTAGTGGCACTATCTGGTGGCCACACCATAGGGTTTGCAAGGTGCACCACCTTCAGAGACCGCATCTACAACGACACCAACATCAACCCTACCTTTGCAGCCTCTTTGCGCGGAACATGCCCTAGAGTTGGTGGTGATAGCAACTTGGCTCCATTGGACCCAACCCCTGAAAATGTTGACACTTCATACTTCAAGGAATTGCTCTGCAAAAAGGGTCTCCTTCACTCTGACCAAGAACTCTACAAGGGGGATGGCAGTGAAAGTGACAAGCTGGTGAAGCTTTATAGCATGAACCCTTTCGCATTTGCTAACGATTTTAAGGCTTCCATGATAAAGATGGGGAACTTGAAGCCTCTCACCGGCAGAAAGGGAGAGATCAGACGCAATTGCAGAAGGGTTAACTAATGCTGCATCCATCTTTCTGTGATGGACCACAATAAAGATTCAAAGATTGAGAAATTGTTTTTATTTTGTTATTATAATATGTCATGCGTGTGTGTTTTTAAACTGTCTGAGATTATGTTTTTTTATGTTTTCTTCTTTTTAAGATTAACGTGTTAGGTTCAAAGATTTGAACCATAAAGAAACCTTCTAAAGATAAAGGTCGCTGTAAGACGGTGACTATGCAACAATTTGTACTTTCTGAATTCGTGCAGAGTGAATCACCGCAAGATTTTTTAAATTTTGCTATTCGATCCAAATAAAATAATTGAAGCTGACTTGTTGAAAGTAAGCATGTATTATTCTTATTCTCATTTTGTATTTAAAACTGTAATAGTATAAATATTAAATAATAATTTCATACATATCATATGAAATAGTATAAATATGTATGTATTTGTAGAAATAAGAAAGAGAATAAATGAGAGCATGCTCTTATGAACAATACTATTGTTTTGAAATAATTATTTTAATAATCTATATATAGTAACTAACGTACACTTCTTAACAACAAATGAGTTACATTATGTTTACTTGTTTCTCTCAACTTTTAATCTCTCCGTATTATGCGCAATTATACACTCAACTCCACTATATATGGATCCAATCATAAGCTTAATTTTAGGTCAAACATTGAAACTTTAAGAAATATTTACTGTCATCTTTTGGCCTGCAACATAAAATAATGGAATCTTGCTATCATATGAGCGCCTAATTATTATTAAATCATTATTATATCTGGTATAATTGTGAAAGAATGTACAGAAAATAAACTGTATTAATTATTTGGAGCTGGTCTACTCCTAAAGTAACTAGGATTATTATTTTCTTTGAATAATTATCATCTAATTGACAGAGTAAGTATAGTGAATAGGAGATGCATGTCGTCAATACCTACCCAATATTAATTATTGCATGGTTACATACTAAATTACTTGTTGACTCGCCCACAAGGTCAGTGTGGAGAGTTTATTCTTGAAGGTAATGCATTAACAATGTATTATGCAAATGTATTATATATGTTAACTGAAGTTTCTATATTATGCACAATTTTCATTTATACAAATCATCATTTCTTTAAAATTTCTTTCTTAAAAATTTCTCTTTATCTTTTTTCTAGACCTTTAACTTCAAATCATCTATTTGAATATCAGTAAAAAAAATTCATACAAAAGTCTACGTTCAATCAATCAGAATTCAAAACAGAATAAATTTACTTTTTATTTTTTAGTTAGTGTATTATTTTTGAATTGTATATGTGATCTTCTAGTTCATGGATATGGAACTCAAAATAGCTTGTTTGTTTGTGAACATGTTGATGTATTCTAATTTTTTTATTAACATTTTATTTATATAGTTAGAGAGTTTTTTTAGTTAAGAAGAGAAATTAGGAATATTTCTTTTTTTTTACAATTTGATTTATCTTGTTCACTCGTGTGTATATTGATCGTGATTGAATGGTTGAATTGTTTGATTGTAAATTACTTGATTTAGTTTAATATATGCTAAATATTGTTAAGTTAAACTTAATATTTGATTGGTGTGTTTTGCAGTGTCTCAGTTTCTTCTTCATCTTATCATAGCACGGGCTGTCAAAAACTGTTTTCTTGGATTTTCCCTTACTTTCACTCCTAAATACTTGAATGGAACATTCTTCATGTCACAATTTAATACCTTCAAAAACTTTTACCTCATTAATGTTTAGACATCGCTCTAATCTTACTTTTATGAAAGTTAACACTAAATCTGTTAAGTTGAAAGCATCTGAAGATACTTTTTATTACCAATTTACGTATTCTAAGTCTTAATTAGCATTACACACAAACAAACTTAAATCTCTTTTTTTCCTAATGTCACACCAACAAACCTAAATCTCTTTTTTTCCTAATGTCATACCATCTAACAGATGTTTCGTAACAATTATATGTTTAACAATCTCAGATAAATCTTCTACAACTATTAAAACTAGGGATGAAATTAATGAGTCACTTTATTTAAGTCTTTTTGTTAACTTCAACTCCTCACTTAAACTAACTAATACTGAAATTTAGATGACTCTAAACAACTCATAATCCATCTAATCCATATACTACAAAAACTTAAAAGCTTATCCATCATCTACTAATATAGCTTTTAGTTTATAGTAGCTAATTTGTTTTTGACTACTATGACACCAGTGGTACGTACCTCTTTATTATATCTATATATATATATTTGTCTTTCTGGGAAAAAAGACTCTCACCCACAGCAACATAAACCCTAAGCGTACCCACAGTAATTACAGCAACTTAAACCCTAAACTCACCGACAGCAACTTAAAAATCATGTATTAGCAGACAGTTGTGACAGAATACTTTTCGGAAATTCGTACTACCTTAAACGATAACAAATTCATTTATTTCCATTCGAGAATGAATTGAAATTAAATGAATATTATATATTTAGTCACCAAGGTTCGCCTACACAAACGGGCAGTTGTTAGAGATATCATTAATTCAATGCCAATGTAATAGCTTTTCTTTTTATATACTTATATTCCAATAAAAATTTATATGCGTGCATGCATATAGTGTTGACTTTTGAAGAAATCATCATAGTTGAATATATATATTTAAAAGTTGATTAAGAATTTTTGAAATCCAATTAAACTTAATATATCCCTTTATAATTTTTGTGCCAATAATGGTGATTAGATTTAAATTATGATTTTATACTAATTATGAATTCTTTTAAGCGGACCTAAAAAGTAGTACATTTAGTAGTACAGCACGAAAAAGAAACTATGTATAAGATACTGTTTAATTTTGTTTTAACATTGCAGAATTGGTCGAGTTTTTCGTTTCAATATTTTCAACTTTACTTGGTTACCATTTTGTCAATACGAACTATTATATTCATATATATAAATAATAGTTGTGATAAACAAAAACCAACTAGCTACTCTTACGCGCATGTTTTATGATCAGTTTACTTCATAAGTTGGCTTTGACTTTTCATTAGCCGCTCACAATTTGAAATATTTGAAATGTTGATCACTAATAAGATTACAGAAAAGTTTATGATAAAAAAATATATGATGTATAATAAGATCGACGAAATATTTTAAAAGATAATAATACTTTAATATAAAGATTTTTTTTTATAATCATTTTGACATATATGCTAGTTATTTTTTACTTTCTTTAAATCATTTTGACCTGATAAGTAATACTTTTATCAAAAACTTTCATTTTATTCTTGATTACTTTCTCCATTTTAAGGTTTCTTTGTCAACCTGTGTTTCAAAAACTTCCATGTAAATATTCATTATAGTTTTCTGTATTCTGAAATATTAATAGTCCTCAAATTTTGAGGACAAGATTCTTAAAACCACTCTTCACTGGTTTTTGTTTAACATTCTTAGTTTTTGCTTAACATGCGACTTTTTCCCATTTCAAGCTGGCATGCATATTGTACTTAAAGTTGCATGCAATGCATAGAAATGTGTGGCCAGTGGGGGCAATATTTGAACATTTCTCTTACGCGGTTTCGTCAATTTGTAATTTAGCAAAATCAAGTTGAAACATAAGGATCCAAAAATTTTACTTAGATTACTCAAACAAGTAAGCTATAGCTGGTAGCTACTTGGAGCCTATATAAATGCCCCCTACCAATTGAGATAAACTCACACAAATCATACACTTATTAAGATCATGATCAAAAAGGAAATGGCTTCTCATCTCCAACACTTCCTTGTTCTTGCCATGGCCATACTTCTCACAATCCCTTCTCATGCACAACAACTCAGTCCTGATTTTTACATGGTTTGCCCTCAGGCACTTCCAGTCATTAAGTCAGTTGTTCAAAGAGCCATATTCCGTGAACGGCGTATGGGAGCATCTTTACTGCGTTTGCACTTTCATGACTGCTTTGTCAATGTGAGTTGCATACAGATCCATCTTTTTTTCTAACCAATTCATGCATCATGTATTCCTTACTTCGTACCACTTATCCATATTCGGTTTATACTCTTTCTCACTCTGAAAGTTAGACAAAAGAAAATTACAATATGAAGCATTGCAGATAGTGCAACATTTATCTGATATATATATATAGCATGTGTCTGTCTTCTAAATATGGTATCTTATCTAGCCTTCTTTTCTACATGCTGCTAGTGTAATTAGTAACAGAGTCAAACTTGAAAATTATCAATAAAATCAGGTTTTTTTATTCATGATCATTTTCTCTCACTTTTTGTTTTCCTCTCCCTTGACTTCTTATATACAGCCTGCATACATACTTCATTTCCAAGCCATGTTGACTGAGTCAAGTTAGTTGATTGAACTCATTATACAGTTAATTTCATAGGTGCCGAATTTAAATAATGTAAAAGACACTAGTGTAAAAATAGACAATTTATTAATTATGTGTTATAATTAATGTAAAAGACTTTGCATAATGGATATATTTGGCAACAGAATGCTTCAAAGAACTTTGTATTGATGCAATGTAACTATTCCTGATAAATTTAATGCATGCAAGAACATTGTATATAGTACATATTGATATATATATATATATATATATATATATATATATATATATTATTATCCAAAAAAAGGTAATGTGTATATGGCTCAAATTATAGGGCTGTGATGGATCAGTTCTGCTGGATGACACCCCAAATTTCACAGGGGAGAAGACTGCACTACCAAATATTGGCTCAATCAGAGGTTTGGAGGTGATTGATGAAATCAAAGCAGCGGTTGACAAAGCTTGCAAACGTCCTGTGGTATCATGTGCAGATATCTTAGCAGTTGCTGCTCGTGATTCTGTTTCCATTGTGAGTGTGGACACTAGTCATACTAATCTTAATTTCATTCTCACACTTCTGGAACAAATAAATCATGATGAAAGAGCTAGAAAGAGAATTTATAATTAATAATAATATGATTGGTAATGTAATGAAAAGAAAGAATAGAGAGAAAAGTAAAATGAAATGAAGTAGAAGTAAATGTTATAGACGAACATATTCAAAAAGTAATGAGTGTGGTTTCTGATAACAGTTGGGAGGTTCACTCTATTGGTACAAAGTGCCATTAGGAAGAAGGGACGCAAGAACTGCAAGCAAGGATGCTGCAAACTCAAACCTTCCTCCACCATTTTTCAGCTTCTCCCAGCTTCTTGCAAATTTCCAAGATCATGGACTTGACCTTAAAGATCTCGTAGCTCTTTCTGGTGCACACACCATTGGATTTGCGCAATGCTCTACTTTTAGGAACAGGATTTACAATGACACCAACATAGACCCCAACTTTGCATCTTCCTTGCAGGGCACATGCCCTAAAAGTGGTGGAGATAGTAATCTTTCACCGTTGGATCGTGTCACTCCCTCAAGAGTTGACACTTCATACTATACTTCTTTGCTAAGTAAAAGGGGTCTTCTTCATTCTGATCAAGAGCTCTTCAAAGGAGATGGCAGTGAAAGTGACTCTTTGGTGAAGCTCTACAGCAGGAACCCTTTTGCTTTTGCAAGAGATTTCAAAGCTTCCATGATCAAGATGGGTAACATGAAGCCTCTTACTGGGAATGCTGGAGAGATCAGAGTCAACTGTAGAAAAGTCAACTAAATGCTTTCGGAGTGATGTAGGGTTTCCACAATGATATGTGATCATTTCAAAAATGGTTTAAATTCAAAGTTTATTTTAAAATATGTTGAATGAAGTTACTGTGTCTGATGTCGTTTATTTTCATTCTACTAAGGAATGCTGTTGCAGCTTCAATGTCAAAGATTTTTGAGGTTCCATTGTATTTCTTTTTATCATGTCATTGCAACTTATTTGTATTTCTTTTGTAATTTTAATTGTGATGAATTCATGATTAAATTGAATTAGTTGTATTTTGTTCGTAATTTTCAAAGAGTAAATAATTATAACGAACTAAAATAATTACAATTACAAATAATATGCGTAAGGTCAAAAACTAGTTACGATTATTTTCTGAGGAAGAACTTCGGTTTGACATGGAGGTGAGAGCTATGTTCAAATACGACAAAAATCTTGAGACAGAATGAAATCTTTATTAAAAGTTTAAAAGTTGTATATTAAAAGGGTTTACTTAATTTTAGCAGCCTTTCTTTAAGGTTGTAAATTTTTAATTTAAAAATATTTATTTTAATAAATATTTAGAATTTTATATCCTTTTTATTGAGTTTTATTAAATAGAATGATGTATATGTTACTTTGCATGTGGAACAAAATTAATTAACTAAGTTTTAAGTTCCTTAAAAATTTAAGTATTTTTAGTGAATTAATTTTATTAAAAACTTTAGTTTTATAAATGATAAAAATATATTTATATAATTTACTTGAGTCTATCATTATCACTCGTACGTAGCACCAAACTTGGCCTTTCCAAAGTCCTCTTTTTCTGAACCAGAGTTCTTGAAGGCACTTTTGGTGCCATTGATACCCCTTGAAGGTGCGTATCTATATAATCTAAAATAGAATAATATGAATTTAGGTAACAAAGGAAAAATAAAGTTTTGAAATCCTAATTATCGTTACTAAATATTATCCTTTTGTGTTTTCACATAATTTATTTGATTTTTATTTTAGTATTTAATTTTTAAAATAACATAATACTCTTTTTTATAAAGATAAGTAGGATTCTAAATTTTTTTTCTTTATTGTTCAAATTTGTGATATTTGGATTGATACTATACAATCCAATTGGTGAAAGAAACTCAGTTGAACAATATAATTAAGTCATTTTTTACTTTTATTTTTTTTATATGAAGACACGTGAACAACCATTATATAATAAACTAATATTCACATTACTCCAATTAACGGCAAAAAAACTCAAAATGTTAGAAATTCAAATTAGAAATTTAGAATTTTAAATACTCAATAAATAAACTATTTTTAATAAAATTTCAATTAAAAATATTATTCAAATTTATGAAGGTAACACTTAATTAAATCTATTGAAAAGTAATAACTTATTATTAGCTCATTGTAAGTAGAAAATCAAATATTTTTCATTATTAATATATATATATATATATATATATATTCATGAAATATAGTACAAAAAAATATTTTAATATATTGTGTATAAGTCAACGAATTTGCACTCTTAATTAATATATTTTTCACGATAAACAAAGAAAGCGCATTCTCTTAAATCACGGAAAAACAATACTGTGTTCCCAAGCTAGTTCGAATAATTAGTAACAAATACTCTTTAATTAAGTTATAAATGTCATTTGTTTTACAAAGGAGAGAACTCAGGTACACAGTTTTTGTTGTTTATTATAATTATAGTTTTGTTTTAGTAGTTATATAAATTTTAATAAAAAAAAATCTTTAGCAAATAATGAAGATACAAATTTAATTTTAATTAAAAAACACTACTTAATAATAACTCTAAGTTTTATCTATTAATTATGTGAAATAAATATTCTAAAAAGGACAGTGATATTTAAACACAACACATATATTATGTAAAAGTGTTTTCAAAAATATTTCTTCTTCTAGAAAAACATGTTATGCATGGTTGGAAGGTTACATCTTAGCGTGGCAAGCCTACAACTCCAAACTATAAAGATGTTGAGATAAGATATTGACTTTTATGGTCAAACGATGCATTAACTATTTGATATCCATACTTAGTCCAATGTCCAAAAGGGATTAGTCCATGATCAGCATCCAAAAACTTGTAATATATAATTGTTCTTTTTTTATCAACGATAAAAAAATATATTAATTAAAAATATTTGAAGTGTTCTAATTCTTTTATAAAAACATACAAAACGAAATTGCAATCATAAAGAAGTACACAAACAAGAGTTTATAAACAGAGATTGGGAATAGAAATGTAATAATGTACTCAAACAAAAAAATTTACTCATATTAAGTTTAAACATATTGGACAATCTCACTAATTATTATCTTGCATAGTTTAGGTTTTATTTTTCATCGTGTATCTATCTATTCTTAAATATTATTTGAGAGAATATATGGAAACAGTGAAGTCTATGGTTGGAAGAATATATTATTCATTTATTTTTTCATTTACTTTTCTAAAGAAACAATTATTTTAATACTAATAACAAGCTTAAATAAAGAACATTATATCTTAACAAAAAATTTTAACAACTTTTTAATAAGTGTCACTATTTTATGGTTCTGTATATTTAAAAAAGAGACATAAATATTTGTAAAAACGTTGTTAAAAAAATATTTCAGCAAAATCTTATTTTTATGGAATGAGAATTGAAATGGCATGAGAATATATATAACACTCTTTATTCAAAGTATTCAATTGATGGAGAACTACAACTAAAAGTAAACTTGAAACACACATTCAGATTCTTTGATCATTAGCAAAACTAGCACACACCTAAAACAAAAACCATAACACATAAAGATTGTGACTGAATGAGCATAATTCTCTAGCTAGCTTTGCTCAATTCATGCTCATCAAATTTTCTGCATTTTCAGTTAACTAGGCGGCAATTTGAACGGATTTGGCCACTGGTTCCTGTTAAAGGACTGAGGTTTCCCATTTTGACCATGGCACTAGAAAAGTCTGCATAGAAAGTTGAAGAGCTTGTGCTGTAGGTAGTGACCTGAGAATCGGTGGAACCACCACTGAAGAGTTGCTGATCAGAATGCAGAAGCCCTTTCTTGTTCACCAGATTCTTGAAATAAGCATTGTCAAATAACACATTGGTGGTCACATCAAGTGGGGAGAGGTTGCTGTCACCATCAGTGCTAGGGCAATTTGACTGTGTTGATGTTGCAAAATCTGAATCAATGTTGCTTTCATTATAAATCCTACCCCGGAAGAACTGGCATTTCGCTTGCCCTGTTGTATGAGCTCCTACAAATTGTACATCAATTTTTAGATAAGAAATAAAAGGATCATCAGATTGTGCTGGATTTACATATCAGATACCAAAATGCTCTAGAAAAGTCTGCATGGTTCTCAATTACCTGAGAGAACTACCATCTCTTTGGTGGTAAACCCCTTATTTGAAAAAGCTGTTATGAGATCACTCAGATCCAATTGAGGGGATGGAATATCTGTGGTGGCAGCATCTTTACTTGCAGTGGTTGAATCTCTTCTGCCTAAGCCAACAGTCCATGATGAACCACCCAACTGAGATAATAAAAATGCTACTCATCAGAAATCATAAAAGTATCACTCTTAATATAATTATTATAAGAATCTACAATTAACATACATAAATAAATTAATGAAAACGTAATTATTCGTTTGTTATACATATGTAATGAATTTTCTTGTTTGTGTATTTTTCTTCTATATGTTCATATTATTAGTATTATTATACTAAATTAACTTACTGCTACGACAGAATCACGAGCAGCAACTGCAAGAATATCTGCACAGGAAACAATTCCTGGACAAGCACTTTCCAACTGACTTTTGATGTCGTCGATTACATCAAAACCTCTCAGAGAATTCACGTTTGCAGCAGCTGACTTCTCTCCCGTGAAGCTCGAAGTGTCATCTAGAAGAACTGATGCATCACATCCCTACAAGTTTCATAATAATATTTAATCAGTAAAGGCAAAATGTGTTCTCCATGGCATATATATACTAGAAAAATAAATGTGTAACGCATTGAAACTCATACAGGCTACATATATATTGTATTATATTCCATGACAAAGTCCAAGGGTGAAGAAATGTTTCCAGATCATGTAATGTTGAAGTTCTTTCTCCGTTATAACGAAGTATTAGCTTCTCTACGCACAAACGAAAAACAATTCTCAAGGGTGGTGAGAATGTTGCTCATTTTATCTGTATATTTTGTAGGTCATACATGCATGGATGTTCATGCAGGGAACAATGAATGTATACAAATATATATGCAGGCGTACGTGAAATTACTCATGCATGAGTAAGAGAGTGAAAGAGATGAAAGGATAAGTAGAGAGAGAAAGAGAGAAGAAGGAACTTGCATTAACAAAGCAGTCATGGAAATGAAGACGAAGCAAGGATGCTCCCATGCGACGCTCTTTGGAAACAGCAGTTTTCACTGCAGATTTGATGGTGGAGAGAGCAGTGGGGCATGATGTTGCATAGAAATCTGAAGAAAGCTGAGAAGAGGCTATGGCAAGTAGAGAAAAGAAAACAGAGAAGAAAACCACGTTGCAACGTGAATTCAAAGCCATTCTGGCTATAGGTCAAGTTTAACTTGAAGTTGTGGTTTTGTGAGTGGACACTGCTCCTCCAGCTTAATATATAGAAAGCCATGCGCGGTCCATTTTGGACCTTATGTGATCTGGTTCTCATCAACTTTAAATCGGTCAAAAGAACAGAAAACTAAGCACTATGCATATTATTAGTTATTGGGTTTCAACCAAAGTCTCCCATTTGGTTTTTATTGCATGGTGTGTTCTATATATTAAATTAAAGGTAATGCGTTAAAAGTAGTGTGGGAAAAACAGATTTATTATTCTATTGGTAGACTTAGAAAAGGCATTTCCAAGGAATGTATTATTGCCTGTTAAGCAAAGCAATGTTACCTGTTACTTTTCAAACAATGTAATGAAGAAAAGTTTTAAGTGCAAAAACTGTTCTCTTCAGACATTTGTGTTTTATAGTAAAACAGTTCAGAAGATATACACAAACAATCATGGCCTAAAATTTGGACTTGGTTAATAAGAAAATGCTTTTGCAGAACTAAAGTGTAATAACTTGTTCTTTCTTCCTTTACTTTTGGAGGAATGTTTTAAAAATGTGTGTATGCAAGATATGGGTCTTTCTTCCTGGCATTAGTTGTGAGTAATTTACTACTGGTAGCTTTCTGTAATGGTGGTGTTAAAGGCATATGCAAAGGAATTAAAGAGAGGGATACTCTGAGATTCCAAATAAAAAATTCAGCAGAGCAATTATTAGTGCTTTGACATGTGTTGGTTATAGAATGGTAAAGTCTAAAAGTTAATTTTGTTGAGCTCGATTAGAAGATACCTAATCCTGCAGAAAATAGTCACAAAAGGTAGCTACCAACTTATATATAGAACAGTGTGGTAGTAAAAAATTATTAAACGCTGATACGAAGGAAAGTATTAGTGCAATTGAAGGAATTAGGAATGTGAACATGCAATTTAAGGAATCAAGGTAGTCAAATGTTGAGCTTGGAAACCAAGTTCTGCCAATCTGCCAAACTTCAGAACATTCCACATGTCTCATTATATTAATATATTAATTAGAACAAAAGTAAACATTGAATACAGAAAAGGGTCCAAAAGGTTCATATTTAAAGATGCTTTCTGAGATCACCATGCGGATCGAATACTTATATATATATATATATATATATATATATATATATATTTATTGTTAAATTGGAAACAAAGTCCTATATATACATAAATACTTCTAATAATAAAAGGTATTTTGAGTCCAAAACGAACAATGTGTGTGGAGAGATCTATCTTTGTGTCTTTCCATACATCAATTTTTTATATTTATTATTTTTTTACTTTTAACTTTATTTTTTAAAAATATAAAACTTTATTTTATGATTATTTTATTCTAACATGTCTGAAATAAATATGAAAGTCTGTGATCATATCATTGTTTTTCATAGGAATTTGGAGGAAGGTAGCAGCCAAAATGGAAAATATGGAGCAACGAATACGGAGGTACACAACACCCCCACTAAACTAATCATGGTTGACACTTTTTCTTTTTCCGTTACCAGAATATTTAAACGAATATCTTTGTTTTACACACTTCTTTTTTTTTCCTTTGTATGTATATTACTTATTATTATTATTATTATTATTATTATTATATTGAATAATCATTATTCATGTAATATTTTTGTTTAAAATGTGCAATGTTGAACTTTGTCGAATTTAAGATGAAATAAAATTTGAATTAATCAATTTTGATTGATATAAATTAATTTGAATATTTTTTCTCACAATCCAAAGATAAACTAATTTAATCATGGTTTAAATTATTTGAATATTTAAAGCGTTCTAAATTCTATTTTAAGTAAAAAAAATACATTATTTTATCTAAAATTTAAACATAATTTTCATTAAAAAGTGGAAGCAACATATTTACAATAACTTACATAAATTACAAATACGAAAATTTTCAGAAAATGAGAACACCGTAAAATTTATATATAATAGTCAATAATAACACGATTACATTTTTAATATAGTTCAAATTCATCAAAATAAACGTAAAATCAAATATATAGAATTTGGTTAATTTATTAAAATTAGATGCTATTAAACTACATTTTAAATTTTTTTAATTCATGGGGTTAAATGAGGAACACACTTATTTCCCCCTTCGGAGTATTCAAAACTAGTTCAATTAATTAATTCTTCCCTATAATTAGCTGTATTAGGTAACGAAAGATAGAAAAGAAAAACAAAACTAGCCCTAAAGTTTTTGAATGTGCAATTTTTTTAATCAACTTAGTCTACGTAAGGCATCCCACTAACAAATGATACACACATAAACAATTAAATATAAACCAAACTATGAATGTAATTCATCTTTCACGTTTGTAAGTTAATATATATGACGTTCATTGTGTAAAATTTTATAATTCATAAGTTATTATGCATGAGTGTAATACTATACTCAATTAATGATAATCTCAAGATCTTTGACAAACTTTCATCTGAATGAAACAAGAATTTCTTACATTCATAGATATTTTATGGTTAAAAAACCAGTTTATGGAAAACATTGTAAAGGTTTTTCCTTTAGACAGACTAGTATTTGGATCTTTATGACAAGTTTCTTAGAGTACATTATAACATGCACATGGCTGATCAACACTTCTGATTTGTCTATGCTGGAGTTAGTTCCAACTTCCAAATATCACCAAAGTAGGAAAATGACTCCTTCCTTCCACCAAAACCAAAGCACGAAATGATACTGTTTTCATTGCGTGCTTTTAACAGTTGTGGCTCGTAATTAATTTGTTTTAAATATTTTTTTAAAAGTAAATTTAAACAAACCAATAAAATAATGATGCTGATTTCAAAAATTTGTTATGAAAAGGTTGTTAGCATATCAAAGTCCATTTTTAAGTTGTCTCTTGTACACCAAGAAATGTTATTATGTTCATCATTCCATATGTTATTCACTCTTTGCCATCTATACTAGTGATAATCTAAAAAACAAATTCTACTGCTTACTACCCAGCTTGACAGTAGAAAGTAGAATACAGAAAGCAATATGCTAGAAAATAAACTGTAATGCATACAATTATAAATGATAAAAAGAAAATACAATCATAAATGAGGTTGAAGAGGCAGCCATTGAGCTGACAACCATAAATTATACGACTCAGCCTAGGCATGATGAAAATAAGCTCCCAATGAACTAAAAATGGGGTGGCAAAACCAACCAACCATTTCCGTGCTCCCCACTCAACAGTTCCCTATTTCCCCCATTAATAATCAAGATTGAAGATCAGTTCCCACTCTTTAATTCCAGTTTTCCATGTCTTAAATCTAACAATCTCTCAGGTATGGCCGTTAAATAGGGATTCCAAACATAAGTAAAAAGATTTATTTTCTTAATCATGAACCGAATTGTATTATCCATAGCTAACAAAGTCATAAAAACACTAAAACATAGATCTAAGAGCGTTTCATATAAAGAAACAATAAAAACATATGTATTATGCCATTTTAAAGTAAAATAACTCACTGCATAGCTAATCAAGAAAAATATAAACTTCAAAATAAATCATAATGCAACGAATAACAGTCAAAATGAACTTCGAATAGCTAGGTAAGGGGACCCTTCCACAGTGGCTTAATGGACTTAACAACCTCTTTATTTGTGACTCTCTTTTCACCCTATTGGCACACGTACCCATAAATCACAAAGCACACACACAAGGGTCATCAACAAAATAAAGAGATAATGAGAGAGATACCAACATCCATCAGCAGAACACGAGCAAGATACTATTTAAGCTATGTATAAACCGGGTAAAAAATACTTGAACAAATTCACAAAAACAAAGGAGAACAACTTCAATCGTTTTCAATAGTTCCGGTCTTAAAAAGGCCAGTTCTTAGCCCAAAGCTTTATCAATAGTTAGAGAAAAGATGAATAAATATCTTGTTTCTTAGACAAAAACAGCTATTTTTGGTAAACTCCTCAGTTTGGGTTGAATACCCTCATCAAGAAACTACAAAATCGCTTTGAAAGTTACATGACTCAAAAAACAGAACTTCAAATTTGTATTATACAATCGCACATAAAAACAGTTTCTAAAGAATAATGAAAAACACAAAATTAGTAAAGCCGTACTATGCTATCTATGCCTTACTATACCCACAAGTTATTTTTCACTCTGTTATCGCAGAACCATTATCCACATCAACCTCACCCATTCCTGTATCTTCTTCCTCCTCACTGTCTTCATCTCCACTGACCTCCTCATTATCTTGGCGCAGCTTAGCCATGTGCTCAGCAAGCAATTTATCATCACGTTCACTCACCTGAAACAAAAATGCAGCGTCAAACCTCCCAGAGTAAGAAAGTACTACAACTCTTTTACAAAAAATAGTGAACGAGATCCAAAAACAGTTGACAATTTTGTAAATCAATAGAATATATAGATAATAAAAAAAGGAAAAAAACTATTTTGACACCCTCATTTAAAAATACACCAACATTACTACTACTTTTAATAACTAAATTGTTAAAATAGGATATTTAATTATAATATTCAATAAAATAATAATAAAACCAATTGTCAAGTGGGAGTAAAAATTGAGGGGTGTCAACGAATCATCTCCATAAAAAAATAAAGTGACACTCACTGCTCTAGCTGCCTCCTTAACCACAAGTTTACCCTTGTGTTGTTCTATTGCTTCAGTGCAAGAAGTAATGGCATTGTTGAGAACCAATATTCCTTGCTCCTGTTCAGACCATAACAAAATACACAAATTACTTTCAATAGCAAGGTTATCAATTGAAGTTAATGAGACAAATCTAGAACTTCTTCATGCATGTTATAGTTTCTAACAGTTGGGATATTAATAAACTCAGTTTCCTGAACTCTCCCAATGCTGTTCTATGACACAATCAGAATAGAAAATCTCTACAAAGTAACAATACAGTACCCATATATAACATGACTGAAGTACAACTTGCTCATAACAGCATAAGTTACAGTTTCGAGAGAAATCACAACTTCTAGGTAACAGAATTTGATTTTCATTAGGTACCAGAATATACTGAACCCAAACACTAGATATCATATTCAGTAGCTGCAAGAGAGATAATGAGAACTATGGGCAAATTTGGTACAAAAGGCAGAAACTTTCAAGCAGCTTCTGATTCATATCCTTAAGATTATGATTGAAACAATCAAGTACTCCACTAAGTTTTTTATTTTCTTTTACGTAGACATCCTTTTAGAAACCAACCACAACGGAGAAATATAGTTTTACCACACCACACCGACTTCGATAAAATAAAGAGTTATGAGAGAATGGTCAGGCCCTCAGGGAGGAACCCTATTTGGCTGTTGCAAAATGCATGGCTTACATGGGAATCATAGTAAAGTTAAACAGTTGCCAACCTAGTTGTAACACCTAAATGCCCTAGAGCACGATCTATAATACAACAATAGCATCAAAGTCATATTTCAAATATCCAAATATCATATACACTGGAGCCAGATCTTCAAAGGCTTACTTAATTCAATTAAAAGAACAAATCAACTAATAAAAAATATGTGAAGATTAAACTAACCTTGTCAAGTGTCTGAGTAGTAAGAACATAAAGTGGGGGAGCAACCAGTTTAATTTTGACAGGGCAGTCATCGTTTCCAGCAGCTTCAGCTCTACGCATTGCCTCCTGTATAATCAAATGATTATAAAAACTGAGAATACTGTGGAAGGTAAGCTATAAGCAGTACTGCATCATATAAAAATCAGACACCCGAAAGAAAGGATGGAACTTTTTATCCAAAATAGACAGGTGAAACAGAAACAATTAAGACCTTAATGTGAAGAACACCATCAAATTGGAAACATTTCATTTCGATATCAGCCCTAATTTTCAAGGGCTGGGGGGTCATCCGTCTTCTAATATTTTTCACAAGAGAATCCTTCACTTCTTCAGACACAGCTGGGACTACCTTAGTCACCTACGGGCAAAAAAAAAATACATTCAGTCATGACAAAAGACTCAAAAATGGTGGTAAATTTTACTCTGTAAAAAGCTTTACCTCTTGCCCATCAGGGCCAACTTCCTTGATCTCACGAGTGAGCGTATTCAAAACAGAATCAGGATCGGTGACAATTATTTTGAAAGCCTGGACAGAGTGAAGCTTATTCAGTAACGATTACAAGATTCAGAAAAGCATCAAACAATTAAAAAAGAAAAATTGCCCACCTCAAAAGCATGACCATATTTGCGATATAAAGGCCATCCAATATGAACATAGAGCTCCTACACAACAAAGGCCATTTAAATTTAGTTAAATAAGCAGAAGAGAAACTGTGCAATGCAATGGTATATAGGAAGTGATGAGCACTGAGAAAAAAATGGGGTTTTGGTCAGTACCTCCAAATCGATGTTGAGGGTTTCAGCAACATGGCGCATGATGGAGTGGACGAGCTTGCTCTTGTTGTACCTCTCCTCGCAGGCCTGAATATCCTCTTCGGAGACCCTACGCTTGCTGAGATCGATGTAACCCTTTTCCTTGTCGACACGGAGGACCATGACGGGCTCGATGCGCCCCACCTTGATGAGGCTGCTGACGCTCCGAATCCGACGGCGGGAGAGCTCCGAGAACAAGATCATACCCTCGATGTTGTTGTACTCCAGAAGTGACACGTAGGCACCCATGTCCGCGATGTTCTTCACCTGTATCATCACCGCCATGTCCACCTCCGGGTACCTCGCCTCGTACATACGACATTCTAGGTTCGGACCCATCCTTCGACAATTTCTCTCTCAGCGCCGACTCAGGGTTTCGTTTAGCTCTGGGGGAAATTGAAATGGGAAGAAAGACTACCTGAGAATCCTATCTTCCACGTTCTTGGGCTTTCATTGGGATCAATCTCGGCCCAAAACAGTTGCTTACACTATATACACTCCCCTGTTTACCAAACACACTTTTACTTTAGAAATATATATATATATAATTGCAAAATGGAACGAAAAGAAGATTTTTTTTTCGTTTTTTTTTTGTTTATTGAAATAATTATTAAGAAGAGTGTCTGGTATGAAAGAACTCTATCATTTGGAAAGTAAATTCTTTTTTTTTTATCTCATCTCTTAGTAATAAATTTAAGGTTTAAATCATCGGTTGGTCCTCAAGTTTATTGGAAAATTTCAAATGAATCCTCGGATTTGAAATGGTTTCAATTGGATCAATTTTATTCTCGGAGAGACTTAACTTAAGAACATGTGGTGTACAAATAATGAAACAATAATATGATCCAACAAACTTAACAGATAGAGTAAAATTAACTCAATTTTACAAATAATATGACCCAATTGAAACGGTTTCAAATACGAGGATCTACTTAAAGTTCTCCAACAAACTTAAAGATCAACCGAGGGTGTAAACTTAAATTTAACAAGAAAAATCTCTAAGGATTTTTCCTCATTGTATGGTCCAGAACAACACTGTATAAAAAAAAACAGCAAGCAAAAGAAGTTTGGTGAAAAGTTTGGTACATATGTGTCTGAAGATTAAAAAAAAAACAATAATGTGAAGAAGCATGACATTAATAATTATAAATTGGTTGAATGTGGATGATGGATGATTTTCTTTGTCGAAAACACAGAGAGAGAATGTAGTTAATGATGTAAAGGAGAGAATGTGAAGAAAAAAGATGTTAGATTGGTATGCATGCATGGAGAATGATGACAGTGGTTGTTCCTACTGAAGGACCAGAGGAAAGAAACAAGATAAGGGAACATGCACGTACATTGTAATGTGTCTGTTTTCACCACTTAGTAACCCAATTTTTTATTCCTTTCATTCATTACAAAATGTTACTATAAATGTTCTTTCTCCATTTTTGTTTTCCCTCTGCTAATCAGATAAAGTGCAGAATTAATTGCTTAATGTATTTAGCTGTTTTTGGAATGGACATGTGAATGACCAATTAATGAAAACATGTTATTATAAGGATGAAAAGAGTACACAAAAGTTAATTGGTAAAAAAACAGTGGCACATGTGACCCCGTAATTTATTTTTTTTCTAATTATTTATACTAAAAATGTTTATAAAAAGTAAGTGGTAAAAACGGACTAATCTAACTTTATTTTATTTGATTTGTTATTGGTCTACCATGTTAGATCAGAGTGACTCATGGATCAGAATTTATAATTCATCATGCTAAAGACCAACCTGATGGATTGGTCGTTAACTTTTTTTTTAACTTTTAATTTTTTTTTAATTATATATTAAGAAAACCAATATACATTTAAAACTAAAATATTTCAAATAATTAGTTGGGTAAATTAGCATTCTATAATTATATTCATCTATCTATATATATATATATATACACACATGTAATAATGTACTTTGAGCTGATGTTAACTTTAAGATATTTCTTATGCTATTATACTAATTTTTATCCAATTGTTTCATTAACTTCTAATAATGTATGTTAGTACATATATCTATCTATAAGTATTTAAAAATATGAATAATTAATTGAGAATATTAGTATATATTCGACTAATTCAATATCTATAAGTACATGTCATTTTCGTTTATATCTGCTAAACAAATATAATCTTTATAAGAAGGAAATAATTTTACAACAGAAAATGTAATGATAAACTATTTCGGCAATATCTTTATTATTCATTTTTTGAGCTAGTGTTTTGTGATATATCTTGCTGTTTTCTAAAGGTGGTTATTTTTTATTGTTAGTTCATTGTATTCTTAATAATAAATTCATTTATCTTTTAAAATACGAATTTTATTCTAACCTTTTGGTTAAAGCATATATATAATATTCTAATGAAATTAAAAAAATTCAGAGGATATCAATTTATATTTGACAACAATCAAATGAGATTATTATTTAAAATATAGATAGGTTGTGCAAAACTAATAATTCCAATTTACAAACACTACTGATTTAAATATTGTGTTTTAACTTATAAGGAAAAGTGTTGTGCACTCATCCTACACTATAATTTGAATATTGAATGGAACCCACATGATAAGTGCAAACAATATTAATATAATACCTAGTCTAATTTTTTACCATTATTAGGACTTTAATTAATGAGTGCTTCTTAGAAGTAAAAAATTAATTTATTCTAAGTTAACAAAAATATAAATTTCAGAAAAAAAATTATAATTAATTTATTACTAAATTAAATTTTAATATATAGAAAAATTAATATTTATTTTTCTCTTATGAAATTCTTTATAAGTAAATACAAAGAACCCCAAAAAGAGGATCAAGGTTCTATTTATCTGGAGAAAGTTAAGCATTATTATCTAATAACATTAAAAATATTCATCAGAAAGGCCAACTTCTCAACCTAATAGACACTATTACAAGAAGGAAATTCAAGTAAGCATAGTTTTTCTGATCATCACAATACATATAGGAGCTGGATCATTATATCTGTGAAACTTCTCTCCAGTTTTGAATAGCTTTAGACACTACTTCTTCAACTAGTTGTACATCCAAAGCACCAGTATCTTCATTGTTCTGCAGAAACATCAATAACAAATAATGAATTCAATCAACAATATTAAAAGGGTAAATATAAGAATCAAAATCTCAAGATAGATATCTAAACATACACTTTAAAGTGAAATTTGTACAGAAAATGCTTTAATTTCATCGTAAGTTTTTTGATTGATTGTACCTATATAAATCACACACTTACTTTGTTTCCTAAAGCTTCTAAACTGAAGCTGTCTGCACAAGAAACCCTAGCCTGGAGCACATCAAGACCCAACTCTTCAAAGGCTTCCAATATAAACACCAGCAACCCCTGGCAACTCCTTTGACTAAGCACCTTTATCACAAAACCCTCTTCTTGCATTTCAACTTCAAGCTATAAAATCATTAACAGAAAGCACAGATTAATCAATTATATCACCAATATCTGCAGATAGGGGTAATACTGCACTACAATTTTTCCTGATATTAATTAACAATGGGATATTATTATACATAAATCTTAATATTTTCAATAGGAATGCTTCCAACCTTAAACATGAAACTGTTTTAAACACTTGGAGAAGAACTTTAACATTCTTAATGATTTAACCATCTCTAATGAAGTTGGTTTCCCCTTCTTTTTGAGATTCTCGTACCTTAGGCATTGGATCATAGTCAGCGATTTTTCGTGCCGTTGCAACTGTTAATTCGTTCAATTCCTGTAGCTTTTGCTTTAAACTTTGTATACAACTTGACACATCCAGTAACACTGAAGTTTTAGGTGGCTGCATAAACACGAAAACGTTCGGTCAATCTGAAAGAGATGATGAGAGAGTAGATTTGTGACTGCTACTGAATATACACACAAGAAAAAAAAGATCAGAGTGGAAGTACATGAATGTTAGAAATTTTGAGTGCGAAGACTCCCTAGAAAGTTTTGATGAATGAGATGAAATATATAAATTTGATGAGAGAAAGAGAATGAAAGTGATGGAAAAATGAAGTGGGGTATTGCATTATGCATGAAAAGGTTTGTCCAGAAACTGAATGAGGGGAAAATATGGCATGCAAAGAGGGAAGAAAGAGATATTGCAGAATAATGACCGAGTGGGAGTATCTGATTGAACGAAGCAGCTGTAGATTCCTATACATGGCTGTTCTCTTGTGAATCCTTGAAACCATTCTCTCTCTTTATCACCCAAACTTTTTCTCTCTCTTTCTCACAAGAGAACTATAAGCAAAGAAATCTAAGCATTATTTGATGGTTTATAAAGAGAATGATGATACAGAATCTTGTTGATCACATGTGATGCAGTTTTGGAATTACAAATTGCATGAAATGTTTAACTTCGATGAAGGGTCTTGTTTTTTTCCTCCTGAGATATTCATTGTCACTGATCCAATTTTGTTCTTCTCTCAAGCTACCAAAGACCTAGTGTGACACGGTATGTTTTACGGGGAAAGTACAAATAATAAATTATTGGGATTTTCTTAATATAAAAATAAAAAAAAAGTTCATTGAATAAATAATTCATCATATACAAACATAAAGATATTTTTTCATCAGTGCAACTATCTTTTACCATGCCTTCAACTATTACACTAATTCATTAATTGAATGTGAACTTTACAAGCAGGAAAAAAAAATCCACTAGACCTTCAATCTGATTGTAGCTTCTGTATTATTATTATTTTTAAATTATTATTTTGATCTCTATACTATATAGTATAACATAACAAGGTTTTATTTTCGTCTCATCTTAAACTTTAATAAAGTTATGTCCTTATACTTAAAATATACATGCATTCAATGTTAACTTTTTTTAGTATGACAAATATTAAATCACATTAATCTTTTAAGATTTTGAAAAAAAAAATACACACAAACTACATTCAAACGTGATTTATCATTTATTATATTAAAAAAAATAAAACCTGACATCGTTGGATTAAAAGAATTGTATCAATATATTTATTAAATATAAAAATCAAAATTTAAGGTAAGAACGAAAATCAAAATTATATTATAATTTAGGATAAAAACATAGTTAAATCTTTTCTTTTTGATAAAAAGAAAATAACTAACAAAGATTATTTACTAATACCTGCTAATCATGTACCTGCTAGTATTCTTGTATACCGTATGAATATCTCTTAACTTGCATTAGGACTTTTGTGGATAAATTTTGCAATAGCAATTCTAAAAAAATAAGAAAAATAAATAAATGAAAGTTTCCATAAAAGTAAGTTAAAAAATATTTGGAGAAATTAATTGAGAAATATTTGTAAATTTATTTTGTTTTGGTTAAAAAAACTATCTAATCAAACCCTAAATTAGTTAACGTATTGAAATGAAAATGAGTCCTACCACTAGTACAAAATTTAGTTTATACAGTGTATATTATGTCACGATTGGACAGAAACCGTTGTATAATGGTGCGCGGTGGCAGTTTTGTAAATAAATGTAACTTATATGCCGCGGTTCTCTGCAGGGTGTGGTACGAACCGCGATCTATTCTCCATCTTTTTTACAGCGGTTGCAACCGCGGCCTAAAATCCCAGACTTTTTATCGCGGCTGAATATGCCTCGATTCGGAAACCGCTGTATAAGAGCGAAAATAACCGCTGTCGTTTCCCCTGACTGCACTAGTATACATTATCCAAAGTTACCATTTACTTCTTGAAAGGCATGAACGAAGTAAGTAATTGATACAAGTAAAAAGTGTAGTGTGATGAAAAGTTAATGATGTAGGAGGAATGGAGTTTGATTTGCGACATTGTAGAGCAGTCAAAGTGGATAACAGAGAAAGGGACAACATATGCAAGCTGGTGTAAGTTTGTCGTGTGCAAAATGAGGCACCGATTATTCACGAAAGAAGAAGCATGTGGGGCCATAGATAGGGCAAGGGAAAACAGTGAAACGAAACATTCTTCTGCATGGGAACGTGTAAAACTGGTAAGAGTGGTGGTGACCGTGGTGGTGCAATGGCAGCAAGCAAGCATAGTGGGGTTATGTTGGAAGCTGGCAAAGGAAAAAGGAATCTGATGGGTCATGCATGGCAGTAGGAAGTAGCTTAGCATCTACTAACAAGTGTCAAAAACATGTTATAGCGTTAGGTGTCTTCTTTGGATGCCTCCAAGTTTTTCTCACGGGAAACCCTTTCTCTCTCTTCTTTCCCTCTCTATCTCTCTCCACACACTTCAAAGACTTTTTGGTTCTATTATCAAGTACTGCAAAAACAAAAATTAAATCATGCAATTTGTTCATTATTCTCCACTTCCTCCAAAACAAAAAGCAAAAACCCTTTGTCTTTCTCTTCCTGTCCTTTTTATTTACCTCTTGTCAATGAATTCTGTCATTGGTTCGACTTATTTGCGTATGTTCACCAAAATTTTGAAAAATGTGCTCAGATATCACTTAATTTGACAACATAATCAAGCTGATTAATTAGTCTAATCGCATTGCTTAGACCACTACACATCCATTTTCTATTGTTGCAATGAAAGCCAAAAAGGGTGTTTAAAGAAAGATATTTGTGTGTATGAAATAAATATTACAAGTGACATAAACAATTGTGGTGATGGGCGAATGGCGTGTTTAAGAGTAAACACAGCCATGATGACTGTGGAAGAATAACCATAATCGACCCATAGTCAATCTAGAGATATGACTGTTTTAATTAGAAAGATATTTTTGAACGATTTGATATCTTGATGGAGAGTATTAAATGAGACAAATTAAGATTTCTTTTTTCTGATAAAGAATAAATCATCCTTAAAGATAGATGTTTTGAATATCACGTGCAGATAAGCACATACATAAGGTCATGTTTACTTACAATGAATGAACAAAGTGATGAAAAAGTTAAAAGGGAATATAGATAAGGAAAGGGTATATCCCATACCTAAACAGTTGATACATTAGCAATGAAACACCTGTTTTACATCACTTAAATAGCTTTTACCAAGCAAATTACCCAGTAACCATATTTTTGGTATATAATCACTTACCATTTAACTTTTTTTTAAAGAATGTTTCTATTAAATGTCCCACTACACAACCAATGCAATTTTATCAAAAAAAATATTCTTTTAATAATTTCTTTTGATAATTTTTTTATAATAATTTATGTGATAGTTTATTATGGATTCGTTTTAAATATACGAACTAATAAAATAATAATGCATAATTTATTGTAAAAAAATTATTAAAAAAAATTATTAATATATATTATCTTTATCAAAACCGATCCGATCACAATTTGTGGAGTAAAGAAATCAAGAAGAGTATGAATTATGAACGATAATTATATACGTTTAAAAAAGATTTTCCTATTAGAGTTGATTAAATTAAATCTTGAAATATTAACTAGTCTAGGAATAAAACATTATAATACATGAGTAGATTACAATTCTCGTATCAAAAATTGATTTTGTGAAATTCAAAATATTACGTGGGGACAACAATCTTGCATTTTGATTTATTCCCTCTTCTTTTCAATTTAGGTTGTTCTGATGGATCACTTAGATGTTATTTGATGTTGCGTTGAGATAAATAGTCTTTCTGACAAGTTTTAATTTTTTTTTTAAGATACAAATCAAATACATTTTAAATAAAAAAAATACATATCTATTTTAAAATTAAATTTTAATTTATATACAATAATCTAATGTGTAAATAATTATAAAATATAATATAGGGACCTGTTCAAAAAATATCATTTAAATTTTTTAAAATATAAATATTGCTTTATAAAATGAGTTGAAATATAAATCTACATGTCAACTTAGGTTGTGGATAAAATGGTATATAGGAAACAAATTACCTTATTCAACTTATTTCACAATTATTTTTTCTCCCGTTTTGCATATTTTTTAGGCCAGCGGAGACTATTTTAAGTGCTTTAATAGCATATATTTTCCAACATTGATGATGACAACAACCTCTACCATGTCATCTTCTCCATTGCTCCACCGCCACCCTAATTAACCTACTTTTTGTTCTTTGTCCCTTGCTTCTTTATCCTTGAGAGTAACATTTTGGAATGACTTTGGATCTTTAACCTACACTTTGGAGTTTATAATGACTAGTTCTTTTTTGCTTGTAAGTACAATCTAAGCAAATATATTTTACACTGAACTTCATATTGCCGACGTTTTACTAAGAGATTTACTGAAATTTTTATTCCTACAAGTTTGCAAAATAATCTCATGAATTTCTTTTAGTTATATACATAGAACATTAAGTAGAGTTTTTTTTTTTTGTGGAAATTTATAAGGAGATTAACAAAATTTTGCTAGGTAATATTGTTTGATTGTTTTTATATATGTAGTGAAAAAATTATGTATGTATTCTTTGTAAAAGGGTTAAAGTATCCTAAATGTCCCAGAATCAATATATTTCAAAAATACATTATACCAACTTATTATCTCTCATAACAATTAATTTTTTATGTGTATATTTTTTTCAATAAATTAAATTTTTCATAGTTTTTATTTTATTTCATCATCATGTTCAATGTGTTTTAATGTTTTCTTGTGTTTCAGTTAGTGTGTGTTTGTTTACTTCTAATCTTTATTTTGATTGTGTAAATTAAGTTAATAGGAAGCAATTATGGTCGAGGAAACAAGTTGAAAGTCAAGAAATCATGTTTTGGACAAGAAATGATCATCCTATCAAACCGTCTAGTGTTGAGTGTCACAATTGTAGGATTGAACGCCACCAGCCCTTGCACAAGTAACATCGAACGGTAGAAAAGTTGCACTGAGCGCCACTTAATGTGAAAGGAATAGTGCTAAGCTATGGAAAAGTTGCATTGAATGTTAGTTAATGCGAAAGGAATAGTGTTGAGAGGTGGAAAATGACGCTAAGCGATGGTTTGACAAAGATCCCTTTTATGTTCTAACTGATGACGTTAACAGTGCTGATATAACGTTTAGAGGTGGTGTTGCTGGCATGTCAAAATGAGTTATTTAAACATGTTTCTCACGAGGTTTTAGTCATTATCTTCTTTCCACACTTCATTTTTTACTTATGAGAGGCCCTTTGAGGTTGTTTGGGGTGTTGGGAAGCTCCCCCTTCTCCTTCTTGGGCTTCAATCTTCATCAATGGTGTTTTTCCTCTTTTAGGGTTGATGAGGGAAAGGATCTACGAATTGGAGGTGTTGATGCGAAGGAGAGGCGTAATTGGAACATGAAGCAGTTGCTAAGAACCTTGAAAGAGGGCTTGGATCTTCTCTTTGGTTTTCATTTTTTTCCTATCTCTTCAATTTGTAAAACCATAAGTTCTCTACCATGGATGATCATTTGATGAGATTAATGTTAAAATATGGAACTCTTATGTAATTTTGTGTTGTTAATAATATATGCGATTCAAATTCATGTTAGTATTCAATTTTCATGTTTAATTCTTGATGTGGATTGATTCCATGCTTGATTTGTGGCTCTTGATGTATTGGAAAATATGACTTGAACCTAGAACTGGAATTGAATACCTAATGAAATTTTATCTAGGGATAAAGTATGATTCATTAGTAATCTTAAAACTCTTGCTCAAAGTCATTATGGATAGGATTTGAGTATATTGATGAGTTGATTTTGACTTGAATATGTGTTTGTAAAATTCATTTTGATTACATAGTAAGAACAACAATAAGCTTGTTTCAGTAAGAACAACAACACACAAAGCATAGTAAGAACTCAAGGCTTCATTTTGGGGGTTTATAGCATAGTAAGAACTCAACACACAGAGAAGCTTCATCGTACAGTATACAACATCATCAACAAAAGAGATCTCAAAATCAAACGAAGTCAAAAAAGAGAAGCTTCGAGAAGATCCTAGAAGTTTGCCTTCGCCGCAGGCAACAATTCGGAGGTCGTCGGGGGATCACTGAAGGTGGTCTATGCGCCCGGAGAGGACTCTGGACTCCTTCTTCAAAACAAAGTCGTTTCGCGTGCCCCAGATCCTGACGATACCGGAGGCGTTGACGGAGGCGACCCACTCGCTGTTGGGGGAGAAACACGCGATGGTGGCCAAATAGACATGTTCCCCGTAGACAGAGACGTGAGGGGATTCTAGAGGCTCACGATGACCACAAATCTGGCATTGGTGTAGATGATGGAGTTGGACTTGGCGTCACCGGAGACGAGGCTCACGATGCTGCAACCGACCAAGCTTTGTTTCAATTGATGCAACGGTGTCAGTTGTCGGAGGAATAAGCGGCGATAGCAAGAGAACTGGATGCACCGTAGAGTCCTTGGAAGAAGCATCGGCGGAGGAAGGCAAAGACCAGAAAAATGGCGAGGCAGAGAGGCAAAGATGAGAGAAAGAGAAAGGCCTTTTCAGATTTTAACCTAAGGGCCTGTACCCGCCGCTTGCAGATTTTAACCTTTTGCAGCCCATTATGCTTCGGTTGGGCATGTACCCGAAGCAGTAACACGTATTATGTCTCGGGTCTGAGTTGAACTGAGGTAATAACACTTTGTCATATAAAAACCCCTGATTTTGCAGTTGGCAGTGGTGAAGTGACGTGACTTTTATGCTTCGGTTGTCCTTTTACCCGAGACAGTAACAAATATAGGCACTGGTTCAAAAATAACCGAGACATATAACCACTCAGTATTAAAAAATTGTCACCACACTTTTATACGCTTCGATTTTAGTAAAACCGAGGCGTATATAACGTGTTAAAAAAGCTTTTTTTTACTAGTGTCTGATTTATTGAATGAAAAATTTGTAATTTAATAATCCAATAGTTTCATCTGACAGTTGATTTGCTATGTAGTATACTGAAATTAAGCCTCTAGGTGACATGATAAAAGTTAAGGAAACAGAAGAACTTGAAGGTAGGATTTTGTTTCACTCAACTGGTCAAACTAAGCCTTAGGTAGTTGTTGTTGGTGAAGGAAAAACATTTAAGTACATGTTATAATGTGAAATTGATGTTGCTGTTATGTTGGAGTCTTTAAACCTTTAGTGGTCTATATGTTTAATTTTTTTACATCTTTACATCTCCTATGTATTAAATGATATTTGTTCACATGGATTGAGACATTCTCAATATTTTTTTTTAGTTAAATATGTTTTCTTTTTCTTTAACTTTATCGAAAAAGACTTATTTTAATTTTCACTAAAATTAAAAGATAAAAATATATTTATTTTCTTTTTTATTTATGTATTAGTTATTGTTAATAAAAAGAATCTCATATCAATTAAAAATTTATAAACATAAACTTTATTATAATAATAAATAAATTTTCATCCTGAGTGAGATCCAATAAAAGCAAATATCAGAACCAAAATATGCTCCACAGAAATGGAATATATATTCTAAGATTAACTACCACCGATATGATTGAGTCTGGTGACTAGAAGGGTTATGTCCTACATTATTGTACTTCAAAACATGTTGTCATTAGGCTCCTACCTTGTAAACATCATTCCAAATAAATTATATATAAAACATAATCAATTTATTTTTCTCTTGTGAACTATGTCCTATACAGTATGCATGTGAAGATTAAAATTGTAGGTGAAGGTTATAAATCACATACATAACGTACACAATAGAAAGAATTAGTGCAGAATTTCTCTAGCAATTACCAACGTAGCTCTCTATGCGAAAAAGGAAAACTGTACCACAATAAGAACCATCAATGGCAGGAATGTTTGATAATTTTCTGTATTTGTATTGTTTTCATACCATGATAAGTTGTGCATGCAGTATGGTTATATCATCAAGGAAGTCGCTGTAGTTTTAATTTATCAAAATGAAATAATAATACTCTTATTTCATTACAAATAATGCTCTATCAGAATAATTTACACCTTAAACTTTTGTGGTGTAAATCTATTATTGTATGCTTATTATAGATGGTCGGATTTACCTAATGTATATGCTTATCAAATTTATTTATATTGATTTGGATAGAAATAGTAACTTTTTTGTATTTAAAGGTTTCGTATTTACAATCTTTTGTATTTATCTATATTTTTTTTACCTGAATTAAGAATTTTTTAATATTTTATTTTTTATTTATATATTAATTATTGCTTAATTAAAAGAATATGCTTAATTAAACCGTTATATTTTTTTATTAAATCCAATCCAACTCAATTAATTTTTTATTAGATTAGATCAATTATGTTACAAGTTTTAAATTTTTCACTAAAACTTATAATGTTAAAATACTTTTTATTAATTATTTAAAATACCTTTAAAAAAGTATGTTATATCATTAATGTTTAAAAAAATTAAACAATATAATACTTTTAAAATAATATTTAATAATAGAATAAAAGAGTAAATGAACAATAGTTTTAATAAAGTTAAATTAAGTCAGATCCAACGTACCGTCAATTTGAATCGTAAAATTATCCAAACTAATGAATATCTCTTATTCAAATAACAATTAACTAACTAAAATATATATAGAGAGAATCTTATAAACTTGGCATGTAGACTGCAAAATCGTGTTAGAGTATTTACATATAAAACCTTTAAAGATCAATAAAAATGTTTTATTTTAATATTGTTTTTTTTTTGTATTTTCTTCCATTAATGTTGCTTAGTTTTTCTTATTTCGTATCTATAGCTTGTTTTCCTTTTTAGGAGAAACCTGTGTGCGACTATGAAGTTAAAACTGAAAAGTGTGATGGAAGCATGTTATGTTTGTGGTGAAAAGCCAAAAGGGAAAAGGAGAAGTAACTGTACACATACATATCTGAAAAGCTTAAATGACAAAAGAAAAAAAAAAGTAGTGGTTTCATGGAATTGTTAGCTGCAAAAGAGAAAATGAATACAACAAGAATTATTGTGATATTTATTTGTGATGCATGTTGCTGTTGATTCACGTGGCTCACAAGTTGGCAGAAGAAGTTGTCTCTTATAAAACAAGTCTTACAACATATACTAATTTAGGTTGACTGCCTGTGTTAAGGTAAAGGATTTCTATCTATTTAGTGCAAATTGAACACCATAATCTTCATTGTCTTTGGGATTTACTACTTGAAATCTCGTTTTGAGTTATAGAATGGATGACTTCTATTGGTGTGATGCATTCTTAGAATCCTATTGAGTAATTTGGTCTGGATTTTAAGCCTAACTATTAGAAAGTAGGTTTAAGCCTAACTCAATCCCACAAAACCAGCTTGTAAGGTGAGGTTTGCACTTCACTTCTTTAACCATGACTCTGATACCATATTAGAAAATAGGTTTAAGCTTAACTCAACCCCACAAAACTGGTTTGTAAGGTGAGGTTTGCACTTTACTTGTATATTATAATTTGGTCTTATTTCTAGTCAATGTGGGACTTCCAACACTTACTCAATCCTACAAAATCATTTTCTAAGATGAGATTTGCACCCACTTATATATTATAATTTGGTTTTATCTCTAGTCGATATAGAACTTTCAACAAGATTTGTGGAGAAAATGTAAACATGAGCAGAAGTTCAAAATGAAATCTCTTTGATTTAACCAAGAACTTGTGTCTCAGTTCTTGTTCATGATCAATAATGGTTGATATTTGACGAAGCGAAGACTTGAAAATATCCTGATGTTGGTCGACTCTTCTAGACAAAGATACAACATCAAATGGTCGTAAAGATATTTTGTTAGTTTTTATGATTTGTCAAGTCAATTTTGGATTGATGTTCAAGGATTAATATATATACTGTGTATACGTGAGTCTTGTTTAAGACTGAATCTACTTTATTTAATTTATGCCTTTACTTTAATCCACTAATAGGGTGAAAACACACTCCTATATTTGTTTTGTTTACATAAAGACAAATGAACAAAGTGAGGAATCTCTCTTAAAAAGGTAAATGCTTAGTTTTGGTGAGAAGAATTTGTACTGTCTAGTTTACTATCATTACAATTTTTTACTAAAATATCTACGAAAGTTGATTGTATAATGATTCATAAAACCTGAGCATGAAGAAGGAGTAATTATGTGAATAATCTTTGTCGTTTTTTAATTAATTAATTAATTAATTAATTAATTATTGGTCGATTTACTGTTATGTGAACAATAGCAGAAGTCACAAATCTGATTCTGTTGCATGTTTGTGTGATGACGACCCGTGAACAATATATTCCATTTACCACTTTCTTAGACATTGGAATTTCAAGTTTCATGAGCAAATATTAATTATTTCTTTCATAGTAAGCTAGTGTGAATTATTGAGAACAGCATTTATTATATATGTTCATAACAGTCTCCTTCTATGCATAAATACAAAAATATATGAAATAAAATGTCGTCGAATAAATACCCTTTTGATATATACAATATATAATATGATGTTTCCAAAATAATGTGAATTAGGAACACGATTACGTGGTGGATGCATGATGCATGCAAGTGCACTTCCTCTATTCATAATATATATATATTGTCTCAGCATTGAAAAAGAATATTTCAGAATAAAACAAAACAAAAAGTTTTATATATATAATAATAAAGCTTAAATACTGATTTAGTTTTAATTTTTTGTTAAGTTTTTTTAATTTGGTTTTAATATTTTCTTTTTTTTAATTTGATTCTAATATTTGTCTATTTTTTTCAATTGAATCATTTTAACTAACATTGTTAGAATACTTAATGACGAACTTTACATAGAAAAATATTTTATGTTTCATGACATTGCTAGATGTGACGTGGCTCATTTGAATTAGTTTTGATTTATTCGTGTAATCATTCACATAGTTTTTATTTTGGATGATTTTTCTCAAATAGATTTTTTATTTTTTTTAATTGGATTTTTATTTTTGAAATTTGAAACAATTAGGTCATTGTTATTAGTTTTGTACTAACGTAGTTAAATGTGTCACATGCTCGTATGTGATTTTTTTAAATTTTTAATTCTTTTTATTTTCATTATTTTCTTTTAGAAAAATAAAATTTTTGTCACGTGTCAAGTTGACATTATGTTAATGATAATGTGATATGACACTGACAGTACCACATGTCATTAACAAATCACGTGTCATTGCATTTGTCTCAATTTGGTCTTTATATTTTTATTTTGTCTAAATTTGATTTGGGTATTTTTATTTTGTGAATTAAGTAATTTTTTTATAAACTTTGTTGAAACTATGTCAACGATTATGTGTGCTTGTCGGTATTTGATTGTCTCCTCCCTTTCTTTTTATGCGCTTTTGAATGCGTGTTTCAGTGGTCTCTTATTCATTTAAGTATATTAATATTGGACAAGATTGTTGTATATTTGTATGTATTGATGTTTGAGATGCGTGATGCTAAATTCAAAGTTGTAGTCCATCATGGTGATGTGATCTTGTATTGAGTGAGATTTTGAAGACTCTGTAACATCTTTAACAAGGTTTTATGGTGTTTTGAAGGAAAACTTTCTTTAAAAAAGTGAGGATTTTTTGCACGTAAAACACTTGAGTCATAGAAGTTTTCATAAGGTTATTTTTTACAAAACTTGAATTATCTTAACATTTCTAAAATACGTTTGGCACGTTCTAAAGAAGTCGTCTGACACCTTCTACATGAGTCGTCTAACACTCCCTACAAGAATCGTCTAACGCTTTCTGTATGAGTTATCTAACACTTTTTAACTTTCAAGAAAAAGAGGACCTACAATAGCATTAACTTATCTTTGAAAATGAGACTTTCATTGGATTTTTCATTACATCCAATTATACAAAACACTTAACATAAATCATGGGTTCAAAATCCCAGGGAATACATCAAGGAAAACTTGAGATAGAAAGGAAAGTAAAATCTCTAGGTTAAGCTCAAATCCATTTACTCATTTCTTAGTTGTGCACACCACCATCTACATGAACATTTGTTCTGGTGCAATCACACAGTCATTGCAGGGTAATGCCACAAAACACACAAGTAGACAAGAAGAGTAAGCTAACATATAAAATACATAAGAGTACATACTATAAGAGTACATCACTATTCCTTAGGATATCATAACCAAACTCATGTCATCTATCATTTCATCAACATAAGTACATCAAGTATTATGGGTTGATGCTAACATCTTTTCGAAGGAGTTTCTTGTTTTTTTTTAGTTTTGAAATTATTGAAATTATTGTAAACTTTAGTATTCTACAAAATTAATAACAATCATAAGAAAAAAGATATAACACAATCCTCTAATAAAAAATCAACATCAACGTCATTAATTATTTTGTTATTAAAGTGGAAAACAAATGAATAAACAAAGTAAGAACATCAAATTACGGTGTTGCAAGTTGCTGAGGATGGAGATGAGAGAGAAACAAATTGGATAAGTGAGAAAGGTGGGTTAGGGTTAGGTGGGTGTTTCTGATTTTTCCAGTTGGGGCTAGTGTAGGGATGATAGAGAGAATATTGGAGTGAGAGAGATAAAAAAGAAATGATTGAGAGGGATGATGGATGAGAGAGAGGTGAGTAAGGGTTTAAGGGATTCTTATTTTTATTTTTTTAGTTTTGAGAATGAAAATTTTAAATACCCTTGACCTTAATACTTAAAATCCATAATATATGAGGGTATTTTTGTCTACTAAAACCCAATACTGTTTGTCAAAATGTATTTTATGATATAAACTGGTAATTTGATATATGTGAATTTGGATCATTACATTTATTACATTTAAAAAAACAAATTTTAAAACATAAAAGATAGGATTTAAGGAGAAAAGTATTACTTAAGTAAAAATGTAGTTACCCTAAAATTTCCTTGAAGCAAATATGCCTAATTAAACATTCAAAGGCCTATATTTTCAACTCCTCTTTTGCTCATCGCACCCTCCATTAAACATCTTTTCATTAAGTTTGTTATTTTACTGTTCAATTTTGTCTCTCTCCCATTACACTCCTTCGCACACACTCCCTCGTCTGATTCTTCTTCTGCTGTTTTTTTTCTTCTTCCTCTTTTTCATATGATAGAAATTAGTTTTCGATATGTATAAGACAGAATAAAAACAAGTTTATGTCGTATTACTATTCTATTTTAGTATAAAATTGAACCCAACAAAATATTTCTGTGCTAAATATTTAACCAAAAATTGTAACAGAATACAACTTATTTATGTGAAAAGTATTTTTATATATATAAAAAAAAAAACAAGAGCAATGGGCACAGAAAGATGAGCATGGGTATGGAAAAGTTAAAAATTAACATTCAACACCATATTTTAATTCCTCTTTACTTCCACCCTTTATTTGGTTTGGTCCATTAAGCCCTAAAAGCACTCCTATAATTACTAACTGCACCCTTATAATAAGAGGAAAGGATTCTTAGGGTGTTGTTCCCTCCAACACTTCAAGTTCTCGTGTACCTTTTTACTATTTTTTTTATTCCAAAAATACTTTATACTTCTTTATTATTATTTTTTATTCCAAACATATCTTACACTTTTTCATTATTTTTAACAATTTTTCTTTTTCTTTTTCTGCATTAATGAAGCATTCACATGCTTCAGATTTGAACTTGTGATATATTGCAAAATATAAAATTAAGAGGAAAATTCAATATTAGTACTTCTATTACTTTCATTTTATAAACTTAAAAGTTATATACAATTACAAAATAATAAACATAATAATATTAACAGTAAATAATAATATATTAATATTATTATATATTAACTTTATAATGACGAAATAACTAAATAAATTCTAAATCTTTAAAAAATAAATTTTCTTTTATATTTTAAGTATTTAATAATATTTTTATATTATTTATCTAATAAATTAAATACTTTATTCAAGTTATTTGAGTCAAACATGTCGGTAAGTTAAAACATAATATAATGTTAAAAATTATAGATATTAAATATAAAAAAAAACACACACATATATAAACATTTTTTTAAAAATTTAAAACAAAATCTGAATTTTACATTTTACAATATATCACAAACTCAAATATGAACAATATGAATGCCCCAAAAATGTAATATTTAAATAATATCAAAAGTGTATCATCTTAAAGTTTAAAAATGGATTAAAACATGTAACTAATCAGAGTGAAATTCTTAATAAATTGAGTCTATTTTTTATTTGTACTAAACTTTGTAATCTATTTAACATAACCTGGCATAATAGCATATTTTAATCTATTTTTAGAGTTCTAGTTATCACTGATATCTTCATTGATGTTGCATAGAAAGAAGAAGAGCGAGATAACAACACAGGGAGAAAAAAAAGAGAGAAAATATGAAAAAAAAATACTCTTTCCCATTTTTTTTTTCAGAATTCATTTCATGTGCTCTGAAAAGCTCTTTTTAGAACACATTTCATTTACATGTGCTTCAAAAAAGTCATTCGGAAAGGTATTACATGAGTTTTGGAAATTCCATTATGAAAAAGTTATTCTGAAATACATTTTATACGTTTTCGAAATTCTGTTCTGAAAATCACATTCCAAAAATTGTTTTGAAAATCATGTTCCAAAAATGTTATTCCCAAAATTTTGAAAAACTTGTTCGGAAAAATTATTGAAATATGTAATTTAGAGGTCACTTTTTCCAGAGGCAGAATGGTCATTATAAAAATTTGAAAGGGTGTAAGACTAAATTGTGGGGGTGGAAGAAGTAAAATGTCTAAATATGATGCTTGTCTTTTCAGATTCATGGGTTCATTCTAAAAACATAATATGCAATATTATTTTTTAGGGTAGAATACGTTAATAATGTAGTATTATTGTGTAATAATATTCCATGCTGATGTTATTATTAATTCATTTTGAAGTTTCTGAACAAGAGATGAAAAAAATTGTATAGTATTTTTGTGAACTCAATATTAATGAAAAATACTTGAATCAATTGAACAAATATAAATATAGATAATATTTGATTTTTTAAAAATTAAATAAATAAATAGATACATGTAGTTTAAATAATTTTTCTACTCATTCTTTTTTTAAATTATTAAAATATTATGTATTAATTAGTTATTTGTTAAGATTCTTTATAAAATTGAAAAAATGGAAGAAAAACTAAACATGAAATTTAAATAAATAAATGAAATATTTAAAAGTATATAGAATTAGAAATAATAATAAGAGAAAATGAAACCAGAAAAACAAATTCAATATGCTTAAAAGAAAATAAAAATAATTATCAATAAAAATTAATTTCAACATAGGAAAACGCTACTATAATAAATAGGATTGAAAATTTACATCAATGACAAGTTCAAATATCATTAAGAACTGGAAGAACTTTTCAGAAATTCATATTGTGTATGTAAGTTTTTTTTTGCTGCAAATTGAAATCACTAGTGCAAATTAATGCTGTTTAACGTCACACGTTAGACGTCGGTTAAGGATAAGAGCGACGTATATTGATAACAGGTGGCATTTCCATAAATAAGTTGGCAATATAAGCGTCTGTTAAGTAGATTTCCGACGTCTATAGAATTTTAGACGTCACCCCTTCCAACCTGACGTCTACATTTCTGACTGTTAGGTGAAAAGTCATTTCATTTCCCCTTATAGACGTCGGTTCCTTGGGACCCCGACGTCTATATGATGGAAATTAATGCTGCTCACCTACCTATCAGACATATAGACGTCGGACTCCTGCAAACTATCGTCTATATGTCTGTCAGGCAGGTGAATAGTCACTCTTTCCAGCCTTATAGACGACGGATCCCGCCACATTGACTGGGCCTCGACGTCTATATGGCTGAAATTAATGCTACTGACCAACCTGTCAGACATATAGACGTTGGATCCCGTCACATTGACGTCTATATACAATTGTAGACGTTAGTTGCCTCAGGTACCGACGTCTATAGTCCTATCAAGTATGTGAAAAGTCATTTGTTTCCGCCCACTAGACGTCTCATCCCGCCAAGCCGACGTCTATATACAACAGAAATATTAATTTTTAAATCGAATGGACGTCATATTAGTCAGACGTCCGACGTATTTGCTATTTTAAACGTCGGTTCTGTGTACAAAAGACGTCTAATTTCTTGTTCAATAACATTGCGAACCAGTAAGTTTGCGAACCAACACTTTGATCGTCTTTGCCTTTTCTCTTCGCTGTTCTGCATTTCCAAGTAAGTTTCCTCTCCTTTTAACTATTTAATGTTGTTTTTACTCCGATTAAAGTAATCTTTGATGTATTATCTCTCATTTGAACCGATTAAAATGACTTTTCGTTGTTTTTTGGTGTGGTTTTTTTGTTGTGTCTTTGTGTAGCATAGTGCACCTTCTCCCTTTGCTAGTTTTCTCGTAAGGAAAACTTGCGTTTTTTGGATTTCTCACGGCATTTCAATCCAAGGACGAACTTGGGTTGTTGCCTATGTTCATTCCGACCGCCAACAAGAAAGTATACAGTATTCTTACCGTATTCTTTTTCATTGGCGGTCGGAATGGACCTAGGCAACGACCTAAGTTCGTCTTAGGGTTGAAATGCCATGAGAAGTCCAAAAGACGCAACTTTTTCTTACGAAAAGACTAGCAAAGGAAGGAGGTGCTACTACGCTATCCCAAGACATGACAAAAACCGCACTAAAACACAACAATCACTTCATAGACGTCGGTTAATGTACAAACCGACGTCGATGATGTCCCAAAGACGTCAGTTAATGCAATGTTTGACGATTTTATAGACGTCCGAGGTTTTATAGACCGACGTCTAAGGTAAGATTAGACGTCGATTAGCGTATTGTCGGATGTCTTTGTAGACGTTGGACTATTGAACCGGACCGATGTCTATATCAACGTCGCACCTGCGAAAAACCGACGTCCCATTAACGTCACCGTATAGACGTCGGTTCTGTTGCTGACGTTAAAAGCCCAAAATAATTAACGTCTAAAGCCCTTTCTGTACTAGTGAATTGTATATAAGAGAAGGTTTAGTATCTATCCAATGTTAAATAGAAAAAAACTCTTCAAAAATCATACAGTGCAAACCATTCCAATTTAAACTTACATTTTAAAAGTAAAATTTAAATTACCTAATGCAAACATTTGCAATAAAAACTGTTATAAAAATAGATTTATACTTACTAAAAATATAACAAAAGAAATAATCTTTCTTAGGTACTCAATTTTATATCCCTTTGAGGTATTAGAATTAGGAATTAAAACAAAAAATAATTTATTTGATTTAACTTTTTTATTAGGAAATATTGTGTTCAGATTATTATAGTTCATTAACTTATATATGAAGGAATCATATATAAACATAGTCTCAATTAAAATATTCATAATAAGCCACCTGTGAGAGCATAATTAAATACAGTTTTCCTAATAATTTTGTTTACGAAGGAATCAAATAAAATATATTAATTTTATTGAAATGAAATGTAGGAATATTACGTGGAAAAGGAATACATTGAATTTGTTTAACATGTTTGGACTACAATTATTTTTGGGAGATATATTTGTCTAACTAGAAATTAATAAGTAAGATTCTTAACTTCCGTCGAATAAAATCACCGAATAAAGGTGTTAAATTATGTTTGGATTGTAGTTACTTCTAGAGATATATTTGTCTAACTGCAAACTTTGTTGATGAAAACTGGAAATTGACAAATAAGATTTTTAACTTCTATCGAATGAAACCATCGCATACAGGTGTTAAACTGGAAAGTGTTGTGTTTGATTGCCTAAAGCAATGGAGTATTGATAAGACATTTTTCTTTATTAAATTGGACAATGCTTCTGTCAATAATAATTTGCAAGATATTCTTAAAAGCCATCCTTATGTTCATAAAAATTTATTATGTGATGGTGAATTTTTCCATGTACAATGTTGTGTCACACTCTTAATTTGATAGTTGAAAATGGTTTAAAGGTAATTAATAAAGTATTCTATAATATTAGAGAGAGTATTAAATCATTTAACTCTCAAATTCAAAATTTGTGTTAATGATGTTAACATAAATATAAGTATAGATTTGAGATTAGATATGACTATAAAATGAAATTAAACCTATTTAATGCTTCAAAGTACAATCAAATATAAGAAAGTTTTTAAAATTCTCATTTATACAAATTATAAAAATTCTCAACCTATTTACTTTCTAATTATTAAATTTTTTATTTATTGTTTATAATTTTATATATTGTTATTGATGATGGTGATGATGCTGGACGATCATGGTTTTTTATTATATTTTATTTTGTAGGTACTAACATTCAAAATAATAAAGAGGTTGCAGTTAAGTTTGTAAGTGTTTTTAACCAATTGAGTTTTGGATTATACAGGACTTTGAATTTGAGTGATTTTGTATTTCATTCATTGAGATTATTGTCCTTTGATTGAGAATTTTTCTGTTATGCGGTAGAATCGAAATGATTAGAGTAATATGTCTGCTCCTTGTTCAAAAGTAGAATTTTAAAATGACATTTTTATACTGCTTGTTATAACATTTCATAGGAATAAAAATACTTATGACTGCTGCACTGCTAAGATTATAGATTATTATTATCATAGAGAAAATTTCCTTAATTCAAATTGATTGAAGGTTATGCACAAAGACTAGTATTTTCATTTGTAAAATGACAAAGAAAAGAGATTTATATTATGGAATAACAAATTATCTTAATTTTCTTAAAGAGTTTTTGTACAATATTCAATGTTTAACATTCATGATAATATTATTATCATTATTGTATTTTGCTTAATTTTACTATTTTATTTTTATATTTATATTTAGATTTAATTGCTTAATTATTCTCAAATTCAGATATTAGTGTTAAGTTTACTCTTTCTAAAAAGTATTTTTTAATTAAAAAATATATTCTCAAATGGTCGATATATTTTAGAATGATTATTTTGATAAATATTTCTAAATTTGAAAAATATTTAAGAATCTAGAAAGATTTTCCAAAATACACAATTTAAAAAATATTTTTATATTTTAAATTGAGTCTTTTGATAAATATTTTTCTTCATCTGAAATATTTAAAAGTAATATATTCTAAATTAAATATTTCGAAATATATTTTCATTTTTAAACTACTCTTTACAACATACAATCCGAAAAATATTAAAAGAAGAGGTGTAAGGGACACTTTTATTTTTTTATTATAATTTTAATAAAAGGGTAATTTGGGATGGATTTTATATGGGTGCAAGAAGAAAAAGGGAAGTGCGGGAAAAACAGCCCTTATTATTTTTGTTACAGCGTTTATACAACTTTTGGTCTCACAAAGCAGAGTTTCTGAAAACCATTAGAGGCGTCTGTATAACCATTATAGAAAAAAAGAAATAAATAAAATGACTGATGTAATTAGACGGTACAACAAGAATTGAGGATATATGATAAAAATATATGAAATATTTCATAACCATTACACGATTTTATTTTATTTGAAAAAAAAAATTAAAATTTATTAATTATTTCTTTCTATTTACAACAGAATGGTTTACGTATTAAATATTAGTCGAGATTTAGGTAGTTTGATATTTTTATTATCATTGTTTTGAAACCAAATCAATCCTATAAATACACCTGTCGTGCATAATAATTTAAAAAAAAAGTGTATTTAAATAATATTGCAAACTTTTAACTTAAAAAAATTTATGCTATTCAGAAATTCGTCCTCTCCTACATAGATTGTATTTGTAAAAAATATTTTCATGTTCAAGTAAATAAAATAGGTCAGAAAATAATTAATGTTATAATAAATAAACATAATTAATTTATTTTAGGTTTAATAGGTTTGGAGGTTCTATATTTGAGAGTTTGTTTCAATTGGATTCTCTAATTTTGGAATTGATCAATTAGGTCTTTAATTTGGTCAATTTGATTCAATAATAGCCTTTCCGTTAAATGTAAATATAGTTAACGACATGAACTTTTTGAACATGTGACAAGCTGAGCCTTCCAGGTGACACTCTTTGAGGTGTATAGATGGATTATAACATTTTAAAATTATTGGCAAAATATAACATTGCGTGAGACTAGGTATATGTTCCCCAACATCAAGACTTCAAGCCCCCTTTAGCACCCAGAAAACATGAAAATAAAAAGCAAACAAAAACAGTTTACATATCAGTTCACATATCAGAATAGGAAACAAAGGTAGTTTTTTCCTCTCCAGCAGACCATACGCTGTAGCTACACCATCTTCTACATCCATCAAGCAGAATGAGCAAACCAAATCCCAGATTCTAAGCTTTGCCTATGAAACAACTGTTATACCCAGCGTCTTCCATCAGGGATGACAGATTGACATTTCGAGCTCCATGCTCAATGTCCTCAATGGCCTGTAAAACAAAATCCCATCAGACTAGCATCCCTCTCAATGTTGTTATGCTACAACATTCATCACATCCCGCTCTTACTCACACTCACACGCACACAACACACACTTATCGTTTTCAAGCCCAATAGACAATCAACAATCAGAAGATGAACCAATCAATAAGCGACGCTCAAAGAAAAGGAAGAAGAGAGGAAAACGCACTTTCGTCCTTCGACACTGGCAACGGTGCTATTGGAGGCGCTTGGCGTTTGAGGGAAAAGAAAGCAAACCCTCGGACGAATAGGGAAGAGAGTGACGTTGGTGACGCCGGTGAGGAAGCGAACTTTGGTGAGGGCAGCGGTAGCCATCTTTGTCGACGGTGGTTTCGTTCATTCGATGGAGACTCATCTCAGTTCGAGCCACGAACTTTCTCTCTCACGCGTGGACGAGTCTTGTTGGTAATGGTTGACGTCGGCGACACCTTGGGTCGAATGGCGACAGCTCCGGCGGCGAGTCGCACCGCCGACGCGACCCTGGTTCGTGGCTCGGGAGGCGGCGACTAGAGTGCGGCGCGAATGGAAGGCGAGTTCTTCTCTCGCACGCGAAAAGTAAGAAAGGAGAAGATCCGATGCTGCGGCTAGCGACGGTCCTGTGGCGCTTGGCGTCGCCGGCGATGTTTCAGACTGGATGGAGGACCCCATGCGGTGGCCGTTTGGTCAGAGACTGAGACAGAGTTGTTGAACGGTGGAGGCGAGCGTGGGTCTCTTGCTCAGGGAAGAGAACCCTAGGTCTATTTTGCCAATAATTTTAAAATGTTATTATCAACCTATACACCTAAAACACTACTACCTGCAAGCCTCAACTTGCCACATGTTCAAAAAATTCACGTCGTTAACTGCATTTAACGGAAAGATTATTATTAAATCAAATTGACCAAATTAGGGACCTAATTGATCACTTCCAAAATTGGAGGACCCAATTGAAACAAACCCCCAAATATAGGGACCTCCGAACCTATTAAAGTTTTATTTTATTATGTATTATTTATATTATGTTTATGAATTTTTTTATTTAGATAGACTTGACCCAATTAAGTAATTACCATAGTTAGTCTCTGATTAATCTATCTGCTTAATCGTGCTTTAATTACTACTGAAATGTAGTCTTCATATATGATCAGACCTAAAGACTAATTACTTTTGAGTGTAGGTGGCTTAGATGCTCCCAAATATCTCTTGTCTTTGTCGAATCATATTAGGCCATGCCACTTCCTTGCATGGTTTAGACCATTAGGTTCGAGGACATTTTAAGCATGTGTTGAGATGTCCTTGAACACCACTATAAGAAATACAAGTATTATAGACAGTCAAAATCCGTTGCAAATTTTAAAAATTCTTCGATAGTGATATTTTTTGACGAATTTTTGGCGAACTAATATTCGTCGATAAATGTGCAGTCGGTAATATTTATTGACAGAATTTGATATCTGTTAATAATTACCAAAAGAAAAAATTGTTGGTAATTATATGTTGCTAATTATCAAAAGATATATTCATCGATAATTACTGAAAAATATATTCATCAGTATTTATCAAAAGAAAAATTCATCAATAAATATCGCGATTTGGTTCACCTTGTTCCTCCTTTCTCTTTCTTCTTCTTTCATAACTTTTCATTTTTTTTCTTTGTCCTCCTTCATTCCAAAACCAAAATCAAAACGCATCTTCATTCCAAAACGAAAACAAAAAAACCTAAATTATAATTTGGTTTGCGGTGATAGTTTGCAACATTTGTCTTATTTGGGATGATTTCTCGTGGCTTGCGATTTGCATTTCAAGGTGTTGTAATGGAGGTCCAATATGATGTGTTAATTGGCATCATGGTGAAGCTCACATATGCTTTCACATTTGTTGGGGTTTCTCAGGTGGTTGTTAGAAATAGTACTAACTCGTAAAGATATATGAGGTTGAACTGTGGCTGCATTAGGTGCAATGGTTCTCTCACGGTTTTAAATTTGGACTACGTTGCTGCCAAGCCCAATTGGTTTGGATCTACAATAAAAGCATGTATTACCGAAGGTTTATTACCGACGACCTTTAGGCCTTTGGTAATATATTGGTGAAATTAAATACCGAGGGCTTTTCTCCATCGGATTATATGCGAACCACATCTTCATCCAACAATTCTCTCAAGAGATTCACCCACACACATCTCTTTTTCTCTTGAACCTTCGCTCGTCTCCAATCCATATTTTGAGTTCCTTCGCCTCAGATTTTCATTTGCCAGCCATGATTAGTCTATAAATCTTCATTCTCCCATACATTTCTCCCTTACCTCAGCCTAATCCAAATCCACTTTTCACCGATCAAACCTATCCTTATTGTTCTATCTTCACTTTTGCCCGATTAAAACCTCTTTTCGTTCCATTCCATCGATTCAATCATGGAATCCTTTCTCTCCATCCATCAAAACATCCCAAATCCCCAACCCTAGAATCTACACTGATCAAACCACTCAATCTAGGGTTTGCCTCCGTTGTTCGTCATCCGTTGTTCTTCTTCTTCGATTAACTTGATCTATGTCAGTTTCTATGGTTCCTCGTCGATTTGCCTTGACCTAGAGCTATCAAGAGGTATTCATAGCATAGGTTAGGCGCGTCTGCACGGAGGTAAGTATTTTCTTTGCCTTTCCATGTTGTCTTCGATTAATTGTCTTGATTTGTTTTGGTCTTGTATTGATTCAATCTATGCATTGGTTGTTCTCCATTTTCTGTGTTGTAAATCTATTTTGAGTCATTTGTCTTGAGTGTTTGTCTTCACTATTATGAGTTTCGTGTTTAGGATTCTATAATTTTGTGTATGTGGGTTTTCTGTGCTTTGAGTCAATGTTTCATTATTTTAATACCATTTCTTATCACTGAATGCAATCTGTTTATATAAACTAATCACTGTGATCTTCAAAATTTAATTCTCAACTCAGTATGTTTCGGAATCTGATTTAAATATGAATCCAAAAGGAAGGGGTTTGTATGTTCAAATCAGGGGATTGTCCAATTGTTAAGGGAAACGAGTCCCGTCTCAATCAATGCTCAAAAGGAAATTTAGAAATTCAAGAAATGTAGAAGATTCCCTATGTTTTAGTGGTAGGGAGTTTGATGTATGTCTAAGTATGTGCGCGTCTGGATATAACATACATAGTTAGGGTTTTTGACGAATAATTAAGAAATTCATGAATGGATGATTGGAAAGAAGCTAATAAAGCTATGAAGTTTTTCAAGAAAACAAAGGTTTATAAGCTCACATATATAGAGTCATACCAGCTAAAGATCATTAAGTATTCTGGCATAATTTTATAGAATGCTAAGATAGTTTAAGATCCACTTCATGTTACATTTTCATGCTAGCTGGTGGTGTGGTTTCTTGACCTAGTGCTAAGAAAACCTTTATGGCTTTATCCACTATGGTTTTAGAATTTGTAACATCCCATAAGGCATCAAATCAAAGTATATGAGTGATTTTTGTCACAGGGCTACGTATAATGAAAGGAATTGAAAGACCACTTAGGTTATACTGTAATAACAAAGTGGATGGATTTCCATAAAACACATAGGGACAAACTCCTTGATGGTATATCCTTTTAATAATGCTGCACCCAAGGTCTTCCATAAGCATATTACTCACAAGAGTGCTTTACAATTTGAGGAATCTTTGGTTCATTGAGAGTTAGTCATTTTTTGTATGTTTATGTTCTATGTTTTGTTTTCATGTATACATTCTGGTTTATTATTTAGAAATTACACTCTGTATATTAAGGTTATTGTGTTGATTTCATTGAGATAAAGTAAGGATCAGTTAGAAATAGATGTGTACAGGTCACCTTCACATAATTTTCATGCTACACATTTCATGATGAATCCATGTCATTTGGTTATCTCAGCATTAGTGATTATTATCAGGTTTGGTTGCGATTACAATGAAAATTGTTTTGGTTCTACACATAATCAATGGATGAGACCTTTGAACATGCTCAAGGTATATAATGACAATTTTAAGCTCATAAAATCTAACACATTATTTGTAAGGATTTATATGGATAAATATATTTGTGATTATTGAGATTATTAGCAATTTGAGTCATTTATATATATATATATATATATATATATATATATATATAACAAATCAATAAATGTGTTATAAGACCGTTATATTTTATTAATCAGTTTTATAAAATAATCTAATTAAGTAAATATGACTAAGAATATATATGTCATGAAAGATATATTGTGAAAAAACTAGTAATAATTTTAATTTGTTGAAAGAACCAAATTGAAATTATTTAAACTTAGAAAAAATAATCAATAGAGATTACATAAAAGAGTCATGATTCTCATCACGCTCATTATTCTCATTCCTTTCTCACTATCCGATCACGAGAGAAAACTAGGAAACCTAAAGTGTTCTAAAAGGAAGATAAAACGTCAATATTATTTTATTAATTGTTTCCAATAATCATTCATTCATGTAAGCTTCGATTTTCTGTTTTAAGGAGACTATGGAACCGTTTTTTTTAAAGGGTTTAGTGATTATTAATTTTGATACGTGAATTAATAAACCAACATGCATAACCCTCACAACTACATATACGTGAATAGGAAATATGTTGAAATGAAGACACTAAAACTTCTTTGATAAGAAATTGACACTGATTTTATAATAGAAACGTTCATCTGATTGATTTCTAATAGAAGCATTTAAGGTTGTATTTTTCTTATCGAACAATAAAAAGGTTGTGTGTGTTTTAGGAGTGAAAAAGAAACTAGAATACGTACCTTTCTGCTTATGTTGATTGCATGTAGCGTCAAGCAAACCCTAGTATCATTAATAATGAAATGGTGAATGAGTAAAAGATACTATACTAATTTATTTTTAAGTATGTGTGTGGGTGTAACTCTCGTGCATGTCATAATTTTAGGGCAAGACGGCATTAACATTTCACTCATAGTCTTAATCGCATATTCATGGCAACAACGAAAGAGAGAACTGATGGTCAAACCATGGATTATTATTCACCAACATTTAATACATCACCTATTAAAATTAATTACTATCAACCGACACAGGAAAAATCTGCATGCTATAGAAATGAATATTGCGTAAAGTTTGATGAAGAAAAAATAAAGTTTACGTAATATGTAAAGTTTTCCGAAGATATATGACGTGATAAAAAAAATAATAATAAATGTGTTTAATATATAATCTTTATGTAAAGTTTACTTAATATTGTTATTATTAATATCATTATTATCTAGGAATTATTCTCTCAAACAATTTCTTTTGTATTTGATAAATTATATGTATTTGTGTTAGAGTTTTTTTTACCAACATTTATATCACACGTAGATAAATTTTTATTATAAAAAAATTTAATATTGTATGGCATGAAAATTTATCAAAATCACATTATTGGTAGTTTAAATGTGTATGAAGATTCTTGTACACAATATATTAAAAATAAGGTTTAATCATTTAGAACATCTCAATTTCTGCAAGATCGTTTCAAATAGGTTTCCGTATGGTAAATACTCTTAATCAGGTTTTTTATTGTGAAAAATTGAATCAATTTAGACATCGTTGTTAGTTCCGTACTAATACGGTTAAAGGAGGTAACACGTGTCACTTCATGGTTTTTTTGATTTTTTAATTATTTTAATTTTTATTATTTATTTATTTTTAATTTTTTAAATAAAATAATAAAAAAATGTCACGTGTCAAACTGATATTGTGTCATGTGACAATGACAGTGTGACATGGCACTGATAGTGCCACATGTCATTGTCGAGCCACATGTCATTGCATTAGTTTCAATTTGGTTCCTGTATTTTTATTGTGTCTTAATTTGATCCCTATATTTTTATTTTATCTCAATTTAATCTTAATTTTAAAAATTTAACAATTTTGTTGCTCTTCAAATTCAAACAAAATTTAAATTGTATATAAATTGAATATTTTACCAGTCCCTTCTGGCATGTTTGGATCCGTTGATTTATGCATTTTCTCATCTCTTTGCAACTGGGATTCTTCAATAGAGGGAGGGGTTAGTATTTTTCAGTCCCTACCAGCTGCTGCATTGCTAAAGTTCAAGGAGGAGATGGAGGCTCTCAGCCTCTTGATTTGAGCACTTACTATATATATGAAGATGAATAAACCAACATGAAATGTGAGATCTGTTGATGCCACATTCCTTTTAGGCCTTTAATGTTTGTATAAGTATATAAATTATTGGGATAAACTTAAATTTAGAGATTTATTATTTTATTAGTTTTGAGTTTGGTAATATTTGGTTTCATTTGATAGAGATCAAATAGGGGATGAGTAGTTATGAGTTTTTGTTTATATAGGTAGAATATTATTTTGTGATAGAATAAGGAGATTTTATTTTTAAGTTAGTTGATATTTTATATTCAGTTTTTATTATTTGTAATTGGTCCAAGACCCTATTTGCATCTATTTAAAGGTTGCTAAGGTTTAATGAAAAATAACCCACAATGAATTGAAGAGTAATATTATTTGTGTGGGTCACCGTTTTTAACTCATCTCCTTGTTGCACCCAACACAAATATCTACTTGCTTTTCCAAACATTGAAACTTCACCTCATGTACTGTAATATTATGTTGTATTCATTATATTTTGTTGTTGTCAAATTTTCGTCCCTAATTTCAACCTTTTGATTTGGGTTAGTCGGCATTCGTTTAAAAGAGTATAAATTTTTTGGATAGTAAAAGTAAAGGATGAACATTTTAATGAAACAAAATAAACGAAGCTTTCCCAGCTTTGCTGATCAACCATGGCTAGTATAGAAGAAACGAGAAATAACAAAACAGGACGAGAGTTAGAGAATAAAATAACCAACATGTTGAAAATGTTGACCAAATATGAGAGGAAAATAATTGTCATAGTTAATTTTTATTAATCTATTTGTTTAATCGTGTTTTAATTATTATTTAAGTACATTATTATTTGACTGAAATGTAATTGTCATGATCAGACTTAAAGACTAATTACTTTTGAGTTTAGGTGGCTGTGATGCTTCCAAATATCTCTTGTCCTTCACGATGCATATCAGGCCATGTCACTTCTTGCATGATTCAAATCATGAGGTTTTTGGATATTTTAAGCATGTGGTGAGACGTCCTCAAAAATATTATATATAAGTCTTTTAAAAGTATCTTATATATCAATCAATTTTAACTTACAAAGAAAATCATTCTTTTTTGTCTTTCTTATAAATATTTGTTAAATTTAGATGTTTGATCAAACTAAATATTTAAATGTTACTTAATGGAAAAAGTTTTGAGAAAAAAAGAAGGAAAACAGACAAAAAAAACGGCTAAAAATTTAAATTTAATGTTTAATTATCTGATAAAGTAGAAAGAAATTTGAAATATCTCGCAAATTGTAATAATTTGATTAACTTGATAAGAATTAATAAGTGATATATAAATATATAAAAATAAGAGATGGTATTTATTATGTCCCTCGTTTCTCTCTGCAAAACACAAAATATATTTATTTGATCTCCATTCTTTTCTTTCTCTCTACCAAATATAGTCAATTTTAGACCTATCTCATTTATGAAGATGAATTTAAATAAAAAAAATGAATAAATGGATTTAAGAATGAAGTGTGTGTTTTTTCTAAGGGAATTAGAATTAATAAAAAAGAATTTAAAAGTAAAATTTGTAGAAATTTATGAGAGATTTGACTAATGTAATAAATTTGAAAAATGTTGTAATGGATAGAAAATGAAAATTATCAAATTATTCTTAATATTATAAATAATATAAAGTTTCTTTTAGATTAGTTGGAATTTTTTTTAAGAAATTTTTAATGAATAGTTTTAAAAATAATTATTATTATAATAGAAAAAAATACAATTTATTTAGTATAAAATTAAAAATAAATGTTTAGTTTTGTAACTAAAAAATTAAAAAAAAAAAGTAAATCTTTACTTTGCTTAACTATCTAGCGCAAATATATGCTTTGACATCGAGGAAATAGAATATGTAATTACAAAAAAGTTGTAAAAGGATTTCATATTTAAGTAAAATCACCGATAATATCAACAGTAATTTTTCACACGTCTTCTTTTCATACTAAATATGTATTAGGACCGTTATATTTTAACAATTAAAACAAATATGTATAATTTGGATCATTCATATATTATATGTGTTAGGACATATGTCATAAAAGGTATATTTTGTAGAGAGTAATAATAATTTAGATTTCTTAAAGGGTCAAATTGAAATTATTAAACTAAGAAAATAATTAATAGAGGTTACATTAAGGTACGGGTGGGCAAAGTGCATTATACTTAGTATGGTAACGGGTCGGGTTGGGTACGGGTAGTGTTTACCTGCAACTCGACTTGTCAGATAAAAATGTACCTGCCATTCGACCTGTCAGATAAAAATGTACCTGTCATCCGACCTGTTATCCGCCGGGTACCTGTTTAGAAAATACCCACGGGTATTTTAAAACTCCAGATATACCCACAAAAAAAAATTTATACATTTCAAAAACAAAATTTAAATAAAACTATAAATATATATATATATATAATAAAATATAAATTAAAATTTAATTTTAATTAAATTTAAACTAATAAAAGTTTATTTTACTTTATTTTTAATTAAATTTAATTAAAAAATATATAAATCAATTTTTTTATTATTTTTTGCGGGTAACGGGTACTCGCGGGTCAGGTAGTATACTACCCGTATCCGACCCGTTTAGAAGCGGGTATTAAAATATCCGCTACCTGTTACCCGCGGGTAGTAAATATCCGCAGGTAGTAACTACCCGCCATGGGTTTTACCCGTGGATATCCGTGCCAGCGGATTTTTTTGCCATCCCTAATTGTATTGCACTGCACTATAAAAATTTAGACTTAATATCTTCTTTTGTCCCTAATTTTAGTCGATTGTGTCAACTTCGTCCCTTTCGTTAAATAAAAACAAGCGGAGTTAAGGATGAATGATCTGACAAAAACATGGCATTTTTAAATTGTATACGTGGTGACGTGTTTATTATTTCCTTTAATTATAATTAATTTGGATTAATGTTTTTCCTTTAATAACTTTTAATTATAATTAATGTGACATTAATCAACATCTGACCATCCCCTACCTCTATGCCTCTCACTTCGCGGCACTGTTCTCCCTCGTCGCGAGACAGAAGAGCAACGAGCATAAATTGTGAGTTTTAGTGAAGGGTTAGTCTCTGGTTTTTCAAATTTGTGGAGAAGAGATGGGAAGGAAGCCCCAGATCAAATATTATTCTTCTTCTTCCAAAAAACAGTGTTGCAGTATCTGCCTCACTTGCTCCCTCTCCCACTTCCCCTTCTGCTTCGGCTCCCCCATCCTATCACCACACCTACCCCCACCAAACCCCTCTTTCTTACACCCCGCCAACCCTGATTTCCATAATTTCAAGATACCCCGAATCCACCCTACCATTCTGTCCCACCACCCTCACAATGCCCAATTCAGTGGGTTGCGCAAGGCTGCGTTGCAATTTATCCATGACTGTTCTGGTTTGGTTCTCTTGCTTTGCTGGTTTGAGGAGGCACGATGTTAATGCGCGATGAGATGCTTGCGGTGGGGATGGTTTCTACATGATTAGGGTTTTGCAATTTGGGGCTCTTTTCGATTGGGGTTTTGGAGCTGGTTGTGTTTCCTTGCAATTTTCGAAGGAGAAGTATTGAACTCGTGATGAATCTGGTGGTTTGGAATGGACAAAATTCATGAGGTGGAGGCGCGATCTGGGTTTTGTATATAGGTTGTTGTTTAAGGTTGATGCATGTCAAGACATAAAGGAAGATGGAGATGGCGTGGAGGAGATTGGATTTTTCACGGTGGAGAATGGAGGAGAAGATGAACTTTCTCGGGTTCTCTCTATTGTCGCGATTTGGGTGGTTGATGGAAGAACGAAGGAATTCTCGCGGTGGTCCGAGGTTGCTTGCGGTGGTGCGTCAATGGAGGTGATGTGATTCACTATGGTTGCTGGACGACGCTGGTTGTGTTCTTGAGCATGATTGAGGATGAATGAGGAGTTGATGGTGGCCTTGGATGGTTGTGCGAGGAACGACGATTTTGGCCGGCCAGCTGCCGCTAACGAAGGTGGAGAAGAGAGCATTTCTGAAAAAGAAAAAAAGAAACCCTAGAGAAAAGAAGGCTTAGGCCTGGCCTAGAAAATACAAAGTGCATTCCTAAATTTCATCTCTGCACCCATTTGCTAACACGTCAACATAAATATATCTACAAAATAACACGTCTTCTGCCAGATCATCAATCTTTAACTCCCTTTGTTTCTATTTAAGGGAAGGGACAAAGTTGATGCAAAATTTACCAAATGAGGACCAAGTGGACACTTTTTTAAAATCAGGGACCAAATTGACACAATCGAATAAAACTGGAGACAAAAGAGGCTATTAAGCCAAAAATTTATAGTTAACTATAAACCAGTTTAAAAAAACTGCACTCAACTAAAAAATAGTTCAAAGTAACTGAACTGAACTATTTTCTAGTTCAGTTATACTGCAGTACAATTCAGTTAACTAGTTTTTAGTTTATCACAGTACAATTCAATTAACTATAGTCCATGTTCAATCATGACAACTCATCAACACTAAACTCTTCCTAAAGACATAAACCAAGTACAATTCAATTAACTATAGTCCATGTTCAATTAACCCATGACAACTCATCAACACTAAACTCTTCCCAAAAACATAAACCAAAAAACGGTAGAAGAAAATAGAGCATGATAAAGTAAAATTCCTATAATTAATTAATATACGCCACAATAATATTAATTTGGTAGAAACAAAAAATAATAAAATAATTCATCCACACAAACATCATCTCATCTACATGTACTCAGAATTCTCTGCTTTGGGTCAACCTATCAACCAAAATGGTGTGAAGATGCTAGCATCCTTCTTCACCAATCCTCTGGAGAGAAGATGCTGCAAAACCAAAGTCCTCGAAACGAGTTTTTTCTCCAAAATTGTACCTAAACAACCAAGGGTACGCAATAAGCACAGAACGATCCGTCCAAGCTGACCCACCCAAAACCCCGTCACTACATCAAGTTTTTCCATGGAATAGAGCATCTTTGCAGGATGTTTCCTAAACCCATCATAAAAATGACCTAAACCACTGTGATAGAAAATGACATAACAATTAACTGTATATAATAAGTTCAGTATTTTTAAACTAAACTGTTAAACAATATAATTGATTTTTAGTACAAATAATTTAAGTTTTTTAAATACAAAATAATATAGATTAATTATAATTTACAGTTTTTAACTGAACTGTGTCCAGTCCCACGTAAAGAGCTCATTATTTTTATTTCTTTCTCTCTATCCCATCAAGAGAAAAAACTAAAAGAGAACCTAAGTTGTTTTATAGACGAAAGATCAGACACTTATTTTATTAATTGTTTCCAATAATAAATTATTCAACGCTTCCGTTTCCTATTCTAAAGAAAATTTGGAACTGTTTTTTGTAAGGGTTTAGTGATTTTTGACATGTGACTTGATAACCCACACAATTACATATACGTGAATAGGAAATACGTTGAAATGAACACACTAAAACTTCTTTAATAAGAAATTGATACTGATTTTATTATAAAAACGTCCATCTGATTGACTTCTAAGAGAAGCATTTAAGGTTGTATTTTTCTTGTCGAATAATAAAAAGGTTGTGTATGTTTTAGGAGTGGAAAAGAAACTAGAATACGTACCTTTGTGCTTATGGTGATTGCATGTAGCGTCAAACAAACCATAGTATCATTAATAATGAAGAAATTTGGTTGTAGCGAATGAGTAAAAGATACTATACTTATTTATTTTTAAGTATGTGTGTCGGTGTAACTCGTGCATGTCACAATTTCAGGGCAAGACGGCATTAACATTTCACTCATAGTCTTAATCGCATATTCATGGCAACAACGAAAGAGAGAACTAATGGTCAAACCATGGATTATTATTCACCAACATTTAACACATCACCGAATAAAATTAATTACTATCAACCGATATAGGAAAAATCAGCATGCTATAGGAATGAATATTGCGTAAAGTTTGATGAACATAAAATAAAGTTTACGTAATAATATGTATAGTTTTCCAAAGATATATGACGTGATAAAAATAATAATAATAAATGTGTTTAATATATAATCTTTATGTAAAGTTTACTTAATATTATTATTATTATTATTATTATTAATATCATTATTATCTAGGAATTCTCTCAAACAATTTCTTTTGTAATTTGATAAATTATATGTATTGGTGTTAGAGTTTTTATACCAACATTTATACCACACGTACATCAATTTTTATTATAAAAAAATTTAATATTGTATGGCATGAAAATCTATCAAAATCTATATGAATATTCTTGTACAAAATATATTAAAAATAATGATCAATCATTTTTGTAAAAAAAAGTTGGTTTATTATTTTTCATATCCAAATGTAGTATGTTTTTTCAGTATATCCATACCATTTAAACTTACTATCTCATTTCTCCATCATGGAAATCAAATATTTAAAGACTGCACTCTCACAGTTCTAATCTCACAAGTGCATACTCATTCAGATATTTGTTTAACTTCCCTTCATTTTCATGGCTACTCAAAACACACCTTTCGAACTTGTCATGAAAGAAGTTGTTCTTATCAAACCATCAAAACCAACACCTTCCTCTATTCTTCCTTTATCTACACTGGACAACATACCTGTCCTTTATAGCATATGCCACACCCTTCATGTATTTCAATCAAAAACTCATGATCTTGATGAACCTGGTTGCCCTAATCACCAACTGCTAGATCCTGCTGATGTGATTAAAGCAGCAATTTCAAAGGCTTTATTATATTATTATCCTCTGGCAGGAAGGCTAGTAAAGCACACTGATGGAAACTTCATCATCAACTGCAGTGCAGAAGGTGTTCCATTATTGGAGGCCAGTGCTAGTTGCCATCTTTCTTCTCTCCATTTCTTGGATGGCCCTGACATGGAAAGTGCAAAACAGTTAGTGTTTGACCTTCCTTCTCAAGATGAAAGTGGCTACCAATATCCCTTGGTGTTCAAGGTGACAACCTTTCCTTGTGGGGGGTTCACCATTGGAATGGGGCTGTTACATACTGTTGGTGATGGCGTTGGAGCATCTCAGATCTTCAAAGCCATCATGGAGCTTGCAAGGGGGGAAAGTGAGCCCTCTGTGAAGCCTGTGTGGGAGAGAGAGAGGCTAAAGGGATCAATCACTAAACAGCCATTGCTAATTGATTCAGTGGATGAGGCCTCGGCTGCAGTTTCACCCTTTCTTCCAACTGAAATTCTCGTGCAGGAGTGCATTAAGGTTAACAGTGAAAGCATAAGAAGACTGAAGATGAGTTTGAGGAAGGAATCAGGTGAAAACGAAAACTTCACTAGTTTTGAATCACTAGCTGCATATGTGTGGAGGTCTAAATCAAGGGCCTTAAAATTGAACTATGATGGGAAAGTTAAGCTGACTATGGTAGTTGGAGTGAGAAAGCACTTGCAGGATCCTTTGCCTGAAGGGTATTATGGAAATACTGTTGTGGATATTGTCGTTGTTTTAACAGTGAGGGAACTGAATGAAAGGCCACTGTATGAGATCGCGAAGCTCATAAAAGAAAGCAAGAAAGTTTCTTGTAACAGTGATTATGTCAGAAACTACATCAACACTTTAGAGACAGGAGTAACGAATTCCAACATTGGAGGGAGTGGTGCAAATACTGCTTTGACTGATTGGAGGTACTTGGGGTTCTTGGAAAAGATAGATTTTGGAGTTAAAGAACTTGTGAATATTTTACCAGTCCCTTCTGGCATGTTTGGATCCGTTGATTTATGCATTTTCTCATCTCTTTGCAACTGGGATTCTTCAATAGAGGGAGGGGTTAGTATTTTTCAGTCCCTACCAGCTGCTGCATTGCTAAAGTTCAAGGAGGAGATGGAGGCTCTCAGCCTCTTGATTTGAGCACTTACTATATATATGAAGATGAATAAACCAACATGAAAGGTGTGAGATCTGTTGATGCCACATTCCTTTTAGGCCTTTAATGTTTGTATAAGTATAAAAATCTACTTGCTTTTCCAAACATTGAAACTTCACCCCATGTACTGTAATATTATGTTGTATTCATTATATTTTGTTGTTGTCAAATTTTCGTCCCTAATTTCAACCTTTTGATTTGGGTTAGTCCGCATTCGTTTGAAAGAGTATAACTTTTTTGGATAGTAAAAGTAAAGGATGAACATTTTAATGAAACAAAATAAACGAAGCTTTCCCAGCTTTGCTGATCAACCATGGCTAGTATAGAAGAAACGAGAAATAACAAAACAGGACGAGAGTTAGAGAATAATTCATTAATATTGTTTCAAAGGATATAATTCTTCTTCTTCTCCTTCTTTGATCTTACTCCCAACCAAAGCAAATCCTAAATACATCACGATTTTCCCGACGACCAAATATGAGATAAACATTATGAAAATGTTTTTGCGGTAACTTTCTTGTAAGATTATGTATTTTAAAAAGGGATAATGATATTTAGACAATATTTTTTAAACAATATTTAAAACATCATTTACGTGTATATGTAATTAATTTAAAATTATTTCACAAATAATATTTCGAAATATATTTTCATATTTAAAAATAGTCTCTGAAACATACAATCCGAAAAATATTAAAAAAAAAATGAGGTGTAAGGGACACTTTTATTATTTTATTATAATTCTAATAAATGAGTAATTTGGGATGGATTTTATATGGGTGCAAGAAAAGGGTAAAGTGTGGGATAAAAACAGCCTTATTAATTTTTGTTACAGTGTTTATACAACTTTTTTAAATTTAATTTTAGCATTCATTAAAAAAATCGTAATAACGAAGCTTAATATAATATAGGTTTAATAATTTCGTCTCAAATAGCTTTTTATATTTTAATTGATTTTAATTAGGTTTTTTATTTAAATTTTATTTAATTAAAATATTGTTGTTAATTAGAGACGGCGTTAGAATTTCTGTGTCTTAATTCTCTGACTATGAATTTTTAACGACCTAACACAATGTCTTCGTCTTAGGTGAAATTTATTTCTTCTTCTCTGCATCGTTCCTTACGAAGCACTGCCTCGGTGAGGCCTCTATGTAGCAGCTTAGCTTCTGCGCATCAGACGGAAGGTAGGGCCATCGGTCTTGCACTACCTCGCCGCATATACCTCTCTGATTGTACGTGAAGTTACTATAGATTAAGGTTGATGGAATTAACAATACATGAAAAAGTTCTATTTTTTAAACATTTGCTACACTGTTTATCTCTTGCTTTTTGATGGGTATGCAGCTTTTGAAGATTTTTGTTTTTATTATTTGTTTCTTCTATTTATTTTGGGGGATTGTACTTGATTTCGAGAAGGCTGTTTGAGTTAAACTGACTTTTTTTTTACTTTTCGAAAAAGAAAGGACCTTTAATCATTCATCTTCAATTTTTTGTTCCCGGTTTTTAATTGTCAAGACACAAAAATCGTGTCTAATCCAATTAATGAGAAAGTTTTAACTAAATCAATTTTATAAAAAGAGAAACCTAATTAAAATCAATTAAAATACGAAAATCTATTTGAAACGAATACAAAAGAATGATCCACTATCTGATCGTGTTGATCTTGTGTTCCCGTACCTTTAATCACGCTCAATGTTCTGAACAAGATCTTCTTCTACTATATGATATTCTGAATCATTTTCACATTGATTGGCCAAATTTTTAGACTAAGATGCTTGTTTTTAAATTTGGCTTGTTATTGTCTTTATTTTTCTATGAATTCCATGAGCTGTAATGTTATTTTCTTAAAATTAATCAAATCTTTTTCTTGTAATCTTATATTGCATAAATTGATTTGTTGAGGGGGAGAACAAATTGAGAGGAAGTATTTTTCTTGTAATCTTATCTTGTTAATGTAAACTCTTAGAAATTTTCCTATCTAGGTAGAGTTTGTGTGGCTAATCGATTATTTAGTGTAATAATCGATTATCACGAACTTAAGAAGACAAGTATTGCTTGCACAAATAAACGATTATTTGTCAAAATAATCGATTATCTTAGTCTGAGTTAGTTTTGCCCATGTCGCGTAGATAATCGATTACTCCTCAAGATAATCGATTATCACTTTTTAAAAACTCCATAACGGACACAAATAATCAATTATAACTTGTAATAATTGATTATCACTAGCAGTTGGGAGTTGTCTTTTTAGATTTTGACCTCTAGGCTATATATACTCTTTACCAAACCCTTAGTAAATAGATCTATGCCATTTGAGAATACAGAAGTTTTCTGAGGAAGTTCTCAAGTGATAATGTTGCTCAAGTCAAGTCTTGTGAATAGGAGAAGCTCGCGCTTAGTGTGTCTAAGGTCGAAGCAGTTCTTTTCAAGTTGGCTGAACAGGTTTTTCCGATTCGTTTGTTGAAGGAAGGTTCTTTCGTTCGTTTGTCGAAGGAAGATGTTTTTTGTTCTTACTCTTTATTCCATCTTATTGTAATCTGTGAACAATATTTTAGTGAAAATGTTAATCATTATTTATAGTGATTAACAACTGGATGAAGAATCTTCTGATTCGAACCGATATAAAAATTAATTGTGTTGATTTTCTCTTCCTTATACTCTCTGCACTTTTAGCAGACCAACTGTTTGATAAAAGTTTTATAAGAATATCAAAATTTCTGAAAGAATCATTTTATTGATCGTAATACACTGCGCAAAATCAGTATCGATTGTTCCAACAGTTTTTTTTTTTTTAAAGGATTTAAAGTTCATAGAGAAGAAATTTAGAAGTAAAATTTCTGAAAGTTTGTGAAGGATTTTACAGTTGAAGGTTATCAAATTACCCTTAATATTATAAGTAATATAAAGCTATTTTTGGATTAGTTGGAAATTTTTTTAAATGTTAATGAATATTTTTTTAAAAATAATTATTGTGATTGAAAAAATACAATTTATTTGTATAGAAATAAAAATTAAATATGTAGTTTTGTAATTAAAATAATTAAAAAAAAAGTGAATCTTTGCTTTGCTTATAAGATCCCACAAGTAGACTTGTCAATTTGACTCTATCATATGGTTTCACATTGATCCACATGTGTTGAGGTTTGAAAAATTTACAAGGCCAAAAAGTCTCCCATTTGAGATGTCTATGAAATCGAAAAATCCATAAAAGTCATCTAGGTTAACGGCAACCCATGAGCCTTCTATTTTAAAAAACATATTTATTTTGGATACAAGAAAAAGGTACAATTAACTCCTAATATATTACAAATCTAAATACTTCTAATATGTAAAAAATCTATATGCAAACATTTTAACAATATAGACTTTGTAAATAATTTCTTATTATTATTATTATTTTAGTAGTAAAGTAAATTCTTAAAAGTTAATTTTCCTCTTAAAATTGCTAAAAGTTTAAACGTAATATATATTGATATCTAAAATATTATTTAAAATATATAATTTATGTTATATTATATATTATTATATTATTAGTATGATTATGAATGTTATTTTTCTCAAAACAAACTTAACACATCATATAATAAATAAGAAAATAAAAATGTCATAAAAAATAATGCAAAAAAAATTATCTTTAATTATTAATTAATGATTGAATACGAGAAAAGAGAAGGGTTAAATATGCTTAGTCCTTATACTATTAAGCGGATTTGGTTTTAGTCCCTCTTTTTAGTCATCGTTATTAAGGAAACTTTGATTTTAGTCCTAAAAAACTAACAGTATTAAAAAAAAAAACTGACATGGCTAATGTCTAGCCAGGTGTGATCACGTCTTTTCTTTTTAACGTTTACCACGTTGGATTTTTTCAATGCAAACTTCAGCTTCTCCTTAACATTGCCTTTCTTCTTCCCTCGGCAAAACAAGGGTCATCCCCTTTTCTTTAAGGTGGAGACGCAAAGATGATGATGGATTTCTACGTTGAAGTAGCAGTGACATTTATGGTGTGTATAGTGACCACATAAAGAAATCGCATTCTGGGCAGCACGAACTGGGTTACTCTGTTATTTCTGGTCTTTCTGCGTTTCATGTTATGAAGATAGTGGAGATTGAATCACGATTGGTGGTGGAAGACAAAGAATCGCGATTGGATTTGTCAATGGTAACGACCCTTTTCGATCTGGGTTAGGGTTATTATAGGTTTCGAAATTGAAGGCGTAACGTTGGTGGCGATTTCTGGTTGTCCTTTAATGCGAAAGAGATGATGAATACTCTGTTTATTGTAGATGCGAGATGGGAAGAAGAAGAAGATCGGTGGCGTTGTTGTGTTGCGTGTGGTGGCTGGCATGGACGTTTGGCGATTTGATGGTTGAATATACTTGTTATTTTTCATCTTGACCATTTCCACTGTAATAGGTGGGGCACGATGTAGATCACTTCACGTCTCCAGAAGGCATACCAAGAGTCCCCGAAACAAATTTTAATAATCGCCCTAACTCATTCAAGGTCCTCTCCCCAGCCCGTACTTGCGTGGTATGCATATACTCTCCCCATTAAAACCTTTTATTCTGTGTTTTTAATTGTCCTTCTTTGTCTGGTTTATTTACACAATGAATTTTTGCTTTTTCCGTTAAATACATGTGCTATTATTCCTCCATTACAAATTTAGTTTGGCTGGAAATTGAAAATAACAAGATGAATATGAAAGGAAGAATCTATATCAGAAGTGGTTTGTGCTCAGATTAAGTTTGAGCTACCTTGTCAAGGTTATCTGTTTGCTCTTCTTATAAATCCAATCGCTAATTCAATTTAAAAATTTCCATAGGTATATTATAGAGTGGAAGAAAGCCAAGAAAAAGGCAGCAATAACAGTTTAGTTGGGCGAGAAGACACTTCTGCTGCAGCAGATGTAGCAAAAATTTCTGATAAATCTGCTTCTATGAAAAGTGAATATAACAGTAATTTGGATGGGTGAAGCATACATTAACTTCAGCAGATGTCTCTGTCAAAGTTGAAAATTTTTCTGAGAAGTGAAGGTAGAGATTTGAACGAGGGGTAAATTTAGTGTTTACTTGTTCCTGAGCATGGAATCCAGGGAATGAGATGGGAGAAACAGTAATATATGTAAACTGTTAGATAAATAAAATTAAGAATCAAATACATCCAAAAAGAAAATCATCCAACGAATAATGAATCAGAAAGAAGATGATGTATATACTACCATACAATTAATTATATGTGAATCAGAGAGAAGGTGATCTCAAATAACACTTATTTCAAACTAAAAAACAAAGTATATAACCAGACGAGAGAACAATATTCAACCTTTAACAAATTAAATCAGGTTCTCTTTCTCCCCTCCCAAATAGAAATAAAACCTTCAGTTTTAAATCCTTCTTGCTCTTGTTCCCATTTTCTTCTCCCCAGGCATAACAGATCTGTCAGACTTTGTAGCGACAGGAGGTTTCTTGTTTTCCTTGGTCATGCTTCTGAGCATGTATCTTGGTGTTTCACTCACCCCAGCAGAGTAAGCAGCGGAAATAGATTTTCTCAAACTTCCAATCTTTCTCACACTATTTTTCTTTCCAGATTCCACTGAAACTCCAAGATTGCGAACCGGATTAACCTTAACTTCATACATTGTAGTTACACTTCTCGTTCTCACGAGCCTCTCATTCCTCCTAGCAAAATACTCGTCGTAGAATCTTTCCCTCTCGAACAGATGACTTGATTTCACACCGCAAGAATTACCACCTCTGCTTTCTCCAAATTCACGTTCGCCAGAGTTAAGGAGAAGTTGACGTTTGTCCTGAAAAAATCCAACGTGTTAAATTTTAAGAAAAAAAGTCACGTTAATTTTTTTTTAACGTTATTAATTTTGAAAGATTAAAATCAAAATTTTCTTAAAAAATAATTAAAATGTATCTTACTTACTAAAAATAAAACCGCTTAATAATATAAAAATTAAAAATATATTTAATAATATAATAAAAAATACACTATCGTGAATTTAAAAATATTAAAATAAGATTACAAATATCAAATATAAAGACAGTTATCATTTCTTACCATTTTCTTTCTCCATAGATATAACAGATAAAATGAGTGTCATTATAATATAAGATAAAAGAAAATTATATTCAATAACAATACTTATTAAAATAAGACAACTATTCTTAACAAACGTGTTAATAAAAACATATGTTCAATCAAAAGATAACGTTGGTTTGTTTCCTTTTCGTTTCATTTTTTATAATAATATCAAATTAATATTATTATTTTTCCTTTTAAAATGTTTATCTTAAAAATTTAAAGAAGAAAAAGAAAAATCTAAGTGTTTAATAAGTTTTGAACTATATTTTCACAATAATTGACTGATGTATATATAAAGTGATTGCAAATTAATAAATATATTATGGTTAGAATTAAATTATATATTATATTTTAGTTAACAACATAATAATATAAAAAAATTAAAAATTATAAAATATTAGACTATTTAACAAAATATATAATTTTATATATGTACATGTATTGTTTTTAAAAGTTAAATAAAAGTAGAATCAAATTCACTTTAATCATGATCTTAACTCACTTGAAAGAAAACTTTCGATGTTAAGACTTTTTTTAACTCCACTTGGGAGACTTTCTAAAAAGAAATTTTTTCAAAGGATTAAGATTAACTCATGGATTGTGGTCAAGTTGACACTTCTACCCACAAACACAAATATATGTTTTGACATCCAAAAGAAAGAGAATACAATGTATAATTGAAAAAAGTTAAGACATTTAAGTAACAACACCTCATATCAACATTAATATTCTTCGCATATCTCTTTTTCATACCCCAGATCCCTTTTCAGTTATATCCCGCAATAAGATAATTTTGGCAGCTTAAGAATATTTGCAGTTAATGTTATCCTTCTACTTTTTATGCGGTTTTCTATATATAAATATGCATAAGCCTCACCATCACATCTACATGAATAAGACTTATGTTGAAATTAACACTGCTAAAAGTTCTTTAATAAGAAATTGATATTGATTTTACAATAGAAACATCCATCTGATTGGCTTCTAATAAAAGTAATTAAGGTTGTATTTTTCTTATGAAACAATAAAAAGTAGAGTTGTCAGTTTTTTTAAGTTTCAAGGTTAACTCTGATTCAATTTATACTCCATTTTTGTTGACCCACATCTTACAGGCTTTTTTAAAGTCCCTGGTCTCCAAAACCCCATCAGATGGATTGTGAATAAAGTAGGTTGGGTTAACCCCCAATTTCTTCTCCCCAATTTCTTCTCTCCAATTTCTTCTGAACAAACACTTCACTAAAAACTTGATGGGCTCCCCCTCACTCTTGACCTCCCTCCCTCCATCTCCTCCCGTCGTCTCCCCCCACCATGCTGGACCCCGGAGGAAACCTCTGCCTTCATCGACACCTACCGCAACAAGTGGTACTCCCTTGGTCGCACCAACCTCAAAGCCACCATTGACAAGAGGTTGCCAATGCCGTCACTGCCTAGTGCCACAATGCTTCTGCCACTGCCAAAATCGTTGTCCAATGCTGCCACAAAATGGAAAAACTCAGCAAACGCTACCGCACTGAAGAAGCCTGAGAGATTCACTGCTGTTGGGGCTCGCATACCTAAAGGAGTTCTTCTTGTTGGTCCTCTAGGAATTGGGAAGACCCTGTTGGCCAAGGCTATTGGTGGTGAAGCTGGTGTTCCATTTTTTTCAATATCTAGTTGAGTTTTTTGAGATGTTTATTGGTGTTGGTGCTTCTCGAGTTTGTGATTTGTTCAAGAAGGCCAAAGAGAATGCCCCTTGCATTGTCTTTGTTGATGAAATTGATGTTGTTGGAAGACAAAGAGGAACTGGAATTGGTGTAGGGAATGATGAAAAAGAGCAGACCCTTAACCAATTTTTGATAAAAATTGATGGTTTTAAGGGTAATACTGATATCATTGCCATTGCAGCAACTAACAAGACAAACATTCTTGACTCTGCCTTATTGAGACCAGGACAGTTTGATAGACAGGTATGATTATATTATGAAATGCCTAATGCTTTTTGTTAATGAGTAAATTACTGAACATCAATGCTTCTGCAGGTTACTGTTGATGTTCCAGATATAAGGGGAAGGACTGAAATCCTAAAGGTTCATGGTAGCAATAAAAAGTTTGATGATGATGTTTCTCATGATGTGATTGCCATGAGAACTCCTGGTTTAGTGGAGCTAATCTTGCAAAATCTCTTGAACGAGGTTGCCATATTAGCCGGTCGACGAGGAAAGACTGTAATTTCCTCTAAAGAGATTGATGATTCCATTGATAGGATTGTGGCTGGAATGGAAGGAACCGTGATGACAGATGGGAAGAGCAAAAGTTTAGTGGCATATCACGAAGTTGGTCATGCTATTTGTGGGTGAGAAATTTGGCTTTCCTTTTTGTCTTTTTAAATAAATGTTTCAAGATTGCAATCAAAGCAACATATTTAGTCGTCATGACTTTTTGTGAAACACTGAATATATTACCTTAAGCAAGCAAAACTACCATTTTTATGCGTTAAGTGGCAACATTTGAAAACCATTTAAGTATACAATTCCCCAAAAACCTCTTTTGAAACATGTTTGTGCTTGATTGTAGAAATTTAACTCCTGGTCATGATGTTGTGCAAAAGGTAACACTAGTTCCTCGTGGTCAAGCTCGGGGTCTTTAATAGATATACATAATTCAAGTTTCACATTACGTGTAAAAAGCACATTCTGTTATTTCCGTTTCTGTACTGTGTGCATGTATATAAACCCTACAACACTGAGATAATAAACAATTTTGAGATTCATTTCTTCATTTTTCAGTTCTCGTTGTTTTTGCCAAGTTTAAACTATTTCTTTATCTTGTTGCTTCTGGTCCAATAGTGGTATCCGAGCCAAGGTTGCGGAAAACCTGGGGCGTGCGTAGTTTGATTCATCTTTCACGGAGACCTCACGGTGGTTGAGAAGGGTGGTTGAAACGGTTGACGAGAAGCAAGAAGAGCGTTCTTGGGCAAGAAAGAGACGTTGTCATGGCCGATATCCCTGTTTCCAGCTTCCCTGTTCTCACAAGCAGTAATTGAAGTAGGTGGAGTGAACAGATGAAAGTTTTGTTTCGTTATCAAGGTGTAAGTGTTGTTGTGGAAGAAAGGGGGTATGAGGCCGATCATGGTGGTGACACGGAGGAGCAGAAGGCAGAGTTTAAGAAGAAAGATGACAAAGCCTTATTCATCATTGTTGGGGCAAATCGGCAAGTGTACCGAGTCGCACAAGTAATATAAAATGGTAAGACCAAGTATCATATCCCAGAGGACTCTCGGCGCTAAACAGTCGTGTGATAACAAGATTAATTAAGACTTAAAATAAAAAGAAATCATTGGGTTTGAATGCAAGGACATAAAATTAAATATGAATGCAAGTGATCAATAGCAAAAAAGCACAAAGATGAACGGATGTTGATTGATATGAGATGGATATGTTGTTGGGGTTAGATTTCACCAAGTTCACTCTCATGTATATAAGAATTCTTCTTTTTACATTAATGTTAATGTCCCTCACTAAATCACCTAAACTTGATCCCTCGGCGAATAAGCTTGTCCCATATTACCAGTTCATACAATTCATAGCATTCTTGATAATAAGATGTGAAAATCAAGAGGTTAAGACGACCAAGACTCATACCCCCATCCCTGGGCAATATTAATCTTGGGAGTAATACAACAAGAACCTGAATTGTAAGGAAGCTCTCGGCACTCATGCAATTCATAAAACATGCTAATGAATGAGTTAAACACAACAAGCATTAAAACAGATGAATTACTCTAACAATTAATGAAAAAGCATATGGAATAAAGAATCATATCAAATACATGAGAGTTTACAAGGTTACATCATCCCCAACAACAAATAGAAATTAGTTTCCCATAGACATGGGGAACTATATGAATAATGGAAGAGAATGAGAAAGAAAGCCTAAGGATTGGGAAAAGAGTGTATTGCTATGCTCTTCTCTGTTAGAGATACAAAACCTAGAGCCCTAGGATCCTTTAAATAAGGTTAGAAACGTGCAAAAACAGGGCCCGGTCCAATAGAGTCGAAATAAAGCAGAAACAGGGTCTCATCCATGAAAGTTGATGCTTAAGCGTCCAAGGAGACCGCCTGGGCGGTGAAAGCACCTTATGTAAGGCCCAAGCTACGAGTTTGGTCGCCCAAGCATCGAGTCCCCACCGCCCAAGCAACCACGGAGGGCGCTCGGGCGGCGAACGTCGATTCTCCTCGCTTGAGCCTTCATTCTGGGCGCCCGGGCTTCGTGCTGTCCCTCCTTCTGGTGCTTTCTTAGGTCCTTTTAAGCTCCATCTTCTTGGCTCCTCATCTATGCTTCCAGAATTACTTCAATCTCTGTCAAAACAAGGGGAATTAGTCATAAAATCATTGAAATCAACCTCAACTCTCTTATTCACACAAATTATTGAAAAAGTATGAGTCCAAGCAAGTTTCTAAGTGAAAAATGTGCTTTTAGTATCAAAATCACATCACAAATAACAGTGTTTTATTCCGTTATCAATCATCCACCAATGCATAGATGATATGCACTTTGAGAAAATACAAGGTGCGGCACGAGAGAAGCTTGGACAATTCTGGTGCACTGTCATGCTGGTGGGGAGAAAAATAAAGAAAGTTAGACTTCAAACGTTAAGGAGACAGTATGAGCTTCTTCAAATGAAGGAAAATGACAAGGTTAGTGAGTATTTTAACAAGGTTTTGACACTTACTAATTAAATGAAGAGCTGCAGAGAGTCTATCAGCAACCTAATGATAGTAGAAAAGATAATGTGATCTTTACCTCAGCGGTTTGACTACATTGTTGTTGCGATATAGGAATCCAGAGGTCTTGAGACGTTGAAGATAGAAGAACTACAAAGTTCTTTAGAGGCATATGAAATGCGATTACTGGAAAGAAATCCTGTCAAGCATGACGAGCAAGTGCTGAAGGTGAAGCATGTCAAGAGTGAAGAGAAAAAGAAGTTTAAGAAGTGGGAAGGGAAACAAGGAAAAAGAAAGTAGAAGAAAGAAAGTAGTAGTGCAGATACAGATGAACCAGATGAAAGATCTGATTCAAGAAACACTTCAAGAAGGGCTCGAAGAAGAAAGATAAAAGAAACATCGAGTGTTTCAACTGCCATAAATTTGGGCATTTTGCATCTGAGTGTTTCTCAGGTAAAGGGAGGCAAAAGAAGTTTCAAAGCAAGGAGAAAGAGGCTCATATTGCACAGGAAGAATCTGATACAAAACCACTAACCTTAATGGTTATGACCACTAATGAGTGTGTGAAACCATTGAAAAGGAACTGGTATCTTGATTCAGGTTGCTCAAATCATATGACATGCAATAGAGGGTGGGTGGTTAATTTCGATGGCACAAAGAAGAGTAAAGTAAAGTTCGCAGACGATAGCACACTAATGGTTGAAGGCATGAGTGATGTGATCATCAACAGAAGGAATGGCTCACAAGCGATCATCTCTAGCGTGCTGTTTGTACCTGATATGAAATGCAATCTTCTTAGCATTGGACAACTGGTTGAAAGAGGATATACAATGATCATGGGAACCAGAAGATTAATCTTGACCAACAAGATTTCGAAGAATCAGACATTTCAGGTGTGTCTAGATGCAATAGAGAATTTACGGTGTTTTTCTGCTATGAAGGGCGAAGAAAGTTGGATGTGGCACTTGCGTTTCGGCCACTTAAACTTCAGACATCTGCAGAAGCTTGAAGAAAAGACCATGGTGTTAGGTATGCCACACATTTCTCTACCTGTTGATGCATGTAAATCCTGTTTGGCAAGCAAGCAACCCAAGAAACCCTTTCAATCAAAGATAAAGATGAGATCGAAGGGGTGTCTGGACGTAGAATGATTTGTCATCCGCTTGAGGTACCATCGTTGGCAGGAAACATATATTTCATTGCTTTCGTGGATGAGTTTAGTAGAATGATTTGGGTGTATGTGATCAATACGAAATATGAAGCATTGGAGGCGTTTAAGAGGTACGTAGCCTGCGTTGAAAGAAAGAGTGGGAAAACTCTAAAAATCTTGAGAACTAATGGTGGAGGGGAATTCATTTCACACGCGTTTGAAGACTTTTGTCAGACCAAAGGTATAACGCATTAGGTTACTGCACCGTATACGCCTCAGCATAATGGCTTGGTGGAGAGAAGGAACCACACTATCATGGATATGGCCAGATGCCTTCTCAAGGAGAAGAATTTGCCACAAAATCTTTGGGTCGAGGCTGTTTCGACAATTGTTTATCTACTTAACAGGTTTCCCACTAAGCGCATTTAAGGAAGAGTTCCACTGGAAGTTTGGGCAGGAGCAACGCCATCCGTGAAGCACTTAAAAGTCTTTGTTTCACTAGCCTTCGTTCATATTGCAGATCAGAAGCGAACCAAGTTGGAAGACAAGAGCGAGCCGATGGTGTTCGTGGGGTATCATGCTATTGGGGCATACAAGTTATATGATCCGATGAAACAGAAGATGATCATCAGTAGAGACGTGATTGTGCTGGAGAAGGAATCCTGGGATTGGGATCACATGCATGCAAGCCGAAAGAAGATGTTGGTGCATGAAGTTATTGATGATCTTGAGCAAGAAAGGGCTGAGGTTGTTTGTGGCAGTAGCACTGATTGAGGAGTGAATCTGAACGACCAAGAAGGCAAACAATAAATTCATCCAGACTCTTTGATTACGAAGTGTATTCGGGTGTAGCGATTGCTGAAGAAGGAAGCCTGATTCACATGGCTCTGATGGTTGTAGCAGAGCCTATAGATGTGGATGATGCTTTGAAGCAGTCGGTGTGGAGAAATGCCATGATAGAGGAACTTCACTCAATCGAGAAAAACATCACGTGGAGGCTGGTAGACCTTCCACCTGGAAAGCGAAGCATTAGTGTTAAATGGGTGTTCAAGAAGAAGCTAAACCCGAATGGCACCGTTTCCAAATACAAAGCGCAACTCATGGCCAGAGGCTTCTTGCAGAGGAAAGAAGTCGATTTTGACAAGGTGTTTGCACCTGTAGCGAGGCTAGAAACCATACTTTTGGTTGTTGCGATTGCATGTGCAAGAAGATGGCCGATTTTCTAGTTAGATGTTAAATTCGCGTTTCTCCACAGGACGTTAGAAGAAGAGGTTTATGTTCAGCAACCTCCCTGGTTCAGAGAGAGAGATAAGGAGGAGAAGGTGTACAAATTGCAGAAAGCACTGTATGGTCTAAAACAGGCACCCAAAGCCTGGAACATGGAGTCTACGTAAAAAAGAATTCAAAAGGTAACTTGTTGATTGTCTGTATGTCGATGATATTTTGGTGACGAGATCAAGGTTGGTGGATATAGACGAATTCAAGGAGATGATGTAAAATGACTTTGAGATGACGGACCTGGGAGAGCTTAGCTATTTCCTGGGAATGAAGTTTACTTGTTCAACAAGAGACTTGTTATGCATCAGCAGAAATATGTAAAGGATCTACTGGAAAGGTTTAGGATGCATCAATAAAACGCTGCCCGAAGCCCTTTAGAAACAAATGTGAAGTTGAGAAAGGATGAGGTTGAAGAGGAGGAAAATGAAACGAGATTCAAGAAAATAGTAGGATCTCTGCGATTTCTGTGTAATAGTAGACTGGACTTGGCGTTTTATGTAGGTCTGATTAGTAGATTCATGTGCGAACCCAAAAAGAGTCACATAAACTTTGCTAAACGTATCTTGAGATACATCAAAGGCATATCAAATTATGGCATATTGTTTCCTTATGGGAGTCAAGAGAATGAGTTAAGGCTCACAGGGTTTTGTGATTCAGACTACGTGGTGATACTGTAGAGAGGAAAAGCACCTCAGGATTTATCTATTCATGAATAGAGCATCAATCTCGTGGTCGTCTAAGAAACAGTCAATTGTTGCACCGTCGAGTTGCAAGGCGGAGTATATTGCAGGGTGTTATGCTGTCTGCCAAGGAGTTTGGCTCAAGGAGTTGCTTGCTGAGATGAAGTTTGTAATGGAGAGTCCGATGAAGCTGAAAATGGACAATACTTCTGCCGTTAATCTAGCAGAAATCTGGTGAGTCACGGGAGAAGTAAGCATATAGAAGTGAAGTATCACTTCTTAAGAGATATGGTGAATAAGGGATAGATTGAACTGGTTTATTGTAAAACTGCAGAGCAATGGGCAGATTTATTCACTAAGGCCCTAGCATTAGACAAGTTTGAAGCTATGCGCAAGAAAATTGGTGTTGTCTCTCTTGCTGACTTGAATTAAGGGAGAGTAATAGGTATACATAATTCAAGTTTCACTTTACGTGTAAAAAGCACATTCTGTTATTTCAGTTTCTGTACTGTGTGCATGTATATAAACCCTACAGCACTGAGATAATAAACAATTTTGAGATTCCTTTCTTCATTCTTCAGTTCTCGTTGTTTCTGCTAAGTTTAAACTTTTTCTTCATCTTGTTGCTTCTGGTCCAATAGTCTTAAATGGTTCATTCCTTTTGACCACTCAACTCTCATCTCCAAACAACAACCCTTCGCAAGAAATGTTGGAGGACTTGGTGGTAGGGTTGCAGAAGAAATTATTTTTGGTGAGCCTGAGGTTACAACTGGAGTAGAGCTGTCAAAATGGGTCACAACCCGTGGGTCACACTAGTGGAAAAATGACTTTCTATAACGACTTATATTATAACGTATAAAAATTATTAGTCATAATAGAGACATATTATAACGTACTTTATTAAATCAGTTATAATATGAAACGCGGTGGTAAACTTGTAAATAAGTTTAAGACATATTATAACGTAGTTTTAAAAATCAGTTATAATATGAAATGTGGTGGAAAACTTGTAAATAAATTCAAAACCTATTATTGATATATTATAACGGAGTTTTAAAAATAAGTTATAATATCTCTTCCTCTCTAATTTTTCACATTTCCCTCTCGCTAGATTTCATTTCCCGATTCACTCTCACTCTCATCCCTTCATTTCTCACATAAGAGAGTCTCACTCTCATTTCTCTCCATTTCAATTTCTTGGCGTTGGTGTCTTTTTTCTCGAGAGAGATCTCCTTGTCGCACGCCGTTCATCATCACGGTAAGCCTTCTACACTCACAGAATCATCTCCATTTCCTCTATCCTTCATTTTCCACCGAATCATTCATAGATCTAAACCCTCTGTTGGGGTTTCTTCTCCTTTTCACCATTTCCCTTCGATTTCACCCATTAAAACCTTGTTTTCACCATTAGAAATCTTTTCCACCAATTCAACTTTGATTTACACCGATCAATCGGTCCAGAATAAGTTTCCTTCTTCTTTTAGGGTTTCTATCAAGTTTAATCCTCTGTTTCTTCTTCTTCGAGTTTTTGTCATATTTCCGTTGCGTCTTCTCTTTGGAAGAAGCTTCGAGGATTGTTGAAGAAGCTGCAATGGAGGGTTTGAGTTTGGTTGAGGAGAGTGAGGTTGTTGAAGAAAGTAAAGGAACTGAAAATGGTGGTAAGAGAGGAACTTTTGCTAATTTGATTGAAGAAAATGGTCGTGAGAGCAGTTTCAGCTCAGATTTTCTGTCATCCGAGACCACTCATGAGGAGCACAGTAGGAGTAGCACTGAGGACTCGTCTTCACCACCTTCGGTGGGGTAAACTATTCAGGAAATTACTGCATCAGATTGTGCCAGTCCTCATGACAGTGAAGATGGAGAGAAGAAGAACTTTGTTTTGGAGAGTAAGGAGTTTAAGAAACAAGTTCCAGCCTTACCAGGTATTCAATTTATGCACAAAGTCTCCTTGTTTCTGTAAAATGTATTTTTGGTCTATGGAGATTTGGTTAAAATTTATTTTAATTTCTATGCTTTAAAACCAATAGTTTTGTTCTTCTTATTTTTGAAACCTGATAGACTGTTTTCAGTACATTTCAAAAAATACAAGAACAGAAACTATCATTTGTTGAAATGTTGAGGCTAAAACCAAATTTGAGCATATTCTGAGAGACCTAAAGTACATTTTGTCCTTTGAATATCTATGATTTCACTGTGATGAGTTCTATACTTCATGATTTGATTTTGATTCTCACTTTTAGAGATTGAGATGATGAAGGAAAGGTTTGCAAAACTGTTGCTTGGAGAAGATTTGTCAGGTTGTGGAAATGGGTCCCTACAGCCTTGGCATCTCAAATGCCATAACCAATCTATGTGGTAAGCGAATGCATATTTCATTTTGCATTTCAAACGAAGGGTTCGGGCCGAGTTGGGTTTGAAAAAATTGTAGGTCGGCTCATTTAAACCCGACTCATGCGGGTCAGATTTCAACTTGGTTCATTTAAACCCAGCTCATGTGGGTTGAACCCGTGGTGGGCCAGGTTGGCCCACCATCCCAGCTAACTAATTTTATTTTATTAAATTTTAATTTTAATTTTATAAAAAAATATTTATTATTATTTTTTGGTTGAAAAAATTATTTAAGTTTCCTATTTTCAAAATTAATTAAACACCCATGTTGGGAGTGAAATTTGATTAGATTTGAATTATAGAAAATTTGTAATTTTTTTTATTTAGAAAAAATTGTAATTAAGTGAGTCAGTGAGCCAACCCGTTTACCCACTAACTCGTGGTGATGGTAGGGTTCGAATTTTTCTGGCTCGCTAATAAATGAGTCGGATTGGGTTGGCTCACTAGGTAACCAACCCGTGGTGGGCCGGGTTGCCCGTTTTGACAACTCTAAACAGGAGTAACTGGTGATTTGCAACAAATCACCGGTTTGGCAAAACAGGTACTTGCCAATCAAATGCTCTTGAAAGAATGAACGGTGATGTTTCTGAAGGGTGATCCTTTTATCTTTCTTCTATATAGAAGTCTTCTTATTTTCGTATATTCAGCAAAAATACTCTAGTTTAAAAGGATGATTAAATAAGCATGTTAAAATAGCGTACAACTTTAGCTTAGTCTTGTATTTCTATTTTTATTCAAAAGCAAGTCATATTGTTCTCCATTACTTTACAGGAAAATTATTATATATTCTGGTCATATAATTGTTAAATATATAGGTGTTTGGTTATTTGTGTTACATTTGTTGCATTTTCTAATGTGTGTGCAACTATTTCTCGAATTGTTCATAGTCAAGGTCCACTGTTGGTCATATTTTACCGTGTCTCATTTATTGAGTTCTGAATTGTATATTCTCAAGAGTAACGTGTAATATTAACATATGGTTATGTTATTGTTTATTCATTAATTTTTGAATAAGTTAGTTTTATTCTGTATTTTGTCTGGTGTGAAGTATAACAATATTGGTTTAGTTTATTTTTGTTTGCAAGTTATTCTTTACAAGCTTTCTGATATGATATCAACTATTCTGCAATGACGAAGAAATAGATCTATATTTAGTAAAAAGGAAGGTTATGCGCTGGTCTTTTTCCATAGGACTTTGGATAAAGAGCTTTTTTGATTCTGTGGGTTATTTTGGTCCCAACCCATGTAGGTTAGGGCCAAATCCAATGATGGGGCTTATTTGACAGGTTTAATAAAAAGGTTGTGTATGTTTTAGGAGTGAAAAAGAAACTAGAATTCGTACCTTTGTGCTTATGTTGATTGCATTTAGCGTCAAACAAACCATAGTATCATTAATAATGAAAATAATGAAGAAATTTGGTTGTGGTGAATGAGTAAAAGATACTATACTTATTTATTTTTAAGTATGTGTGTCGGTGTAACTCGTGCATGTCACAATTTTAGGACAAGACGCATTAACATTTCACTCATAGTCTTAATCGCATATTCATTGCAACAACGAAAGAGAGAACGAGTGCTCAAGCGACAACCTACCCTACAAGTTGCGTCCAGTTTTTAGATCCAAATATGTGGATTACTATTCACCAATATTTAACACATGGCCAAACAAAATTAATTACTAATAACCGATATAGGACAAATCAGCATGCTATAGGAATGAATATTGCGTAAAATTTGATGAAGAAAAAATAAAGTTACGTAATATGTAATGTTTTCCAAAGATATATGACGTGATAAAAAAAATAACAAAAAATGTGTTCAATATATATAATGTTTATGTAAAGTTTACATAATATTATAATTATTCATATCATTATTATCTAGGAATTTGATAAATTATATGTGTTGATGTTAGAGTTTTCTCACCAACATTTATATAACACTGTGAGGATCATTAAATTTCCCAAGTGGAATTTAGGTCGGTGTAACTGATTGGACCGAGTGGAATTTTGACGGTAGTATATATACTGGGATTTTCAAATTTTGAGCCAATTTTTTGCATGCACCTTCTTCTCCAAGTTTTTGTAGAATTTCATTTTCTTCTCTTTCTCTCTAAATTTCTCCACCTTCTCTCTAAAAATCATCACTTTCTTACGATTTCGATCATCTTTCCGACAACACCTAAGCATTCTTAGTGTCAAGCTCTTTCGTTTGCACTGATCAAAATTTGTTTCGAGCTGGTAAGTTAGAATACTCCTCGTCCTTTGAAGTTCATACGTTTATGCATGCAAGTACTGTTTGGCTTGCATGTGTTCTTCAATTCCTTCTCTGAAACTGTTTTCTATCCTTGATTCCATGGTTGGTTCCTCTTCACCAATCAGAAGTTGTAGGAAGTCTTAGACTGGCGCTCAGTCTCTTTAGTGCTCACTCTTAGACTGGCGCTCGGTCTCTTCAGTGCTTGGTCTTAGACTATTGCTCGGCCTCAGTAGTGCGCAGTCTTGTACTAGCACTCGATCTATCTCTAGTGTCCAGTCTAATAATAGTATTCGGTTTAACAGTGGTCGGTCTAATGAAATGAGTGTTTGGCCAAGCCTATAGTGTTTGGTTTAAACTCTTAGGTTTCGGTTAAAGCTCTAGTATTCGGTTATGTCTGATGGTAGTCGTGAAATAATGTTCGGTCAGGTTAGTTTCTATTTAGTATTCCTCCATTCGGTCTTATTCTAAAGTCAGTGATCTTCTCCTATAGGCTTTGTTCAAGAGTGGAATGTTTGATTTATTGTTCAGTTTAACTTTATTGATGAGAGATATGATGATATTAAAGTATGATGTGATTTGTGTTACGTGGATATGAAAGAGTATTCCAAGGAGGAATATCTCCTAGATGGTTATTGAATTGTAAAGTATGAATGTGGAACTTATAGCTTAGCTGGCGTTCATCCTGATATTCCGTGATTGCTCATTCTCACATAGAGAAGAGTAACTCATGTATGGGAATGACAGGAGGTCCTAGTCCATAAGGTTAACTTGGGCGAGGTATAACGGACTAACCTCGAGTGGCAGCTGTTGAGGGCATCCCAGCTACTACAGCACCCGGGTGCACAAACGTTGTAGCTACATAATTCATACAATCCGGATGAGTCAAGTCAGTGGTTGGTTATTGCATGTGTACTTCTTTTTGGTTATGATGTGAAATGTATGTATGATTTTTGGTATGATATCAATGAATCTTCATGTCCTTATGATTAATTAAATTACATAAGTTTACCCTACTTTTCAGTCTTGTCCTTGTTTGTCCGTTCGGTCTTACTTCTTGTTGCAATGATCATCCTGTGGATGTGAGCAGAAGGGGACGAGTGCTCGCTGGAGGAAGCGCTGGAGAACAAAAGCCCTGAAGTTTAGTGTAGGACCGTTCAATCAATAGTAGAGTATTAATTTGTGTAAAACCGTTCGGTTTATATAATTTTGTATAACTGTTCTGGTGGCAGCTGTTGAGGGCATCCCAGCTACTACCACTAGTGCAGTAAAAGGAAACGACCTCGGTTGTTTTGGCTTATATGCACCGGTTCTGCAACCGAGGTATATAAAAACGAGGTAAAAGGCATATCACTCTTGGCCTCGGTTCTGAACCGAGGTATAAAGATTTATGTTTTTACCTCGGTTAAAATCAAACCAAGGCAGTAGAAGGTGCTTTTTTTGCCAGATTTTTGGTCTCGGGTTCTAGTGAACCGAGGCAGTAGAAAGGTCCTTTTTTTTTCTCAACCTTTATGCAAGAATGGATAATATGCATTTTTAACATCAACAATTCAACACGACCAACATTTTCCTGCATCAAACAACTCAACAATAAACTTGATTTCTTTGGTGAATTGATTAAGGGAAACATCTATAAGTGCAATCCATGAATGTGAAGTTTTAAATGCTTGATTCAAGTTATGCACACTTTATCAATCTCTTTCTTTACATATATATGGAGAAAATAATTCACAAAAATTAACAGGATTATCTGCTACAGTTGTGAACACTAGAACATAATGCCTCTATAATGCTCTTTACACAAACAAATATACTAATTCCATTTCAAACACTACAAATTTTGCTCCAAGAATTCCAGCATTGTAAAATATACAAATTTTCCAACATTTCAGATATACTAATTCCATAGCATAATGTCAGCGGCAGACAAAGCCTTAACGTCCACATGTGCTCTAGGAATTCCAGCATTGTTTACCTACACAATTCTCATGTTTCCAATATGTTTATGTTTATGTTACTCTATCAACTGATTTATAAAAAGGTTGATGACAAGATTACAACCAACAAAAACCAGAAGTTTTTTCTTACCAAGATATCTAGTTTCCTATACTGGTTTTTGATGAAATCTGCCAGCGATGTAATACTTTTCGGATCAGTAACATCAAGTTGATGAAAAACTACATGGCAGGGAGACCAAGTTCTTTGAGTTTCTCAACAACTTCAATACCCCTCTTCTCATATCTGGTTGTGAGCACCATAGTGAACCCATTTAAAGCCAATTGCTTGCATATTGCAAATCCAATTCCCTAATTTGCTCCCATCACAACAGCATACCTACAAAACAGTTTCTCGAGTTAAGCAAAACAGATAATGAAATTAAGCAACAAAGGAGTTGAATCCTTAAGAAAAAAACACAGGAGATTACCTTAGGGCTTTGGGGCATTTTGTTTTAAAAAGAAAAAAGAGTGGGTTAGGGTAGCAAAGGTAGAGGTCGAACCGTCGTACACGGCGTGACTTCCTCCAACATGAGCAATGGCGGCTCCGACGACTGGCCTCGGCAAAGACGTGGCACGAAGGAGCAACGACGTTTCTCTCTAAGGGAGTTGGCTTCTGGGGTAGAGCTGAGTGAGGCTATGGTTTTGGAGACGTTGGGGATGAAGGAGGGGTCTTTAAGGGCGGAAGTCGGGCCTTTAGATCTGTAGATCTGATATTTTTCACCGCCAGCAGTCACCGGTTGCTCTTCACTCCAGAGGCGATGATGGCAGAGTGGACGAGGACGGCGAGGACGTCTTGACAGCGCGGAGGCGAGGCAGCGGCGCAAGGCGGCGACTGCGACGCAGCAGCGGCAAGGCAGCTATTTGAGTTTTTCTGCGAGAAGAGGCACCGTGAGCACACTGTAGTGGGGGAGACGGAGCTATGACCCTGTAGCGGTGGTAAAGGTGGACCGACGACCCAATTAAAGCAGAGCGGCAAGGTGGCAGATGAGCATTCTGCTTCGGTTGCTGCAAATTAAAGATACCTAAACCCAATTTCAGAATGCTGTCAGCGAAACAGGCAGAGTGACAGGTGAAAGGTGCAAATTATTCTACATCGGTGGCTCAAAAAAACCGAAGTAATTAAGGCCTTATGCATCGGTCCTCTACTAACCGATGTAGTAGGTATAATTTAAATCATCAGCTAGCAAAATTGTAGTTGGAGGCAGGAAATTGCCAAACCTTAGGCATGGTTTTTTACTTTAACTGAGGTAATTGACGCTTTAGGCTTGGGTTCCTGACGAACCGATGCCTATAAGTTGGCTGAATTTACTAGTATGCCATCGCGTTTGCATATACTTCGGTTTTCGGGGAACCGAAACTTAATGCCCGACTTCTTATCCCCATATTCTACTAGTGTACACCATCCGGGTACACAAACATCGTAGCTACATAATTCATACAATCCGGATGAGTCAAGTCAGTGGTCGGTTATTGCATGTGCACTTCTTATTGGTTATGATGTTAAATGTATGTATGATTTTTGGTATGATATCAATGAATCTACATGTCCTTATGATTAATTAAATTACATAAGCTTACCCTACTTTTTTGTCCTCTCCTTGTTTGTTCGTTCGGTTTTACTTCCTGTTGCAATGATCATCCTGTGGATGTGAGCAGAAGGGGAAGAGTGCTCGCTGGAGGAAGCGCTGGAGAACGAAAACCCTGAAGTTTAGCGTAGGACCGTTCGGTCAATAGTAGAGTATTATATCGTGTAAACCGTTCGGTTTATATAGTTTTGTATAACCGTTCGGTATATGTTTTGTAATATCGTTTGGTTTGGACGTTGCTTGGAAACCATTTAGTTTATTCATATAATTTGTATCAGAATTATAATCCTTGTATAGTTTTAAATGCTCGGCATTTTAGGATTTTTCAGAACTCTGTTTGTAAGCCTATTAACTGTCCTATCTTATTATTACATGTTAACTCCTTATACAGTATTATACTATATTTATTGGGATGTTACAACCACGTAAGTCAATTTTTATTATAAATAAATTTAATATTATATGGCATATGAATCTATCATAATCACATTATTGTGAATCTAATATGAAGATTCTTGTACACAATATATTTAAAATAATAATTAACAATTTTTATGAAAAATAAATCGTTTGTTATTTTTCATATCCAAAGAACAGGTGTGGTGCGTTTTTTCAAGTATATCCACACTATTTAAACTTACTGTCTCATTTTCTTCATGATGAAAATCAAATATTTAAACACTGCGCTCTCACAGTTCTAATATCAGAAGTACATACTCACTCAGAAATTTGTTTAACTTCCCTTCATTTCTTATGGCTACTCAAAACACACCCTTCGAACTTGTCATGAAAGATGTTGTTCTTATCAAACCATCAAAACCAACACCTTCCTCTATTCTTCATTTATCTACACTAGACAATATACCTTTCCTTAATAGCCTATGCCACACCCTTCATGTATTTCAATCCAAAACTCATGATCTTGATGAACCTATTTGTCCTAATCACCAACTGCTAGATCCTGCTGATGTGATTAAAGCAGCAATTTCAAAGGCTTTATTCTATTATTATCCTCTAGCAGGTAGGATAGTAAAACACACTGATGGAAACTTCCTGATCAACTGCAGTGCAGAAGGTGTTCCATTCTTGGAGGCCAGTGCTAGTTGCAATCTTTCTTCTCTCCATTGCTTGGAAGGCACTGACATGGAAAATGCAAAACAGTTAGTGTTTGACCTTCCTTCTCAAGATGAAAGTGGCTACCAATATCCCTTGGTGTTCAAGGTGACAACCTTTCCTTGTGGGGGTGTCACCATTGGAATGGGGGTGTCACATACTGTTGGTGATGGCGTTGGAGCATCTCAGATCTTCAAAGCCATCATGGAGCTTGCAAGGGGGGAAAGTGAGCCCACTGTGAAGCCTGTGTGGGAGAGAGAGAGGCTAAAGGGATCAATCACTAAACAACCATTGCTAATTGATTCAGTGGATGAGGCCTCAGCTGCAGTTTCACCCTTTCTTCCAACCGAAATTCTCGTGCAGGAGCGCATTAAGGTTAACAGTGAAAGCATCAGAAGACTGAAGATGAGTTTGATGAAGGAATCAGGTGAAAACGAAAACTTCACTAGTTTTGAATCACTAGCTGCATATGTGTGGAGGTCTAAATCTAGGGCCTTAAAATTGAACTATGATGGGAAAGTTAAGCTGACTATCCCAGTTGGAGCGAGAAAGCACTTGCAGGATCTTTTGCCTGAAGGGTATTATGGAAATGCTATTGTTGATATTATCATTGTTTTAACAGTGAGGGAACTGAATGAAAGGCCACTGTATGAGATTCTGAAGCTCATAAAAGAAAGCAAGAAAGTTGCTTGTAACAGTGATTATGTCAGAAACTACATCAACACTTTAGAGACAGGAGTAACGAATTCTAACATTGAAGGGAGTGGTGCATATACTGCGTTGACTGATTGGAGGTACTTGGGGATCTTGGAAAAGTTAGATTTTGGAGTTAAAGAACTAGTGAATACTTTACCAGTCCCTTCTGACATGTTTGGATCCGTTGATTTATGCATTTTCTCATCTCTTTGCAACTTGGATTCTTCAAAAGAGGGAGGGATTAGTATTTTTCTGTCCCTACCAGCTGCTGCGTTGGCCAAGTTCAAGGAGGAGATGGAGGCTCTCAGCCTTTTGATTTGAACACTTACTATATATGAAGTGAATAAACCAACATGAAATGTGTGAGATCTGTTCATGCCGCATGTGTATAATTATGTTCGATCTTGGTTGTCTTGGTTGTTACTATTTGTTGTTGCTGCTTTGATTGGCTATATATTGTAGCCAGTCTTTTGCGTTTGTAGCTAATTCAATTTTCAAAGTATTCTCAGATCATTTCTCTCTGTCTTCTCTCTCTCGTGTTCTTTCTTCTCTGGGTTCTGGGTTTTTTGTTTCTCTGTCTCAGGCAAACCCAACAATTGGCGCCCAACCGTGGGGCTGTGAATCAAGAAACTCCAGAGGCGATGGCAACCAAGTTCGACATTGAGAAATTCAATGGTTCAAATGATTTCGGGCTGTGGAAGATCAAGATGGAGGCTATCTTGATACAGCAAGGATGCGATGAAACATTGAAGGGTGAGTTGAACATGGGTGTTGCAATGTCGCAAGAAGAAAGAAAACAATGGTTGATAAAGCAAGAAGCATAATCATATTATGTCTGGGTGATAAGGCGCTGAGGGAGGTTGCGAGGGAGGTTGCGAAGGAGAAGACTACAGTTAGAATTTGGGTGAATTGGAATCTCTGTACATGACGAGATCGTTGGCCCATAGGTTGTGTCTGAAGCAACACTTGTATTCGTTCAAGATGACAGAATCAAGAACCATAGAGGAGCAGCTTGTAGAATTCAGCAAGATTGTTGATAATCTGGAGAATATTTACGTGAGGTTGGAAGATGAGGATAAAGTTGTTATCCTCCTGAATGCGCTTCCAAGAACGTTTGAGCATTTCAAGGATGCCTTGCTCTATGGTAAGGATCAGTTGATTAATGTAGAGGAGGTCGTGATGTCAATTTGAACCAAGGAGTTCCAAAAAATTCAAGAATTGAAGGCAACCAAGAAGGTGACATCAAGGCTTATTACGTTCGGTAAAGGGAAGAAGCAAGGTGGAAACAGGAAGAAGTCGGAACCAGAAGGTACAAAACAGGTGAGATGTTTCAAATGCCAAAAGATTGGACATATCAAGAAGTTTTGTCCAGATAAGGGCAAAATCGTTCGGTCACAGGAAACTGCTGATGTGGCAGAGGCGTCCGAGGGATATGAATTTGCTGGTGCTCTGGTGGCTTCGTCTGAAGATTCTCAAAGCAGTTGGGTCATGGATTCTGGTTGTACCTATCACATGTGTCCACTGAAGGAGTTCTTTGAGAGTCTTGATCAGAAGGAGAATGGAAATGTGCTGCTGGGCAATCACAAGGCTTGTCGAGTGCAAGGAGTGGGGTCTGTAAGGCTAAAGATTTTTGATAACCGAGAGTTGGTGCTGCAGGATGTGAGGTATGTGACTGAACTGAAGAGGAATTTGATTTCCATAAGTTCTTTTGATCTTAGAAGATACTCCACGAAAGTTGAAGATGGAGTGATGAGGGTGTGTTCTGGAGATTCTATGGTTGTCAAAGGCAGAAGGAATAATGGCTTGTACATTCTAGAGGGTTCCACGCAGTCATTGGTCATGTCTCGGTAGCAAGTAGGAAGACTGAGAGTATCGCTCCACTTTGGCACTTGAGGATGGGTCATATCAGTGAGAAGGGCCTTGAGAATTGGAGAAGCAAGGCTTACTTCTAGGTGATAAACTGTAGAAGCTGGATTTCTGTGACCATTGTGTCTTGGGGAAATCACACAGAATACCATTCAGTAAAGGGAAACACTTAACCGAACGACCATTTGAGTATGCCCATGCTGACTTGTGGGGGCCTACGAGAACTCAAACTCGTGGTGAGGAGCATAGTTTCTGAGTATAATTGATGATTTTTCAAGAAGAGTGTGGATTTACGTTCTGAAGAATAAATCTGAAACATTTCAAAGGTTAAAGGAGTGGCATACACAGACCGAGAACCAATTGGGGTGTAGGTTGAAATGCCTGAGAACTAATAATGGGTTGGAGTTCGTTTCAGAGGAATTTAATGAGTTCTGAAAAGATAAAGGGATCAGGTGGCACAGGACTGTGGTGGGAACTCTTCAATAGAATGGTTTGGCTAAAAGGATGAACAGAACAATTCTGGAGAGGGTTTAGTGCATGTTGCTAAGATCAGGGTTGTCAAAGGCTTTCTGGGGCGAGGCTGCTAATACAGCCGTATACCTGATTAACAGGAGCGCGTCTTCGGCTCTCAATTATAAAACACCAATGGAGGTTTGGAGTGGACAATCGGCTGATTACTCACACATGAGGGTGTTCAGTTCTTTTGCGTTTGCTCATGTCAAAGGGGATAAGTTGGAGGCCCGAGCAGTAAAGAGCGTATTCCTTGGATATGCTAAAGAAGTTAAGGGATGCAGGTTGTGGAGGTTGGATGATAAACCTTCAAAATTGATCATCATTAGAGATGTCTTTTTTGATGAGACAAGAATGGCTATGCTGACTAAAAATCCTAAATGTGAGAAGAAGACATTCATTGAGGTGGAGCATACTACTGATGAAGTCGTTCGGTCGTTGACTGAGGAAGACCGAACGGGTGAAGGGCGAGACGAAACCGTTCGGTCATTAAATGAGAACCGAACGTATGAAGTGCAAATAGATCTTGGTGATGATACATATGGTATATCTGGTGGTGTGAGTCACTTAAGAGGAGCTCGTGTTGAATTGAGGAATTATCAGCTTGTCCGTGATAGGGAAAGGAGGATCCCTAAGTCAACCAAATGATTTGGAGAGGATGGTTTAATTTGATACGCCTTAAATGTTGTTGAAGACCTTGAAAGCTCTGGTGAACCGAGAAATTACAAGGAGGCTCTTGACAGCAGCGATCTGCATCTTTAGCAGGGTGCTATGGAGGGAGAGCTTGAGGCTTTAAGGAAGAATCCAAGGATCAAAGCTCGAAGACCAAAGATGAGAGGAAGAAGATGGAGTCTGGATCGTTCGGTCTTTGATTATTTGTACCGTTCGGTGTTTTCTATCTTTATTGAGTCTAGGTGGAGATTTGTTAGTTAGACTCAATGTTGTTCAGTTTGTGTTTGTAACCGTTCGGTCATTTGTCGTTATTGAGTCTAGGTGGAGAATTGTTAGTTAGACTCAATTATTACTTGTGACCTAACGGTCTCTTAATTGTGATCGAACATTCCTGTAGTTGAAACTGTTCGGTCTGCTTTCGGTTTTGGCTTTGACGGTATCGTTCGGTTTTTAGCTAGTGTTCGGCCTGTGTTCGATCTTCTACTGTTAATGATTGTTCGGTCTTGATTGTCTTGGTTGTTAGTGTTTGTTGTTGTTGCTTTGATTGACTATATATTGTAGCCAGTCTTTTGCGTTTGTAGCTAATTCAATTTTCAAAATATTCTCAGATTATTTCTCTCTGTCTTCTCTCTCGTGTTCTTTCTTCTCTGGGTTCTGAGTTTTTTGTTTCTCTAATTTATGCGAACCCAACAACTAATTACCTTATTAATCCATCTTTTTATTCGTGCTTTAATTACTACCTTAAGTAAATTGTTACCACATGTAACGCATACTACTATGGTTCTTTGATCTTGATATCTTATTACTCTTATTATTCGACCATGTTGCTTATGTCCTCGAATATATATAGAGATATATTCAAACATATACAAAATAAAAGTGGACAAATATATGTTCATCAATTTAGTAAAATTTACCTAGTTCTTAATTTCTAAATTTTAAACATTACATCACATGTTAAATTATTGAAAAATTATAGATTTTAATTAGAAGTATATGTGTAAAGTATTTAAATGCATTCTTCCTATCTCACGACAGGAGTACAAATAAAATTTCTGTTCAATGAAAATAATAATTAAAAGATTTTATGCGGAAGTGAATTTTTTTTAATTAAATTATAAGAGCATTTATTCCAAAAAATATCATATAAACTGGAAAAAACAAAACGTTATGTAATGAGATGATTAAAACCAAAATCCATGTGAAAAATGAAATAAGAGAACTAGCCAAATCTAAATTCGGGTAATAAAAAGGGTTACCAAGTTATTCCCAATATATAAAATAAGTAATACCATTAAAAATTCAAAAAGTTTAATTCTTATTTTTGTTTATATTTTTGTCGATTGTTCAAAGTGATCTTCGATTATTTTTAGAATTTAAAATGGTTCCATTTTTTGTGATTTTTGTTTTAGTTATTTTTTCTAAAGGTTTCTAAACTCAAAAGGTAATATCATTAAAAATCCAAAAAGTTTAATTTTTATTTTTGTTTATATTTTTGTAAATTTTATTCAAAGTGATCTTTCATTTTTTATTAGAATTTAAAGTGGTTCCGTTTTTTATGATTTTTGTTTTAGTTATTTTTGTTTTAGTGATTTCCAATATGAAATAAGTAATATCATTAAAAATCCAAAAAGTTTAATTCTTATTTTTGTTTATATTTTTGTAATTTTTTTTAAAGTGATTTTCGATTTTTTTTTTAGAATTTAAAGTGGTTTCATTTTTTGTGATTTTTGTTTTAGTTATTTTTTCTAAAAGTTTCTAAATCGTTAATGGCTTAATGTTCACGTGAGCCTCAATGAATGACATGACTGCCATTTTGTCTAATATGGTTGTCCATGGCAACGAAGCAATTAGGGTTTTTTGATTCATGATTTGGCTTCCCATAGCGGCATGAAGGTGGATTTCTCGTTGCTGCAATTTGGTTTGAAATTCTTTAGTTCGATTTGGGAGTTGTGTTTGTAGGTGTCTGATGTATGGGTTTTGTGGTTCTTGATGCTTTCGTGGTTGACCATGATGATTCACGAGTTGGGTTGCAGATCTGTGATTTGTGGCGATTTGTGGCTTGCTCGAAGAACATGTTAGTTGTCTCATGATAATGGTATTAGGATATGGTATGAGGAAGAATATAGTTGTGCATTACGGTAGAGTAATGGCGAGGAGGGAGAGTTTGTTGATAGGTGTTGCGGAAACGATGGAGTCGAGGATGTTGGGAAGAAGACGAGATTATATAGCAGTCACGTCATTTGTTGATGCTCACATGGATACTATGTCGTTAATGATTTAGACGTTGTTAGGAAAAATGACTAAATTGAACAAAAATTACAAAACTTGGGACCCATGTAAATGCCAGAAAAAGTCGATGACCATTTTGGACAAAACTGATGTATATAGGGACGAAAATAGGTATTAAATCAATCCGAAATTTATTGAAGTCTACCTCCACGTTAAAGTCATCTAACGTGTCATTGATTGAGTCAGTCATCAAGCATAGATTGACTTCTTCTTTTTCATCTTTAGATTCAGATGAATCTAGATCCTCACATGTAGTTAAGAGTACACCATTTTTAACTTTACTGGATTCTTCAAACATGGCTATCAGCATGTCCCACATATCCTTGGCACTTTGGCATGTTTGTACCTTCTTGTACTCATTTTCACATAGAGCACACATTAATATATTTTTAGCCTTAAAATTTAGAAGGTACCTTAGTTTATGATCGTTTGACTAAGAGCTTCTAGCCATGGGTTATGCTTCTCTATTCAAGGGTATAAAGTTTTCATTCTCAACAGTATCCCACATGTTGATGTGACATGATTCAAAGAAATCAATCATCATTTGCTTCCAATAATTGAACTTTTTCCCTTTGAATAAAGGAGGACGATTAATGACATATCATTCGTTTTCCTTTGCTATTAGGATCTTTCCTCAAGTCCGGTCAAGAACTAATCCCAGAGATTAGCTTTGATACGAACTAAAAGATAGGAAAAACTCTAGAAAGGGAGGGTTTGAATAAAATTTTTAAAAATTTCCGAAAATAAGTGTTTAAGTTCTTTTGCAAGGGTTAGACGGTTTGAAATAAGAGTTAAACACTTAAGTATTTCTTAGAGCATTTAGGAAAACTTTTAAAACGAAAGAAATAAAGCTTACTTTTATACTGGTTCGCTCTAAATTGAGCTATGTTTAATTCTCCCTTAAGCATTCTTAAGGGATTCCACTAATCTTAAAATATTACAACACGAGTTTAATCACTCCTGGTTTTACAACTAACCCAAGTAGTTAGAACGAGTGTCACTACTCCTGTTATAAAGCTAGTCCAACATACTAGAACGTTTAACTCCACTGAGTTAAACTTACAAGTGTTTGAATTCACTTCAGAATCTAAAAACAACAAAGTGTTTTTGAAAGAACAAGTACAAAAGATTACTCTCATAAAGAAGATATGAAATCAATACAATAAAGTTCTAAAAACTTTTAAAGAAAATTTTTCTTTTTCAAAGAAAGAGTCTCAGACGACGTAAACTTAAAGAGAAAACAGCAGCATAAGCATATGTAAAGATAAGTCTTGTTGTGGTTCTTTTCTCCATACAGTCCTTTTTATATAGACTTCTTTCGAAAAATATCTATTATTCTAAACATTGACTTTCTCGTAGAGATGTAGTCTTTTAGTAAGAATTTAGATGTTACGTTATGTCCTACAGAGGCAATTGTGCTATTTGTATAGAAGAGACAAACAAGCAGAAATAAATTCAATGATTAATTATTTGATAAAGTAGAAATAAATTTGAAATATCTTGACAATTGTGTAGTAATTTGATTAATAACTGATGGTATTTATTTCTTCCCTCATCTCTCTCTACACAAACCAAAATAAATTTATTTAATCTCCATTTTCTCCTTTCGTTCTACCAAATACACCTTTATCGTCAACCTTAAAAGTTCTTTAATAAGAAAATGATACTGATTTTATAATAGAAACGTTCATCTGATGGGCTTCTAATAAAAGCATTTAAGGTTGTATTTTTGTTATGGTACAATAAAAAGGTTGTATATGTTTTAGGAGTGAAAAAGAAACTAGAATACGTACCTTTCTGCTCATATATATTGATTGCATGTAACATCAAACAAAGCATAGTGTCATTAATAATGAATAAACTTGGTTGTGGTGAGTGAGTAAAAGATACGATACTAATTTATTTTTGAGTATGTGTGTGGGTGTAACTCGTGCATGTCACATCGTGTGGAATTTTAGGGCAAGACGGCATTAACATTTCACAGTCATAGTCTTAATTGCATATTCATGGCAACGACAAAGCAGAGAATTCATGGTCAAGCGACTACCAACCTACCCCACAAGTTAGGACAAGTTTTTAGATCTAAATTTATGGTGCACTATTCACCAACATTTAACACATCACCAAATTACTTGTGTCATCATATATATATATATATATATATATATATATATATATATATATATATCTTAGCGATATTTATTTGTTTCTTGAATATTTCTATTCCACTCATTGTCGGGTTGTTATTGGACCATCCAATATCTATCACGCACGAGATGTTTATATCTCGACGTGAAGGGAGTGTGTTGGAAGTCCTATATCGACTAGAGATAAGGTCAATTTATAATATATAAGTGAAGTGCAAACCTTACCTTATAAGTCGGTTTTGTGATATTATATATATATATATATATATATATATATATATATAATTAAAAAAAAAAACTCAACGTTTTCACTCTTAAATACAGATTTTTTATTATTTTATAAATGTTCACACATTATGTATTATCTTGATAGTTTATTTATCAAAGATTATCAAACCAAAATAATAAACGATTTTATAATTCACTTATGGATCTCGTATTTTTGGTATTTATTTTTGGTATAGGTGTTGAAAAATTCAAATGCAAACAAATTTCTTTTCATCTTTAAAGCAATTGTATGGTCTCATTGTCATCATGTTCTTGATTTAATTTCAACATTGTCTCCATTAAATCAAGTTCTATATTTCTTCATCTTGTAATATAATTCAGCTATAAGTGACTTTGTAAAAATATCAACACTTTGTTCTTTAATGGAATAATACTTTATCCATTTCTTTCTCCGTTATTAGTTCTCTTATGAAATTGAATATCTATATGTTTTGATCATCCATAAAATACTGAATTTTTACATAATGTAATTGCTGACTTATTATCACAAAATATCTCTAATATGAAAGTATCTTATTTTTTATATATCACTTTAAGAATTCTTATTAATCATATTATTTAAGTTGCATAACTATAGTTTTTTGTCATGTATTCTACCTCGGCTGTTAAGACCAACCATGATTGTTTCTATAAAGATCACGATACTATTCATTTTCCTAGATGAAATGTATACTTTTTTTCTTATTTCAACATCTCTTGTCTAATCACTATTTATATATTACACAAGCTTTACATAATTAATATTAGCATAAAAAAATTCCTTCGGTTACAGTACTTTTGGTATATCTGAGAATTATCTTTGCTCTTTTGTAAATGACATACATGTGCCTTTTCCATGAATCTACTCAACAATTCTACTCCAAAGAAAATAAGAAAATAAGGTCTGGTAGTAGCAGTCAAAGATTTAAGAATTCCGTTCAAACTTTTGTAATATATTGAATTAATTCTTTTTTCATTACTATTTTTTTTAGTTTCAATTCCTCTTCAACAGATTGGCTTTAAATTTTTCATTAGTAACATACATATTTTTTGAGATAAGAAAATTTCATCATCCTACTAAATAACCTCAATACCAAGAAAATGTGACATGAGATCCAAATCTGTCATCTCAAAACATTTAATCATGGTTTCCTTGAATTCTATAATCATTTTTAGATTATTGCTTGAAAAAATTAGATTATCAACATAAAAGTACACAAGAATATTATCAAAGTAACAGACTAATATATAAAGTATGTTTAATGGACTGAAAACCATTTTACACAAAGTAAAGATCAATCTTCTTATACCACACACACCTTGAGTGTCTCTTTAAACCATATAATGTCTTCTTTAATCTGTAAACTTTATCTTCTTTGCCTTCAATCTCATATCCTATAGGTTGTTCAATATACAATAGATCATAGATCATTGTTTTATCAATCCAAATCTCTGTTAATATAACATTGTTGTGCTACAATCAAACCAGTGTATTTATTAAATAATTTACATCCTTAATGAATAGTCAACCGTCATGAATGTTATCTCTGCTCTCATTTAAATCTCTCCATGATCCATATTTTGAATTTAAACTATCTCTTCCTAACCTCCATTTGCACTAGCCTAAGAGGGTTATGTTAAAACATCTCAAATCCTTTACTCCTAAACCAACCTCTTCTTTAATCTTACATATAGTTTTCTATTTTACCTATACAATATTTCTACTCTCATGATCCCAATCTCCACATAAAATCTTCGTGTATTTTAATTATTTATTTCCTTATCATTTGTGCCTTTTGAATTTAGATATGAAGAAGGGTTTGCGCATAACACTATTTTTATTAAAGTCAGTATTCTTGCGAAAGAGATATGTCTTCCTTTCCATCTAGACAATCTCTTATTTTTCATAACATTCCTTGACAAAAGTCCTTTCTGGAAGACCTATTATGGTTATGATCAACATATTAATTCTAATTACTCTCTTTCCCATGACTTCTTCTAGTAAACACTTTTCAAATTATATACAATTAAATAAGTATGACATTGTCAAAGGTGGGTTTGTCACAAAAAATAATCATTAATTTAAAAGATAACTTTTGTAGGTTAGGCCTATCTGAAAGCATCATGTTTCTTATTCCAACTAATATAATTAATGTTACAAAATATGGGTGCGATTTAAAGTTATGGTTACATATATAAATACTCTAGAGTATATCATTCATGTCAAATAACAATCAACTTATTATGACAGAGATTTTTATAGAAATTTTCTGACTGAATCTTCTTTATCATACTTTCAATACATGAAGTCTTTTAAAGAATCTGAACTTAATTCCATTGAAATCCACAATATATCCAATGTATTATAATATAAATAAGAAAACTACATTTTAAGTGTTTTTCTTAATAATTCAAAGAATAAAAATGATATTTTATTATATAAATATTTAAATAAACTAAATTCAATTTACTAGAAAAACATATTGCATAACAAGTGATCAATATAATATTTTAATTATAATATATGATAATATTAATAATAATATATAATGTATAATAATGTATTCTTTTGTATATCACTAAACTTCTTTACTATATAAACTTCTAATATTTAAAGTATACTTCACACCTTAACTTGAATTTTAACTTTATACCGGGCTGTCTTAAACATGCCAGCAAATCCAACTGCTCAATTTCCCATCCATGTAAAACTAGTATTTCTTTTTCATTGTGATAAATAAGAACTATAAATATAAAAAGTAAAATAATATAAGAATGGTAAAAATTAAAAAAAAAAACAAATATTAATTGAAGTGATCATATGATATGTTCTCTTTTTAATATTAATATTAATCAAAGATTAAATACGTTTATAATCGTAAATTTTGAAAATGAAATTAGAATTTTTCTTTATTTCAAATTTTGATTTATTTTGGTATTTAAATTTTAAAAATAAATTAATATAATCTTTCTAATTTAATAACGTTAACTTTTTTCACGTATAAAAAGTGTTTTAAAGTAATAGTCGTAAACAATTCAAATGTCAATCTAAAAAAGTTATTTGATATGTACAAAAATTTAATGCAGTTAGATTAAGAAGACTATATATATGCATTTTTAAAGTTGATAAGCAAATTTTATCAAAGTTTGAAACAATGTCAAATTTTAATTTCAAAGTTTAGAAATTATTTTAACGAATTAATTAATGACCATTGTGACAATATATATTAAAAATAATTAAATGGTAAATAATTATTTTATAATGAAAAAAAATCGTTTAAAATTCATTATTTATGGTTAAATAATTGTATAAAACACTTTTTCATTTTTAAAACCTATTAATTAATGATATATATCATAATTAAGCTTAAACTTAATAAAGATAGCGAGACGTTTCCAAATAAGTTCATAAGTTCATGTTAGGTATTATTATAAACTTTGACATTTTAGCTATATTCATACATCAAAGTTCATTAATAGTTTATCACCACACCATTTTAGTTATGTCAAAAAATCGTTGGTAATTTGAATTTACCAACGAATTATCAACAACAAAAAATTTGTGGGCGAAATGGTTGTTGAAAAATTTTACCAATAAATTCCACAATCTGTTAGTAATTAACATTACAAATTTGTTGGTAAATATTCATCAGTCATATTTGTAAGTAATTATCGACAGATTCTAGTTGTTAGTAAAATTTGTTAGTAAAAGTCATGATTGAGCTTCTTCTTCCTCTTCTTTTCTTCTTTTTTTTTCTTCTTCCTCCTCACCTCCTTACTATGCTTCAACGATCACATCAACCAATGTCACCTCTGACTTAATCTCTTTCTTCTTCTCCTCTACCTCCTCATCTTCTTATTTCACTAGTGCAAAAACAACGTATAACGTCACGCGTTTAATGTCGAACCACTCAATAGCCAACATTAAAAATGACCGGTGGCATTTTTGTAAATAAATACAATTATTAAACGTCGTTTATAATTGTAATTCGACGTAAAAGAATATAAAATGTCGAATGTCCCAGCGTTAGACATTAAAAGGTTAGTGAATTAAAAAAAATTGAGCGGGAGATTGAAAATTCATTCACTTTATCTTAGCGCGCGAGACCCTTTTCTCTGCTCAAACTTTTTTTGAACAAAGTTTGACGACCATCACATGTAATCTTTCTTTCATTTGATACAAATGCATGTTAATTAACTACTTTAGGTATGATTTTCATGTGTTTTCACCGATTATTTTCGTGTTCTTGTCCTTCATAGGCATATTCTGCTTTCTCTCTCACTGGTGACAACACTTTATTTCGATGAACCCAAGTTAGTTTTCGTTTTCGTTTTCGTTTTCGTTTTCATTTTGAAGAACTTATTTGTTGATAACTTGTTTGTTATTTTTTTTTTTGTTGAACTTGTTTGTTGTTGTTGTTGTTTGGTTGAACTTGTTTTGTTATTACTTGATGGAACTTGTTTGATTGAACTTCTTTGTTGTTTGTTATTGTTCTTTGATTGATCCTATATTACTGTTCGTAGTTCATGCTTTATAAAATACCAAAAACTAAAAATTGTTGTTTTTTCTGCTTTTCAAGTATCGTAGAACAGTAAAAAAGATCACAATTAATTAAAAATAAAAAAAATTGATTAACCTCTTATATTGACAAAATTCGATGTTAAATTAACGTCATATATTGACAAAATTCAACGTTAAATTAAGTCGAATTTTTTAAATACGACGTCAATTTAACGTCTCCTGATATGACGTCGTTCTCGAATTCGACGTGAAAGGCCAAAAATATTCAACGTTATACGTTGTTTTTGTACTAATGTTTCTTTTCCTCTTCCTTTTACTCCTACACCTTTTCTAACTCCCCTCTTACTCCTACACCTCTTCTAACTCCAAAACTCTCCATCGTCACATCTCTGCATTACCACTGCACTTTAGCATCACCACCAAGTCATCATTACACCTTTGCTATTGTCATCGACTCTAACTTCCTCATCCTCATTCTCCTCATTTTCATCTTCTTTTCTTCTCACTAATGCAAAAAAGGTTTTTGACGTCTATGTTTTTTCACCTTTAATGTCTAAAAAAATACCGACATTATATCGGGAGACGTTAAATTAATGTCGGATTTAAAAATTTTGACATTAATTGACATCGGACATAAAGCAATATATGGCGTTAACTAATGTCTGACTTTGCCATTGTCCGATGTTAATAAACCTTTTTTTAATTAATTGTGATCCTTTTTTACAACTCTGTGAGACCTGAAAAGTAGAAAAACAAAGAATGTAATCCAGTTTTTGGTATTTTATACAACATGAACTATGAACTATGAACTATAAGCAAAAACATAAAAAGCTATGACAATAGTAGTATTCACTTGTGATTTTTGGTTTCGATAGCTATGGTTATTGGTTTTGGTTTGATTTTTTTTTTTTACCACTCCTTAGAACCCCTAATTCAGAAAAAAAATATCTGGAGCCCTTACTTTGGGTCTATGTGAAGTATAAAAATTATTTGAAAAGTGAATTACGATAAATCTTTAAACAATCATAATATTTGTTCAGGTTGGTCGGTTTACTATTATTATATATAGATTTGGGGTAGAAAAAAATGTTCAATCACGTGGCAGCCCGCGTAGTCGGTTGTTCCTTCTAGATTTTCAAGAAAATGTCGTTTTCTATTTTTCGTCATTTTTTTTATTTTTTCCAAACTTTGCAAAAATATTTCACATACTTGGAATTTGAATTTTGATCTAAAACTTTTTTGTGAGAGCTTCTCATGATATTTTGGTTCTTTGAACAAATTTTCAAGTCATTTGGATTTATTTTGAATATACTCTCAGATTTACCCTAAAGCTTGGATGTATAACGTGTAGTGTAGTATGAACAACAAAGAAGTTCAACAATACAACAAACAAGTTCTTGAAAAAAAAAATGAAAACTAACCTTATTGAAGGTAGGCTCGTCGGAATAAAGTGTTTCCGTCATTGAGAGAGAAAGGAGAACACACCTATGAAGGAGAACACGAAAACAATCGATCAAAACAAATGAAAATCATATTTAAAGTTGTTAATCAACATGCATTTATAAAAAAAATGAAAGAAAGATTACATGTGTTGGTTGTCAAGTTTCATTCGAGAAAAGTTTGGACAGAGAAAAAGGTCTCGCGCTAAGATAAGTGAATGAATTTACATGTGTTGGTTGTCACTAACATACAACGTCTGATTTGTCAATATCCGATGTCTTATAACTTTTTGACGTTAGAAACTAGGACATTCGAAGTCATAAGTAAGTACATTTTCACCTTCACGCCAAGGATTTTCCCGAAATTTACCCAATATGGCGTCATATTTGTCAATATTAGACGTCTCATAACAAAGTGACGTCAGAAAAGTCTAAATTCGACATCTTAATTGAACTTTTATTTACAAAAATGTCACTGATTATTTTTAACGTTGGTTTTTTCGTTTTCTGATGTTAAATACGAGACACTGAAGGCTTATTTTGCACTAGTGTCTTCCTCTCACATTTCTGACGGTCAATAAACGGTATTACCGACGGTCAATTTTCGTCGCTATATGACATATTCCGTCGGTAATCACATTTTACCGACGGATTATCGACGATCTGTCAGAAAAACCATTATCGAAAACGGTTACCGACGAATTCTGTCCTTCGATAATTATCAAAGAATTGTTCTTCGATAATTACCGATGGATAAGTCCTTCAGTAATTACCAAAGGATAGATCATTCGGTAATTATCGAAGGATAAGTACTTCGATAATTACCGAAGATATACCCATCTCCTCTTAATATACTAACCAATAAATCCTTCAAAAATCGGAGATAAATTTATCGATAGAATAAACTATTGGACACTTTACCAATGAAAGTATTTGTCAATAGTACAAAATAAAATTTATTGAATTTACTAATAAATTTTATCATATTCTTTATCAAATATTTTTTGTCAATAAGTTAAATTATAAATTATGTTGATAAAATTCATTAATAAAATTGAATTTATTGATAAATTTATTTCTGTTTGTAAATATCTCAATAAATATAAAAATTCTTATAATACATGAAAAGTTATTAAAATGAAGAAATAAAAAATAAATATAAAACATAAATAAATATATCAAATTCATAATAAAAATTACATTTCCTAATATATATATATATATATATATATATATATAAGTAAAATATAATCATACTATTTTAAACATTAAATCAATTACTTTTGGTCCTATCAATATCATACAAAAGTTATGATAATTTCAAATAGTCATAATCATTTTCTATCCTGGTATAAAAGAAATTTCAAACAAAGACGCCTCTAAGGGGAAAGCTAGATAATGAAAAAGGAGAAAAACAGTGTTATACATTACTGTATAGTTTGGTTTTATTACGAACAGTTCACTTGTTCTTGAAGACAAAGTAAGTGCATTCAATCTAGTCTTAAGTTCTATATATTTCCACTTCTCTTTTTTATCTTTACAATTTATATTTTATTTTATGTATGATTAGTTTAGAACTTTTTCATATCATGAACTATTTTAAAATAACCGTTGTAAAAATTGAAAATAGTATTTTTATATTTTACAATTTATTATTAAATTATTATAAAAGAAAAGGAAACTCGTTCACTATCATTCTAACTAAATTCTTTATTAGTATGATAAAATATAACTTCATATTTGAGATTAGTATGATTCAAGAACTATCTATTATATTCTCTTTCTTTAAACTAAATCATAAAAGTTATTTTTTAAATTTCAATAATGCAATCTAAATTAATGGGACGGTGCATCTTCTCATCAGCCCACCACACATGGCGGATCGACGGTGCCTGTCAACCATCACTGTTTTCTTCTAAGTTAAGTTACTCATCTGTTATATACCTTTTCTATATCATGAATAGTAACTTTTATGTGATACTTTAATTATTTTAAAAACTTGAGAATAATTATACAACAAATTTGTACAAACTATTTTATATATATATATATATGATAAAAAAACAATAAAAGGAACCGTTTATGTGAGAACCTGAAAAACTTGTTAAAAGAGTGGAAAATGATATTTTAATAATAGAATTAGATATTTTCTTTTCATGGTATAAATGAAATTTTATATTTTATTTACACATCCTGGTTTATTATAATCAATACCCTATCTTTTTCTAGAGACAAGTTCTTTTATGTTTTGTACCTTTTCTTTAATAATTCGCTTCATTGAGCCATTGCATTTTTTATTAGGCGGTACCCAAGTGAGCACAGCGTAAAGAGTTTCAATTTGAACCGATTAGTTTCTTGTTCTTCAGTTGGTAAGCTGTTTTTTTCCTTCTCCTTGCTTTTAGGGTTTTGATCATGCAAAGATTCTGCTTTGCATGAGATTAGAATTTCTTTTCTTCACTTTCTAGCTCAAATGGAGTGGTAAGAGCTGTTTCTATTTTGGTGGATTGTAGGGTTTCATTAAGTTCTTGCTGGGTTAACCACTGTTGAGTCGTTCTTTGAGCTGAGCTGTGAAAGTTACAAGGTAAGGGGAGCTGTATTTTCTTTTCTTTTTAGTTGGTTGTAGGGTTATATGTATGATGAACTATGAACTTAATGTGTTGTTTGAATGTATTTTGATTTTGAGTGGATTGTGTTACATGTGATGGAATGCTTGACTTGAGAAATTTTATTGTGAGGCTTATGAACTGAACTAGGAGGACGTGTGATGATGAAATTGCTGTTATAGACGTGAATAATCTATTGTAAGTGTGGGCAGTTATGAACAGAAGTAAATTATACTGGTTTTGAGGTGGTTTGAAGGAAGTGAGGTAGCGTTTTTGAGCAATTGAGGTCTGGGGTGTAAGTGAGATGTTGGGGTAGTGTCATTTGGTATATTGTGACCTATTAGGAGTGTCAAATTTGTTAAACTCGTGTTATAAGTAGGAGAATTGAAATTGGGTCCTCATGTTGATGAATCAAGTGTTTTAGATTAGGAATTGAGTTAGGATCACTTTAGATTTGTAATAGGAAGGGTTTGAATCACTTAGATGAGTGTAACTGAGATTGAAACACGAATTAAAGGCGTTAGAAATTGAAAGAAATGGCTAGAATTGGTAAGAGAGTGGGGGAAGTGCATAAATCTGCAGAACTGACATTCTGTAGATTATGTAGACTCGCTATGCAGATTGTCTCGCATAGCAAGTCCTCCCTAAAGGGTGCTCTCTGTTTTGCGCCACTCGCTATGCAAAAATGGTGTGTTGTGCGAGTGGTTGAACAGTGTTGCTCCCTACTTGATAATTCGCAAAGCGAATCAGGGTCACCTTGCTACTGGTGCTGGCCTGGAGCCTCTGTCAGAGTAATTCGCAAGGCGAGAGTGTGTGCGCTATGAGAACCACCCTGGCTTCGTTGTGCGACTGTGCGCTATGCGACCAGTCCAAGTGGGTTTCACTCTTTTTCTTCTTCTGTTTTAGATTGATTTGCTTGGCAGAATGTTATGTATGTTTACATATTAGACTTGTGTGGGTTGTAAGAGTATAATTGTGAATCAAGATGATATGATTGAGTATGATTTGGAAATCTCAAGGTGAGATGATTAGAAGTGATTGTAAAGGATTTGTTGTTGTCTTGTATAAATGTATGGAGCTTTGAAATGGTAAGTTTATCTCTACACTCTAAACACTGTTCTTGCTCAAATAGAGAAGAACGATGTAAGTGGCGAGAGTAGAAGGAGGTCCTCGTCTATAGTCTTAGATTTTAACTCTAGACTGGTATGAGGATTTACCTTGTATAATGTTGGGGAGTGTCAGCTGAACTATACAAGTGCAAAGACTACCAATAGTTCGACTGTTATACAAATCGAGATGAGTCATGTCGAGTACTTGATGCATGGTTAGAATTGTATGTCTTTGACTCTTAATAAATAACATAATGATGTTGATTAATTGTGTTATATGTTTATTGTTTATTTATCTAGCTCACCTTTTTGTTTGCTTGTGTGCTTGTATGTTTGGTGCTTCCTATTGCAATGATCATCCACTTGGATGTGAGCAGAGATTGAAGAGGTGTCTCTGGAGCAGGTCTTGGAAGGAGATGACATTGTTGCTTAGCATAGTTAGGATTTCATGATTGTGGTGTATTTTGAAATACTTTTCATGTGTTAAGTTTAATTCTGTCTTCTTTTGAAGATGACCGTAATTCCTTAGACCTTATGTACTAGTTAACTTCTAACTGTTCTCTCATATTTAAGTGATGACGTTTATCTTATATAGTTTATATATAAATAGATTGTTATAGTTTACTTAAGAAAAAAAATTATATTCAATTTATCTATAAAAAAATCTTTAGACAAGTTAATCTCATACTATTGCGAATGATGTTAGTTAGAATAAAAAAAATATGAACTATTTATTATTAAGTTTCATATAATCTATAATCTATATGTTTGAAAATATTAATTGTAAAGTTTCATTATAACTAAAATAAAATTTTCACTATATATTCTAGTTATATAAATTTTATTTAAAGAAAAAAATTACTTATAGTAAATAAAGTATTTTTTTTATTGTAGAATTGTCATCTATTTAATCTGTTTCATATATTTCTAAGAAACATAGAGTATAAAGAAAGTTATTGTGAATCCCTTTCATACATTGAAAACAAGAAACACATGATAAAATTTATAATTAAAAAGGACAATACAAAAAATATAATTTTTTTAAAATAAAAGTATTAGTAAAAGTTACTTCAAATTTCTTATAAATTTGGTACTGATCTTGTCAAACAAAGATTTTGAAAATTTAAATTTAAATACTGTAGATGAAAAAAAATAATTAAAAGGAAATATACGTTAATAAAAGTAATTAAATAGATTTTTTTTAATAAAATTGATTATGAGTAACAATTAATAAACATTTTATACCAATTGTATAATTATTGAAAAAAAGAGTCTTTCTACTAAAATTCAAACTGTGGTCAATGATTCTACAAAAGACCATACTAATTCATTTATATTATAAACTCAAGAGTTGTTGATACATAATAATGGGAAGCAACCATTCTTCTTTTTATGGATGGCAGTAAAGTTTTGAACCATAAGGAATATGCAGACCTATATATCTATCTCCATGTGCCTCTATCACTGTATCATGAAGCTGATGAAAAAAATCACAGGTTTAGGTTTAATTTTTCTACAAACCATTGAAAGACCTTATAAAATCATATGATATGTTAATAATAATTTATTAAAAATATAACAAATATATGAATATTTTAATGAAGGATGAAGTACAGTGAAACTCTGAAGTTTATTTTTTTCTGTTGCAGAACTCTGAAGTTCTTTCAGTATTAGTTTTTAAAGAAAATTAGGTTTTTATTTGGACTGACTATAGTTTTTTCTATTCACAAAAAACAAACTAACTAGATAGTTTTGTCATTTAATAAAAATTAAAATTAAAAAAAGTAGATGTGGCCTGTTTTATTTTCATAGTAGACAGAGGGACCAAAATAGACTAAAATTAAGTATTCATTTAAGGCTCATCTAATTTCTGTACATTGTGTGAAGTTATGGTTGGCCTTTACAATGCAGCAACAAGTTCAAATCATTTGTTGCCACCTCAAAACAAAATCAACTGTTGTCATACATGTGCAATCCTCCCTTACATGCTACAAAAGTGACTTAAAATTACAAGTTTTAAATATGAAAGCATCTAGATTTTTTTTGACGAGAAAAGAAATGAAAAATATACTTTGTTACGCATAATATTTTTAATTCATTTAATATTATTTTTTTTCAAGAAACTACAAAAGTCAATCTTTTAATACTATTTTAAATATATACATATTTTTATATTTATTTGAGATAAAATATAAAAGTAAAATAATTATAAAAGTGTAAATTTTTGTATTTTTTATGAAAAAGAAAGTAAAAAATAAAAAAGAGTAATATCATATAAAGATACAAATTTTAATTGTGTTAAAGAATATTTTTTTTATTTTATTCCCTCATGTAATGTTAACGTGTGATGTTACCATATATCTGCATGTGCATTTGTGTTAAAGTTAAACAATTATCATGAGAACAGAGAGTGTAGAAATAGTTCCATTCACCTGTATAGATTTGTTAACTTTTTATTAATATGATCTTAAAAGTTTCATTTACATTAATTAATTATGTTTTGAATTAACTATATGTGTTCACTTTTACTTTTTACATTATAATGTATGATCATATACTAACTTTTTAGGATATTTATCATGTACCTCATTTTCTTTTCATTTCATTGGTTTTTTCAAAGAGTAATTTTATGTTCTTGAAATTGAAGGATCCTCTCTAAACCATCACCAATCAACTCAAACCTAAAAAGGCTACTGGGCGGTGGGAAAATAAATAGATGTGTGATAAAAGAAAACAAGAAAATGAATTTACATTTATATTTTTCTTAGTATTATTACTATTATTACTTTTTACTCAGGTGTAACAGGAGATTATACAAGCCACAATCTCCATTGTATATGTTATACAATGTTAAAAAAGAAACAATACCATTGTACGAAGCAAAATGTGTATCCTATTGTTTTAGTGAGTAAAACTTGCGAGTTCTAACATGAAGAATCAAAGCCAAAAGAGTTCCAAGGAAACACAAGGAACCCCAGATGATAAAAGTGTTTCTGTAGCATTCCATGCCCATGCATTGTCCATGCTCATAGTGTTCATGTCCTTCATTACGGTAAACAAGTGCAGCTGAATAGCCAAATACGAAGGATCCCATAGGAATGTTGGCCACCACCACATTATGGTTCACTGAGAAATGCTTTGTACCAAACAGCTCGGTGGTTGTGGAAACAGCAATGGAAGTGATTGCTCCCGTACACACTCCAATCACTGCAGTGCTAATGTAAAGAGCAAGATCAGTTCTGTTGAGAAGCAAAAGAAATGCTCCTGATGTTGGAACCATGGCTGCCAACAATGAAGCAGGTCTTGAAATTCTACACTGTCCCCTGAAAATAAGTCGTTAGAAGCTATGTCAGTAAGAAGAATGACATTACACTTGGTTTATCGATATTTACGAGGCTGAATGATGTTTTTTTGTAATTTTCAGAAGGATGAGAGGCTCAATTTGTATAGAATATTATACTTTAACTTGGGTGGAAAAAGTAGTGGTTTAAATTTTGCAGTTTTTGTTCATCTTCATTATTATTATTACAGTAGATCAACCAACACATGTGTAGCCATTATATGCATTAAATGAGAAGTGTAAATGCAGTTGGTTGCTGTGGTTGGTGTTAGATAAAGGAGGTAGGAAGAGTACATTTACCTGTAGAAGTAGTACATGAGAGATGGCATGAGACGGCCAAAGAACCCAAAGGATGATGATAAAGACACCAAAGATGAAGTATTGGAGCAACCCCGAGATTCAGCAATCTGTCCTAAGTTATTAAGATATACTAAACCAACTGTTGCACCAAAATAATACACAAAAAAATATAACCAGAAATTTATTCTTCTAAGCATCAACTTCACTCCAACTTCTTCTATAATACCAATCTCTTCTTCAACTTCACCCTCTTTCACCTCACTCTCCACTCTCTCTTCACTGTTATTCTCCTCCATAGTAAAATGGTAAATTCTCAAATTTTCTCTATTATCCTGTAGTTCCTTGATCTTCACTGAAAGTGGGACTAGAAGAGGCAACAGAAGGGACACTAGGATACCAGTCATGATATCCAGCGAGGATGCTTTGCTTGTGACAAATTGCAAGCTGCTTAACACAGCATATATTCCAGTGAAAATTGTTATGACAAACATCACGGCAAACCCAACACGCGTGTGCTTAGGACTTGTGGCATCAAATTCTCTGACCAGAGGAGCAGCTACTAGGCCAACTATCACAGGCAAGAGAGAGTTCAGGAAGAGAAATGCTTTTGCCTTCTTGTGAGGAGAAACAGCATCAACAATGTTGGCGTAAATTTTTGCACTCAGTCCTTGGTAGCTAGTTGTTATTCCGACAGCAACTTGGCGATCTGATAGGAAGTTCCTTATGGTGACAACATAGCACACAGTGTTGATCCAACAAATACTATTGCCAGCAAGAAAAGTTAGTAAGAACACATGCCAATAGGACAAAGAGGAAATCTGTTTGGTTATGAAGAGATATTGCACACCATAGCCAATCAAGCCAAGAGTTGAACCTGTCAAGAGGACAAGCCAAAGGGGGAGGTATATAGAAGCAAGGCCAGAAAACCAGCCAAAAAGCTTGCCTGCATCAGAGGCAAAAGCAAGGTTATTGAGTTGGACTTGGGAAATGGAAAGAAGTTGCTTGAGCTGAGAAGAGTAAGCAGGGAAATTAGTGTTTGTCCCAATTATGGCTTGGAGCCAAATGGTGCCAACAAGGCTTAGCCATTGGAGAGTAGTAGAAGACATGAAAAAGATTAAAGAAGTTTAGAGGAAAAAAAAGAACTTAGAAGTACCCTTCTAAGCTAATAAGAGTGTATGGAATGTGTGAGGGTTTATATGTTGAGAAAAAGTGGAGTAAAAGGTAGAGACACTATGGTGTGAAAGCTAAAGTGAAGAGTATAATTCCCCTCAGTGGAGGGATGAATAATGGTTACAAAATGGGGTTGTGTATGATGCAATACTAGCACCCATGCTTTTGAAATTATTTTTAACATAATTAATATAAAAATCAATGTTTTTCATCATCAATTCATAGATTCGGACTTGAAAATGTTGTGTGTGTGCGAGAGAAACAGATCCATTGTGTTATAATGAAAGCTGACGCGGGTAGCTAGGATTTTGAAGTTAAATCTGAACACAACATATTGATTTGGCCTTACAAGGACATAAACGGAAACTTAATAATATGAAGTTGCCAAACACGCACGATGTCTTAAACTTGTGGCTGTCGGTGAAATGCGCATCACACAAACAGCCCCACCAATTTTTATCTCAGCTGTGTCCCTTCCCTTCCACATTGCATGCTATTCGAACTTCGACTCCTTTCAAAGGAAAATTTTGCTCTTATATTAATTATAATTTTGTTTATATCTGTATGGTATTTAATTGGTAATGTGCATTGTTTATGCAGAATTGGGACGAGGATGATGGCTCTGTGAAGTTCATGTGTCCGCTTAACATTTTCTCTGTTTCATGTTCTGTGTAACTGATCAGTGTGGGGTGATCTGCATAATACAATTCAGAATCTTTTTCTGCAAGTTTGTAGTAATTTAATTATGAAAAAAAGTGAGATTATTTCGAAATTAATTTTCTATTTATAGATTTTATAAGAATCTAACCAAGTAACATTATGTTTGTTATCTTTTTACTAATTTATTATTTATTTATTTTTATATTGTGGTACTTTAAATCTAACAAAAAGAAAATAGCATATGTATTTTGTAGAAGTAATTTTTTTGTAAGGTGAGGTTTGCATCTCATTTATATATTATAATTTGATCCTATCTCTAATCGATGTGGGATTTCCAACAGTTTTAATACCATATTAGATGTGAATTTTAGACCTAACTCAATCTCACAAAACCGGCTTGTAAAGTGAAGTGAACCCCACTTATATATTATAATTTAACTTTATCTTTAGTCGACGTGGAACTTCTAACAATACTACAAAAATTAATATACAAATAAAGTAAAACTAAATTATTAATATATTTTACTTTTTGAACCAAATGTATCTATTGAAATTACCTTACAAAATCAATAATTTACTTTTTTTGGCAATCATTTAATCGATATACCTACCAACTCATCCTTCAGTAGAAATAGTCGAAACATGAGAGACTTAGTTTGCCATCAAAAGATAAGGTATATTAATGCTACTTTTTCTGGACACCAATAGCAAAATTCTAAATTTATGAAAGGAAAACGAGTATCATTAATCGGTTATAGTTTTCGAGAAAATTTAAACAGACAGGTACTATAAATTGTGTCTTTCGTCGTGATGACGTAATACATGACAGAAAAACCAAAATTCCCCATAATCGTCCCATTTCTAACGTTCGGTTTGGGGTCCGAACTCACATGCCACTTTTTTCAATTTCAATTTATTTTTAAGATCAAATTATATTCTTTTTTGCTGTTTAAATTAGTAATAAACAAGTTTATAAATTCACTGTATTTAAAGTTGTAAATATCAATTTCTGATATTTAATTATTCAATTAATAAATAAAACTTAAGTTATTAGTTATTTACTTAGTGATATAGTTTTTCTTAATCAACAAAAATAATGTATATATATATATATATATATATATATATATATATATATATCTTAAAGAGCTTTTAGATATTTTAAAAAAGTTCTAATACAAAGAAGATTTTATTTTTATTATTAAATAAAATACATAATAATGATTTCATATACATAATAAGCACTTCATATAATTTTATTTTTTATCATTAAATAAAATTTTTGTTTTAATTTTGCTATATAAGAAATTAATTCCACTAATAGTACCACAAAGATTGCTATTGAAGCATGAAAGCAAGGACCTACTTTGAAATTATAATCATCTCATTGTTAATGACATGAACTCAAGTACCATATCATATTGATTGAATCATGGATCTTATCCTATACCCAGAAACGTAAGTAAAACAATTAATCTGAAGTATCAAACCCAGTTTCTCTTCAAGCCACAAATTTCTCTCCAATTTGATTTGACATAACCAAAAACGACAAATAAACTTTAAAATCTTTATTTTATTTTATTTTTTTCCCTCTCTATCAGTGTAAGAGTGTTGATTTGTTACGTGAAGTATTCCATAAGCATCCACAGAAGAATGATAAAGCATTTACAAGTTTGATTGATTTAAGATTAATCTATTCAAAATTATAAGCAGAATTGTCTAATTTCTGAAAAGACGATGACGAACGTGTTTAGTGATTGCACAACAAAGTAAGAAAACTTAGTAGTAAATATATGAAACTATCATCAACATAGCGAACTTTTCTTTTATTAAGTTTTTTATAAATTTAGATATTTTTTATTTTCTATTAGATTTTATTGATTTATGGGTACTTAAAGTTTTTTATTTCAATTCAATTATTGTCATTTAGTTTTTTTTTTTTTTTTGAGTGACTTGAATTTTATTTTGTTTTAGATTTGTTTTCATGTGTGTTAAGAAATATGGGGTTATGTAATATAAAATGATATTAAGGTTAATTGAGTACACTAAATGATTTTTAGTGTTCTAATTAAAATATATTGAATAATAAAAAATGGTTTTTTAATCACTCTAGGTGATAATGTAAAAGTTATGAAAAACATAATAATTTTATTATTCAATAGGTTTCCATTAGAGTACTAGAAATCATTTTTTTTTATGCAGAACTAGTTTGTAAAATTATTATTTTTTAATATATTTATTTTTTTGATCTTATGTTTTGTGAACATAAAATTAGAATTCTTTTCATATATATAGTTTAAGATAATGTGATAGATAGAATTGTGAAATTCAAACATGATATTAATAAAGTAAAGATTAAATACTTAAAAAGAAAATCGTTCGTGGGTAAGGCACAAGATGACGATTACGTTGATATTCGATAATGATGGTGACGTGTTGTAAGTTGTTTGATGTGGATGAAGATTTTCGCGGACAACTGAAGACAAACAATAGACCATGAATTTGGAAATGTTGTTTTTTTCTGAATTTAATTTATCATTTTTATTGCAATTACCTGCAAATGGAATAGTGTTTATCTACGGACAAATTTTGTTGGAAAAATTCTTTTAGAGTGCTTTTGTTATATTTATATATTTATTAAGAACTTTTTTTTTTATTGAAAGGGAAAAATAAAATATGTTCTCTTTATGAGAGTCAAGGAAGGAATACTCCATTTGGTGCGACTTGACTGTCTAAGATACAACTCAAATTTTATCAAAAGTTTATGCAATTAAATAAACTAATTTTCCCTAATAATACTCTAAAATAAAAGAAAAATATTTGTGTGTGTATATTTTTAATATATATATATATATAGGTAGTAGATATTTTAATATTTATTTATAAATTAATTAAATATGAATATGTATAACTTATATGCATGAATATCCATTATATATACACAAGATTAAATTTAAATTTAAAATTTATTTTATATTTTGTTATATTAAATTTAATTAAAATAAAAATTTAATTTGTATTTTATTAGATTTAATTTATTTAAAATTAAAATTTATTTTATATTTAATTTATATTGTATATTTTTTGAAATTTTATTTAGATTCTATTTTAAAAGTTTATAAATATTTTGTTTTAGATATAATTGAATAGTCACGGATACTCACAAATTTTAAAAATATTTATAGATATATTTTAAGCAAGTATCAAACAAATGATGAAACAAATAACGGATTGAATTTTTGTTTCTAGTTGGATAATATTCGGACCCAACCTATTGTTATTCTTAACAATATACATGATATCATATTGTATAAGTTAATATCTACAAATTGTTTCTAGCATCATTTTTCAATATATAGTTTAATCATGAAATTATTGGTTTAGTCTCAACTTATCTAATATTTAAGTCAAACTAGATCTTTTTAATATAATTTAAAGATAATTAATTTTTAATATCTAATTATTTTAAATGATATTTTTTAACTATTTTTTTAATGTTGAAAATATGGTTGCACTACAAAAAATTTTATTTTTACCGGGAGTTATTTTTTTCGTTTCCGACAGTTTTAATCCCCGGAAAGTATGTTATCCGGGATTAGAAAAATCTCTGGAAAAGCTGTGAAAAATCACTGGGAAAAGCTGCGTCACTATTAGTGAGGGTTTTGTCAAAACTATCAGTATTAACGGAGGTTTTCCAAAACTGCTGGTATTAGCGGAGGTTTTTCTAAAACCGGCGATATTAGCGGGGTTTTTTTCAAAACCGCCGATATTAGCGAGAGTTAGGGTTTTACCAAAACCTCTGGTATTAATGGGTTTTTTTTTTTAGTTTTTGATTGTAATAAAATGAGATCATGATAAAATTAGTTTTATTAATCATATAGGAAAATGGAAGAAATTAATAAGATTATTTGGCAATGATTTAAACATGGTCACAATTAGTAGCTCAGCATCGAACAATCACGCCGGATTTCACCCTGGTTTCCTGTTTTAATCCCTATTCGTCTAACTTTGTTATGGCACTTACATCGACTCATTTTTTATAAAAAAAAATGAATTAAATAAAAAGGTGTAAAATAGTATAACAAAATTAAAAAAAAATGATAATTATAATAATAGTAATAATAATAAAAGAATTAAACAGACTTTTTAATTTGATAGCTATGTACCCTTTATGGGAGTGACTAAAAAAGCCATGCATAAAAGACAGAGAAACATAAAGCTGAAATTATAACTGCAATAACACATTTATTAATGTTCTTTAGATGAAGCATGCTGAGAAAAAGAAAAGACACTTACAATTCAATACTTGAGAAAACAAACATAACATAAAAATATTACAGTAAGAGTTCTTAAAGACTTGATTTGCTGACCAATCATTCATGCAAATCTCATCAACCCTTCCCTTTTCTTTAAACACCTCTCTCACCTCATCTTGTGCTTTCTTCATCACTCTTAAATTCTTCATCATCTCTTAAAAGAAATAGTTTTATGTTGAATCTATATTGAAACTGTATTTTTTAGTTTGGATTCAAACTTACAATTAGATGATAAAATAAGTAAATTTGATTCATTTTAATCTGATTTTTTTTTTAACATGGTTACACTAGAACAAAAAAGGATTGTGATGTATGTTATTTTTTATCTTTAACATTTGTAAAAACACCAACGTCATAGCAGAAGATGTTGATTGACGTCAGAAGTAAAAGAAGACGTTGAATGACAATGACCATTTATAGATTTTAAAGAAATATGTCAAGAAGAAGTACCAACCAGAAGTGAGATTTAAGAGTATTTGACCTTCAATGTCATATGCTAGTGTATATTACTCTTAATGATGCACTGGAGGTCATTGGAGAGACAAGATGTTAAATATTTCTATCATACAACTATGTGTATGTAAAATTTATCATTGTCTTCCATACTTAAATATTGATTTTTTTACTTTGCAATATATACTTAACTTTCTCGTTATAAGTAAATGAACACAATCATTGTAGACCAAGGTCAGACATCAATGTATAGATTTATTGAACCTCGGACCATACAATCTTTTGAAAACGCGGTTGATCACAAGCAAGCATACTTGCAAACATGGATGTCTAAGTTTAAAAGAGAGATGTATCTTGCACCATACATTGATGGATATGTGTTACTTATTGTAAAATTTTATGAAGGTTTACTTAATTAATGGACTAACTATTTGTGATTCATGATAGGGTTCATTGGAAACTGATGGTCATCATACCTAGGGGTGGGCAAATAGAAATGAACTGCATTATACTGAACTAAAAACTAATTTGTCTAAACTGAATTGAACTGTAAAACAGATCAGACAAACTGAACGAAACTGTTTTTTGTTTTATCAAACGGGACTGAACTAAACTATAATAAATTATACTAAACTACAATATAAACTGAACTGAACTATTAACTATACTAATTTTAAACTGAATTGTACTAATTTTAAACTGAATTGTACTAATTTTAAACTAAATTGTACAAGTTTTTAAACTGAGTAGTATAGCAATACATGTTATTTTTAATTGAAATTTATTTTATTTTATTCATAAGTGTCTTACAAATTAATTTTTTAATTATTTGATATTATTATTTTCTATTTTATTTATATTATTATATGTGTATGGAAATTATTTTATTTTTTTTTTTATTTATTTTATTTTATTTTATTTTTTATTTTTATTTATATTTATTTTTTCATGAATATTATTTTACTTTTATATTTATTTTTTTAATTTTTTATTTATTTTTTTGTTTTATATCTGTATATAATTTATTTTATCTTTTTATCTACTTATTTTATTTTATAATAATTTTTTATTTATATTTATTTTGTTGCCTCATAAAATTATTTTATTAATCAATTATTTATTATTTATATTTTATTATGTAAAAATTAAACTAATATTTATTAATTATTATAATATAATAAAAGATGATACTAGAAAAGTTACTCTTAATAAACGTTTGTTAATTTTTTTGTCATTTGATATTTCTATAATATTAATTATTTTTGTTATATTACTATTTTTTTATGATATTTCATTATATAGTCATTTAATAAAATTTAACGTTAAAAAATATATTTTAGTTTTAGTCTATAAAATACTATCATTTCAAAATAATAATATTGATATTTATTTTAAAGTAATTTGATTTTAAAAATAAATAGTTATTTTAGTGTGTGCGCTTACACGCATTTTAATATCATTAAAAAAAATTTAACATATTTTTACATATTTAATAATATGATAAAGAATATAATATATTTAAAGTATTATATTTTTTATATAGTCTTTTTTTCTTTTATGATTTCTATTACTTAATCATTTAATAAAATTAAATTTTAAAAAAATATATTTTACTTTTATTACTTAAAATAATATTATTTAAAAAGTAATATATGTTTATTGATAAAAAAATATAAAAATTTGTGATAAAAAAATTTTGTCTTAAAAAATTAATTATTAATTTTTTATGTGAACAATTTCTTTTATTAATATTTTATTATCAAATAACGTTTTCTTGACAAGACGAAACAGTTAAACGAGAACTAGAGAAGAGGAAAGAGTAAATACAGTTCTCATAGTTAACTGAACTGAAATGGTTATAAGTTCAGTTTTTAAAAATTGAACCACAAAATAGTATACTGAACTTTTAGTAAAAGTGGATCAGTTTTTTTAGTATAATATAGTATAGTACAGATCAATTATTTTTGTCCAGCCCTAATCATACCAAGACAATACATAGTTGTATGGTTTTGTTCCCTATACAGTAAGATGAAACTTAACTTCAAATCCATTTTTACAAGCGTAAGTGTTACATATTTTCATATCAATTACTTAGTGATATTAGTATTAACCTGTGTTTGAAATGTTTCAAATGTAATTCGAGTTGTGAGTATATGTCCAGAGCACAATAAATTCAAATATTGTATCAAAAGATGGGAGCTCATTAATCTTTAAGTTATTAATTTTTGTATATCAACTTATGACCTAGATATGTGATTATTTTCTTTGTCATGTTTAGTGTAACAAGTAGTTAGATTCATGAAATGTGGCTACTATGTCATGTTTTCAATGAAGACCATCATTTGAGCAGGAATTAAAGATGATTGGACTGGGGTAATAATACATATTTTTCACATGTTACAAATCACATTCAACTTTAACATTATAATGAAAACATAATCAAGTTGTGTTGTTTTGCAGTGCTTCAAGAATCCATCACCAATAATTGAGGTCACAATAAAGAAGATACAATAGGAGTGGACATCATATCTTTTGAAGCGATGGAGTTAAGACATACTCAACATGTAGCAACCATTGATTTTTTCTTGAAGGCATACATTACTTTAGTTTTTAGTTTTGATAACTTAGCTTTTAGTTTTAGTTTTGATTAGTTCATTATGTACAATAAAACATTAAATATTGCAAATTGTAATGGTTTTCTGCTTTTCAAGTTTTGTAAAATTGTAAAAACATGTAAATTATTTATATAAAAAAAACACTACAATTGATGTCTGTTATTGTATTAACAAACATCATTGATGTTTGTTACCTCTTGGTCCGATGTCAATTGACGTATATTAATGTCGTAACATATGTCAATTTCTCGCTTTGCTATTTTTAGAAACTTTTGCTTAGTGATGCAGTCCATGTCACTTAGCAAAAATTCACATATGTTAGCATTTAGACTAACGCCTTTTGATGTTTGTTTTTAACTTTCGATGTCAAAATAACGTCTTTGAGAATGATGTTGGAATTTAGACTGACGTTAAACATAAAAAATAACATACGTCAAAGCTTATTTTTGTAGTAATAAATTAAAAAAATTATTTTTAGAAGTTTATATAATAAATAATTAAATAAACCTTTTACTTTAATTTTTTTATGTAAGCTTTTAAATAGAAAAACAGAAAAGAATATATATTATTTTCAAACTAAATAAATGGCTAGTGTTTTGTCACCCAATCGGTTTCATATGGTGTGAACATATAGGGTGGAAAATCTTGAAGATGTTTGAAACTAAAAGGGCTTAGTGCTATCTATAACCAAATCACTTGAAGGAAAAGCTTTCCACTTGAGTCCAATAACGTGCGTTACTAATAATAATGGTTCCTTTAGTATTGAAGTTAAAATTTTCAACCACACAAAACCCTAATGCATGCAACATCACAATAGGTATATGCCTCACGTCATCACAAAAAAGAGCAATAAAAAAAAAGTTAATCCTTCAATGGTCGATAAATATCACAAAATGCAATTTCTCCTCCATTTTTTTAATATTAACAACCATTTAACTAATTTCTTAAGATTAATAAAAATTAGTCAACTTTTTTAGTATCATTTTTTTTTTCTAAAGTTCTTTCTAACATTAGCAAGATATAATTTTATTTCATTTTTTATTAATCTTATTTATTTCAATCTCTACAACCATTAATATATTTTTAGTTTTATTTTTTTGTCAACTACGCATGTGATCAGGGTAAGATTTAATAAAATATTTTTTATTCAAGACAAAAATATACTTTCAAAAAAACATTAAACTGTTTTCCTTTTTAATTAACCGTTTTTATGCTTTTCATACACAAACCAAACGCTATATCATAAAGTAGTTCCATTTATACTTTACAATAAATAAACACTGCTGAAAATGTATAGATTAATTAAACTTTTGGTCAAAAGCAAAGTTATTATAGGCCGAAAAAAAAAATTATTTGTGTTGAACTAAAAAAAATTATACGAACAAGTTTTGGAGGGAGTAAGTATTTTACTTACGGTTTATTGAATTGTTGTACTAAAAAAACCACTAATGATGGGTAGTTTTCTAAAAAATAATTAACAAAAGAGACATTCTAGATTAATTTTTACAAAAAGCTAAATTCCAAATTTATTTATTTATTTTTAATATCAGGGAGTAATTCTTTTTACAAGAATTATTCTTTCACTAGTGAAATCCACTAAGATCAGTATAAATGTTAAACTACTTTCATGAAATGTGAAGTAAAAGCTTCATTATCTTTGTTATATTTTTTATTTGTCCATAAAGATTATTGCATGTAGAAGTTTACAACAAATCATTCATTCTATTTAACCAAATGAGTTATATAAATAAGAAATTCTTTCACTACATGTTCATTGAAAAAAGAAAAGAAAAAGGCATTGCATTAATTCAATTAAATACATCACCGCAATCAAGAAACAGAAGAACAAGGACGCGGGAGGACCAGTAATTGTGAGTGGTAGTGCATGTTCATCAATCATTTTGGTAGAACTAAAATAATATAGTTTTTGAAGTTATATTTAATATCCCCTTACTTTAAATAAAATTTTCTAATTTATCTATTTTACTCATTAAATATGTTCATATTTAAATTGAAAAGGATTAAGAAAAAAATTGTGAATTCAACACTCTCGTAATGGATGGATTTTGGATGGAAGGGTGATAAATAAATAAATAAAAATTGTGACAAAATTGAAGATAAAAAAGAAAATAAGCAGAAGGGCATGAAAAAGAAAGGTGTCGTATCTTCTTTATCATCCTCTTCTGCCAATAATATCCCTAGTCACATAAATCTTTCATATTGTAAAAGTAAAATGTTTCATTTCACATTTCTTTACGGATACACAACCCTTATCTATTGTGAGTCATTACTGCTGTCAGCTGTCAGCTGTCAACTGAGTCATCTACTGCTACTCCTTTTTATTCCTTAAATTTTATTTAGGCCATGGAAAAAAAGTAAGGGGTTGAGATGGGGGAATAGTTGCATGCTGGTTTGAGTGAGTCCAAACCAGTAATAAAAAAGTTGGTACACTTTGATGGAATAGTTGTCTTGGCATGACTTTGATAACTCATATGATACTGTTAAGTGATCTAGTATTTGGAACTATGTTCATATACGTCCAAGTTCTAATCAGATTCTTTCTTTAAATATTTTTTTAGAGGCATATTTAATTACAAAATTCATGTCATTATGCTCTCACCCTGTGTTTGTTAGGACATATTGCCACCAACAAATAGCATTCTGATATGGTAAACGTAAAAGCTAGAATTACAACAGCTTAGGAAACACTTTGATAACAAAAGAATCAAGATTATGATATGGATCTCTAACTATGAATTTCTGATGATAACGTCTGAGATTAATGTAGAAAATCATATCTAAATCGTTTGGTAATTTGTGCTAGTGTGGACAAGAGAGTGAGGAGATATCCTAGGATATCTCCTAGTTGAATGGAGGAATCCAGGAAGAATATAGGCTTTCATTTTCCATTTTTCTTCCCCCTTATTTTCATTTGTTCATTTTGCTGTAGTTGTTCATCTCTATTAAACTCCTGCAATGAGGAAATTAATTAAATTTTGTAGGGAAACACAAACTTTGAAGAAAAAAAATGTTATCATAAAAAAAGCATATCCATAATTAAGAGTGTGCTTGCATATCAGTTCCATCCAACTAAACCCACATTCAATACAAACCAATCAGCAGTAAGCAACGGATTTCTAAACACACCCTACCAAGGGAATATATATCCTTTTGTTGAATGGTGAAACATCCCTAACTATCTGTATCTCTCTGTCTGTCAAACACTTTGGAGTTTGGACACAATCTTGATTACTGGTAACAGTCCTCTTAAACTCTAAAATCTTCCACATTTCTGATGTGATCACGAAATGCCGTTACCGAAAGCCTAGAGTAATTCATAACTTTTCACTGTGATCATTAATTGCATGTTCGTTACTTGTATTCTCCTCCTATATTATGCACCACAGTCAAAACGTTTCCGTTAGTAAACCTGCTTCAGTTATCCTCAGTCCAATTGTTTCAAGCATTTTGTAAATATCTGAAGAACATTCATGCTCTCTGTCCCCAGCAACAAAGCGATGAACTCTACCCTGCAGTTCAACCAAACTCCAACCAGCAACTTTGCCGGCAATTCTCTCACTCAATAATTCCCGAATTCTAACTACATCCTCCCACTTTCTCTCTTTCGCATATATTCCAGCTAACTGCACATAATGCCCGTCATGGGTTGGATCCAACTCTATCAACTTAATCCCAATCTTCTCCCCCATCTCCACAAATCCATGAAGCTTACATGCATCAAGCAGCGTGGCCCACATCACAGGATCAGGCGTAATTGCCATTTCCTCAATCAACTTAACTGCCTCATCAACTAAACCGGCATGAGCAAGGAGATCAACCATGCACCCATAGTGCTCCATCTCAGGCTGAATGCCATAACCATCTACCATCAACTTAAAATAATGCTTCCCTTCACCAACCAAACCAGCCCTACTACAAGCATTAAGTACACCCACAAATGTCACATTCACAGGAAGAAAGCCTTCATCAATGAACCTGTCAAATAGTGCGAGCGCCTCCTTGGCGCAATCATGCGAAGCAAGACCGCAGATCATAACATTCCACGTCCACACATCCTTCTCCACCATCCCATCAAACAAGATTCTCGCCTTTTCAATAAAACCACACTTTGCATACATGTCAACCAAAGCAGTCCCTATATGAACCGTCATTGGAAATCTCATTGCCTCAATGGTGGAATGAATGAATCTCCCATAACAAAGCAAACCCAACTGAGCCGAAACCGAAAGCAAGGTAACCAATATAGCTTCATTTGGTCTCACTCTCTTCTTCCTCATGTCTCTAAAACACTCCAACCCATCTTCAAAAAGTCCATTTTGAACATACCCCATTATCATAGTACTCCAAGAAACAACATCCCTTTCAGGCATTTCACCAAACATCTTCTCCGCAACCCGAACATCCCCATTTCTCACTGCACCAGCCAGCATGGAGTTCCACGTGACCACATCGCTGCAAAGGGCATCTTCCTCAAACACCCTTTGGGAAGAATCAGCATCACCACACTCGAAATAGAAGTGAATCAGAGCGTTCCGGACAAACACGTGGCAAGAATAACCGAGCTTGATCACGTGCGAATGAACTTGAACACCCAACTTGTTGTTTACCTTGATTTTTAAGTTCTTGGAGCAGGCATGGAGCAGGAAGGTGAAGGTGTGCTGGTTGGGGTTGAGAAAACGGCGTCGCATTGCGGAGTAGAGAGAAAGAGAGAGAGACGGCGTCGAGTTGGCTTTGGCGTGGCAGCGGATGAGAGAGTTGAAGGCAAATACAGTGGGGAACGGAATTGAGCTGAAGAGAGAGAGTGAGTATCGGAGAGGGAAAGGAACAGTGGAGGAGAAAGAAAGTAGAGAGAGAAGGTGAACGGTGAGACGAGCATGGCCCCAAACGACGACGTGTGCATGGGTTTGCTTGATTTGGGGCAGGGAAGGTTGTGGTGCCAGATAACGGAATATTGAAGCTTGAGAATTTGAAAGAAGGGGTTTGGTTTTATTTCTCAACATAACAGATTTGTTCTTTTACCGTAACTTAGGTAACACTCTCATGCTTCATTCTCTAACATATATTCTAATGTCACAACTATCTCTCTTATGCATGTGCAGATACTTAAAAAAATAAAAAAATAATAATATTAAATTAATGTAAAAACTTTATGTACGTCAAAAGAATAATTTTTTCTTATATTTTCATTCAATCACACAAGAAAGCAAAACAAGGACAAACCTATTAATTTAATTTTAGTTTTTAAAAATCTCTATAGTGGCTCGTCATGTGTTCAAACCATCAGATTAATAATAAAAATGGAAACCACATCAATTTAATTTTTCCCATATGAAAAGTTCCAATAAAAGTGGGTCTTTATTTTTAAAAGTAAAACAATCTTAGCCAATCCAAAACTACCTTGTACTTTTATAAGAATTTGAAAAATATATGTAAATTTTAGATTACTATAAATACTTCACATTTTTAATATAAGTAAATTATAAGATATAGACCTTAACTTATAAAGTTAGATTTATAAAGTTCATAAAATGTTATAAAAAGATTTTATTATAATTAATGAAAATTTTCTGTGTGAACGAAACCTAAATAAAAATATGTGATATGTTTTTCAAAGGCTTTCTATCGTAGAAACACATTTTTTTTAAGAATTTTAAATCCTCTGAATTTTTTTCTAGAATGTTAAATCTCCGAAAATCTTAAGCATCTTTGAACTTTTTTTCAACGAACCGTCCAACCCGGTTAGCCTGCAGACCGGACCGGTTTGTTTGAAGTGGATATTGTACATTAAAAAAATGGCGCAAAACGTCCCGTTTTATTTGTTTAGTTCTGTTACCCTAACTGTGGCACTCGTAAGGTTTGTTCCTGAACTTGTGGTGGCTGCAATTAACTTCTTCTTTCTATTGATGCCAATTACTGCATGATATCATTGCAATTGTTGTTTACCATATCCCGTTAACTTCTCGATCAATTGTATTCGAAATTACTGAATTTACTCAACTCCAATTCATACTAGAATTAGTATCTACATCTACATGTTTTTTTTTTGGTCTGCTGTATTTTTCCGCCGTGTAATCTTTTTTCCCTTTTCTTTTTTTAGCAGATAGTTGTTGCTCAAGAGAGTTGAAAACACCAGGAATTTCACTGCCTAAGACTTGAATATATGGAGACTGAAGCTGACTCAAGAGATACTTCACTCATTCTGCTCAAACAAGGAGCTGAAGCTGTAAGTGTAATCACATCCTGGATTTGTAGAATTAATTAACACCCAGCCTTGATGTAAAATTTCTATCTTTTCTTGTTTTTTTACTACTGCACTCACCTTGTATGTGCAATCACTCCATTGTATTGTTTGGTAGCAATTGATTTCTGGTTTTCTGCCCTTTGAGGGTGTAAAGTTTTAATTTTAGAGGAAATTGGTAACAATTGCTAGCAAGAAGGACCCTGATGAATTAATTCCCTGAGAATAATGTTTCTGATAGAGAAAAGTAGCCTCACCGAAAACATCCTAAAGGTACTCTCGTTATTTCTCCATTGAACAGCTGGTAGGTTATACGACTCTCCAGTTTAGTCAAACACTACAACACATTCATGTATTCACCAAGAAGGCCATCCAAGTGAAGGGCTAAGAGAAAAAAAAAATTATATGCCTTCTTCCACGGTTATATCCTCACAGGTCAGAGAAAGTTTCATTTTTCTCTTTCCAGTTGTTTGGTTCAGTGGAAAAATAATTAGAGTACCTTTTGGTATGTTGTTAATGAGGTTACTTTGTTCTTCATAGTAGTATGAGGTGGGATGTTGTTGGTGAGGGTACTGTGGAATGCTCTTCCTCTAAAAGTTTCAATTCAAGCTTAGTGGAAATTCCTAGCAATTGACTCCATCAGCATTGTGAGATCCATATAGTTAATCTTACCCAGTAGGATAAGGTTTTTGTTTGTTGTTGGGGTAGTTCTTCAACCCACTGCTTTGGATGATTCTTTTTTATGAAATAGCACTGACTAAATTATGGCCTTTTGCGTTCCTTTTTGTAGAGGGTTTTTGAGTCTTCTTTTGTGGGAAGGAAATCCGTTGTCAAGGAACGCTTCTCAAAGAAGTACAGGCATCCAGCATTGGATTCAAAATTGACACTCAAGCGCTTAAATGCGGTTAGATTTAGAAAATTTGTGTTATGTTTTACACTGAAGCTCTGTATATTAAGCTGTGCATTGTTTCATTTCTTGAATGCTTTATTTCACCAATTTTTATTTTTTTTTTGAGCAGGAGGCTAGGTGCATGACCAAAGCAAGGCGACTTGGTGTTTGTACTCCTGTGCTGTATGCTGTGGATCATGTGTTGCAAACTTTAACATTTGAATATGTTACTGGCCCTTCTGTCAAAGATGTGTTCCTTGAAATCGGGTCACGTGGGACTGATAAAGAGTGGCTGGACAATATTGCATCCCAAATTGGTGAAGCAATTGGGAAGTTACATGATGGTGGTCTTATTCATGGTGATTTAACAACATCAAACATGTTGTTGAAGAGTGATACCAAGCAGTTGGTGAGTTCATTCATGTCTTGGGTCCTGTAATATCCAATTACCCATTAATGCTATGCAACATGAAAAATATTGTCAATGGTTGTTACAGAATTCAAGTGTATTTTGCATAGGTTCTTATTGATTTTGGTTTGAGCTTCACTTCAACTCTTCCAGAAGATAAAGCTGTTGATTTGTATGTTCTGGAAAGATCTCTTATCTCAATGCATTCATCATGTGGGAATGTGGTAAGCCAACTTTTCGTTTCCCCTTAACTGTGATGCCATAAAAAATAGAAAATTAAGGACATGAAAACAGTTTTGTTTTTCTGTTTTAAGAATTTGAATTAGAGGGGCACTCCACATAGCTAGTGCTAAAAAGTAGCATATAACATAATTTGGGGCACGTTTTACTAAAAATCATCTGTTGAAACTAGCTTTAGTACACCTAGTTTAAAGCGTTACAATTTACATCTTAATTTTCATAAACATGCTCTTGTGTTAATACTTAATTAAAGCTGTCAATGTGAGAGGTCTGCCATGCTTGTGATAAGTTTTTTGCCCAATTTCCTATTCCTGTTTTAAACTGTTTACACTCAGGACTTTCTAGTGTATGCACTACAGTTGATTTGGGCAATGTTTGTGCTAAAGAACAAAACATTGAATAGGATGAACTTTTATCTCACAAATGAACTTCTCATTGACAAACAATAGCACTTCCTTTTGTGTCTAAGAAGCTGAGATTTACTTCACCACCCTGTGGATCCATGTCATCTAACTTCACATTCTGCAAAAAGAGACCGACGCCTTTTTCTATAATATGTTTTCTGCTTAGTCGAACAGATTTATGATTATAAACAACTAATCAATTGACTAACAATTTTGAATATTGGATTTTGTCTGGACAGATGGATCAAATACTTGCTGCATACAGGAAGTCGTCAAAACAGTGGTCATCCACGTTAAACAAGCTAGCACAAGGTTATACCCTCCCTTTTCTACTTTGTTCAACTTTAACACTTTTTCTTCAATACATGCTTCTTACTTCCATACATTTTCACAACTTGCAGTGCGACAAAGAGGGCGGAAGAGGACCATGGTTGGATGAATCTGTCTCAAATTTCATTTCTTTATTGATATATAAAAACAACAACCAAGGATGTTATTAATGTAGTTTATCTTCACATTCTCTCTATTTGTATTTTTGTAGTGTGCTTATCTTCTATAGTTTATAAAAAATGTGATGGCTTTTAAACTTGTGGTTGCCATTTAATCTAAATAAAATAGTTTTTTATTTTTTGTTGCATGTAGATTCCATTGTTATACTTTTTTAAACAGCTTTTTAGGAACACCTCAATGTTATTTTGAGGAGAAAAATTCGATTACCACTGTTTATGCTTAAATGTTGACCTAAAACATTTGTAGCTAATTAAATAGTATGTGTTAAATATTGATTCATTGAAACTATATACACAGTGGTTCCAAGTTTATATACAAAAACCAAGTTCATAAAGACTAAAGCCAAACAACATATGTAGTTCAATTACACGCATTGGAATTGTTCTGCCTCAGTCGCAAAAGTAAATAACTAGTCAGGGATGAAAAGGTAATGATGCAAATCTCAATTTGGTGTTACAGATAAATCCATAATCCAAACTTTTAAAGTGATTTCTAATTGTTATCAATAATGGATCAACATTAAAGTTTGAATAATTTGTATATAACACTTGTTTGAAAATAAGTTTCTCTCATACCAACTTCATTGGTTAGTATTCATAACAGTTGACCATTTATAATGAGTATTGTTTATTTTAGGTATTTATAATATTAAAAAAAATTCCAATACTTTTCTATCATCTTCTTATCGTATTATATTATTTAGCATTTTTTTTTCAAGAAACTAACCTAAAACCTTGAAGGGCTAACAACATCAGATTTAAATACGATTGACAGTGATAAGCACTTCCATAACACCTGTTGTCTGTTGACACGCTCCTAACCTCCTTTACCAACCAACATTGTCAATCTAGTACTTTCTAAAACTCCTCATTACAATATGAAATCATGAAAAGCATAATGCTACACAAATATAATAGGATGTCCTAGGCACATTATATTTCAATATGGTTTGTGATGATTGATTCAATATGAGCAAACTTTTATTAGGTTTAACACACACATCTTCACACTCGTAAACGGATTTATTTTTGGTATCACTCTAAAAAAATCTCTTATTCTTTATCTTTTATGATTCATCTCATGATTCATTTGGTTATACATACACATAGATCTCCATACTGATAAGATATTGTTCGCGTTGTACATAAAAATTTATTTATTGAAAGGGTTAAATTTCTTAAATAGTTCTGATTATCTTTCTCTACGTATTTGTTACAAACCATATACCGAAAGTATGGGATGAGTTAACCTTCATCATATTATCAATGTTAAACTCTCTTATGTAAAGTGTATTGTTTGAAATCATGCAGAATGAATACCTTTTAGCACATATCGATTTGAAAATAATTTTGTATTCAACACCTCAACTTTTTTATCCATCAATATTTAATAAAAGTAATTTTTTTATCAGATATTTTCATGGAACTTTTATTATAATAAAATTGCAAACCCTTTTAGAATACATCTGTTCAAATTCATATTCATAAGACATGTTGTGTGATCGTCAAAAAAAATTTCGATACATGAATTTATTTAAAATATTAAGACAAATATTTGATTCTGATATTATTGATAGATCTTTTAAGAAATATTTTTAAAAGATACAATGCTAATGAGATATCAATTCAATCCATACATAAAAGATAATACCATTTTCAATTCAAAATCTTAAAAATAATAAATTTGTAGGTCTTCATTTTTACATTCTACTTAAATTTTTCATTTTCATTTAATGACACTTATACTCACATTTTTTTCAACAAAATTTTGGTATGGAAATCTTACAATTTACATGTGCAAGGACGTGGTTGTATTCCACAAAGCACATGGTATGTGGTCTTGCTTGCTTTAGAAAAAGCTTTATGTTATTATGATTTGATATAGTGCGTAGATGTTCTTTGTACAGTACATAATGCTCTATCAAGAAAATCCTTTGAAATTATGATGAATTCAAGTGTGAAGGTACAAACTTCACATAGTGCGATCTAGGAAATTACTGTCATCGATCTCCACTCAAAATTGTGTGCCTTTGGAGTTGTCCAAAACAGAAAATATATATTATCCAGCCACTGGTGCAGTGCTCAAGCGTCCCCAGCACATTGACTCCTTATTCATCAAACTTTTCCAAGTGTCTCCAGTTAACAAAAAAGGAAGATAATGATAATGATAACACCACATCCTTTCACGGGGGTGAACATATATAGGATTATTTGAGTACTCATTTCACTTGCATAAAATGATACTTTGCATTATCTAATGCATGGATTAACTATGGGAAAATTGTTCCAGTTTATTGAATATACTAATATATATTATTAATCTTTTTTGTGTAGAAAAAATATATATAGTAATTTATTTATAAAGAAAGAAATATAGAGATAAGCCAAAATGTAAACTAAAGAATAATAAATAATAGAATATAAGTAACTCAAGATAAAAATAAGTATAAGATATATAATAATATAAGATATTTAACATTCTTCTCTAAGTTGGTGTCTATAACATTCTTCTCTAAGATGGTGTCTACAAATGATATGTATCAAGCTTGTTATAAATATAATCAATTTTTGGTAAAGACTTAGTAAAAATATATGTTAATTGATTGTTTGAGTTAACGAACTCAGTCTTGATATATCTAGATATAATCTTTTCTCGAATGAAATGATAATTAATCTTATTGTGTTTGATTATCTCATGAAATATAGGATCATAACTAATATGAAAAACAACCTGATTATCACATATAAGTGTTATTTGAGTGACATCTCCAAATCGTAACTCTCTAAGCAATTGCTTAAGCCAAACAAGTTCATAAGTGGTTAAGGTCATAGTTCTATATGATGCTTTTACACTAGATCTTGCCACAACACTTTGTTTCTTACTTTTCCAAAAAAAAAAACAAATTATCACCAATGGAGACACAATATCTGAAAGTAGATCTTCTTTCAAAAAGAGATCATGCCTAATCAGCATTTCAATAACAAACAACTCTTGCATGGTTATTGGAACCATATAACAACCATTTTCTAGGAAATCTTTTAATGTTCTTTAATATACAAATGACTGCATTCCAATTATCTTCACATGGGTAATTAAGAAATTAGCTTACCACATTGACTGCAAAGAAAATGTCAAGACGAGTAACTGTAAGATAATTCAATTTTCCAACTAATTTTTAATACTACTCAGGATCTGACATAGGTTTCCCTTGATTTGGTAGGAGTTTGGTATTAGGATCTATGGGTTTATCAACAGATTTTAAATTCATCAACATAGTTTCCTCCAAAATATCCAATGCATACTTTCTTTGAGATATAAGAATATCGTTGTTGGATTGTGTCACCTCAATATCCAAAAAATATCTAAGTTTGTCAAGATCTTCGGTTTGAAAATAGTGACAAAGATGTTGTTTCATGTCGGAGATGTCATAGTTGTCATTGTCCATAAGAACAATGTCATCAACATATGCTATCAATTAAACACATCCAACACTCAAGTGATGATAAAAGATTGAATGATTTGCCTCATATCGTGTCATACTTAATTGTTGAACAATGCTGCTAAATTTTCTAAACCAGGTCCTAAGATATGGTTTTAGGCTATATAAATATTTGTGAAGACAACATTCAAATCTAGAAGACTCCCCATGAGCAATAAATCTTGAAGGTTATTCCACATAAATATCTTCCTGCAAATCTCTATTAATGAACACACTTTTGACATTCAGTTGATAAAGAGATCATTGTTGAAGAACAGTCGTGACTATAAATAAACAAACATAAGTCATCTTTGCTACTAGAGAAAAAGTATCACCATGATCTAACCTAAAAATTTGTGTTTAACCTTTGGCCACAAGATGGGCTTTAAGACGATCAATAATACCATTAGGACCAACTTTCATAGCAAAAACTCACTTACAACCAACAACAAGATTTTCCAAACGGTAATGGGACGAGCTCCCAAGTTCCACTATTTTGTAGAGCACTAAGTTCATCTAGCATGGCATGACGCCAACTAGGATAAGCTAAGGCATCGCTGATAGATTTTAGAATGGTCACGAAAGAAATAGATGAAAGGCAAGTATAAAAAGGTGAAGATAATTTATGATAACTTAAAGAAATATGATGTGCAAAGAGATTGCAGGTAGGAGCCGAAGGTCAAACTTAGTTGTCGAAGCTGAAGGATTCGTAGGAAGTGATTGTGATGGGGGATCAGTCTAAACAACAGTAGCAGATAGAGGAGGATCTCCATGTAATGCATAACACATGTCAATCTTGTGGCCTAACTTGCCACAATGGTCACACTTGTAACATCTTTTTCTAGTCTTACTAGAGCGATTGCAATCATCACGTTGAGATGTTAATGCAAAGGAATCATCAACAGAAGTAGGTGTATCATTGATGAGTGTAGTTGGTACACACAAAATAGTGGAATAAGTAGAAGCCAAACTGGGTACAACAGGTGTACCCACAAACTTATCACGAACATGACAATATTTATCAGCAAGTCCATGTAATGTCAATAACATGAAGAACTTTTACAATTACTCTATTTCTTGGGTACGAATAGGTGAACCCAAAAGCTAATCACAAACATGAGAATATTTATCAAGAAGTCTGTGTAATTCCAATATCATGAACTTTGACTTTTACGTTATTTTTTGGGAAGGAGTAGAGGTAACTCATTAAATTCAAGAAAAAGAGCATGAATCTTACCCATATAATTATCGATAGAGTCTTGATGTCGATGAGCAACAACATTGAAAATATCATGATAAACACCATAAAAACGTTGAATATCATTAATTATAATAATTACGGTTGTTCCGAGACTTCAAAACATATGTCATAAGAATGACAATTTTTTGTTAAAGAAGAGTGAAGGGTACTCCTAAGAATGATGCATAACTGAGCATCAATTTTCATCCAATGAAAAACTTGAATAGAAGTAATATCAATCACTTTTTGAGTAATATGATCAACATACCTAACTCTTAAGTCAAAGTTTAATGTCAAATGCCCAAGTTGAAAAATTAGTGTTATCTAACTTATACAAGTGTACATTGACATAGTTAGTATATATGGACATGTCAAATGCACTTTTGGCAAAAGAGATATCAAAAGAGACAACAACATAGTAAATAATAGATGAACAAGAGAGAGAGAAACCCTAAAAATCCAAATATCTCCAATCAAGGCAGCAAGGTTAAATATGGAGAGAGGATGTCGCGACGAGTCCATCGATGGTGATTGGAACTGAATAAAATGACGAACATGCAATTAGAAAAGACGACGTTTGCGAACATCAACAAGTGTTTGGGAGCGCATTTGGACTTTGATGGCGGTGATCTAGACAACGTTGGGGTTGCTTAGCCGATACGATCAGAAATGTGTGGTTGTCGGTCAACGACGACTCTAACAACGAAGGCGACTACAATGGATAGGGACAATAAAAAATTTTCAAAAAAATCTTAGATTCTAGATACTATATTGAATATGTTGAAAAACTATTTATAAAATTAATCTCTCTTATATAAAAAAAATACATATAAGATATTGTATTTATAATAAAATAAATATGAATTAAACTTAAAATACAAGTTAAAATATAATAATAAAGTAAGATAAAATAAGTAAATAATAACAAGAAATGACATAAGTAATAAATAGAAAAGTACACTAATGTGAATACTTAATAAATAAAAAAAGAAGCTAGAAACACGTCTTAATAATTTGAATTGTATTCATATCTCATTATTAAATCTTCTCGACAAAGTCACACACATTAGAAAATCAAATGGGATATCTAATTTCTTTTATTTTGTTCTAATCTTCACTGGTCTATTTAGCCAAAAGAATGTTAGAAATTTCTGCTAGAGCACGAAAGTTGGTAGTATAATTGTTAGCTACGTTTTCAAATCTCAATTCCCTCCTAATGAAGGTGTCACCTTCCTATTTCATGTGTGTCATTGTCAAATTCTTCAACCAAGCCCACTTCTAGAGATGGGAGTGTAATGATTCCGACCTCACAATGGATGGATGAAACCAAAGGAAAGTTACACAAGCAATTCTACCTATATATACATATTGATTCATATACTTATATCCTCACATCTCAGTTTTTTATCCGTTAAATTCCATGGAAAACATGAAGACACCCCTTGTCCTTGATATGAAGGATGTTGTAATAGTTAAACCCTGCAAGCCCACACCATCTGAACTTCTTCCTCTGTCCACCATTGACAGTGATCCTGTTCTCAACATTCTGTGTCAGACCATTTATGTTTACAAAGCAAATCTTGATTCCCCAAATGGCCAACTTGATCCTGCTCAAGTGATAAAAGAAGCCCTCTCAAAGGTTTTGGTTTACTATTATCCTCTTGCTGGGAAGATAGTAACATTTGATGATGGAAAACTTGGAATCAACTGCAATGCTGATGGAGTTCCATTTTTGGAGGCAACTGCTAACTGTGAACTCTCTTCTCTTCACTATCTGGAAGGGATCGATGTTCCAACTGCACAGAAATTGGTCATTAATAATGATAACCCTTCTGAAGATGAAAACCACGCCCTGGCTTTCATGGTGACCAAGTTTCTCTGTGGGGGTTTCACTCTTGGCATGGGGTTGTCACACAGTGTTTGTGATGGGTTTGGTGCATCTCAATTCTTCAGAGCCTTGGCTGAACTTGCATGTGGAAAAAGTGAGCCCTCGGTGAAACCTGTGTGGGAGAGGGAGAGACTAATGGGGACACTTCTTAAGGAACCACTCCAATTGCCCATTGATGAGACTTCAAGGGCAGTTTCACCATTTTGGCCAACCGATGAGATTTCACATGAATGCTTTAACTTCAACGCGAAGAGCATACAAAGACTCAAAATGGAACTGATGAAGGAAAGTGATGATGTGAAGGAAAGCTTCACAACTGTTGAAACACTTGGTGCCTATGTTTGGAGGTCAAGGGCTAGAGCTTTGGAATTGAACTCTGATGGGAAAACTATGTTGTGTTTAGCTGTAGGGGTGAGACGTCTGTTGAATCCACCCTTTCCTGAAGGGTATTATGGGAATGCTTTTGTGGGTTCATATGTGGTGCAAACAGTGAAAGAACTTGATGAAAGACCACTCTCAGAGATTGTGAAGCTCATCAAAGAGAGCAAAAAGCTTCCTTCCAATAATGAGTATATCAGAAACACAATAAACACGTTAGAGACAATTAGACAGACAAACATAAGGGTTGAAGGAACATGTGCATCAGTGGTGTTAACAGATTGGAGACAGCTGAGTTTGTTGGAAGAAGTGGACTTTGGATGGAAGGCTTCGGTGAATATAATACCAGTTCCGTGGAATATGTTAGGGTATGTGGACTTATGCCTTTTCTTGCCTCCTAGTAACTTGGATCCTTCAATGAAAGCAGGAGTTAGGGTCTTTGTTTCCCTCCCCAAAGCTTCCATGCCCAAGTTTAGGGAAGAGATGGAGGCACTGAAGCTTACTAGAGCTGATGATAATAGTACCTAGCAATGAGAAAATGGTTCTTTTTAAACTAATGCTTTTATTTTTATCTTCCAATTCCAAGTCTTAGTTCTTGTATTATGCTAAATTTTAGTATATTTTCTCAAGTAAACTGATCCGTCCAACATGCAAACTATTTTGTACTTTAATCCTTAGATAGTACATCTTAGATTCGTCTTTCAATTACATTTTGTTTAAATATCTTAAAATTTCAAAACATGAAACACTACTTTTTTTTTCTTTGAAATGTTCAATAATGTTTTACGCGTGTTTATTATTATTACAAAAGACATGACATAATTTCAAGTGTAAAATAATTCATATATTCCTATATACTTGTTTAATGGTGCTTGTACAACAAGGAGAGAAATGACAAATACGTTGGATACGTGTGCTTCTGAGTGTGATTAGTTTGTAAATAACGTTTAAGATAGCGAAAGTTAAAAAAATTATTTTTGATTCTGAAACTATAAGAAGCAAGTGGTTAATATACATAATAGTACATCGCCTTTGAGAAGATTGTTAATGCTAATCAAAAGGGTTGAATTGGACCATGCCAACAGCAATCCATCTGTATCCTACGGTGAAGCAAATGTGAGATATAGATATTATTAAAAATCACAATCAGAACACATCTCAATGGTGAAAAATAATGCATTTGTTGTCTGTCATCGCATGAAAGGAACCAACCCCCTAATCTCTGTTCCATTTCCATTGGACAGGAAGTAAATTTTCTTCCAGTTTTCTTCTGAGAAAGCTTCGCGACGAATTAGCCTTTGCCTGTCAAAAATAATGACACAACTTCAACAAACTGAAACAAATTTTCAAGCTAAGGAATTTGTTTGCATTAGTAACATCCAAAACATGGTAAAGGTTAGATATATACTAGAGAGGTTATTGCTGTAACAATAACCAACACATGATAGATCCAAGAGCATAAAGGTCATTAATTACTTGCTCAAGGACAAATTAAAAATTTGGAATGTATATCCTTATTTTGACGATATTATTGATGTGCCTTAGATATGGGATATTGCCTAAACGATGATACATTTCAAATAGAAAAACTTGACAAAGTTGAGTGAAGGGAAAATTTATCATAAAACAAATGATTATTTTATTAACAGATGATTTGGTACCTGCTAACAGATGAAACTAGACACTACGACTGTGTAAGCATACCTTAAATAATAATGGCACACAGTCTCGGCCTCGTCCAAACTGTATCGAGGAAACATAACACGAGCATCTACTGGAACATCTGGTAAATCTTTACGAAGTTTTCCTACTGCTGTTGAATGAGAAAAGGCACCTACCATCATATCATCATGCATCATTGATCTAAAAGCCTTTACCTGCAATAGTAAGAAGGAGGTATCTAAATATTGGCACAATAGCCTAATTGTTGACACGAGTAAATTAGGGAAGACAAATACAGATGCCAGAAATTATGGTCTCTTTCCCATCCCATACCAAAAACATGACCAAAATTTTCAAAGTAAGCTTACAGCAACCCAAAAAAAATGCATGAAACTAGCACATTTCTAGAAGCAGAAATATAATCCGTAATGCAATATATTGTAAACTATGTTTTAAACTAAAAGAAAGCAATGTACCAACCATTGTAAGTTCTCTAGCATGTATTGGCCGGCAAGACCGGATAGTGACTGGCTCCTCATATTCACTGAATGTAAACCAGTTATTATACTGGATACAGGCAACCACAAAAGAAGACAGACAATCAAAATATAACATAAGCCAATTTTGAAAACAAGTAATTTCAAAGAATGGGTATCATTTAGCATCAAGGAATTTGTTTCTCACTTGATCTACTGCAATAAGAACAGGCCTGTCTTTAACAAGTGATAACTCTTTCCTCAAACGAACTACCACTCCAACAGCTGCATGTGTCTGCTCAATACCAGTCCTCACCAGCTCGTATAAATTTGTACCTTCAGGAATTGCCAAGGAATCTGCATCTTTCAACCATCCAACACCAGCACCCTCGCCTAATACGATTGGATCAAATATTTGGCATGGAAGTTCCTTTAGGTAGGACTCATTGTACTTCAAAAAATCCTGGAAATAAATGAGCCATACATAACAGTCAAAATAACTCGGCGTAATGAGTCTAGGAAGCCAAAAACAAAACAGTAAGGTTTATATCAATATTAATATGTAGAATAAGGGTTTGTATTAATATTAATATGTAGAATAAAACCAGGCAACCAAATCAAATAAATCAAAATAAACAAAGAAAGACAAACATTTTCCTTGTTCCACGGAATTTCAGATTCAAAATTTATTTCGTTAAAAATCCATCTGTTTTGGTACCTATATGTATAGGGGTTGAGAACTATAATAACCCAGCTCATAACAAGTAACATAACATGGTCGGTAACAGATAGTGCACAACATTATCACAGGATAATCTGGGGATATTCCCCTCTAGACTGCATGTTCATCGATACAATATTATAAAAAGATAACTGCAACACCATAGGGTGAGTTAAAACAACTACACTCTCAAAAGGATTCAGGAGAATAAAGACCGAGCAAGAATGCAGTTTAAAAAACTAACAAAATTGACAGAAAGGCATACTAATTCTTTCTTTATTCACTAAAAGTTGCTAGGTATATATAGAGAAAAAATGTGATTTTAGTCCCTATACTTAAGTTCAAACTTAATTTTGGTCCATGTAATTTCAAATTGAGGATTTTAATCCTCCAACTTCCAAAATATGTGAATTTAGTCTATTTTTCATGTTTTAATTTAACATTGCGTAGTGGTTCTTCACCCCTACAAAGTTGAAAAGGGGGGACTAAATTCAAATATTTTTTATAGTTGAAAGACTAAACTCATCAATTTGACATATAAATATGCATCTAAGAATTTGCAACATAATACTTATAATTATAGGTAAACTGCCAGGTGAACTATGTGAATGCAAATAGTTGTATAGATTTCCAATCGACCCAGGAGTAGGAAACCACTTGATTCATACTAACACAGACATTTCACAACCATACCATCATCGGCAACTATGCAGCCGTTAATAAATTCACTTATTGCTGCCAAAGAAGTCATCAAGAAACACCTTGTTTCATCATTTTCCCTTCTGTAACATTCTAAAGAATGGCCAGGTCACAGAAAATGGCTTTAGCATATCTTACCCCGAGTTAAAAGAGCAAACACAATTAAACTAAAGATCGCTAAAATTCAGTCTTGCCTTGAGGACATTCTCAGCCTGGACAGGTGTGTCCCATAAACCAGTTTGTGGGTGCTTGTAGAAAAATCCTCCATGGGTCCAGTCCTTGCCTTTAGGAACATATAAAACAAGCCAACCTTCTTCTCGAGCCCACTGAACAAGCATTGCAAGCGCAATGCTCTTCCCACAACTAACAGGACCATCTAACACCACTTGCTTCCTAACTTTAACTCCTGTAAAAAATGTTTAATTTTTAGGCAGTAAAAAAAATAGTATTATTACAAATAATAACAAACTCACCATACTTGATAGTGGGTCTGTTTAGATAATATTATTTAGAAAAAATTATCCAAAACTTTTATTGTGAAAAGCTCCTTTAAGGTAAGTAAATATAGTGTTTAGAAGATACAGACCCAAGTGCCTATCCAAAATGATAAGAGGTGTTTGAATCAAATTATAAAAGTGCTTTTATCTTATTAACTAAAAGGATACATAAAAATTAAATGATTTCAATGATTAAAATACTAGTAAAAAAATATTTGCCTGCTCTTTCATGACTGAACTTAACATTTTATTTGAAATTATTTTCTTTATATTATTTCTTGAATTAGATGAGCGTTGAGTGCCCATATTATATTGGATTTAATCATGACAAGGACTAAAGCATCATTGATTGGACAATAGAACAATAAGGAATAGAAGCATCATTTATTGGATTACAGGAGTCTGGTTTTGCTAGCAGGATAAAAACCAAAAAAGGGATAGGCTCTTGAGCCCGCCTACTTTTTTCCAGCAACCTAGCACATTGATGCTATCAAGCTAGTATCATAGAAAACTGTAGCTACCAAGTAAGTTAACACAGCATAATAGATAATGAGTGTGTGCGTTCATACAATTTTTGAGAAAATTATAGTACTTATTAATGTTGCAGTAGATTCTACTGCTTCAAGTTCAACTCGGGACAACCAAATTTTATCTTCTTAAGCTTACTTGATAATGAAAATTGAAACATAAGGATTTGAGCCTAATAATGCATTAAAAAAGAATCCAGCAGGATCAAACATCTGGGGCTATAAAAACAACAAAGACCGCACCTTTACCATTAGAGGACCACATTGGTGGATCCACCACGCGCCTGAAGTTATCACGGAGATCCAAGAAGCTCTGGCGAACAAGTAAAGCCTTACGCATCGAATCCTGAAACTCGTTCACCATACCCACTGGCAATCCCTCGGGCAAAACCGTGTTCAGGGTATCCTTCCTGTAAAACCAAACCGACTCAGGATCGCAGAATCCAGAAAAAAAAAATACGTGAAACTCAAAGACGCACAAAAAGTGTTCGACAAAATGCCACAAAGAAAAACGCAGTTGGAGGGAAACAGTACGTGAGTTTGAAGTAGGTGCAGACGTCGTTGCGGGAGAGGTGAGAGAGGGAAGGTGCCGAGGTGAAGAGAGGACGGCCATTACGCCCCACATCAAGTGAAGGGTTTTTGTCATCAGCGGCGAGTTGCCGAATACGTTCTTGTTCATCGTAGAGTGCGGCGGCGGCGGCGGCCGGGGTGGCGGTGGATTTTTTGGGATCGGGTTTGAAATGTGTTGTGGGCTTTGGGGGGCTAGAAGTGTGGCTGAGAGATGAGAAAGGAGCGAGCTTGAGATGCCATGAATGATGGGTCGCTGCAGCTCTCCTAAGGGACCGTAACATTTCCTTTGCTGTTTTGTTTTCTATAAGTGATTCGCGGAAAAGTGCAGAGATGTGAGGTTTTTGTTTTGGGTTTTGGGAAACAAGAGAACTGAGGTAGGAAGAAGAATGAAAGAAAATTTGGGGTACTATGGTATTTTTGCCATATTATTTTTTTTTTCTCTTCATTCATGGACCAGAGAAGTTATTTCATATATGCTTTTGGTCACTGGGCTCAGATTTCTTTTTGGACTCCCATACTTTCCATCGGTACCCAAAATTAAATTCAGAATTTAATTTTAGAAAAAAAAAATTACAAAAGAGAGTATAAAGAATAATTGTTAAATTTGTTTAAGAAAAAGAACTAGTTTCTCTAAGGTAGCATTATAATGAAGAAAGCTAACATATAGGGAAGTCTGTTGTAGTTTTCTCATTAAATGTAGAGTTTGATCTCACTAATGTGTATTAAAAGATCACTTAAAATATTAATATAGTTTAAAAAAGCAAATTCTAATTCTTATTTAAAACAATTAATATAAATGATGAATGAAGTGCATATTTATAATTGTGAGACCTTGAGATTTTTCTGAATGGTATTTTTGTTGAAAATTTCTATAACTTTAAACTTTGTTAAAAAAAAAAAACTAACCATAAGAGTAATGAAGTATAAGACCTTGTGGGTGTTGGAAAAAGACAAATCACATATCTGAATTACCACAAAAATAGCATCTCGTACATTCCAAACATATTTGTTAACTTTTACTAGATCCACCTTTCACTTGGCTTAGTTTCTCCCACTTTGATTTTTGACATTGGTGACTCCATTTGTGTCTCAAGCCCACGTCAAGGTATGCTAATGTTGCATGATTTTGTTTACACAATATACTCCTTTTAGTTATGAATATGAGTTAAACAAAACATGTAATTCTAAAATGTGAAGATCGTTGCCATGCATGTGAAACTCAAATGAGTTTATTCTGAAAACCGAATCAAATTACAATAATAGTTCTCATTGCCAACCATTTTGTCGATTTTTTGTTAAATATAATGTTGTGAATCTTATGATTGATTGTTGAGGATACCCATGTTTTCAGTTACTGATTAATGTTGTAACTTGTAAGGACCATGGCGGGACTAACATTACTGTTAGATCTATGGAAGAAAAACCAAAGCTGTAACACGGAACGGACCTACCAATCTTCCTTATTTTCTGCATCTGCTACTGTTGCATCTTTTGCTGCGGCCACATCTTTTCCCTCAAAGGACTTCTTTGGGTATCATCTTTCACCAGTTTAACATATCAATCTACTTTAATATCAACATCTTATTTTAATAATTTTTGTTTTTCATTATCATTGAAAAAAATAGAAGAGTACAAAGCGAAAACAAAAAAGAATTATATACAGAGCAAAGAAAACAGACATAAATGGTAATAAGAAAAACAGAAGAGAAGAAGAGATCTCTATCAATTATTGATATTATTTGTGCAATAAAAATTCTTCTTTAACTTTACGTTTTTAAGAATAAAACAGTAACAGAGGCTTAAAGTCTAAAACGAACAATACTTTAAATGATTAATCCTAACATCTAATCTCAACTCAACGTACTTAAGCTCGAAAAATGATCCGAAAAGAATTTTGACATTGTTTTTAAAGTTCGCCTCACACATGTTTTACATCTTTGGTAAACAATGAGTTTATACTGACATTATAGGTACAAAACTTCAGTTTCAGGCCAACAGTTGCTCATTGTGATGCCGGAGCAATAATTTCTGAAGATCGCATTCCTAATATGGGAAATCTGGGAGGAAAATATTTCTACCATGATTCCCTAAAATATAACACCAAGCACTACAAAATTGAGCTGAAACCTTTGTTTTCTGCTTTGGAATGGAAATCATTTTCAATCATTACATTGAGATCATTTCTGATGTTCTATTTGCCTCTTATGGAGCCTCATGCAAAGATGGAACAAGATGATGTTGAGTTTCTACGGGACAAACATGACCATGATGGCAATTTGAGTGTTCCATTCAAAAAGTCACTGTTTCAAATCATTCGTGAGGTGAACTTATTGATTAAAACTTCAAAAAGACCGTGTTTGAAAATTAACTTATAAGTTTATTTGTTTTGGATTTTGTCACAGGTCACTGTGGTGACAACCAGACGCATTTTAGAAAGAGTGACTGTACACTATGTTTCAAGAAGAATGGCGTGGAAACTACTTAAAGGTTCATCATTTTTGCTTCTTCCTATATTCCTTAGAAAACATGATAAAGAGAATAAACATAGTAAAAAACACATATTATGATTGTTTGATACTGATTTTTTTTTTAAATATTATGCTTGTTGAATTCATGTGATCTCTTGAACAGATGTTCCCCAGTCAGCTGCTCGCAAGGCTGGAAGGAAAATGCCTACTATAGTTTACATCTGCTCTGTGAGCAAAACAACTTTCAGAGGTAGGTCAAATCAATTAATAAATTAGTTTGAAGTTAAATATGTTATTCATCTTCAAATTATTATAAAAAATGTGTATTTTATTTTTAAATTAAATTATAAAATATTTAGTTTTTATATTTAACATAAGATTAAATATATTTTTAATTTGTAAATTTATATGTAATATTAGAGTTTATCCATATATTTTTATTGTTAAACTTTAAAATTGAATTAATATAATTATTATAATCTAATAATGTTAAATTTTTTAATGAGTTATATAATATTTTAAGTTAACATTCGAATTATTTATATTATTTAATATATTTAAATATTGAATTAAAAGATATATATTTATTTTTAAAGTTTGAAATTAAAATATATTAAAGTTTAAAATATAAATAAATTATAAATTTGTGTAAATTTTATAAACTAAAACTATATTTAACTCTTGAATATAAATCATGAAAAATAATTTGTCCAATGTGAAGTTTTTCTCATATGATAAAAACAGAATATCACTTAAAACCATAATATAACTTTTACAAGTTATTTTGGAAAGGATATTTTCCATAGCTTTTATAAGATACAGAAACTAAATACTTTAAAATTTAATTTAAAAATAAAATGTAATTTTGTATATTAATTTGAAGATGAAAAACATATTTAAGTTTAATAAATTTTATATTCTTTTAAGGTTGAATTGTTGACTAAAGCTATATTGTGGTGATATTTGTGCATAGGGTATATGCTTGGAGTTTCAACATCATGGCTTGTCCAAGTAGGCATTGGATTATTTCAGTTCTTTAAGTCGAAGTCAAAGAATGAAAATTTGAGCAATGATGTGAGAATTAGGGTTCTTAGACAGAAGGTTTTCCTAGCTACAGTTAGATGCAATGCATCTCTAATTTTTGCCTCAATTGGAGCAGGGATTGGTGCTTCCCTTATTCGTCCTTCAGTTGGCCAATGGGTTGGTAAGAATATCAAATTTATATCTTTTCCAATACTATGAGATTATATAACAGTCTTTAATGAGTATAACTTACATGAATTTTAACTAATATCATAGAAAATGTGGTAAAAACATTGTCACTAACTTAACAAAAAGTTTATCCTTTCTTTTTCAGGTTGTGCTATCGGTGATTTGGTTGGTCCAGTTATTGTAGCTGTTTGTGCTGACAAAGTTCTTCACTTGAACTTTAACCTATAAAGTTGTTTATGTTCGTTACAAATTGTTTTTCTATTTCAAATAAGGGTGATTTATTAAGAAAATGTTGTAGTATTTACTTGTCATTCTGATTTAAACAATTCCAAATAGTTGCTATAACTTGTGAACGCGTAGATTTTTCTTGCATTAAATCAGATATTACTATTGATTCAACGTATTTAAATTCCAATCCTTGAGTTAGTATTCTGCTATGAATTAATATAATTTCAGAACATATCCATTGAGCAACAATCTTTTTCTTTTTTATTATAGTATTTTTAGTCTATCTAAAGAAAATCATTTTAATAAGATTAATTAGCAGTTTGATATGATTATTATTTATGATGATATATTATTATGCTATTATTAGCTATTGTTATTATAAGTTGAGATAAAATCAGAATATTTTTTAAAAAATATTCATTTCATAATCATATATACTTACCATATTTATAAACATGTTCTAATTTTAGACTGAAATTCTCGTCAAATGACCCCAATGTGTTTTTTAAAGGGACGTTTCTTGTCAACTTTTTACATTTAATTATTAAAAAAATAAGAAAAGTTAAACCATTTTTTTACCAATTATTATATATTCTTGTTAGGTTTTGTTGAGGAGAAACATTGATGACATTTTGACAAGTCCTAATCAAACTTAAATAAAAAAATTGTAATACTATTTTTAACTCAAAAATAATAAAATAATATATTTATAATTTTTTTATTATTTATTATTAATTTTATTCATTTTTAATTAATATAACTTTTAACTCATCTTACATTTTTCACATGTATTATTATTTTTCAGACATTAATTTAATTATTATTTGACGTTTCTTTCTTTGATTATACATAGGAAAAATATATAAGCTATTCATGTTCAATTTTGTGTTGTTTTTGGACAAATTTATCTAATATATAAAAGAATCCTTCTCTCACATTCATCTTCATCCATTGTTAATCTAGCATTCAATTAAAGTGACGTTATTGAGAATTTAACCTATAATTTCGAATTAATTAGTATTTTAGAGCTGGCAAAGTCACAATCAAAAAAATGCAAAGAAGAATATGTGGAGTGCAACACGAGGGTGGTGAGGGAGGGGTGTTGCTCCCTCTATCACCCCAAGCTCCTACACATTTTTATTGTTTTCTTTTATTTCAAAAATATCTTACACATCCTCACTATCTTATTCCAATGACTTTTCTTACTTTTATTTTTCCTCAACAATCTTTCTCTTTCTCTCTTGCCTCCTTCCCAACCTATAATTTCCCAACAAACAAGACAACTAATAAATCTCAACTACAATTCGCTTGGTCAAAGCAAAGAAGGAATTAAGCATATTTAATTTACCCTTTTAACATCCTTTGAATCAGGATTAGCTTCCTTGAAAGTTTTCCTAAACTCATCCTTGCAACAGATAATTGCATCAATCACACGCACAGACGAACAAATCACAAAATCGTAGCAAGCCACATCCAAACAAAATCTCCTTACAAAAAGACAAAGAAGGTCGTGGGAGGACACTTAGGCTTGTTAGGATCCTTGACCTTCTTTCCCTTCTCTACCTTAGCCTTTTTAAAATAAAGAAAAATAAAAGGGATGCAGGTAGCAGTGAAGGAAAGTTTTCAATAAGATAGTGGGGAGGTGTAGAGTATTTTTGGAATAAAAGAAAATAGTGAAAATGTGCAGGAGCACTTGGAGTGGTGGAGAGAGCAACACCCGTGAGAGAGTTATACGAGGCCCTAACCTAAATACAAACCCAGACACTGGATGGGCTTGTGGCCTAAGACTTGGAGTGGTGGTTCCACGGCCTAGCATCCCATCGACAACACTTGGTTCCTTGGCTCACAGGCTCATCACCCTCCTGAAAGGCACCAGTTCCTGAAAATGTTGTTGGGTTTGGTCCTGTGATAGTCACAGATGGATTGGGTATTTCACCCTACACCTCCAATATATCATCTTGCACTTCCAAAAGTTACAATTTTAACCTTTTAACATTTCATCCTTCATCTCTAACTTTTTTAGAAATTTCACTTAGGATGTTTTATCCTACACCTCCAATACTTCATCCTATACTTTTAAATTTTTTAGAATTTTTTTTAACCATAGTAAATATCTTTTTAACTTTTTCTTTTTTTTTATTAAAGTAACCATACACCTCTTTAACACGACATCCTTTTAACAAATTTTTAAAAGTTTGTTTTATATTTATAATTTAATAACTATTTAATTTAATTTAAAAATCTAATATAATTTAGTATTTTTTTCATATTTTAATAATTATTAAAGTATAATTTGTATTATTATAATCATTATATTAAAAAAATTAAAACTAAAATAATTAAAATAAAAGTAATAAAAATAAAAATAAAAAAGCAAAAATAATAATATAAAGTCTGATTTAATATATATAAAAATATTAAATTATATTAAAATATTAAATTAAAATATTATTAAATTTTAAATAGAAAATAAAATTTAAAAAAATAATTATCGGATATTGGTATCCCATACCATAGTTATCGGATTTCCAAGAAAGTTTTTAAAAATTTGTTTTTTATTTATAATTTATTAACTATTTAATTTAATATAAAAATTTAAAATTATTTAATATATTTTATATTTAAATAACTATTAAAATATAATTTATATTATTATAATAATATTATTAAAAAAAAATAAAATTAAAGTAATAGTAATTAAGAAATAAAAAAATTTTGAAATCTTATTTATTAATTTAATATTTTAATATAATTTAATATATATATATATATATATATATATATTAAATCAGATTTTATATTTTTTATTATTATTTTTTATTTATTTTTATTTTTATTACTTTTATTTTAATTATCTTAATTTTAACTTTTTTAATATAACTATTATAATAATACAAATTATATTTTAATAATTATTAAAATATGAAAATATATTAAATAATATTAGATTTTTAAACTAAATTATATATTTATTAAATTATAAATAAGAAACAAAGTATTAATTTTTTTTTTTAAAAGAGTGTAAAGTTAAAAGGGTGCAAGTTACTTTAATAAGAAGAAAGAGAAAAAGTTAAAAAATATGGATTTTTTTTAAAAAGTTGAAGGTGTCGGATGAAGTGTTGGAGGTGCAGATCAAACACAACACCTTCACCCAGAAGGGTAGGATGAGGCCCAGTTGCTGTGGTGGGTCCACGCGTGGACTGTCACCGTCGATGGGGTCATAACCCAGGTGAAAGAATTCGTCAACACTTCTGTCACCGTGACTCGCTTATCACAAGTGCTTCCAAATGCCTCCACGTGTCAATGCATTTGGCAAAGTCAGCTCTGTGATAAATCTGTGCCTGGGCTTATTCTAGCAATCTAGCGCACACAATTCTTAAAATCACTTTTTAAAAGCCTTTAATATTGTAGTGTTATTATGCTCAGGTTTGGAGTTGTTCAAAATTATTAAAACATGATTTAAACGGAAATACCTACCTTATATATATATATATATATATATATATATATATATATATATATATATATATATATATATATATATATATATATATATATATAGTTATTAAAACAACATGATTTAAACTGAAAGCACGAGATCCGGTAACGACCCATGAACCCGAACGCGGACCCGGTCGGAGCTCCGCCACAACCGAGCCTCGTCACCATCCTCGGAAACTCGAAGCACCACCGTGATGAAGGTGTTGAAGTACTCGCGCAGCTGAGCAATGATCCCGTGGCTGAGTGTCCACACGTGCACCCAATACTCTCCCGCCCCCTCCCACCCTTCCACCATCACGCGGTCTCCGACGGCCCTGATCCTCCGAGGCCGAAACCTGAAGGCTTTCGCCGTTGACTCGCCGGTCAACAGTCTCATCATGTGCTCGCAATGAGGAGGTCCGTGGTACCACCATTCCAACTCTGTCCTCACCACCTTCACTAGCTTCTCCGCGTGGCCATCGCGCAGCGCCTTGTACACCGTTTTCACCGTCTCTAGGTTGCGTTTTTCGAGTTCGGCCGCCCAGCCGGGGAGCTTCTCCGGCTCGGCCTTTCCGGGGATGATCATGGCGGTGGGAGAACGTTTGTAGCCCATGGGTTTCTTATGCGATGGTTGATGTTAGAATACATGATATAAACAACAAATCTAGTTCTTTCAATCTTAAACAACCTTTTTACCGACAGAACATTATGTGATTTAAAAACACTGTTCCGCATGTTTTTATTGGTTGGTAATGTTGGTTTAAGTGCGGTGCTTTTGTCTTATACTAGTTTAATTATCATAACTCATGCTCGTGTTATAAGATATATATACTCGTATTATTTTTTTGTAGTGAATAATATGATATTGATTTCGGTGCATTGCTTTTGAGTGTAGATAAGGATGAAACGGCAAGTTCCATCAAGTTTATTATTTGAATCCTCGGATTGGAACATATATTATGGGAAAAAGGTGAGTTGGTGACCTTTCAAAGATTGAGGTGGCTTCGTTTGAAGATCATGACATTTGGCTCTTCTAGAACAGATTTTAAAGGATAACGTCTCTTAATTTAAATTTTAATATATAAAAAAAAAACTCTAAATAAATAAAGTTGCATGTTTTGGTTGTTCATTTACTGAGCAAACTAAGTTGTAGATTTCCATTTGAATAGAATCCAGTTGTTAGAATATTGCAAATGGAAGCCTGTCCAAATATACTTTGGATAAATTATGTTTTTCTCTCTACTATTATCACTGGAATAAGATCAGACATTAAAAAAAAGAGACAAAAATTTCATAAAAATTTAAATAGAAAACATATAAAATATTTTCTTAAAAAATGATGATTTTTGCGAAATAATTTTTAAATATATATTTTAATAGTTATTAGTTTTTTTTTAACTTTATAAGTAAAACATTTATATTTATTCTTATTTAAATTACCTCAACGTAGAAAAAAGCAACTCAGTTTTTGCAATATTATTTTCTTTATGGTAAATCGATTATTTTGATAATCATATAATTATTGCACGTAAATTAACAATTTGTATTTTTTTTTTCTCAGAACGCTTTCTTTTATAATCATTTTAGAAGAGGTAAATAAATAATTTTCAAAATATGAAAAATAAAACATAAGGAAATATTGTTATAAATTAAAATGAGTGATCTCCAAAATTTTGATTCTAAATTTGCTTATAACTTATAAATTAAATTTCTTTTTATGAAAAAAAAAATATTTTTAGGAGTATCATAGAGAAATTTGTGGAAATATTTTCAATGTATATTTTATTGGCTTGATTGTCAAATCAAAGCTTCTTGCTGATAAAAGTTTGATGAAAATCCTCAAAATGCATGGGAATAAGTCATTCCGTAACCAAATACACAATGCACCAACACCGTGTTTGTTTGTTCATTTTCCAAACTTGACGCGCGTCCACCAGAAGCCAAGAATTACCGTTTTTCTGCTTAAGACGCTAACTTTAGTCGTTATTTTTATCGTTTACGGTAAATATAAAGCTATTTTCCAAACGCTCGTTAAGTATCCACTGCAATATTCTTCATTTTATTCCCGCTTAGTTTATTAATTTATTATTCTTTCATTAGCATTGCTTAAAAAATTGTGGTTGCTTATTTTAAATTTTAGACATGTAATTCTTTTTTTTATTTCTCTAAGACGTGTGAAAAACATGTAATATATTATTAATTTCGTAAAACGATAATTAAAATGAAACAAAAAGCATTTAGTCACATTTGTTAATTGTTTGTCGCGAGAACGTTATGTGATTTAAGTGTCTTTGAATATTAAGATTTGACTGATTCTTCATCCAGAAACTTGATGGCGGTCAAGAAGACTCACCTAACTCTCTAATTACGATATTTATATCAACTGCTATAAGAGAAAAGGTCAAAGAATTTATGTGTGCTTGGACAAAAAATATTAATTTTAAAATATTAAATATATCCCATCATCAATAAATGAATTAATGTTGGATATTCTTTTTATAGTTTTATGTTATAAATGTTTGTACTTTTGTTATATGTTTATAGATACACAATAAAAAAAAATAGTGTTATTCTTAGGGTTAAATATATTTGGTTAAATTATTTTTTTCCTCATTTTTATAGAAAATCTAAAAAATATCCATTTAATTTTATTTCTCTCATTTTTATTTTGTAAAATTTAATACAAGCATACTATTTTTCATAAGTACTATATTAAATCATTTGTAATTATTTTATATATTTCAAAAAATATATAAATTTATCATTTGTTAAGTTAGTATCATATGTAATGTCACAAAAAAACAGTCTGATGTATCATTGTCACGTCAAGTATTACTTTTTAATTTTAATTTGGATCTGGATTTGTTATTTTCATTCAATTAAGTATCGAGCAATTTTTTTTTCTAAACTAAGGTAAAATTTAATTATTATATAAATATTATACTATTGTTTTAAAAATTTTAATTTATTTATTTTAAGTTGTTATAAAATAATTTTAAAGTTTACATCTGAATTTATAAAATTGTTATTTTTAATAACATATGTATAAAAATTATTGAATTTTATACATTTTAAAAATATACAATTATTTTAAATATAAATTCAAATAAAAAATAATATTAAAGTATAATTTAATAAAATATCAATACGAATATAAATTTTAAAACAATTTATATATGACACACTCTTTTTAATATTTCCTACTCTTAATAATTTAATTCTAAAAGTATTTAATAAAATATAAAAAAGTCAAAGATGTGTATATATAAATAACGTAAGTATTTTTAAAACAGAGAAAATGCAAAAAAATATAAATTATTTTAGGAATTTTTACGTCTCAATTCTTTTTAGATGTTTTTGTTTAAAATTATTACAAATTTGGTTTTAATTTATATTAGAGAAAAATTGTAAAACAAATTTTAAATAAAGTTCAGTCAAATAAATTTAAATAACAATATAGCATTTATATGAAAATGAATTTTGATATTAATTTGAAAAGAAACCAAGTTGTTAAATTAAAAAAAAAATGAATTAAATTAAATTAAAAAATTTAAGGACTAAATTAAATTTTGTCACATAATATGACACAAACTTTAACACATAACAAATTTTTATTTAAAAAATAAAAGAAAAAATAATTGACACGTAATACATCTTTAACGTTTTTAATATAATGTTAACGGACATAATTTGACTGTATTAAATTTGTAAAAAAAAATACTAAATTGATATGCATAAAAATAAATTGACATATTTGAGATCTTTCTATAAAAAAGAAGACGAAAGATATAATTTAACGAATATATTTTTAGTTGCTGATGCAAAACAAGAATTAGGTCATATATAAAACTTTCATATATTTTGTTTTAAACTAATTTATAATAGTTATCTCTTATTAATTTATCTAAAATATATCTTTAATTTTAGACATGTAAGTATAGCTAAACTTTGCTAAAAAAGAAAAGTAAAATGAGAAAACAAACAAAAAAATTTCAATAAAATAAAATCAATTCATATGATTTATAAAACTTCTTTCATAAAGAGTGTTTCATTTGATTATAAATTGATTAGAACATATGGAGAAATCAATATTTCTTTTAAAAAGATATATATGTACTCGGAAAGTAATATGATCTATTTAAAATTACAAAAACATCATGAAATATTTATACAATGTATCATAAGTATACTAAATTTTAGTTTTGTAATGTAAATATCTTACTAAGAAATTACTTATCCATGTTAATTAAGTCTAAAAATTTATCTTTTTACCTTAAAATACATATAAAAAATATCTAAATATACTATACATTTTTTATATTTACCATATACGAAAAGTAGAACTATATATATGTTTTTTCTTTTTAGAGTATAATTTGTTTTAATTGATGGAGATAGTTCCGAGTATATACTTAAATTAATTTTTAAAAGTGAGTATGCTGATTGAAAGATTATTCATTTAAAGTTTTATATAAATGATAGATTATTTTTAAAAATTAATTTTCTTATACATCAATTTTTATATTTCAAGTAGAGAAAAATATGTGTATGTCATCAAATATCTTATAAGTGTAACATTCCAATAATTATAGATTTAAAACTATAATAGGAATCAACATGTAATAATATGATAGAACAGTAGAAAGTTTATACTATAGAGTAGAATGTATAAAATACCCATAAACTTTAAACTGCACAAGTTATAAGGATTTTATACAGAACGATTACACCGAACGGTTTTACAAAAGTTTATGAGCCAAACGGTTTTTCACATCAAATAACTAATAACTTATTGACCAAACGGTCCTACACTATAATCTGGGTTTGCACTCTCCAGCGCATCCTCCAGTGAACCTTCGTCGCCTTCTGCTCACACCCACAGGATGATCGTCGCAGTGAAAAGAACGCCTGAACGGTAGACAATCACAAGACAAAAAAAGTAGGGTAAGCTTATGTAATTCGATTAATCATATTAAATTTCACGATAATTTATATCACACAGAAATCATACATACATTTGAAAATATAACCAAATCATAGAATACGAAAATGACCAAACATCCAATACATGTTATATCTGACTACTGACTTGACTCATCCAGAGTGTATGAATTATGTAGTTACGACGTTTTTGCACCCGGGTGAACCCTAGCTAGGATGCCCTCAACAACTGCCACCCGAGGTTAGTCTAGTGAAGCTTATCTCGGTACACCAATACCCTGAGCCTAAAGGACCTCCTGCTATTCTCACACATGATTTACTTTTCTCTACGTGAGAATGAATAATCACAGAATATCAGGATAAGCGTCAACTTAACTTAGCCATATTCATACTTTACCATTCAAACCATTCATGAGACATTCCTCCTTAGAATTCTCTTTCACAATAATGTAATAATATACATCCTATGTATTCAACATATATAATTACCCTTAATCAATATTTCATTCAGAACAACAAATAACCCAAAAAGAAAAACATGGAAAACCAAAGGTAAGAATACCCTTAACACATTAACGCAACCGAACGACCATGTAACCAGTTGGCTCTAGTATGAGCCAATTACCATCTAAAACCTAACCTTAATACACTTGAATTGAATACTAAAAACTGAGATATAATATTTATACCTTAGGCCGAGCATTTTGAGCTTAGGACGAACACTCTTAACTATAGAACAAAGTTTTCTTCAAGGAAACGAGTGTCAAATCTATACCTGAACCCTACTAGAATCAAGCGTTAGTCTAAGACCGAGCACTATTGAGATCGAGTGCTAGTCTATGACCGAGCACTGAAGAAACTGAGTATAAATCTATCACCGAATACTCTTTGAAACACCCAACGTCAATATATGACCGAACACTCCTTATTAAAAATTTATATATGTAAATTTCGTCTATGAGAATAACTTGAAGTTTATTCACTTTCTGAAGACAAGGAAAATCTTGAATACTTAATTTATTTTGGTACAGGACTTGACCAACTATTAAGTCAAAAGAGAAAACCTTAATTGAACCGAACGTTTATTTCCAACATACTGATAGAGAACTGATCAATTGAAACGCTCTACAAATATAGAATCTAGTCAAGACCGAACGTACAAATGTCAAACTGAGCGACTCTTAGTGTAAGATACAAAATTCTGCAGGATGCCGTAGAGTTAAGACTCAAACCTATTCTTACCCAGTTTTCATGCCATATATCAAACATCAATACATACAATCAACATATAGTACTTCAACAATCAAGCCAAATCATCAAACATACATCATTCAAACATCCACCGATTCAAAGCAGATAATCATAACTAAATTATATAAGCTTCTCTTACCTTATAACCGAACGACTATTCACTTAACAACAAAATGCGTTTTCCCTGAACTCCAACCTTTCTAGAATGCCTATTACCCACCGAACAAGGAAGAGATCAAAACATGATCAGAATTCTTGTGAAGAGGATGTAGATGAATGCATGCAACTAAATTTTGGTTTACATGTGTCCGAAAACAGGTTTCTCAAGAAGGAGATAACTTACCTACTTAGAACCAGAATCTGATAGGTGAAAATGAAAGCTTTTAACACCACGAGTTCTCAGGCGAAGTCTGATAAATGATCGGAAGAGAAAAATTGTGAGAATTCTTAGAGAAAAGATGAAGAAGTTTAGAGAGAAGGAGGAGAAAACGAGTTTCAAAGATTTGGAGAAGAAGGATGCATGTAGAGAAGTGACACCAATTTTGAAAATTCCTTCTTAAATATTATCATTAAAAACTGATCGATCCACTCTCATGCTGTCACATGTCTTCCACTTTCTGTATCTCACAGTCTCGTTTTTGACACTTGGATCTCACTGAACTGGGAATTTTATGGGTTCTGACATAAAGTCGATAAAATTTTCAAATGATTATTATTATTATATATATATATATATATATATATATATATATATCAAATATCTTAATGTATTTTACTTTGCTTGTAAAATTAATTATTTAAACAAAATTATTAATTAATTGAGTTTGATCACAGTTCCACGAGTCAACTAAAAATACAATATTATTAGTATTTTTTTAATTATTTCGTTTTCGTCTTTTATTAATATTTGTTTAGTAGAAGAGTCTAAACATATAACTGTAAATTTGTCGTCATTTCATATAAATGCCGCAATTTTTTTAAATGAAAAAGGTCACATTTAAGTACTCAAGACGACAATTTCAGCATGCAGCAAAGTTACTTACATGTACATTGATAGTTTTGTTTTACCTAATTTTGCTTCTTATTTTCTCTGTTATCTACAATTTTTCTTTGAGTTATAAATGCATGTTAATTTTATAACATGATCTCTCTCTGTCATGTCAAGTTTATTTATTTATATATAAAAGATAATGATACAACATTTTTTTACAATATTTGAACATCATTTACATGTTATTTTGTAATTGGTTTATGGTGGTGTTTATGATTATTATTATTGATTATGAAGTAATTTTGAATCAATCACATAATGACACGTAAACGTAAATGATGTTTAAATATTGTCAAAAAAATGTTGACTAAGTATCGTTATAATGTATAAATGGTAGATTATAGAATATACTTAAAATATACTAAAATAGTCACACTAATTATTGATTTTTATAATAATTGTTTGAAATTAAAGTCATATTGAAATATGAACAGAACAAGATCCATAATGAAGTTAATTAAATCATGTTTATCATTTAATAAAATCAGTATGTATAGGAAAATAATTTACTTTTTCAATAATTAATTTTCAAATTATGTTTAAAATCCATTTTAATTGATTTACCTATACAAGTTATTTTTATTTAAAAATATAACTTAAATAAGTAGGCAACTAAGTTTGAGCCGGCTAAGATCTGGCAAATTGAACAAAATTTCTTTTACATCTTCCTTTTTTTTCTTTTGCACTCTCATCTTCTCATTACTATAGTTTTTTATTTTCCTTGACATTTTTTATTTTTTTGCTTAATATAATCATTATGGAACATATAATTTTTCTCTTACTGTAGGCAAACTGTAAACAAGATCATAAGTTTAGTAATTATTAATACCAAAAATATGTTGATTACATCATAAACAATAATTGCACCAAACATATTGTAATATGAAAGTCATATAAGACAAGCAAGTATAATCCTCAAATGATTTGTCTTAAATAAGACAAAGTAGACAAAATATCTTGAAAATTTATATTTGAAGACTCCTTAATAACACTAGAGATATTAAGAACAAGATAATTTTTCTTTTATTAAGATTATTGTTTTTATTTTAATTCTCTATATAATTATAAGACTATCCATTTAAACTTGAATATTTGTCTAAGTTCATTCAAATAGTTATAATCAAAGTTGGATTTCATCTCTAATTATAATATCAAATATTACGAATGATTAATTATTTGAAAAAGAATAATGTGTAAAATGTAAGAGAGGAGCACAATGAAATTTACATACAATTTTAGTAAAGTAGAAGATCAATAACTTTTTTTTCTTTAATTGATATAATTAACTTAAACAATATTGTTCGTACATTTATATTTTGCAATATTTTATTTTAGTATAATAACCACTAATCACTATGTACATCATATTTTTTATTTATTTTATATTTTAAAATATTATACTATCTTTTTTTCTTTATTAATGCTAACACTAGTTTTAAACATTATATTATAAAATAACATATTTATAAAAAATATTATATATATATATATATATATATATATTAAACATTTTATTTTTTTAAACTATTTTTATATTCTAAATATTTATTATAATGCTACTTTATTTTTATTAACAGACAGTTTTCTATTCTAGATAACTTGAATTTTAATATTATTCTAATCTTATTATGATTTGTGAGTTTTTTTAACTTTTACACATTATGCAATAAAGTTGATATGTTTTGATTTGTATAACTTAGTTTTATGTTTTCTCTTCAATTTTAAATTATATCTATATATATATAGTTGTTTTTTATTTATTTGTGGTATTGTTTTATTATTATTATTATTTATTGTGTCAATTTTGTAACATTTTTATTATTATTTTATACTTTATAATATTATTATTAATTTCAATTTAAAAATAACTACTAATTATGAAATGTATTGTAGAAACATGCATGATGAAGAACATTAACGTCAGCCCAAAAATTGGCACAAATACAGAGCATGTTAATTCCGAAGAGACGCGACGTTTCAAAAACCAAAAGTAACACACACAACAATGGAAAAGATACTACTATCTCTTTTCTCCCGCCGCCAACTGGTCAAACCCACAACCTTTGACCCGAATAAAAACTTTATACTATTTTTTTTCCCCTTCAAATAGTATTAATAAAAATTGAAATTAAAATTAAAATACTCATACACTTCCCAGGGATACCTTCCCAGAAATCTCTTCTTAGTTCTCTCATCTTTTGTCATTCAACACGTAACTATTTTCTTCCTCTCTTCCTATTCCTTTCATGTTATTAACCCAAAACTCTCATATTTTTCATCTCTCTTTTCTCTCATAGCCTTCTTCTTCCTTCTTTTTCTTCCTCAGACTTATATCAGGTCCATATTCATGACCACTTCTTTCTCTGACCTTCTCTCTTCTCCCACCGACCGCAACTCCGAAAGACCTCAAGAGTTGTCGGATCACACAGGTTCTGGTGTGCCAAAATTCAAGTCCACACCACCTCCATCTCTCCCTATCTCTCATCCTGAAAATAATCATCTTCCACCTATTTCTCCTTCTTACTTTAACATCCCTCATGGGTTAAGCCTCGCTGAACTTCTTGACTCCCCAGTTCTCCTTCACTCTTCCAACGTAAGTCAACCTTCCTATCCTTTCTTTTTGCTTTGAGTATCTCCTACAGCAAAGGGTAGCACAAATTAATGGAAAATAATATATACTGAAACTTTTCTTCTCATCAGAGTTCAGTTGACTACTTGATTATCATTAGCCTGATTGGAAACTGTTAAAAAAGTAAAATATCATGCTTGAAGATTTGTATCAGATGTGGAATCAGACATGATGGTGTACCTTTTTTTTTATAATCTCTTGCTGCTTGCGTTTGTGAATATGGCGCATATAACTAAGTTTGTTGTTGGGTTAATGGGTTTGTGTCTTTTGGTTGTTTGTTAATTCAGGTTTTGCCATCTCCGACGACTGGATCATACGCTGGTCAAGGCTTCAATTGGAAGAGCAGTTTTGGGGAAAACCAGCACCATGTCAAAGAAGAAGACAAAAGCTTCTCAAGTTTCTCCTTCCAAACGCAAACACAAACACAGATTCCTCTTACATCTTTAACTGGATTTCAATCTTCAAACGTGTGTGACCAATTTCAATGCACAAACTTCTTTAAAATTCTATGCTTTACATAACAAATTGAGTTAACTCTTTGAAATGCTTTTTGTTTATAAACAGGGGTGGAGTTTCCCGGAAACTGCTAAACAAGATGGATTCTCTTCAAGAATGAATATGAGTATGGTGAAAACTGAAGCCTCTTCAGCGATGCAGAGTTTCAACTCTGAGAATAATAACCACAACAGTGCTGGTCTTCCATCAGATTATAGCAGTTACCAGCCACAGGTTCAAACCTTAAGCAGAAGGTCAGATGATGGGTACAATTGGAGGAAATATGGGCAAAAGCAAGTGAAAGGAAGTGAAAATCCAAGAAGCTACTACAAGTGCACATACCCCAGTTGTCCAACAAAGAAAAAGGTTGAGAGGTCTTTAGATGGACAAATTACTGAGATTGTTTACAAAGGTAGTCATAATCATCCCAAGCCTCAGGCTAACAAGAGGAACTCATTGTCTGCCTCATCACTTGCAATAAACAGCGTCAACAATGAAATAACACAAGCCACTCATCACATGGATTCGGTTGCAACTCCAGAAAACTCATCCATATCAATGGAAGATGACGAATTTGGTCAGAGCAAATCAGGAGGAGATGAGTTTGATAATGATGAACCTGATGCCAAAAGATGGTGAGTTTTTTAATTTTCTTTTTCGTGTGATTCACTTCATTAACGACGTGTTATTATCCCTCCAATAAAAAACTATTTTTTTTTTATCAATATTACTCCAGGAGAATAGAAGGTGAAAATGAGGGTATATCAGCTGTTGGAAGTAGAACAGTGAGAGAACCCAGAGTTGTGGTTCAAACAACCAGTGACATCGATATTCTAGATGATGGATACAGATGGAGGAAATATGGGCAGAAAGTAGTAAAGGGAAATCCAAATCCAAGGTAAAAAGCTCTTTTTCTTCTCTTTCTTTATATATATGATAAAAATAATAGTCCAACATTATGAAAATTGTTCTACTTTAAACTTTATCAAGAATAGTGTACAGAGAACCCCATCAGAGTTTTCAACTAATGCTACTTGGAATACAATAATATTTTGTGTGAACAACAAAAGTAATCTGGTGAGAAGAGAAAAAAAGAAGAAAGCGTATTAATACAATACGAGATATATAATATCTGATATGAAAGAAAATAATATAAGATTTAATAAGACGGAAAAGTAATAATATGGTAAGGTATATAGTTTGATAATGTAAATAATGCAAGCAATATTCAATAAGTATTTATACTGGTAGAGTTTACACTCCTTGACTATTCAAATGTGCCATACACACATGACAAATCCACGATCATAAAAATATCCATCTACGTATCTGATTGATTAGGTACGTTAGCACCAGTGATTCTTTGTTGGAATATTCTAAAGTATGCGCACTCTAGTTTCCTTTGCTTTTGCGTTGTCTTAACCCTTATCTTTGGTCAAATTTGGCAACCATCGTTTCTCTCACGTGTGCATGGGAATCAAATCATGACATGATGCCTAAACAATATTCCCAGAAACTGTTTTCTTACTTGTTTGTGTTTTGCGACTGATGCAGGAGTTACTACAAATGCACATTCACAGGATGTCCAGTGAGAAAGCACGTAGAGAGAGCCTCACATGACCTAAGGGCAGTGATCACAACCTATGAAGGAAAGCACAACCATGACGTGCCAGCAGCACGTGGCAGTGGCAGCAACTCTATCAGCAGAGCAGTGCCTATAAACGCTACCACAAACAGCACCACTAGTGCAGCAACTTCCATATACAGTAACAATTCTCACCAGAATCTTAGACCACCAGCACCAGAAAGGACACAACACTACAACCCCAATATGCAGCAGGGCTCAGGAAGTTTTGGATTCTCAGGGTTTGGAAATCCATTAATGGTGTCTTACATGAACCAACAATCTGACAATGTGTTCGCTTCTAGAGCCAAGGAGGAGCCAGGAGATGACTCGTTTCTTGACTCTTTGCTATGTTAAAGGAATAGACTTGGAAGGTTGGACTTTTTAGAAGGGGTTGGCTTAGGATTTTATTTGACCAATAATTAAGATCATTCCATTTATTTAAAACTTTCACATGCAGTTGTGTAAGTATTTTTATGTCTCCTCTTAAGTTAGAGTTTGAGTTTCATATGAAATTTTAACTCTAACTTAAAAGACAGCACCAAAAATACTTAAGAAATTGCATGTAAGTTTTATCTATTTTTTTATTTTGTTTATTATATTTCCATACCCACACAGGATTGTTATATATACTGAACAGTTTTTTACTGTTATATATCTTTCATTTCATACAGTTGCATGTTTATAAAAATATTTTTACCATCATTATTTTGAGAGTCTCGTGACTTTGGGAGCTAGAATCTCGCTCATCTGCTACGTATTAATATGATATGCCATGTATTACAGTCATTTCACATTTATTTCGTAGAAAAAGTAAACACATAGCAGTGTATAACTTGTTATATGTGTATTATATCCAAGAAATAAGTATCTTGATGCTGACAGTTTAGCAGATTTGGAGAAGCATGTGTGAGTGGTTTTGTATTTGATTAGGGCAATATATATTTAGTCAAAGATAGGGAACTGAGAATTAATTCCTTGGTGGGTAAGGTAGCTAGTGAACATCAACTTAATAGTTTTTTTCTTTTTTATTTCTTTAAACAAATAGCTGTCATCCTATCCAAGTGGGGTGATGAGGATTGGGGTGAGAGCAAAGTGCTGGGAGAGATCAGTGTTCATACGAGGCTGAGCTTTTTAATGTGTCGTGCAAGTTATCAATTCTTCACTAATATATAAATGAGATGCAAAATAGAAAAAGGAAAACAAATACATACTTGCATGTTTTTATAAGATCAGAATTTCTTGTTTTTTTTTTATATTATATGTATTTTAAATATATTTTTTTTCAATAAGTCAAACTAATGAACAAGTTGACTGATCGATTCATTGATAAGTTTATTGATTAGTAGGTCGATCATTTTGAATGATTAATGAATCGATCCATAGATTGATAAGATTGATCGATTATAGAAAGGTTGAATTAATTTTTAGTTAACGATAATCATTAATTAATCAATTAATATTTATTAAGGCATTAAATCATGATTAAGCGAACAAAAAGATAAAAGCGTATAAAATACTAACTATAAATAAATGTCTAAGGTATGATTGTTGATATATGTGTCATTGTTTCTAATACCTTTACGATCGATCATCTATTGACTTTAACAAAGTACCTTCTATAGATACTATCTGAGTGGTATTGGACGAATGGGAGACCTTGGAGACCGAACGAACAAGAGACAATTCCGGTGCAAGACAAAGTTATCCGGAAACTTGTAGTACTCAAACAACCTATATCGAAACATTTTGAACAATGTTAGACGGACAAGAGACCTTGGAAACTGATCGGACAAAAGACAAGAGCAGCGCATGACAAAGCTATCTATGGGAATTGACAGTACTCGACCAACCTATATCGAAACATTTTGGCATCCATCATGGGGCTGAACAAACATTTCTTTTAATCTCATGGTAACTACAAGGAACATGACAAGCAATATAGCAATGAAAGACGTCAGCGAATTATCAACCATTCGATCGGTCGGTCGGTTCAACCTCAATCTTTTGGCCTTAACCATTTGGTTGGTTATTCGGCCTCAACTTCTCAACCTCAATTTCTCTATCAATTTTTCAATCTTGGCATTTCGTCTTGATGACCTCCACCTTTCGGCCTCAACCATTTGGTCGATCATTCAACCTCAACCTTTTGACCTTGATTTCTATGTTGACTTTTCAATCTAGACATTTTGGCTTGGCCATTCGATCTCAACCATTTCGTCGACCATTCGACCCCAACCTCTGGGCCTCAATTTCTTTATCGAACTTTCAGTCTTGAAATTTTGGCTCGACTATTCGACCTCAACCTCTGGGCCTCAGTTTCTTTATCGAATTTTTAGTCTTGAAATTTTGGCTCGACCATTTGACCTCTACCACTCAGTTTCATCCTCTTGGCCTTTGATCGACCTCTAACTCCCAATCTCATCCTCTCGTGATCGACTTAAAAGATAAAGGTAAAGGCGAGTTTCAACCAAGGAATCTCTTTCGAAAACTCCATTGGGGGTGAGTTCCAACTAAAGAACCCCTCCTGATTAAACTAAAATGTTCAGCCAAAGGCAAGTTTCAATCAATGAACCTCTCTCGAAAACTCAATCAGCTAAGGACGAGTTCCAACCAAACCCCTCTTGGTTGGACTATAATAGCATTCGACATACACAACTGCGAGGTACTACTTTTCTTTACAAACCCCTTCATCCATTTAGTTATAGGTACATGAGTTTGGTGGGCCAATGTATTGTACATATCCTTTTGGTCAATAAGTCAGACTGATTGATAGGTCGATTATCTCGACCAATTGGCAGGTCGACGGACTGACTAGCAAGTCGACCAACCGACTAGTAGGTCGACGGACTAGCTAGCAGGTCAATCGATTGATTAACACTTAGCAAATGATAACCACAAATCAACTAATTAATACTTATTTAAATATAATCAAATTAAAATTATGCCAATAGAAGATAAAAACACTTAACACCAACTATAAATAAATAAAAATATAATGTATAATTGTTGATATATGCATCATTATATTTAATACGTTTCTGATTAGTCATCTATATTAAATACATGTATTATTTAAACAATGTTAATCGAATGAGAGATCTTGAAAACAAAACGAAAAAAAAAACATAAACAGTGTACGAAATAACTATCCAAAAACAGTATTTGTTTCGGGTATAAAGTGGTGCCAAGGGTTAAAGACCGGATATACGTAGCTTGAAGCGCTCCAGATGGTGTAGAAGGTCGGACGACGTGTGAAGACTGTCGACTAGTAGGGACCGAACGAGATGGCAAGGACTGCTAACTGATGGAGACCGGACGGGTTCATAAAGATTGGACGCTTTACCTGTTGAGGGCCGAATAGTTAATTGCCTCTTCCTCGTACTCCAAGTTCGTCCTCCCTCCTCGTTCTCCAAGCCGGCTGGGCGGGTACCTGCCAAAGGCACTCCGACGCTCAAGTCAATAAAGTGACCGAACGGTTATTATAGCAAGTAGAGCATGTATTATGCAACCTGGTCCATAATTCATACCTGAGACCTTTATTTATACTAGCTGTAATGGGCTTTTAACTTTTGTGGGCCTGATGAAGGCCCAATCACGCCTTAACCTGCATTGGGGGCTTTAATGAGGTATTTATCATTAATAACCTAACCATGTGGTCGACCAGGTTGGTAGGTTCAACTGATAGGCCTGGGTAGTCTTGTTGGACGGTCGGCATGGTGGCATGTAGGAGACCGTTCGACACCATGGATACCGTACGGTACACCAGCCCCCCAAGCCTGAGCATGATGATAATGATGCGAAGGGATTTAGTAGAAGGCTCTCTCGTAAAGGACGAGTTCTCTGGTCTGCTTTCGTTTTTAAGTCAGCTATGCTTGGATGCCGAGTGCTGAGGCCTTTGGAGGCCCAAATATGACCGATCGGTTGAGGCTTTTTACAGGCCGATAAGCTTGAGGCCACGGGAGGCCGAAGGCTTGAGGCCAATGGATGACCGAGAGCTAGAGGCCGGATGATGGGGGCCGCATGGTCGGAGCTGGATAGTTGAGTAATTGAAGTCTGAATGTGGCGAATTGTAGGTGGAAGAATTTGGTTAAGTACGAGGTCGTGGAAGGCCCAACAGTGGAGGCCAAGGTTTGGCCGAAGGGTATAGCCGAGGTGAGGCCGACGTAAGGCCGAACGGTTAAGGAAAATGTAAGGCCGACGAGCTGAATGAACGAGGCCGACTGGCCGAGTTGGAGGAGGCCGAATGACCGACTAAGAGGCTGAATGACCAAGTAGGCGAGGCCGGATGGCCGAATGAACGAGGCCGAATGACCGAATAAATGGCGTCGAGTGGTCAATCGTCTGAATAAGTTTTTGGGTTAAATATGTTTTTAGTCCCTTAACTATCACACGATTTTGGGTTTAGTCCCTATTCGAAAGTTTTATTCATTTTAGTCGTAGTTTTGAAATTGTTATTAATAGTCCCTAATTTTGGATGATGTTAACTTTTGTTTGACGTGGCTAACGATCAGCCACGTTTGATGCCAGGTATGAGTTTATTCTCTGTCACATTTTCTTTTCTTTTTATTTATGAGATTAAGTCATTGGCACATGAGGTTTATGAAATCATATTAGCAATTAGGGTTCATAACTTGCTTTTTTTCAATTAGGGAAAACTAGGTTTACTCCAACCATTGTATTCCAACCATTGTACTCGAAACATTGTACAAGATTCATTCTATCAAGGTGGGCATTGCGTTGTTCCTTGTGGTGGTCGTGAAAGAAATGTTGGGTGTGAAAGACAGGCGTAAGCAATCAAGGTAAGTTATTGTTTTTGTTTTTCGCTTATGGTTGGTCCAATTTGGGCATAAAATGTTGGTGTCCGAATGTAGGTCTAGAAATGGTTTTCGAAGTCTCTTTGCATCAGATGGGCAACTTTGTTAATAATAAGGGGCTATAATATGTTGGAGGAGAGATACACGTGATCAAAGGAGTTGATCTGGATTGTTGGTCGTATTTTGAAGCAGATGGAATAGTTAAAGAATTTAAGTATGATGCAGACTTCAAGCTATGGTGGAAGGGGTCGAAACAAAAGCTGATGAATAATCTCATAATACTGAGTGATGACAGGGAAGCATTGTACTTGGCTAACTATGCAGAGGAGAATAAGGAAGAGGTAGAAATCTATGTTCAACATGTTCCTAGTGAGACATTGGAAGTCCAGTTTCTTACTTATGAAAAGGCAGATGAAGGACACATAGAGGAGATGAAGGAAGTGGTTTCCGAAATGGGTGACGAAGAGGTTAATTTACATCAGGAAGAAGTTCCTGAGATTGTAGAAGAGGTTGAAAATGGTGAGGGTGAATGTGTTGAGCAATAGGGTTCACATGTTAATGTGCATGTAGAAGAGGTTGAAATGGGTGAGGAAGAGGAAAAATGTGATGGTGGTGAGGAACAAGATTATCTTTATGAAGAAAAGGAAGGTGGGAATGTGGTTGAAGGGGAAGTAGAAGCTTCAGCTGCAGAATGACTGGATGACAGTGAAGAGGAAAGAATGACAAATGATGATGATGAGTTTGGTGTTGAGAATGATAGGGTAGACCAAATTCGTAGAAACATTAATCCAGTTTTGGATATGTGGAATAGAATGAAAGAAAAGAAGAAACGTGTGATTAGAAGAGACAATGTTGGGGAAAGTTCATTTATAATGAATGAAGAAGTTGGAGAGTATGACATCAATGAAGAATACAATAGTGATGAATTGGATTCAAATGTAGAAAGTGATGAGGATGTGAGGTTGAAAAGGGGAAACTTTCAAAAGTATAGACAAGATGATATGAACAAGAACTTCAAATTCGAATTGGGAATGGAGTTCTGTTCATTAAAAGAGTTTAAAAATGCATTAATGGAGCATAGTCTATTAAATGGAAAATAGTTAAAGTTTGTGAAGAATGATCTGAATAGAGTAAGGGCAGTTTGCAAAAACAATTGTGGCTTTCTTATTATAGCTAGCAAGGTAGGAGGGAATGAAACATTTAGGGTCAAAACCCTGGTTGGACGACACAAATGTGGATGGGTTTTTGGAAACAAAAGTGTAAATGTAAATTGAATTGCACAAGTATTAGTAGACAGGTTTGTAAATGTGGGTAACATGACAGTCAACCAAATCATTGATGACATTAAGAAGTCGTTCAGTGTTGGAATAAGTGCTTGGAAAGCTGGAAAGGCCAAGCAAATTGCTTTGGATACTTTGGTTGGTGATGGAGAACAACAATATGGTCGACTATATGATTATGTGCATGAATTGTTAAGAGTGAAGTCTGGGACCTTTAAAATTAAAGTCAATCAACCTCAACCAAGTTTGCCACCAAGGTTTGGGTTATTTTATATGTGTTTAGAGGGCTGTAAGCAAGGCTTCTTAGGAAGTTGTAGGCCCTTCATAGGGGTAGATGGTTGTCATCTAAAGACAACATATGGTGGTCAGTTGTTGGTGGCAGTGGCCAGAGACCCAAATGACCAATATTTCCCACTAGCTTTTGCTATGGTTGAAAATGAATGTAAATAAAGCTGGAGATGGTTTTTGACACTACTTCTGGATGACACTGGTGGCACTCATTATCAACGTTGGGTTTTCATTTCTGATCAACAAAAGGTATTTTCATTTTCATGTTTTCCTATTTTTATTTAGTAGTAGTATGTTAGAATACTTAAGACCGTTCGGTCCTAACTATTTTTCTATTCTTCTTTTCATATCCACCACTCGCCCTTGAATACTTAAGACCATTTGGTCCTAACTGTTTTTCTATTTCTTTCATATCCATTACTCGCCCTTGAATACTTAAGACCGTTCGGTCCTAACTATTTTTCTATTCTTCCTTTCATATCCACCCCTCGCCCTTGAATACTTAAGACCGTTCGGTCCTAACTGTTTTTCTATTCTTCCTTTCATATCCACCACTCGCCCTTGAATACTTAAGACCGTTTAGTCTTAACTGTTTTTCTATTCTTCCTTTCATTTCCACCACCCGCCCTTCAATAACTAAACCGTTCGGTCCTTACTCCTCCTTTTATAAACTTTTAGCTTCCTAACACAGTCACATTATTTAATATTGACCAAGACATTTTGGGTTTTGCAGGGACTAATGACAGTTTTTTATGACATTTTGGATGGAATGGAACACAGGTTGCATTAAGGCACTTGTATAAAAATTACAAGAAGAAATTTGGTGGAGGAGTGCTAATTAGAGATCTTATTATGGGCACAACCAAGGCCACATTTCAACAGGATTGGGAAAAAAATGGGTGGGTTAAAGAATGTTAACATTGATGCTTACAATTGGTTGCTAGCTATTCCAACTAAATGTTGGTGTAAACATGCATTCAATACTTATCCTAAATGTGATGTGTTGATAAACAATTTGTCAGAGTCATTTAATAGTACAATCTTACTATCAAAAGACAAACCTATCATAACTATGATGGAATGGATTAGAACTTACATTATGAGTAGGTTTGCAACACTTAGAGGAAAAACAAAGACATATCCAGGAGATGTTTTGCCTAAACCAAGAAAAAGGCTAGATAGGGAGGTTGAGAAGAGTGGAAATTGGATTCTTGTTTGGGCAGGGGCTGCAAAATTTGAAGTCACTCACGGCTTTACAATGGACAAATTTGTAATTGACCTAATTAACCATTCATGTAGTTGTTACTTTTGGGATTTGGTAGGAATACCTTGCAGGCATGTTGTGGCTACCATAAATTACAAAGTACAGAACCTTGAACAATATGTACATCCTTATTATAAGAAACAGGCTTATGAAACTTGTTATGGCCCTCAAATTGTTTCAATCAATGGACAACAACTATGATCGACTTCTGAATCTTGTGCACTACTGCCTCCAATCTATAAAACACCCCCTGGAAGGCCTAAAAAACTAAGAAGAAGGGAGGCTGATGAATATGTGAGTCATACAAATTTGTCAAAGAAGAATCATGTTATGAAGTGTAGCAGCTGCAATGAATTTGGTCATAATGTAAGAACATGTAAAAGGGGAAAGAAAAGAAAAAAGGTACAAAATCACTCTTTTACAACTTCAATTATTTAGACATTCATAATTATTTACACAACAATTGCTTGCAATGTTGCTTGCTCCATTGACAGAACACAAGGGGCACTTCAAGTGCAGGAAGATCTGGCAATAGCAGGGGAACTTCCACTACATGAGGTTCTGAAGCACAAGCAGCTCCATCAACATCACAAGGTGGAGGAACATCAACAAGGGGAAGGGTGACTTCTCAACCAAGAGGATGACCTGCATCAACTAACCAAGGTGGAAGAAGAATATCCTCACGACTACTGCCTACACAACATCTAGGGTCCCAAGCTAGTACCAATTGAAGATTTAGTGTAGCCAATCGTTATTTTTAATGTATTTAGCAAGTCACTGTCACCCACTTAGGGAACATTAGTAGTGGGTACAGTCAGTTTTTATCATCTAGCAGCATATGTAATTGTATGGGACCACTTAGGGAACAATGGTAGTGCTTGCACAATATTTTTTGTCAATGGTAAGGGACCACTTAAATTACTTATCTTATTTAATAGTATGGGACCACTTCAATTACTTTTAATTTATTGAATTTGAACTTTATTTATCATGGAATGACTAGTTAATCTCGTTAATTGCATATTGTTGTAAGGATACTCTACCTAAGTTTTGTTCTAATTCAAGCAGTATACTTACTCTGCTGCATTGCCATTGTGATACAATTAAACTGATTCCATTAGTCATATAACAAGCACATTTGTGTTCTGTCAAAGTCAGCATCAAGGACAACATTAACATCATCAAGCACAACTTGGAGACATACTCAAGTACTTTATTTTATTGAACCATAATTCTTAAGTATAATTCATCTTAAACAAAAACATAATATAAAAGAAAATTGTTAACGCCCATGACAAAACAAACAACAACAAAATCATTTTCCCAACTTTTTTCTCTTGCTCTAATTTCCTCTTCAGCTTTTCGTTCTTCTTCCTTAGATCCAGTACAAGTTTTTCATTTTCCAAAGACATTTCAACTTCTTCACGTTTTCTTTCAAAGCTTCCTTCAATTTCAGAATGTCCTTCATCAACCCATTCAAAGTAATTACAACTTGAATTACTCTGCAATAAAAAAAACACACCATTAATAAAAAATTCAGCACATGAACTAAAGGATTTAGTCACTTACTGTCCAATTTCTATATCGGTAAAATAATCTTCCTTTGTTCTTCAAAGTGTTTACCTTCAAAAGTAACAATGTTTCCCCACAACCACACAATTTAGCTGGTAACCGAGAAGAAGATCCACAGCTTTGCGACTTTCCCGAACCAATCGTCCTTCGCGTCCAACCATTTCCTCCATTATCACTTTTCATTTCACTACAACAAAGAAATTCCTTCATCAACTTACTTTCCACTATTCCCACCAAAACCCTATATCCCCAATCGATATATTCCCACGAAGAAGATCAAAATAAAACATATGAACTTACCTCCTGAACAAGACAAACTTCAACCTTCAGATGTTCAACTTTCTTCAAACCTTCAAATGTGATTTTGTGTTTGCCCCCAACCTCATATACATCACACTTGCTTCAGATCTCATTTATAAGAGATGATGAAGCTAGGTTGAACCAAGTAATAAACAATTCACAAACTTAACATACTTAATCTAATTTCTAAAATGAAAAAACCAACATGGTAGAGAGTAAAAAGGGAACCTGACATTAGACGTGGGCTGGCCGTTAGCCACGTAAAACAAAAGTTAACGCCATCCAAAATTAGGGACTATTTATAAGAGTTTCAAAACTACGGGGACTAAAATCATATTTAACCCTAAGTTTTTTAATAAATTAAAAAACTAGTTTTGTTTTTCATTTGAATTCTACAAATCACATTCCCGAACTAATTTTTATTTTTATTTGAATTCTGATAATGGTTTTATTTAGAAAAGGATAAATGAAAATATTTTGTTATCCTTAAAAGGTAATAAATTTTGAAAATTGAAAATACCTAATTAAAGAAACAAATCAATGATCTATCAACATATAATTTACAATTTTGCAATATTATCACGACAATTAAATCATCACTTTATTTATCCTAGTGTACAAGAACTTTTATGCTGTGTTCACTTGAAGGAGTTTGGAGGAGATGATTTGGGGAGACTGATTGAATGAATTTGAGGGGATTTGAAGATAATTTTTCAGTGTTTATTTTAGTAGATTTGGAGGTAATTGAGAGTGAATTTTGAGATAAAGTTTTTGAAAATTAGTGTATGATTTGATTGATGTGATAGATTTAAAAAAAATTGTATAATTGGTAGAAATGAAAGATTATCAAAATGTCCGTAGTTATTTAAGTAATATAAAATGATAATTATTAATGTTATATTTAATTGTAAAAAAATTTATAAAAAGTAAAAAATTAACATTAATTATTAAAATGAATTTTAAAAATGTAAAAAAAATTATAATTTAGTAAAATGAAATTATTTTTAAATTTAATATTTTTTGTAATATAATTTACTACAAACGAGTATGATTTAATAATTGTTAATATTATATATAATTATAAAAATTATTATAAAAAATAAAAAATAAAAATTATTTTTTGAGATGAAAATAAATTGTATTATTATTATTATTATTATTATTATTATTATTATTATTATTATTATTATTATTATTATTATTATTATTATTATTATTATTATTATTATTATTATTATTATTATTATTATTATTATTATTATTATTATTATTATTATTATTATTATTATTATTATTAGTTTTTCACAACCCTGCGAGCGAACTTCACCATATTGCGAGGAATCTTAATTACCTTCTCTTTGGACATTCTGAGCTTGTACTCCATGTGAATGGCGCTGGTGGCAATGAAGGTGTGAACCCTGGGCCTCTTACCGTGCTTAACCGCATCCCAGGCTCTTAGCGTGCTTAACCCTTGGAACATAACCGTTGTCCTAAACGGCGTTTTCGACCTTTTGTGCAATCATCTTGACAGCTTCGAAGTCGTCCTTGGATGCGGTTGGGAAGCTCCCGGTGACTGCTCGCCGTCACGGAGAGTGGTGTAAAAAATTCGGACATATGAAGGGTCCAGAATGTGGTTTAGGATGTACGGAAGACGCCGCCGGTAAGAAGGTTTCGATTGGGAGCAGGAAACGGTGAATCGAGATTTAAATTGGAGAGAAGAGTTTCTTAATGAAGTGTGAGGGAAACGGAGGGTGAGCAATACAGTGCTGTTATTGCGGTTGAGATTGTGGTGGTGAGAGGAAGAGGGAATGAATAGAGGGTTGCGAATAACGGTGACCATGGATAAACCCTAACAAGAGAAAGCCAGAGATGAATATTCTGGAATTTTGAGTTGAGTGGTGCAAACACTATGGTGGGAGCTCGGAGAAACAACAACACCACATAGTAGAGAAGGGAATCTCTACAGCATAACGTCCTCTGAAACCGGATCCACGCTACAACGTCCCCAACACAAGCGCTCCTACCCGAATAGAGGCGCTTCTACCTGAATACACCATGTGGGAACCGAATACAATTTTTCATGTTTTTCTTCACATGCCTGTAACCGACGACATCTTGGAATTAAATATGGTTTCACCATCTTTATCTTTTCTAGCTTAAATTTAAATTATTAGAAAACTAAATTAAATCAAATTTAAGAGAAATATAAATATATTTTTTAGTTAAAGTAAAAGAACTAAATTAAATTAAAAAAAATTCTAGGAGTATAATTTAAAATAAAAACAAAATTAAATAAATAGTGGCAGTTTTGTTATTTCACATAAATTAAGTGACAATAGGCTGAACAACCATGACCTTCTAGTGTCAACGGTTATTTAGACGTTTCCAGAAACCCGCGCGCGCCAAATGAAACTTGCGAGTTTCCCGTTTTACCCTTCAAACTAGCTCAAATTTCAAACCCTACCCCTTTCTCTCATATTACTCTTTTCTTCTTCTTCCCTGAGGTTACACCGAACCAGTCCATGGAGCCACCGGCAGCGAAACACGGCTCCTTGCGGAACATTCTGGTTCGTCTATTCTCCTTCGCCGTTCTCATCCTCGCCACGCGATTCGCCATCATCGTCACCGTCCGCGGCGGGTCCTGCGAATCCGCCGATTTCTGCTTCTTCTCCGAAAACCTCACTCTGTCCTCGCCCTCCCCCTCCTTTGACGCCGGAGATCCGTTTACCGGCAAGAACTGGCGCCGTTCCGTCGAGTACTATGCCGCCATTTTCCAGGACCTCATTGCAGACGGCTTCCTCTCCCCGAACTCTCGCGCCCTCTGCATCGACACGCCCGCGGGCGAGGACGTCCTCGCTCTAAAAGAGGTCGGTATCGTGGACTCCGTCGGAATCTTTAAGAAACCGTCGCCGCCTCTGATCCTCCACGGTGACGGCCGCTGGCATCCGTTCTCAGGTGACTCATTCGACTTCGAGTTCTCCGGCAACGGCGGCTTGGAACGTTCCCCGCGCCCGGCGGAGTTTGCCGCGGAGATCTGCCGCACGCTCCGTCCCGGCGGTTTCGCGGCAGTGCACGCGGCAGTGAGAGACGCTTACAGCTTCGATTCTTTGCTTGAATTGTTTAAATGCTGTGAATTGATCAGAACTCGAGAAATTAACGGTGTTGAATCCTCTCTGGTTCTTGAAATCTTGTTGAAGAAGAAAAAGGAAAACCTTAATTTCGAAATGGAAAGTGTAGATAGTGGCAATTTCGGGAATAAGTGCTCTGTTCCTGGGTATAAACGTGAAATGGTTAAAAATGCAGAGGCATTGATTGAGGAAGAGCAATTGAAACCTTGGACTTTATTAAAGAAAAATGTGAAGAACGTAAAGTACTTAACTTCTTTTGTTGACATAACCTTTAAGAATAGGTATGTTTATGTTGATGTAGGAGCTAGGAATTATGGTTCTAGCATAGGAAGTTGGTTTAGGAAGCAGTATCCAAAGCAGAATAGAACCTTTGAGATTTATGCAATTGAGGCTGATAAATCATTTCATGAAGAGTATAGGGAAAAGAGAGGAGTAACATTGTTGCCCTATGCAGCTTGGGTGAGGAATGAGACATTGTTCTTTGAGATCACCAGAGACCCTAGCAAGCAAGTGACGGTGAAAGGGAGAGCCATGGGGAGGATCAACCCTGTGCAGACCTCTTCTAGCCATATGGGTGATATGGATAAAATTCAGGGTTTTGATTTTGCAGAGTGGCTCAATAGTGCTGTTACAAAAAGAGATTTTGTGGTGGTGAAGATGGATGTGGAAGGGACTGAGTTTCATCTCATCCCAAGGTTGATTCAGACCGGGGCTATCTGCTTGATTGATGAGCTCTTCCTTGAGTGCCATTACAATAGGTGGCAGAGATGCTGCCCTGGTCAGAGAAGTACAAAATATCACAAGACCTATTCTCAATGCCTGAATATGTTTACTTCACTTAGAAGTTATGGAGTTCTAGTACATCAATGGTGGTGATAACTGATATAATATAATCCACAAGAAACATACTCTTTTTTGTGCTTTTTTAACATTTTGTGTATAGAGATATAGATATTCTTTTTATTGTTTTCCACAGTGTAGATATGAAGTTACACAATTAAATTGGTTCTCTCTCCATTTTCATGCCCGCTGATGAAGAGTTGAGTTAATGAAAGATTTTGCACATTCTTCTATCGTTATGCAGCTTCTTATGAGGTAATGTTTTTGCTCAGTTGCAGCTTGAGTGACACTGACAGGTTAATAATGTTACAAGTATACAAGTTTTTGAAGTTTGTTTGAAAAGAACGATAACTACAGGAGCCGGAATATTGTATTTAAATAATAGTGTTTTGTCAATATTTCATCACCATGCATATAGGCAGCTACTAGTAATGGAAGCGTAATTGTTGTCTGCATAAATCTCCTAAATTAAACCTCGTTATGGTCATTTGCAAGTGGGTCTGCATTAGGAAACCTACCTTGCACTCAGACATTATTGAGCAGGAAATGAAATGTTCATAAACGAAGTTTTTAGTGTCATGTCCATGGTCCATTTCAATACGATTCTTAGTATAAGATATAGGGCATGCTTATGAACCTTTTCACTTTGAGATTAATATAAGAAAAGAAATGTTCTTAAATTAGAACCGATTAATGCATAAGTTAATTAACTGACGAATGTTTAAGTATGCACATTTTAGAGAAGTGGAATTTCTTTTGTGATAACATTAACTCATGTTGCTACTCTGATGTATTGTACTTGTAGAATATTATTTAAGTTACAGCTTTCAATTTAAATTCAGGGTCAGTATAATCGTCCACTACTAATGAGATTCCACCCATATACATCTGAATGTATAATTGCAGAATGTTAACAAATCAGTAACAATATTACTGATTTTACTGATGCTTTATTTGGTAGGGTAGAACTCCCTGTAGTTCTACTATCTTTTAGGTAAAATATGAGGTTAAAATTCTAATTCGATAAAGTAGTTGAACAAACCGAATAGGAGAAGGTTTAATATAGAAATTCTTAAGTGTTCACCTCAAGTGGTGTTTCTACTAAAGCTGAATAGAAAGTTAAGCTGGAAACATTTCATGTATATGTTTCGTTTATGGTGATGATGTAGAGTTTATATTTATAGACTTAAAAGTAGTGAGACAGCGGGTTTTGTAGAATAAGATAGAACAAAATTAGCATTTTTTAATGTTAAGTGGGTCTCAAGTTCAATTTCAAATCCAAATATATTAAACTTTATTATCTTCGCTGTAAGATTGAAATTCGCTCTTTCGATTGACAATATCAAAATTTATTTTAGAATAGATTGGTATGATCAAGTATTCAAAACAAGTCTCTTACACTTTTGATTAAAAAAATAAGAGTTAATGTATTTAGCTTTCACAGGTCATCATCCAAATTAAGAAATTGATGGTTCAGTGAATCTTATAGATCTCCTTCATTACAAGTTCGGATTTCTTATATAAATTCTAAGGGGTTTGCTAACTAATGTAAGTTTTTTTTTTGTAGTTGATACATTTTAACGAAATGTATTGAGTTTAGTAGTCAAAACTACTCTCATATATTATAAATTATAAGTTTTAAATTTAAGGGTATTTGAATAATTTTTCTCTTTCATCTCTCTCACTCCAACCTTCTCTCTAGTAGTCCAAACACTCATATAATTTTAATTCACCTTCCTCAGTTATCCAATTTGTTTCTCTTTCATCTTCACTTTCTCTCTCTTACTCACACACAACAATTTGTGACACCGCAATTTGTTGCTCTTGTTTTGTTCGTCCATTTGTTTTACATTATAATAACAAAATAATTGATGATGTTGATGTTGATTTTTAATTGAAAGGTTATGTTATATTTTTCTCTTTTGATTGTTATTAAATTTCGTTTTTAAATTTTAGAATTAGTAATACCAATTTTGATAAAATCATAGAAATGAAAGGAGTAAAAGTTAAACTATGAGCGTGATGGTAACAAATTTATTAAGTTTAAATTCGTGAAATTTAGTGCGTTTTGTTTTTCTTAATTTTACTTTTGTGGCAACTAATAAATCAGAATGACAACATTATGTTTATATTGTCCAAACAAGTTGGAGATGTGAATTGTTTAAAATAAACTTACATGTGATTTACTTTGGAAAATAATTTTCTGGTCAACTGAGAACTAGTAGGTTCATTATGACTAGTTTACTAATTTCTGGTTGATTTTTAATTAGTTGATATATCAATGCAGTTCTTTTCAATATTCCATAATCTGGTCAAATTTAAAATATGTGTAATTTGTTAGAATATTTTTATTCTTTTTACAAAATTGAAATGAAAATATGCTTATCAATATGAAACATTCCAAAGGGAACAGACAATGGTCTCTTTTCTGAATAAGGGGAGAGAGTCAACAACAACAATTTTCTTTGTTCATACCTCTATTCAATAATTTGTTCCTCTTAAATCATTTAGTACAATGTGCAGAGCTTCAATTTTTTATGTGTTGATGTTGGTTATATGCATGAAGGTGAAAAGTATATTATGAAATATTGTTTTCTTTTAGAATTATTGTTAAGAGCTGACTCTAGAAATCCATCCATATTTTGGACAGTGTGACTTACCCCTTCCGGAATCCCCTTTCCACATAAAGGTTTTTTTCTTCTAAAAAATATTTTCGGACAACTTAATAGTCAAAATATCAAATCTCTCTAAAGATAAACTATTAGAAGGGAAAAGATATATAACAACCTTCCAATCAAAAAATCAACATCAACATCATAACTTATTTTGTTATTAAAACATAAAACAAATGAACAGAGCAAAAACAACAAATTGCGATGTCGCGCGGGTTACTGGGCGTGAGATATAGGATGAAGATGAGAGATAAACAAATTAGATAAGTGAACAAGGTAAATTAGGATTAGGTAAGTGCTTTTATTTTATTTTTTTCGGTTGGAACTACGGATGAGATGACAAAGAGAAAGTTAGAGTGAAAGAGATAACAAAGAAATACCTTTTCTTTACTCAGAAGGGCCTTAATACCAATTTCAAGTTCCACCAAACAAGTTTTTTTGAAATCAAAATGAAACATTTTTTTCCATAAATTTCTATTATTTCTATAAGATTCTATCTAATCTTATAAAAATAATAGAAAAATACATTAAATTATGTCTTCACATATCAAATAGTTTCTTTTCATATCGATGTATACGATATTTTTCCAGCAATTAATATGGTTTCACAAGAATGAAAGATGAGAGAAGGTAGAATAAGAGTATGGGATTTCTTATATTTTTAAGTTTTGAGAATAAAATTATTTAAATATCTTTTATCTTAAAACTTAGAAGTATTTTTGTCTACTAAAATATAATATATTTTACTAAAATGTACCGATTAAAAAAAAAGCTTAAGTATCTTTGAGAAACTCCTTTATCTAATATGCCAAAAATAGCTTTACTTTATCAATAGGATAATTTAACTTTTTATTGATAATTGAAAAGCAAGCTTTATATAATTCCTTTCTTCAGAGTTGTGTCCTTGTTTTCTTGGCCGCAACACAGCAAAGTAGATATAAACATATAACCTAATAAAATTAAACTCCTTTTATTTTTTATCAAGTTCAGAAAATTAATTATGCTTGAAAATAAAATAAGTTAAACTAAAATTATATTTCGTTGCATTTTCTCAAGTTATTACTTTAATATCCCTTATTAAGATGTTAATGTAATATTTTAAAAATGTATGGGTATATATAAAAAAGATGATAATGTAATGTTTTTAAAACAAAAGGAATGTTTTTAATATAATTGAGAAAAAAAATCAGAATTTATCAGTGTAATTTCCTGAAATATCAGCTAAAGACAAATAAATTAAAATAGTGTCAATCAACTTGTCGATACAATGATAACAGTTTGTAACTCTTAATTAAATAGTTCAAAATTCATTTCTACTTAATATAGAAAAAAAAGGTTTAAACCCTCCCTTGGTCTTCATATTTGTATGCAAATCTCAGTTTGGTCCTCAAGTTTTGAACTGTCTCAATTGAGTCATAATTTTTGTAAAAATGCATACATCTTACCCTAACCGTTAAGTTGTCTCAAACGGCGTTAATTGATGCTGGGATGAATTTTTTATTTTAGGCTTAATCCCTCCCTTGGTCCTTATGTTTGTGTGAAAATCTTAGTTCGGTCCTCAAGTTTTTCCTCAAGTCCTTATGAAATGCAAACATACATTTTACAACATTTTACTCCAACCGTTAAGTGTATCGAGACGGCGTTAACTTTGAACTGAGCTGTAATTTTTTTTTATGTTTTAAAATCATTAAATCCACGTGACCATGCTCTTTCTTTTTCCTTCCAATCACTGATCACAGTTCACTCATTCCTTCACCTCAAACCCCCCGACTCACACATTTTCTCCCTCTCAAACTAAAAAATGTTGTCGTTGTCGACAGTTCAAAAATTATAACCCAATTGAGACAGTTCAAAACTTGAGGACCGAACTGAGATTTTCACATAAACATAAGGACCAAGGGAGGGATTAAGCCTAAAATAAAAAAATTCATCTCAGCATCAATTAACGCCGTTTGAGACAACTTAACGGTTAGGGTAAAATGTGTGCATTTTTACAAAAATTATGACCCAATTGAGACAGTTCAAAACTTGAGGACCAAACTGAGATTTACACACAAATATAAAAACCAATGGAGGGTTTAAACCGAAAAAAAATTGAATGATAGAAGGAAAATCATGTTTGTATGCATGCCTTTACAGAAACTACATATAAAAAGAGAGTATGTTAGGTGGAAAAAATATATATAAATAATTATATAAAGTATAACGATAGTATTACAGTAAATGTTTTCAAAATATTTTTGAATGAAGATTTATTATTGCGTGATCTGATGCCATTTACTTGTTTGGATGTATTGTTTTTAAAATTCCATCCTAAGATTAACAATTTTTGGTGAAGAAATTCAAAAGTTATAAAAGGGAAGCATTAATTAGGTTTTACTTTGATTGTCTCTGTTTATCTCATCCATTCATGATCACAATTATCTCCCAAATGGGTTCTTGCATAACATTTTCATGAAGCTCCATCCATGGAGGTAGGTCAGGAAAACTTCATTCGCAGTACCGTAAGTGTTGCAACCAATTCGCTTGGAGAGCCTTTCATATGTCATAGCACAGCTAATCAAATAAGCTCCAAGGGAATCTGGTTTGGAGATGACCCACTTTCATATTCTCTCCCCATTTTCTTGCTCCAACTTTTTCTCATGTTCATCTTCACCCATTTCTTTTACATTATTCTCAAGCCTTTTGGTCAACCGACTGTTGTTTCTCAAATTCTTGTAAGGCTTTAATTCCTAATGCTCCTATCTGATTTCTTGTTGCAATTTGTCACAGATTATTCCTCCATCTTCTATTTCTATGTTGTCATTAATGTAAATAGTTGCATTTAATTTTGTTTGAGAAAAATGAAAACTCATTACACAAAGTTCTTAAAGAGATATTGTGTTCGATGTTGTCAATTTCATGTACAGAATCCTTTTTATGAAAACAAATGCATTTTCTAAACCAATTGATTATACAAGAACTCCTTTTCATATTATGTAGTTGTCCATAGTCACAACCTTTGAATCGATTGATTGATGTGTTTGCATTTGATCAATGGTAGGGGCCAAATCTTTTGAGAAGATTTCTTGTTTTATTAGTTAATATATGAAAATATTGTTCTTATTAAAAAATTTATCTTACTTTCTTACTGTAGTATGAAAATTTATATCAAAATTTCTAAATACGATGTTGAAGAATTTATTTATTTTTACTTGATTGTGGTTTCTTGAAAGCACGAAAGTAGATGCGTGTCTAATTCAGTTTTTCAATGTTTTTTGTTAACCAGGGTGGTATGACTTTAGGTCCTTCTATTCTTGGACACAGTGCAACATTTTCTGAGAAGGTTTTCCCATTAAAAGAGAGAAGTATGCTTGATACAGTGACTTTTTTTGGATTTATGTTATTCATCTTCTTAAGTGGGGTAAAGATAGATCCAACCATCACTTTTAGATTAGGTAGAAGGAATTGTGTTATAGGAATTGCAGGCTATTTTGTTCCTTACATTCTTGCCAAAGTGGTTTTCTGTATCCTCAACCATTCCGCATCATTTGATAGTGATTCTTATAGGATGCTCTATGTTGTGATAGAACTTCAATGTATTGCAGCCTTTCCGGTAATCACTCGCTTTCTTTCTGAACTTCAGATCCTCAATTCAGAGATTGGGAGGATGGCCACTTCTTCTTCATTAGTGGCTGAAGCTTGCTTCATTGTAAACATGACATTAACATTTTTTATTAAGTTATCTTTAACAAAGTCAATAGTAGTATCTATTGGATCTTTCTTGTCCTCCCTTGTACTTTTTTTGTTCATCATATATGTAGTTCACCCTGCTGCATTATGGGCAATTCAACAATCACCAGAAGGAAAACCTGTGGAAGAAATTTACATTTGTGCAGTTCTTGTAACACTAATGATTTGTGGACTCCTAGGTGAAATCATTGGCATAAATGCACTTGTTGTGTCTTTCTTTATTGGGCTAGCTATACCTGATGGTCCGCCCTTGGGAGCAGCACTGGTAGACAAGCTTGATTGCTTTGTTTCTGTAGTGTGCATACCTATGCTTTTTATCATAGTTGGATTAAGGACAAATGTCTATGCCATACAGACCAAGAAGAACGTACTTGGAATTCAATTAATCATTTGCACTATTTTTTGTGGCAAAGTTTTAGGGGCTTTGTTGCCTCTTCTTTACCTTAGGATGCCAATTCGAGATGCCTTTGCTCTTGGTTTTATAATGAACATCAAAGGCACGGTTGAAATGGCCTTGTTGATTACATTGAAATTGAAAGATGTAAGTTAAAATTTTAGTTCAAATCACATTACAATTTAAAAATCTTTTTGTTTTGAGCTTAACTAAAAGTTACTCTTCCATGTTTTTGGCAGATGGTGAATGATGAATGCTTTACACTTATGGTTCTAAATTTGCTTTTTGTAAGCGGGATTGTGTCCCCTATTGTAAAAAGTCTATATGATCCTTCAAGGAGGTTTCTTGCTTACAAAAGGAGGACACTTATGCATCACAACAATGATGAACAGTTGCGCATACTAGCTTGCATTCATAAACAAGAAAATGTTCTGGGTATTTTAAACCTCCTTTCTGCTTCCAATCCCTCTAAAGAAAGCCCTATTGATTTAGTTGTGCTCCAACTTATTAAGCTTGTGGGGCGATCTTCCTCTGTTCTAGTTGCACATGTCCCGTGTAAGAAGTTCGGGGAACTTCCTACTCTAAGTGACCAGATTTTTAACTCATTCGACAAGTTTGAAGATGCAAACAAGGGCAAGATCACCATACATAGCTATAAAGGCATTTCTCCCTATGCTACAATGCATAATGATGTGTGCTACTTGGCACTTGAAAAGAGAACAACTTTTATTATATTACCCTTTCATAAGCGATGGATATTTGGGAGGACAACTGAATCGTCTTTTCCTTTTCAGCAAATTAACAAACATGTTTTAGAGAAGGCTCCTTGCTCAGTTGGTGTCCTTATTGATCGTGGCAATCAGAAGATGTTTTGGTGTGGCCACACAAAGGAATCAACATATCACGTGGCTGTGTTTTTCTTTGGGGGTGCGGATGATCGAGAAACACTTGCATATGCAAAGCGTATGTTGGATCAACCTTATGTCTACATTACGCTTTTTCAATTTTCATCTTCAACTGACATTGTTGGAGGAACAGAAAGAAGCAAAATGCTTGACACAGAAATCTTAAGTGAATTTAGGCTTAAGGCCTTCCGAAATGAGAGAGTTTCTTTCAAAGATGAGATGATAACGTCTGGAAGAGATTTACTTTCAGTTGTTGAATACATGGAGAGTTATTATGACCTTGTCCTGGTTGGAAGGAAGCATGGTGATTCAAAAATAATGTCAGAACTTAACAAATGGAAGAATGGGGAATTGGGAGTTGTTGGAGAGATTCTTGTCTCTTTAAATGTTGGAGCCCAAACATCTATTTTAGTGGTGCAACAACAAACCAGATATTGGGGATCACGTAATCCAGAGGACTCTATAAGAAAAGTATAAGTATAGCAAAATTTAGGATTTGACAGAAACAATTTTGCATATACCTCATGTACCTTTGATATAAATTTGTATACTTCCAATTTTGATTTTACCCTTCGTTTTGTATTTTCCCTTTGTAGTTTTTTTGTTCATTCTTAAATGACTTTAAGTCATGCTCATCATTGTTTGATATGTATTATAAAACTATTTGATTTAGACGTTCATTGAATAAATCAATACAACGCAATAAGTCTGTTAACTTTAATACCTTAAAAATTATACCATTTGTATTTCTTATTAGTTTACAATATTGTAAAACCTTTCACAATTTTCATTTACAAACAAGAAGGAACAATATATAAAGGGAATACTTGGAAGTGTACGTAAAAAAAACTATTAAAAAGATGACTGTCAGATTTTGTTTTAAGAGTGCATCTACATAGTAATCATTGGACTAAATAAGACACAAACCCTATCCTGAAAACCATTGTCTGCAGATGTTAAACTGTAACATGAACTGCTTATAATATACGTTAGCCTACTTAGCTATTAACTAGGCCATATTATACCAACTTCTACATCTTTGTTAAGATAATTATAAATTCAAATCCAGTCAGATAACAACTACACCTTTGTGTGAGAACTAAGTTATATTCTAAGCTGGTATGTTATCCCTGTCTTTAATCTTGCATCTTCTACTTCACCATGCTTGTTGTTTGACACCATATTCCCATGAGCAGATTACCATATGCTATAGTTTTAGTTAGAATCATTCAACTACTTCAAGCAAACTAACAACATCCACTCCATACAATGCATCTATCATGTGAATAAACCTATCCTAGATAATCACAACATCTGTGCCCCAAAAATATTATAAGTCGGCTTGCTCGGTCACCTTTATTCTAATACTTGGTTACGCAATTTGTTTCATTTGAATGTAGTTCCATATGAAGGTGCATTTGCTATATTGATTCTATTATTTTTGCATGATTATTTTTGTGATTGTATGTGGCTTTTAACCTTTATAAAGAGAAGTTGACATTCATCTACGAAAATTACAGTAATTCTTTTGCTCCATAATAATCGATGTATTTATTAGTGGTAAAAAAAAATCTAAATCTTTAAATCTATTCATAATTATCTAAATCCATATAACTCTAAGTTTATGTCAAAATATTTACTTTATATTTCAATTCATATTTTTATATTTTAAGTCTCATCCATTAATTAAAGTTGGATCGGTATAAATTTTATAATTTATTAGGTCTTAAAAATTCAAAATAAAAATGAGTTTGAGTTAATTCAAGTTAAGAATGCTCACATTAGATTAAACTTAGGTAAATAAAAAAGAATGAGTGTGGGCCAAAGTCATAGAAATTTGGGACAGGTTAAGTCCAGGATATGTCAAATTGAACCATGCCAAAGTCAAACTGAGATAGCATAAACCAAGTTAGCTTGAGGCAACCAAACCCAAGTTAGATTAGGTAGGATGAAGTTCAGTCTCAAGCTGGGTTAGGTCAATCTATGTTGGGTCAAGTCTAGGTCAAATTAGATCAAATATCAATCATGTCAAGTTGGTTAGCTTGGATCCAGGTTATGTTGGGTTGGATCTATGTCAAGTCGAGTCAAATATTGCTTAAATTGGACTAAGTTGGTGGGGTCAACTTTAAGATGAGTCAAACTGAGTCAACTTGAGTCCATGTTAGGCCAAGTCTAACTCAGTCACAAGACTGATCGAGTAGGGTTTGGCCTAAGTCAAGTTTGGTCCAAGTTAGGAATGGTTGGATCAGGCTAAAGTCATACAAATTTGGGTTTAATGTTAGATAAAGCCGAACTCAAGTTAAGTATGATCAAGTTTATCATAGATAGGTTAAGTTAGGTTAGACACAAATGAACTTGAACTAGATTAGATATGTTCTAAGTCAATTTGGGAATGAAATGGTCGAACATAAGTTACTTTGGGTTCGATTTGGCCAATCACGTCATGCTTGACTAAGCCTAACCTTGATGGACAACTCATATTAAACATAATTAGGTTAGAATCGGTTAAGTCAAGTTAAGTTTAAATCAGATTAAATGGAGCTAAGTACATGTTAGACTAAGTTTGATCGAGATAAACTTTAGATTTGACAAACTAATAAGCTCGCATTAGACTAGGGGTAGCAAAGTCGAGCTTAAAATGAAATTAATGAAAATCCTAAAAAAAAATTACACAAATTTGTAAAAATTTGGATAGTTTTTTAAACTTCACGACTCATACTTTATTACTTATTTAAATTACAATTTTTTTTTGTATTACTGTTTTAGAGATTTTTTTTTGTTCTTTTAAATGTTGTCAATTTGGTTGAATTCTTTAAAAAACGAGTTGATGTAATTTCTTTTATCTAATTGGTTGTAACGATTTACCATAATTGACACATAATAGGAAAAAATATATTTTTTAATAAAACAATAATTAAATAAAATTAGAAAAAAGAATAATAATAATAATAATAATAATAATAATAATAATAATCTATTAAACCTAAAAAAAATTATGTGAAAGGGCATCCTCTTTTGTGTTTAGTATCTTAAGAAAACTAATATTAAAAGAATATATTTCTTAACATTTTAAAATTTTGCCATAAATTATAATATGAAACATGAAAAAAAGTAAAGTTAAAAAATCAATGACAAGCATTACGTGATTTATTTATTTTTTTATATTGTTACAAATATGATACATATAAACATGTTGACAAAAAGCTAGCTACATATTAATGGGTCATTTATCTTCTCCATTTTGACTACAGGACTATAAATCCTAAATTATAGGAACATATCTAAAATGGTACCTCCTCTCGTACCAATAATTAAGAAATTTTACTCCTAATTTACTATTACCATTCATGTCAGATAACGGTTTTTAACCATTAACCTTTTAACTTCCTCATCCATCCATTACCAAACTATCATTTCAGTATATCTCTTTCCATCTTCTCTTTCGCACTTTCTTTCAAGTTTATTTCCTTGTTCCTAAACTTTGTATATTGGTTGGTCCTGGAGCATTCCTTTTCTTAAATCTTGTTGATATGGAGAATCACAAAACTCCAAATCTATACAGTTCTTTTGGAATGATTGGAAATGATATTTTAGTATGTCAATGTGATATAAAACCCTTTGTTAGAGGTGTTTGGTTTGGAGATAATCCCCTTCATCATGCCACATCCATCTTACTTCTTCAAATTATTATTATGTACGTTGCTGGTAGAATCACTTATTTCTTATTGAGGCCTTGTCATCAAACACTTATCATTTCACAAATTGTGGTAAGCTTTCATCACCCGAGAGTTATAATTATTTGTTAATAATCAATGATATGTAAGAGAAAAATCAATGTATTCATACAAAGCAACTCATTTTCTATTTGGTATAGTGCACTATTTTAGAGAAACTAAAGTGTAAAACATTCACAGACAAACATGTTTTGAAATATGTTCATATATACTTTTACTATAAGCCATAATATGTTTTCACTTGTGTGGTCAGGCTGGAATCATACTGGGTCCTATAATTCTAGGCAAACACAGATCATATTATGAAGCGATATTTCCAATAGAAGGCCATATGACACTATCAACATTCGCTGAATTTGGCATGATGATTCATTTCTTTAAGATGGGGGTGCAAATTGATCCCAAGCAAATCTTGAAGATTGAAAAGCAAGCAATAGTGATTGGTGTAGTTGGCCACGTGTCATCTTTAGCATGTAGTGGTGTAATTTTAACTATTTTTAGATCAATCTACCCAGAGGAAACTAAAGACCCTAGTGTTCATGTTTTACTGATATCATCTTCTGTGACTTCGGTTCCTGTTGTAACTTCATTTCTAACAGAGATGAATATTATTAATTCAGAGGTTGGACGCATAGCTGTATCCACTTCTCTGGTCAGTGATTCATTCATGTGGGTATTTTATTTTGTGGTAATCAAAGGTGTTATAGCGATTCGACGAGAAACATATAAACCTATTACAGAAATAATGGTGTCGATTTCTTATTTCGCCCTTTTATTCTTCCTTTTAAGGCCATTAGTTATATGGATCTCCAATCGTAATCCACGAGGAAAACCAATGACAGAAACTCATTTTATTTCAATCATTTGTATACTTTTTTTAGTTGGTTTGACTGCAAGTATTACAGGACAACCTCCTTTTGTTGTTGCCTTTTGTTTTGGGTTGATCTTACCTGATGGTCCCCCTTTAGGTTCTCTTCTCACAGAAAAGCTTGACACCGTCGGTTCTACTTTGATAGTTCCATCTTATTGTACCATTGTTGCCCTTAAAACCAGTCCTCGTTCATTAGCAGAAATCAAGTCACTCACCATTGAGCTTATCTTACTTGCAATGTACGTAGGCAAGTTTCTGGGCACCATTTTCTCCTCACTTCTTTTTCAGATTGATTTTTCGGATTCTTTTGCATTGTCTCTAATCATGTGTTGTAAAGGCCTCACGGATCTCTCCTTCCTCAACTTATTATTGAATATGAAGGTATCTCACCATTTTTTCATTCTAATACACGCGATTATATGCAGTGTGTTAATTTTGTTGTATTTGATGTGTATGAACAGGCAATAGAAGAGCAACCTTTCACCCTTGCTATATTTACCATGGTGGTAGTAACTGGTTGTGCAAGTCTTTGTGTTTATCACATGTATGATCCTTCAAAAAAGTATAGATCATATATTAAAAAGACAATCAGGAATTCTCAGCCAGAACCAGATCTCAAAATACTTGCATGTGTCCATCATGAAGAAAATGTATATCCAATCATTAACCTTTTGCAAGCAGCTAACCCCAGAGAGGATACACCACTCTCAGTCTTTGTCCTTCACCTTGTGGAGCTTTCAGGCAGTGTCATTCCCACTCTTACAGAAGATAATATTGCTAACAAGTCATCTCAACACATACACAACGTCTTTGATCAATTTCACAAGCACAACATCGGTTCTGTCAACCTGCATTTCTTCACAGCAAAAACCCCATTTGTCAGCATGCCCTACGATGTATGCAACCTTGCAATGGAGTTCACGTCTAACATTGTCATTATGCCATTTCATAAATGGTACAGTAAAGATAATATTGAGTACTTAAATGCTTCCATCAGGACACTCAACCAACATGTTCTAAAGAAAGCTCCTTGCTCTGTTGGAATCTTTGTAGATCGGGGTCAGATCAATGACAAAGGATTTGTGTTATATGAGAAGTTGATTTGTGAAGTTGCAATGATCTACTTGGGTGGAGGTGATGATCAAGAGGCATTGTCTTTTAGTTTACGTATAGCTCAGCATCCAAACATCAGACTCACGGTATTTTGGGTTAGGGTTCAAACGCAAAACAAACAAAGGAAAACGAAGAACCCTTACATTGACTTGAGGGAGCATATACGTTATAGTAGTTACCTTGAAGGAAAAGTAACATTCAAGGAAGAGGTTGTTGAAGATGGAGCAGATACAACAAAAGCTATTCTAAGAATAGAGAAACTCTTTAGTTTGATCATAGTTGGTAAGCATCATGTGAAAGACTCTCCATGTACATTAGGATTGACAAAATGGTGTGAACTTCCTGAGCTTGGTCCACTTGGAAACCTCTTAGCCACATCAGATTTTACATGTTCATTTTTTGTGGTACAAGAACAACCAAGGTGGTTCTAGAAAAAAGGAACAAACTTTACAAGGTTTTTGTCATATAGATTAAACATATGGTCAGAATTTTAAACTCTTTGTGATAATGGCTTGCTTGCATTTTACTACGTACTCGATTTTTAAGAAACTCCTTTCACAACATGGGATAGCTTAGCCAAGCATTCAAGCTTTAAAATACAAGAGATGTCCTTGAGTTTGTTTCGAAATTGAAAAACAAATTAAACTAGATAAAAAGATATGAAATATAACTTAAAACTTTGAGAATAGTTAAGGATGTGGAAAATGAGCTAAAAGCATAGAACATTAATTCATTGCTAATTTAATAAATAGTTAAAAGATTAAACTAGATAAATAGATATAAAATACAACTTAGAGTTTTTAGTGTTGTAGATGCATGTGACTAAGTAAAATAGGTGAAGTTGCGTTATATTAAATAAATTTTAAAATAAAAACGTATTGGCATGATATGTCGACAGTAAATAAAACTTATTTTATTATTAATTTAATATGAGTCGGTTTTGATGTTTAAAAAAAAAGATTTTCATATGAGATTTCCGTTTTCAATAAAATAAAATACAAACGAAAAAATAGAAGAAAAAAAGTATTATAGTTGATTGAAGGATATGAATATGAATAAAGGAAATGAGTTCGATGAACAAAATATGAGTGAAGAAGTTGGGTATGGATGAAGGAGATGGATTCTGAAATGAAATAAATGTAGATAAAAGAGACGAGTGTGAGGAGATTTATGAACGTGGATGAGGATGAGTATGAAAAGATTTATGAGTGTGAATGAAGATGAGTGTGAAAATATTTATATAGAAAAATTGTGAATAAGGAGATTTACCGTCTTTAAATCTTGGGATTAAAATTCATCTACAATTTCTATTTATAAAGTACAAGAATTCATAACAAAATATTAAAAACTATTATATTTAGTGTTGATATAAAGAATTTTAACTAAAACAAATAATAAAATAAATAAAATCAGAATTTACTAAGTTAGTGGTAACTTAAATAAATATGAATACTAAAAATAAATAAGATTAACATCAACTAAACGAAATTAATATGATATTATCACATATATTTATTTATTAAAAAAATAAAATAGTTTTCGAACTATAGTTTTAAAAATTAACATTTTTTTCAACACAACACAACACAGACGGTAAAAGTATTTGTAAAAAAGATTGAAAAACCATAATGTGTTTTCTACTTAAACCTTCTTCACCCAAACCTTCTTCTTTCTAAACCTTGAAAACCCTAAAACCTCAAAAATTTGAATCAGTTACAACCAACAAAACACATTAAAGACACGACCAAAAAAAAAAAAACAAAAGTAAATGAGCGAATTTGAAACCAAAAATTATTGGAGCGCACGAGAGGGGAAGAAAAAAGGGTTAGATGAAACCCTAAATTATGGGTGGGGAGTAAGAGGAAAGATTTTTGCACCTTGCGAAAGAAAAACCTAGATTAGAAAATTTTAGGAGATTTGATTTTGTATCACTGCCAATTGAAATAGAGACGGAAGAAATGAGTTTGAGAAGATCTTATTCTTCTTCTTCTCATAGACTCTTTGTTTTCCTGACTGATTGATTGTACGGGAGCGTGAAAAGTTTCACGAGAGTGTAAGTGATAAACTTTAATTAATTTTTAATAATTAATTATTTTAAAATAATTATGTAAAATTGGTAAGTAAGTTTTGTTTAATTTATCTAAGGATACTATATTATTACATAATTATAATATTTTTCATAAAAATCTCACTTTAACGCATCAAAATTACATACAAATTTTCAGTAGAATATTTTTTTACATTATTTATGGAAAAATTCCTATGTAATTCAATTTTTTATATTTGTTGGTAAGATCAGTATGTAACAACTAATTTATCCATAAATACAAATTTTTCTATAATTATCCGTAGGTAAATTACATTTTTCTTTTAATAAATTTATATTTTTTAACGAGTCTCAATCATTGGTTAAAACTTTTTAAATAATCTTTCAACTTCACTTTTAGACTTCATTGAATATAACTAAGTTATTTGAGGTACAATCATAAATAAATGTTACAAGCCATTAAATCATCCAACATTTTGCTTTAGATGGAACTCATACATCAAAGTAATAAAAGAAAACCAAAACTTTTCTTTTGAAATTAAAGGAAAATTGGTTTTGTGACCCTTTCCAAGCTCACAAATATCACAATACAAATTTTAAGTGTCAATTTAAGCAAATACATTTGGAAATTATTTCTTTATGTAACCATAATATACATATCTTAGATGCTTATGCCTTAGCCAACTATTCTCGCTTTTTCTAGTTTCTTGAGGCCTTTCTATTGTTAACACTTAACCAAGTTTTTTTGAATTTTTTTTGTCAAATCCAACTAATATAACCTTTATCACCTAAAACCACAACCAGTTGTCTTCCTTGTTTGAATGTCCTTAAAAGTATAAGAGTTTGACAAAAAAATTATAACACATAAGATAACTTTGATTATTCGAGAGACAAACAATAGGTTATATTTTATAGAAGAAATAACAACATAATATCAAGTTTTATAATATTAGAAATAGTCATAATTTCTTATCCAATGATAATGGAAATGCTTTTTTGAAACTAAGGTTTAAGTTTTTTAATTTGTCTAGCATCAAAATTCATATGATCAGAACATGCAAAGTCAATTATCCATGCATTATTCAAAACAATGGATATGTTTATTAAAGTCTTACCATTGAAATCATCACTTTGTAGTTGTAGCAAGTATATTGTCACCATCTTCTTTCTCATTGGTAGTTACCACAATAGTTGATTATTTTTTTTAGTTCTTTCATGATGGACTATGATCCTACAATCTGGAGTATCTATGATTTCATAACATTGTTCCTTAGTGTGCTCATTTTTATTACACTAAGTACATTTGTATTTATCCTTTTTAGAACCTTTGATTATTTTGTTTGCTTCCTTTATTAGCAATATTGTGAATATTGTGGCAATTTCGGTTCTTGTTTTTCAGAAACATAATTCTATTAAACCGTTATGCATTTTTTGTTTCAATTGCATGGAGGTTATGGAGCAATTTCTGATTTTTTTGGTTCCATTAACTTATGCACATTCAACAGTAACAAACACATTCATTTGAACCATGTGATGGTCAGACTCTATAAATAGGATGGGATACTCTCAATTTTGATCACTAAGCCTACTCCTCTCTTCAAATAAACATACCATCGAGTTTTGAGTGAGTGAAAATTTGGAAAATAAAGTTGTGTTCGGATTTTAAGCTGCAATGGCAAGAGGTACGCATTTTTGTTTTGTTTTGCTTTTGATGTCTTGATATGGATGTGTTATTCAAATTTTAACATGTTTAGATCAGTTTGTGCACAATCAATGCCTAAAGTCTACTTTTTTTTAATAATAGGTATGTTTTTGTGACATCCCATATTACAAAAACAGACATGCATATAAAAAACATCATATTTACAACACATAATCAACTCAACTATAATATTTACATCACAAATATTTAAAGCATAATGTAAAAAGTCTAATAACTATAAATCAACTCAACTAAAATATGCTAATGTATATGTTATTAAATTCTAATAACTATGCATTATTGTATAATTTTATTTATGTTTTACAAGTACTTTCCGTAGGAAAAGGAGGGGCTTCTCGGGAATTGGAACAGGAGACTTAAATCTCTGCACAAGACACATGATTTTAATTAATGTATATGAATTCCAAACGACGAACAAAAACAAAATTCATCAAATCCAAATAATACCGTTTCTCAGCCACTTGTAATATGGGTAGGAATACTATGTGTAATTCAACACATTACGTAATAACCATACTCATATGAGACAATTTGTCTATTAAACCACAATATATCATCAAAGTTATAAATAATTAATAAAGATCATTATAATAAAACAACTATAAGAAAGTATGGACTAAAATATCAAACCTTGAAAGCCAACCATGCTAACTTTTTAGTCTTAGCAGTTGATTTCTCATACAACATCATATGTGCTACAAGGGAACTATGAAAAAAAAATGGCTTTAAGGTACATTTATATAACAAAGAAAGTCAAACATTGAGGTTCTTACCAATCTACTACTTGTCTGAGATGTTTGGGAGGAGACTTGTGTAATTAGCAAAACCACACAACAATGTTCTCCGGTATGGAAACCACAAGTAGTTGTTAATGGTGTCTGAAATTGATAATAACTTAATTGTTATATATTAAAATTACAAACGGAACTTTAAAGTTAAGAAACTTCACTTGCATAACTATATAAGGGACCTTCCAAAGCAGCTAGTGAGGTATGTTTGGATGTCATCAAATTTATTGCCTTTGTGAGTGAGTTGTGGATCAATAAATCCATAAACATCATTGTACCCCAAATTGTTACTTACACCAAATATATACCTCAAATCAAAAATTAATTTGATATAAGTAACTTGATAATATTTAAGTTTGGACATCAATAACATTTAAAGTTTAAAATTAGGAAGTATAAAGTAGGAGTCTATACCCAAGGGTCAAAAATAGAACTAACCAATTGTTTAGGTCACTCGATAAAAGATTGAAATGTTTGTGCCACGGTGAAAATCTCATATGTTGGCAGAAGAACTTATGCATCTGGTATGATAATCTCGTTTATTGAGACCTTGACCTCATCGTGTGATAGCTCCACACCATAAGTGACTTCCTTAAACATTGTTTCACGAGCCACTAGCACCGTCCCGATACCATCTAAAACATATAGCAGACATGGATGTGTTTCGTCCATATCGTCCCCTATGATGGTTGGAGTTAAACAACTACCTTTACAGCTTCTATCAGTCAGAGTTAATGTTAGCTTATACAATAAGTAAATTATTCAACAAAAATTGATTATTAATTTTCCATGTGGGAAGCACAACATGTTCCGTTACAGGAGATGGTTGTGAACACATCCATAACTCTCAAATTGCTGGTGAAACTGACGCATAACTCTTTTCCTCACTTTTGAAGTGAATTCGTCATACAATTGTGCCCTGATCTTCTTCGTGATCTCCCGCGTCAGCCTTTCTTCATACCCTTGGTTGTGTGTGTATGAAGTGTGATGCAAGAAGCCTCCAAAATAATCTCTAATGCCTACACTGGGTCCAGTACCACACACTCGTCAAGGGTTCTAGGTCGTCTAATTGCAGTAGTAAGAATATCATGATGACCTTCTGGAGTGAATTGACCATGGGAGTTCTACTCAACCATTGAGTCGTGTAACATAACAAAACACCATTATTCTTTAAAAGGTTCATGTAATATATATATATATATATATATATATATATATATATAAAATATGAAACTATTATTATTATAGGAAAAGTGATATCTTAAAATTTTTTTCTAATATTTATCGTGCACTTTCAGAAGTGAGGAGCATGATGATCCTAGACGAGCTAACTTCCACTTCTTATGCCAAGATGATGGTGAAGAAGGTTGAGGAATACCACCCTCAGGAAGTGGGGGTCTACCTTCTCAATTTTGCTTGTTGATTTTCTCTTCATGCTTTTTATACCCACCACAAGATCATAAGTGGGGGTTTTTATTTTTAGCATTTATAGTTTGTGCTTTTGTCCTTGTTTCCTCTCACATAATTCAAACTCTTTCCTATATAATATGCAATCATTGGAACATACATGTATTCTTTTATACTCCATACCTATCAAACAAAGAATTTTCTTTGCATCATAATTACGAGTGGGTAGTGTATTTTAACCTGACAACATTTCATTCAATAATGTCAACAATTCTGTGAAACATTTATCAGTTCATCCATTCGTCACCTTCAAATTCATGAGCCTTAAAACCACTTACAACTATGTGAAATTAGTTGAACTGACACACAAATGAGTCTCCGCATCAGTCGACATCGTCTCATACAAATGCATTTGGGCAAAAAATTTTGCGCCAACATCGTGGATCATATCCTTTAATTTGTCTTCTTCTGGTCGATCTTCCATGGTGGAATCAATAACATTTTCAGTTTGGTTGACAGTCGAAAACTTTATTTCTTCGCAATGTCATATCCATGTTGTATAACATCGTAGGAAACCATCACAGATAAGATGTTCCCTAATTTCGGTTGTGTTCAACTTTGTCTCATTCAAACAGTTGACACAAGAACATTTAAACTTGACTTCATCATCACTTTTACCCTCATTGTGTTGTGCAAATTGTATAAATTTCTCTACCCCTTTCTCGTACTCAGCACTTATGCTTAATTCAATTTCGATTCATATGTAAATATTCTGAAATTGTCTAAAAATTTTCAATACAATAATAATTTGTGTATTGAATATAGCGGGAAACTAAGGCTAATTTAATTCAATCATACAATTAAGCATTGAAATAATCACACAAATCCAACATAAAAAAATTACAAGCTACTACAAAATTATATGTTCCTATTAAAAAGTAAACTTTAAACATCCAAATAAGAACCTGGGAACGTGAAAGGCCAATAATAATGTACAACTCGCGTTCAAAACGGTAGAAAATTCAACTATGCAATAATGAAATTTGGACAAAAATACAAACAAAATATTATGTTTAGGAACCAAAACAAACTCTAAAACACAAAGAAAAAGGAACGAAAAATAACCTCTAATGGTGGAAAACCTATATAACGAACCCAAGAAGAGGTTTGGGACGACTTTGAAAGGTGAAAATAGTTGAAGAACTTTCACGACCACAATGGAGGCACCAAAAACGGCTTTGAACGATGGCCTTAAGCAAGTAAAGAGGTGCAGAATATGAGCACAGTGGTTGACGCGGTGCTGTTTCAAAAACGTTGAGGTCTTGAACAATTTCGAAGAAGAAAGAATTTGTTCAACCTTTGTAATACATTTTTTAACCTCGAGAACGATGTTGTCTCGGTTCTAAGAAAAACCGAAGTAATAAGGAGGATATGACATGGGTTCTACCAAGAACCGCTACCTATAGTTGTGAAAAAAAAATTCAAAAATAAATTAACATGGCAGTTTTGAAATTTTTGTCAACCTTTTTTCCTTGGTTCCCCCCAAACCGAGGCATAAAACACCTATTCATCGGTTCATAAAGAACTGGTGCCAAAAACCTACAAAATATTATATTTTAAATATTTAAAATGATAAGAAAAGGGTCTATGGCCTTAGTTGTTTGCGGTACCAAGGTCAAAAGTCCTACATTGCTTCGCTTGGGAGGGGAACCGAGGCAATAAACCATGCAAAATCCCTCTGCAAATCTGACGTTTCAACTATCAACTTTTTGTGGAAAAACTCTACGGCCTCGGTTCTGCGTGGAATTGTTGTCCAATACACCATTCTTTAGATCAAAATGGTGTGGCAGAAAGAAGGAACAAAACTTTAATGGACATGATTTATTTATATTCAATACTTTCTCAAAGAGGGTATTCCATATTCAAAAATTTCAATCGATCACATACTTTATTCTTTTATTGAAATGAGAAATTAAATTTGTTTCTATCATAACTAATAGTCTCACATTGTTTATAAATTAAGATCTAAAATGGTTTAAATACTTCTTTTTCTTTTCATTCTTTAAGACTTTTTCTAAAAACAAAATCGTGAACAAATTTTCAAAATGAACAATACCTTAAATGTATGGTGATTGACTATAACGATATCATTCGACAGAATGATAATTGAAACAAAATTAAAATATTTGATTTGTAAAAAAGTAAACTAACGAGAAAGAATGATATAATAATTTGGGTTAGAATTCACCATCTACCCATATGATGTGATGGAGTGAAACCAAAGTAGGTGGATGGTCTAAATAAATGAGTATAATATATATGCATGAGTTGGACTGACAAAGGGATGTGCAAAGAATTGTCTCTTTAGTATATAGTATTGTTAGCATGGGAGAGAAGAGAGAAGAATCCATGTGAAGAAGTGAGTAATTAATAAGAAAAATATTAAGTTAAGGAAGATGTATATGCCAGCTTGTTAGCTTTTGTTTCTTTATCAAATGTAGCGTGAAGATGTCGCTATTTCAGAACTATATGTCTTGCATCACAACAAAATAAGCTACCCACGTTTACTTCAATTTTCAAATCATCGATTTTATCTCATATACGTGGTCATATTAATTCCTCAAGCACCCACCATGCCCCACCTCATGCATAATGTTTCCTTCTTCTTCTTCTTTCTTTTTAATTTCATGCCAAATGTTATAATTTCCTTCTCATTTATACTTCAAAACCCTCACACTCATAATTCAAGATTAACCCATAAATTGTTTTAAAAAAAAAATATCATCAACAACAATATATTCCATATTACAACAATAATCAACCCGTAAAATGTTTTTTAAGGAAGATTGGAGAGGAGGACTTGCAATCATTAACCTTAACACTGAAACATACTTTTTGTTAAGAATTTAATAAGGTTGTTATCCGCAATTCCCTTCCCGTTGCCGGAAAAAATATCTAATTTTTTTATGTTCGTGTTTACCTTGACTTCTATACAAGAGGCAAAAAAAACTAAATACTTAGATTGTTCAAATAATATAGTTACAGCTCATAGCCTTAATTAAATTGGAATATTAATACGATCACTATAGACCAACAAACAATGTTGGTAATTAATATATAATTGTAATGACAATAATGTCAACTTAAGACCCTCTTCTTTAGTTTCTCTTCTATAATATGTGAATAGATTCCTTTAGTAGACATATTTGTGGCTAACGTGCTTGCTCCTCTTAATTATCGAAAAATAGTCTTGGTTTTATCGTTGAAAAATAGGCAATTCAGAACTATTTTAGATCATTAGTGTTAGATGCCACAATTATATAGTTTGCTTAGAAAACGAAACCACTCTTGATTTAAGAGTTTCATTTCGTCAAGCCACTTAAGACAATTAGATAAGCTTGGCCGGACTTCCAATTGTGGGGTACAAATTTTAGTTAAACACACACATTTTCCTTTTATAAATAAATAAATTTATATATATAAACATAAATAAATAAATAAAGAACGATATTTGCATGAATTTGAGGTTGGAAATCGTTTGGTACAATCTTGAAATCTTCACTCTTGGTAACTTCTTTTTTCTTCTTCTATTACCTTATTGTCGGAAAGAAAACAAATCAACTCAGCAAAACAATTTGAAAGCAAGGTAAATTTTTTATCCACAAGATCAAATTCCCACATACATTTATAAAACAAGGAGAAAAAGTTTCTGTTCCTATATATTTTAATAACTGAACATTTTTTTCCGGCGATGTCGGATTCCGGCCACCGGCGGATAACACAAAACGGACTAGTCTTCTGATATACTCTCCAAATGAGGTTTCCATATTCCAATGCGACCTTTTCGGCGATCACGGCATAACGATTTTTTCTCTTTGTGAGAAGCTTTGCGTGATCGCGATGGAAAATCATCATCACCCTTGTTGTTCTTCATCGTTGATGCTTTCTTTTTCATACCACCGTCACCGCCAATGCTTCCTTTTCCGGCGTGTCGTTTATTCTCCGGCATCGAAGATTCCGGGATCAAGAAGTAGATGCTGCCCCTTTTGAGCTCAGTCTCCGGCGAGAGGATCAAAATCCGGCGAACAACTCCTTGAGAGCTAGGTTTGCTAAGAACATGGTTAGGGTTTGCTTTGAGAACCTCTCCAGCCGTGATTGAACGTGTAATCTCTTCCACATAACCGTTCAAATGCACTATTCGAATCAAGTCTAGTGCCCCACATGGAAGAACACAAGCCAAACAGCACCTTAAGCTATTTCCCATTGTTGCTCTCTCTCTATATATAAATATATCTGAATTAAAAGTAGGAAACTAAAACTGATCTAGGGTTTCAACTTTGAATCCTGATCAGAAAAAAAGGAAGGTATCTAAGCCTTTGGCCAAAATTATCTGTAGCTTTGAATGTTGGAGAATTGTTTGAACAAGGGAAGGAGGTGGTGTTTGAGTTGTGTATATATAGCAACAACCTACTTGTAATGCAAAAGGAGAATTTAATAATGATGGTGGGTGATGATGATGATGGTGGTTTTGTAGTTAATAATTATGGAACTTGGTGGATTCAAATTGACCAAGCTGCCCTTGGTTTGTGACTTAAATATTTTTGGGATTTGAATATATCTCACATGGTGGGGTTGGCTTTCTTGTATTTGTAATTAACTTGTGTGTGTTGTTGTAGCTAGCCGTCATGTGTTGCTTTAAGAACTATATATAGTGACTGTGGTAGGAAACTTTGCCAAGTTTGGTTAAGGATCCTTATTAATGATTAAATTCTTAGTTTCTTATTAGCTTTTACCTTCCATTTTATCTTGGTTTATAATTTAAGCCCATATGATTAATATTCATACTGTTTTATTTTTTACTCAGTCAAATATTTTCATGAGAATTGATAACATCACAAATTCATTAATTGAAATATTTTGGTTATGAATTTGAAGTTAATTATTTATTGGGTTATTTATGTTCTAAAAGTCTGAATGTTTGTCATTATTTTGTCGTCTATCCTAAAAAACTTTTTATATCAAAATCAGTAAAGATTTAACAATTTTAACAATAAATATGTATTAAATGTTATTATTTACTTTTTCATCTCAAATTTGTATTTATGAATTATGAAATAGATTTTACACTAATGATAACTTAATTATAGTTCCCTTAATAATAATACATTTTATTGTAAGTTAATTAGTGTTACATCTAATTATTTTGAGAAATGACCGATCTTATATTATTATCATTCAGTCTCTGGATAGTCTCAGGATAGTAACTTTTGTTATTGTTGTGACATGCCTAACCGTAAAGTACATTTTGTCTACATTAATTAATTTAGATTGTTTTGGAATTTACACTAAAAAAAAATAAGTTGAAAAGAATTCAAAGTATCTATGAGCTGTATATACTAAAATTAGACGATAGATGCTTCAAATTGCCTTTAAATTAATTCACCCGTATACTACTAGTCTTGTACGGAACACAGATAGTACACTTTTTATATTTTGTTTCCTTTTTTCTTCCTATGAATATTGAATGAGGGAAAATGAAATAATAATTTACAATAATAAGTAGGTAAGCAATTAAATATATGCATAGTAATGGTAAAATGTTTGAAGATAATGAAAAGTTTACTTGTATACGTACTAAAGTATTATTATTTGTCTGTTGTAACAACGTATACAGAGGTATTAAATAAACAGAGGAAACAAAATATCATTTCCCATAAACTGAGACCTTGGTTGATCAAACAATATTAATTTAGATCCAGAAGGTGCCATGGGAAGTACTGTGATTAACTGTACAAAAGGTTACGAAGAAATAGATAAATATTAGCATCTGACAAGAAACTGGTTCACCAATAAGAGACAAAAAATAAAGTATATATATTAAACCAAAATTAAAGGGCTAATTAAGGCTGTTAATCCTTTCCTATTTAATCTATGAAATCCGCGTTCAAGGGTAACCATGTTTACCAACAGAATCTCAGGGTCATAATGTTCACATTTCAAAGTATTCTTTTAAAACAGAGAAACATTATCGTTGTTACGTATTGCATTGGAAAAGTACGTATATACGTACGGCGGTGTCTTCTTAAAAACTAAAAGGCTACATAAATTATCTAGATTTTGCATTTCTAAACCAATGTTCTTTTCTCAACTAAATTTGTGAATAAAATAAGATTTTTTTACACTAAATATTATATGTAAAGAATATATTATTATTACTTCAAATCCGTATGTTATTTAGAGCATTCATCACAAATAAATGATCATAAATATATTTTTTACCATAAAAATAAACTGTCTTAAACAAATACAACAGAAGTATATTAACCACTTTCAATTTAACACGTTAAAGACAGGTCTATTTTTCATATCAATTTTTAAACTCCAAACACATGTCGTGATTCTTTCTTCATTTCATACTCGTTCAGTTGAATTTGGGAGTGACTTGATACTAAAATCAGTAAATATTTGACCGTATTAGTAATAAATATGTAATTAATATAACAAATCAATCACAATAATGTAAATTTGTATTTATAGATTTCGAATTGAATTTTTAATTAGTATTAATCTAATTATGATTCAATTGATAATGGTTTAATTTAGATTTAACATAATCATTCTTAAAATTAATTTCAGTTTTAATTCAATCATTCAATTTTTCAAAAAACTTTCATAAAATCTGATTCTTATACTGACCATCATACTATATATAATCCAAATACAAAAGTTTAATATACATAAAAAGAAGGATTTATACTCTAATAAAAAAACATTAAACTTTATTATTGTAGCCATAAATCATAGTCAAGTGACAATCTTTAATGTATTTGTATACACTTACATTCACATAACTTCGAAAAGGAATTAATGTTAATATGTGAGTTCCCTAGGTGTAGCTCGAAGGCATATTTCTTTCATTTTATCCATACATAATTATTAATATTGTTATTTTTAGTTAAAATGTGGACCAAGGTACCATTTATTAGGTCATCCTACGTAGCATGGTAGCTACGTTTCCTGTTTGATATATATAATTGAAGGGCATGGGGCAACCTTGATGTGATATTTGTGTCAGTTCAAACAATTTCCTTTCATGACAGATATTTGCATGTCCTTTTTTCATGAAAGAAAATAGGTAATGATGGGTACAACTCATCATTGATCAAACTATTGAGATCCATCCATATATGCTTCAATGGTCTTTGTCTATAATGAAAAATAAAAAATCATACAATTAATGGATCAGAAATTTTTGGTGAAAGCGTGTGAAAATTAGACCACCCGTCAAGTCTACATACATATTTCGGTGATCAGATCTCACCCCGATCGCCCCTTGTTTTCATTATAATACGTGTTTTTTCTTTTATATATATATATATATATATATATATATATATATATATATATATATATATATATATATCATTCAAATGATTAAATCTTTTTATTTTTATTGTTTCAAATATCTTTATAAAACACCCATTCACACTTCGTATCAAGTTTGTTTAGATAATCCTAAATGTTATTAGTTAATTTTTTTTTTTTTTGTATTTCAAACCGTTTGGAGATATTTGTCAAAGACACTCTCTGATACTTAAGTCAGTAATTAATTTGATCATAATCAGAGTAAAGTCTTAAATTCATAGTAAATGTCATCACCTACCTCTTACTTTTGACTTTTTTTCATAATTTTTAAGATGAGCCTAGAATTAGTGAAACTCTAATCACGACTCAATCTTGACTCATTATCTACTAAGTAACACTTACTTGTAATCTTAATTTGTAACAACTTTAGGGATGTTTACTCCTAAGGATATATGTTTGATCTCTAATCACGTCTGACCGCTCGATTCTTATATTGTTTATCTGAATTTCATGAATTTAAACGTACGCGATCCATTCTTAATTGTCTTTTCCACTCAATCCTAATTATATGACCGTCTGACCATACAATACACCCGTGACCAATTAATTTTGCTAATTTTGTAATTCACCATTTATTCAAACAATTTCCATTGCATCCTAATAAGTGTTTAAGAGCAGCACTCATTTAAAATAAACTATCTTGATCTTTTTACAAGCTTTTACAACATATATGTGTTGGCTAGCTATTAGCTTCGTAATTACTAATTTCTTGTGATTAATTTCCATAAAAAATAAAAATTCAAACAAAGGGACAAAAGGAAAAAATTCTTTGGATTTGGACAAACATTATTTGGATCACATAAAAAAAAAAGGTAAAAGCTACGATATAGCTTAATGCATGCACGTCACCTTGAACTTACACTCTAACTAATACATTTTCCTTTTGTTGTGTGTTTTTTCCTTAATCTTTATGGTGTGATGGTAAGTGTAACTGCAAATTTTGGAAGATAGTGGTGTTGGTGTGGTGGCTATAAATGGATGCACAAGAGTATGTGTAAAGAGGATGAAGCTTCGTGGAACTGAGGTTTCAGGCACCGACCACAACAGTAGCAGAAACCTCAATCAAAGGTTTCTTGTCATAAACTATTGTGGTGGTTAAGGGAATGCACGAGGGATGCCATTTACAAGATTCCTAGAGCACTGCTATTAAATCTAACAGAAACAGAGAAGCTTAATTAATTTGGTTTAGGTTGTGCTAATTATAATCCATTATTGAACAACGTGAACTTACTCTGTCTCTACGCTAAAGCCAAGGTGGAAACCCTATTAATTAATCACCTACACCTACTATTTTTATCTCTCTCGCATACTCTAAAAAAGTGTGATGTAAGTAACTACCATTGATGTCTTAATGATGAGTGATAATCACTTATTTGTTATTGTAATAATAACATCCTCCTTAATTAATGATACCAGGATATGGTCCCTTTTATAATAAAAATATATTTAGTGGATTGAAATAAAACTAAGTTTAATTTTTTTAATTTTATTTAATGTTATTTTTAAAAAAAATATCATGTATTACTACTTTTAAACATTAATTTTAATAAATACAATTTGAGGATTTTTTTTAAATATCTCTTTATTCTATTTTTTTATCACCAATGATTGTCCTACCTCATACATAAAGTGATATGTATAAAAAGAAAAATAATATATATATATATATATATATATATATACATATATATATATATTATCCAACCAAGAATGTTAAATCAACTTAACCGTTATTCTTAATTAGTTGGAAGATAGTATATATTATTCCATCATAAAAAGATATAAATAAAAATAAAACAAAGTTTTTTTTATTCAAGAGAAATAACATTAAAACGGATAACAAGACAATAAAAGAACATAATCAATTAAAAAATAAGCATATGTATATTTTTAAAATGATCTCTAAATAAAAAAACTGTTGAAAATTTTCTAACAAAAAGGAACTATATATCACAAATCATTACCCACATTTGTTGATGTTAAAGGGGGAAAAAATGAAACAAAGTATATGAATCTTATGTCTGTGTTTTTCTTTCCTTATATTTCCATCTTTTCAAATACACTCATTGGTCTCTCTCTGTGTCATTGCATACTAATTTCGTCTCTTATTTTCTCCCTTTCTCTACCAAATAACCCCAATCAACTATGCTTTTAGGCATGTGATTAGATGTTTAAATTTTAACTCTCTCGTATGAAAATGATTTAAAACAGAAAATCTGAAATGGAAAATGAAAAATGTGAAAAGTATCAAAAAGTGGATTTAAGTCTAATTCAACTTTAAAAAATTGACGTGTAAAGTGAGGTTTATACTTCACGTGAGTTTAAGCTTAACTCAACCTTACAAAACCGGCTTGTAAAATAAGATTTACATCTTACTTATATATTATAAATTGACATTATTTCTAGTCGTCGGACTTCGAAAAATATAAGCTTAATTTGGTGTATAAAGTATAAATGCAGCAGCATAACCTCGAGGCTGGTTCTGGTATGAGTCAACTGAGTCAAGTGCACGTTGTTTTGGTTTTGTAGCTAAGATCCCAAGAAACTTTGATCTCTAGGCAGAGGATTGAGATTCAGATTATGGTCTTCATCTTCCGCCATTTTTAACTATTTTCACTGTTTCAAACAAAACAACCAAAGAGAATGCATTCAAACAACTATAAAATATAATTAAACATCTGATTAACAAAATAGAACAAAAACAGTTGGTAGTGGATGATGAACGTGGTAACCAGATTTTTATTTATTTTTTATTTCATGCATACGACAAAATTGGCATAACAAGTGAGTTTGAGTAGACGACAAATTTAGGATTTGTACCTTAGTACCATTTCCCGTAATTCTGATACGTGTTGGACTTCGGATTACATTATTATTCATATTAATCAATTTTTCAAGATCTCCCATATCCTCATCACCCACCCCAATTTTTTCTTTTTTCTTTTTTTCCCCACTACCTATAATAACTAATACACATTTCTCCTTTCTTATATATACACTTCGTATATGTATGGAGGATTCAACCTTAACTTTTATTAGGGTTAAATGGATCATGTCTATTTCGTTCACTTCGTAAGTGTTAACCCAATTTAGCATGATTTCAATTTGAATTTCCAGATTAAATATGAGAAAAAAAATATTTGAGAGGTGAAACTCTTTATGATAGCGTTGAATAGAAGAAAGAAATAAGACAAACAATGGTAAACATTAAGTATAAACCCCAAAGTTAAATGAAACATGAAGAAGATGATACATAAATTTAGTATATATTAAGATTTTGAAAAATAATGTTATAATCTATTATATTAAAATTTCAAACCGATGTTACATCGATATCATTACAATCTCCCTCATGTGTTACGAACAAAAAAGAATCATTGATTATGATACTACTAATGAATCTTTCCTGATATAATTTCATTCAATACACAGTTAACGAAAAGGCCAAAATCATTTTATTCTGTTAAATGCAGAAAATAAAAAAGTATATTATCATTAAAACTAAAAAATCTTGATATTTTCATGGAAAGGTGTATTTAAACAGAAAAGTAGAAATTGATATCGAAGTAGTATGAGATGAGATGATTTATTTAGAGTGAAAAATAAGAGTAGTAGGTGAGATTTCTTTCCTTATGGTTTTGCATGTTAAGTAAAGCTTAACCTGAAGTTCCTCGGGATGTTCTTGCAACTACCAAATCTAAATATAATTTTGTAAGCATTGCTTCATGTTTCGAAACATTGAATGGGATCTTGGAGAAGGAAGATCGAGATCGAGATCAGTTTTAAGCATTGATGTTAACTGGCAAAAGCTATATAAATTGTAGTATATGATTTGTATCCACGAGTGGGTTAGTATATATCCAATCAAATCTAATATTAAAACATGCACTTTCTCCTAGATAAATTAGGCCATGCATATTTTACATGGTGCATGCATCGCTTTAATTGCCAATAATCAAATAAAATCCACATATCAAATTCTTACTAATTACTATATAAATATACTTACTTCTTCCTTAGATCTCATACTTACACGTTGTAAGAATCATTTATGTAAAAAATAACTAGTGCTGATTAATTACATTTTTTATCCAAAAAAATATCATATTATAAATGAAACACTTGGGTGATTCCATTCAACTATCTTGTATTGTGATTGTTATCTCCTATAGATATGATTCTGTGGTGGCAGAACTCACGGGGCTATAAAATATTGGTCAAAGTAAAAGTAGAGCCATGTTTTTTTAGTTCTAAAAACTGATAAAATCACGAATAAAGTAATATGTTGAGATGTACATTAAATATAAACAAAGTGTCGTATCAGATAAAATAAGAAATAAATATAAATTTACATAAGATAAAAGTTCTAACATATTTTTCGTACCAAACTTCATCACCCGTGTAAAGCATCTAATACAACATCACATGTATAATTGTTTAATTTTTTTACCTGCATAAAAAATTCCTACTCCCATAATTGATATCAACTACTACTTTACCTATTTTCTTATCAATTCTCTTGATTATTAACTTTATTACTATCCATAATAATGTTACTGACAAATTTAGACAAATTTTTTCTATAATAAAAATACACAATTTTTTCTATAATAAAAATATTGATAATTAATGTTAGTGACTAATTTAAAATCTAATTAAAAAAATTAATTATAATTTTTTATTTATAAAAAAGATCATAATTTTTAGTTTATAAATTAATATTTAAATTAATTATTATAATGATTAATTATTTTTTATCTTTAAAATTAATTGGCATTTAAAGATTTTTTTTTATAGTGAGGATAATGTTATAATTATTATAACATATTTAGATATTGTTTTTGTAAGTCAACTTATGGATAATTTATTTTATATACAACATATTTAGACATTGTTTTACAATTTAACGGGTAATTTATCTAAGTTTGTACTTCAAATCACAATTCAAGCTTTCAATCCAATTTTAAAAGGAAAAAAATAAATCAAACCTATCTTATTTTTCATTCCATAATGGCAAGTTTAAGGAAGTTTCTAAATACAACACCTTTTTTTCTAATTATACCTATCACATTTTTAAAATAAATTATAAAATAAACCGAAACCACCTTTTTTGCTAACCACGCACTTGAATTTCTAGATACGTTGGTTCACAAAAAAAAGGAAATGATATGATTTGGAGTATTTATTTTGTGATTTGGGAGAGTGATTTGTGATTTGGAGTATTTCTAGATAAGCATTTTTAATAAAAAAAAATATCTAATAAAAATTTATAGGTCATCAAATGATTAATTGTAATATGGAACGTAGTTGTTTTTTTCTTTTTATGTCATCGTGACAAAGATAAGAGTTTTTCTTGAATTTTACTCTATTTCTATTTATTTCCTTATTTTTCTAAAGTTAAATTAGGCCATCATAGAATAAGACTGAAGGAAAAATTATCCAACCTTCAAATAAAATACCAAAGTTTGAGCAGCCATTTTTAAAGTTACAGGGGTGCAGATAGCAATAAGGGCTGCAACAAGTAAAATTGAGGTCTTTAGGCCTATGATAAGGTATTAAAAGAAATCAAATTGGACGTTTTGGGCCGATTTTAAATTAGAATATGACGAGTGAAATGAGATAAAATATGGTAACGTATTTAAAAATAGAAAAAATTATAATTACATCAAGACATGCGTATTTCTTTATTTAGTATCTAATATACCTTTTTGACAAAAACATATCTAATTTGGCTGCATTCCACGAAAGGGAAAAATTTTTCCCACTTTTTTTTTTTTCAATCGAATTAAAAACAAAAGTTATTCACTCTTGCCGCCAAATCACCCTATAACAATTAATTATTTAAAATCAGATTTGGTAAATAATTTAGAAAAAAAGAAAAAGAATAAAGAGTTAGAAGAGGGAATGAAATTTAGAAAAAGAAATAAAATATTAAAAATCTTTTATATGAAAATGTTATTATAATATTTTGTTATGAAGTCCACTTTCACTTTATGTTAATCCAAGCCCATCGTGGCTGTTATTACTTTCAGTTTCAGTTTCAGTTTCAGTTTCAGTTCTGTCTTTCTTTGTTGCTCCTAGGTTAGGTTTTTCTCTTATTCTCTTTTTATTCTTCTCTGTTTCCTTCTATTCGACCAAACAGAAGTTGTCACTCACTCACCTCCTGGAACCTTCGATTCATCCTAATGGCAACCAAGTTCGGCTTAGCCGGCGGCATTCCCGAGCGCAAGGTTCGTCCAATATGGGACGCCATTGATTCACGCCAGTTCAAGAACGCTCTCAAGCACGTCACCACTCTCCTTGCTAAGCACCCTAATTCCCCCTACGCACTCGTAAGAACCCTAATTCTCATCTTCATTGCATTCGTTCTTTGTTGTTTTTCAACTCATGCTGTCTTCCTGCTCCTGCTTTTCCATTCAGGCTCTCAAAGCGCTCGTGCTTGAACGGATGGGAAAGCCTGACGAGGCCTTTTCCGTTGCGCTCAACGCGAAGGAGCTTCTCTACGCGAACGATTCTCTGCTGATGGACGATCTCACTCTCAGCACGCTTCAGATTGTGTTTCAGCGACTGGATCACTGTTAGTCTCTTTTATTTGTTTTTTTTTTCTTATTGCTGTTACCATTATTGTTTTTGTTGCAGACAATGTTTTAACATTGAAAGTAGAGATTGAAATGGCCAGAACCGGGATATTGTTTTGTCGGTTCAACTTATTAATTATGATGCTTTGTAATAACTAGACTTAAATTTTCTCTTAATGCTGGCAATCTACCTACATTTGGTTTTAATAAGCCCCCTAATGTTCGAATTTGTGGCTCTTTCCATGCCGTTGCTTAGCTTTGTTAAATCCTGAGATACTTAAAAAGTCAGAGACTAGAATAATAAACACTAGCTTTATTAGCGGGGATAAAATAGAAATTGTGGTCTCTGAAGTAATTATTGATAACAACTAAGTAACAACGAGGAATAATGAAAAAAAAAACATTACAGGGATTATTGAAAAGAAGGTAAAGGGATGACGATGAAAAAGTGGATTAATTACATGGATCTAGAACATATTTAAGCCTAGCAAATAAACATGGCTATTTGATTAGTTGGTTATGTGTGTGTTGGTTGACTAGAGTTTGTGTTCGTGCAGTGGACTTGGCTACCGGGTGTTATGAACATGCCTCTAGTAAATTCCCGGGTAACTTGGAACTAATGATGGGGCTGTTTAACTGCTATGTTCGAGAGTATTCGTTTGTGAAGCAACAACAGGTTTGTGTTTGTATGTGTGAATGTATGTTTATGTTTTATATATATATATATATATATATATTTGTTTGTTTGTTTGTTTTTAAAAGTTACTTTTTTTCTGTTGTCTAATTGGCAGACTGCTATCAAAATGTATAAGCTTGTTGGAGAAGAAAGGTTTCTTCTTTGGGCAGTTTGCAGCATCCAATTACAGGTTCTCCCCAGTTCAATTTTTAACCCTAAACTATCTTTTGCAGTGTCTATTAAAAGAGTTTATTTGAATTCACTGTCAATTTGAAAGGGGATAAACATGAACAGAACGTGAAATTTCATGATATGATGGATTGATAAGAAAATAAAGTATATTTCAAATGTCATGATCACTGCTAGTACATCAGTAGTAAGTTGGTATCTTTACAGTTAGTGGTGACCTATATTTTAGTTTTTTTTTTAATTTCTTTTTTCATTTCTGTTGTTCATTTTGAATGGCCATAGTTAACTGTTGATTTTTTTCCTTTTTCCTGTTTCTCTTACATATTATCAAGTATGTGCTTAATAACTGTATATTTTTTGGCTTCTTTACTGCTCAGTTGCCAGTACATAATTCTTCAAAGAACATGCAAACTCTAGGGAAGAAAAGTTATGTAGTGCATGAGATTTGTAGTTCGCACCAGACATTTTTACATAACTGCTTTGCAATAAAAAAAATATAGTTTTAAGATGTTTTACACCAAGCTTGTGTTGATATCAAGGGATGTCTGACACCAGACTGCAGATCTATGTTGCTGCTGATTGCAGTGTTTCAACAGTTTGATCTGGGTTTCAGGTTCAAGTTTTGGTCTCATTCATGATGAAACTGTATAAGCATGTGTCTTAAACATATGTGAATCACGATTCAGTTATGAACTTAGTCATATTGCATTGCCTAGATTGCAAATAATATCCAACTGAAGGTCTTTGAAGCAATAACCATCAATGTCATTTATTATGTTGCAATAAGATGGTTGAGTTGGGAACTTTTGTTGATATCAATATTTGTTTGATAACATAAAAGCAAACTTCTAATTTCCCTTGTGCTACTTGTTTGTAACTTGGCTTTAAAACATGCCGTGCCTTATGCATCTAGGTTCCTTATGAAATTTTCAAAATCAATAGTTCATTAATGTGACATTCTTTGTATTTTTTGTTCATATATATTAAATTATTCATAGTGGTTGGCTTGATATTTATTCACTTAGAAAACATTTTATTTACTTATTTTATGGGAACTGGGCTATTCATAGGTACTTTGTGGCAGTGGAGAAGACAAGCTTTTATTTTTAGCTGAAGGCTTACTTAAGAAACATGTAGCTTCACATAGCTTACAAGAACCCGAAGGTGATCTTCTAATGCTATTGGTTATTTTGATAAAAATAAATTCATCTAGATTGAAGGAGAAGATAATACAAATTTGAAAATAAGATATCCTCCTAAGCAATGAAAATACAAACGAAAAAGATAGAATCATCAAAGAAGCAAAGATAACCAATATGTACGCATGTATGAGGGAAACCTTTATAACAAAACCACCAACTTTACGTTAAGTAGAAGCCAAACACCTCGTCTTATCCCAAAGAAGTTGCTCACTTGGGAAGCTTCCAAGAGATGAGAATTACATTCCAACCAAATGCTCTAATCTATGAAGATTGAACATGCCTCTTAAATGGTGTGTTCTTTGTGTTCAACATAGTCGAACATTGACACACATTTGACACTCGAATGGCATGTATCGGTGAAGTGTCCAATTTAAATAATGTTTTGTTGGGTCGGACATAGTTTTAACATGGTTTCAACACAATGTTAATAAGGATAGATACAACGATTTTCTAAAATATTAGAAACTTGTTGCGTAAGTTTCTATATGATTATAGAAGTGAGAAGCAAATCATATCTAATAAGGAATATTTAGATTATATATGTTTATTGGGAATGTATTTACGTATTCTCCTATCATATCTTCATATAATGTGGAATTTTTTGAAGTTCTTAATTTGTGTTTAAATGAATCTTAGCTAAAGTATCTTTTTCAATGATGATGATGATCAAGAGGGGGATGGAATGTCTTAAATTAACAAGACACTCTTTTCACTTTTTGAATTTTAGATAAATGGATTAGATTCATTTATGTATTAGTTGACAATATGTTTAGATTGTTATATGTGACTAACCTTTTTATAGATGGTTTTCAATATATAAATCTTGATCGGGCCATACATTTTGGAGATTATGCATGTCATAGTATGTGTCTGGCGTCCATGTTAGTATGTGTGCTACATAGGCTCTGACTTGTATGCATTAGCATATACTGCACCAATGTTATCAAATTTTGGCCATGACGGAAACCGGTAGAGGTTTCCTAACCTGTTGCCACAACAAGGTGGTGGCGAATCGGTTTTCCGTGGTCGCCCATGGCGGCTGGCGGTGGCGGAATGGTCATGCGGGAAAAAGCAGGCTGGAAAAAGAACTTAACCAAAGAGAAGAGAAGAAATGGGCAGTTGAGGCTTGGAGAAAAGGAGCAGCAGATGGAAGACACATGGCAGCGGCTGCATGGGAGAAAGAAGAGATAACCAGCAGCAAAAGCCTAATTGCATCCATAGTTATATGAGTGTTTGTAAAATAAGGTAAAAATTTGGGCCAAGCCCACTAGAAAAATTATTTAATCTAACCTAATGTACAAAACCCCTTTTACCTTTTACCCTACCTTACTGCATCCACCAGCAGCTGCAGTAAAATTTTATTCAACCTAAAACAATCCATCCTCTCTCTTTTGCCTTTGCCCACCAACAACGACTACTGCTGTTACTGACTGCCGCCAGCCACTTCCGCCACCAGCTGCTGTTTGCCGCCAAGTTTTTTTTTCTTTTTTCTACTTCTCTACTTTTACTATAATCATTTTGCAAAAAATATACCTATTTTCCAGCAACAATAATGGTCAATGATCAGGATAGTTCAAGAGCATCTCACAAAAGTGACCGCTTTGGAAACATTTCATCCCTATGGATGAATGAAATTTAAATTCAACTGTTTGTAATTATTTTGGGAAAGTTATGAAAGGAGGAGTTATTAGAGCAAAAGAACATCTAATGGCAAAGAAGGGTAATGTTACTGCTTGCACCAAGATTCCAAAAAATGTGAGCAAAGAACTTTGGAAATTATATAGAGAAAAAACAGACTGTTCCTCCCTCAATCCTTGATATAATGCAGTCAATGATAATCGTGAGAGTGAAGATGAAGTTGAAATTTCCACTGGTAGTAATGATAAAGGGAGAAATAGCAGTAGAAGAAAAGGACCAACGGATATGTTCTGTAGAAATCCAACTGCTTCATCAATAACAGAGTATACTTTTATATGTAGATTGTTGAGTCATTAATTAGTCAGAGTTAGCCAACTGTCATATAACAGTTGGATGGAGTTAGTTGGGTTATCCATTTGTCATTCTTTTTTACAGCTGGAGTTAGTTGGGCTTAGGTCTTTCTTGCAAGTTATTCTGTTGGAGTTAGATAGCTAACTGTGATTCTGTTATGACTGTTGGAGTCAGTTGGGTTCGCCAGATGTCATTCTATTATGGCAGCTGGAGTTAGTTGGTCTTAGATCTAGCATGTAGCTCAAGCTATTTCTATGTATATATAACTGTGTTTTTAGCTCTTGGGTAATTAATTCAATTTTATATTTTAATAAGACTTCATTTTCCTTTTTTTCTCATTTCTGAATTCTTTATGGCATTAGTAATTCTATTATGGAGAACTTTTCAAATAAAGTGTGGCCTTAGGGGAGAGGAGCTTTAGACTTTGAAATAGGTTTATCAATATGGAGCTTTAGACTTCCCACTTTCGGGATGAATGATTTTCACTATCAAACCATAGAAGGGGGTCAAGAGACCAAATTCTTTTTATCTGGACCAGAAGATAATATAACAAAGTCAAGAAGGCTCAAAATGGACTCCAACTCAAAGGATTCCTTATCATTTAAGTAACAAAAGGTGAAAATTCCAAGAAATAGTAGAATCTTGAATTTAACACTAATTAGTGTTAAGAAGAAAGATGAAAAAGACACGAGAAACCCTTTCTAGAAGAGGAATGTCCTGTGCTCATTCCTTCTTATCTATTATGATCAACCATTAGTCTTTCTCATATCATTGAGTATACCATGTGTACATGTTTTAAATTTTTGAAATTGGTTGCAGCTCTTACAATCTACATTTCTATATTGGAACGACAAGCTAAGTTTGGTGATGCCTTAGAAATTCTGTCTGGGAAATTGGGATCACTGTTGATGATTGAAGTTGATAAGCTACGGATGCAGGTAATCTCAGTAGTTCTCTTCGAACTTTCTAATTTGTGTTTAGGGTTTATGTTCTGACTTTCATGCATTATTTGTTGAGTATAAATGACCATCTAGTTAAATTAAGGGTATATTGGTCTGTGTATGTTGCTCATTGGAAAGTCATAATCATGCAAATTAGCATGTTCCATAATGTTCCGTTCTGTGTGGTAGTATCATGATTTAATATTTGGAAATTGACCCTTCAAGGCAAACTCTTCTTCAAATGTCTATTCAGAAATGAAAATCTGTACAGAAGTGCATTTATAGATTCAAACTATAACTTACTATTGAAAGTGCGATTTTTTCAAGGATTGTAGGAAAAAATGTTGGCTAATAATTATGAAACACATCAGACGTATATAAGGAGTCAGAGATTTTGCTAAATGTACTAAACTGAAAAATTTTGTTAGGCCTTAGAGGAAGTTTTGAACTTCCAATGAAATGTTTAACCTTAGAGGAACCTTTGAACTTCTAATGCACATAATAACATTGAAGACGCTGCACTGGAAAACACACCATAAGACTACGTCTTTTGTACCCTTTTAGCTTTATTGAAGGATAAACCAAAAGGAAAAATTAATTTGCTTTGTGCTAGGTTTGTTTTGATGGCTTTATGTGGCGTTCATCACATTCTCTTTCAATTTTTTCCCTGTTTGACATGCAGATAAATGAAATTTTTTTTTCTGATTTCAATTTTACTTTACAGTATTGTTCTATCTTGTACTCCTTTATGTTTTCTTTCCTTCCAATTCCAATATTGTTATTCTTTTATAGATTAGGAAAAAAAAAATCAGCAGAAATCAGAAGTTTTTCTTTTCTTATTTGACTTCTCTTATCAATCTCTATACTTTGACTTTAAGTTGACAGGGGAGACTTCTGGCTCGGGCAGGTGACTACACTGCAGCGGCTGATATCTTTAACAAAATTCTGGAGTTATGGTATGCCTGGGTTTTGCCCCTATTGTTTATACATAAAAAATAAAACTAAAATTGTTCACTCGTGCTATTTGTTAATAGATAAAAGTGGTATTGGTTGTATCAAGAGTATCATTAACACAATGTGTAAAGGCTGCTAAAAGTTGAATATGGAATAAGCTACTATTATATCTATTCTAGCTTCTTTTTCCTTTTGGTAATTGTGTACTTTTACATAGTTCAATGTTCATGTTAGCCAGGTCTTTGGAGGTAAACTTATGGACTAGTAATAGGAAGGTGGGTTCTGAATTGTTTAATAACCTATGGCATGTAGGCTACAGAAGTCTCAAAGCTTGATGGCTGTCCACGACATGAACTCTTGTTCTGTCATCGGCTGTGAAGCAAACTTGATTTTCATGATATTAATTTTCAATTGTAACACAGAAATTGTAAACTGTACTTTTGACTTTCAACTGTTCTTTGCTCTTGTTTCTTATCGAAATTTGTGTTGTTGAGCATACTTAAGATTAAAAGGAGAGAAAAATATATTTTGGAGGGTTTGAAAGTCCCCTCTTCTGATCTTCTATTTATAATGATAGAATTATGATACAATGGGAAGATGAAAGATCACTAGACTGCCCTAGAGTCCTAGGCATAGAACTAGGTACAGCTGGAAGAGGTTTTCGACACACTATCCCCTACTTTGGACTTAATAATTACTAACATAGATTCAATAATTATTCTAACAAGAATGAAATTTTATGTTGTACTAAGATAGGGCTGACTTGTCAATGTAGTTGTGAAGTGATTTTAAAATGTTTGTTTCCTGAATTAAACTCATTCATGGTTTTCTTTCTGCACGTCTCTTACTTGTGTTCCCCATTTGTTTCTTCCATTGATATTGTTTCATCATTTGGCAGCCCTGATGACTGGGAGGGCTTCCTTCAGTACCTAGGCTGTTTGTTAGAAGATGATAGTATTTGGTGTGATGAGGCTGTTAATGATCCTGTTCATCCCCCAAAGTTTGTCAACTGCAAAGTCTCACACTTGACAGAAGAACAGGTGAATGCTTAGTCTATGGTTGCCTTTATTTATGTCATTTATTTATGCATAGAGGGACCATTGATTATTTTCACAGAATGAGTCCTGAATAATTGCAAACTACTATATGAATGCAGTTTGACAGTCAAATATCAATCGCTTCCGCATGTGTACAGAAGTTGCTAGCAGATACTGTTAATAACTTGATAAGGTGTCCATACCTGGCAACTATAGAACTTGAGCGAAGAAAGCATTTGTATGGGAAAAGAAATGATGACAATATAATGAATGGCATTGTGCAATACTTTTGCAGGTACATTATGGTGCAGAAGTTATCATTCCTGTGATTTCTTTATTTCCTTTTGAATATCATGCATGTAAAGTGCTTTACGGGAATGACCTTTGACATTGACTAATGCTACTGGGGAAAAATCCAATGGATTTTAAAGTCTAGGTTTGTGGGTTCAGATCTATTTATTCGAGGGCTTAGTATTTTTTTAATAATTGTCAAGTGTGAAAACTCCATTTCTGGTTTCTTTATGTCTGCATTACTTTTGCTCTGTTCGAATATTTCAATTCTGTGTCATTTGCCTACTTTTGAGTAGGTTTTTAACATGATTTTCTGTTTTAGGATTAACTAGCTGTATTAGTTATTCTTCTTTAGTAATGTTGTCCCTTGTACTTTTAAAGTAATGCTTGTAAAAGTGAAGCTTTTACAATTTTTTTTTTTTTTTTGTGTAAGAACTCTGCTTACTTTTTCGTAGGTTTGGTCACTTGGGCTGCTTTACGTCCGATGTTGAAATGTTTATTGAAGTGCTCACTTCTGATCAGAGGACAGAACTTTTGGAGAAGTTAATGAAAGCTCAGGACACTTTATCAGTTCCACCAACCAAGGCTCTTGGGCTGTCTATAAGCTTTTTCAAAATTAAACAATTATTGCTTGGGGACATCTCCACATCTTGTGCAAGGGGTGGGTGTTGTATTGTTGCATACTAACTTGTATGCATTAATTCTTTAAATCTTCTCATTGTTATTCCAATGCTCTGCCCTTTAAGATATATAAGCCATGTCTGCATTCTCACCTTACAAATTAAGCTTTTAAGGAGTTAGTCTTTCAGTGTTAGGTCCTCTATAATCAAACGTAAGTAATTCAATCCTTTTGTCCATCGTGCTTTAATGAGTGAGCATGTATTTGATCCTCTAGCCCTAAGGATTATTTTAATGAACAGGAAAAATTATTGTTTGATACACCTAATATTCTGTCTATAACAGTTTTTAGTACATCCTTAGGATATACAAAAAAAAAAAACAAATTTATTATCAGTAGTATTATAAACTGTCAAACTTCCTTTTTGTGTTTCATGTGTCATAATATGCTTGACTCTCCTTTTTATTTTTCTTTTGCTTCTTGTTTATCTTCTAGATGGTTTAATTCACATCTAAGCTTGTTCATATCTTTTTTTATTGAAATCATACTATTTGTTGAAGTTGATATCTATGTTTTGCATTCTTTTATCCCACCATCATAATGGCTCCTTCCTGATTATATTAGTCCAATATAATTTTCTTTCTTTTTGGATCTATCAGTGCAAACAATGTTCTCCAGCTTTGAGCTCATAACTTGTCTTGCAGTTCATAGTCTGTGCTTCATATTTTAATTGTTAATGTAATGAATACAAACTATTCTAAACTTGTCTCAGATCTTGAGGCCTCTTGTGTTCAAATGTTTGAGATGTATTGCACAAACCTTCCACTTTCAAAAGATTTGGATCCACAGGAGGGCACATATGGTGAGGAGCTGCTTTCAATGATATGTAGCATTTTGGTCCAGGTATGTTGTATTAAATTTATGTTTTGTAATGCACACTGAAAAAAAGAAAAGAAAAGTGAAGTTATTCTATTCTTATTATAGTTTTGATTCTTTTGGTTGACTCATGAATCTAAATATTTTCCTACTTTTCTCGGGTGGGGTAGGGAGTGTCAGGTCGGTAAGTGGACAAAAAAGATTTAGTGTTAGGTTTCAAGGCTGTTGCTGTCAATGTAGAATAAGTAGAAATATTGACTATTTCTTATTTTATGTATCAAACTCTTGTAACAAAAATCATTTGTCAATTTTGTCTGTCTTTTCTTTCCTTTTAATTTGATATCTTACCTCTACTCTTGTCAGTTGTAACTTCCTGTTTTTCTTCACTGATTTCTTGTTTTAAAAGAACCCAATTATGGCTTTAGTAGGAGGGACTGACATGGGCCTACATCCTCAGTTTAACATTGAACTTGGTTTTAACTTATTAAGAGTTTCTCATATTGTATTCATTCTAAACCTGAGTCTTTTGTTCATTCTATAGATTTTTTTTCATAAAAATAACTTAACCAAGTTTAGTAAGAGAATTTAAAACTACACTTTCTCAATTTAAATTCTTCAGTTTGCTTTTGAATTGTAGGATTCTATTTGTACAATATATGTGACATTGCTACTCATTTTCATGGTTTATAAGTATACATCTTCTGATTTTTAACATTTCAAATATTTATACAATCATCTGACCACTGTTCACCTCTTCTTCTTGTTGGTATAGTTATTCTGGCGTACTAAAGACGTTGGTTATTTGGTTGAGGCAATTATGGTTTTGGAGTTCGGCTTGGCAATACGAAGGTTGGGATGACTGTTTTGCCTTTTATATATATATATATATATATATATATATATATATATATATATATATATATATATATATTGGAATCTCCCGTGAAAAATGTATTAACTTGAGAAAACATTTCAATGTGTTTTGGGAGATATTTGGCCAGTTCATTTTTGTGCCTTTATATGTTAGTATACTAGTTTTTGACCCATGCTCAATACTGTAATAATACCGTTGTGCATTTTGAACTACTACATTTTGGAAAGTGAAATTGCAACTATATGATGTGTGAAAAAAAAAACTGTTATTGGGCTTCAGCTCATCATTTACAATTTAATATCAACATTTCTAGGATTTGTCTTGATTTTCAAGTTAGTATTACATGTTTTTTGCTGTCTTTTAAATTAGTTGACCGAAATAGATCTTTCCATATATATTATTTCTTGTATTTGAAGGGTTGAGTTTATCACTACATGTTAGCTTTTGACTTATGAACCAATGGATGTTGCTATTGGTAATGGTACAGTGCATTGTTGACTTTCTCAGATTCTTACTCCTTTTCTTTAACCAGATATGTGTCACAATACAAGATCCTGCTGTTGCATTTGTATAGCCACTGTGGGGCTCTTTCAGTGGCACATGAATGGTATGGTAATTCAATTCTATAATTTTACATTATTTCATAGAATGTCTGTCATGCTGGATGGTTTATGTACATGTATTTCTACTCCTATGACTAATTTCTTGCCACTATCTTATTTAAAGCATATTTTTCTTCACTTCAGGTACAAGTCCATGGATGTTAAAAATATCTTGATGGAAAGTATATTGCATCACATATTGCCTCAGATGTTGGTATCTCCACTTTGGACTGAGTTAAACAACCTGCTAAAAGATTACTTGAAGTTTATGGATGACCACTTCAGAGAATCTGCAGATTTAACTTTTCTTGCATATCGACATAGAAATTACTCAAAAGTATGTATACCAGATGCTTATAATTTCTAGGGACTTTCCATCTTGAGTTGAATTACTTGGAGCATATGAATGCATAAAGTTGCAATTGCAAGTTGGTTTTCTTTTTTGGAACCCTTTATGCATAAACTGGTTTGATTATTATGCTAAGTTACAGTATTCAAATATGAGGAGATCATCAATCTTCCTCTAGTGCTCCTCTCCCAAAAGTAAAAATTAATATGAAGCACAGAATGGTTTTATCAATGCGGTTCTGCTCATGTTAATGTAAAAAAAGATGTACTCATTGCATGATAATTTTCTGTTCATGTCAGTTCTGATGTAACGTTGAAAAACAATGTCATGGAGTTGTTTTAATTGATGATGCAATGTGATATTCCAGGTAATTGAATTTGTCCAGTTTAAAGATAGGTTGCAACACTCTAGTCAGTATTTAGTGGCCCGAGTTGAAACATCCATTTTACAACTAAAGCAGAGTGCCAATAACATTGAAGAAGAAGAGGTGATTCATGCTTGAATGTAGTATATTTTATCACCTTTCTTGATAAACTTGAGTGGTAGGGTTAACCAGTTCAGATTTTTCTCAGGGTGTTCTTCAAGGCATGAAATGCGGTGTTCACTTCCTTGAGCTGTCTAAGGAGGTAGGGTCAAATTCTTTGACCTTCAATGAGGACTTGCAGTCACGGCCCTGGTGGACACCATCTTCAGAGCAAAATTACCTTTTAGGTTAGCTTTTCAATCATATTTCTAGCTGAGGTTGTCGTATTTTTGCATCTTTTGGAACCAATATATTAAGCAAATATCAATCTGTGAAGTATGTCGCATGTTAATTTGATGTCTTGGCTTGAACAAAAGCTAATGAAAGCTTATGCAGTACTTGTTACCTGTGTATGTTGTTGTATTCATTACAAGTAATTTAGCTTGATATTAAGTTTTTTCTTAACTTGGTTTCTGTTGGAAGTCCCACATCGACTAAAGATATATATAAGTGGGGTGCAGACCTCACCTTACAAGCCGGCACCGCCTCCGGCCACCGTCGTCGACACCGTATCCGGCCACCGTCACCGACACCGTCACCGGCCGTCCGCCGCCGCCCGACCACCGTCTTCGGCCACCGCCGTCGGCCGTCCGGCGTCACCAGCCACCGTTGCCGGCTGTCCACAGTCGCTGGTATTCACCGTCGTCGACCATCACTGTTTCATTCATCTAAACCCTTAGGGTTTTCTTGTTTCAAAGATGGCGTCTAACAATACTCTTTCTTTCTCCGGAAGTCCATCAATTACCTCTGAGAAGCTAAATGAAAAAAATTATCTATCATGGTCTGCTGCCGTTGAAATGTGGTTCCTTGGCCAAAGGCATTATGATCACCTTGAGCGAGATGGAAGCCATGTGCCTGTCGAAAAAGCTGATCAGTGGAAACAAGCAGATTTCCAGTTGTGTGCCCTATTATGGCAATCAGTGGAACCCAGACTTCTTATATCTTTGAGGGCTTTCAAAAACTTGTCACTCTTTTTGGAAGAAAGCTCAAAGCATCTATGCCAACGATATTCAATGTCTCTATGACACCACAAACAAGCTTGCAACTCTTAAAATGACAAACCATGATATGGTGTCTTTCATGGCTGAAGCCCAATCTGCTGTCGAAGAACTCAGGATGTTTTTGGAAGCGGATCCATTAGAGTATATCAAGAAGAAACTAGACAAATTTTAACATGGTATCAGAGCTATGGTTAGAACCTATCCTAGCGATATTTGTTGGACATATTGTTCCATCCGCTATTGGGCCGTTATCGGACCACCCATTAATATCTGGTCTCACGCTCGAGATGTATATACCTCGACGTAAGGGGAGTGTGTTGGAAGTCCCACATCGACTAGAGATATATATAAGTGGGGTGCAGACCTCACCTTATAAGCCGGTTTTGTGAGGTTGAGTTAGGCCTAAAACCCACTTCTAACAGTTTCCTTGAGTAGATAGTCAATTTAGAGTGATTGTACAGACTTAAAGAATGGGGTTGGTGTTGATTGTCTGGAGGAATGTGTGGGCTTGTAAATCTAAATAAAATGGAAAATTATGTGATGAGGCAATTCTTATAGCTAGTAAGGCTCAAATGTGTGTCATGTGCGTGTTTTTGTGGCGTATAACTGACTAAATGCAGTTCCAAATGTCATGGTTTGAACTTCTGGTTATAATCTGGTATTGTTTTTCTATTGTATATAAGTTTGTTGCCTTGTTTTTCAGGGCCATTTGAAGGGATTTCTTATTATCCGAAAAAAATATTGGTAGGTCAATCCTGTCCTACATGTTTTGTGGTTGGTTTATGTTCTTTTCAGTAAAAAACTGAACTATCTATATGGGTCTTTTTTTCCCACACCCATGCCTTTTATTGCATGGTTTGTCAATTGATGTAGACCAAAGATAGGGAAGCAACATTAAAGAGGGTTGTTGAAAAGAAATCCCTACTTCCTCGGATGATCTATCTTTCGATTCAAAGTGCTTCAGTATCAACCAAGGAGCATGCGGAGGTCAATGGTTCGGTTACCCCAGACATTACATCGGAGCTAAAATTGTTGCTGGAGTGCTATGCACAATTTTTGGGCTATTCTCTGACTGAAGCAATAGAAGTGGTCATGGGTTTCCATAATGAAGAAAGGTCTTCTGTGGTATGTGTGTTCAATTTTTATGCTGCCGTTAAACTATTTTTTAATACAAATGCTACATGATTATTTTTCCTGTCAGGAGCTGAACTGACGTAACCGTGACATGATATAAACGTATTTTATATTTGTATTAATAATATAGAAAATGATGCCTGTAAACTAGATGTGGTGTTACAGAAAAATGAGCTGTGAGGTATTATCTTTCGGAGTTGTGAAACTGTTAGGCTGTGTTCAAGTTATTTATTCTGCTTGAAATATCTTATCTTACATGGGTGCTTCTTGGAACTTGATCCATCTCTTCAAAAAATGTTGGCAGGTTTCTGACTCCAACTTGATTGACTGGTTGAATTTCACTGTATTTTTAAATGCTTGGAGCTTGAGTTCCAATGAATTTGTGAATCCAGATGGAAATGGATGTAGGCCTCGAATTTGGAATATCTTAGATTCTTTGCTGGAAAAGTATACTTTAGAGAAGACTAGGTCCATAGAGCCTCAGCTCTGCTCTCCTTGGAGTGGCATTGAACTTCTGATACAGATAGTTACAGAACCTTTGGCGTGGCATGGACTTGTTATCCAATCTTGTCTGAGATCCTGTTTTCCATCTGGTAAAAAGAAAAAGAAAAGTGGATCAGCTTATCAGTCTAGCTCGAATATGGCTCATGCTATAACAGATTCTGTGGTGCATTTATCTCATGTGTTAGAGGATGTTATGAAATGGATTAGTGAATGGATGAGAAAACCTGAAGATGAGAATATGGAGAACATTTTTTTCCTTCTTAACAAAGACGGGAATAATGATGGACCAGGGAAGGTCTTTCGCATGCTAGAAAAATTTATTTCCTCTGTGAACGAGGCTGAATTTGGTGATCATATTTCCCCACCTCTCAAGTCTTGGAGTCCTGCTGATGTTGCCAGGAAAATGATTTCTGGGAAGCTTAGAGTACTGATGGAATTTGGAGACATATGTGACTCAAAATTGAAGTTATTACATTCTTTGAAACAGCAGATAGCACAACTATGAAGAATCCTCCATATTATTTCTGCCTGACAAACCGCTTATCAATTTGAAAACACATATATTCAATGCCAGGGTTTGAGAAAATGTGCTTCTGTCCTGCTGTTATTTTCATTACCTTCATCATCTACAGAATGCCATATTGGAAAAGCTTCTATGGAACAGTTATCATGGTTTGTGGCTAGCTCATTGTTCGCTCTTGTTTTTATGGTCCTTTCCTTGTAAAATTTTCTGGAGTGTACATTAAAATCACACCCACCCACCCCCTTTTGAGCTGTCGCCGGATTTTCTTAAGTGTAGTCTGAGCAGAAATTTTGGCAGTGTATTGGTTCGAATTTTTTTAAATTAAAGTAAAATTTCAAAATATTCTGATGATGATATATGCATCATCATTGCAAAATCCCATATTTGGTTAGTAACAGTGCAATTTTCATTCTCGAGAGTGAAATGTTCTCGTATATTGCATTTTTAATCTTTCATTAAATTTAGTTAATTTTAATTTTTGCATTTACTCTATAACTTACCAAGGGTATGAATTTGGACTTTAAATATTTTTAAGTATATGAAGACAACAAAGCTTGACAGAATCTGTATTTATAATTTTTCTTAATCTTAGAAATTTCGTTTTTATTTAATATAATCAATGAAATGGAGTTCACTTATTTAAGAGTTGAGAAATGGTTCTTTATTGAAGTATACGGAATATTGAAGTAGGTTTGACCTTTTTTTAATAGCATGTGATAAAAAGTTAAATCTCAACTGGTAAACATGGCTATCTGTAAGCTGCATCAGACTTTGTTAGAAATTCTCTTGAAAAACTTCATATTTTAAATTTTTTTCTTAAATGTATAACAATAATGATATTTTGTTATTATTTAGGAAAAAGGAAATATGTTGTCAGATGCATAAAATCCTCGTATGATAAATAGAATATTTAGACAATATTTAGATAAAAAGGAAATATTTCCCTTTCAAAAAATTTGTTGAGTTTAACTTAAGAAAAATCGAAGCAGAGGGGGGAAAATAAATTTGTCTTTGGAAACTGTGTAAAGGGAGTTGGCAAATACATAGGTATTAAGATCTGTGCATTCATACGCACAAATGAAAAATTCTTCCTCTACTGTAACCACTTCTGCCTTTTGTTTTTAAATTTCAAATGCTGAGAAGATGGTTTTAGGATGCTTTGGTAAGAGCTCCGATATTTTAATTTTGGATAATGGTATTTTGACATTATTTTTTTGACAATATTTTAATATTATTTACGTGTTATTGTTATTACGTGTTATTGTAATTGGTCTAAAATTATTTCAGAATCAATAATAATAATTATAAACATCAACATAGACCAATTACAGAATAACACGTAAATGATGTTAAAATATTGATTATCCTTTAATTTTTTGAAGAGTTTATTACAGTTGAAACTAAAAATGATAATGTCACTAAATGCCTTTTATGATGGAAGTTTGATTTGAGATGGTGATGAGTTTCAAAGCTTTTGTTGGTTTGTACGTCTTAGAAGTAAAAGCCACACACAGATTTGAAGGCTTTTTATTGGTATCTGATATTATATTCAACCAACAACATTGAAACTTTATTTCCCAAGAATTTGAAAAAAGAAGTGTTGATGGACACAGGGCAACCTATGCTTTTGAACGAAACCAAGCATCCAATCTATCCAATTATGTTTGCTCCAAACAAAGCAGCTTTGGTTATTACTTTTTTTAAGGAATGGTGCTCGGTACTTAGAAACGTTAAAAATTAAATAGAAATAATAATTTCATTTTTATATTTAATTATGTAAATTACTTTGGAATTATATATATTTTTATTCAATTAAGTCTTAATATATTTTAATTATAATTAATTTGATCTCTTTCGTTAATGTTATGTGAAGACTATTTGAAAAGTGTTACGTTTTAAAATTCGAATATTTTTTATCTTTCAATTTCTCTAGTTTGACAGGTAATATTTTTTAAACTTTGACATATAATGCATTTCAAATAATTTAACATGTGATGAATTTTTTTTCTATTAAATTCTTTAACATCTTTATTACTAGACTCACATTCATTTTATTTTCTCAACTAGACCCTTTTATCTTGTAAATGTAGTTTAATTATATTTTTTGTTTGAAAAAAATATAAATTTGTATTTTGAAAAAAATATGAAAACAATATTTAATATTAAAGAAATATAGAAGTTTTGTTTTTGTTGAGAAAAAGGTTTTATTTAGATATAAAAATAAAAATAGAAAATAAAAAATATAACATAATATCAAAAAATTTAACTGAAATTTATAAAAATTTTAAAATAAAACAAGCATTAAAATTTATTAAATATATAGAACAAATATAAAAATATAGCAAAATGTAGAATTTTTAATTGAAATTCATAAATTTTTGAAAATAGAAAAATTATAGAAATTTATCTAAGAAATTTTATTTTAGAAGAAATATAAAAATATAGCATTTAAGATATTTGAAATTGTGAGAATACTTAAGCAAGGTGTTATTGCAGGAAATTGAGATTTCAGAAAGTGGAAGACAGGTGTGAGCAGTAGATTGAATCGTTCGATTTTGATGGTAATACTTAAAGAAAAATTTCAAATCCCGCTCCACTTTCTGCATGTACTAGTTCTTCTTCAACTTCTGAAAATCTCATTTTCTCCTCCTTCCCTCTAACTTCTCTCTAAAACTCTCATTTTTTCTTCTACAAATTCTCATTCTCGTTACTTTCGATCACCAAACAGATCATGCCTGAGCTTTCCCAGTGATAGAGGCTTTCGTTTGCACCGATCAGATTGTTGTTCTGAGTTGGTAAGTTCAATCTCTTCCTAAGAAACCTGTCTTCGAGCACATGCAAGCCAAATTTCTAGGTGCATGCGTTTATCAGTTTCATTTCCTCAAAATTCTGATCACATTTTGGTCTTTCTTCTTATTCGATGGGTTATAGGTGTTCTAGAAAAGGATTGATATTTGAGGGATCGCATTCTGCTGTTGATTTAGCAACTGTTCTAGAGGTAAGGGATGCTGGTATAATTTAATTATGAATCTTTGTTTTGAATGGTTGTATGTTTGAATGATGTTTTGCTTGATTATTTGGTGAGTATGTGATATTGATGTTACTGCATGTTTGAATGTATGTGTTGAGAATTGATAAATGGAGTGAAGTGGGAAGGAATAGGGCTTGATCATAATTCTGCAATATTCTTACTTGTCGCCGAGAGGTCATTCGTGACCGTTCGGTCTGTTGTGTGTGTTCGGTCTTAACTGACTTCTTATTTGATAGAACTTCAGTTAATGACCGATCAGTCTAAGTTTAGTTTTCTACTCCTACTTGTTAGTTAGTCTAGTTAAGGTACTCAATATAACTTAAGTATTAGATACTATATTTATTCTCAATTATAACTAAGTATTTTGTAGTGGTGTGGTCAAATCTATTAATCCATTTTTGTAGTGTTCAGTCTTGTACTAACACTCGATCTTGGTAGTGTTCGGTCTTGTACTGACACTCGATCTTATAGTGCTCGGTCTTGTACTAGCATTTGATTTCTTAGTATGTTCGGCTAAAATGATTAATTAAGTAATTATTTATGAAATGTTCAGATATATTCTCAGTGTTCAGTATAAGCCAAAAGTGTTCGGCCTAGACCCATAATGTTTTGTTCAAACCATTAGTGTTCGGTTTAAGGTAATAGTATTCGACCCAAAACAATAGTGTTTGGCTTAAGCTCTTATTGTTCAGGATTAAATCAACGGGGATCGGTCTAAGACGATAGTAATCATTCTAAGTCATAAGTATTCGGTCCATGATTCAAATGTTCAGTTTAAGCTTAGAATTAGGTTGTTCTGATATTCGGCTTGAAAGATGTTCGGCTCATGCCTGAGTTTTACTCCTTGCATGATCGTTCGGTCATGTTCACCTATAGGTAATAGTATCTCGTTCGGTCATGTTTATAGGAGATGTGAAACTCTTCAGTTTGATTGTACTCAATGATGATGATTGTTTTACTGTTTGGTTTAATTTTAATTATATATGTATATTGGATGAGGCAATATGATGATATTAAATTTCAAGTGGTATGGAAGAGAATTCCAAGGGGGATTATCTCAGTGACTAGTTACTGAATTGGTAAAGTATATATGGATAGTGAAATTTACGGCGTTCATCCTGAAATTCTAATGATTACCCATTCTCAAGTAGAGATGGGTAAGTCATGTGGTGAGAATGGCAGGAGGCCCTAGTCTAAGGGGGACCTTAGGTAAGGTATAACGGGCTAACCTCGGGTGGTAGTTGAGGGGTTTCCAGTTACTACACCACCTGGGTGCACGAACGACCACAAGCTACATATTCATACAATCCGGATGGTCAAATCAAGGAGTCAGTCATTGTACGCATGTTATGTTTGGATGTTGTTTGAAATATATATGTATGATGATTGCATGTTACAAAGGTTGGTTTGAATACATGATTATGTGTTGTTTGTCTTTTTATGATTAATTAAATTACATTAGTTTACCCTACATTTTCTGTCTTGTCTTCTGTTGTCTGTTCGGTCATCTTTTCTATTGTAATGATCATCTTGTGGATGTGAACAGAAGTTGAAGAGTATTCGTTGGAACAAGCATTAGAAGGCGAGAACCCTGAAGTTTAGTTAGGATCTCTTTGTCATCATTAGGAGTTATCTTTTGTAATACCGTAAGGTTTATATAGGCTTTGTGTAACCGATCGGTATGTGAATACTTTGTACCACCGTTCGATTGATACTTTGTTGTAGAACCATTCGATTTATTACTAAATTTTGTATTAGATTTATGGTACCGTGTAAAGTTTTAAATTTTCAACCAATTTAAGACATATGTAAATATTATTTTATTCCAATGACTGTCCTACAATATTATTATATGTTAACTCCTATTATAGGTTTATGCTATAATTTTTGGAATGTTATAGAAATAAATTTTATTATTTTTATTGTATTTAAAGATGTAAATGTAAAGAAATAATTTTAAGGATTTATTTTTTTATATTTAATTATTTAAATGTGAAGATGTTTTTTTCTTTGAATTTTGTTTTCAGTTTTTAAATTTTTTTAAGGTAGAACAGATAGAGAATATTTACATGACTTTGTTTTTACGTTAGAATTCGGCTTCAATCTTTCAAAGAGTTGAATTCTTATCTTCAATGTGATCATTCTGCACAAAAAAACTAGTCGAAATTTAGTTCTCAAACAACCAAATTCTGAGCCGGATTTCTAAATGTACCTATGTTATTCAAATTATTTTAAAAAAGGAAAAACAATCTTGAAAAAAAAAAAGTTGCATAGAGAGACTCTAACTTATATTTTTTTATTTGTTTTCTAAATAATTTTTTTAATAAATTTTAATAATTTTTTATTTTATAAATGTTAATTAAAAATTTGATATTTTGTTATATTTTTAATTTTTAATTTTTATATTTTTTCTATTTTTTCTTTCTAAACAAAAATTTTATATTTCTATAGTTTTAAATATTCATTTTTATGTTTTTTAGAATAAAAAAAATATTTTTAAATAAAAAAGAAGAAAACTTGTAAACAGTAAAAAGAGGAAATATAATGCATATGAATTTAGTGATGATAGTAAAGATGTGAAAAAATTTATTATAACAAAAAAATCACACCTAACTCTTTCTAAATATATAATATAAAAGCCAAATTATTATATAACTTGATAGAAAATTGTTTAAACATGCTTCAGTCTCCAAAATTTTGGATAAACATTTTTTTAATTTTCCAAATTTAAAAATTATTTTGTAATTTTAAAAAATATTTTATTTTTACTTGTCTGCCGAAAACATCATTAAAGATAATTTCTTTTGTTATCATAAAAGTTTATTTGGTTGATATGTTAACAAATATTATAATAAAAACTGTTAAAACAATGTCCTTAGTTTGGTGATATAAAAAAATGTGGTTGAGAGGAGAAAATGGCAAAAGTGTATTTGAAGGAGTAATGCTCTTAAATGCCATTTTCAAATTACACAAAAGTGGTATGTTGGAATCAACCACGACTGACTTCTCCTCACTGTTACTTTTGTTTATTTTTAAACCGTACAAAAAGAAACAGTCTTCTTTCTAACCACTCCACATACTCCAAATTCAAACTCATCTTAATTGCTTATTCTTAGCTTGTCTTTTTTTTCCCAGCTTAAGTTATTATCACGTGCCACTGTCAGAACAAAGGAAATGGGAACTCTCAGGTTTATTATATGTAGAAAAATAGTGGATTATGTATTTTATTTGGTAAACTACTTCGCCTGATTTTATAATTTTTAATAAATATTATGTTAGTTCGTTATTTATTTTATTTATTTATGAAAGTTTACATGAGTTGAGTATTCATCTTATCAAAAGTGTATTTACGTATAGATGATAAGATTTTAACAGTGACTTTGAAAACAATATTTGTTGGTGAGAATCAAATTCCTTATTATTATATAAGGAAGGAGATTATTTTTTATGACGCTTAAAATAAGTACGAGTTATTATAAAATAAATATTATCCTTTTCAAAACTACTAATTATATTTATAAAATTAACATAGACTATGAATTTTTTATTTTTATTAGAATAATACTTATCTTAAACATATAATAAAAGTGTGATTAATAATAAATATTTTATCATAAATAATAATCATGATATCAAACTATCAATATTAGTTATGATAGGTAAATATAGTTCAAATAAACATAAATTTAAATTACTTTATAATGAAATTTTTTAATAAACCTTATTAGGTATCTTTAATATATCTATTAGACCGAATAAAAAAAAAAAGCACAAAATCTCATCATCAAAAGTCATAACAAAGTCTTACAAATATTAGAGAGATTTATTATTAACAAAAAGAATTTAACTATATACGAGTCATGTTTTTATCAACTAAGCCAATCTTTATCCACTTACGATATTAGCATTTGGATTGTCGAATCAAATGAGTAATATTGCTAAGATTCTATTATCAACATAATCAAGTCATTGCTAGATCCATGAGTTGTGTATATCAAATTAGACGAACCAATTTATAAGTACGTAAATTGCTATAATTAGGCAACAATTTTGAAGTATCATGTCCATCATTTCATTTGAATATGATTTGATTCTTACCATAAGACACATGGCATGATTACTAACCTTTTAATTTTGAGATTAAAAGAAGAAAATAAACATTAATAAATTAGAACCAATTAAGGCATAAGTTAATTAACAGGAGAATGTTAAGTATGCACATTTTACACTAGAAGTGGATTTTTTTTTTCTGGTAATATTAATGCAAGGCTTTACAAACTGAAGTGAAATATGGTATTGCATCAACCAATATGTATCCTAACTCATGTTGCTCCTGTTTTGTAGTATATTATTTAGGTTACAACTTCCAAATTAAGTTCAGGGTCAATATCATCATCATCCACTGCTAATGAGACTGCACCCGAAAAATGAAGTAAATAACTGTGATTCTAGCTAATCGTTACTCTATGGTTTTGACCAACTGAATAATGCATTGCTCAGTAATCGGGGAATGGAAATAGAAGTGATGAAAATTGAAAATCATTAACCTTCTCTAGCTTAAAAGTAATATGAATGAAGATAGTTAAAAGATAATTAATTTTTTTTGTGTTAGATATACACATAAGATTCTTTATTTATAATAAAAGAAATAGTAACTAAATTCAAAATACAAATAAGAAATAATAACAAATTAACTAAAATAAAAGATAAATATAAAATAAAAATAATATATTTAACACTCTTTCAATCTGGTGCATAAATAAAAATTTAGTAAAAATATCTGTTTTTACACTCGAGTGACACCAAATTGCTAATGATTTGCAAGACGTCATAGAAGACGAAATATCAATCCAGAAAACTTCCCTGAACAACAAATGTGGGAGGTTGCTCCATGTAAATCTCTTATTGTAAATCGCCCTTGAAGAATGTATTGTTGACATTCAGTGAATAAAGAGGTCATTATTTGAAAACTTCCTTTGAGTAGAAAATAATACTGAAATTTATTATTTAGAATTGATTGAAAATACATTTTCATATCCTCTATTTGTAACCATCTAATTTTCCTAAAAAGGAAAATAGAGAAACTAGGAAAATAAAATAAAATAGAAGATTGTATATCTATTTTCTCTAATTAGGAAGATTCTAAAGATATCTTCTCTAATTACAATACTCCCCCTCAAGTTGGTAAATGAATATCAATCATTCCCAACTTGCCTACAAGATCTTGAAATCTACTTGGAGGAAGCCCTTTTGTAAAAATATCTGCTATTTGAAGTTCTGTAGGAACATGAGTTGTGATCACAGCCTCTGTCAAGATTATCTTTGATGAAATGTCTGTCAATCTCAATGTGTTTGGTTCTATCATGTTGTACTGGATTATGGGCTATGCTCATGGCAGACTTATTGTCACAGTGTAGTTACACCGGACTCTCCACTTTGACTTTAAGATCATCCAAAATAATTTTCATCCAGAGTCCTTCACACATTCCTTGAGCAAGAGCTCGAAATTCAGCTTCTGCACTAGAACGAGAAACTCTATCTTGCTTTTTGCTTCTCCATGTTACCAGACTATCTCCAAGAAACACACAATACCCAGAAGTATATTTTCTGTCAGTAATAGAACCTGCATAGTCAACATCAGTATATATCTTCATAATCAATGTGTCTTCCCTTTTGAATAATAGCCCCTTTCCTGGACTTGACTTCAAGTATTGGAGAATTTTATCAACTGCTTGCACAATGGCAGCACGTGAAGGCTCCTCTCACGGAGTGACTTCCGGCGTTGTGGTCGTCGGAGTTGGGCACACCTTTCTGCCCTATCAATGACCCCAACCAACGACGGCGGCAGCGACGGTGGTTGGACAACAACGGCAGTGCGACTGGCCAACGGAACGGAGTTCCAAGATCAAAAGCTCTGATACCAAGTAGAAAATAATACTGAAATTTATTATTTAGAATTGATTGAAAATACATTCTCATATTCTCTATTTGTAACAATCTAATTCTCCTAAAAAGTGAAATAAAAAAACTAGAAAAACAAAATAAAATAAAAGATTATATATCTATTTTCTCTAATTAGGAATATTCTAAAGATATCTTCTCTAATTACAACACTTTCTCTCTCCGTAAATGGATGTGGAAATATTGGTTTGGTTGGGTCTAATTATTTTATTTTCCTACACATAGTTTGATGGGCCTACTTAGAAGATTGCAAGTATGTTACCATAAAATTCCAGAAAACAGATTTATTAACTAAAGATGTATTTCTAATCTTGTGCGTCTCTTTTCATCTAAAAATAACACAATCTAGCATTCTACAGTTGATTGCTCTGTGCACCATGCATGTCCTCTACTTTGTTAGACTAATTACTAAATATTAAGAACCTTGTTGACTAAAATATAATGACTCAACAGAAGTATTTCTCTTTCCAGATATCTCTCTATTTATAAGTGTACAAAATAGCTGCATTTTAAAACAAACCCCCTTCAGCACCAGAAACACCATTAAACAAAACCAGAACAACAATGAAGACTTTCCATCTCCCTGGTAAGTCATGTTCTTGGTTCGTACTAGCCCTGTTTGCTCTCATTGCTTCCCTTGCTTCGGCTACAGAGTTACATTTCCATGAATTTGTTGTAAGTTCTGATTCAATTATATCATGAATTATTCGCTACATTTCTTCAACATGGTCAGAGGTCTTTAGTAATTATCATTCCATCATAATTTGAGTGAAATAGGTTCAAGCTAGGCAAGTGACGAGGCTGTGCAAAACCCAAAGCATAATCACTGTCAATGGGCAGTTCCCAGGGCCAACAGTGGAAGCTAGAAACGGGGATTTTGTGATAATCAAAGTAGTAAATGCAGCACAGTACAACATCTCCATCCACTGGTACATAGCATCATCTTTCTCTTTCATTTTCACATGGAACTCATGCTTGAATATCATACTCTTCGGTCAGAACTTTTCCCCACACTAATCTAACAATAAATATAGTTGGTCCATAAGTCGTTATACTATGCTATTGATACATACTTGGTTCATGTACCAATTTACTGTGCTAATGATGCAAAATTTGATCTTCCTTACAAAGTGATAATGGGTTATGTCCATCAGGCATGGGTTAAGGATGCTGCGAAATCCATGGGCAGATGGGCCGAGTTATGTAACTCAGTGTCCCATTCAACCGGGGGGAAGTTACACATACCGATTTAGAATCAGGGATCAGGAAGGGACATTATGGTGGCATGCTCATACTGGCTTCCTAAGAGCCACTGTTTATGGAGCCTTCATCATCTATCCCAGATTGGGTTCTGCCTATCCCTTCTCTGTGCCTAAGCAAGAATTTCCCCTCCTTCTTGGTACATCTCTAAAATCATCTTCTGCCCAATTTACTTGAATAATGAATCTCCTTCCGCTGTGAACAAACTACACCTTAGAGCAAAACATTTAAAATGCGAATGAACTTCTCATTTAGTATCATGACAGTTTTACCGTGCTGATGCCACAGGGCAATGGTTTGATTCGGATATTGTACTTCTCCAAAGGCAGGCAGACTTTGCAGGATTACCTCCAAATACATCTGTTGCATATACCACTAATGGGCAACCTGGTGATCTTTACAGATGCTCAAGCCAAGGTGTGAAAATTACTACTCAGTGTGTGCCTGCATTCCTTAACGGTTGAAAAGGATATTAAAATGATTGATAACTTATTTTCAAATGGCAGATTTCGAACCTTTAAAGTTTATTTTTATTATAATAAAGTCTTAAAAAGGAAAACATAGCTGAATAAGGTTAAGGTTAAATTCTTAACTACCTTAAAAGCAGTTCTATTTTGAGAGAGGTTCCAGATTCATTGATGTAACGAACACACAATGCAGGAACTGTGCGTGTTCCAGTAGAAGCTGGGGAGACAATTATGTTGAGAATCATCAACAGTGCACTCAATCAAGAACTTTTCTTCTCCATTGCCAACCACAGCATGACTGTGGTTGGTACAGATGCAGCTTATACCAAGCCCTTTAGAACCACAGTCCTCATGATAGGACCTGGTCAGACGTTCAATGTCCTAGTCACTGCTGATCAACCCCAAGGTCTCTACTACATGGCAGCACGCGCCTATGAATCTGCTCTGAATGCTCCATTTGACAATACCACCACCACTGCAATCCTAGAATACAGATCTACTAGAAGCAGTAACCAAAACAGATCAAGACCAGTGTTGCCAGCTTTGCCTGCCTTCAATGACACTGCCACTGCAACTGCGTTCACTGCTAGGATTAGGGGGCTTACTTCGATTAAAGTCTTTACGAAAGTTGATGTGAATCTATATTTCATAGTGGGGTTGGGGTTAATCAATTGCACGAATCCTAATAGTCCCCGGTGTCAAGGACCAAACGGAACCCGCTTCACAGCCAGCATGAACAATGTATCATTTGAACTCCCAAGAACCACCTCCTTAATGCAAGCGTACTATGAAAGAATACCTGGTATCTTCACCACAGACTTTCCCCCTGTTCCCCCTGTACAATTTGATTATACTGGGAATGTACCAAGGGGCCTATGGACACCTTCACGGGGAACTAAGCTCTACAAGGTGAAGTACGGCTCGATGATGCAAATTGTTCTGCAAGACACAAGCATAGTGACCACAGAGGAACACCCTATGCATGTTCATGGATTCCACTTCTTTGTAGTCGGTTCAGGTTTTGGCAACTTCAACCCAGCTACTGATCCACTCAAGTTCAATCTTGTAGACCCACCTGTTAGGAACACCATTGGAACGCCTCCTGGAGGGTGGGTGGCTATTCGTTTTGTGGCTGACAATCCAGGTAACGTATTGTAGTACTGTAAAACTTTGCTTCTGCAGTTTGTACCAGCATCACATATTAATCTATTCCATGGTTTTCTTTCACTACTGCAAATCAGGAATTTGGTTCATCCATTGCCACATAGACTCACATCTGAATTGGGGCTTGGGCATGGCACTTCTGGTAGAAAATGGAGTCGGCCTTTCACAGTCAGTACTACCTCCACCGCCAGATCTACCCCAATGTTAGGGTTAAGAAAGCATCAGTAGTTAATAAATTTATTGTTGTGTACTACAAGTTCAAGAATTTGCCAAACAGACAGTATGGCTTTCTGCAGTTCCCATACTAGAATTAAATTAAGCTTAATTGAGCTGTATGTTTGCGGTATGTTGATTAGACGGCACTGTAACTCTATATAAAGAAAAATAATATTTAAATGATTTCTTATCATTACTAGTACCAATTTAATATTTCAGTGACAAAAACTATACCATTCTGACCAGTGATAGAAAAAAAAAATATTTCAGTACCAAATGTGAAGTTCATCCTGACAGTTCCTGATACCTAACATGCAAAGAAATCATTGCACCTCTATGATGGCCTAAATCCACAGCATGCATCAACTGCCATGTTATAAGGTTCATGCACAATAATAAGAAACTAAAGAACATAACAGAAAACTCTAGCAAGTAAGCTTCCCTGGACATAGTCTAATCAACGACATGCATACAAAGTCACAAACAAAGATACTCCATAAGAAAAATACAACAGAATAATCCCAGTGGCATATTAAAGATGATCGAACTGATACCCTAGGTTATTGCAACTACGGAGATCAAGGTTACCAAATCAATATTCAATTTGTTAATCACCAAGCTAAAACTTGAATCTTAAGATTCATAAACAATGAAAAATTACTTCAAATATACTATATAAATTGTTCAATGTAATAATCTAAAAGTAGAAATAAAAAAAGAACAACTTATATGTCATTAAGTATTACAAATCAAAATAATTAACTATGAGTTGGTAAAGCCTTTATTTCAAAAGAATGCAAATGGAGCAATGAATATAACCCAATAGAGTGGATGCACTGAATGAAAAATGTTGAGGAGGAACAATCAACTAAGATGAGTTTAGATACGGTCATTCAATTTTTTTCTTGAGAATTGGTGAAAGAAGTAAATGGAAAGATGACAAATTGTTCAATCGTGTGACACGTATCAATTATAAATCGTACGATCCATGTTGATAGAAAAACCAAATCACGTCAAATTGTAGGATTTGAATTGTGAATCATAGAATTTAATAACTTCGAAGGACATCTTTAGCAAGGTTACATAGATCAATAGGATCAAATAGGGGTCAATATATACAATTTCACCTTGTGACTTAATAACTGAACCACTCGTTGCTTGCACATAGTGCTGGCGAACACTGATATATAACAAGCTACAATAGTGCGTCCAATAATGTTCTTGTGCACATTTTTGTGGGCCATGAATTAGGCTACAAATTTCAAGCAACGAGTATCATTGTGCACATTTTGACATCTATAGGAACAAAAGCGCATACCACATCTCACACAAGTGTAATTAGCAGAAAAACCACAAACGGTACAGAAGTGGCGACGGGAGGTTGAGCTTGGAGGTCCAACTGCGGCTTTCCAATGGGAGGGCACGTGAGGTGGCAATGATTCTAAGTTAGCCTACAATTGCAGAAGGTTGGTTAACAAAAACATAAACCAAGGCAAAACAGAAGTGTTACTAGTGTGTGTGAACTGTGGTGGATGTAATCACTGACCTCATGCAAGAGCTCAAGGAATGTTCTCGGGGCCCTCCTAGCTTCAAGTGCTTTTGCCTGTCTGGTCTTTCTTTTTGTGCCTTTAGACTGCTTTTTCTGTATATAAACTGTAAAGAAAAGGAACTAAATGAATTTCAAATTTTGACAAGAATCAAATAATTTTAAAAATCTATACATAATTTTTATAATAGTTTTAAAACGTAAAAATTTCACCAAAGGATCTTTAAAAAATTACACTCCCTGAATTTAAATCAAATTGAAGTCAGTACCCCATTTTACCCTAAAAAAGCACTATGACTCAGGAAATATCACGTTGGAATTTACATTCATTCAAGCAGTCGTTAGATGAAGATTGCATGGCTCAGATCTTGAATGAATGTTTTCAAAGTAGAAAAGAAACCGTAACATTGATCCTCCTCTTCGGGAGAAGCTTCATCATCATCGTTATTGGCATCTGCGATTTCAAAACCCGCATTGTCATTCTCCAAAGCATCCAAGCGCGCAAGTGCCGCCTGAATTAAATTGTAAGAGAAACGCACTTCTATCAGATTCCTCATTCAATTTTACGTTCATACATATTTTTTTGAGAAATCGGAAAACAGAAGAAGAATTGAGAGGAGATAGCTGCCTGAGTGCGGTTGTCGGCGCTGGCAAGTGCGGCGGCCATTTTGGACGCAACTTTTCGCGTTCGGCTTGACATGCGGCGGATCGAGCTGGAACCGTCGTCCTCCATCCCTAACTCCGTGGAATCACCGACTCAAACGCGTCACCTAAACACCACCTTAATCTTAAAAGATGATTTGTTAGAGCATTGACGAGTGAGCGATTTGACGTCACCACACCCCTGTTTGAAAGTTTTCACTACCCTTTTTATTTTATTTACTGGTCGGGAGACCCGTGCATCCGCATGGATTTTGTTTTAGTAATGATTTTCATTTTGTATATAAAAATAATAAAGTAATGAAATTATTATGTAAGGGATAAAAATTACGTTGTATTATCTTATTATTAAAGTAATTATATTAAAGTAATTATATTGTATATTTGTTTGGTTGAGTTTCTTCAATTTAGTTTCTTTAGGTTGGACTTTTTACGTTACATTTTTTTAGGTTGAGTTTCTATAAGTTGAGGTTTATCTAACTAATTTTTTCTGTGCAAAGTTTTCTAACCTAATTTTTTTAGGTCTAGAGGTCAAGGTCTTTAAGAGCATGAAATTGAAGTTTCACATTCCAATTTTCTGAAAAATAGAAACTGACAAATCAATATAAATGCAAATGACAAAAATGTCATTATTTGAAACAGGTGTCAATAAATTATAATGGATATTTTGGAACAGGTTAACTTCCTTCAGGCCGATTTCCTCCAAGTCGAGTTCTTCAAGATCAAACTCTTCAGGCCAAGCTCTTAGAGACACCCTTCCATAAGTCAAGCTCTAGGCGGATTTTCTTCAGGTCGAGCTCTTACAGATTGAGTTGCTTTAGGCTGAGGTCTTTCTGGTTGAGCTCCTCTAGGCCGACCATTTTAAGCCGATTGACCACTTCAAGTCGACCTCTCCAAACCGACCTCCTTTAGCTTAAGCTCCCCCACGTCGAGCTTCACTACTAATATCCTCTAGGTCGAGCTCTCTAAACTGACCTTTTCTAAGCCAAGTTCCTCCAGCCAAGCTTTCTTAGGCCAAGCTCTTTTTGGTCGAGCTCCTCTAGGCCAACCTCTTCAGGCGGGCTGAGCTCCACTAATCGAACTCCCTTATACCAAGCTCCTTTCGAGTTCTTCCAAGTCGAGTTCCCCTAAGCCGAGCTTGATAACTCCATTTCTATACTTTTATATTGAAGCTTGTTACACTCATTTAACATCTTTGTTTCCTTTATTTTTCAACCTTAGCTTTGATTTGTGCATCCTATGAAGCTTCAAGTTTCAATGCAAGGCTTATTGACTATCGAGCTGATGGGTTGCCTAGTTGATGGACTCCTAAGCTGTTTAGACTGAGTTGATGAAAGCCAACCTATTGGAGTCGACATGGCATGTTGCTGACCTAAATTGTTGTGCTTCTAAACTATCAAGACTAGGTTGTTATGTAATCAAATTGTTGAGCTCGACCAGTAGAGCTCCCGGTAAGGCCTTTATCATTTAATTTTTTTTATGTAGTTTTAAATTCTATACATTTTAGTTCTTAGAAAATATTTTATTTTATAAATAGTAGAATAAAATAATATAAAAAATATGTTATATTATTTAATAAAGTATTATGGAATAGCTTTTTTAACAATATATAAGAATTTATTTAGATCTCGTAAACTATACATTAAATTGAAAATTATAATAATTAAATGTATTAAATTAGAATCATATATTGGTCATCCAGGCTAAATATAAGGTATGCCAATATCAAATATAATTATTAAATTTATCTGTTTCAGTTGAATTGGTTGAGGGTCGATCGTTTTTCTTTATTTTGTTCTCTTTCGATCATCCATTTCTTTCCGAGAACGCAATCTATTCCGATAGGTTGTTGACATGCAGAATTCGATGCTCAAGTTAAGAGGTCTCTTAGGATAGATCAAAATTATTTTACCTGCCTAAACGTCAATAATATATTTATAGGGCTTCTGACAGCCAAACACATTGAACCATTAACCCAATAATATTTGCTAATATACTTGCTAACTGTCCATAAATGACCATTAACTCTGATAGATATATTTGATATAGTTCAATATCAAATCGAATTAAAAAATTTTAATCTTCCACTAAAAAATAGAATATTAGGTTATTGTATCAATTAAAGATTTATGTTAAAATTATATTTTTATATGTTGTAATTATATTATATATTTTTCTTTTAAATAATACAATATAAAAAAAATTAATCTTTTAAATTATTTTTTAATTAATGTTAACAAACTAAAGTGGATTCAGAAACTCAAAATATTAATCCATTTTGCTAAATTAGTCTAGTTATGATTAATGAAATAAGTGAAGTTGATCCAGTTTTATATTTCATTAGAAAAGTATACTTTGAAACACACAAATATTTTACATTTGATATTATTATTTTTTTACTTTTTATTCTTTTTTTATTAAAAAATATAAAAGTTCAGTCTTTTGAAACCATTTTATTCTTGTAGTGTATGTGAGATAAATATACAAGTGTGTTATCCAATAATTGTTCATTTCATTAATTTGAGTTGTTATGTATACTGAAAAATGATATTTTGACATATTCTCTGCATAAGTTATCATTTAACTGTTTGTTTAGTTTTGAATGTATGATAAGAGAGAAAATGTTAACTCATAACTTGATAAAAAAGAATAATTTTTTTCTTTTGTTTCTATTTGATCTATACTTACCTATGATTATGAAGTAAGAGATTGATAACTCTAGAGAACATGTACATTTATCTATTGTTTTGTAAGAAAAACTAGGATTTTGTCTTCATCTAAATGCTATTTTTGATATTCAGGTTAATTTGTCTATCTATTAGTTAACCTCTTAAGATTTGTTGTTGAACAACTAAGACAGAAGCGGAGCCAAAAAAATCTTCAGAGGAAACATAATCTCCTATGAGTCCCAACTCTTCAGTTTCAATCCAATCTGATAAACCAGTGAGAAGAATAGGGTTTATCCCATGTTTCCTTCCCACTATCAAAAGATCAAAAGCACCATCATTCATAGCTTGAATCGCTGCAATCGTTTCTTCTCCATTTCTAACCACCACTTCTCTATACACCACTCTCTGATTAATCTCATTCTTAACCCAGAACCAAGTCACAATTCCATCATCAAGCTTCTTCTCGATTTCGTTGTACCCTACAAAGTTGTGAGTCAGAAACCTTATAACTGTCAGAGACACCTGAGGCCGACCAAGCATCTTATCTGCATAAACAAGAGCCTCTCTAGAATCTCCACCCCCAAGAAACAACACGGCAAATCGATATTTACTTCGTTGAAAACTGCCTAAGGTGTTACTGCTCTTAAGAAGACCCTTGTCAACGAAAATTGCCACCGAGCAAGGTGCATTGTCCAAGACTTGCGAATGCACATGGTTATGGACATTTCTGTTGAAAGGTAAGATGATCAAAGAAGCTTCTTCTTCTAGGGCAAGCTCGCATACATCTCGGAACATGGTCTTTTTTGGGGTGACAGCCGTGAAGAAATGAAACTTCATGTAGGGTTCTTTGAGTTGTTGATGACGTTCAAGCACGTCTATGGTGCTAGACCATTGATAATTGGGAGGCACTTGTTGCTTTTCATGATCTATGAACAAAGGGTTGACTCGACCTACGAGCTCACTCAGTCTAACAACTGAAATCGAAAAGGGGATGTTTTCGGTTGGATTAGAGATATCAAGTAGACGTGTGAGACCATGTATGTCATCCCGTTCAAAAATGCATAACACTATTCTGAACTCTTTGTCTGGAGGGTGATGTTGAATGGTTCTCCTTTGGTTCACCATGTATGGCTTTGTTGGATCATACAATATAGAGATCAAAGGACAAGAAATTGCTGTCAATGATAATGTCATAAATATCAACAATGAGAAGCCCGGGACCTTTACGAACTGTAATTAACCACAAGAATTGGATCAATAATTTACACAAGTGATTGAAATTAAGAAAAAGAAAAGAGTGTATAGTTTCTTACGCTTTGTTCCATATAATATACAAACAATACAAGTTCAGTTAGGCCTCTTAAGTTCAGGATGAGGCTGACGGTTAGTCCATCCCTGAATGGCATTCGAAAGAGATGCAAACTAATCCAAGTGGTAAAGAATTTCAAAAGGTAGCCAACAATGATCATGATAATCAATGGTGATAAGGCGGACCAACCAGAAGCAGTCATGGCATAGAAATCAGTATATGATCCAACCATAATATAGGAGAATGGTAGAAAGAAATCACCCAGAATTGCTGAGGTTTTCTTTTCAAGTGTTGCTCCCACATGAGGCCCATCTGGAATTACCAACCCTAAAAAGAATGGTCCAGTGGCAATGGCCATGCCCAAAAAGTCAGTTACGAAACCCATAACAAAAGCCCCTAGAAGCATCGCAACTACAAAGTATTCTTTCACTGGGTGCCCTTCAGCAGTATTCTTGTTGATCCTTATCATTGCAGGTCTAACAACAAATAAAAGGAACGTTATGACCAACGAAAGAGATAACATAAACCACACCGCGCTTATTATCCCAAATTCTCCGATGTCTGTTGCCTCAAACGCTAAGAAAATAAACAAACCAAATGTGTCACCAATTATTGCTATGGACAATGCTAATCGCCCAGCATCTGAATTTAGAAGGTTAAACTCTTCCAGGGTATGGTAGATAGTAAGGAATGATGATGTCCCCAAGTATGACGCAATTGATCCTAGTGACGAAACCTTTGCCAAATTTTCGTCCATGTTCTTTCTCATCGTTAGTGCCACAGCCAACACTGTCGTTGTCGGAATTACAATGCCAACAATTGCAGTAGATATATGCACTTTCCCTGTTCTTTTTAGAAGACCTAGATCTATCTTCACACCATAAATGAAAATAAAGTACACGAATCCCATTGTTCCAAGGTTGTTTATTAGGAACGTTGTTGTCTCGGTTGTCATGTGACTTTGGTACCATGTACTTCTCCCCAGAAGGGAAGGTCCAATGATGATTCCACCCTTATACATGAAAATTTTAACAACATATTCGATTAGATAGATAATCATAACAATAACTTTGTTTATAAGGATATATAATTGTCGTATAAATGTATTAAAATGAAGCTTACTATTAACTGAGATACGAAAAAAGGTTGTCTCAAGGGCTTAAGACAAAATCTGATAAAACGTGTCATGATGCTAATGACAGCGAGATTCAACATTATGAGTGTGAAGGAGTGAGAAAAAGGATTGTCAGTATAAAATATGCCTATAGAATGAGATTGAAATATTGAATGACAAACAATGGGGAAAGAAATTGTGGAATTGTCCTTTGTAGTAAGCTCAAGAGTTTGTTGTTTTTGCACGATCGTAGAAGGATTGAAGAGTTTCTGCCATCCATTGTACGCTTGTACCAAACGGTGTGCAGGGTAAACCCTTGTCATGCATGAACCTTTCTGAAAACCATGAAAAAACCAGAAGGAAAACTGAAGAGAAACGAATGAAAAAATTATCTCCCAAACGATAGTGGATATACGTTAAAGTAGGAGAACTAGTGTTCCCTCTTCATTCTATTTCAAAACCCTTTATTCTTATTCTGTGAAGCAAACATTACACATATAAATTTCTATTTAATGTCATCTAACTCTCGTATCAATATCATCTATTTTATTTTTATTAAACAAAAAATATAAAATAACATTTTATTTTGTGAAATTCAATTATATATATCGTATTAATTACTAGATTCATTAGATCTCTATAAATTTATAATAAAAAACAATGTCAAGACGATGTTTTTGACAAAACACACTAAAAGATTAAAAGCCTAAAATACAAAAGAAAACATACACAAGCTAAACATTATCGGTCTAAAGAAGAGACAAAGATCAAAAGAAATGTTTACTTGACTAAATGATACCATGAGCTAAAGCAATACTTCGTCCAACGATGAAGTTTTACTCAACACTTGATATCTTTAAAAGAAAAGCTTAATTGTCAAATAGTACTTTAACGGTAGAAAATCAAAAAACACTTTATTATTTTGAGCAAACATTAAATGACATTAAATGCTCAACGTTCAAAAACAACAAAAGTGATATCTGATGAGTGGATTGTACATCAAAATCCAATCAAATCAGCATAGGTAACAGAAAAGACATTCGTGAAATGTTCCTCCTTTAGAAAATAGTGACACACTAACTATGTAAAAAATTATATAAAACACCAACCAAGAATCTCTTATAAACAATATCAACTAATCTCACAAACACAAAAACATTATAAAACATAAAATCCTAAACAACTAATAAAAACTTTCAAAAACACTAAATAGGACATACGTGTTATGCATGTTTTTATCTTGTGTAGGACATTTGCTACAAATGTTCATCAATCTTATCTCATACGTATCAAAATAAACGTTGGAGAAAGAAGGACTAAACAAGTTATCAAAGGTTGTGCCAAAAGGACAAGGCAAAACTACTTTTGACAAATGATTTGAAAAACACGTTTGCTATCTCAAAAGACATCATCCTATGACTGGCGTGTACACCAATAGCCAAAAAAGAACATATCTCAAGACAAGCTTCGTTAAATGGTCATATTATCAAATCTCAAGACAAGTATCGTCATAATAACTATATCATCAAGGTGTATAAATAGATGGCAAGAAGAAAGAAGAAGATGATGATGAAGGGGACAGAAAAATATGAAGATATGAAGATATCTCATTATCCGTTGAGTAAGAAAATCTCTTTGAGCTATTATAGTTAAATTCCTAAAGTCAAGAGAAGAGCTCAAGAAAAGAAGAACACTTTCAACCTTCATCAGAACATCCACTAGAAGAGAGAAAAAATGGTGAAAGAGTGAAACACAGAAAAAGATCTGTCAAGCCTCAATGCAATATATACTTTTATTTGTAACAAAAGAGAAGAGAGAGAAAAAGAAAAAGAAAGGCATCGTTCAAGTGCTTCATTGTATTATTTGCTTACTTGTGTAAGATGAGAGAAAAAGAAGGATGAGAGAAACACCTGCAAGTGTTTAGACTATTTTACAAGAGTAATAGTCTAAACGACTTGTAAGCAATCGTTGATTGAAATTCTGGAGAGAACCAAAACACTTACAACTGAACTCTTTCTAAGTTGAGAAAATCTATGCGAGGTCATCTAGTACCAGGAGTGGTACGCATACTCAATTGATCTAGGCGAGGTCATCTAAAACACAAGTCCTTACATAGAGTATTCAAGGTTACACTCAATGAAAAGTATTGTACCTCACAAAGATCTATTTATCTCTCATTTGTTGATTCTTTTGGAGTTTGATTAATTGGGTATAAAAATTTGACAAAGTTCTAGTTTTTGTTATGCCTATCCTATTGATGTTGCTTCTCATAACAAGTCAAAATTTAATTTTGCTTATTGAACTTTTGGTGAAAAGAGTCATAGTTTTTCTAAAAGTGTTTGTATTTTTCTCTTATATGAATACTAGCCTTATCCCATATCTTGAATTATTTTTCTTTTTTTAGGCTATTTTAAAATTACACAAATGATGGAAAAAACCAGAAGAGTCAAGATAACTTGATTTCATAATGCTTTCGGTTTCATTAAAAGAATAGATTGTGATAGTAAAATGTAGGAGGAAGAATATAGGGTAGAAACACGAGGGCCCAAAATATAAATTCCAGGACAGTTGTAGGGCCCATAATTGCAATCAACAGTAGGCCCAAGAAGAATGAATTTTCGGGAAAGCATTAGAGGAATTGAATATGGTGCAGCTCAACTTTAGCCGCCAAGTGTCAGGGTAAAGAATTAATTGAAACCCAGCCCAGTGGAGCCCATTTTCCTAATCATAATAAATTTATAACACACGTATGAAAAATTTTATACCCATATCTGTTTTTTGTGAATATTCCATTTGTAATCATAAAGATATGGTGAAAATTTATAACACACGTATGAAAAATTTTATACCCATATCTGTTTTTTGTGAATATTCCATTTGTAATCATAAAGATATGGTGAAAATGATTTTGACGTGTGAGTATCCCATTTTTTTTTATCAAGAACAAACAATAATATATATCAATTAATTATTAATAATTTGTATTGAAGTTTTCATAGATGTTAAATAGGTTTCATTTTTATGTACGTTTTTAAGTGTTAATACAAATACTATAGGATTTAGTTTCATCACACAAAAATTAGATAAAAAAATATATATTCATTATATAAATTGATTTAAAAACCATTTGAAAATTAAAAGTTATTAATATGTAAATTGAGTTATATTGTCATTAGATAAATTTCTGAAATAGTTGTTGAATTATACTCCAAAGAAAGTGCTTAGGTACTTTGATGTTATATTTTAATTAGTTTCTGACTATTTTAATGACTACTTTTTTAACTTAGAAATTTTAGTTTTATAAACAATTTTTATTTTTAATGCTGAAACAACTCTCAACATAAAAATTAATTTTTCATAGATTCTATTGTTAAAAATTAAAGGAAAACACTTTTAAAAATTGATGGTTTTCAAAATAACTTATTTCTTTTATAAAGGAACTTTAATTATGGGTTACTGGTTTCTTTAATTTGTTTTCAAAGTAAGCAATGTCAATTGATTTAATATGCTATTTTCCATATATTTTGAATAAATGTTATGACAACTAATTATTTAATTTGTAATATTTTATTAAATGTACAGAGTTTTAAGTATTAATTTATGATTATCTTACGGTTGTTTGGATAAATTTTTTTATAAGATTCTGTAAGTGAAATCAATTTGTGTGCTCCCTTTTTGGAAAACTTAGATAAGAAAACGTTTATAAAGATCAATTAAGTATATAAATTGATTTAAGTTTATAAGATTTTAAATGTATTTATTTTCTATAAGTTCATGGCCTAAAGTTTCCTTATGCTTCAAACTCCTAGCATCATAGACGAAGCTATAAATAAATAGAGGAGGGCTAGCATAAAGTTTCTCATTTGATAAACACATGCTATTGAATTTCATGTGAAATATTTATAGTTATATATTTAAAAACATTAATTAAATCAGTAAATAGTTAAAATGCATGTCATTAAAAAATCTAAATCAACTTTATGCTTAAAATTTCTAACCATTTTTCTAAACAAATATTTATCTAAAAAATAGCATAATAAGTATTGTTCTAACATTTTGAATAAAAAATAAACTAAAAGAAATAAGTAAACTGCATTTTGTTTTTTATGATATATGCAAGTTAACATTTATCAATGTCTCCTACCTAACAAAATGTAAATAAATTATATTATTTTTTACTTTTACTTGAATGTTATACAGTAAAAATATTGAGTTAAGATATAACCTATGTGGTCAAGTTAAGATTTTTATATTGTAAGATTTCAGCTAAGATGATATAAAATTTAAAACATTGAATTATAAAATAATATAGTTTTCTCTTGAAAATACTAATTATTAAATAAAATGTTAATTAAAGTATGACTCTTATTTTTAGTAAAATAAAAAATTATAAAAAATAATATTATCAACTTAATTTTTAATATATAAATAAATATAATATAAAGTCAATTTTTACTTGTAAGAATAGTCAAACTTACTTTTTAATAAATCACATCAATATTTGTGTATATGAACATTTCCAAGCCTAATTAAACTTAAAACTTTGTGTTTTTATAGATATAAGTGAGATTTGAGTTGTTGGAATTAAATAAAATAGATGGTGTATTGTATTAATTAGGTTTAAAAGATTGAGGCATTGATGGAGGAAAATGAGTAATTTTCACCAAGCACAATCATTCTGGTCTGCCACTCTCTCCCACTCCCATACTTCAATGAACAAATTAATAAGTTAGCTGTTCTTAAAAAAATACATCACCATCTTCAATTCAATGTACACTACCAAAACTCACCATCACTTCATCAATTTTTTCATTTCAATTTATTCACATTAAACTACTGCATTTTATCACTTTTCATTTTTAAATTTAATTGTCAATATTTCTACTAAATTATCACATTTTTCACCCATGTCTTTATGAAGCATGGCTATAAATGACCTTCATTAATACTCCTCTCAGTTTAGTACTTTTAAAAATGTTTTAATTTTTTGTTTCATATTATGTCCCTAAACATGATTAAGAAGAAATTCATTACAAAGAACCTAAAAAATAATTAGGTGTAGTAGTGGTTTTTTAAAAAAATAACACTAGATTCTTATATTATTTTAAAAGTCATATTATAAATAATTTTTTTTATTAATTCAATTTCGTTTTATAAGAATTTATATTTCTATTACTTTTTTTAAAAAAATTTCTTTGTTTGATATGAGTTTTTTATGTTTATATTGTGTATATATATATATATATATATATATATATATATATATATATATATATATATATATATATATATAAAATTGGTTATATAATAAATATTTTATTAATATTTATGTTGATTGTATTTTTAATATAGTGAATTATATGTTAATTCATATGAGATAATTTAAACAAATATAATTTTCACTTTTTTTATTTTCTATTTTCCATTCTCTAATTGAAAAAAAGTATTAGGGTAACGGCAAGACTGAAAAGTCTATTTTATTATATGAAACTGAACTTAACCCTAACCCATTTCTTTTACGTGAAAAAACTATATGTTTTAAAATAAGAGAAAATATGTTATATATAAATAAGTTTGATGAGAGAAATGTAATATTTGAAAAGGCAGACGCCATAGAAACAATGAAAGTTTGGAGATTTATTATATTAAAGTTTGTTGTTTTGTCCCCATTTAACAAGACACTTCCTGTGCCCTAAAGTTGAATCAAAACCTCTCAAATTCCAAACAACACTTCAATATTTTATTGCATCCAATCGCATATAATGGCCAACCAGATCATTTCCATTGCATGCATATTATATATATATATATATATATATATATATATATATAATATGAAAGATTGCCCCATGAGAAGGTCAAACATAGCATCATCGTCTATGGGAACTCAACTTGCATGAACTGAATTATTAGAAAGGAATGATTTAGGAGTGAAAAGATTGATTAAGAATAGAAAGAACATTAGAACATATTTACAGTGATTGAAAAAGAATGAATTGAATGGCTCATCTTTTTGCTTTATGATTAACTGTAAGATATAAGGTTAATATTGTAGACAATTTTCTTAATTAAGCATGTTAATGATGATTCAATTTTGGTTAAATTAATTTTATAATATCCAAAATACTTTTTATCCTTGTAAACAAGCTATTTACACATATTTTATTTATGTACGTCATCACCTCAAAATAAATTCAATGATATATAGAGAGAGATGAAAGAAAAACTCAAATATCAATTTTTGTAATAATATTTAAAATATAAAATATACTCTTCTCACATTTTAGATACTGGCACAGTAAAATATTCTATTGATGTTCGTATTTTTTTTCTTTAATTTATTTTCTTGTTGCATCATATGATACAAGATTTTTTTTTTTCTCTTTGTATTTTATGAAACCATATTGTATGAATAAAAATCTTATTTGCGTTAAATAAGTAATAAAAAGTTTCATTGATATATTTAAAATTATTTGTATGTTCTATTATTTATAAATTCCGATTGAATTCCATTATTCAACTGTTGCTAAAGCATTTTGGTCACTCTGAAAACCATAATAGATTAGCTTTTATAAAAAGAATTTTTCTTTTTCTGTTTTTCCTAATAAATGAGAAATAAGTATGAGATTGGAATTATTAATTAAGAATAACTACAATTTTTGTTATAATATTATCTACCAATTACATGATAACACATAAATAATATTAAAATATTATAAATAAAATGTCAAAATATCATTATTTTTAAATTAAATAAGTCTTTAATGCAAAAAATGATCTTAAGCTAAAGTTTGTTGGCAGGAATTATATGGATGGACGTAGGAGATTGAAGGGTAACTGGTTGTTGTTCTTGTAAGTTTACTTTTAGTGGAAATTTAATGATGAAGATTATGAAAATGTTGATTATGTAGCAGAAAAGAGAGTGATGAGACCGAAGGCCTGAACCAAGTTGCAAAACAAGTCAACATCAACAGTGTAATTTATAATTGATGCAAAAGTTTCTGCAGAAGTTGCAGTTGAATTTCATAGAAACCCTAGACACATAGCTTTCTAGTTCCAAGGTAAAAAAAAAAAAAAAAAAAAAAAAAAAAAAAAAAAAACACATACTAGGGTTTGGCTTTAGGCCAGAAAGAGAAAGACTGCTACCCTCAGAACTCGCCATTAAAAATCGAACTAACTCATTACTCTTCAATAAACCTTTTCACAGGAAAAATATAAATAAAATAATTGAAAAGCAATAATTCAGACCCTTCTTCTCTGCTGTTCAGAACAACTCGTATCTTTCTTGTGTATAATACTTATCAGTCAACAGGTCAAGCTTCAGAGAGTAACTGCCTTCAAAATATGCCTTACGAACTTTGTAGCAGAATAGGTCCTTCTGAAGAAAAGCCTACAAATTCTAGATCACTCAACAGGCCTCATACAATTAATGGCATCCAAGCTAATATATATTATTATTACTGTATTACTGCATAGTAGTAAGACTGTGAAACTATGATATAAATATAGAATCAGGAAAAAATAAAGACAATTTATGTTATAATATTCAAGATTTTTAAATATTATATGCAATTATAATTTTGACTACAGCATCCAAATGTTTTGAATCCTGTGATGGTATTGTCTGCAAGTTTTTCCTATCAAGAGAAGTTTGAAACGTTCTAACTAAACCTTAAAGAAATTGAAGGATTTTGTTACAGCACCAAAGAGATAGATAGAGAGGTAGAGAAGAAAAGGAAAAAGAAAACATTTTCTCGATGACAATCCAAAATCCCTTAAATTTTCAAGGGTAGCATACAATTTCTCAAAAGAATTTGCATCACTTGATAGATCTCCAGGCCAATATGCAGATTTTGATGTTCATTTAGCAGAAGCCCTTCATTTTCCTTGAAAAAAGCACATCTGACAAGAAACTGTGAGCATTGAACAGAACGGCTATGCAAACATATATGGACTCAACCAGACTAAAACGCTTTTTTGAATCCACAATATTGTAAGAAATTATGGATAAATACAGATAGAACTGCATCAGGAAAATAAAAAGTAGTTAAAATCTAAAAAATTGAACTTCAACTCCTGATGACAATTTAAAACCATGCAGCAAATTCTGCTTGAAGAACTTCTATCTGTCTTTAAGATGCATACAACAACGTTTGAGAATTTAGTGCAGATAATTAGCAAATTCTTTTCTGCAAGCGAGTTCTTCCACAGCACGAGAAAACGAGGCAAGCTTTTGAAAAAGTTCAGCAATGAAGGAAAACAAAACAAAGCCAAAACTTCAAACGACAAACACAAACAACTAAAAAGTACAAAGCATTTGTTTTGAACTAAATAGATAAAAACAAAGGAAATTAAGTAGGAAAAACAAAGAAACAACATGCATGAAGTTATAAAACCTGAGATAGGAGGAATAATAATAAATAAAAAAAAAAACCTTTGCAGGAGATAAAAGTTGAGTAAAAATACATAAAAAGAAAAGAGGTGGTTAAGGTAAAATTCGTACACTCCGAATCGTCATCATATTTTTGAAGATCTTGAGTTCAGAACCGCTATGATCAGAACCTACAAATCAAGTAACATTCAGAAAGAGAGTGAGGAAAAGAATCATAGATAGAGAATAGTTTTGAGTGACTCTTCTCTTGCAACAACAACATGCATCTTTGAAGATGTATATACAGTAAGAAGAAGCCGTGAAACTCAGGATAGATAGCGCCAAAAACACGATGATGTGAAAAATCATGGCGCTATCCCTCCTGAGCTTTACAGATTCTTCAGTACTCTCTCAGCTACGCTTTTCTTTTTTTTTCTCAGAAGGAAGAGTGAGAAATTTTAGGAGAGATAATGAAATGGAAGAAGGTGTTGATGTTTGAGGAGGTAGACTGAATGGTGGAGAGGGGAATTTATAGGAGAGAAAGAAGGAACGTGGCAATTGAAATGTGAAGATTTTGGAAAAAGGTGAAAGGGTTCTTACTTTTGCACCAGAAATGAGAAAGTAGCAGCAAAATTAGACTGGTGAATGCAGCATGCCATGGTTGATGGTTCCACATGCTTTTGTGGCTGATTTAGTGACCAAACAACTTTTCTTTTTTTAATATCTTTTGTCGAAAAAGGTTATCGCATAAACTATATTTTAATATCTGCTACGTATTCTTAACCTTGTACGTTGCCGACTACGTATTTTTCTCAGAAAAAGACATGTAGCTACAGAGAAAAGGGGTGAAGTGGATTGGAATATAAAATAATAAGGTATAAAAGGAATATTGGAAAGTCTTTTATGTTGCATTTGACTTCTCTTTTTTTTTTTATTTTAAGGAGAATGTTTTGAAAATGCTACCTCATCATTATATTTATTGATGTTTTTATTTTGTTTCTCCGTAAAAGGATAAGATAAAGAGATAGGCTATATACGTGTCAATCCTTATTAAGAAAAATTAATATATTAAGAACTAATATTTATTGTTTAAAACATCATTATTTTTAATATTGATTTTTACAATTTTTGAAAAATCTCTGTCTATGTTCATTAGTTAGTGAATTCGTCAAAAACCCTCCTTGTACAAAAATAGTGTCTAAGAAAAAAATAACTTAACGAATAATTTTTTTTTTCATATTGGGGAAAGTAATTTTTAAAATGAGTTAAATATATTTAAAAAATTAGGGGAAACCATGGTCCACCGTATCACTTCCTTCCCTACTACAAATTACAATCCTTTACATCTTTTAAATATATTTTAGGAATGATGATAATAAATGTTTAACATATTTATTTAAAATGTTCTTGTTACTTATTAAAAACTATTAAAATGTAAAGAAAATATATTAAATAAATTGTAAGACTTGTATAATTACAATAGTTATGTAGTAACGTAACTGAACAATTATAGTGTGCTTAAAATAACATATCAAAATATAATAAAATAGGACAATTATATAACTTCACATTGATTTAATATTTTGTACTAAATCTTATACAAAACATTTAAATCTTTTAAACATAAACCACTTTATTTTAAAAGTGATTTAAATTAAAATCAGTTCTGTAAACTTTAAAGTTATAAAACTAGATCACAATTTTATTAATTTTTTTTTTATAGTCAATCACTCTTTATTGTAGGAGTAATATTCCTAATTATAAGCACAACTCTATCAAGTTTTAACATAAATTAAAAATTAAGAAAGTATATTTATTTATTATATAATTCTTCTTGATAAGATAAGTGTTTAATCATTATTTAACAATAAAATATTTATCTCAAAATATAATCAGTAAAATAAAAATAACTTTTTTTACAAGATACAACTTCACAAGCCCTATCAATAACATCCTTCATGTCATTGGCCAAACAAACACAAATAAGTGGCCTCATTTATAACCACAAAAATAAAGAGAATTTTGATATAAGAATAAATGAGTTTTTTACACATGCAACGGTAATATTTTTGTTTTTTTAAAGAAAAATAGTTCAAGTTGTGGAAGATTCTCTTTCACATAACTATCATATATAAATATAGTTGCAGAAAGATGACATTGCTCATTGATGATAAAAGTTCGGTTAATGTCACTTATTGGCTGCTCGTGCTTTCTGGTTTCGGTTGATTATTGGGTTTTTTTTGGCATGCATGCTAACAAAACTATTGGCAGAGTGGTTCACGAGATGTAGAACACTTGCATCAATCTTTCAAAATTTGAATCTTTGAATGTTAAGAATATAATTAATGGTACGATAATACACTTTTACATTCATTTGATACAGAATATAAGTATAAAATAGTTATAAAATTATATTTTTTCAAGAAAGAATAGAGTAAAAAGTAAAAAAAAAATAATATCAAATGAATGTAAAAAAATTAAGTGTGTCAAAGAATATTGGGTTTAAAGTTTTTTTTTTTTTGCTTTAAATTATTCACATAATAAACTTATATATGTTTTTAATTATAATGAATTTATTGTAATATGTTATTGTACTGTTGAAAGAAATATAAGCATAGAAGATTTGTATAACTGTTACTAAAATTAAAATTGTCTGTAATCTTTAATAAAATGTTTCTATTAATAATTTGATGAAATATATTAGTACTGTGTTGTTGTAGAAAATTAAAGAATATACAGTTAAATTTTAATTGGAATACAATTATCAATAAGAAAAGGATTATTCAAATTCAACTCAAATGTTATCAAAATGATTCTTTTATATTTAAAATTGAATTTGAATTGCCCAGGATCTGGGAAGAAAAAATTATCTTTTAAGATTTAAATAACTACATTTATTTGTGTAAGACTTCAAACTTTATTATTATTATTTAATAATAATAATAATAATAATAATAATAATAATTCTGCAGTCAATGATTTCTAATTTATGTAAAAAAGAAAGAGGTTTTACAGAAATAAATTATCCAATGTGGGACTTCTAATATTTGAAAAAGAAAAAGAAGGAAAGAATGTGATATTGGCGTTTACAAAAGGTTATATAACTTATTTCAAAATTGCTTTTCATCATAAAAGTTTGATTTAATTATTTTAAAAACAAAAAAAAATAAAATTATATATGATGATGAAGTAGACACCTTCATCATAACCCTAATAGGAGGTGGAAATAAGTTTTGGGAGTACCTTCTATAGTTGGGCAATATTTCAACATTCCCTGGATATCATAGTTCAATTTAATAATCAAAAGGATATTTAAATAAGTTTAAAAAATGTTATTTTTGGTTTTGATTATCAACGAGCATAAAATTTTAAATTATACTTCGGTGATAGGAAAATTAAAGCATTGAAATCATAAATAAATAATAAAAAAAATTGGCTTTGATTGTTAAAGTAATTAAAATATATTATTTATTGATTTAAAAGAAATTAAAAAAAACTATTTAATTTTAAAAATATTAGACTTTACTTATTATTAGACTAATATTTTTACAATTAAATAATATTTTTAAATAAAAAATATTAATATAAAGGTTCGATTATTATCAAAATCAAAATTTAATATTCTTAAAATTAAATAATATTTTAAATAAAAATATTATTAAACTTCAGTTATTACTAAAATTGAAACGTGATATCTTTTATACTATAATTAGATCATACAGAAGTTTAATATAGAGATTTTTTTAAATGGTTTTTTTTTTCTATCTACATATTAAACATGTACAAAATCAAACAAAACCAATACATTAAATTTATCACACCCAACATTAATCAGAATTTAGATACAATAATATGTTATTTATAACGAGTAAATGTGTTAAATATTATTTTACATTTGTATTATATATTTTGTACAAACTATTTTTATATGTTTAATAAACTTATCAAGAATTGGGGTAAGACTCTTGAATTTCAATACGAAACACAATAATTTCAATTAATATATAAAAAGACAAAGTGGAAAGTATTTGATTTAATGTAAATAATATTGTTTTCCAACTAGTTGTTATATCTCAAAATGATGGATTATAATTACAAGTCAACAAACTACACTTACGTAGTAATATAAAGGACAAAATATATTTGTTTTTCTCGTTCAAAGCATTTGGTGATGTATGCTTAGATGACATCAAGCTTATTATTACTAACATCAAACATATACTTGAACACGACATTTATTTGATATAAGTAACTAAAGAAATCAATTAAATTTAAAAAATGGTTGAGAGGCTTACATAGTTCATAACTGAATAAGGGTAATATTAAATTTGTCCCCAACACAAGCTTTAAGACATATTGCTTATGCTAATACAATGGGATGTCAATGTCTCTCCCAGATATATCACAATCATATGGAACCTGTATCAACTCATCGCTTATGATGTTAGCAAGCTGGTGTAATGCACCAAGAGGTAGACTACCACATACAAGTTACTTTTTTTATCTTAGCATCTTAACAAAAGTATGAAAAATGAATTATAAACAAACACATTAAATTGTTGAGTTTCCTAACAAGAAAAAGTACTTCCTTCCTTTACTCTTAAACATCATTTTCATCCTAGGCATAAAAACACAATCATAAAAAAGCAAGACACGAGAGAAAATGGCAACAGAGAAAGAAAAATGTACCAACAACGAACAAAAAGATACAAACATCACAAAAACACACAAAAAATGACGAGAATAGCTCACCACGGCATCAGAGACAATAGAGAATGGAGGTCCTTTAGAACTCTTGTGCAAGATGGCGATGGACAGTGGTGATGGCTTTGACCACACGACAACGTAGGAATGATGGTGTTCAGTGGCAAAAGGAGGCAACGAAGGGTGCAAGCTGGTTCGCAGAGGAGGAAGGTAGAAGAAAACTATAGAGATGAAGTGACCACCTCTAAATCTTTCATGAAGTTTAACCCTAGAATAACCTTTAGGCCTTGGTTCTTAAAAAAATCAAAACCTAAAGGCTGATATGTTTCGATTATTTGTAAAATTGCTACTAAAATAATAAAAAAATTATAAAATTTAATGACAATTTTGAAATTTTCTTTAATATTTAGGCTTTGATTCCTTAGAAACTAAAGATATAACCTATATAGGCGGGGGAATCGAAACATAAATACCATATATGCTTTAATTCCTAAGGAACAAAAGCTTAAAAGTACACAAAAATTTCAAAATTGCCACCTAGTTTTGTATGGTTCATTTCATAAACTCAGTATATAAGACAATTTTAAATGGTAAAATTGCACTAATGTTTGTTTCTCTTTAGTTTATGTAAGGTTTTTGTTAAAGTTAAATAACAATATTAATTTTAAATAGTTAAATCTTATGGATCTAAGTTTAGATAAGAGAATGTTCAAGTTTAAAGTCTCACGAAGTTGTTGATGATCCTCTAAATTTTTAATTTATTTTAATTATCTAAAATTTGAAAATAGTTGAAGGAAGTAACAATATGAGTATTAAGTTAATCAATCAAAATTTTTATTTTAGTAATTAATTTATTCTTCATTAAAATTTCAATCTCACATCTTTCTTTTAGTGTTTATGCCTCGGTTCAGAACCGAGACCAAAAGTCTATCATTTTTTGTCTCGTTTGAATATGTCTCGGTTTAAGAATCGTTGTCTATGACGAAAAGAATCGATGTCATTTTTTCTTACTGCATTAATGTTGTATGAAAAGATGGTATAAGATTTGATATTTATGACTTACTTGAAACTTATGGGTTTATGAAAAATATAAAGATGTGTTAAAGCATGTTACCTCGTCATTAAATTAATAATTGGTATTTGTATGAAGATTGTACTAATAATATTAGCATGTACTTCATAAAACTAATGGATTATTTATTTTATATATATATATATATATATATATATTATGATATTTACCAATCATTTTAAAATTTATTATTTGTAATTTTTAGAAAAGATGAAAAATATTTAAGTTATTACAAAAATGTAGTTAATTTTTACTTTTTTTTAATGTATTGTAAGTTTTAATTTTAAAAAAATTATAAATTAAAAGCTCACATTTAAATAAATTATAATATAATATGATAAACTAATAGAAGTACATGTACTTTTCAGTTGAAGTTAAAGTATCATGTACAAATTAAAAGTATTAAAGTTCTTTTTGGTATGACATTTGCATTCCTTTAGAAAAGTGAACTTCAAAAATCCTATCTATGATTGGCATATTCATATTAGATTTTAGGGTTAAATATGTTTTTAGTCTCTATATTTTTGAGCGATTTTGGTTTTAGTCCATTTTCAAATTAAGGTACAATTTAGTCCTTCAACTTTAGAAAACTCTGGTTTTAGTTCTTTTTACCAAATATTTTTAACTTTATTTGCTGTTTTAAACGCGTTTCTCAGTTAACATTGAAGTAAAAATGTGTCAAACAGTGTAAACAATCCAAATGCTATAATGAAAGGTGTTTGAAACACCAAATAAAGTTAAAAAAATTTGATAAAAATTACTAAAACCAGAGTTTTCTAAAGTTGAAGGACTAAATTGTACCTTAGTTTGAAAATGGACTAAAACCAAAATCGACCAAAAGTATAGGGACTAAAAACATATTTATCCCTATATTTTATCCTTATTTTGCCATAAACATAAAAAGAAATTAGTTAACGCAAATCATAGTAAAACTGGGAAAGAAATTCTAAGGTTGTAGCGAATATTCTGTTAGTTTTTTTTATCTGATTAAACATGAAAGAATATATAAACATGTGCTTAGGTTCTTTCTAAAGAAAGAACTAGAAGGAAAGAAATGATTACATGTGTATACGGTTCTTCAAAACATAATGATGTTTAAAGAAGAATATCTCTGTCATTCAAGGAAGAAATTCTCTTCTAGATTTACTTATATTCTTATCATAAAGTTTCTGTCTCCATGATAACTTTCTTGCACATTCACTTCAAGGAAAATAAAGAATGGAAAATATATAGCTTAGAAATTGCATCATAATCCAAAAAATTGGATTATTTCGAAAATTTCTATACAATTAATTATTTTCATAATTAGTTTTAATTAGAATAATTTTTTTAAAGAAGTTGTCTGAAAAATATATTTAAATTTTTTAGATATAATTAATAAGATTTTGAATGTAAGGACAATAAGATTTTTGTTTTGTTTCAAACATAGAAGAAGAAAGAGTTTTCCAATCTTAGCATGCTAAGAAAAATTTCAGCATTATTTAGTTTAAATTTTAATTTCTTGAAATTATAGGAATTTGGTTGTTGTTTGTATTTTAGGTTATATAAATATATTTATCTTTTCCTACTAATAGCTAATGCAGAATTCGAATATTAATCTTTTAATTTATTTAGTTTTATTAGTAGTTTTTGGGTACATTTTGCAGTTATTTATTAAACATATTTTTGTTGTAGCACTAAGAATTGAGGGGAGTGCTAGCAGAATCTTAAACACAATCTATATAGGGCTCTATTCATCATGCAAGTTAGGACTGAAAGAAGTACTGATATATATATATAAATGATAACATATTAATCAAGATTATTATGTCATGATTATTACTTATGAAGCATTAGAGTCTTAATGTAAACCCCACAGAGATAGTGAGATTAGACCTTTGGCCACTAATGTAATGACAAGATGTTTTATCTTAACAGAATTAGTAAACGAATCAATCGTAAAAAATAAAATATTTTTTATAAAGTTATATTAGAGAGCCATAAACATACCAGAAACATAGAAGTATTATCTATTGGATTTTCAGTGTTGTGTTCATCCACCATTAAGTATATTTTTTATTTTTAGTTTTGATATAAAATTAAAATTTATTCATTTCTCAATTTTTAATACAGTTTCAAACTTTAATATAATTTAGTTTGAATTTAAAAAATAAATTAATTTATTTTTTTTAATTGAATTAAGTAATTCTTTATATATAAAATGATATTTTGATATATTTTAACTAAAATACTAACGTAAAATATTATATAATATATAAAAGTATTTAACATAATGAAATTAAAATTAAATTAAAGTGATTATTTTTAATAATTTTTTAAATTTAAAAATCAAAATATATTAAAATTTAAAAATTACAAATATAAATTAACTTTTAAAAATTTCCACTATAAAATAAAATACTTTTAAAATAAGGACATACGGTGATGGCTTCTAATCTCCAACCAACCATCATGTCCAAAACAACGAAAAAAAAAAAGCTACATGGATAAGGGGTAGTTTTGGAATATTGTCGTTAAGATTTTTCATCTCATCTCTTTTTGTTATTGAGATGAACTTATGCATTGAGATCCAATTTTTCTAATCAAAATCATCAATATTTCGTCGTCATTATTGAAGCACAACAATCGTAATTAAGGTCAAACATATGTATGCATCTCCAATACATAATCGTAATTAATGTCTTAAGCTTAAGATATCAATTTTATTAAAAGAACTTATTAAAATATACTAATCATTTTTAAATACAACTCTACTTTATCGAAATACTTTTTTCTTATTTAACAAAAAATGTAGTTACATTAAACTACAACAAGTTAAACAAAAATACCAATAGTTGGGTACATGTAATTCTTATATGTGTTTATTAAAAGAAAAATAATAATAATTAATTTAAAGGAATTTCTAAAAAAATTTAAATTTATAAAAAAAAAGTAAGAAGTAAAAGTTTCTCTTATATAATAATTTCTTTGACAAATATATATGACAACTACAAAAACTTAAATATCTTTTAAGTCATAATTTATTAGTGAAATTAAAAAAGTTAATAATTAAAAATTTTCTACTAAATATAATTTTATATTTAATAAAAATAAGCCAATATTCATGATAATGAATGAAATATGTAAGTGTGTTGGGAATGAAACTATGAGTTAAAGTTTTACATTGAATAGAAATAAGAAACTATAACATTATATAAAAACTCATTAATTTATAGCTTTCAGGTTTTTGGTAGAAAATGTTGTCAATTCCTTATATAGTTATCTTGTTTTTTATTAATATTGTGTCTTCTATTGAACGTCTTCGTCGATAGACCTAACAATAACAATATATATATTGTTTTATTCATTAGAAACCTAATTTTTTTAGTTTTTTTTTTCTTTTATCAAATAAGAAAATAAAACTTATTTTCTGTATGCATTTTATCTTTACACTTTTATATTGTTGAATCAACAAGACAGAAACTTAAATGGAAAAAAAGAAAATTGATGTGGAGAACATAAGAAAAGAGTTAATGTTTTGTAGTAATGTTTGTCGAAACAAAAGTATGTTATATGTCAATACCTTCTTTGCTGTTTCAACATTGTTTCTTTTGCAATATTACTTTTCCTTTAGTCACACTCAATCTCTCTTTTTCTTTACCTGAATCTTCAATTATATGTAAGAATCTTTCTTCCTCATCTTCTTCTCTTATAATAATAATAATAATAATAATAATAAAATTAAATAAAAAAAATATCATTTTTTTTTTCTGGCTAGCATGCTTTAGGTCCTTAGCTATGGCTACTTTCATGGAACTAACAACTGAAAGTATATTAAACAAATATAGGTAGAAATTATATCATCTTTAATAGCTAAAATGTAATGAGAGGGATCTAATTAATACTAACATGACTTTATTAAAGAAACTAAATTATGCCTGGTTCATAAATAAATTATCCTAGAAATGTCAAAATAAGTTTTAAATAGAAAACTAATCTCACTTATCACAAATTTGAGTTAAATTAGATTAAAAAAAAAATTCAATTTTTTAAAAACGATTTAAATTGAATTTAATTCATTTAAACTGTGAATAAAATAAATTTAAACTAAATTAAAAGTGAATTAAGCCATAATTTATCAACAATAAGTTTTTATTAATTGTTTACATTTTTTTATAAGTAAGTTATTCTATTATTAAAAAGATAAATTTAATTTTATTGTATCACAATAAATATATAAAATAAATCATATATGTTAGTCTATCGAATAACTTATCATTGATAAGTCAAATTAAATTATAAAATGTTTTACTTAAAAAAAATAAGTTAAACTATTTACTTTTAGTGAAATCCGTAATAAAATCACTTATATAAGTCATATTAACTCACTTTAATATTTCATTTCATATATATATATATATATTAAAAAATTGATAAACTTAAGGAAATATGAAACATCTAAACAAAATTAATAAAGTAAAATATCAATAATTAAGATAATGAGAAAATATGTTTTGTATTCAAGATATTATTCTTCATTAATGAAAAATAGATAACATTTTATGTGTTATTTAATATTAATGAACAGTATTTAAAATAGTTTTAAAGACAAAGTGGGATGAAATGCATTATTGACAGCACTATGTTGGTAGGTGTGCATAGCAATTGATTTGAGATAAAGAGGCCAAACCTCACGATGCCCACCACATTAATTCTCCAAAAATATCTCACATTTATACACTTATGTATGAAAAAAAATAAAATTCTTTGTATGTTATTCTTACAAAAAATAAAACTCTATTTTTTACCTAGTTTTTAGAACTTTACTAAAATATTTATCATTTAGAACTTTAAAATATTATAAAGTTCACAACTTCTATCCTAGTTTTTTGCTGTGTGATATGTACACTATGTTCTTTTTTTCAAAATTTTCATCCATAATTTTGATTATTTATTTTCTTTTTCGCAATTTCAGTGTTGGAATTTCTAAACAAATTTAAGTTTGGTTAGATTATCTATCTTTAATAAACTTTATATATTTTTTGGTTTAGTTAAATTCTCACCAAAAAAATGAATTAAATAAAAATAATACATATTTTTTTTCTTTCTAAACAAAGAGGGAAACATATATAAAATTGATAATTGGACCAAAATTAAGAACTATTTAAAATTTTAAAATTTAAAATCGGGAGACCGAAATCACAAATAATAAAAGCTTAAAGAGAGACCAATATTACAATGTAACCTAATTAAATTACTATTTATAGAAAAAAAAACACGTAAATTTTTCGTCAATCTAGTTCAGAGTATATAGTTTTAGATCACATAATTGAGTTTAGTGAAAAAAAAATATTTTTTTGTAGAATGACGAATTAAAATATTCAATGAAAGAATATATTTTATGTTTATGTTTGATGGTATTTTTAAGAAAAGTGTCTCTCAAAAAGAAATTGTAAAAGGAAAAATTAAAGTGACGACGCAGCTTGTGCCCTACAATTTGAAACCACTTGTATGGTATATAAAGATGTGACAGGCTTATCGCTTCTTAGTATTTATTTGTATTGCGATTAAATGAATAATTATAAATTTTGTTTGAAAAGAATAAAACTAAATTCTACTCAAATCTAATTCCATTTACAGATTTTGTTTGATAAGTACACAAAATATATAGGAGGAGGTAAGAAATATGTGTATCATCCATGTTTGTATTAAATAACACTTCTGTTAATTATATACTAGATGATTGATATATAGATAGGGTTAAGAAAAATAACTGATGTATATTATATTGTAGTTAATTATATTATATTTTTTATTATATAAGTTAAATATACCGTTTTATGGTTTAGTTTTTAAAAATTGAACTTAAGAAATTTTCGGTTGAGTTAACTATAATTAAGTGAACTGTGTTTTTAAGGAAAATAATTATTAATTTATTATTCTTTAAATTAAGGACATAATTTAATTATTTCTTAATTAATCCATACATTTATACACTAAATAAATTACAGGATAAGATTATTATTTCTTTCGTAAATAATCATGATAACCATCAATTATCAAATATAAGTAAATTAAACATAAAGATAAATAATGATGAATTAATTAAGGGGTTAATTTTCTAATAAATAAGGGGTCTGTTAACTTGGCTATTTTTCAGTTGGTACATTTTAGCAATATGTACAAGTTTTATTAGACAAAAATACCCTAATATATAATGGATTTTAAGTTTTAAGGTTAAAGGTATTTTAATAATTTTCATTCTTAAAACTAAAAAAAAGAAACCCCAAACCCTTCCTCACCTCTCTCATTCCTCTAAACCCTTTCTCTTTCATCTCTCTCACTCCAACATTTTCTCTGTTATCCCTACACCAGTACCAACTGAAAAAAATACTACTGTTAAACAATTTGTTTTTGTAAAGAGTTGAGTCATTGGTATATTCACCTTCAGGGAAAAGGTTCATTCAAGATTTCTTCAATTTCATCATCTTCATTAACCTCTCTAATTTCATCATCTGCGGATGTTGAATCATTATCTCTAAAAAAACTTTCAGGGCAATTACCAATTCCTTCAAATGTCATTATGCTTGTGAAAATTAGATAAAATTAGATAAAACAAAAATTATAAAATGAAAACTCATTATAAAATCAATTTTTGTAAGTGATTGTTTAACAACGAGTGTTTCTGATTTTTTTTCCAGGAAATTACCAATTCCTTCAGATATTATTATGCTTGTGAAAATTAGATAAAACAAAAATTATGAAATGAAAACTCATTATAAAATCATTTTTTTGTAAGAAATTGTTTAATCGCGAATGTTTCTGATTTTTTCAGTAGCGATGACAGAGAAAATGTTGGAGAAAGAGGAAAGAGAAAGGATTAAGAGGAATGAGGGGATGGGCAAAGGTTTGGAAAGGGTTTGAGTTTTTTTTTTTAGTTTTGAAAATTAAAATTATTAAAATATCCTTAACCTTAAAAGTTATAATCCATGATATATTAGAGTATTTTTGTCTACTAAAACCCGGTACACATTGCTAAAATGTACCAACTGAAAAACAGGCGTACGCAAGTTAGCAAACCCCTATATATAAAATTATGTGTTCCAACTATGAGATTGATTTCTTTTTCCACAATAAACCAAGTAGATTTCGGTAAATGTTATAAATGCAAACAGTTGGAGTGCACTCCCTGTTGTGAAGTGTGAACAGGGGAATAACTTGAAACACGATTTGGGATTTTAATTATATTAAAAGTAACGATTGTGTTGACTCAAAACATTTTCCAATCCCTGTGACAGTTTTTATTCCAAATAAAAAAAGAATTTTTTTTATTCCAAATAAATCATTGTGACAGAGTTTTAAATCACTGTGACAGAGCAATGACATCCACCTTATCAAATTTTTTATTCCAAATAAAAAAGAAATTGTTTTACAAAACTTGTAATCAAAATGGTTCAATTTCTGATTATAATCTAAAGTTACTTTGTTATTAGATAATGTTAAAATCAGATTTTAGAACTAGTGCAGTGTTAAAATTAGTATAATTCAGTTTAAAATTAGTAGTTCAATTAAAATTAGTGCAGTTTACAATTCAGTTAGTAGTTCAGTTCAGTTTATATTATAGTTTAGTACAATTTAGTATAGTTCAGTTCAGTTTGATAAAACAAAAAATAGTTTAGTTTGTCTGAAATATTTTATAGTTCAGTTTAAACAAATTAATTTTTAGTTCAGTACAATTTTTAGTAGTGCAGTGCAATTCAGTTCCATTTGTCCACCCTTACTTATAGATTGAATGATTAGGAGAAAATCGGAGTTTTAAGTTTTTAATGAGATTAATTTTAATCATAAACAATTTAAGATAAAGTATAATTATTACTAACTAGGTCACAATTAGATTCATAGGGATGAAAGGCTCACTGTAAAATTTATAAATACAAATTTGAAGAATAAAAATAAATAATTGCATTTAATACGAATTTAATATCTGAACTATCGAACTCATGTGAGTGTTAAAATGTTTTAAAGTGTAGGGTTAAGATCAACTCCCACAAGCAATGTCAAAGTCCAAAATATCCAAAGGTTATCCTTTGCTCTAGATCCATTGTAGTCGTTCATATAAGACCGCTCGAAGGAAACTTACACAAGATGCTCCAATGCCAAAGTCTTGTACAAGTACCCTCCAAACAGTTTTGGATGAATGGTCACTAGTGGAAAAACGTTGTTTAACGTCGGTTATTTTGGGCTCTTAACGTCTACTAAACAATCGACGTCATTGTCGGTGACGTCAATGGGACGTCGGACATGAATATAACCGACGTCTATAATGACGTCAGTTAGTGCCATGTCCGACGTCACTAAACATCGGAACTGGACGTCTAAAGACATTATATAGATGTCGGTCTGAGCAATAACCGACGTTCGAAGAGGCACTAAAGACTTCGAAAATGACACTGACAGGCGTCTAAAAGGTACTATATACGTCAGTGTATACATTAACCGACGTCTAATACAATGGTTGTGTTTTAGTGCTGTTTTGTTCCCGTCTTTGGATAGCCTAGTAGCACAATCTCCTTTTGCTAGTTTCCCCCGAAAAAAAGCTTGCGTGTTTTGAATTTCTTATGGCATTTCAACCCAAAACCGAACCTGGGTTGTTGCTTAGTTCCATTTTCATCCGCAAAAGGGAAAAATCATGGTGAAACGATAACTAGGCAATGACCCATGGTCGTTTTTGGGTTGAAACGACCAAAAGAAATTCACAAGACGCCGTTTTTTCTAGGAGGCAGCTAGCAAATGGAGAATGTGTTACTACGTTACCCAAAGAAAGGAACAAAATTTCACTAAAACATAACACAAAGAAAGCAAATTTTAATCAGTTGAACCAGAAGATAATCGATGAAAGACAAAACAAAGTTTAAACGGTAAGCATAAAAAAAAACCACCTGGGATGCAATGCCGGAAGAGAGAAAAAGAAGAGGAGGAAGACGATAAAGATATCAAAAACAATAATGCAATGCCGCAAGAGAGAAACAAGAGAAAAAAGAGAAGAGAGGAAGACGTATCAGAAACTGAATGCCGTGAAGAGTTTGCGGTTTATTTAAAATGAAATTGAGCGTCGGTTGCTTGCGAAATCGACGTCTATAGTAATCTAGACGTCGGTTGTCTAACTAATTCGACGACCAAGTTAACATTTAAACTGACTTTTTGAAAGCCCATTAGACGTCGGTTGTGAAGGGGCACCGACGTCTAGGGCGCTAAACCGATTGACGTTTCACTTCCTGTCAGGGATGAAGACGACATTTGTGAAGGGGCACCGACGTCTATAATAATATAGACGTTGGTTTTCTGCTGTCGGACGTGGAAGTGCCTCGGAGTTTGATGCACATAATTAATTACAGGCACATAGACGTCACGCACCCAGAAATGCGACGTCTATTTTGCAGAAATTTTTTGTCTTCCCGCCTTCCGGACAGGCCATAGACGTCAATTTTTGACAACCTGACATCTAATAGCCTGAGATCAGGTGACCAACATTAACTGCACCCAAGTAGACGTCGACCCCCCATCACAACCGACGTCAAATGCGCAGGAGAAGTCTGTCTTCTCGCCTACCTCATTACATTGGACGTCGGCTTACGGCAAAGCTGACGTGTACTGCTTAATAGCCATCGTATTACCTTGAAATCGACGTCTAGGTTACCATCTTATTTACGGTAATGCCACCGGTCATCATATGACGTCGGTGGAAATCTAACAAACGTATATGAGCTGACGTTAAACAACATTTTTCCACTAGTGGGTTATAATGGATCTAGAGCAAAGGACAACGTTTAGATACTTTGGATTGTGATATTGCTTGTGAGAATTGACCTCGACCTACACTTTGAAGCATTTTAGCGTTCACTCAAGTTTGATAGTTCAGATATTAAATGCATATTAAACACAATTACTTATCTCTTTACCTCTAATTTATAAATTTTAGAGTGGATCTTAGAATTGAACCTAATTAATAAGAGTTACATTTATAATAAAAACTGATTTTTCAATAAGCTTTTCTGAGAATTGAATTAGACTTTAAAAATAAGTTTATAGATGTTATAAGTATAATCTATCAAATTCTTTTGTAATGGTTCCATATGTTGATTAGTACTGATTATAAGCATCGAAGTGTATTGTTCTTGATTCCAAAAATCATAAACAACATTACCACATGAAATTTCATATACGATGAGTTAAAATTACCTAATAATGAACAAAAAAAGAGACAATACTAACAACATATACTGTATCAAACTACATTAATTACACAAAAATGAAAGATGTGTTCATAATTTAGCCTCTTGGACTAAAACAATTTGTTGTTGAGACAAACAAAGACGTGTATTGTTGCTATTGATCTAACTAATGTAATTTATTTAATATGAGAGTTTCAATTTATATTTAAATTTCTAACAAAAAATAAATTTGTATCTTTTTTCCTTCAAATTTAAAGATGTTAAAATAAGTTTTCACTTGTGAGCCAATCCACTCACCAATGCTTGGGTTGAAAGAAATATAATTCTTTTAAATATAGGTCAAATTTAATCTGAAAATTAAACAAGTTTGAATTATATTGAAAGTGAATTAATCCACCCCACCAAGAATAATTTTTTTATTAATTTCTTTATATTTTTTCACAACCTAATTAGTAAAGCAATTGGTTCTGGATGTACTGCAAAGATATATTCAATATTTATCGAGACTAACGTACCATCACTGGTGAGCATGAATAGAGAAAATCCAGAAAAAATATATCATCTTCACTATCATCACCAAACACCAAACAGTAAAGTTAACTTTCTTTCTTAGAATTTTTTTTTTGAAAAGAATCAAACCTGTAATAAAATTCAAAACACCAACAGAAAAAACCACTTTAAACAAATATTATCCAAAACATTTACCCACGTTTCCTTTTTTTGACATAGTCAAATCTTGAACTCATGTAAAATGGATTGAACCACTTCAAAAACTGACCAAAAAGATCATAGTCATATAAACCAAATTATTTTATAATCTATATTTGACGTGTTACTTTAGATTCATTTGCTCAATTGAAACAACTTTACTAACTTTTGTTTGCAGTTGTTGTTTAGTTTATTGATTAACTCAATCCAAAGAAAGTCTTCAACCAGCAAGAAAATTCCATTTAAGTATTAGTTTATAGAAAGATTGCTTTGATCTTAATACTAAATAATTTATATATTTGATCTCAGCTTTTAAACAGCAGTATAATAATTTTCGTTGGCAGAATCTGTTCATGTGCCTAACAGCCTTTCACTTAAAATTTCAAATTAATAAACTTATTTTACCTGAATTTCTTCTTTCTTTCTTTCAAGTGTTTATGAAAAAAAATAATTATCCAATGAAAAAACTTGTCTTCTTTCATATGCATAACAAGCAAATCTCATGAACTCATAACCTGACCAACTATTACTGTAATATCATCAAGCTTTCCACCTGGTAGAAAAAAAAAATGGGGTCAGCGAGCTATCTGTAAGGGAAAAAAGAGATGTGTTTTAGAAGATTTTATGACATACCAGTAAGCTTCATTCCAAGATTCTTCTTCCATAAGGGGGGCTTAAAACCCTGGAAAATTGTAAAGAAAAAACTCAAGAAAAATAGATAGTTACTTACTGCAAATATTGTCAACTATTATCCTGGTTAGTGGTTGCAACTCTTTTCAAGAATGATAAACAGGTTTCCCTCACAAGCAGTCATTTTCCAAAATGAATCAAATGATAGAAAGTTATAAGGAGCACATCATTTTCTATATAAAAAACTATGCATTGTTAAGCAAAGGAAATCAATTATAATATTTTCTTACCCTAGACCTGGCTTCCAAGGAATAGGGAGAATCAAATTTTGAATCCAATGCATGACTGCTTGCCAAGTTAGCTAATGACTTTGCTAGTAACAAGATAAATTTCAAATCAGTGAAACTCACAATATCATCAAAATTCCTCGGGTTAATCAAGAATTTATACCAGTTTCTGCAACATCTTTGTATTTAACAATTGTTTGAACAATTTCATGGTCAAAAACATTGTCAAAAAGGCCATCGGATCCCATGACAATTGTGTCTCCTTCCATCAACTCTACATTGCATACCTGTTTTCCTGCAGAAGTTAGTAAAAGAAAAATATAACAGAAGAACCACATCTATCTCAAATGGAAAATGAGACTGTCCCCTTTGGAAAACGGTGTATTAAATTCTGACTCAATAAAGGTACTACACCCATGGACACTAATAAAGGGGTGTCTCTGCGCTCCAAAACCAACAGTTTGACTGACATGTGAGCTCAAAACACCATCATAACAATACCAATTTAGTTCTTCATTTGACATATGAAACAAAAAATTAAATCTTGCACAGTTTGAAGAGTCAAAACAGATAGAGTGGAAGAGGAAAAGAAGGTTAAACAATAGTACTAGCAAGGATTGTTAAATGGTACCGCTGCATCAAGGTATGTTTGGCCAGCTCTCTCAGAGCTTAGTTGGAATGGACAGTCAAAGTAGTGCTCTTGGGGAGAAGTGGAAAAAACTACGTGGCCTGAAGAAAAGCGCATAAGGAAAATCATTGGAGAAGGAATTAAGTGTTCTGGAGAAAGATAGGTCCAGAAATTAAAATACACCAAGCAAATTGCATTGCATCTTTTATAAAATATTATGATTAGATGAAATATAGCACGTGATATTACCATTACGGATGAGTTTTAATCCACAATCCCCAACATTAGCAATCCTCAGCGTTCCATTCTTCTCCAGCATAGCAACGATGCTTCTTAGACAAATGTACAGATGAGGAAATTAATGGTAGAAAGAAACATCCAACGTGAAAGTCAATATTTTATTACTTTTCTCCAAACTGGCAATCCAAATAAAATAGGATAAACTTACACAGTAGCTGAGCCTGTGGAGGAAGTAGCAGCATGTGCTTTCCTTATAAGAATTTGAGGATCATAGTTTACCTGCTAAATTCATAAATATTTAACATGTGTTGAGTTGTTAGAAAACAGCATTACATGCACAGAAGCATTGTTATTGATATGCCACTGAAAATGATAAGAAAAGCATTAAATTCACAAATGAATGTAGTTATAACCAAAATGATTCTAATTTAGCAAATTCCTCAACAGAAAGTGTGTTTATGCTATGCTACCTCCTCGTCTTCAATAAAATTGGAAGCATTAGCAAGCAATTCACGAGGGAACAAAGAAGGATCCACGTCCTCTTCAGCCCAACTGCGACACATAACAGAAAAGTACCATTTAAGACAGCTTTTGCCATTTCACAAAAAAGAATATCTCAATAAGAAGAAACACAACACCATTTAAACGAAACAAATGACTATCATAATTAAAGCTTCTATATTCTGGGGGTTTTTTCTTTTTGGTTTTCGAGTCTTCCACTGTGCAAGAACCAGAAAAGAAAGTGGCATACCCAGAGACCCCATCAGCAACAGCAATGACTCCCCCATTATAGTTGCTAACAAAGAAAGCATCTTCCCCACCTGTGTTAACCTTTAGCAACAAAGACCAGTACTTGGTTAACCAAGAGTACATGTGTTGTGTGCGTCTACAATGATGTTTTATTATTATTCATAAATAACAAAGCATGGAAATGGCTTGATGTGCAAGGGTTTCAGTTCAATTGGATTGCTATTTGCTACAACCTTTTTTGGATGTGGAATGAGGCAAGTCCCGACACAAAATGATACTTCTGACCTACAATCTCAGAAACAGAAATCAAACATGTTTAAGAAAGGTTCAAAAAAGCATCAAGAATAAGAAAATGAAGAGTAGCTCACCGAATTAAAGGGTTAAGTTCTGAAAAAGAAGAAGAGAACACCACTGTTTTCCTCCTCTTAGCAGTTTCATTGATAGCAGATAGGGAATGAATGAGTTGTTGAGATTGAGAATGAGATATCATTGCAGCCCTCAACATGGGAATTGCCATTGTTTCCCGCTTCAACCTCAACGCTCTCTCTCCGTCACACACTGCCATGAAAATCGAAGTTTATCGTCAATTTGATTTTGCCAATAGAAAATAATTAATTATATAATTTTATTGTAACAAAAGCATCAATAAGCACCAGTGGTCTAGTGGTAGAATAGTACCCTGCCACGGTACAGACCCGGGTTCGATTCCCGGCTGGTGCAAAGGTTTTTTTATTTTTTATTTTTCTGTTTTTCGATATATTTTTATTATTTTCGAAATTTAATTACTTCTTTCTTGGTTTTCTTTCTTCATCTTCACTTTCAAGTTGCAGAAATGAACGGTGGCGCCATTGATTTTATCGAAGGTAAATAATCCTTTCATTATTTTCTTTATATTTTCTCGGGAAAATAATTCAATCGCTTTCATGAATACGTAGAAAACGGAAACGGAAGCGACTCGGACGTCAATTCCGATGACGCGCCGGAATACTACCAGCCGATCTCTGCTTTGGACGACGACGAGAGCTCCGACGGCGGGGAATTCAGGCAGTTGCCGAACGGATTCTTCGTACACGGCGTGACGGAGAATGTGATCTCATCTCTGGATCTGAACGATGTCGTAGAGAAGAGCAGCAGCGACGAAGAGAACGAAGAGGAGGAGAGCAGCACAGAGGAGGTCGATAGTGCGGTGATGGAGGACGAGAACCGCCGGAACGCGCCGCTCACGGAGGAGAACGCGACGAGAGTGATGGAGGCGATGCGCGGAGTGTCCTTTGCCGGAGTGGTTCCGGATTGGGCGGCTCGAGATCCCGATGATCGCTGGATTGATCAACTTCGCAGATTGAGACGATCGCCGAACACTTGAATAAAAGAAGATACTCAGATTCGCGCCATTTTCATTTCATTGTTCAGAATTTGTCATAATTTTGTTTATGTTACTCGTTGTTCTTGCCACACATCCTAAATGTGTTTTTGAATGAAGATTTAGCATAATTGCTTTCGAAATAATGGATTCTGTTTGAAAATTTTGATCTTAACAAATTCCATATTCGGTAGTATTTTCTAGTTATAATTACTTCTTCAACTTTTGAAATATCTTGAAATTTATGGTGTATGTATGAAGCACTGGTTTAGTAATACTGTTCTCAATAAGCCTTACACAAAGGATCGTTTCTTCTATTGACTATTAAGCCAACATAAAAGGCTGAAATCTACATTTGGCACGCCGAAGCACAAAGCTTAATTAACTAAGAGATACGTTTTATAATATTACAAGAAATGAATGTTTCTAAAGCCGAGTACAATGACTTTATCTTACTCGTTCTTGATAATGTCAATTCGTGAATTATAATTTAAATTCAAAACTTCAAATGTGACCGTAGCTGCTCCTTGCTAACAGAGTTTCATGATCCATGTAATCAATCTCTTGATTCAGCCCACGCACATTTTCTCTAGTAAAAAATGTTATATGTTACTTTTGTTCATTGGAAGCAGAAGGAGCAAGTTCCTAGTGCTTTCTTAAGCACCGATATTTTCAATATCCGCGCCTTTGTCCATTCTTTTGACAATCCCACTAATAACCTGAAATAGTTCAGTAAAACAACAATTAACAATATTCAGATCTATGGAACTTCCAAAGCTAAGCAGTTCCACAATGTTGTTACCATACTAGTATCACACTACCTTTCCGGGTCCCAGTTCATAGCTTTTCTTCAGACCCTTGGTTTGAAGGGTCTTCACTGTTGTTTCCCACAGAACTGGTGACGTAACCTGCCAATTGCATTACAGATAAATTATTTCCCATTCATGGTTTCATCTTGGACAGGAACAAGTATGACCGGTACCTGACGTGCCAATGTCTTCTTTATTGCGACAGGATCTGTATGCGGCTGCGCAGTCACATTGGAGATGACTGGTATTCTTGGGGTTCTGATTTCTGTTGCAGCCAATGCTGCTTCCAATCTTGACACAGCTGGTTCCATAAAACTAGTGTGGAAAGCACCAGCAACAGATAGGCGAACCTGCCACGGAGACACAAAGGCATTATTTATTTCTTTGAGGAAAGATGGCACTGGAAAGAAAAAGGTTAGGAGCAATGACATACTATCATTCGAGCCTTGAAAGACTTTGCCTTGGATTCCACCACTTCTATTCCTTTTAATCCTCCAGAGACAGCATAGTTTCCCTACCAAAACAACTAATGGTTAAAAAATCTAGAAAAGGACTTCTTCCCAGGCTGTAAATAGGTAGACTCACAAGAACCTTACTGGACACAGGTAATTGGCAATCTGAACCTTGTCAGCTTCAGAAACTTCCTGATTGGCTGCATCACACAATTGTTGGACCTTCTCGGAGTCCAGTCCTATCACACTAACCATTGCACCTTTAGCGGCATCAGCGGCATCCTGGAAAAAGAACAAAAGTTTTTCCCAATATATATTCTAATTAGAATGCAGACAAGTCGAAGTGAAATAAGAAGCTAGACCAGCTACCCGACATTGCTTACCTGCATGGCCTCACCCCTCAGTTTGACCAATTTAAGTCCATCTTCAAAGCTTAAAAATTAAATTAAATAAATGGGGTCAATAGCATGTCAATTTTTAGAAAGTTGAACCTCAAGTAAAACCACTAAAAGAACATTTTAGTCACATGACTCGGGTTCAAAACTACAGGGGTTAGATAATATTCATTTTCTCATATACTTTTCCCATAGGCTGCAAACAATTTCGTTGCAAGATACTGATGACATTCGAAGCAAACAGAAAACCTTGAGTCAATTATTCATATTCAGAAAACCCATGGTTGGGTCAATAACACAGACCATCCACTGCCAGACTCAAAGTAAAGTTTTCTTCAAGGTACATAAATTCCATGCTCAAAAGTGAACAGGCACACATGCCACAATCACCAGTCATAACGTTTTTATTTTGTGAAGATTTCTTGATAAATAGTAATTAACTTCCGTTACTCACCTGAAAGACCCAGCAAATGCCAGAGCAGTATATTCTCCCAAGCTTAAACCACATGTAACATCCACAGAGTCAATAATCTGCTGACCTCCTTCACGCGCACGAAGTAGCTCTACAGCAGCAAGACTTGTGACATAAATTGCAGGCTGAAACAAAGAATGAGATGGTAAACATTGCATTTATGGCTATCTTAATTAAAAATAGAAATTTAATCAAGAACATAATTATGAATTGATGCTGGCTTGGTACGGTAATCAGAAAAGAAATTTTTAGCCAATACAGCTGTTTACTTAAAAAATAATCTTAATTACGGAGAAGGAGATCTAAAAGTAAGGTAAGGAGGGAACTGGATGCAGAAGAACAGGAAAAGTGGTTCAGGTGGGATTTGACTCCCAGGATCAAGAACTTCAAGAATGACTTAGTGCCACTCTGAAACATATAGCTACGGGTACAAATTTACTGAAAATTTTGAACTTAGATTCTGAAGTGATCCACCAGAAATATTTACCCTTCAACTTCCAACCATTTAAACCTAGACCTATTATTTAGTTATAAGCCTACTCACCAAAGTTCTAATGTGTTGGAATCATCTTCAGATTTTAAAATATCTATACCTATTAGATTAATTATTGAACAGTTCACAAACAGGATGAAAATTGGCAGCACACTATTTTTATATGCCATTTACACACATAAAACGTATGCGCGCTTTTATTTTCATTTTTCAACAAATAGCAGTCCAAAGATTCTTTCCTAATTGAAGGAAGAGTACCTTGACCAATAAATAATTAGTACACAACATAAATTAAAGCTTATTCTGAGTTAAATGAAAATTCACTACAACATTATTGAACTATTTTTTATATCCGTTACTGACCATGAGAAGGGGGCAGGGGAATGGAACGCAATTATTGTACCGTTGTCTGGATACTCTATATTAGAACACAGGAAAACGTAATTGTTTGTGAAGTGAATAGTATAATAACGAAGTCAATGTATGATGAATTAGTCATCATTCGATCCTGTCTCCAAAATTGGGGGATTGGAAGGAATGATATGGAACAGATTTCATTTCATAAGGTTCCAATCAAATCGATTCCATTATATACAGAGCAATCTAAAGAATGGAAACTAATATCATTCTACCCGATTTCCCTCCGTTCTGAAATCCAAAAACAGCCTAGATAGCCAGTTTGTACTGTACACATAACAGTTTAACAAAGAGACTGAAGTCCATACCTGGCTAATGACAGTCGAATCTAGCTTTTCTTTTGGCCCATTGATGCATATATCAAGAAGATCAAACCTGAATGCAGAAAGCACGCCAAATGAATCGCACACAAAAAAATACAAAAAATAAGTACAATTTATGAGTTAAACTTGTGAGTACCCCAATATGTCATTTGCCTTGCTGAACAAAAGTGCAGCAGCAGGCACATTCTGCGCTTCCTTCCCCATTCCAAGAGCTTGAGCACCCTGAAATGACAGAAACATTACATCCAAACCGTCGTGTATGCGTTTTTTGAGCATAATTGGGAATTGGAAACGACGCAGTTTTGAGAAAGTGTACCTGACCGGGGAAGAGGAATGAAGTGGAGGGTTTGTAATCGGCGAACAGAGTTTGGTGAACGGAAGGCTGAGATCCGGTGGAGACGCTCATGGAAACCCTAGATCGAGGGAGAGGGAGGGTAGCTCTTCCATTGGAGGAAGGGGCGAGGAAGGAAGGTGATTGAAGAAAGATAGAGGAAGACATTGCAGAGAGCGAAGTTGAAGAAGCGTAGCGAAGGAAAAGGGAATGGGAATGAGAATGAGAATGGTGAATCAGAGCTTGCATATGATACGAATATAGATAGTTTTTGAAGGCGGAAATTACAAGAGGAACGTTGGTATTGATGTTCAAATTGCGCAACTACTTCACTACCATCTTCATCGTCACATCATCACAACACAATAGCCACGCATGAACACAAAAATAAAAATAAAAAAAAAATTAACAAAAATACTAACATAAACCTAGTTCATATCATATTATATAAAAAGTTTACATGTTTGGTTCAGTTAATTCAGTTTAAAATTAATTATAAGTTAAAATATATCGAGGTTGTTAAAGTACAACTATTATCACTTTTGTCTCTATATTCACAATATTGACAAATTTTATAGACAAACTCTTTTCTTGGAAGGAGAGATACAAATGCTTATTTGTCACGTAACCATATTTTTATTATTTTCCACTGTTATTTTAGTAGTATAATGTGATTAATTTTGTTGTTTTGATTTGATTGGTGTAGATTTTCGTAACTGTGGAAATTGAATGTAAATTTGGACTTGATGGATGTAACACCCCGAAACCGGTGCTACACTGGCTCATTTTTTCGTAAAACATATTCATGAAAAAAATTCAAAATTTAAAACTTCAACCTCAACGAAAAATAGTACATTATTTATTACAAACTGATTATTTCAAAAATAAAATATTCAAATAGTCAAGATTGAATAAAATATTTAAAATACATTCCGAGGTCCTTTATCCCATTTTTTCTTCATCCTTTATGCATGTTCAGAGACATCAACCATACATATTTTCCCGTATAACATCACACATTATACGATCATCACATTCACATGCACAAATAAGCAAGAGTGGACTAACAACAATACAATAAACATACATCATAAATATACTATATATATATATATATATATATATATATATATATAACATAGTCACATTACTCATTTCACAAGTACATTGCACACCCAACAGACCTCACATGCCAAAACAAACTACCATTCACAACTTAACCAAATCAAACTACATACACCAATATGTATCACATCCCAATCACAATGCATACACCAATATGCATTACACACCAAATTAGAATTCATACACCAATATGCATCAACGTCACTCCCATCACTCTTTCCAGAGCCTTCCTGGGCAGTTACACATTATGCCAACTAAGTTAGAACGAGCTTCACCGGATCAGTACCCCACGTCACCCCCATCACTCTTACATAAATGCAAGAGATTCTCTGGGTGATTACACACCTCATCCATGTGTAGGGTTGCTTCCCATCACTCTCCCAGAGCTTCCCCGGGCCAGCACACTATAACGCTTACTGTCCACCACTCATTCAACGACACTGTTTAATTATAACAAGCTTCACCTGACTAGTACCCCACATTAGCCCCATCACTCTTACATAAATGCAAGAGATTCACCGGCAGTTACACATTTCCCAAATGTGTAGGGTTTCTTCCCATCACTCTCTCAAAGCTTCTCCGGGACAGAACACCGCAACGCTTACTATCCATCACTGGTACACTTGGAATCATTCCGACCAAAACACACACATCATATGATCCTCACATAATCACAACCATCAACCTAGTGTAGGTTCAACATACTCAAACAACCATACAGGATTTTCACAATACCGGACCATAAACAACCCAGTTCTTCATTCATCATGAAACTCATAATCAAATCATATTCAAACATGATTTCCACAAGGTGTAACCATCCAAACCTCATTCTCATATCATTTTACAATCTCACACAGATCACACAACATTTCCACATACAACAGATGCATCAAACAGTTCAAAACAGTTTATACATAACACATTTTCTTTATAGCCTTTCAATACCCACATTTAGGTAAGTCAAACAGCTTGGGAACTGTAACCAACACCTTTGGAAAGGTCAAAAACCCCTCAAAACGACCTAAAGAACGTCCAAAACAGACATCTGGAACCCCTAAAACCTCCAAAAACAAGTTTAGCAGCGTGCTGGTGCGCCTAGTCGCGCTCGGGGGGCACTGGAGTGCGACCAGGAGGCGCCCGAGCCCCATACCAATTGATAGCAACTGCAAATTTGGCTTTTGATGCACTTAGGACTTATTCTAATGATCAAAGGGGCTCCTTAAACATTAGAATTTATGGAAAAACATATTTATAAGTGGAAGTAAACATCCATTGGATCATTAAACCCGAAACTAGGTGTATCAAACTATTTTTGACACTCTAAAGATAACTAAACTCAAATTTACACCTTATACTCTTGTTTTCTACAAACTAACCACTTGAAGAAGTCCTAATTGGCTCAATAACAGATTATAAATCATCACCTATAGCCCAGAACATCTAAATCAAAATATCACTTGTCAAAACTCCTAAAACTAGCCAAAATCAATCCAAATTCAACATATCAACTACGAAACTAACATTAGTTTTCTATCATTTTAAATGTTCAAACCAGTTTTGAATCACCCAACATCAAGCTTAAAAGGTCTGGTTTATATCATATTTACATCCTTTAGGTTTTCACCTATCAATACCTCTAAAATACCTTTAAATCCACATTGCAAACACACTATAACAACTATCAATTCATCCTACAACACATATTAGCTAACTTCCATCATAAACAAGTCACTGAACATCCAACCAATTGATACTCATTACAGATTTTCACTTAAAACCAATACTTCATTAAGTCAATTCTCAAACCCCCATAAATTTGATCTCAAAATCAACTCAAAACACCATCAAAACAATACCATTCCACTTTATATTAGATTTCAACAAATTAATCATTCAAAGCACACCATTCTTTCCATAATCATCAATTTATCCATCCAAATTTCATCAATCATCCAAAATAAACCATTTTCGCACTTGATGAAAAAGTGAGGTAAAATCTCATGTTTTCCATTTCATTACACATCCCAATCCACCAAAAGCTTCATATACATGTAGATCAACATGCTAGAACGAAAATCCACCATAATCCAACATATACTCAACAATTTTGCGTCTTAAAGTTCATACCAAAATTTCATAGATCAAAGCCATGGTAACAACCCATTTAAATCATTTTCTTGAAATCATACCATCCATTTAACCAAAATCAATTTCCATACAGCTCCCACATCAAAATCAAGCAACTGGATTCATACCCACATCCACAAAATTCTAGAAATCAAGTTTGAGTTAGCTTCCCTTACCTCTTGAAGACCTCCTTGTAACACCCTGACCTCTAGAACACTCTCTCATGGACCACTTTCTTCTCTGCTACTCAGCACCTAACACCCAAGTGCAAAACCCATCCCCTCTCTTAACCCAATCTGCCCAAGGGACAACCATGGTTCCTCCACCATAAAAAAATCACTCAAAATTGAAAAGGAGGGTCAACCCATGCTCCTTTCTGACCCAAAGAATCAAATTTCTGGATCTGGAGCATATTCCCCAACTTTCCACGAAAGTCCCATGTGTTTTAGATCTAAAACGTGAAAACTAACACATGCTCACGCTAGGGTGCCCCTTAAAAAGAGCGATGGGACGTAACTGGACTGATCTTCGCGCGCTCGAGCACCCCTTGAGAAGGGGCGCTGAGGCGCTAGCCCCCAATAGCACAACTGACACAACTTCGACAATCCGAAATCCTTTCCCAAAGTCGAAAATACGCGTATGAGTACTCGAATCAAAGCTCTTAGAGTTTATTATCCAATGAAAAAAGAATAAACTCAAATGATAATTTGTAAAAAAATTTATAATTAAAATAGTAAACCATATCAAAGTTGACAACACTCTATTTCACATTATAACTTGAACTTTTTTACAACTTGGTAAATCTTAAGCTTCTACGGTCTTACAATGGAAATCTAGGAATGTTGCCAAAGTGGTATTCTATTGCGGTTGGGAGTGACATATGTGTATATGTGGCAGAATTTGCATGGTCTTGGGATCCTCTTGGGTGGTTGGTTCCAAGTGAGATTTTTTCACTTGAAGTATATTCGGCTGCACAAAGTGTTAATGTCTCTGTGAACATGATCTTCACCTTTGCCATTGTGCAAATTTTCACCACAATGCTTTGTCACATGAAGTTTGAATTATTCATTTTCTTTTAGTTTTTTGTCACTGTAATGACCACATTCATTTATAAGCTTATGCCAGACCCATTGAAGAAACAGAGTTATCTTTATCGAAATTCTTTTATCAAACCCGTTAATGTCAGAACTATTATCAAAGAGTGTTAGGAATATATATATATATATATATATATATATATATATTACACTATTATTTTTAGTAATTTGATAGAAAATACATTTTTTTTCTTAGATTTTTTTTTTCAATTGTATCATGCATGCACAATACATTTGTTCATTTGAGTTATCTTTTATATTTTAATTTGTATATATTAATGCATAATTTATTTCAAAATGTGAAAATATTCATATTAAAATATATATATCTATAATTAGAAATAAAAAAAAAACTTGTTGATGTTATCAAATTTTAAAATATTACACATGATAACATTTATATTTAATTAGTTTTAATTTTATAAAAAAATTAACAAAAAATCGATTAGTAATATATAAAAATGTAACGTATTAAAATTTTATTTTAATAAAAATGTAATAATTTTACGAATAATAAATTTGATTTTAATTTGAATGAAACAATTGTTCTTTATTAAGAAAAATTAAAATTAAATTAAATCAGAAAAAAAAATATATAAATTAAATTGAATTGGAGAAAATGGAACTTAACTCAATAGAAAATTCACACCATTAATTTCTTAAAAACCAAAAAGAATGGTTGGATGATTAAACCTTTTTATATTTATAACTTTTTTATCAGCATTTTTATACGTGCACTCAATCTTTGCTTTTATATATCAGGTTTAATATCATCAGCCTAAAAACTGGTTCCATATCATATAAGAAAACCCAATAATAAAAAACTCATTATAGTAATAATAATCTCTAAAATATTAAAAAAATATTATTATAACTGTGTTTCAATTATTGTTCATAAAGTCTATAAATACACCATTCTACCACATGAAATTATTACAATATTATTGGAGTGCTCGAAAATAAGTGTACTTTCTGTCTGTTCTCATCAACATCAACATCAACAGAGACATCATGTCATCATCACTTTGGTACGGAAATCTTGTAATCAGATATCTTTCATTCACATCAGAAACAACCCTTCAAATTTCAGTAAAAACAAAGTTATTTGGAGATAATTATTCAAATTTATTTTCTTTGCAACAAGGGACATACATACATTCAATGATTCATGAAAACATAAGGAAAGAACAACCTTGGAGAATTCAATCAAGCGTTTTGAAGTTGAACTCTTTTTGCTCCAGTTTGAACTATGTTGTTGAGAAAGGATCTGATATTAGTATGAGAGGAGCCATTCTCAGAAATTGCAAGCTGAACCATAAGTTGAAGCTCCTTGGCTCTTCTCCTGATTTCACTCCCAACATCACTCTGCAAATCCATGAACTTCCTCAGCAACACAACAATCACATCTCTTCTCACCAAATCCTCCATCTTCTCATCCTTCTTCACTCTCCAACCAACCTTCCAATACTCAACAATGAGTCTACTAATCAATGGCTGATCCATGGCAATTGGAAAGGTCAAAAATGGCACCCCACAAAAGATCCCTTCAATGACTGAATTCCAGCCACAATGAGTCCAATAACCCCCCACAGCATGGTGCAACAATACCCTCAATTGATCACACCATGCCACAACCAACCCCATCTTCTTCTCTCTACAAATCTCTCTCAACTTTGGACTCTCTTCTCTTGTCACCCACATGAACCTCACATTCCCATCATCCAATGCATTGGCAATTTCCTCCATTTGAGCGTGAGATTGAAAGATAACTTCCATGTGAAATGTACAAAACTGAATTTGGGGGTTGCCTATCTAGCCATTCCATGTACCCATTGTTATTAGGGTTCCATGAATTCTCAGCAACACTTGAATATGGTATGCTTGGACCAATGGTGTAAATTGGAATTGAGAGGTTTTCTTTCAAGGCATCAACCACTTTCGATTCTAACTCATAGATTGAAGGCAGTAGAAGGTACTGTGCTTTTGGAAGCCATTCACAACATTTCAATGCCCATTGCAGAATTTTACTGTTCTTCCCATTCAGAAGAGGAACATCTGATCCATCTATCCAATAGGTTGATGGAATATAATCTACAGAATTTCAGTGAACATTCAGATTCACAAAATACTCACATAAATTATATCATAAGCTTTCGATCTCCAGGAGTACAAACAGACAAAAAATAAAATAAAAAAGTATAAATTAATTAACATTTTTTTAACTTATCTTGTATTTTATAATACAGAATAATATGTCTAATGAATTTATTGATTTTTTTTAGTAATTATTTTAAATGGTATACTTAATTTAATTTTTAAACTGTATATAAACATTTTACATTCCTTTTATTTATATTTTTCAATGTATTTTGAATTATAAATTTTATGTAAAATAATATGTACGTGCTTTCAAAATACTCAAATTAATGAAAAACAATCCCGTTTTCAATAACATATTAATATGTATAGGTATTTTATTTTTTTATAATATTTTTTTGAGTTTTAATTAATTGATATATAATATAGTTTTCTCACACGATATTTAAATGTTAAATTCGTTTTTATATTTATCAAAATATTTTGAATTAACCAAAGTAAGAAACAAAATAGCACAATTTTTCTTGTAAAAAATTACAATTGGATCAAGATTCCTTTACTTGCTTCTAATACAAGATTTTTTTAAAATTTAAACATTTTCCAAAAAGTCTCCATTACTTGCTTCTAATACAAGATGAGAACATGCTGGCCAAGGGTTGACTGTTATGAATAGAGTCACACAGTTCTATTTTAATCACATAAAATTAGAAATATAAAACCTTAATATATCCAATATCATTTTAAAAACATTAATTAAGAAATAAACATTTGAATAGAAATCACTGATCTCATTAACTACATTTTAATAAAAAAAAACGTATTATAAAGTCATTAACAGAATAATAAATTGATTGTAAAATCTTAAAAAAATAAAATACAGATAGTATAATATTTATTATCATTAACTATAAAAAAACATATTACTACTGGACCAATTTTTTTTTATATTCTTATCATGCTATATATTTTAATATTTAAATTTATATTTTTATTTTACTTTTCTCAAACATTATTTTTATTATTTTTTATTTTATTCGATTTTGTTTAGTCTATTCAATATTAGTTAGATATATAGCGAGATACATAATAATATATTTTTAAATTACGATTTTAAAATTAAAAAACATGTATCCACAATAATCTTATATATATATATATATATATATATATATATATATATATATATTGCTACCATCTCATTTTAACATAATATTTATAGAATATGTTCTATTACATACAATTTATTTTTTTCAATTTGTACCTAAACTAATTTTAGTTTATAAAAGAGTTACTCTTATCTTTTATAAATGCTTATGAAAATAGCATTTTTAATTTTTCTTGGGTTTCTTTTCGATTTATTTATAAAACATTAATATTTAAAGTAAGGATAATTTAAATAAAGTGAAATAGACGATAAATATTGGATGGTATATTAATTGTTTAATGAATTGTTTTTGATAAAAGAATAATTTATTATGATATTTTAAAATGTTTGAAAAAAAGTAGTTTTCTCTTTTTTTAGACACAACTCATGAAACAGATACAACAAAATAAAAAAATATAAAAAAAACCTAACCAACAATAAAAATTACATAAAATTAAATTATTTATAAATATCACTGTTTTGTTTTCTTCAAAGACATATTTGACACATATAATTTTTTTATATTTGATACTATCCTTCTTTAATTTTATTTATTTTTTTAAAATGATTATATATGAAATGTAAACGTGTGTCATAGTATTTTTCCTCCACGTACAAATACCACCTTATATGTGTCTAATAAAAAGAAAAGCTTTAGAAAATACTAGAAACATGCGTGAAAATATACAGTGTTCGAAGCTTCACCTAACTTCTTTTGACGACAGAGTTGGTTCCGTTGGAAAAGATGGAAATACTGCAACCACAGCTCCGCCGCGGACGACGTCCAGAACGCGGCCACCGGAATTTTCCGGCGGTTGGCCAGGGCGACAGCCCACGAGAGAAACGCGTCGCAGATGAGGAGCGTGGGCGGTGGGTGGAGGCGGTCGAGGAGGGTTTGGAGCGGCCCTTCCATCTGCGTCATCACGGCGTGGATGGTGGCTTCGAAAGTGTCGGCGGAGAGATGGAGGTCAGGGAGGGCGGCGAAGGTTATGTTGTGGGGTTTAGCGTTGGAGTTGGTCCGGGAAAAGTAGTGGTTAGTAACGAGAAAAGTGACGAGGATGTCGGGGTTTGTGGAGACAAGGATGTTGGAGAGGTTGATCATGGGGTTAATGTGGCCCTGTGATGGGTATGGCAGCACGACGAAGTGAGGTTGAAGATGAAACTCCATGGATGGTAATGGAACTCAACAACACAGTGATTGTGTACGACTGGTGTAAGTTGCTTCTTCATCGTTATCATGTATGGAATGAAGTTTTTTATAGTACATGCCAACCATGTAATTACTGTTTCAACTAGTTGATTAAGTTAAAGATAATGATACTAGGACTTTTTTTTCACCACATTTTAATATTATTTTTAATTGGTGTAAAATTACTCCAAAATTAATAATAAAAATTATAAATACCAACACATAAATAATATTAAAATTATTATACAAAAGTGTTTTCAAATATTATTATCTAGTAAATGTAATTCAATTCTTTATTAATTATTACAATAAAGTAGTTGAAAGTCAGTCTTTTCATGTACCCACATTTATATTTAGGATGATAAAAAATAATTATCGTTAAATAAAGGTAATTATCAATAGCTAAACTAAAATTTTAAAGTATAAAAAGTTAGTTACTTGGTCAATGATATTATGGAGTCGACTCTACGTTTCAAACGCTTTTACGTTTCAATATTTTGGATACTTTTTTTTGGTTGAGTAAGTGTTGTGTGTGCACAAAATACCTTTTGATTTCCAAGTCTAATGTATAAAAAAATAATAAGTATAGTAATTAATTAATTAGTCAATTTATGTTATTTTTTATAAATTTTTAATTGGACGGATCTAAATTTATAGGTCTAAATACTTATTAACTTTTAAATTATTAAATTAATTATGAATTATTCCAATTAAGTATGTTGTGTGATGTTATGTTGACCAAATGGATCGAGTTCTTATTAATTTAATAATCTAGTATATTTTTTTATTAAAAATGAATTCGAGATATTCGATCATATATAATATACTAAAAAAATATAAATTAAAAAATAACTAAAATAAAATGATAAGTTATTGATTATATTAATATATTAATAAAAAATAATTATTTATAAAAGTAATCACTAAAAATAATAAAATATTAGTATATTAATTAGTATAGATGATTGTTTTAACAAAAGTTTATAGTTTAATATCCTTCACGTAAAATTATCACTTTACATTTCACTATGATAATATAATAATAATATATATCATAAAATAAAATATAATTGAAATATTAATATATTAATGGTTTAATGAAGTTTTTTAAGGATCTGAAAGTGTCACCTCCTTATTTTAACACATAACTATAAATATTTAGATAAATGTGATATTTATCTTTTAAAGTTCAATTTAATTTATTGTGAAATATATAGATTAAAATGATAGTTATTCTCCTTTTTTAAGTATAAAATATTATTTTGTGCATATTATTAAATTAATTTAAGTATTTATAAAGAAAAAAATTAAAAAAAATTAATAAATTTAAAATGTGTGTAAAAATTTATCATGCATCGAATTAATAATATTTTTTAAAAGAGTATTTTTTTTTTCTGCATCATCTCATATTTCTCTTTACACTCTACATTTAAAAAATAATTTTCTTTAATGAATTTTAGAATTCATTGAAACTTAAAAAAAAATTCAAGGATTTTGAAATTTATTAAAAAATAATAATTTTTCAACAGAAAATTAATTAAAAGGTTTATTTTTTTAACGTTTGAAATTTATTAAATAAAAGAAGTGAAGTGTGAAATTTTTTGAAATATAGAAAATAATTTTGAAATTTTAAAAAATATGAAGGTACAAGAAATATGGAGTGATGTAGGAAAAAAAATACTCTTTTTTAAAATATTTCAGAAATGGATAAACTGTCACACGTTTGAAGAAAAAAAGTATTAATAAGCTAAAGGTCTAAACAATAATTAAGACAGTGAGAAGCAGTACATTATCAAAAATATTTTTCTTTCTTTTTAAATAACTAAAAGCACAATTCAATGTTAGTAGCAAGATTAAGATAAGAATAAGGAGAAAGATAATTGACAACTGTAATTAACACTAGTGTAATCAGGGGAAACGACATCGGTTGTTTTTGTCCTTTGGCAGCGGTTTTCGAACTGCGGCATATTCAGCCGCGGTAAAAGGTCTGGAACTTTAAGCCGCGGGTGCAACCGCGGTAAAAAAGATGGGAAATAGATCGCGGTTCATACCATACCCGCGGCCTAAACCCCTTTTTTTAAAAAAAATAAAAATCGTAGCATTATATGCCGCGGTTGAAACCGCGGTAAAAATATAGGGAATATACCGCGGTTCGTACCACAACCGCGGCCAAATGTCTATTTAAAATAAATAAAAATAAAAACGAGACACAATTGCAATTTTTTAAAATAGCAGGTCTGTTTTTGTGGTATCCACTACCACACAAACAGACCTGCATATCAAATAAACATTCAAATTCATTTACAACAGATCAACCACATGTTGAAATGTATTTTAACATTAAATAAATTACAAAGTCTAATAAAATACAATCTAATCAAATGCAATGTTTAAATCTAGTAACTAAGAACTATTATATAATCTAACTATATACTTTGCAGCAGCTTTTTTGATGAATGATAGTGTCTTCTCAGGAACTGGTGTAGTCGTCTTGAACCTCTGCACAAGACAATTTATATTAATTAGTGTTTTGAATTCTAAATTTTGGAAAAAATCAACATTTGTTAAAGTTAAATATTACCGTTTCCCAGCCTCTTGTGATATGAGAACGAATAATTTGGGTCATCCAATACATTACGTAGTATCCGCACTCATATGACCCACTCTGTCTGTTACACTACAATATATCAACACGGTTGTAAATAGTTAGTGAAAAACATTAAAACAAAACAACTATAAGAAAGTATGGTTTTGCCATATGTCAAACCTTGAGAGAAATCCATGCAATCTTTCTAGTGTGTAATTGATCTCCCAACTATCATCATACTTGCTGGAATAGAACTATATATAAAAAAAAAGGGTTTTAGCATTCATTTATATAAAAAAGAAAGTCCAAACATTGAGGTTCTTACCAATCAACTAGTTGTCTGAGATTTGTGGGAGGAGGCCTGTGCAATGAGCAGAACCATAAAGCATAGCTCTCGTGCATAGAAATAACAAGAAGCTGCCAATGGCGCCTGAAATTCATAATAACTTAACTATTATATTTTAAAATCACACATGAAACTTTATTATGTTAACAAAGTTCACTTACCCGGATATATAAGGCAAAAAATATATTTTCTTGCCGCTTGCAAAATTTCTGATGAGATTTGTGTTGATGTGATCAAAATCATTTGATTTGTGAATGGATTGGGGATCAATAAATCCATAATCATCAGAGTGCCCCAACTTGTTCCTGGTCCCACACAAATACCTGAAATCAAAAGTTAACTTTGAGAAAAGGATACTTGATATACAAATCAATTATATATATATATATATATATATATATATATATATATATATATATATATATATATATATATATAATTGCTCATAGACTTACATCATCCATAGCTGAATAATTGTAATATTCAACTCTTGTGTTCCCGAAACAAGCTCTCTGACATCTGAGGCATGAAGGTATAATGGGACCTCAGAGACTCTCCCAAATACATTAGAATCATATTCAACCTCCAAAGGCTTATCTTCAAGGATGTCAGCAAGTAGCTGCAATGAACCAAGAGGATCATCCTCAGATAGAGGAATCTTCTCTTTTGCCTGCAATGAACCAAAATAAGATAAGTTTTGACATCAATAACATGCAAACTTTAAAATTGATAAGTGTAAAGAAGAATTCCATATTGGGGGGTTAGAAACTGAACCAACCAAATGTTTAGGCCAAGCGATAAAGGACTTGAATGCTTGTTCCACAGTGAAAATCTCATCTGTGGCCAGAGGAACTAAGGCATCATGTAATATCATTTCGTCCACTGAGACCTTCACCTCATCCTCTGATAGCTTTTCACCATGAACAACAGTCGTTGCCTTAAACATTGTTCCACGAGCTACCAGGACCGTCTCGATATCGTCTAAAATGTATAGCAGACATGGACTAGCATCGTCCATGTCATCCCCTGGGACGGCTGGTGTGGAACAACTTCCTTTCCCGCTTCTCCCTGTCAAAGTAAATGTTAGATTATACAAAAGATAGAAATAATTGCACATAAATGTTTATTAAGTTTACCTGTGGGAGGCACAACATGTTCCTGTTCCTGTACAGGAGATGGCATCGGGCGCATGCCATAGGTCTCAAAGTGCTGCTGGAACATGGAGTTGAACTCACTAAACAATTCAGCCCTGAGCTCTGACCTAACCTTGTTTGTGATCTCGTCCGTAAGGTCGGCTCGAACCTTTTTTGTGATCTCTTGTGTCATCCTTTCTCTTTCTGCTTCGCTGTATGCATAAAGATGACGAGAATAGCTCCCAAAATATTCTTTAATTCCTACTCCAGGACCAGCAGCACGTACACGTCCAGGGTGCTCAGGTCGTCCAATCGCAGCAGCAAGAATATCCTGGCGACCCTCTGGAGTGAATTGACCTTGGGAGCTCTGCTAGGAATCATTCAATCACATAATTTTGATTTTATAAGAAATCTACTAAAAAAAGTTCATAGCATATTAATAAATTAAATAAATTTGCTGAAAAAAAAATTAAATACATTTTATCTACCTCTATACCAATCATTTCTCATACATGCTAACATACTTTGTCTCCTATTGAACCACCAAAACCAAAACAAATTTGACAAAAATCATCAAAGCCACAACAACATATTCAAACCAAGCATTTCAATATAAAACAAAAATTTCATCAGAGAAGAAAATGGAACGTACTCGGAGCAGCAGAGATGGCGCGACAGAGAGGATGGCTCGGCGGCAGAGGCTTGAGCGACGGCAGAGGGCGCGACGGACGACCAGAATGGCGCGGCGGCAAAGACTGTTTGACGGAGATGGGGCGGCAGCAGCGGCGTTTTCGCGTGCAGAGGCAGAGAAAACTCGTGGAGAAGAAGAAATTGTTATGTGTTTTGTATTTTTTAAAGAGCATATGCCGCGGTTCATCAGATAACCGCGGCCTATACTCCTTAAAAAATAATAAAAATGGCATTTTGAAATTCTTTTTGAACTATATGTCGCGGTTGAACCGCGGCATATACCTTTAAATATTTCAAATTTATTTCAAATAAGGTAATATGTCGCGGTTTCTTTGAGAACCGCGGCCTATACCCTGACGTTCTGAATACCAACTGCCTTCCCCAAAAAGGCAGTTGAGGAATGTCAATAGGTGACAGGGGGTATATGCCGCGGTTCCCCAGAGCAACCGCGGCATATTCCCCTGCCACGTACTGACATTCCCCATCAGTCAGCCCCTGCAATAAATTGGCAGGGGAATATGCCGCGGGCCTGCCAAGAACCGCGGCATATTCCCCTGCCAATTTATTGCAAGGGCTGAATGATGGGGAATGTTAGTAGTTGGCAGGGGAATATGTCGCGATTGCTGTGGGAACCGCGACATATACCCCTTGCCAATTTATTGCAGGGGCTGACTGATGGGGAATGTCAGTAGTTGGCAGGGGAATATGTCGCGGTTGCTATGGGAACCGCGACATATACCCCCTGTCACAAAGAATAGGCCACGGTTCTGCAGAGAACCGCGACATATAAGTTACATTTATTTACAAAACTGCCACTGCGTACCATTATGTTACCATTATGCAACGGTTTCTGCCTAACCGTAACATAATGTGCACTGTATAAACCGAATTTTGTACTAGTGTAATTAAGCAGTGAGTGATAGACAGCAATGTTATCCATCACTAATCAACCATCGTTACTCCTTAACCATTCAAATCAGGCAACTTTTTATCAAGTATTCCCTATCAATCATGTTTAAACAATTTTATTTATAATTGTTATTATTAACCTAACTCAGAAATTTATATATAAATCATGTCACGCATCAATATAATATTTATTTTTTTCAGTCAAAGTTATTTGTAATTATATTTCACATTAGTAATAGCTTTAATTTTTTATAAAATGATTAAATAATGTTTTAATCATATCAAAATTCTAATGAAATGGTGTGTAATAAAATATCATGATTGAATTATGAAGCTTATAATCACAAGGTAATAAATGAAAAACAGCAGATAAGTTTATTTATGTTATTCAACATTCGAAATTAATATTCATCAATTGTAATGTGATTCAAATTTAAATGAATAATGACTCGAATAATATAAAAATTTTAAACATATATTTATATATAATAAGATTAGACAAATAGTTTGAGAATAACTTCATAAAAAATATTCTTGTCTACTAAAAAACTTACTTTACTTTCTTTTATCCCAAATCAAATATCACCCTAATTGAGTTGCAAAACAATAACTATACAAAGTAATATTTAATAAATAAAAATACAAGTAAATTGTATGTAAATGCTCTTAATTTTTAAATTGATATTTATCAATTTTATACTTCAAATTCAAATCAAATGTGGCAGATGGCCTGGGCATCATCAGTGGATATTTGTCTTTTTGTGAATTTTATTTGTTTGTCTGCGCCTGAAAGAACATTAAATTAACATAATTTTTTAATTTATACTTATTTTTCATTGCATTATCATATTTATTTATTTTCATTTAATTAAAATTCTTAGAACTAATCTTCATTTTGTTAACATTATTATTACTATTATATTATTTTTTTTATTCATTCCGAGGATTTTGATGGAATGATTCCTCTCTAAAAACAAAAAGAAAAATCATCAATTATGTTAGAACAGCTTCTTAGTTTTAACAAGACTAATCTCGATGTCTTCTATTCACTTAACTAGTATAATACTTTTTCTAATATTATTTCTTACTAGATATCTAGGAAATAATTCAAATGTCCTTAAATACTTCGAAAAAATAAAAAGATATAAACATTAAATCTTATTTGAATGATGAAATTAAAGCATAAATATAAATATTTCTAAGTAATAAGCATATAAGTACTAACTTTTAATTTGTTTAACTATCCATTATGATCCATGCTTACATACAATGAAAAATAAATATTATTGATATGCAAAACACACCGAGCAATAAATCATTAATTCATAAAACAATTAAAATTCTGAAGAAGTCATATATATATATATATATATATATATATATATATATATATATAAACTAACTGTGAAATTATTAAATTATAACCACTATTTTCCCAATCATCAATATTATAGATGTGCAAAACACACCCAGTAATAAATCGCTAATTCATAAAACAATTACAATTCTGAAAAACTCATACATATAGAAAACTAATTGTGAAATTACTAAATTATAACCACTAATTTCCCAACCATCAATATTATGCTCCCACATCTTTCACTTTTGGAAAGTCTAAAAAAAATGATGATCCATTTATTACAATGTATGAAAAGATGTAAAAATTGTTAGCAACAACACTAAAAGATAATTATAATTAATATTATTACAAGAGTTATGGCAGTATACCACACGAAACCCACCATGTTTAAGCATGAAAGGAAAAGTAAGTTACTTGTAATGCCGAGACACTTCCCAAACCAGCTTATCCATGAAATGACATTTCTTGTCAAATCCCCAGCCTGGATTACTCTGCATCATATTTCAGACCAACCATAAATAATTTGCAGAATATTCCTTCCAGTAGTTTTCTCAACAGCATCTCTCATAATTCATTGAAATAAAAGGCAATAAAAACGCAAAAAGAACTTAATTGAAGATAATACATATATCTGATTCATAATTTTTTAGCATTACGTGTTTACGGAAAGAATATAATGCAAATAAAGCATCAAAAAACACACAGGTTGTTTAACATTCCGAATGCCATTGTAGTTCTCGTTTCAACATAAGAAAACTACTTTAAATTGAAGATATAACCAGCTAAGCTGTAACAGTAACCAACAATTAAAAATTTCATTGTCCATCATTTTGGTTAATATTTTGTTCTGATGTACATTTTTACATAATTGACACTTTTAAGTTAGTAAATTCTTCCAAAGGGGTGACTGCAGTAGTGACACCAAAGAAAACTCAGCCACACGAATAACACACAACAAAAAAGTTACAAACATACCATTTTATATACGATGCTCACTGCAAGAAAAAATAAAAACAAAACTAGATCAACTTTTAGAGCACTACAATGAATTAGCCCAGGGAATTATTAAATAATTCATCGAGCAAACTCCAAAGTCCTAACTTTTCAGTTATATTCAATCTCTTATGCGAAGAAATTTGTTAGCACATATTTATGTGCTTGTAATTTTATATAAAGAATCTGCAGTCAGAAATGGACAAGGCATATATATATATATATATATATAATATCTGAATTCATGAAAGGATAAAAAAGACAAAGAGGGATTATAAATCAATCTCAAGACAAGTAAATTAATGCCAGACTCAGGAAGCAAAACCCTCAACACATTAAGATTCGATATTAGATATAGTCTCCTTTCCCGATTCAGATTAGTGCAACTCCAGCAACATCTGTGACTACAGCCAGAATAAATTGATTACCAAAAACAGATGCAAACTTCATACAGTCATGAAATAGCAAGGTTCTGAATCAACTCTTTAATGTACAATGCCACAATTCACTTTCATATGGGGAACTAAAGTTTGGGAACCCCTGGATTTCTAATCATACAGTAAATTATCTCATTCCACCAAAGCCAACTCCAATACCTAACAATCTTCATGCATTCCTTGCCAATATCTTTTAATAGATTTAAACAAATATTAAGCTTTAGGCAGAGAATTGATTTTCCTATCCATGCCTTGTCAATATCAACTGTTCAGCCTTGGTACAAAATGAAATACATATTCTATTCTCTCAATACATTTGGCCTTTATATTATCAATTAGAATTTATATTTGGGATTCATAGACAAAATGGCAAATATTTGTTGGAATTTCAATTGATTATGCAACTGTTAAGAAACAGTTTCTCTACTGATATAAAATAACAAGATAACTATACTGAGAAAATGGGTTCAGCGCTGAGTTATATGAGAACAAGTAGAACATACTCTGCAGAGATACTTATATAAGAATATCAACATAAAAGGAAAACAAGTAGCCAAGTATTAAGACATTTTATGCCCAACACAATATCAATATTTGGAGTTCCAAACCTGAAGGGAGACAACAGCACGGCTAGTGAATTGTTTCACTGAAGATGGTGCACTTTCAGGAAGAGTTTTAGCAACTCTCTCTAATTCTTCTTGTTGCTTCTTTGCAGTTACCCTGTCTGGTCCGCTGTAGTGATCAACAATCTTTTTCAACAATGGAACTCGTGCCATTGTCTCTTCCATTATTTCCTAGTATGATACAAAGTTAGATGAGAAAAAGATCCCAGCACATGGACACACACCCATAAACTACAGTAGAGAACACTAAAAACAACAGCCTTTACCCGCTAGCATGTATAAAATAGACAACTATTTCGAAACATAGTGACTGATACGGTACTTGTTCTATCTACTTGCTACCCAGGTTTGATATGACAAAGATAGTGGCAATCAAGCCACAACATTATTGTCGAAGAAGATAGTGATGAATTAAAAGTTCAAATAAAGAAAACAACAAACATCAGTATCAAAACTTGTGCCCTGAAACATTTGCAATTAATGTTACGATTAGAATGCTAAGGCATAAGGCAAGGATAATGGATAAGATTAACAACAAAATATACCTCCCACTCTTCCTGACTTTGGATCCCCTCATATGCCATCAAGAATGGTTTCATCTTCTCAAGTGCATCCCGAAGTGGAATTGGTTCCTTCTCATCAATATCTGGATTATCAAACTCCACCAAATATTCCGGCTCAAATTCAATCTGCAATAATCAATGAAGAAGCGAAAAAATTACAAACAATTAAACATGGAAATATGGGTACTAAACATAAAATAGGAGTTTGGCTCACAAAACTTCCCCGAAAGAAATGTTGTCTTTAGATCTAGAGAATTGGACGATTATAATGAGTTTCCTATAGCAATTCAATTAAGACTGGAGAATTTCCCTATATGCTGCTAAGCTACAAAATTATACTTCCGCTACCTCTAATTATTTCTCAACAAATAAATAATGATGTCTGTAGAAACCACTTACTGCATAATTGATGTCTAACGCATCCAAATACTCATCCTCTAATGGCGATGGCAAAACTCTACAAGCCATCTCCTCAAATCCTTCAGTTAACTGATTCATTATCTCTGGCCCAAACTTTTTGGCTAATCTCTCACCAGCTGCATCATCTCCAACATATAGCCCTGTAGCAAATGAATCCTCTGCATCCATACGTTTTCCACGTCTTTCATCCACATCCCTCCCTCTGAATCCTCCTCTTCCCATGCCTCGACCTCTGCCTCTGCCCCTGCCTCTGCCAAGCCCACCTCTCCCTCTAAATTCTCTTCCTCTTCCAGGGCCACTTCCATCGTCCTCACCTCGTGACAAAAATCTCCGTGCATTCCTCACTGCCTCATCCCGGCTTGGTATTGGTTGTTTCTCAGGCAAAGTGTCGGATGCAGCTGCACCAGGAGCTCGCGGAGGGCGAAGATGCCTGTTGTGTTCTGTAGCTCGCATTTCCGGATCTGGCTGTTTCATGGGCTTCCCCCGTCCAAGTCCAGACAACACTTCTAGTATGCTACCTGGAAGTTTGTTAACATGCTCAACATCAACAGGAACACCATCTGTCGCTGTTGGAGAAACACTGTCCTCTCTTCTGAAAAAAATGGGCTTTTTGGGTTCTGGTGGCCCCAAATCATTTGGAGGTTGAGGTACAGTAGCTCGGCCACGACCAGTAGGTGACTGAAAATCACTTTCACGGTGAGGCACAGTAGCTCGGCCACGACCAGCAGGTGGCTGATTTATGGAAGATAAAAACGATGAGAAAGAATGAAGACCTGACTGAGGCATTGGTTTGCCACGGCCATGGCCATGGCCAACACCAGGAGGAGTGGAAGACTCTATGGTGTCAGATTTGGGCTCACTAGAACTAGGCTTACCAGGAGCTCTTTCATTCAAATTGAACGGCCCTGAACCAGGGAAGGAGCCTCCACGACCACGACCACGACCGCCATCTCCAAAACCAGAAGATGAAGAAAATGCAACTACCGTTCTTCTGGTGGCATTTGAAATAGTGGGGTTTGGGATCCTTATTCCAATACTGCCTCTCATTGACACAGTGAAACAAATGCTTAATTGGAAAATTCAAAGAGGCTTCAGCTACATCAACCTGATGCCCCGAAAGAAAAACACAATACCAAGTTTATATGAACTGTTACGTCAAACTAGCACATAAAAATTCACATTTCAGAATTCACCTGCATTGCGTATTTATTTTTCTTGTCCTGTTTATATACAAAACTTTATTCAGTTCATTTTTCAATAATCTAAAACAAAATCAATACTGGCCGTAATTATCAAGATCGCGAACCTAGTTCACTGTAGAATAGTTTTTTGTAGGCTCCTGCAAACTCGAACAAACTCGGTTAAACTCGTGTAAAACCGTGAGTTTAGCGGCGATTCAGCGAGCTGAAACAACACTGATTGTTGCGTTGTCCTATCACTTCGCTTCTTCTCAGCTCCGCTCCATTTTGTGATTCTGTCTGCAATCTCACTACTCCCATTTCCTTTCTGTGTTCTGAGTTTCAGACGTTAGGGTTTTAGGTTTTTTTTTTTTTTTAATTTTTATTTCTACCCTTATTACTACTAAGTTGAACTGGCCTACTTTCAAATACAAAAATATAAAAGGATAATAATATTAGAACAATATAAAAATTTATTTAAAAATATATACTAATCATAATAATAATACAGTAAATAATATAAATAATAGTTATAGTATCAAATAATATCGGTTAAATATGTTTTTAGTCCGTATATTTTTGGGTGATTTTGGTTTTAGTCCATTTTCAAACTAAGGTACAATTTAGTCCTTCAATTTTAGAAAACTCTGGTTTTAGTTATTTTTATCAAATTTTTTAACTTTATTTGCTGTTTCAAGCGCGTTTCTCAGTTAACATTGAAGCAAAAATGTGTCAAACAGTGTAAACAATCCAAATGCTAATGAAATTCTCAGTTAACATTGAAACAAAAATGTGAAACAGTGTAAACAATCCAAATGCTAATGAAACGCATTTGAAACAACAAATAAAGTTAAAAGAATTTGATAAAAATAACTAAAACCAAAATTTTCCACAAGTTTGAAAATAGACTAAAACCAAAATCGTCCATAAGTATAGGGACTAAAAACGTACTTAACTCCAAATAATATTAAATTATTATGTAATGTTTTAATGGAAGTGAACTCAGGGCCCTTCTTTGTATTGGAACGCAAGGCCTACCATTCAATTCTATATCAAATGGTAAAAAAAAAATTGAGTTTCATTCCATCCTTTTAATCTTAAATTGTTTTTTTCAATTTAAGGTATAAAATATTATTCCATTTCAGAGTGTTAAGCTAGACAAAAATAATTATTATTATAATTTAATGTTTAGATATATGACTTTTCAACTTAATATTACTAAAAAGAAATTACTCTTTAAAGAAGTTGTACGTTCCAGCAGTCTCTTTCCGAACCAATTGGTGGTGATAGCTTGAGTCTGGATTTGAAATAAAAATGAGTGAAATTAAATTGAATATACTTAACTAATTTAAATGGAATTAATGTATTTAAATAATTTAAATTAAATTTAACACATCAGAATAATTTATTCAACGCCTCTCTCAAAAATGCAAAACATGAGAAAATTGTGCATTGTAAATATAAGAATTTTAGATGGTTTATGGGTTTTTAATAAAAAAAAAAGACTTATTTTTACAAGTAATATATAGTTTAATTAGTAACAGCTTATGTTGGTGGGTCAAATGTCATGTGTCCTAATCCTAAGTGACGCAAATAATTGTATTGCTTATTCGTTATTGTATCACGTTATGCTTATTTTATTGAACTGATTTTATGTTTTGTATTTTGTCAAACGTTAGTACATTGCTATATAGTTAATGGTTTATGCATGTTCATTAGACTGTAAACATGAGTAAAGTTAATGGTATGTAATATGCATACTTAGAATTAGGACTACTTGATACATGTGTCTACGAGTGAGCAAATGGAGGAAATGGAACTACTGTACTACTAAAAGTTGCACTGAACTAAAAATTATTTTATTTAAACTGAACCTATCAAATTGTACTAAACTACAATATAAACTGAATTGAACTACTAATTGAATTGTAAATTATATTAAACTACAATATAAACTGAACTGAACTACTAACTGAATTGTAAATTGTACTAAACTACAATATAAACTGAACTAAACTACTAACTGAATTGTAAACTGCACTAATTTTAACTACTATACTATTTTTACTTTTTTTAGAGGAAAATTAATCTTATTAGAAAGAAAAGAAAAACCACCTGAGTATATAAATTAATTAGTTTATGTATAAATTTATTTGTAAAATCTCATCTCATTAATTTTTAAGGTATAAATTACATGTAATTTATAGAAAAAAGAAACTTTTTTTTTATTTTTCTTCCATAAATATTTCTGGATAAAGCTAATGTGATCCCATTAGTTTAAAAAGTATATGAATAGAATGGAAAATAAAATTACTGATTTTTTAAAATCATTGATAGTAAAGATAGTGGCACAGGTCTTGTTTAAAAAATAAAATAAAATCGTGTCAACCTGTTTTTTTAATCAGTTTAAAATTATTTGTTTTTATTTATATTTGAGTCCATATAAACACTAAAGTGCAAATACACAATAAAATATATTTCAATGAGTTGGTTTTAGCAGATTTCTTACATTTTAAAAAGCTGGAGGCAAACTTAATAAATACAGGGTGAGAAAAACATATCGGTCGGGGACTTATTTTGCGGAAAACTGTTCCTTCGAACATTTTACAACATGCGTGGCCCAATTTCAAATACATATTTTAGGACTAAGTGATTTTTTAAGACAGTACACTTAATTGCAGTTAACTGAACTAAAAATTTATTAAGATCAGTTTTTAAAAACTGAACCATAAAACAGTATATTTAAGTTATAATAAAAATGATTCACTTATTTTTAATATAATATAATACAATTAACTATAGGACAATATAGTTCAATATTTTTTGCCAAGCCATACATGTGCCTCCGTTTCTTTGTTTAATGGCTTAATGACATGAGTAAACTGTAATTGGTCTAGAGCCTAGCTCTCTTGGTGTATTTTTAAGTTGAATAGTCTTTTAGTAAGTCAAGATATGTTGTCTCTTTTTGACCTGGAAGTAATTGAGTATATTATTATTGTTATTATTATTATTATTAGTAACAATGTTATTTTTATAATTAATAAAATCAGTGTTATTATTGTGGTTAATATATGTTATTACTATTATTATAATTATTAGTACTAATAGAAAAATTATTATTGTTATTATTATTGTTATTTGTATTTTGGTATTATTGATATTTGTATTGTTAGATTTATTAATATTAATAATATTATTAGTAGTAGTAGAATTAATAGTAGTAGTAAATTTTGTAGCATTGTTATTATTATTATTTTTATTATTATTATCATTTGTAGTATTATTATTATTGTTATTAGTTTTTGTTGATATTTGTAAGAATATTAGAATTAATAATAGTATTATTATTTGAATTAATAATATGATTAATTTTATTAGTAGTATTGGTATTATTATTGATTTTATTATTATTGTTACTGCTTTATGATTTCATGGATGTTATCATGTTGAATTTCAGAAAAGAGGATTATGATAAGTTCATATATTCTTATGATTAAGTGATAAAAACAAGTTAGAAAATGCAAATAACATGGATAAAGTAAATTCTGTTAAACTTCCTCATCCAGATTTATATCCAAAATATTCAACACTATAAAAAGTCATTTTTCCACTAGTGTACACATTCAAGTGAAGCTATTAGATACAACTCACTAAAAAAGAAAATTAGTGTTTGAAATATTTTCCTAAGAAATTTACATCTTCTCCTACAATTGATGAAGATGATACTCATTATATAGACGTAAAAATGATGGCTTATGTGCTGAGAAAAGTGGACATAAATTAGATAATGCAAATGTAATGCCTCATGTTACAAATTGCAACAAATCAAATTCAATCAAGCATTTATTTAAATATGTCAATAAGGTCCTGATAGAGTTATAATGAAAATTATAAATAATCAAACACAGTGTATAATAAGAACACTTATTGTTAATGAAATAAAGAAATGCTATTATTGTGAAGCAGTTTAACAAATTTTTGGCTTTGATATTCATAATAGATCATTAAGTTTTCAAAGACTAACATTTCATCTCTAAGTTCAAGAAACAAAAAAGATGATGTATTAAACAAAAACGAGATTATGAATACAATGTTTTTAATTTGATTTGATGCTAACAAAAAAATATTAAGAAGACATAAATTTGACCTATGCTGAATTTTCAACAAAGATTATGGGATGAAACACCTATGATGAACAAGTTATGCTTCGAAGTTTTTTATAATACTAAAAAACCATTTGGTGGATATGTTGGGAGGTGATTTCAAACAAATTTTGTTTGTTGTCAAAAAGGGATCAAGATTTGATAGTACGAAGACATCACTAAACTATTATGATATTTTTACAACATTATATAATTCTAAAGCTTTCAGTAAACTTGAGATTAAGACTGCAATTTCGAATCAAAATGCAAGAATTATAAAAGAATTTACTGGTTGGATTCTACAAATTGGAGATATACATACTGATTTGAATGAAAATGGTGAAGGCAATATTTATATACTACTAGATCTTTTAAAAATTTGATTATATTTATGGTGAAAGTATTAAAATAAAAGTGATCATTTAAAATTGTAAAATGTGAAACAAACATTTTCTATATATTTTTAATAGGAAAAGATAGATCATTAGGAATTACAACAAAATAAAATAAATCCTTGTGAGTTTGACTATTTTTTATTTTTGTTTTAAAGTAAAATTTTATTTTCACCTTTATCTTTATTTTTATGTTAACGGAAACGAAAATTTGTCTTATCGAAAATTAAATATATTTATATCTAATGTAAAATAAAAAAAATATTTTCTTTTCTCTGAGAATTACAAAAATAATAATAATTAGATGAGTGCTTTAGGAATAATTTATGCAATTAATTACAAATTAATAAAAGTTTGTTACTTTTAAAAAAGTGAAATAAAAATGAAAAGTATTTTTCAGTAATTTAAATCTAGAATAATGAATATAAGAACAAAATTAAGTATGAGAATGGATGTGTAACCATCCACATAGGTATTAAGTCAAAACAAGCATTTTTTGTTAAAATCAGAACAAATTTGTAAAATATTAATCAAAATAAATTCATTTATCATCCTTAACCTACATATATTTTTTTATCCTTATTTCTTCAATCAAACTAAGAAATTTTCATAACTTATTCCAAAAGAAAAACAAAATTACATCCTAACAAAATAACTATTACATTACTTTTGAAAATAGGGAGAGAAAATTGGAAAAAGAATAAGTGTAATATTTTACTTCTATATGTTGTGTTATTTCTATTTGATAAATTCTATAATTTTTTTTATTGTATCGTATTTGTTTTGAATAATACTATTAATATTATTCTATCTACATATTTAAGTAATATTGATATAACAAATAATTTTGATAACTGCATGTGTAAAAAAAATAGTATTAAAGTTAATAAATGTTTTAAAATAATGAAATCGAGTATTTAAAAATTGAAATAATTCATTAATATAACTAGAATTTCTTATACGTATGTTATTACTTAAAATACAAATCATCTCTTTAAAACTATTTCTCTTAGTTTTCTTTTTCTTCTTTCTAAGAAATCTTACTTCTCGATCATCTGTTTTACGATAAGGAACTTTTTTGATATCACAGTTGAGTAATCTCTATTTTTAACCTATCAGTTCTTCGTTTAGAGCAAGTAAGTTTCTATCTCTTTTTTCTTTTGTTTTTTGTTTATGACCATGCTTAGGAAACCCCGACGCATGTATCATTGATGTTCATTTCTTGGTTCTTTGTCAATTTGTGGTTCTAAGGACTAATTCTGATCACAATTTGGTGAGTTGTAAGTTTTTCTACAGTTTCTTAAGGTGGAAGCAATGGTTGGGAGTTCTTAGAGCCGTAGGAGTTCTTTCTAAGGTAAAAGAAGCTAGTTAATTGAATTTTTATTAATAAATTGTAAAAAAATCTTTGATTTAGTGAGAATGTTGTGTTGGATTGTATGAGTAAACTGATATAGTACTATTGATGTGTTAAATTGTTTGAAAATTATATGTATTGATGTGAAAACCTATGAAAAACTATGTATGATTGTTATGTTGAGTTCTCTAGTTGTTTTGATAAGTGAAATGATGTTTATAATGTATTTTTGAAGTTATTAAACTGTTATAGGTATTGAAGTGGTATTAATTGTAAGAAAGGGAGGAGGGGGGGCGAGGGGGGGGGGTAGTCTCGAATAGACGTTTGAGAAGTGGATTATTGACGTGTTGGTCTAAAAAGAAGAATGGTGGCTTTGGACAGTTTAATAGGTCTCTAATAATTTATTGATGATGGGAATGAACTCATATGATGTTGAGAATAAAATGTTAGTCGTAAGAGCATGATTATAAGATTGTTTCTAAGGTAATTTAGAAGTTTTGTTGAGTAAAAATCTAAAGGACGTAAATCTGATATAAACTAGAGCTTTTTAGTTTGTTTAAGGGTAATTTAAAACTGGTTTAGACCTTAAGAATGAGGGAAAATTGATGCTACAACCTTTGGTAATTGATATGTTGAGTTTGGCTTGGATTTGGCTAGTTTTAGGGGTTTTGAGGAGTGGGATTTTGAATTAGATGTTATGGGCTAACTATGATGGTTGGAAGTCTGTTGTTAAGTCCATTATGACTTATTCAAGTTATTAGTTGTAGAAATTGAGTGTTGCAAGTAATATAATTGAGTTTAGGCACTTTTGAGTTGTTGAGTTAGTTTGGTATATCTAATTCCTAGCCAAATGAGTTATGTAGTACTCTATTTTCATTTATAAACATGTTTTGGTATTAATATTAGTTTTACATATTCTAAATTGATCATTTGGATATGTCTAAAATGCACCAAAACCAGAAAAATCAGATTGCTGTAAAAACCTGACAAGAATAATCGATTATCTCACTTGATAATCGATTATTCCAATCAGAAGGTCATCTTTTCTTCAAAGCTATCACATATGGTAATCGATTTTTGTCGTCCGAAAATCATTTTGGCATAAATTCTTTCGGGAATAATTGATTATCAAGTGTGATAATCAATTTATCTCTTTAAAAAAACTTAAAATTTAGTTTTTGGTTAGGGCGTCCTGTATGCAGATTGATGTCTTTTGTTTTATACTTTATTTGTTTTCTTATGATTAAAAATGAAATGGTAATGTAATGCTTGTTTAGTAATATCAATGAGAAATTTTGTGAGATTTTATGTATGAAGTTATGTATGTATTTGAAGTATGGTTGAAAATAGTTTCTAAAGTGAAATTCTTGGTTGATTTTTTTTCAAGTATCATTAGTATGAATGCATGTAGCTCAGTCTTGGGGATTATCTTGGTACTCTAATGGTCTTTCATTCTCGAGCAGAGAATATTGACACATGTCGTGAGAGTACCAGAAGGTCTTAGTCTTGGGTGCTTCCAGTATGATCCAAGTCGTGGAACAGACTAACCTTGTGAGTGTGGTCCGTTGACAATAACTTTGCAAAGTAGTAGAGGCCACCACAAGTGCACAATCTGCCATAGTTCGGTATTTATTCTAAATTCGGATAGTCCAATCTAAGTCTTGGCATGTTTAAGATGTATGGATTGTTTTATAATAAATATCATTCATGTGTGAAATATTAATGTATAATTGATTTGTTTTGTATTACTAGCTTACCCTTATTTTTGTGTTATTTGTTGTGTTGTCTTCTTTTTTGCAATGATCACCCAAATTGTGTTAAGAAAAAGTCTTTACAATTACTCTAGTTAGAGGTGAGGGTGAAACAGAGATGTAGTTAGATAAATCTACAAAAGTAAATCTCTTCTTTGTGAAATGTTTGTTTTATTTAGTTGTTCTTTTAACATTTATGTAACATCTAATTTTGATAATTTTATAATATTAAAATACAATATTACAATACTATCACATAATTTAACTTTTAATTACATATTATCTTTTAATAGATAAACACATCATAATTATCAAACACACCTTATAATTCTCGATTGTTAGTAAATAACTAAATACATTAGAATTAATCTTGAGATAAATAATAAGCAATGTGGATAATTTAATAAAAAAAATATCCACAGTTTAAATTTTTAGTTTAGTCATTATGATAAATATTAAAGATCATTTATTTCTAAATAAAAGAGTAATTATGAAGTTTTGCCATTATATTTTCGCCTCCTATAAGAAATGTCATTCCAAAGGTGAAAAAAAAACAGAACTATAAGTTTAATTTGAAGTTGTCCAAAAGTTGCTGTAATTTACTTTTTTTAAAATTATATATTTTCTCTTTTTCCAGTACCAAATACCTTTTTCTTAATTCCATCTTTACCCATGCACTTTCGCTCACGTGAAGTTTTCTGGATTTGTTTTGGGCTATTTCATGGACTTTCAACATTTCACTTCATCGGCGGGAACAAAATATAACAGTCACTCACACACACACATGAAGATGATAATTTTTTTAAGGATCATGATACTTTCACATCCAGAATATGACAAATTTTTGACATCGTCACGTGTCACATTTTGGGTGGTCCACGTGTTTTAAAAAATAAAATGACATAATGACATGTATTTACTATTGAGTTCAAAACAAGTGTCAGATTCAAATATGTCTTCTTCGTGCTAAAAGTTAGTCTAAACTACCCAATTATTTGTACATTGCTACCATTTTTTTTTTGCACCATCACTTTAAAAAAAATGTTTCCTTCGGGATTGACTTTGATATAAATGTGTTCTTAAATGATAATTAATGAATTTTATTCAATAAAATTGGTTAAAAATAAACCGTGGAGTTCAAAACAAATGGCAGATTCAAAGATGCCCTCCTTGTGCTAAAAGTTAGCCTAAACTATCAACTTATTTGTACATTGATCCCAAGCCTGTTACTACACATTGAATCCACTTTATTCTGTCATTTTGTTTTTTAAAACACATGGACCACCCAGAATATGACACGTGGCAAATTTGACACATTTTGAATGTCAAAGTATCATTACCCTTTTCTTAATCCTATAATATAAGAACATTTTTTCAGTCTCTTATATATATATATATATATATATATATATATACTTTTTCCAATTTTGCATCTTATAATTTTTTATAAAAACAATTCATAACTTATATAAAAAACAATTTAAATTTGTTTACAAATTTATTTATATAAAAAAGCACATAATATGTACTTTTTCAATGAGAAAGATATTTATCTAAACATATTTTAATGTATGGTTTATGTTAAGTGGTGACTATGACTTCTTATATAATGAGTTGAAAAATGTAAATCTTTCAACATTATAGAGACTTAATAAATTCCCAATTTTATAAAGAGTAGAGTATTAAATAACTACTTAATGAAAAAAAAAATACAGGAATCAATATTAAAAAGCCAAGCAAACCAAATTATTATTTAACCAAAATAAAAATTATTAATTATTATTACAATACATAAACACATCAAAACCTAGTACATTGACTTTTACAAGGAGAGTTTCATATTTTTTTCCCTTTCTCATTGTTACTTCAATTGGACATTAATTCCCCTAAGTTCAAATACTAAATTTGAAGTAAGGAATGTTTCAATAAACTTGTTCGTAAAACCTATCTCTTAAAATGAAATAAAATAAAATAACTTTTTAATACATTAAAATGAATTTATATATAAGTAAATTTTTATATTAAAAAATTTAAATTTGAATATAAATCAGTTTTATCTTATGAACAAGATCACTTCACTTTCTTCAATTTTTTTTCTTTTAAAAATGTTTATATCGAAGTTTGTTCAAATATATCAGTCACTTTAATTTTCAAAAAGTGAAATTTATAATTTTGTTTGGTTAAAAGTTATAATTATATGAATACAATCTCACATTATTAACGAATAATTCAATATTTTAAGTGTTCGATTAAAAGTATGATAAAAATTTGTCATGACATAAAATAATTATTAATCTAAATAAATTTAGGGAGACTAATATTTTATTACTTATTTCTTAGACGGAATATATATTAAAATATCATTAATAGTTTTAGTCAATAATTGTCTTCTCTCTCATTAAATTCTTATAACAAAAACAAATAATTCAAATGTAATGAGATATGTTTTATAAAGACCCATGTGCTAACCCTACTTTAGTATCTAATTTGATAAGTTTAAAAGATGATGAATTGGTGGACACGTGTTCCCACTTTTCTAATGCTAATTAAGAATCTAATTGCTGTGCCCAAAAAAAAAAATGAAGAATCACGTTTAGTCCTGCCCAATTAATAAAATAGTTTATTCAATTTCTAATTTATTTTATTTTAGATTTATTTTTAATTTATAAAGAGATGACCTAATATGTCAAAATTGGTACATTTGACACACACCCAATTTCACAGCAAGAAATGATGCAATATACCAAAGTTTAGTCAGGGGTTGTTTTCATTCAAATAAACTCATGAGCTTAATTATGAGTTTTCCCATCTAAATTTTGTTTATTCAAATTTATTAATCATTTGTTATTACATATAAAAATTTATTAAAATAAAAATATGTAAAATATAATAAAAATTACACTTCACTAAAATATAAATAATTATATCTATTATAGAAAATAATTAATTTATCAATATAATAATTTATTTCACAAAAAATAATATAAAAGTTTTTAAATTATGTATGTTTGCAAAAATATAAACACCAGCATCATCACCTTCTAAGATTTTAAAGAATTACTTCTTAATCTAAAAAACCATAACATAAACTCAACATAAATAAATCTCACTCTTAAAACAGTCTAAAATCACAATAACCTCTAATAGTATAATTAATATTTACTTTGACTCAATTAATAAATAAAATTTATCGTATTATATACTTAAATGAAACTATTTTATCTCTAGTTTAAATATAAAAAAGTTTTTACATAAAAAATCGAAGGTATTACTCATATGATTTTTTTTCTCTGTTTTAAGTGTTGTAATTAGATATCAAAACACTTTAATTTTCCAAATTATTTTATATTATATACTCTCTTTTTTTAATTTATAAAGAGGTGGCTTTATATGTCAAAATTGGTCTATTTGACATATATACCAAATTTTGCGTCAAAGGTATTAATATGCCAAATTTTACTCAGGGTTGTTTCAAGGTAATTTAGATGTTACTTCCTTTATTTTATTTTAGGTGTAATTTAAGTTTTTTAATAATATATTAAACTAATGGTTATTTTACATCTTCTAAGGTAGTAATTATAATTATTTTAGTATTATCTTAAATAAATTCTTATATTGATAGAGTTTTTCTTATTAATTTCAAATAAACTACAAAAAGAATAATTTTATTTAACAATCACAAAATATTATTATAAACATAAAGTTAACTTAAAAAAATAATTATAAAAAATAACATCTCATTTATCTCAACATACTCCTTAGATTTTTAGTATAAAAGAAATTATCAGTTATGGCACTATTGTTGATTCTTTTTACCCAGAATTCAACTCAAAATAAAAAAACCATATCTTTACGAGTTTTTATTTATTCTTGACTCAAATTTTTTTATTTCTATATAATATATTTTTTTTCATTTCTATATAATATATTTTTTTTCATTTCATACTTAAATTTATAATATTTATAAATTTATCTTAAAATTATAATGTAAGATATCATACTAAATGGTGCAGATTTTAATTTTTTATAGGTAGTATATGATCAAGAACTATATTAACTTCTAATGCAAACATTATGCTTCAATGTGAACATTATGTTTTTAAATAATGTCTTGGGAAGATTTCTTTATTAACAGATAAAGACGATCTCACATGAATTCAACACAAACTCTATTACTTTAGAAGTAGAAAATAATAAAGAAAATCACAAAATTAATCAAAAAGTTACAAACTCCCCTAATTGGAAAGTTACTTGTTGAATCTAACTTATTCATATGATTGTGTAACTTATTTTTATTTTGTTCTAACTTTTTCAAAAGATCATTACTTAGCCTTTTGTCTTTCAAGCAGATTCCTTCAATATAATAATTATAATAACTTCGTCTGTAAGACAAATTGCACATGCATGATTTGACCCGTACATTCTGCTTCTTTTTTACGTTAAAACTTTTATTATTTATGTAATATTTTATTATATCATGTGTAATACCTAAATTTTTTACATTTTAATTTATTTTTATTTTATATTTTTTTTAAATACAAAAATTTATATTTTTATAATCATTTTACCCTTATATTCATATATTGTGTATCAAATGAACTTAAAAGTAAAGATACTGTTATTCTTATATTCAGCTCATATTTTTCCCTTCTCATCCTATATTTCTTATCTTTCTTTTCACTTTCTTTTAACAATTTTAATATTTCACATCATATAACTAAATCTTCTAACATAAGTTTGTAATACATACGTGTGAACATTAAGAATAAGATAAAAGAAAAGGTCGACTAAGAGACAAAAGGCATGTTCTGACTAGAGAAACAAAAGGGTTGAAAATTGAAACAAAAGATTTTGTAACAGTTGAAATCCATTTCACATTGGTAAATTCAAGTCCAAAAAGACTCTCTCTTGAGAGGCTCGTGAGGGTCTTGGAAGACATTTGAAGAGGAGGAAGAAGATGAAGGAAAGTTAAGATAGTGAGGAAGAGTTTCATAGTTATTGTTTACAGACAGGAGAAGTGATTTGTGATCTTGGTCTACTTGTGTGGTTATGGTAGCTTCTTGTTGCTGCATCTGAATGCATAGAATCTCTGTTTGAGCCACTGCAAGTTGCATTTGCAACTGTGAAACCTGGTTTTGTAGGTATGATATGGCTCCTACACAGCCATACACTGGATCTCTCACTCTTGCATTTGCCTCATAAACTAAACTGCTCACAGCATCTGCTCTTTGATGAACACCAAGTTCCTGAAAGTAATTAACACATTTACTGAATACTATTACATAACCATTACATGAAAAAACACATATATCAGTGGACATTTTTACCAACACACGTGATTCGGTGTAGATAATGCTGGGTCTAACAAGGAGGAAGTTTACTCAGGAGACACAAACATTAATGATATCTGAGTTCAACTATATAAGGAATTAACACCACTTTCTATCCAAAACCAATGAGTTAATAAGTCTTTTTCCTTTATACAGTTATCTACTTTTTCATTTTTATCTAATATGAGACTTAGACTCACATTTGAATTTCCAATGATTTATAGAGACAAATTTATTGTAGAAAGAAACTTATACAAAGGTTTGAGTCAAAACGTTCAAGCACAGAAAGAGAAAAAGAGAAAGAAGGGTATAAGGAAGTTAGAAATACCTGCAGCATTTTGCTGACATTGCTAGCACCAAAGACCTTATGCACAATGGCAAACTTTCGAGGGTCATCAGAAGGAAAATAAGGAGCAAAGATGCATTCCTTGGAGCAACGACGTCTCAGCAACTTGCAAGAAGCACAAGGTGAGGTACCACCCATTTAGAAGATATATATGTATATGTATATATGTATGTGTAGAACACTGACGAAGCAAAACGAAGAGGATGAGATTATGCCTTGGTTGTCTTTTTGATGTGTGTGTGATGAGAGGAAGAAAAGTAAGCCAAAACACAATGAAGAAAAGGGTTTAAGAGAATGAGCATAGAATTTGTTATTTATAAATGGTGTGTGAGATTTGAATTGCTTGCCTAATGGAGACTAGCTAGATGCACATGCCCTTCTTCTAAAGTATGAATTGAAAATATTAAATTAACTTGCATGCACAATCAACCGCGTAAATCAACTTGTTCCAACTTAATCAACAAGTCTCGAGTTTGAGTTTGAGTTATATTTAATTGTGTTAAACAACATTTGGAGTAAAAAAAAAACATTATCATCTAGGATTTCTTATGTCTCTTGAGCATGGTATTAAATGTTTTAAAAAAAAGAAACCAAGTTATTTAGAAACCACTTCTTCTAGTGTGAACGTATATAATAGGTATTTCATATTGTAAATTACAAGTTTGGTCAAAGATTTTTGCAGCATTATAATACATTAAGAGAGCAATGAAGTCAAAGAATGAAGGGAAATTGTTCTAAGAGATGATGAGAAGAAGTAAGAAAATAGGACAAATAGGAGAAGATTAAGTGGTTTGGTTGAAACCATAAGTGAAAAAGATTGAAAAAAATAGAGGGTGAAATTAACTTCAAACTTTATACTTAAAATAAAGAAAATGATGAATGTTGATTGAACAGATAAACTTAAAAATTAAATAATTTTTCTGTGTTATTATTTTAAGGAAAAAAAAAATCATTTTTTGGTACTATTTTTACTTATTTGTTTTCTCATTGTATCACTCTATTTTTTTATGAGTAAAGAGAGATTAGGCGGTGGTCAAACACTGGGAAGGCGCGTGATAGGTTGGCAATGCACGTAGTTGTGTAGTATTTACGTCCACATTTGACTCTTCACTTTTATATATGTACTAAAGTACGTATAAATAACGTATTTTACACTCGTATGTACCAATAATATGTAATCCAGTTGGACAACTTTACATACTTTATTTAAACACGCTGACAGATATTCAGTTTTCTAAGCATGCATATGAAGAAAAAATATTAAGTTATTTCATTAAATAAAATCTATATCTAAAAGTATATGATATTTATGAAACACATACATTATATCATACATAATTAAAGATAAAAATAATGTTTAATTTGATTGGTAATAATTTATAGATTTTGAGAAAATAGTTTTATGATTTAAAAGTTTGAAGAAAAAGAAGTTTGAATGTAAGTGAAAGTGTTGTTTACTATTAAGAGAGGATGACATGAATGTTTGTTGGGTCAGCCTTTCACATGCAAACCCTTTTCAATTCTTCTTTCCTCTATGAATATACCAATTGCGTGTTTAAGTTGAATAATGCTAACAAAACAACACATTCAGGGTTCGTATTTTTCTTTTCACACTTTTCCCCATGCATTAGGTTACGTACATTCATTTTTAACATAATTCAGTAAAATATGAATGATTCTCTTCTTTCCTGATTTTTTTTTAGTGATAACAGATATATTAATATGAAGAAATTAGATTGTCCAAACCAGTATATATATAAAAAAAAATTTGTCAAATGTAACCTTCATAAAAACAAAGTTTCACAAAATACCATGCTTTTATTTGACACACAATAATTTAGTTTTCCTTTAATCTAGCTGTTTAGTGAAGGTAATTAGGCTTTAATGTTTTTACATTCTTAATATATAGAGTATTATTATTGTTAGGTGTATAATCTCTATACATTTCTTTATGGAGAGTATTTTTATTAGGAGTTAAACATATGTATGGAGTTTAAAAAGAAAAGAAAAAAAAATCATCTGTTTTTATCTCTAAAAGAACATTTTTATTTTGAAATTAAAAATAGTAGTATTTATACTCTTTTAATTGTACCGTTTTGTTAATTTTATACGTGTTAAGAATGATGCAGAAAATACACTAGGGCAATAAACAAGAAAGCAAAAGACTACATTTCTGTTATGATTTTTTGTTATTTGTATTTCTTTTTTATATTCAAATATATTTTATTTTTAAAAATAATTGAATTATCATATTTTTAATAAAAGATTTCTCTTTAATTTTTTCTCTGAGTGTTTCATCAAATACTCACATACATAGTGTGTATGTATTTTGTGTTGAATTTGTTAGAGGTAAATTCCCTTTGCTTTTTCAACTTTCAAAACAGCTAATTAAACTCTTGAAAAAGAGAAATAAAAACCATGTTTGAAGTGAATCTAAAGCTACATTATTCTTTTATTAATGCTTGCGTGAATTAATGTTACTATACTCAAGAGAAGAAAACAAACATCTCTTACTATTCTCGAAGAAAACGTGAGACATGCAAGCTCAAAAGCTGAGCAATTAATGGTTGCCTTCCATTCTTGAAACCACTGTGCTCTTCAAAATCTACAATAATGCAAAAGTGTTAAACCAAAGTTGCTAGGTTGCCAACTGTCGTCTTAATTTGTTTATCTATGATATAAAAGTTTTAATTAAAAAAAAAAACATGTGACATATTTAATAAAACATAAATTTCTAAGGCATGGTTTCAAATTTAATTGAAAATTTAGACCAACTAATATAATATATACCTACTACATTGTTTGGATCGAGTTCCTTTGGATTCAACTTCTAGATTGAGCTCCTCTAGATTAACTATTTGAGAATTTTTTAATAATAGGTTTGTATTTCCCCTGCCATGTACAAACTTGCATACAAATAGTTCAGAATCACCAAAATAAATAAATAAATATATATATATATATATATATATATATATATTCATATTCAGTTGTAATAATTACAAAAAAAAAACAATACAATCCTAACTTCAAAATCACCTATCATCATCTATTATAAACACGAATTTTCTTTAGGACTTCTTGCTCAAATGAACATGTGTCACAAAAAATCTACATAATGAACAACTTAAGTCAATTTTTAGTGATAAATAATTAAGGTGTTAATTATAAATTGTTCACATTATTAAATTTCATGAGTCAACAACGTTTGCAGATGTGATGTTCTGATGTGCTTCATCATATAGTATCTGCATTTAAAGTTTTCCGGTTGACACAAGCATTACAAGTTAAATTCATAGATTATCGTAAAGTTTATAATTATATTTCAAGAGTCTCAAAAAATAAACTTAGAGTTGACACAATGAACTGAAACTTCTTTATAAAGGCAATATGTGTTCATTGCAACTTTGAATAAGCCTCAACCACTCTTTGTAAAAATCAATTGTATATCGAAATTAATGCCTAGTAACACAACAAATAAATTATTAAAAAACTTAGACTATTAATATACTTTTATTTGCCAAAGTGTTAGGCTTACCAAGTAATCAACCTAATGTTAAGAAATAATTAGTGACTCCTGTAAATAATATTAAATACAATTAAGTTTTACATAAGTATAATTTAATGTAAAAAAAAAACATACTTACTATATTACAAATAAGGTGCTAAATAATTTTTTTTTCTTCTAAAGTCTTTATAATGGATACTTTACATCCGTATTCTTTTATTCTTAACTCTTTTAATAACAAGGCAATAAATTTTTTACCTCTTAATATATATACCATGAAAATAAATAATGTTAAAATAACATTTTTTTAAATCGATAAAGTTTGCTATATATAAGATATCAGGCTAAACAATGATATGAAATATAACCCTTGCTCATTCTAAAATACATTACATCTAATTTGAAACACTTATCCTTCTAAATTAATTTTAAGCGAAACCAGGGAGTATCAAATCTACACATAATAAAATCTGTAGTGATGAATTTGGTAAAGAAAGGAAAAGGCTGATTGAAAATAAAATGTACGAGTAAAAATAGATTAAAAAGTTAAGGTAAAAGTTAAAGTATTTAATGAAAGGAAATAAATAAAATAAGAGAAATAAAAAACTGAGTAAAAATATATAAGAAAACAGTATAATGAAACTATATTTTAAAAATTATTATTTTTTCGTTAAACCACCTACCTACATTAATCTCAACTTCTATCGTTTTCCCAATATCAAATACACACTAAGTTATTCTTAATGTTTTAAGTGGTGCTAGCTGAATTACTTGTCACCCAAAATTGACTCGTACACATCAATTTAAAAGATTAATTAACATACAAAAATCCATAAAAATAGATGTGTTTATATTTTATTTATGGTTTAAACTCTTTAACTGTTCCTATTTATGTGAGTTTTTTTCAGTTTAATTTTCGATTTATTAGAATTCCAATTGAGTCTTGCTAATTTGAATCAATTGAGCCTCTGCCGTTAAATTTAGTTAACGGGGTTAAGTGTTTGCACATGTAGGAGGGTGATGTGTCAATTTTTTGAAACGTGACATGTCGATGTGAGAGTAATCTGTGAACCTCTCTTATTGTATTTTCAAATTTTTCATATAGTCACTGGAGTTCATCACGCTCCATCACCTCTTTCGTAGTGCCAGCGATACTTGTCCCCTCCACCACCAACGCAAACCCTCACGCCACTGCAAGAAGAAGCCATCGCGAGTTTCGTCAAAACCACTGTAAAATCTCAAAACTTGTAAAAGCTCCAAAATCACAGCGTCACCATGAGCATCACCGCAAAACGAAACTCCTCGCTTCATCTCCTTTATCTCAAAACACTTCCTCGCAACCTGCAAAACCTGAAACATAGGAAGCCACAAATCTCTTCGCACCAGAAACCCTAAATTGCGACTTCGCTCATCTTCCAACCACCGTGACGGAGCAACTCCTCCTTTATCGCGAGCCATCATCTTCGTTGACCTTCAAATCACGAGCAGCCACCTCGCGCTTCTCACACTACCAGAGATTTTTTCATTACTGCAATCACATGGGATGCAAATCACAAAACTTTTCCCTTCACCCAAATCGTGAAATCATGAAACAACTCCTCTTTATTTATAGCAAACATGAAATTCTCCCAAATCTGTTTAGCAACCACATTCCTCTCACAAGCACATTCCTCTCAAATTTTTAATCCCAAATTGAATTCCAAATTCAGTTTTATTGAACCCTAAATACCTTTTCAGAAATCCATATTATTATAATTTTACAAGTTGCCAAATCGGATTGAAAACTTGTTTTCTCTATTCGTCTCTCTCTTTCTCTCTCTTCATCTCTCTCTCTCTCTTTAGTCTCCAATGTCGACTCTCTTCTCCATTGTCCCCTTCTCCATCTCCCTGAGGTTGTAGCCCTAAAATGGAGGAGACTATTTACGAAGGAGACTATTTGCGGCAATGGAGGAACCGAGTAAATTGAAGTGTGCCCCGGTTGATTCCTCGGTCGGAACAATTTTCGGAGGAATATCACGGACTGTTACCTCGCCCCTCGATGTTATAAAGATTCGATTCCAAGTTCAACTGGAGCCCACATCTTTGTGGGCTTTACTATGTAAGGATTTGGCTGCAGTTGCGTCTGCACCATCAAAATACACTGGCATGTTTCAAGCAACCAAAGATATTCTTAGAGAAGAAGGCGTTCAAGGATTTTGGCGGGGTCCCAGCATTGCTCATGGTTATGTCGTATACAGCTATACAATTTACAGTTTTACATAAGTTGAAGACTTTTGTCTCTGACTCTTCGAAGACAGAGAATCACATTAATTTGAGCCCTTATCTTTCCTATGTCAGTGTAGCATTAGGTGGGTGTGTCACGTGTTCAAAAATTGACACATCACCTGTGCAAAATCTTAACCTCGTTAACTAAATTTAACGACAGAGGCTCAATTGATTCAAATTAGCATTTTTAAGGATTTAATTGAGGATTTTTATAAGTCGAGCATGAAATTGGGAAAAACCCACATAAATAGGGACAACTAAAGGGTTTAAACCTTTATTTTTTTTCAATGGTTAAATATGTTTTTTATCTTTTAACTTTAAATGAAAATTAAAATTAGTCTATTTTTGAAATTTTGGATTAATTTAGTTTTCTATCTTTAGTACAATATGTTTTTTAACCAAAATTTGTTAACTTTATTTAATGTTTCAAATACGTTTTTTAGTTAATATTGAAACAAAAATGTGTCAAACGGTGTAAAAAACTCAAATATTATCATGAAATATATTTAAAATATCAAATAAATCTAACAAAATTTAGTTAAAATGACTAAATTTATATATTTCTAAAATTAAAAAATTAAATTAGGTCAAAATTAAAAAAAAAAAGACTAGTTTTAATTTTCACTGAAAATTAAAAAACCAAAAATATATTTAATCCTATTTTTAATATAAACAAACTCTTTCTTTTATTTTCCAAATTTGATGATATTAAATCCCTCCACCAGCTAGTAAGCGTTTTGCTCGGGTAAAGTCAAGATTTGTGTTTGATTCCGAAGACAATAAAATCCATCCGTATGCATAATCTTACCATATTTTCTAACTGTGCACAATTGGTGAGTTTTGTCCAAATCTAAACTTTCAGGTTCCACAGAATGTGGAGAATAAAAGAAAAAGAAGTAAAGCAAAAGTTTCTTTGAAATAATAAATATATAATATATAAGCATATATTTCTCAAGAAAGTGAAAAAAAAGTGATAATGCAATTAAAAATATTATCAAGTAAAAATGTTTAATTATAGTTTTAAATTTAGGGTTTATTAAGTAATCTTGATTTCAAATATGAAGCAGTACAAAAGATGTTGAACATTCTTTCATCCAGGTCTTACAAATCAGACCAGGTTTAGGCAGCAGCTAAGAAATTGAAGCCTAGGGTTTGACTAATGAAGCGAGACAGGAAATTTGATATGGAATTATAAGTGACAAACTGGCTTGAAATTGAATTCACCTGCAGGAGTTGGGTTACCAATGTGATCATCGTAAAATTTCAACTTGTTTGTCTCATATGACCAAATTCTGCGCAATGATATTAATAATTACGAAGCACATGATCATGATCTGTTGCCTGCAGGGCAACCTCAATTCCAATAATTATCAACTTAGACCGCCTATTTTGAATACATTAATTAGATGATAAGAAAAATTAGAAATAGTGCTAAAATAAGAAATTATAAAATTCAGTTTATCTATTATGTAATACATTTTGAAAAATTAATTGTTATGTTTGAATTTCATAAAAAATTAAAACAGTTCAAACTTAACCTAAACATATGAAGAACTCCTAGTCCGTGGACAGGGCGCAGAGTATTAAAAGTTTGAAAATTCCAGTCAATTCTTTTGTTCGATTTTAATTAGACATGCAAGGCACGTGAAAAATGGTATGGAATAATGTCGAATACAAATTTATTTCACCCACACCTTTTTATTCGTTTACAATTTTCTGAATCAGACAAACATAATTTTTTATTTATTTATTTGCATATGGTAGTAAATCAAGCTAATTAAACAATTAGATATTAGTGTATGATATTATATAAGATGGTAAAGTATAGATTATTAATTTATTTTATATGAATAATTTTATGAATACTTCTGTATAAACTCTTTCAGTACTTATATATTTATATTAGAAATATTGCGGTACAATCCATTATAAAATGACGTTCAATCATTCTTTACTACTTGACATCTAACATTTATCATACTAAAATCTATTGGTGTAAATGATTTGAGACTTGGATTTGTTAATTAAAATCTATAGTTATATCTCTAGCCTAAAATGAAATTATAATTGAAATGTTGCTTTACGCTGAAATATCTCAATAAAAAAAATAATTAGACAAATACTGAAGAAACTAAATTGAATCCTGATGAGAGCTGACACAGACACAAGGATCCTTTTATGTACCTTTTATATAAGCAATTTTAGAAATACTTTATTTTCAATTGATCTTGATATCATAAGTTTATTTTTATTTGAACTTTATGTTATTCAATTAAGCGGACTATTAACTATTTACATAAATATTTTAACATAAATAATCAAAAAGTGATATGATAATTACCAATTTTCCATATGAAAATAAGTTTTTTCTAATAAATATATTGATCTTTTTTTATGCAGTACATAAACCTTTTATAATTTTGGCTTTATCACATTTTCATCCATCACTGGTTCTCATACATCCTTATCCTTTTACTTATCAACATCATTAAATGATAACGCGATATTAAGTCTAATAATATTTTATTATGTTGAATGATACTTCATTTTCTGACAATTTTAATATTCCAAAATTATTGGTAAAAATATTTATTTAATTTCTAATCGATATAAACGAATCCGAAACGTCTACATATATATATATATATATATATATATATATATGTATGTATATGTATGTGTGTGTGAGGAACTGAAACATCATACAAAAACATAGCCATAAACAGAATTAGTCAAGAGAACTTAACTCTACATTCAACTGAAACACTAAATATAGAAACCTTTATCACTTAAATATCAATCGAAATATATGTTTTTTATTCAGGATTTCGCTAATAATGTTTAATGTGATATTTGTAAAAGTTATTTTATTTGAAAAAATACCTACATGTAAGATAAATTTTATATATTTAAAAGTATTTTCAAGATTTATTTAATAGTTTTCTATGAAATAGACTTTTAAATGTTTTTTTAACAGTATTAAGCTTGATAATGTATAAATCGTCTTAAAACCTTTGGTTTATAATCCAAGCTAGGCTCCTATAGTATGCCGAACCCTTTCCCACCATTGCTCGATTATTTTCTACGCCTGGTTTAACGTCATAATTTCTAGTATGGTCATCCATCGGACATTGTTGCAGCTTTGAAAGATGGATACATGCTAATTGCAGTATGGAGAGTCCACGTAGATATTACCAGACAAACAGACGTTACTATACTTGTCAGAGTGGGGAGAGAGTACGAAACAAATTACAATATCGATCGCTAACCTTTGAAGGGGAGTTCGAAATCTGCAACATCGGCTTCAACTGATAAAAAAAAATGTTTTTTTGATTAAAGAAACTTAGATATTCAATTAAAATAAATGTATATTCATATAGTAGTACCACCTTGTATATGGTTAAACAACTTGCTTTTTCAACCCGTAAAAACTAAAATCACCAGAAACTAACCAAGATTTAACAATCAGATAGAAGGAATGAAATTGAAAAACCTTTATGTGCTTAGGCGTTGAATAAGTTCACTGAAAAGAAGTCAGTCAAATTGATCATTTGACCTCAAATTTGGATGCCGTCCATCTAATTCCTCGCTGATCAGTAGGAGACTTTGGTGTTCGTGTAACTTCCGTATATTCTGTCTCTTGATTCCATTTCTGAAAGAAGTGCTTGCTAGACATCGTTTTTGTTTGTTGAGTAAGTCCGACTTCTGCTGCTCTGTTGTTTTCCTTTTTAGGTACTCTGCTGTCTGAACCTGAACTGATATCACGAAGCAGCACTAACAGTGAATAAATGACTACCCATAGAGCACAAATCCATTCGGGAAAGCAGATGAAAATCCACTTTACATATCAAATCAATGTCCATGGGAATAACATATATACAGTATCCTATATACCTATATAAAGAAGTGCATGACATTCATTATAAGGCTCTTCTTCGGTCTTCACAAGATCAAATAAATAAGAATAGGAATAAAAGAACACCAATTTGTAGTTACGAATAGAATACAAATTGAGCATGTTAAATGACAAAACAGGTAAAGCCCTTCCTTTATAACTCTACGAAAAAAAGGAGTAAGTTTTTCTTAGTACTAATTACTTTAGACTTATAAGAAAAACATTTAAAAAAAAACTTCGAAGAACTTAAAAAATAAATTTTAAATAAAATGATGACATATTTTAATAAAAATTGTTTTATTAATAAATAAAAAGATTTTGTTTTTGTTGTAATTCTTTCAAACTCTACCAACAAATAAGTAAATAACATCAGATTAACCAAATACGAAAAGTCTAGAAACTTGAACCAAAATACATTCTTCAGCCTATTTACAGTATTAGAAATAAATGATAGAAAACAGGAGAGAAATTTGGGAACAAGAAGAGATATCCTATGCTCTTAGGACGGTAAGATGTCAAATCATCAATAGTGTACACAAGGTAACCAAAGTGCAAACTCCTATCACAAAGCAAATCTCGGGATTAAAGATACCTCAGAAAACCTGGGCATTTTTCTATAACCAAACACAACAGAAGAGAACCAAATATGCTGCACAATTCTACAGAATTTTGGCTACTTATTGCAACCAAAATCTTTAGTTCAAATAATGAAAAACTGTGCCAAAGAGGAAAAGCTGGAAATAAGGGATGGAATATGTTTAAAAGAACATTAATAATCATAAGAATGCTCAATGAAATCAATTAATGGATGAGTGAGGAGATACCAGATCGTGAAGAAACCGAAGTCATTGCACAATTCCTGAGCCTTGTAATCTCACTGATAATACTCTTCAAGTTTTTAGAAACCATGTCTCCTCCAGGCTTATGATCATCGTTATTCTCAAGGCACGACAAAGCATTTTCACATGCCTAATCGCCAAGCAGACATTAAGCACACCGACAAAACTAAATTCTCTGAACGCTATGTTCAGAAAAACTTCGCCACATGTACTTCTACAAACTTATAATTGATTAAAGAAAAAATTATCCAAATAGAATCTCAATCTGTTAAAGCATCTTCATGAAATCCTAATTACCTAGACAACAAACCCTTAGCCATGGTTCAACACTACAAATGTATAAGTACAATCTTACATCATGCAATCAAAACTACTATTTTTTGTTTTTAAGACAGCATTAGCTATGTCTCATGTCGAAGATTCTAATATACACTTAAAATATAACTAATAGGTATAACTCGTACCTTCTCTGCAACGGCGTGGAAACCGTTGCGCACCGCGTCCTCCACAAATCTTAACCATTCCTCAGGCAAAACTTGTAGCCACCGACAACTAGCGGACTTAAGTTCCCGCATTACTAAAGCCTCGTATCTCAATGCCAAACAACTCTTGGATAAATGAAATCGAAAACGCACGAGAGAGAGAGAATAAAAAAAAAAAGACTTAACGTGAGGAGTTTCATAGCAACTAAGTAAATCGGCACGTCTTTCGAAAGCATTAATTGTTGTTGTTTGATGTTTTTGAAATTTAATAGAAAACTACAGAAGATAAAATTCACGAGAATGGAACGAGACTGCGGTTTTTATTTTTAAATAGAACATTATGAAACTGAGAAGCGATAAGAGAACCTGTTGATCTCCGACGAGAGCGAAAGCGCGGACGAAGAATTCGAGAACGAGAAGCTTCTCGTGGACGGTTTTAGAGGCAATGGAGCGAATAACAGAGAGAGATTCAGATCGGAGGAAGTCCGTCAAGCTGGAGCGAACTTCGATGAACGATTTCACGCCCTTGGAGACTAAAAGCGATTCGAGATATCTGATGGTTGCGTCGCAGAAACTGCAAAAAATGAAATGAAATGTTAGATGACTGGAAAGATACAGAGAGAGAGAGAGAGAGAGAGAGAGAACCTTCTGCCATGGATTAGCGAGCGAAGAAAGGAGAGCTGCTCGTCAAAATGTGACATTGCGCGGGAGGTAGGGATATTTGGCGGTCAAGGCAACGTCTTTCGAACTAGATTCAACTTTGAAATTTTAAAACAGTATAGGTTTGAATATAAATAAAAAATGGAGTGTGACTAACACACATTTTTACCATTAAAAATTATTCAAAAATAAAATTCAGAGTAGAATTTATTCAATAAAGACTGAAATTCATACAATTTGTTGTGGAGAACATTTGTTATTGTATTTGTGTAGCTCCTTTGAAGTTAGTGACTTGACCTAGGGCGCAATAACGCCGATAAGTTGGTCTCTTGTTCCAATTTAATATTTTAATTTTTAATGTACATTTTTCACTAATTTAGACTAAATCCAAACGTCATGGTTATGAAAGTTTGTAAAGTTTAATAGGTTTATAGCATATACATCGCAAGGGGGAATGGAGGAGAATATGATAAACATTCAATACATATATAAGATGAATTTGATCCTTTATTTGTTTAAGAATGTGAAACATTCATATTTGTTAAAACTTTTAAAAAGAATATTTCTGAACATATTTAAAATCACAGTATATTACAATTTGATTAGTATCAAATGATAATATTTCAAACCAAACATTTGATTCCCATTTAAATTTTAAAGAATTGTGTAAATTTATTGAAACCTATCTAGGAATTGAGTATCCCTATTTGAAAAATCGTAATACTAATAGTATGCCTTGGGTTGGGGTAACATTAAGATCGCGAATCCCTTCCTGCGTATTTATTCTAAATAATTCCTTTTGTAACCTTTTCACTACGTACATCCTTCCACTAGTTTCCTTTAGAATTTAAAATAAGTTACGTTGGTCCCGTAAGCAGAACTTAATTTTTCAACACAAACGAACTCAGACCTGTTTGGGAGAACAAAATAAAGTTGATTATGGAACTTCTGCTTGGAATATCAACACGACAGTTTCGGACTGGTTTTTGCTAACTTATGACGTTTCTAAACAAAATTGAATTCCTTTACTAGACATTCTAGAACTGCTTTATTCGGCAAACCATGCCAACACTTCACAATTTCTGGTGAACTATTATCTTCTCAGTAAATAGCACAATTTCTTTTAATTATTTCTATGCACCCCATATTATTAAAAACATTAAACTTAAGCACCATTAACAAGATAGGACTTCGCCACTTACATCGTTTATCTGAAAACAGCTCGAAAGTCTTACTACGGAACCGGCCTTAACATATTCATAAAACTACACCAAATGCTGTAATACGAATGATTCATTTAAAAAACGATTGAAACTCCCGCAAATGCAGTACGCAAAAGACTATATTTAGTTACAATAAAAACATGCTGTCCGATTCCAGGATTTGATAGGCCGTTATATCGACCAAATTATATGAAAAATATTACAACGCCGATGATCCCTTCAAAAACAGAGAACCCAAAATTCGGAATAATAGTCAGAAAGGAAGGGGTATTTTAATAACTAGAAGAATGACATGGTTTAAAAAAGTAAAAACTCCCAACCAACATATCAAACAGGCTATCACAATCTACAGTACGGGTCAAAGTACATTTGAATTATATAGCATCCATTGGTAAGGAACACTAAATGAACAAGCATGGTTTGGAAGCAACGACACTTGTCACCCACAATAGCCCCAGGGAAGAAAGTTCTGCTCGCAAGTACCAAATATGCAAAAGCCACCGGATATAGATGTGTGAACATAAAACAAACTCGCAGTGCAACTGTACTAATTTTATCAGGTAAAAGTAGAAACAAACTTGAATTGCAGAGAATAAGTGGCAGAGGAATGCAACTGTGAAGTGAGGACTCCAATAGTTAGCTTGCCAAAAGCAACACATGCCGTATTATGAAGTCCAAAAGATACTTGACTTCCCTATTGGCTATTCGATAAATTACAGTTACAAACGGACCAAATCCAGTGCAAAAGCAAAAAATATAAAATAAGAATGCAAACCATAAGATAGCTAAACAAGATTCAAGACTAAACACGAATGACTTCTGCATTATTTACATCAGACAAAGTATAAGCAAGAGTCAAATTTCACATTTATATGCTATTAATACAAGTTCATGTTCTACTTAATCATATAAGAATATATGGAACTATTTCATCTAGTTAATCTCCAAAAAATATTTAAAACACCTAGATTGAAAAACTTGATTGGTTGTATCCATAGAAAATGCAACAGCTTTGCAACTCTACACAGAAAATTTTCAACAAAAGTGTGGTTTTTCAACACTTCAAATGAAAACAATTTAGAGTAAATTGAATTCTTTTCAGATGTAAAATATTAGCTCAAAGGCTTGGCTTTACCTTGAGTTGCTTAGATGTCAATTTAAACAGTTAAATAAAAACTCCTGAAAAGTTGCATGTAAACAAAGAAAAATACAAGACTTCAGACAGCCTCGAGATCAAACAGACTACGATAGAATAACTCATGATAGATTTGATTACAAAAGGCTTCACAATTTAAAGTAAAATGGCAGCCCGATTTACTTCATTCCTTACAAACAACCAATTTTACTTGAAACTTGAAACATTGTAATTAAGATTTATTGATTTATGGAACAATGACTAACAAAAACATTCTATTAATTAATGCCAACACCCGCTTGTACCACAGATGCCACATGGGATGAGCCAGAACTGCAAGCATTTATCCACATTATGACACAAGGAATTTCCAAGCAAGTATTAGGCACATTTACGTGAAAGCTGCACTCACCTGAAATATTCAACACCTACCTTAGCAGCAAGCAATTGGGAGACTATCCACTTGCCTCTATAAAAACATTCACATGATTAAATTAATCCCTGGCTAAATTCAAAACCCACCATCTAGACAATTGAAACAAAAAAGGAGCGGAAGAGGTATTGCTCAAAGTAAGTGAACAACCTACCTCTTTGCTTCCAGTTCAAGAAACCAGCCAACTGAAATAATTAAACCCTCAGCCCACAATTCATAGTACATAAAACGTTCAATGTCCAAGCTCCTAGTACGGACGAGAACGATTTCCATAATGATCACGCCTATCAGGCCCAGAGCCACCTCCATCTCTATAGTTGTCTCGGCGTCTATCTCCACCATAGCCACCCCTATTGCCCCTATAGAACAACAATTAATTACAGAATATTCAGTTTCAGAAGAGAAATAAAATTTTGAAAAAAGAAACATTCAAACACATCGATCAGTTGTTTAATAAAATTTAAATAGCACATAATTGATAAATTTACAGAACAGTTCCCAAAATAATTTATCAACCAAACAATTTACATAGCAAATAATTGACAAATACTCTTATAGATGTCCAAAATAATTCAGTATGTAAAGCATACCCTTGGTTATAAGCAGGTGCAGCTCTTGGAGCAGATTTTTCTGCCATTGCAACACTGATTTTGTAACCCCTCAAATCATAATCTGAAATGAAATATTCATTATTAGTGTATGTTTACATGTTAAACACCATGCATGTGTGTGTGTGTCTCTCTCTCTCTATATATATATAAGCTAGACGGAATGATAAAAAAGAAGAAATTGTTCAATTAAGTACTATTGTAAAAACCGCCAGCTGAATGTGCTGCAGAAGGGTCTTCATAAGCAAGACAAGCATCTCCCTTGTTATTTCCATTCTCATCTGTGTAAATCTTAATGTTCCAAGGCCACTGATCTTTGTAGCCTCTCTTCTGCTTTATCCTTCCAACCTATAAAGTTAAAACATGCAACAAAATTACTGACACATTAAGCCTCTTTCAAGGAATAGTCCGGAAAAATAATCTTATTTCCCCTTAAGATAGGAAATATTTCTTGTATAAAACACTATTGCTAATATAACTCAACAACATGCTTACGCTGAAAGTGGCATTCCATTTAATTATATATAAGATTCATCAAACAAAATTCACAATATGACTCAATAGATCATAATATTACTTGTCCAATGCCTCCAAAAAGTTCCCTCAATTCTTCAATTGACACATCTGGTGGAAGGTTTGAGATGTATATTCTAGAGTTGTCGCAAGTGTCATCACAATTCTCATCACACTGCTTCACTGCAGCTGGGGGCTCGGCAGGAGACCCACCAAATCCACCTCGATTACCAGCACCATAACTATTGTCAAACCCAGAAGGAGGCCCAGATCTACCACCACTCCGTCCATTCCCTTGATTATCTCCCCCATAACCACCGACATTACCCCCATATGATGGAGGATAGGAATTAGGTCCGCCAGTATAGCTCGAAGGTGGAGGAACTGCATCAGTTCCATAACTTGCATTCCCACCATAAGAATTGTAAGAGGGTGGGAAGCTTCCACCAGCACCACCATAAGATTGGGCATTAGGAGCGGGAACTTGACCATAGCTACCATCTTCTCTACCTTGATTACCTCTATATGAACCACCTCTACCATCATTACTACCACCCCTTCCACTATTATAATCATTACCCCTTCCACCATCATAGTTACCAGATCGACCCCCTCCACTGTTATAGTCATTACCTCTCCCTCCATCATAGTTCCCAGATCTTCCCCCTCGCGTGTTACCATACCCCCCACCGCCACCTCCGCCTCTACTAAAGCCACCCCCACCGCCACCACTTCCACCACGTTCACTGGAACTATTCGGATTAGGACAAGGAGCACCGCATTTGTTACATTCAACCCTTCTCGCAAAGTTCAAATTCCCACAACTGCACATAATAGCAATTCCGAATCAGATGAACAAACAAAGAAATCAAAAGCAGTCAATTCTCACAGTTTTATATCCAATTTAAAAAGAGAAACGGTTTCAAGAGCAAAATTTAAACAGTAAGAAAACAAATACCTTTGGTTAGGGCAACGCCAGTCTCCATCTCTGCCGCTGCCGCCACGGCCGCCTCCGCCGCGACCTCCGCCACGACCACCGCGATCACCACCTTGATATCCGCCACCGCTACCTCCACCTCCACCTCCACCTGCAGAATTTCACATCAAATATGAACACGATAGGGCAAAAATAAATTCAAAGTTAGAACGATAGAAAAAGCAGCAAAAAGTAAACCTCGACCGCCATATCCACCACCGAATCCTCCACCTCCCCGGCCACCTTGACCACCGCCTCTTCCTCCATAGCCTCCGCTATCGTTTCCACCGTAGCCGCTCCTTCCTCCATAACCCCCGCCATCGTTACCACCGTATCCGCCGCCGTTTCCGCTGTTTTTCGCTCCGTAACCTCCACCGCCATCCGTACCACCATATCCTCCACCGGCACCGCCCCCTCCATAGGTTCCGCCTCCATAACTACCACCACCGGAACCGTATCCACCGCTGGCTCCATATGACGGTGGCGCAGAGCCGCCGCCGCCGTCTTGACCGTATGCTCCAGACATGATCCGATCTAGGGTTCGTTGGGACCGCGAAAGACGAAAAATCAGTGAGATTTTTAGCAACGGGTTTGTGAACTGATGTAAAGAAAGCACTGTGAAATCAAATGGGCCACGTACTGAAAGCCTAAAACCTATTTCACAAGGCATCGGCCCACGCGGTCTTAGCAATTATTTATAAGACCATTTAGGGAAATAAAGTATTTTAAATTAGTTATTCTTTTGCAAAACTAATAAACAGCATACATATTTTTTAAAATTATCCTGTATTTTTAAGATTATGAAAATCGTTAGATAAAGTATTGTATAGTTAAAATAAAATAATTAGAAAGATAAAGAATACGTTAGGAAATTACATAATATTTTTTTGGAACTTAAAATACTAATTATATTCGTTAATATGAGAATTTATTCTAGATCTATAACGAATTTTTATTTGAAATATCAATATCACAAAATTCCAATATCAGCTGCCTTTAAAATAAAAACAACCATACTCGAATAACACCGTTTTAAAGTCAATTCAATTTAAAGTCAACATTAAGTCATCCCTTCTTATAAGTCAATCTTCTTATTAGTTCTATCTTGTAACATAAAATCAAACGCTATCCCTAGATTAATTCTTTGATAATAATTATTTACAAAGAGAAAAAAAAAACACGGAATACAAATAACGTATTTACCATTGTAAATGTATGAAGACTGTAATTTGAGATTCTATCAATTTCAATTTTTTTTATAGGCAAATGTGTTATTAGATATTGTTAATGGGAAGAATTGAATCAACAACTTCTCCCACCTTTACGCATAGTGATCATGGACACCTTGTCCCTGCTGCTTCCAAGTTTTGTATGCGTTAGAACATAATTGCATATGCATTGTAAATCATGAAGATTTGTGATAATTCTTTCACTCACTTTCTGGACATGGTAGTCTCATATCAGCTACATGAAATTGATTAATCAGAAGAAATGTATGCAATGAGTAAAAGAGAAAAGTGGCATCCTTCAGATTGACCTGCATGTGTAAATTAAAGAAAATGTGCTAACCATTTTCGATTCAACAATATACATCTGCAACAAAATTACAGCAGGCAGGGGATGCAAAAATGATCCTCTTTTTTACCCATGTCAAACAGCAAAAGCTGCAGCCAAGAGGGTTGTAAGAAGCAAAATTAACCACTGGAAATTACACAGCCTGTGAAATTCTGCATGAGAGATGCGAATCTCAATAGGAAACCTGCAATGATCCATGGATGGATCAACAGTTGTGATCAAACCTAGACCTGCAAAGTCACAGCTTTCAGCTCTCTGATCATGCTGCTGATAGTAACTATTAAAAGCATATGATATGTTACTAGGCCAACTGATATTGAAGCAAGATCCACCAGGAGACAGTGCAGTGCAATCAGCATTTGCACAAGCCTCTAAAGCACTGGCAGTTGCATTTGACAGGTCTTTATTATTGTTCACAACACACCACTTGGAAGAGAGATACTCAACATTTTGAGCATTCACTAGGCTGCTTGAACCTTGGCCAAGATCCACATGGTACTTTGCTTGGCCGTCAAAAGTGAACAAACCCCAATGCCTTTCAAAGTTTCCAGAAGCAATGCTACTTTGATCTTCATCAAGAAGGCTCAAAATGTATGTTTCAAGATGGGGCTTATGTGGCCTAAGTGGGGTGCCCAAGTTACTACGAAGGTGGCTTATGAGGCGTTTAATGAAGGTTTCAGCAAGGATTGAGCTTGCATTGGCAGCCCCATCGGTTGGCCAACCAATCTTTGCCACAACAATGTCCATATTAGGATATCCTGCTGATGATAATGCAGTAACCACTGTATCATAGCTCAAGTCAAAGCTGTTTTTGTATGTTTTATGGCTAAAATTATGAGGGCGTGCAGTTTCTCTGAAGAGGGAAAAATCCAGCGAAATGTTTTTGGTTTCAAGGTGGGTTATGAACGGAGAAATGGTCACAAAGAAAGGTGATCCTAGTTTACCAAGAAACATGAGGAGCTCAGTCATGGTTTTGTTGACATCAGGCCTGAAATGCACTTCTGAGGACGTGTTAAATCCTGTCTCAAAACTGTCAAAGCTGCAGGGAACTACAACTTTCACTTTGCTGTCCAATTTTGCTTTCTTTAGAGCTGCTTGAATGTTCATAGCAGCTCCAATTAAGAAGGGATGAAATTGTTCACCGTAGCTTTTATGAAAAGGCTCATCACCAACTGCAACATATCTGCAAAAGTCATATTTAGAGCCATTCGAAGAGGGAACCACCACATGCATAACTCATTTTATTTCAACTTTGAGTTGCAATTCAAAAGAATACATCCAACATTGCAGCTTAGTGGCCCTACCTACTGCCTGCTAGAGCATGCCTCCTAGATGAATTTCTTTAGTTGCTAGTTCCCATTTCTGTTAGCTGATTAAATCCTAACCAAGATAACATGAGACAGGATTGTTATTCCATCTTCCCCAAAAGTGAATTTCATAAAATACATTGTTCCCTAGAACAAGAATGGGGCCTTTTTTAACCACTGAATCAGTTCTGTTATCAAGTGGTGAGCATTCTATTATGTGATTATATTTTACCTTTTAAAACATTCCACGAATATTACTGTGACCAATGGAAGGGGGAATATGCTTCTTCTACAACTACAGGGCAAGAGCCGTATATAATAGAAGGTGATCTTGAATTGCCTTCTCAGAAACAAAGCAGAGCCTAAAAGCTTGAAGAACAATTGGAAATCAAAAACCATTACAACAAGTGTTTCAAAAAACCATGGAGGACAATTGGATTCAGTTCAACTTCTAGGAGGGAACTTAGGAAAAAGTTGAGATACATGAGTTAATTTAACTTCCATATAAGAACTGTTTTCATTTTATTTATTCTTGAATAGGTACTTATTAAAATGATTTGTACATTATTAAGGCATAGTAGGTAGGAACTAGATATCTACAGCATTAGCATTCTCAGGGATGCAGCACCGTTATACAGGCAAGTTTTTCAAAAAAAACAAACCCTTGCACTGTGTTGTTAAATGAGAAATGACGCAAAAAATGAAGAGAAAGAGCATTGTTTAGTAGAAAAGAAATGAAACGAAAAAATAATTTTGAAAACATGTGGACCCCACACAAAATAAATTACTCTCTCGAATGCAATGAAATGAGACAAAATTATGATCGTGCATTTATTATCCCATCTTACTTTCATATGCTACTTGTGCAACTGGCAAAATGACTATTCCAACATTCAATCCAGTGATGTCCTTGCGTGATTACATAATGGACTATGCCTACAAACATAAGCATAATCTCTTGTGTTATCAAACATGACAGATTATGTTTGCAAGCATAATCAACTATGTTCAAGCGTTATGTTAGAAGTATGATCTGTGTTAATTTTTAAAAAGAAAAAAATATTACTATTGTTTTGAAAAGAAATAGGCATTGTTGGAAGAGTAACAAGGTATTTTTATTCAAAATATATTTCTCTTCTTTTCTTTTCTCTCAAACCAACAATCATACAATTTTGTTTGCACTTTATTTCTCTTAATTCAAACATACTCCATGTCTTACCTATTTCCCTTTTTTTTTTCTTTTTTACCCACCTACTTCTCTCCCTCTACCAAACAAGCGTTATTGTCAAAATCCCACACTCATGGAGTATCTTCTGAGGTAAAAATAAGATGCAATTCTTTTGTGCGCAACACTAACTGCTGCACTGTCTTCTGCATAAACAAAGCAGTGCAACATATCATAGTTATTCACCTGTTATTATTTGCTTCAATGGACTACCTACCAAGACAACTTTGACAATTTGCTTCTAGGATCCGAGTATACTTGAAGTGGAAATATATCAAGAAGTGAAGGCCAAATATATAGTGAACCAAAAAATTGGCATTAACAAAAGCAGTAAATTTAAGAAAATTGGTATTATCCTGATTTCTTCCTGGCATATAGTCTCAATGGTCCAAGTACAGATTCTGACATTCTGTAGTTACTTAAAAACATGCAGCTTGATACCTATGGAATTGTTCTATAATATAAAAACCTATCTTATGCAGACACTGATGCTGTTTCACTCTTCAGAATGTCTCATCAATGGTGATAGGACACCCAGCAGATACAGAAAGATCCAAGACAGGTTCTTGGATGATTTTATTATGAACTCAACTGTTCTGCCAATGTGGCAGAGATACAACACAAGATGTCTCAAAACGCATCTTTCAGAGGACCTTAACTCTCCCAACCCTTTTCCTCCTAAACTCCAAAAACTAAGCCTAAACACAGACTATATATAATTGTCTATTTTAAAAGGTTACAAATTGCCTCCTTTATTTATTTCTCCTAGTATAAAATTTACCACTGAACCTATCAAATTACGGAATCGAAACCTCCCCTTTAGAATGTCCATGATCATCAATCAATTAAAAAGTACAGAGCATTGAGAATTAAATTACTTAACAAAATAAAAAATATAAAACAAAAATAAGAAGAAAAACACAACAACCAGTACGAAAAGGGCAACAAAAAGAACCAAGAAATAATCTGACTCACTCGATTCGAGTTACACTGCCCCCATTAGGCATGTAACGGGTAACGTTATCATGGACCCAACTATCCGCCGCTTTCTTAGAAGAGTTCAAGCTTCTTAGCATAGCGTTGGGAATGCCCACAGTAACAGCAATGTTGGAACCAGAAAGAGACTGAAGAACATCAGAGTTGGCATCAAAGAGCTTAACTTTATTGATGTTGTTGGACTTCAAGAGCTTCACCACCTTGAAGGGTGGAAGGGGGTGAGAAGCCATGGTGCCCCAGTTCACCCCAACAGCTCCAACCACACAGCCCAAGGTGGAAGTGGTGATGAGGAAGGTGAGTAGAAGGAGGCAAGAAATGGGAGGCATTTGGGTGGGCTGGAATAGGAGTAAAAATGCAATCTTGGTCACTGTGAGTGGCAACTTTCGTGGGGGGTTTCAACTTTCAAACTCTTGGTTTGATTTTTAGTTCAATTTTTTGGTTTAGTTTAAAAAGATATTAGGGACTAGTATCTGGGTATGAATGGTGATTGGTGAGAGTAGGTGCTGAGTGAAGTGGGGAAGGCAGCATTTATTTATTTAAGGACACTATTATTTAATATCCAACAAATTTTTATACATATTTTATATTTATTATTTATTTTCCAATTTCTATCTTTTTAGAAATATAAAAGTTAATTTTTTTAAAGACTAAAATATTTTTAAAAGTGATTATCAAACGTAGGAGAAAAACACATTTTTCTTTGTTTAATATGTGGTGTCAGTGGTGTGGACTAGTCTGAGGCCCATGGTTATTCATTATGGTATGAAAGTACAGGACATCGGAACAGATATGCTCATGCTTTTGTTGTTGTTTTTATTAGTTTATATTACTATGTTGTCTGATTTTGTGTCTTTATTCATCTGTATTGGGTGTGTAAAAAGGAGGGGGAAAAAAAAAACTGTGTTGGGATAATAGCTGATGGTGGGCGAGGCTCATTAAGGTCCACTATACTTTAAAGGTTCAATTTATTATATAGTTTCTATATCTGCGTAATTTTTCTAGTTACTATATATTTTTTTTATAATTTTAGCCTTTACACAATTTTTTTAATATTTTAATCTTTATATATCAGTTTCCTTTTAACTCTGTTAAAAAACTGAGAACAGTGACTGAAACGTAAAAAGAAGGGAAAACAATTATTTTATAAGAAAAGGTAAACAAAGAACAAATGTAATTATTACACTTATATAGTTTTGTCCTTCTATTGTTAAAAGAACTTGTGAAGAAAGATCCTATTGTAATTGACGTGTAAAATTCAGTAGCTGTGAGCTTGTAATAATTTGATTATAGTTGAGAGTTATGGTTAAGATTGACCTATGATGAATCGTGACACTATAAGGTTGATAGAATTTAGAGTTATCGAATGGGTTATTCATAAAAATTATATTGGTTAATCCATTTTTTAAATAGGTGGTGAAGTTTTTTTCATTTGACTTGGTGTAAATTGGGTCCGAATTTATTTTTTATTTATTTTTAAAAGTGTAAAAATAATAAAAGTAAAATAAAAATATTAAATTAAAGCAATATTATTGAATTTAAATTGAAATTTTAAGTATAAGTGTGATAATCTATAAAATGGAGTATTAGAAGTGATAAGTGTTTTAAAATAATGAAACTGAATATTTTAAGATTTAAATAATTTAATAATATAAATAGAATTTCATAAATATGTCACATTTCTTAAAACATGTACTATTTTTCTAAAGTTTTTTTTTCTATATTTCTTCTCTTTTTTTTAAATTTTCTAACACTTGAGTCATCTTTTTAAAGATCAGAAAATACTTAAGAGATCATGGCAGTTATACCTACTAGTTCATCTTATCAGTTTTCTTAAAAAGTAAGTTCGTTTTTACTCCTTTTTTAATCTAAGTTCTTTCTCGCATGCGAAATTCTAGAGTTCTTTGTTGTTCTTCTAGGATCATTGGTCCTAATGGTTGACTTGGATCAAATTCTATAGTTTGTAGGCAATTTTAGAGTTTCTAGTATTAGAAGCAATTGTGGTGCGTTCTTAGAACTTAGTAGTTCTCTTTAAGATAATGGAAGCTAGTGACTTTTTGTTGATTTTATTTTTATATGATGGGTATGATTTAAGATTGGTCGTAGATTTTATTGGCTTGGTTGGAAATAGGAATATATTTTAGTAGAAATTGTGATTTTGTGTGTTTGTAATTAGCTTTTGGATGTTTGATACTTTGATGGATGTTCTTGGACTATAATGATTATGTTTGAATTGAGTTGGTTATGAAATTTTGTGGTTTTGAATGTTGGTGGTGTTCATTTGAGTAAATTGTTAAGAAGGAAGTATTAAGATGATTTACTGGTCGATTTTGATTTAAAATTAGGGGGGTTAATAGGTGAATTTGAGAAATATTGGTCTAAGTGGAAAAATGATGAGTTAGGTTATGTTGTATGGTTAATTGAAATTTGTTTGAGTTGAATTGATAAATTTTGTTTTAGAATGGAGTAATAGACACTTGGTTATGTTTTGAATGATTTTTAAGTGTATTTTAAAGGTTTAGAGTAGTGAATTTTAGAAATAGTAGGTTTATGGCATATTAGAGGAGTTGGGGTTTGAAATTGAGTCATTTTGGACTTGTTCAGGCCTCTAAGTAGCTTAAATATGAACTAAAACTTGTAGAATTCAACTTTGGTTTCTAAGGTGAGGTTTTAGTTGTTTTAAGTTGAAATCTTGTTGTGAAACGATTGAAAACTAGTTTAAGTTGGGTTATACACATTTGGTTTAGGTCGATGATAGGTTATAATCAAATCTAAGAGTGTTAGAAGTTGGTAAAAGTGTTTAGAATATGTCATTAGAAGTTTAAGGGTGCAATTTTTGTAGTTTTAGTGCTATACAATTATGTAGTCTCGTTGAACGAGTGTATCCACTGAGCAAGCAGAACTCACTATTTTTGTGTAATATATTATTGTAGGAGCTTTGAAATGGGGGAACATTTTCTGACACCAATAGATATTCGAGCTCAAGTAGAGTGGGATGGTTATTAGTGAGGAGTAACAGATGGTCCTTAGCCTCAGGTCAGATTGATCATAGGTGTTTGACGGACTAATATTGTGTGAAGATTTGGAGGTATGTTGTTTCACCATACATGTGCAGGTTCCCTCAATAGTTCAACACTGATATATGTATATGGATGGTCAGGTATAATGTTAGGAGTATGTGTATGTTAATATGTGCTTGTTATTATTGACTTGATATTAGAAATGCATGTTTGTGATTTATATTAAAATATGAATAACTCTTTAAAATTAGCTTACCTTGTTTGCTTGTGTCTTGTTGTTTTTATTTGATTTTCTTCTTGACAATAATCACCTGATTGGTGTGAGTAGAGGAGGAAGTCTCGGTTGAGCAGGTGTTAAGAGTAAAAGATGTTGAGGCATAGACATTTAGTTTTACTAGTTTTTGTTTGTGTACTTTTTTTATGAACCTTGAGTTGAAGGTTTATATGTTATTAGTAAGGGTGGGCAAATGGAACTTTACTGCATTGTACTGCTAAAAATTGTACTGAACTAAAAACTAATTTGTTTAAACTGAACTGTAAATTGCACTAATTTTAACTACTATACTATTTTTACTTTTTTTAGAAGAAAAATACTCTTATTAGAAAGAAAAAAAAAACCACCTGAGTATATAAATTAATTAGTTTATGTATAAATTTGTTTGTAAAATCTCATCTCATTAATTTTTAAGGTATAAATTACATGTAGTTTATAGAAAAAATAAACTTTTTTATTTATTTTTCTTCCATGAATATTTCTGGATAAAGCTAATGTGGCCTTATTAGTTCAAAAAGTATATGAATAGAATGGAAAATAAAATTATTGATTTTTTAAAATCACTGATAGTAAAGATAGTGGCACAGGTCTTGTTTAAAAAATAAAATAAAATCGTGTCAACCTGTTTTCTTAATCAGTTTAAAATTAGATGTTTTTATTTATATTTGAGTCCATATAAACACTAAAGTGCAAATACACAATAAAATATATTTCAATGAGTTGGTTTAGCATATTTCTTACATTTCAGAAAGTTGGAGGCGAACTTAATAAATACAGGGTGAGAAAAACACATCGGTCGAGGACTTATTTTGCAGAAAACTGTTCCTTTGAACATTTTACAACATGTGTGGCCCAATTTCAAATACATATTTTAGGACAAAGTGATTTTTTAAGATAGTACAGTTAACTGTCTGAACCGAAAATTTATTAAGTTCAGTTTTTAAAAACCGAACCATAAAACAATATATTTAAGTTATAGTAAAAATGATTCAGTTTTTTTTAGTATAATATAATACAATTAACTGTAGTATAGTACAGTTTAATATTTTTTGCCCAATCCTAATTATTAGAGATAGAAACTCTTGTTTATAAAGATTTGATTATAGTTATATTTTGAACGACAATAAATCATTTGTTTATATGTTCTTGGTTGGTTACCTATTCTTGATTATGAAATTAGTAATATTTTCTTTTATAGTATAACTGCTATAAATTAGGATATTACAATAAATATTTTATATACAAATAAATATAGATTATAATATATGTTTTAAAATAAATATATTACTTTAAATTTTTTAAATATATATTTTTTTATTTTAAAAACTAAATTTATTAGTTTGCAGACAAACTAATCTTAACCTATTTAGATTAAGTTAAATGAGTCAAGTTGAAAATGAAAATATAATTTAGGTTATTATTTTTTTATATTAGTTTTAATCCTTTTTGAAATCATTCTTATTTAATAGTTCTCGTTGTAAGTAACAACATTACCAAAGAAATTGTTTGTTTTAGATATGTTAACCTCCAATATGATTTTATCTATAAAATATGTTATCGTTACTAAGAAAAAAATTTATACAATCTTAATTTTATTTATCTTCACGTTAGCCAAAGTATAATTAACTTTTTCTGTATTTTAAATGTTAAATTGTGTATACAATATAATTAACAGTAGTTTAAGAGAAATTAAGACACATAAATTCATAACCAACTTCGATTTTATTTTTAGTTTTCTGTATGCAAAAGTCTTAATAACAGAAACAAAATTGATGAAAGAAATTACCTTTCAACATTGGTGTCTAAAAATTCTTGAAGCACACAAAATTGAGAAAGAAAATGCAAATACATAATTGAGATTACTAATTAACAAGTAATGAAAACATTTACACACAGCTTTTAGATCTGAAGATGCAATTCTTCCCCAAATCATTCATCAATCTCTAATATCTTTCTGATGTTTTTCTCATGACTCATAGCTTTTACGTTGGACCCTGGACGTGCTGTTTTCAGAACGCACGTCCAAGTCTTTCTGTATCTCTTTCTCCAAATTTTTATGCTTAAAGCTGCAGGTTCATTTTTCATTTCCTATTAGATCTTCATATTCTTATGGTTTTTCTTCTACAGCTTTTTAATATGAGCATAAGAATTTCCTGATTTCAGATTTATTGCTGCTGCATTATTTTTTTTATCATATACCCGTGTCGTATATTTGACATAATTATCTGTTTTCTATACCTTAGATATTACTTTATTGTGTCAGAGGATGTATAAATACACGTATATATTTATGTATAAACATATCCTCGTTATGCCTCTTAATGAATTTGAATTCTTATTCTGTTGAGAACTTTAATGTCACAATGTTTATGTTATTTATATTTGCTTTCTGGTGTGAACAATATATCTCCATGTTAAGCACTTAGTACATTGAATCCTTATACTTCATGCTGCCATTTTCTGTAATTGGTATATGCTTTCTTAAGTGTCATTGGCTCTTAAGCAGAGTGATAAATCTCTGATTGCTGATTAGTGTAGAGGACTAAGATCAGATATTAAACATTACTGCCAAAATAAGTGAATACAAAGGTGACTGAGCTTTTTTCTTTTGCAGCCATACTTAGAAAAAAATGGCTTTTCAATCTCCAGGAAGCAAGTTGGCACTAACTCACAAGCAAGATTGGCTGATTCTTGTTCTTCTTGCGATTATTGACGGACTCTTGAATTTGATAGAACCATTCCATCGCTATGTTGGGGAACATATGATGACAAATCTTATGTTCCCATTCAAAAAAGATACCATACCCATGTGGGCTGTCCCTGTACGTATCTGCTGCAAATAATCCATTAACAAGGAGTGTTGAATATAGAAACACATTCTTTAACATGTTCTTTTTAGTACACTCCATCTTTATGGTTAAAGTTCATTGAAAATTACAAAAATCATGTAATGTTTTATAAATCTCAATCAATAAAAAAAATGTATGCTCAAAAGGGTGTCCTAGCTTTTCTATATAGGAAGATACATCATCTATTTATACCTTATCGCATAAACTTACACCATTCATTCCTGTAACAGATCCTCTCTATTTTTCTCCCCATTCTTATCTTCATTGGGTTTTACTGTTCCAGAAAGGATATCTATGATTTACACCATGCCATATTAGGTATTCTTTCAGTTTCTTTTCGTTTTATGACTTTTATGCATTTTGTCCCTTCACTCACTTGTATCTAACTAAAATGTAGGTCTCATGTTTTCTAGCTTAATCACTGGAGTCATCACAGATTCCATTAAAGATGCTGTTGGTGGACCACGACCAAACTTCTTCTACCGGTGTTTCCCTGACAAAATTCCTGTGTGTTTGTTATCCTTCTTGTTCTTAGTATTTGGTAAACTTTATAAGGTCTTTTTGAGACAATGTCATTTGTTTTCATTTCATGTTCACAAATAGTTATGAAGTAATCTCACATTGTTTTGCCTTTTCAAAAGATATGTATATTGTAATATTGAGAATAAGAATTTTTTTTCGTTTTCAATGTTTCCTATAAACAACGAAAAACCATTGTGCATCTTTGTAGTTATTTGTGAATGCAGGAAATGAAAACCAAGAACTTTCTCGCAAAGTACACCGTTAGTCATTGCTTCAATCCTTCTAATATTCTTGTCTCTAACTTGTTTGATACTGATTTCTTAGTTATGCTTTGTGAATTGGGTCATGCAGGCGTATGACAAAGACACTGGTGATGTTCTTTGTACTGGGATTAAGGCAGTTATAAAGGAAGGATACAAAAGTTTTCCAAGTGGGCATACTTCATGTAAGTGGTAGAATATCTATTTCAAACACATTGGTCAAACAGAGTAAATTTTTCTATGAAAAGAAAATATCAGAACCAATGAAGAGTTTTCTTTCTTCATAAAAGTGTTTATGAAAAAAATTGTTCAATCAACAAATGCAGGGTCCTTTGCTGGTCTTGGTTTCCTTTCATGGTATTTATCAGGGAAAATTAGAGTGTTTGATCGTAGAGGCCATATTGGGAAACTATGCCTAGTCTTGCTTCCTTTGCTTATTGCTGCTCTTGTGGGAGTTACTCGAGTTGATGACTACTGGCATCATTGGACTGATGTGTTTGCTGGAGGCATCATAGGTTGCATTTTAGTTACAATTGTTATCATAATAATGCAACTCATTAACCATTGATTTTATTTAAACTTCATTTTCTGCAAATAACGTCTAATAACACCCTTTGATTGGTGTTGCTTCAGGACTTGTAGTATCTTCAATTTGCTATTTGCTACTCTTTCCCTTGCCTACTCAACCACATGGTATGTATTCTTGTTCTTCATTATTTCGTCTTTGAATTTCAATTTATTTTTCTTATATCTATGAGGCACTTGCATGTACCACATGAATTCAAGAAAGTCACATTCTCAAATCTAATGTTTGGAATTCATTTAGATGTTTATTGGATATCAATGTTTGTTGGTTTTCAAATGGATATTCATCAAAGTTGCACATCAAGTAATATGAAGAAGAAAGTAGTAGAAAAGAAGTAGGTATTCACCATAATTTAGTAAGTCTCTTAGGTGTACAAGGTACTTGGATAATTATGAGTGTTTGTAATATTTGTGAGAACAAGTTATTTGTGTGAATATTTTTATTCACTTTTTCCACTCATAATAATAAAATAATACAATTGTGAACTTTGAAAACTTTGTATCCATCTTCATTGGTGTTGAAATCAGATTACAACTTGTCATCTGGTACTTTTTCAATATCTTTTCTACATATTTTCTTGGGACACAAAAATATCGTCTCACTTTGCTTGACTTCTTGACTTCTGAAGTGAGGAAGTATTTCATAAATCCTAAATTCGTCATCTCAAATTCTTTTATCATTATTCTCTTAAACTCTCGAATCATTTTATCATTATTCTCCATGAATATGAGATCATCAACACAACAACAAATAACAACACATTATCTCCATTCTTCTTTATGTACGTGACATGTTCACACAAACACTATTCATATTCGTTCTTCTTGAAGTATGTATCAATCTGATTGTTCCATACCCAAGGAACTTACTTCAACCCATAAAGTGTCTTATTCATTATTAACACCTTCTTTTCCCCTCTTCTCATGTATCCAAGTGGTTGTTCAATGTATACCTCTTTGTCTAGTACTTCATTTAAAAATGAAGAATTCACATCCATTTGTAGTATTGGTCATTTGAACTAAGCTACAACTGAGATTAACAATCGAACGATCCCTGTGATTGGCACAAACCTTCACCATAATTAATTCCCTCCTTTTGCTTACACCTTTTTGTGACAAGTCGAGTTTTGTACCATTCTATCTCATCTTGAGCATCCATCTTCTTCTTGTATACCCACTTTAGCCCAATAGGTCGAGCTCCTTTTGGAAGATTGAAAAACTTTTACTTATTATTGTGCTCAATTGCATCAATCTCCTCATCCATTGCAAGTCACCACTTCTGATCTTGCAATGCCTCCTCAAAGTTTGTATTCTCGGAATCTGCCAAAAGACATACAATGTGTACCTCCTTTTAGAATTGTACAAGTCTTGTAAGCTTCACATTCTAGGCTCTCACAATTTTTCTTCATCATTAAAAGTTTTAGGATTTATTATAACTAGAGGTATAGAAATTAATTAAGTTGTAGTTCCACCATTGAGTTGTTCTAGTTCCACTCACTTGATTCATCCACTCAAGTATCACAACTCACCACCATTTTCTTGTTTTTTGGATCTAACAACTTGTAGCCTTTAGTCTTTTCATCATATTCAATCAAATCACACTTCTTGCTCCTATCTTTGAGCTTCATTTTTTTTAGATTGGAACAAGCCCATATGCTACATTGTCAAACATTCTAAAATGAGCAATTGTCAGCTTTTGTCCACTCCATAATTCTTCCGGTGTTTCATCATTAAACTTTGCATGTGGGCATCTATTTTCTACACAGATGGCACATTCCACAACTTCTTTCCAAAACTCTTTTGACATATTCTTACTCTTCAACATTGATCGAACGACTCCATGTCAAGAACCATTTGATTCTTTCTCTTAGCTACACCATTTTGTTAAGGTGAATATTGTGTTGTCAGAATCTCTATATCCCTTATTCCTCCTCACAATACTTCATGAATTCTACTGATGTAAACTTGTCTCCCTTATTAAACAAGATAAACTTGATGTGTTTGATCACCACCTTCTCCACCATCACTCTAAACTTCTTGAAAACTTTGAACACCTTTGATTTATCTTTCAAAATGTACACCTATGTTTTTCGGAAGAAGTCATCCATGAAAAAAAAATGAAATACCTTTTACCATTATATGATTCATGGGTAATCGACCCACATAGGAAAATATGAATCAGTCTGGGTTGTTCCTTTGCATGATACTCATAAATCAAATAGAGATTGGTATCCGAGCTTCGTGTCATCATCAATAAGGCTTCTTTCTTTTCAACATCTTTTGTGAGAAAGTTGGTCGTCTTTTCTTTCTTATTCTCGGATTGATAATCTTTGGCATTATTCTCAACCTTACCATAATTGTAACATTTATCCAAATTACACTCCTTTGCATAATGGCTATATTTACCACATCTATAGCATTCGACATTTAAGCAGCTCATTGATTGTCTTCCTCTCTCTTGACCTCATCCTTTTCCACACCAATTTTATTGAGTAGATTGGTTTTTATCTTATTCATAATGATGGCCTTTACTACCATGATTTTTTTTCTCTACCTCCTCGACATCTTCATCTACCTCAAATGTTTTGAGTATAAAATGATCTCTCCTCTTTAATTGACACATTAATTTGGAGTGTGTGTTCAATTGACTTCATCATCTTCTTCTTTTTCTTTTGTTGCTTGTGTGCCTCAAGAGAATTAGCAAGTTCTCTAACCGAGAGCGTTGACAGGTCCTTAGAATCTTCAATTGTGCAAAAAACACTCAAGATCTACTCCACTATTTAGTCATCTGTTAGTGCTCTCCATTTATGTTGACGTGGTTCACTACAGTTTCAACCCAAGTGATGTAGCTAAATACTTTTTCTATCTTTTTTATTCTTATGCTCTCCAAATTATCCTTGAGTGTTTAAAGTTGGATTTACTTCACTCAGTTATCTCTCCCTTGTATGCCTTCTCCAAAATGTCTCACGCCTCTTCTGAAGTTTTATCATTTGTTATCTTCTCAAAGTCAGACGCATTAACAGCTCAGTAAAACATGCATATGGCTACTTTGTCCTTCTTATGTGTTGCTTTCAGTGCATTATTCTGGGCTATTGATAGACCCGCGATGCTTTTTGGTTCTATGTGTCCATTTTCAACCACCTTCCAATTATCTTGGGATCCAAGAAGAATCTTCGTCTGGAGACTCCAATTATCATAGTTGACCTGCCTTGTCAACCTATGTAAAACCACATTATATGTAATGCTAGCCATCTCACTCAATCTCTTCAAACACTACGACAATCAAGCTCTCAAGCCCTGATGCCTAATAAGTGTTATGTGTGAATATTTTGATTCACATTTTTCATTCATAATAATCAAAGAATAGAATTATGAACATATAGATTAGAATTTGGCTTTTCTAATTTTAGGCCTTAAAGTTTGCTAATTTTACAAATCGACATGTTTATTCCTGACCTTTCCACTCAAAATTGAAAAACAAACAAAACTACTAAGACATTAACTATCCATTTAAACAGCCTATTTACTACCCACTTAAGTTTATCCAACAATTTTGTCTACAAGTTTGTAATTTTGTTCACAGAAAATTGTACAAGAAGGGTTTGCAATTTTGTCCAAAAAAATAGTATGAGAAGAGTTTGCAATTCTAAGAGAAAATTGTAGATTTTGCTAAAATAGTTATATGAAGGTTTGCAATTTTTGCCTGAAATATTACATGTTAAATAATAATATTATTTTTGAGAATTCATGGATGAAGACCTTGAGGTGTCGAACCACATTAAATTTATGTTGTGTGGAAATGCTTATTACGTGATTTCCAATCATGATATGTGTTATTCAGGGGAAAAAGATTAGCAATTTGGCTTATTGCATCTTAGGAGAGAGGTTAGTCTAGATTATTATGTTTTTGTGCAATAATTTCGTTAATGTATGTGTGGTTGAGTTTGATCGAGGTGGTGTTAATGATATATTTCACTTGAGTATTGGTGAGTTGTCAGTGACAATAATATGGAAGTTGTCAAAATAAGTTTGATATGCAAGGCTATGAAGGTTGATATTGGGTAAAGATTGTCGATGTCAATAAGTTTGTGTAGATTATTACTGGCAAGAGCGATTTGAGTCGTGTATCAAATGTTTGTTTCAAAGCATGTGAGACATTTGGTTAAGGGAATTTATGTTGGTTCTCAAGTGGATATTCATAAAAAGTCTCACATTAAGTAATACGAAGTAGGAAGCAACAAAAAAGTACTATAAAAATAAAAAAATTATATCTCTTAGGTGTATAAAGGCTTTGGTAATTGTGTGTCATTGTACAATTTTGTTCAAAAAGATTGTATGATAAGGGATTATGTTCTTTTTCACACACTATAAGTAAATCACATATAGCTTATAGGCACAATTAGTTAGCAATAGTAAAATTTTGTCGATAAGTCTTGTTTATTGAGGAATTATCTTTAGTCAAAAATCGTCGGTAAATCAATTTGTCGATAAATATTTATCAATAATTATTGACAAATTTAGGTTGTCGACAAGATCCGTCAGTAAAATACGTGATTGAGTTTCCTTCTTTCTCCTTTTCTTCCTCATCTTCTTTCTTTTCCTTCTTTTCTTCATCCTCTTCCTCCTCTCCTCCTCTCGTCGTCTTGCCATCACACCACCATTGCCACTTCCAACACATCCTTCTTCTCATGCTCGTATTTTTCTTCCTTTTTTCTCTTTCTCTTCCTCCACCGTTACTTTTTCCTAATCTACCTCCTTCTTTAACTCTAGTAACCATCATCATTGGCGTCCATCACTTTCGTGTCACCAACGTTCATCGGTGTCATTGGCATGCCTCCTTCTCATCGCCATGCCTCCTCTTCATTGGTGCAACCCTACATCAACACTATTACATCACCTCCTCCTCCCCCCTTCTCATCCTCTTTTTCTTTAATTTTCTTCATCTTCTCACTCATCTCCCCCTTAATATACAAAGAACTCCATTAGATTAGACACCTCCCAAATGTATGATGAAATAAGACCATCATAAATTTAATGATGACTAGGTGACAAAAATTAATGTTGGTAATAAAATTGTAATTTATCGACATGTTGACGACTAAAGTCATCGATAATTGTAATGATAAGTTACTAATGAAAATGTATGTTGGTATTAAGGTTTGTAATTTATTAACTATCAATATCGATGACTTTAATCATCGATGATTGTAATAATAAATTATCAACAAAAATATTCATCAACAATAAAAATTGTAAAATCTATTGAAAAAAAATGGTATCTAAGTTTGAGTTTACAAATATGAATTAAGGAAATTCTTGTAGTAACAAAAAATTTATACGAGAAGGATTTACCATTTTATTAAAAAAAAAATTATATGATAATAATTTGTAATTTTGTCTACAAAAGTTACACTAGAAAGTTTATAATTTTTATTAGAAAAATTACATGTTTTATTTTTTATTTATGCTAGAAAAAATATTTTACTATTTATTTTATTTCTAACCATGTCTGGTTTTGTTGACCTTCTTGCAAATATGTAGGTTGGGCACCTCATGTATTTTTTTATATGAGGGAAGAAATGCCATCTTCCCATGGAGAAAGCCAAACTTCACGTCAATCAAAGTTAGATGAGTTGCCCCTGCACTCAATGGAAATGGAAAGTGGAAGATATATCTGATGAATTCTTTTACCAAATAATAATAATAACATCTATATTGATTTTTTTGACCAAATGAATAGTCAGTTTGTAGAATTAGGTAGTGTAATTTATATTTAAGGATACATCTAGTTAGCTTAATACGATAGCTTCCTTGGGTCAAACTATGTATAAATATTCTCTAAAGAGAAAGATCCACCTAATTTCACATAATGAGAAATTTATAATAATTGGTTAAGCAGTTATTTTATTGAAATATAATACTTAAGAGTGGGAAATTGGACTGTGTTTAAATCATGGTGTGAAGGTGTCCTCTTATTGAACTGCATGTTTTATATACAAGTATCAAATATCATATTTACCCTTCTTGTTATTAAATAAGTGTTTGTCATTATATTTTTTTAACGTAACAAAATATTAACATTTTTAAGCTTTACACATTGTCCTTTTATTGTTTACATGTGGCCATGATCAAATTTTGATAATCGAGATAGGCTTCTCCAGTGAGCTTTGTCACTTTCTTCTCCAATAACTTTTTTAATAAAGCCTGCATCTAGTAAATTTCAGACTTCTTATGTGCTATTAGGCTTTGTTCCTCTCCAGAATTTCACTTCTTCTAGGAGATCGGTTTAGCTTAAGGGAGAATAATGAGTTTGTGACATAATAATTCATGGTCGGTGTCGGGTATATCAACCAAACACCATATGAACAGGTTGACATTGTTAGTATGACTTCCTTTACATCTTCGTGTAATGACTTGTCTATCTTGCTTCCCACCTTTATTATATGATTTTCTTTTTATTCAGACTTAATGGCTCGTGGGTAAAGCTGTGAAAACCAGTAACCCGGATCGATCCGGCCCGGTCCATCACGGGTTGGTCACTTACTGAGTCAATCCAACCCGTCTCATTTATTAGTGAGTTAAAAAAATTCGAACTCTCGACCCACCACGGGTTGGTGGATAAACGGGTTGGTTCACTGGTCCACTTAATTACAATTTTTTTAAATAAAAAAAATTACAAACTTTTTATAATTCAATTCTAAACAAATTTCACTCACTCCCAATATGAATGTTTAATTAATTTTGAAAATATGGAACTTAAATAATTTTCTCAAGCAAAAAAGAATAATAAATATTTTTTTATAAAATTAAAATTAAATTTTAATAAAATAAAATTAGGTAAGTGGGTTGGTGGGCCAACCCGACCCACCATGTGTTCAACCCACATGAGTCGGGTTTAAATTTAACCCGTATAAAAAAAATACATTTTTTTCAAACTCAACTCGACCTGAACCCTTGAATGACCGGATTGGCTCACAGGTTGTGACCCATTTTGACAACTCTACTCGTGAGCTTGCCATCATTGTGCAAAACTACTTTAGGGTCGAGGTTTATCATCCCAACTTTAGATTCTACATGGGATATCACCTCCTAAATATGAAAACATTGTTCACGTGTTGTGCTCTTGAATCCTTTGATGGAATTGGGAAGCTCGAGATCCCTATTTGTTTATAGGACCTCATTAGTGTTTCTGATGGCATATATGGTTACCTTTAAGCTAAGGGCATATTATTCTTTTGCCTATTGAATTTACCTTTATGGTGATTATAGTGTTGTTACTCACAAGAAACTTCATTGCCATGTGATGGGTAGTTATAACGATGTCGAGCTTGTTCAAAGTGTGTCTTCCTATAAGGACATTATAAAAGGTGTCTGCCTCAACTAACATTATTAAAGTTCGATAAGCTTATGGATCTCCCAAGGTTGTAAGGAAGTCAACGTACCCTCAAGTATGTACCTATTCTCTAACGAGTCCAACTAGGGGTTCATGATAAGACTAGATGAAGGCCTTGCATATATTTAGTTGGGTTAAATATGTTTTTAGTCCCTATATTTTTGGGCAATTTTGGTTTTAGTCCATTTTCAAATTAAGGTACAATTTAGTCCTTCAACTTTAGAAAACTCTGGTTTTAGTTATTTTTACCAAATTTTTTTAACTTTATTTGCTGTTTCAAGCACGTTTCATTATAGCATTTGGATTGTTTACATTGTTTGACACATTTTTGCTTCAATGTTAATTGAGAAACGTGTTTGAAACAACAAATAAAGTTAAAAATAATTTAGTAAAAAGGACTAAAACTAGAGTTTTCTAAAGTTGAAGGATTAAATTGTACCTTAGTTTGAAAATGGACTAAAACCAAAATCACCCAAAAGTATAGGAACTAAAAACATATTTAACTCTATTTAGTTTGAGAAAGGCTTACCAGTAAAGTACATCAATTGAGCTTCCTTAATCAATGAGAACTATGTGCACTAACTAATTTGTAATAGTAGTAGTGATGACTATTGGATCATCTTATTTTTATGAGTTTTTGTTATTTTTTTAATTTATTATTCCTAAATTGGTTTTCTATTCATTCTTAATTAATTTTTATCTACAAAATCATATTATATTTCAGTTTACATAATTTTTAATTTATTTTCTCTTTAAAAATAATTAAATTTTATTCTATACAAATTTAAATATTTTTTACATAATTTATCTATTCAATATATTATTTTTAATAATTTTCTTTTCACTTTTCTTTTTCTTTTTCTTTTTCCTGAGTACTCCACAAAACCGTACCTGAAAACAAATTCCAATGAAAAAAAACCGTAGCAGGAAACTCAAAATAAAGTTTGGTCAGAACTACTGGAAATTAAAAACCAAAATGGTCCGGTAGGAAATTTTTTGTTATAAAATACATAAAATAAGTAAAAAGAAAACTGGAATCATAACTTTAAATAACTCTTTATAAAAAAAGAAGTTAAACCATCACCTGAAAAGTTGTTTTCTGCTTTAATTTAAAAACTGAAAACAAAAATAAAAAGTTGATAGTTGACAATTTTCTATGACAAAATATCAAATTCAGATATAATTTAAGTAATATTTTAAAACGTTTTCTAGTAACTTTAAATCAGGTGCAAAACGGTACACGGCCCCTTAATAAACAGAAAAGATAAAATTGTGGATTAAAAATTGATACTTTATTTTTTCTGAACAGAAAAAAAAAATGATAGAAAAATCTAAGGAGACATGGCAGTTGTGATAGTAAGAGACTGTGACAGCTGAATCTATTAGGCAGATGGCAAACATGCAAGATATTCCGACATGAGATATTATTCTTCGTTTTTCTGTAACCATTTTTACTCCTACGTGATCTTTAATTGAATTAAACAATGAAAATATATTAAAATAGAGTTAATATACTGATAGTCCTATTGTTTTAGAATGTTCCATAGTTTTTTTTTTATTGTGTTTTATGTTTAATTTAGTTTTTTCTACAAATAACGTTTAAATCGTTAAATGTTTATATGAGTTAATGATATGTTATTTTATTAGTGGAAAAACGCTGTTTAACGTCATTTATTTTGGGTTTTTAACGTTTTTTTCACAATCGACGTCTATACCAGTGACGTTAATGGGATATCGAACATCCAAATAACAGACATCTACACAGACGTTAGTTGGTGCAATGTCCGACATCACTAAACGTCGGTGTAGGCGTGTAAACAGACGTCTAAAGGCAATATATAGATGTCTGAGAAAGCAATACCCGACGTCTAAGAGCACATAAAGACATCAAACATGTTACTAACTGCCGTCTAAAATCACTATAGACGTCGGTGTAAGCATTAACCGACCTCTAATATAGTGGTTGTGTTTTAGTGCAGTTTTGTTCCTGTATTTGGATAGTCCAGTAGCACACTCTTTCTTTGCTAGTTTCCCCCAAAAAAAAGCTTGCGTCTTTTGAATTTCTCATGACATTTGAACTCAAAACCGAACCTGGGTTCTTGCCTAGTTCCATTTTCAACCGCAAGAGGGAAAAATTACGGTGAAACAATAACTAGACAACAACCAATGGTCGTTTTTGGGTCGAAACGCCACGAGAAATCCAAAAGACGCCGCTTTTTCTTGGAGGCAGCTAGCAAAGGAAGAATGTGGTACTGCGTTACCCCAAGAGAGGAACAAAACTGCACTAAAACACAAAACAAGAAAACAAATTTTATCAGTTGAACCAGAACCAGAAGATAATCGATGAAAGACTGAACAAAGTTTAAACGGTAACCATAAAAAAACACGCACCTGGGATGCAATGCCGCAAGAGAGAAAAAGGAGAGGAGGAAGATGATAATGTTATCAGAAATAATAATGCAATGCTGCAAGAGAGAAAAAGGAGATCAGCCTCAAGAGAGAAAAAGGAGAAAAGGAAGACGCGATGATATCAGAAACTGCAATGCCGGGTCTGCGCTTTATTTAAAATGAAATGGGGCATCGGTTCCCCCAGGACCCGCCGTCTATAATCACCTAGATGTCGGTTATCTAACTAGTTCGACGTCCAAGATAACATTTAAAGTGACTTTTTGAATGCCATTAGACGTCGGTGTCCAGGGGGGCCGACGTCTAGGGCGATGAACCGATTGACGTTTCATTTCCTGTCAGGGAAGTAGACGACGGTTGTGAAGGGGTGCTGACGTCTATAATACTATAGACGTCCGTGCTCTTCTACTGGACGTCGACGTGCCTCGGATTTTGGTGAACATAATTAATTACAGGCCTATTGACGTCGCAGTCCCCGAAAAGCGACGTCTATTTTTTCATAAATTTATGTCTTCCCGCCTTCCGGACAGGCTATAGACGTTGGAGATTGACCACTCGACGTCTAAACGCCTGGGAATCAAGTGACGAGCATTAATTGCACTCTAGTACACGTCGGGCCCCCATCAAAAGCGACGTCAATGGCGCATGAAAAGTATGTCTTCTCGCCTACCTCATTACATTGGACGTCGGTTTAGGACAGAGTGGACGTGTATTATATTATAAACGTCACGTCCCCTTGAAATCGACGTCTAGGTACCAACTTATTTACGCTAATGCCACCGTGCACTCATATACGTCGGGCTACTCGCTAACCGACATCATTGGGGTGACGTTAAACAACGTTTTTTCACTAGTGTTTATTGGTTGACGTGGACACTTTAAGGCATAGTGAGGTGAATTTATGTTTTTCTGAAGTGTATTTATGATATTTAACAGTAAAAAACCAATAATGAGATCTAGAACATAACTTTCAATCCCATAGACAACGCCAAAAATTAATCATCAATCTCAATCGCTTGATGATTAAGGACATAAAATCTCCCAATCGAAAAACCCTAAATCTCCATTTGCATTTTTGCAAACAAGATCAATAAAACCCCAAAAAGAAAACCAAAATTCCTTTGCGCTAAGGAGAACCCTCTACATATAGGGTTGATGTGCGAACTTGAAGCATAGAAGAGAAGAATTGTTCTCCTGTCTCCACGCGAACTTGAATTAGAAGAAAGAAAAGCAGAAGAAAACCCTTCCTAGAAAAGAACTTTGCACGAGAGAAAAATGACGTCCAAGACCAATTCATCCACGAGAAAGGAAGGGAAAGAAGCTTGAAGCTTCTGGGTTTTGCTCACAGTAAATGGAGAAAAGAAAAGATTGGAAAAAAATCTCTCTTGCTTGACCATGAGACTGAGTTCCTAGATTCTAAAAGAAGAAAGTCTTGATCCTTGGGTTCTTTGATAAAATGCCCCAATTTGAAAAATTACAATCATAAATGCAATTTACTCATAAATGATGAAGTGATCAGGACAAAGATAACAAGAGACAACCACATCAGTTAAAATAAGTTATATTATTTACACATCGCTTGCTAAATTAAACATAAATTATGATGTAAAAGATTATATTAAACATTCTAAAAAATTAGGATTATTTCGAACAAAATTGACAAATTGAAATCAATAATGATATTAAACCTGTTAAAATATCTTAATTTATAGAAAAATATTTTTTTTATGTTTTTATTATGGTTAATATTAATTTGAATTTATCAATTGGGACAGATAAAATGAAATGGATGTAATTTAAATCTAAATAAACATCTTCTTGGATTAGACACTTTATTCAATTTGGATCCTGGTTTCCCCTCGAACCCAAATTCAGTTTCAGCCATGGTTTCTCGGTCCACCACCCTCTTTCTTTCTCTCCTCCTGTATCTCTTTTTCTTCGCCTTCTTCTCGCAATCTGAATCTAAATCTCAACCTCCCAAAGTCTCCTTAGAATTGTACTATGAAAGCTTGTGCCCATACAGCGCCAACTTCATCGTCAATCACCTTCCCAAAATCTTCACCACTGACCTCATCCCCATCCTTCACCTCAAATTCGTTCCTTGGGGCAATGCAAAACTTCGATCCAACCACACCTTCAACTGCCAGGTACCCTTTTCATCCAATTTTACCTTTTATTATATTTTGTTTATTTATTTATTTATTTGTTTTTATTGTAGCATGGACCAAATGAGTGCTTGCTGAATACAGTTGAAGCCTGTGCAATTGATATTTGGCCTCAACTGGTAACAATTTTCTTGCCCCTTTCCTTTTTATTTTTTCAAAGCCTGTCCAATTAGAGCTTTAATGGGGGGTAGCACCACTGTGATAATTAGGGTCGGCTGAAAAAGAAAAGGAGTAATCTTGCTGTGTTGGTTCACTGTAACAGTGGTTTGCTTTGCATGTGTATCTGTGTTGTGATTGTTTATTTATGTAACTGGAGCTTCTTCTCCATTTCTTTTTTTCACAGGGCAAGCATTTTCAGTTCATCTACTGTGTTGAGGATTTTGTGCATCAGCGGAGGGTCAACGAGTGGGAATCTTGCTATGAGAAGCTGCATCTGGATTCCGAACCTATTAAGCAGTGTTATAATAGTGAACATGGAAAACAGGTTGGTGTTTTTTGTGATTTAGTTCTTGTTCTTGGGCTACCTTCTTGTTACTGATATAGTGTTATTGGGTGAGTTTAATATGGCGAGGTTTATCCTAATAGGGCGTTAATGTTTTTAAACAACCTTTTTCTTCTCTTATATTGTTTTCGAGGAGCATGAAATTTACCAACATTAGTAAGTGAAACTATCTTGTGGAAAGTTGGGATTTAGAAAACTTGAACAGTGATACAGATGTAGCTAATGTTACCACTTATATGCAGCTGGAGCTACAATATGCAGCTGAAACAGATGCTTTGCAGCCACCTCACACGTATGTTCCATGGGTGGTTGTGGATGGAGAACCACTCTATGAGGTCTGTTTTTGCAGTTTTATATTGGATGAAACACGTATTAATTATTCTCAGTTTCTGAACTTTTTCACTGAGATATACATATACTCTAATTAGCAAATAATTTATGGCAGTGAAATTTGTGCTTTACATGTATGTAAGTTTGTGCAATATAATTAATGAAATTATGAATGTACATGAAATTCAACCGTGCTTGCAAAATTTTGTGGTTGCAGGATTATGAAAACTTCTTAAGCTATATCTGTAAGGCTTATAAAGGCACTGATACACCCAAAAGTTGCACCAAAGTATCATACCTTACAGAACTGAAAGCAAAGAACGAACATTCAGTTTGCGACAAGGAAAGAGAAGAGCCAATTAACTTGGCGAAAAGTGAGTTCAACCATGTCTTCATGTTGCACAAGATGAACCTTGGTGATACAATTTAGATGTGACAATGCTTAATGTAAAAGCAGTTTGTTCGTGTTATGTTCTGTTGACTGAAACCTCAGAAATTGCAAATTAGACTTCCAAACAAAACCATGTTGTCCCTAAGTTTTTTTCTAATTAACACAAATGCTTTAAGAAAATGAGAGAAAGAGAGGAAAAAAAAAATGCTCTTTTCTAACTAATAAAACTGGATAATAAAGGAAAGAGAGAGAAAAGAAGATCAGACACACAGTTAATTATATATAACCTATATAAAATGTTAAACGGGATTCTATATATAGATTTCTAAGCGTAACATGAAATCGTTTAAGAATAGTTTACCATAGTGGACATTCTAATGAGTTCATAATTATTTAGTCTAATACGATTACATGTATGCTTATATTCTTCTTTACATCATTATATGATTTAAAGTTTAGTTTTAAAAATTTTGATTTTAAATCATGAAGGAGTTTTTATTTTCAATATTTATTTTTAATAAAAAAAAATTAGTTAACTATAAACCATGTTTAAATTTAGATATCGAAAAAGACTCGGTAAAAATATATGCAGATCATCTTCTAAAATTATCTTCACAGTTTATTATTTGAGATTCAACAGCATTTATTATGAAGTGTTATATAATATAGTATTTAGTTGTTTCGTTGTATATTTTTTAAACAAATTGATGTAAAGCAATGTGAATACATATTCATAAGTAGGTTTTCTTGTATTTATATTGTTTATACAATCTACATCAAAGGAATCGATTCCCTCTATTCTAACTTCTTTCATAGAAATTGATTCCCATCTCTCATTAGTTAGCATAATGTAGTCTTTTTTTTTTCTAAAATCATTTTTCGTCGTCTAATTCCTATTTTATACATTAAATTAAAAGATGTAAATATATTTATCACATAAAATTTATAAATAAGCTAGCATAGAAAAATACATTTATTTAAACTATTTTAAATATTAAAATTTAAAAATTATAAGTATCGTTTTATATTTACATTTCTAATATTTTAAAAAAAAATTATATGTTTAAAATAGTTGTTTTTTAAATATAAAATAAAAATAAAATTAATTTAAATATTTAATCTTAGAAACAGTAATAGAAAATATTTTCCATCCAAGAAAGATGAAAAGAACATATAATTTTTATACTATTCGATTCAACTTAAGTCTAAGTATAATTTTCTTCAAAGATGCAATGTTTCAAACAATTACATCAAGTTTATCACCTACACAGTTAATAAAATTCAAAAAATGAAAGAAATGCAAAAAATAAAATGAATGAATACACCACATCAATCAATCTTATGTCAAGCAAAAGTTTCTAGAATCAAATTCATTTTGATAGCTTCTTCATGAATTTTACAAAAATCCAGTTGTTACTTGCTTCAAGAACTCTAGAATTCTTGTTTCTTGCACAATCAATTCTTAAATATGAAAATTTGTTTCTTTAGAATGAAAAGAAAGCATGCTTTTAAATGAAAACATATTAATGACGTTATGAATTGATCAAGAAAATAACTTTTTGATTAATATAATTCATATTTGAATTTTTTTAATTTGGTTATATTTAAATTGATTATATCAATATGTTAATCGATTAAAACAGTTCAAATGATAATTATGCATTTCAAAATAAATTATTTTTGTGTCAAAAGATGTTTTTAATTAATTATATTTTGATTAATTTGATTAGAAGAGGATTTTGACATACAATCTACTTTAAACTCAACTTTACTAATTTAGATTACTAATTTGGTTTCATTTGAAGATGAATAACATTGTTTTATATATTTTTTTTATAAAAAAATTGATATTATATTGAGTCAAAAATTTAAATATATAAACTAAATTGAATACAAAACACTCATCTAATTTAAAGATTGATACATGATACTTATATGAACATATGACATATGGGTTTGTCACGTGACACTAACATTATCATGTGACACAATATTAACGTGATCAACACAATTATATAGCACAGTTTTGATATGATATATGACAATTTATTTTTGTAAAAAAATAAAATTAAATTAAAAAATTGAAAATATCACTAACTGACCCACGTATAAATATGATGTTAACATCAATTTAAAGAAAAAAAATATCATTAAATAATTTTTAAAAACTAAAAAACTTAATTAAATGAGATAAAAACTAGAAATCTAATTAAATTTTCTAAAAGAAGTAAAAACAAAAGATGGATTTTAGCTTTTTCTTTTTTTGTATTTTAAGAGAGTTGCTTTGAGAATTGATTATAGTGTGATGGGAATCAATCCTCCCTTTTTTTTTCTCTTTCACATGTTTGTTAATTTTTTTTGTAATATGGGTAAGTGTTTATTAATTTTTTATAATAATAATAATATAAAAACACAATTTATTTTAAATAACTTTTACAATTAAAAATAAAATGATAATCATTCTATTTTATCCATTAAAATATTGTTTATTAATCTACCAAACATATTATATCCTTCTTAACTTCTATAAACCTTCGTCTAAATTCTTTATGTAACATTTCAATAAATATAGATTAAAAGCTATAATTATTTTAAGGAGTTAACAAAAATAATAATAAAGAACAGTGATGAATAGGCAACAAAAGAGAAAAAGAATATGAACATCATATAGAACTTGAAACTGTACAGGAAAAATATAAGTCTGAGTACAATTTACAAGATTAGACCGAACGGTCATAGGATCAGTTCAAGACCGAACGGTACAACAAAAGGGATTTATACCGAACGGTTGTACAAGTAATTAAAACTATCTAAATCTACTGACCAAACGGTCCTACACTATCCTCTGGCTGCACGGTCTGCAAGGCTTCTTCCACTAAGTCTTCGAATTCGCCCTCTGCTCACATCCACTAAATGATCCAAAGTGAAGAGAACAACCGATCGGCCAACGATCGAACGACAACATAGACAGGACAGGAAAGATAAGGGTAAACTTATGTAAATTTAATTAATCAATTTTCACATACATTTAATCATGAAAACCGAATGATACAAAACAACATTTCCAAACATACAATCATCATTCATGTACAACAATATAAATCGAACGTATAAATACTCAAGACCGACCACTTTAGACACTATCCCGGACAGTATGAACTATGTAGTTACGACGCTTGTGCACTCGGGTGGACCTGGCTGAGATACACTCAACAGACTGCCACCCGAGGTTAGTCCAGTGAGGCTACCTCGATATAGAAATACCCTGAGGCTAAAGGACCTCCTACCATTCCCACGCATGAGTTACCCTCCTCTACATGAGGAGGAGTAATCACGAAATATCAGGATAAGCGACAACTTAACTTAGCCATGTTCATACTTTACCATTCAATTTCAAACATGAGACATTCCTCCTTGGAATTCTCTTAAACGATCATAACACTTCTCATCCTTCTCATTTCATATCATCCAAATCCCGTAGTCTTATTCAGGAAATAAATTCTTTAATATATATAGAAGATACTGTAAGGAAATGACCGAACGGTCAGATACTAAGAAGAAAACTGAATACTAATTAAGATCGAGAAATTATTATATAGATAATTTATGAAAATGGCCGAACGTTCAACAACTAGTTAACTTTAAGAAGACCGAATACTTTACAGCTTAGGCCGAATGCCTTAAAGTAAAAAGGGGGTTCTCTTCAACAAACTAAGTGTCAGTACAAGACCGAACACTCTTTGGAAAATCAAGTGTCAGTATAAGACCGAGCACTTTTCCAAGGAAATAATATTAATATAAACTGAGTATTTCCAAGACTAAGTGCTAGTATAAGACCGAGCACTAAATGACCAAATGTTAGTCGATGACCTAGCACTTCAAAGATCGAGCACTTTATGTATGACCGAGTACTTTAAACAATAGAAATACTAGTCTATGATCGAGTATCTCCTAAGGCCAAGCACTCGATCTATGACCGAGTACTTTAAGTGACTGAACGTCCAGTATAAGACCGAACGTTTTAAATGGTTGATTATATGTACACATACTAAAACCAAGAGGGGGCATTTTCTTGATTTGTTTAGAAAGACTAACTAAGCAAAGTAGTAAAGTTTCAGTATAAGTGTTATAAGATCGATCGGTCATCAACTGATTTCCTACAGAGGGAATTCAGCCAAGACCAATCGTTTTAGGGGAAACCGAACGGTCCTAACGACCCTCGGTTACAGTTTTAGATTTTCACTAAGTTCATAACAGAAAATCAAACATGCAATACACACAAGCAGCATAACATACTTCAAAAATCATCAAGCATATACTCAATAAAACATGCATCAATTCATAGGAAACATTCATAATTAAATTTATAAGCTTCTCTTACCTCTAATTACAGCTATTCTTCTAAGTCCTTAAGCAACTACTTCTATGGCTTCCAAAAATCCAAAGTCGTCCAATTGAAACTCTGATCGGTGCAAATGAAAGGCCTTGTCACCAGGAAGATTCAATCTGAAAGGGGTTTGATGATCGGAGGAAGAGAAAGGTGAGAAATCTTAGAGAGAAGTTGGAGAGTTTAGAGAGAAGGAGGAGAAAATGGAGTTTCTGGAAGTTGAAGACGAAGTGTGCATGCAGAGAAGTGTCACCAGTTTTCAAAATTTCACATTAAATACTGCCACCAAAATGGACGTTCGGTCCCCTCCCTGCCTGCCACCTGTCTTCCATTATCTGAAAACTCTCATTCCCCTACTGCCACATGGTTTTCGATGGGCGGAGAATTAAATGAAGCTGCTATTTTTGTTTCCCACTCACATGAGGAGATTAGAAGGATGTGACACTTGTCTTCTACTAAAGTAAAAAATTAATGGGGTGCGACACTTTAATTTTCTTACAATTTTTTTTTTTAATTCAATCAATCTTCCTTTGACTTTTTTTTTCTCTCAAATTTAAAAAAATAAATAAAATTGAAACGGTTTTTTCTTTTTCGTTTTTATGGGAATACCGTGACTAATATTAATTTGTTTGATCAATTGGGACAAATAAGATTAAATGAATATGATGTAGCTTTTAAATGAACATCTTGTTTGTATTCTCAAACACTCTATTCAAATTGGGATCCTGGTTTCCCATTGAATCCAAATTCAGTTTCAGCCATGGTTTCTCCTTCCACCACCCTCTTTCTTTCTCTGCTCATCTACGTTTCTTTCTTCGCCTTCTTCCCGCAATCTGAATCCAAATCTCACCTTCCCAAAGTCTCCATAGAATTGTACTATGAAAGTTTGTGCCCAGACAGCGTCGACTTTATCGTCAATCACCTTCCCAAAATCTTCTCCACTGACCTCATCCCCATCGTTGACCTCAAATTCGTTCCTTGGGGCAATGCAAACCTTCAACCCAACCACACCTTCATCTGCCAGGTACCCTTTTCACCCAATTTGACCTTTTATTAATTTTTTCTATTTATTTTTTTATTTTTTATTTTTCATTGCAGCATGGACCAAATGAGTGCTTCCTGAATACAGTTGAAGCCTGTGCAATTGATATTTGGCCTCAACTGGTAACAATTTTCTTGCCCCTTTCCTTTTTTATTTTTTTCAAACTCTATCCAATTAGAGCTTTAACGGGGGATAGCAACACTCTGATAATTAGGGTCGGTTGAAAAAGAAAAGGAGTAATCTTGTTGTGTTGGTTCACTGTAACAGTGATTTGCTTTGCATGTGTATCCGTGTTGTGATTGTTTATTTATGTAACTGGAGCTTCTTCTCCATTTGTTGTTTTTTTCTCACAGGGCAAGCATTTTCAGTTCATCTACTGTGTCGAGGATTTGGTGAATCAGCAAAGGGCCAAGGAGTGGAAATCTTGTTTTGAGACACTGCATCTGGATCCCGAACCTATTAAGCAGTGTTATAATAGTGAACATGGAAAACAGGTTGGTGTTTTTCTGTGATTTAGTTCTTGTTCTTGGGCTACCTTCTTGTCACTGAGATAGTGTTATTGGGTGTGAGTTTAACATGGGGAGGTTTATCCTAATAGGGCGTTAATGTTTTTAAACAACCTTTTTCTTGTCTTATTGTTTTCTAGGAGCATGAAAATTTTACTGACATTGCTAAGTGAAACTATCTTGTGGAAAGTTGGGAATTAGAAAACTTGAACAGTTATACAGATGCAGCTAATGTTACCATCTTTATATGCAGCTGGAGCTACGATATGCAGCTGAAACAGATGCTTTGAAGCCTCCTCACAAGTATGTTCCATGGGTAGTTGTGGATGGAGAGCCACTTTATGAGGTCTGTTTTGCAGTTTTATATAGGATGAAACACGTATTATTTTCTAAGTTTCTGAACTTTTTCACATATACTCTACTTAGCAAAAAATTTATGACAATGAAATTTGTGCTTTACATGTATGTAAGTTTGTGTAATATAATCAATGAAATTATGAATGTACAGGAAACTCAACAGTGCTTGCAAAATTTTGTGGTTGCAGGATTATGAAAACTTCTTAAGCTATATCTGTAAGGCTTATAAGGGCACTGATACACCCAAAAGTTGCACCAAAGTGTCATATATTACAGAAGTGAAAGCAAAGAACGAGCCTTCAGTTTCCGACAAGGAAAGAGAAGAGCCAACTTGGCGAAAAGTGAGTTCAATCTTGTCTTCATGGTTGCACAAGATGAACCTTGGTGATCCATTTTAGATGTGACAATGCTGAATGTAAAAGAAGTTTGTTCGTTTATGTGAATTAGACTTACAGGACTTCCAAACAAAATCATGTTCTCAAGAGTCTTTTTATAAAAAAAAAAACAAAGAAAATAAGAGGACAGAAATAAAAACACTAAATTACTTAAAAAAACAAGAGAAAGAACACCTTTTCTAAATAATAAAGGACAGAGAAAAGAGAAACACTCTTTTCATCAATAGTAAGATCGAACACAATAATACATAACCTATATAAAATGTTAAATATAATTTTATAAATAGACTTCTTCTAAGTAATATGAAATCGTTTAAGAATAATGGACATTATACATTGTTTAAGAGTTTACCATGGTGGGCATTCTAATGAGATTTACTTAATGCGATAATTAGACACATGTACTCATTATATGCGTTTTCGTAGACATAGTTATAAATATTAGTTGATAATTATTTAGTCTAATACGATTATATGTGCCCTTATGTTCTTTTTTAAATTATATGAAGTTTAGTATTACAATTTTTCATTTTGGTTTTAAATCATGAAAGAGGTCTTTTTGTTGTCAATATTTATTTTGAATAAAAAATTTGTTAACTATAAACCATGTTTATATTTAGATCTTGGAAAGGACTTGTTAAAAGTATATGTAAATCATTTTAGGGTTAAATATGTTTTTCGTCTCTTAAGTATTCATGGCTGTTCTGCAATGCTTAGAATTGTTGCGCAATGCTCACCCTAAGCTCGCCGAATGGTACAATTCGCTGGCCGAATGGTATAGAGGTAATCTTCGTTTTTCATCCTTTGCACCATCCCTTTTGTGTAACACGCATTCATGGTTGTTTTTCTACTTTAAGGTTCAAGCTTTACTTGGCGAGTTTTTTTGTATCAGTGATGGATGAGATTGAAAAATCGATAAAGCTGAGAAATTGTGAATTGGACATTTTCTTGTGCAAAACAAAACAAAACAAAAAATCTGATCTTTTTTAGATTTATGATTGTTTGTGAATTCACTGGGAAGTCAAAGGAGTTTACCAACTTTGGCTGACTTCTTAATGTGGTTGCTGTTGCTGATTAGGGACAGCAGTGTCAAAGGGGTTCGTGTTTTTGCTTTTGTGTGAAGATGACTTTTGTACCTTTTTTTCCTATGAGAATCTTGTACAACTTGGAGCTCGTAATCTCTTCGGGTTGATTTTGTTTTGAGTGAAAAAAAATAAATAAAAAGAACATTTTTGGATCTTCTAGTGAGGGGTTTATGGAAAAAATGCCATTGGGTTGAGTCTCTACTTCTTTGTAGATTCCAGTGAATATGTGGTCTCTTATCTTTTTACCTCCTTATAAAAGTTTGCATTTTTTGGGTTTCGTTTTTGTTTATGATATTTGTGTGGACTTGTTGAAATAATCTGATCAATCTTCAAGATTTTACTGAGATCTAGCCAACGTTTTACTTGTTTGATAAGAAAGGTGTCTATTGTAATGGGGTCATAGGTTATATTTTGCTTATAAGAAAAATATACATGAGTTTTCACCAAAGGAGAACAAATATTCAAAAGCTGAAAAACAACGAGTGCAACAAACTGCTCGAGCTTGAGGGTGAGTTGATGCCAGAGCTTCTTCTGGTACAGATCCGCGAGTTCCTAGCCACGGTGCTGCTGGAGGGTGAGGGAGCAGAGATGGGAGGCTTCTGGGTCGCCATAGATGACGAAGTTAGGTTCAACTTGAAAAATGAAATAATCAACGTGGCACGAAAGCTAGTATAAGACGTAGCCTCGCCGTTTTCCATTTCAAACAAAAGTTAACGCGGTTCAATTTTAAGGACTAATAGTACTAGTTTCAAAACTATGAGGATTAAAAGCCATCAAAGTTTCGAGTAAGGACTAAAACCAAAATCGTATGATACTTAAAGGACGAAAAACATATTTAACCCATCGTTTTATAAAATTATCTTCACAATTTTATTATTCGAGTTATATAATATAGTATTTAGTTTTTTCCCTTGTATATTTGATGCTTATCTATAATTATGACACTTTGATTGTTATTATAATAATTTAATATGTTACTTTTCCTATTTGTATTGCTATTTTTTATTTGTGTTATTATTTTTTTATTTTATTTGTTGAATTTGTATTAGGATTAGAAATGTGTTAGTTTTATTTGTTTTTTTTTTGTTTTTCTATTTATGAGTTTTAAGAGTTTTTTTATATATATTTTGATGAGATACTGTAATTTTTGTTTGGATTGAATTGCAAAACTATTAACTAGACTAAGATTTAATCTTTTGATAGATAATGAAGATGAAATTTCTACTTAAAAATAGTTTTTGTTAATAGATAATGAAGATGAAATCTCTCATTAAAAAAGTGATCAACCTAAGTTGAAATTGGAAAACAGTCTGAAATTAAATGAAATTATTTATGATAATTTAATAGATAATTTTACATAAAAAATACTCAAAAAAATCAATTTTAAATAAAAGATCTCATTCTTAAGAATGTTTTAAACCTTTCAAACTCCCGAGTCATTCGTAATAATAATAAATAGTCAAATAATCTTATAAAATACTTAGTTATTCATTGTATTTTAGACTTCTCTTTACTTTCTTTCTTGTATAGTATATTCTTTCTTGCAAGTAAATAAATTTATCTTTGATTCTGAATTTGATTTTAAACAAATTGATGTAAAGCAACAAGAATACATACTCATAAATAGACCTTGTACTTAAAATTTTTTTATACAAGCTTTAATAGTTTTTCTTTTTTGTTTAGTATAACATTTTTACACCATATCAAACTATATTGCATTTAGATGTCTCAAACACACTTCAAAGTCTCGTAATAAACATATTCAAGCATAAACCGGTAATAACACTAGTAACATTATAGTAAATTCTTTTCACATGTTTAAAACCTTTCTTCTCTAATTTCATCTTGAATATTTCTTTCCCTACATTGGTATTTCTTCCTTTTTCTTCAACACTCACTTGCATCTAATCACCTTTTGATATAATTCTTTTTTCAAGATTCAATAAATATAATACATCAAATAACAAAAAAAATGTTTAATACTATATAAAATTAGTGGGGTTATTATGTGGAGATTATAAAACTTCTTCACAAATTAATATTATTTAAGATGTTACAATGAGTTGTATGAATTGTATAATGACTAATAATTTTAGAAGTTTTAATTTTTTTTGAAAAAATTTAAGACCTTCACAAATTATTATGATAAACTTTTCAGGTTCCAACCTTCTTTCTTTTATTCAAATTTCTCCTGTTTTTTTTTTCTGAGTTTCCCAAATGTAGGTGTGAGACATTTCAAATTTTTCCAAATTTCACTTCGCGTTATGATTCATCAAATCTATATTGCATTCTGAGTTCAATAAGTGCTTGTCTTCGTCATTGGTCAATAATTTGTCAAGCTTGGAAGCTATTTGATGACTTTCTCTTGGTTCGCTATAAGTTTGAGTAATCAAACACATTTTTATATTACTAAACACATTCATGTTCATTAGTTACACTCAACTACTAGATCACAATCTAATTAAAAACACTAATATATGATCATCTAGTCTTAAGACTATTAGATGCACTATCCAACAACAATCTTTCGTACTCTTTTTTAAACAATATAATTTAAAGTCAAAACTCACATAATTAATATATATATATATATATATATATATATATATATATATATATATATATATATATATATAACTCATGTCACTATTACAAAATATAATTTATATATTTTAAAAATAGTCTTATTTTCTTCGCATAACATATATATAACTATTCTTGTTTTTTTAAATATTGAGTACAACTTTGACATCAAAATAGAAGATTAAAAATAATAGACTAAAAATGGCAAGGAAAAGGAATATAATGATTATTTTTTTATTAAACCAAAGAAACGTGTTAATAATAATAATAATAATAATAATAATAATAATAATAATAATAATAATATTGGCTAGAGGATATAATCATAACGTTTACTTTTATTTATAATTTAATTAGTTAAATATCATCTATTGACTCTTTTTTCTCATTAATGAGCATTATTTTATTAAATGTGGAGGAACAATGTAAAATGTCATTTTTTCTCTCTCTCAAATACAAGTTTTGTAAAAAAAGTTATCAGTACAAATAAAAGTAGTGATGCAGAGTGTTATTTTTTTTTCAAACTAAACGATAGTGTGCTTCCTTATTTTTTTTTTGTTTTTTTAAAATATATTCTTATTTTTACAAATAAAAAACATTTTTTTTCTGAACTTTTTGTAGTATAGCATTTTAAAGATAATATTTATTGACTGAATATGTTAGTAAAAAATTTTCGCCAACCTTATTATACATCATCATAATTAAAAATGTCTCCATGTAATAATAATAAAATATACGTGTCAACTTTTTTATTTTTAAATATTTTTAGTTTAACGTATGATGGATAAATAAACAAAGTTAAGTTATAAAATGTTGACCTCAAGTCATTATTATACCTATATATATTTTCTTATTTCTCATATCGTTGTGCAACTTTAATCGTAATAATTTGATATTAAACTAAATATTAATTAATATCGAACCGCACATCAATAACGTCGATATGTCCGAGTGGTTAAGGAGACAGACTCGAAATCTGTTGGGCTTTGCCTGCGCAGGTTCGAATCCTGCTGTCGACGTTTTTATTTGTTGTAGTTCTAATTTTAGTTTTGGGTCTTTTTTTTAACCCCAAAATACTCTTTGTTCATTTTCGAGTAGAAAATCTAAAAACTAATTTCCCTCTCTTCTGTTTATTTCCTCACAATACTTATCTCACACCCTAAGGCGCTGTATCCCGAACACGCTTTTTTTCACGTCTCACTTCATTTACTCTTCATATACATTACACCTCACAATTTATTTCTTTTCCTTTCCTTTTAGTAGCATCTTAAAAGCATCACAATTAATTTATATTCATAATGACCATCAACAACAACATTGTCAATGTAAGAATGATAAATATGATGGAACTGGCCTAATATCAATATTTTTCTTTGTTACATTAATTCAAATCTTAGAGTCAGATTTAGTCTTGAAAGTCTTTTTTTACTAAAGAACTATAATGTATAGAATGTAAGACTTCTACATACTCAAAATATGAGAATTTATGTTTTGTAGACCTTTGAGATTGATGAACTTTAATATTTTGTGCACCTTTTATTTTTAACTTTATGCATTGTAGGTATCATTGGTGTCATAGTAAAACAAATTTTTTTAAGTAACTTCTATTTGATTGTCATTTTTTCTACAATGTCAACTTCTTTGAAACAATTGAGCACCATCCAGTTATTTTTTAATGCATTGCAATTAATTTGATGAAATATTCAAAAAGTTAAATCAAGTCTATATATGTTATGAATTTCAGTAGAACGGTTAAGTCAACCCCTTTAATAAGATTTGGTCCAAATCCATGTGGGTTGGGGCCAATAAAACCTATAGGACCAAAAGAAATCCTTTATTAAAAAAGTCTACAGAGCTAAAAACCTCCCAAAGACCTATGGGTCAGGGCTAGTCCATGGGCCTTCATTTATACTTGTTTGACTTAAAAGCATCACTTATAAGATTTATACTTGTTTAAAATGACGTCTTTATTTCATTATGTTGCAGGATGATAACGTTATGAATTGCATTCCAACACGAACAAAAGTCTCTCATACTACTTGTCAATACTTTCTTCAAACTCTAGTGAACAGACTCAATCCTAACACAAATGACTTGAACAATATTATAAAATATATAACAAAAACAAATAAATAAATAAAATAAGATTCAAACATACTTGTTTGATATTGTGTTTTCTAAATGCATTATTCGGTTTGTCTATGCATGTACAAAGAATTTCGTATATGAAATGATCCAATAGTCATTGATATATTGGCTAACAATTTGCTTTCATGACAACATCCCATGTCTCAAGATAATTGGCTAACATTTTGCATTTGGCTTGCATATTTTTTTAAATGTGGAAACAACATAGGAAATGATAACATTCAAGAAATTTCTACCAATGACATTCATCAAAGTTAGGTCTATGTCGCTAACAATGACTTGTGGACCATCCTCAGAAATCATAAATAATCCTCTTAGCCTTTCTAGAGCCCAAGTGAAATTATTCTAAAGTCAATCCTATTGATGTGATCCCAACTATCTTAAGTAATGAAAATCGATATTTTTTGGTTTTATAGGTGTTATCCATAAAGAAAAGAATATTAAATGCATTCAATAATTTTACTCCATCAGGATGTGCCCAAAAAAAGTCACTTATCACCTCAGATTCGTCTTCACATATGCTTTAATGGATGTATTTATCACGTTCAAACATCATCGTTAATTGTTGTAATTTAGTTCTCAAACCTCTCAATGATCGTTTGTATGTGTATCTTGCATCATATACTTACTTGATTGTTGTCATATTGCACTCATTATTTTCTTTGAGACTAAGGAGAATGTTTGCAGATTTCACTTGTTTCTTAGTCATATTAACAAGTAATGATTGTTCAATGAATTTTAACCTTCCAATAAATGGGTGACCAACTAAAGTCTGTGACAAATCATGGTTATGATATCCACACATTACCTTCAATATCTATCCCTCTTCATTAGAAATTGGTTTGTCTATCAATTTAAAAGTACAATTGCATTTTCTTGTATCGGATATACTAGATTGAACAACATATTTGTATTTCATGTACTTTCCACCCCTTTCACATTCTAACAATACACATGTCTTTCTCTTAGGTTGACCATTAGTTTTATCATATCATATAATGACAACAACAAATCAACCACTCAAAACTCATTGAATTAATTAATCACATATGGAAAAAATCTGATCAGTTATAAAGTTATTAGTGTAATGTCTCTTGAATATTTCATTTATAAAAGAAGAGAAATCTAACATGAAACTGAAATTTACTTGTGATTCCATAAAACTTAAAAGACAATCTTCCATCTTAGATAAAAAAAACTTTAACCACCTACAACATCATATTAGCATAGAATACCTCTATTGTTCAATAATAATAACTAAAGTTCAACAAATTCATAAACAAAACAAAGCAAAATAAATTTTAAAACAAAAATAAAAATGGTATTGGATTTTGATGACTCTTAGTCATATCAATAAGTAATGACTGTTCAATGAATTTTAAGCTCCCAACAAACAGGTAACTAACTAAAGTCTGTGACAAATCATGGTTATGATATCCACACATTACCTTTAATACTCACCTTTCTCCATTAGAAATTGGTTTGCCTATCAATTTAAAAGAACAATCACATTTTCTTGTACCGGATATACTAGATTTAACATTATATTTGTATTTCATGTACTTTCCACCCCTTTCACGTTATAACAATACATATATCTTTCTCTTAGGTTGACCATTAGTTTTATCATATCATATAATGAAAACAACAAATCAACCACTCAAAACCCACTTAATTAACTAATCACGTATGAGAAACATCTGATCAGTTATAAAGTTATTTGTGTAATCTCTCTTACATATTTCATTTATAAAAGAAGAGAAATTTGATATAAAGTTGAAAACAACACATCATACATATGTCTTTCTCTTAGGTTGACCACTAGTTTTATCATATCATATAATGAAAACAACAAATCAACCACTAAAAACCCACTTAATTAACTAATCACGTATGAGAAAAATTCGATCAGTTATAAAGTTATTTGTGTAATCTCCCTTACATATTTCATTTATAAAAGAAGAGAAATCTGACATGAAGTTAAAATTTACTTGTGATTCCATAAAACTTAAAGAACAATCTTCCATCTTAGATATGAAAACTCTAACCATCTATAACATCACATCAGCATAGAATACCTCACTTATTCAATAATAATAACTCGAGATCAACAAATTCATAAAAAAAACAAGCAAAATAAATTTAAAAAAATTAAAAATAATAAATAAAAAAAGCAAAGTAAATTTTAGAATAAAAATAAAAATAGTATCGGATTTTGAAATCTGGGAGAATACTTAACCGGATTTCGAAATCTAGTAGTATTCTTAACCGGATTTCTAAATTCAGTGAGTTCTGAACCAAATTTTGAAATCCGGTGAGTTCATTAATTGGATTTCAAAATTCGATCAGATTTTAAAATTTGATGAGTTCCTTAACCATATTTCGAAATTCAATGAGTTCCAAAAATAGATTTCCAAATTCGGTGAGTTTCCAAACTGGATTTTGAAATTTGATGTGTTTCTAAATTCGATGAGATCCTTACTTGAATTTCGAATCTGGTGCTTCTCTAAACCAAATTTCAAAATATGATATTTTCTCCTCTTGATTTCGAAATCCGATGATTATTGAAAATTTTCACCTAACAACTTTTGAGATTCAGTGAATATTTTACATACCATATTTCAAAATCCAGTATATGCAAAATATTTAAAAAAATCCAAATATTAAATTTACGTAACGAAAGTATAAGTGAAGAAGAACAAAGTAAATACGTGTACTTCTTTATTTCAAACGAAAGTGAAAAAGAAACAAAGTTTCAAACAAAAATGAACGAAAATAAAGAAAGAAAAACATTGTTCAAAAAAGAAGAAAATTCAAGTTGAAAAAGAGAGAAAACATTCTTAGAGTTGCTTTTGAAAGTGAAAGTAGTTAAGGATGTGAGATGAGTAAATATAACACCTTCCGCAATAAATACATTGGATAAACAATAATTACTGTTTATTTAATTAACTTAATATTATATATATTTTTTGGAAGGTACATATTTGACATCACACTAAAAATTTGGGAGTGCAGAAAAACAAAATTGGAGGTCCAAGAATAAAGTCTCTTTAGTTTTCGATAACTAGTTTTTTAGTCAGCCCAGCACCAAATTAATGGGCTTTTTGAAGTTTGGAATATAATTTTTTTTTAAACCTCAATTGTTCTCCAAAATCAGACATTCCTCAATCGAAGTCATAGAATCCCACCCTTTTATGTTTGGAAAATGATACTTTGACATCTTCAAGATAACAAATTTTTGACACCGGATACGTGTCACGTTTTTATTGGTTGACGTTTAAGAAAACAAATTTTCTAAGTGATTATTTTTTTTATTTTCTCAAACGTCGACCAATGAAAACGTGACACGTGTCCGTGTAAAAAATTTGTTACCTTGAAAGTGTTAAAGTATCATTTTTCTTTATGTTTTCACTCCTAAGTTCATTCCAAAGTGGCAAATAATATTTTGTATTTCCGTTTTTTTTTTCTTTCATTCTATTTGTATTTCATTTGAATTATACTTACTTTTATCATTCTATTTTTTCTTTTCATTTTCAGTGAGTTCAGTATAATAATAAATGATATTGTTAAAAAATACCTATGAAATAATAAAACAAAACTTAGAATGTTAAAATATGCTAAAAATAAAATATATAATATTCCTAAAAATAGCATATAATGTATATTGATATATTTGATAAAATTTACTTACACTTAATTAGTAATTTAGTCTTTACATTTATTTTTATGATTGTTTTTATATTTTTTTTATTAAATTGAGTCTTTTATTAAATAAAATTAATTTGATTTTTTTTGATAAATTGAGGTTAACCACGTTTAAAAATGTCAGATATTAAAATTTTGATTACTTTTCATATTTTAACATGTGACATTTTCAAAGTAGAAATAATTTAGATTTTGACACGTGATATTATTAAACTTTGTTAATGTTAATTTAATAAAAGAGACTAAATTAACTCTATCTAACAAATATTAGAACTAAGTTAACTAATTGATTAAAAAAATATATAAGAGCAATCATATACTTAAATATAAATGTATTAGTCATGCTTTCTCGATACCAAAACATATCAGCATAGCACATCCTAACATATAGACCTTAAAACTAAAGCTCTTGGAAGCCAATGTAACAATAGGAGAAACTCCTCAACCAGCTCCATGAGAACAGTATTAGAAGCAACAAATTTACAACAAACAAACAAATGAAATCACTAATTAGAAGCATTAAACAAAAGAAATAGCAAACAAACTCAGTCCACAGTTTTGAAAATGATGAAAGGATTAGAATGCAAAAGGCAAGAAGAAGGGAGAAGTGTCCAATATAGCAGTGTAGGACCCCTAAAACTTTTGCACAACAAAGACCAATCTCTATCGATGTTGGTACACTATTAATTGTCAACAAGTTAATGCACCTATCTGTGACCAAAATATGGAACTAAAATATATGGCTCTTATTGCTGCACATTAGGAACACTATACCCCACCTTATGTTCATTTTCTGTCACTAAAAACACAGAGTAACATAGCGCTGTCACCTCCTTATTCCATACACAACTTAACCCTTCTATCTATTTATCTATTGTCTTTTTTACTCAATAAATAACAGACAAATTTATATGGTTTTAAATTTCATCTACCCACCTTAATGTAAATTATTTTCTGCTCCTAATAATAATAATTGCAGTTATATAAGACCACATTTTCTCATAATATTTTGCAATATTGGATTGTTTTAGACAATAGTGGAAAAGAAATTTACACACTTAACATATATATTATTTCCTCACATTATATAAGTAAAATATTATATAAATTTAAACACAAGTTGATTCATTTATATACTTTGAAAGGTATTCTAAACCCTCTCATGATGAAAATTTCAAGATTTATATGTCTAATTTATAAATGAAGTTAATAGGATTTCACAGCAACTATCAATTACTTATATTATATATTTAGCTTATATTCTAATAGAGAAACTTCTAGCTTATATTTTTACTCTTCAATTTATACCTTCAATAATGGTCCTTTTGAAATGGTCTTTGTCTGGGACCATCACAAGAAGCATGTGCCTTAAGAACAAGGAAAAAACAAACCCTAAATCTAATGAAATCCCAACCAACACAAAATTCTTCATCTCCCCATCTATCTACCATAAATGAAGCATATTTTGTTTTTTTTTTTCTTTTTCAAAATGCAGAGATAAAAAAAAAATCAATGTGAGATTTTCCTCCTAGTGAACCTTGTGATATTCATTTCACTGACCTATGTATTATAGCATAATAAATAAATAAAGGTTTCGACCCTCATTTAGTCCTCATATTTGTATGTCAATCTTAAGTGAATCATCGTTTTTTAAACTATCAAAATTAAGTCCATATACTTGTAAAATTGAACCAATTTTACACTCTCCGTTAAGTTTTGGCAAACGATGTTAAGAGATGGTGAGCTGTATATTTTTTAAAATAATGTGGCATTGTTTATTAAATTAATGGATTATGTGTTCTAGAATAAACAATTCCACGAGGAAAAGTAAATTCTTTATAGTCTTGGATCTCCGGCTTCTTCTCTCTCCGACGTCAATTTCTTCACCGGCTTGTATCCGTCGACTGCGGGTCAGACTTTGTTGCCTGCCGGGAGGAGCACTAGACGCGCATCGGGGTCGACGACTACGAAGTCCATGGATCAGACTCTGGGTGAGCTCAACATTGAAAACTCAGCACTTAAAAAAAACCCTTCTTCTCAAACTCACTCTCAAGTGAATGCCGAATTCGAAATTCAAATTTTAAACCTTTTCAAACAGAATAAAAAGAGCTATTTGTTTTTCTGAGTAAAGTCTTGGGATTTTGAAATTTTTCATGGTGGCTCTTGAGACGCGAAACGATGATGCTGATTTGAAATTCGCGATTTTGGATTTTATGACTTATTTGCAGGTTCGATTTCTGGCTAAAGCTATTGGCTTCAACAGGAAAAGAATGAGATAATTCTAATGGAGGACACACAAAGCTAGGGTTGCCACCGTCATTGCAGAGAGCACCCAGAAGGAACAACATGGTTCGAATTCCACATGGAGCTTCCCTCCGAAACAGAGCCATTCTAGTTGGAGCAAGCAGTTTGTGGTCACGACCTCTTCATGATGACACCCAACCACTGGGACCCTCTCTGCAAAACCCTAACTCGTCCGCTCCTTCTCCATAACCCTTCTTCTTCTTCTTCCCTCCTTGTTTCCATTTCCCAGCGCTCTCAATCGCTCTGTGAGCTTCAATTGGAACTGCAAAATGGGTTGCACTATGCTGTTGTAGGGTCGACCAACCCAAAAGTTGAAGTTGAGGAATTCCTTCCCAAGACACCAACTTCTAAAGAAAACCGGAGAAAGAAGGCTCCAACACAAAATCTTGCGAGACAAAAGGTTTCTCCTTTCTCTCTCTTTCTCCCCTTCATCAAGTGCGTCACTGTTGGGGATGGTGTCGTGGGCAAAACCTGTTTGCTTATTTCCTACACCAGCAACACTTTTCTTACTGTTAGTTTCTTTCCTTGCGGTGGACTCACAATTCAAGGATTTTCCTTTTGTTTGGTTCTGTAATTTCTTATTTGTAGGTTGGATCAGTGAAGAAGGTTGGGATTTAAGGTTTTTTGGCTTTAGTTTAAGTCTGCAGGTTGACGAAGATGGAGAAGAAAGTTCTCTGGTGGGTTCTATTTTTGGTGGCGCGTTTTCTGGTTGGGTCAGAAGAAGATGGTGGATCCGGCGAGGTTGACGGTGGAAGATTGTGGCTTAAGGGGATTGATGGTTGTGTAACACGGTGGTGGTTCTAGGGAGGATTTACTTTTCCACGTGACATTAACACGTTACTTATTCAATTTAATACACAATGGCACGTTAATTAAAAAAATTCCAGCTTAATATCTCTTAACACCGTTTGTCAAAAGTTAACTGGAAGGACAAAATTGGCTTAATTTTATAAATATATGGACCAAATTTTTATAGTTTAAAAAACGATGACTCACTTAATGTTGACCTACAGATATGAGACCAAACGAAGGTTTAAACCATAAATAAACACCAAAATACAACATTTCATATATTTCATCACCTAATGGTTGTTTTGAGGGTAAAATTGGAATGATATATATATATATATATATATATATAAAGAGAATGAAGAAAAGGTGAAGAGGAGAAGAGACCGAGGGGGTGCAATGAGTAATGAAGAAAGAAAGAAAGGAAATGTTTTTTTTATAATTTTTATTTTAGAAAAAGAAGGGACATATCCCAATTTTCTTTTTGACTTTTCAGAAAATGAAATGGTTAAAGTGGTCACCGCACACAATAATAATAATAAAGAAAAAACAAAGGAGAGTGAGAAATAAAATTTCCTACACGAAATTATACAGAAAGCGAAAGTTCATGTTAAATTCAAAAGCGTGTGAAATATTTCTTTCGAAAGAAGAACCAAACAAAAAGCAATACAAATTTATATACATTATCATGAGTACATGAATAATGATATATGGTCCAAATTTCCAATTAACATTAAAAAAAAGAAGGTGAATTTGCTTAGTTTATTATTTTCTTTATTAACATGTTAAAAAGCATCTATTTTTTATATAGTTTTTTTTCTTAAAGAAAGTATATATTTATCTCTGTGAACTTTATGAGTTGTATTTAGTGAGGTGTCGTTTTCAATTGATCGTATCTGTTTTGTTAAAGAAGATTTTGCTTAGACAGATAGAAGATACTTTAATTGATGGGTGAAACTGCAATAATGACAAATGCAACATTGTAATTATAGAATTTGAGTTATGATAATAGAAATGCAAATATAAAAGGGGTTGGCTAATGGTCCTTTTCACACTTAGGTGGTGGTTACCAAAATAAAATATTAGCAGCAATCACAAGGCATTGCTTTTTTTTTCCATTGATGCATGCATCTATATCTTTTTTATTAGGTGTTGTTTTCACAGAAAGATATGTCAATTATATATAGATATCATATGAGAGAGAGAGGATAAGGCATTGGAGATGATGAAATAATAGCTATGCCAAAAAAATAAGCCAAAATTATAAACCAGAAAAACAAAATCACAGCACACCAAATCTTAGATCAAGTTGCAAAAGGGGCACCTGAAACACAAGTGCAAAATATTGCTGTAAAATCAAATGATAAGTGCATCTGTGTATCACTGTGATGACCTTGGGACCATTAAACACTGTTGCATGGAGTGGTATAAAGAAGATGATTATACCTTCTAATTGTTGTTCAACACAACAATGACTAAAGGGAAAGAGAAAAAAAAATCTAATTATCTAACTTCAATTCTCAAGTGACTGTGATTATATTATTATCATAAAGGAAGGGTCAATTCCTATGAAATAGCCCTCTTATCTATCTATCTATATATCTTTGACAATATATCATGGATTAAGACATCATTGTGATTCTTTTTTTTTTCGAAGTTTTCAAATCTGTTATGTAATACAGCAGAGATGGAGCTTCATCAGGTGGAGACAAAAACGAAATGTAATTTCAAAGAAAGATGGTCGATGTTCTTGCTAGTTTCCTTGATGGAATCATGAAAGAAACTAGCAAGAACAGTAAACCCATGAATGAAAAACAAAGAATTGAGTCTAAATTCATGAAAATGAAAGCAATTAGCTCCTTTACAATGGACTAATTCATTTGAGTTATTCAATCATAAACATATCTCCCAAAAACAAAACAAAACAAAATAATAAATATCTGAAATGAGAAGAAACCTAGTGATGTGAAATACAACAAGCTTAAACCAATAATTCTAGTTCAACAGTTGATAAAGAGTAGAATGATTGAGCATGAGACAACTATGGAAAACCATCATAATATAATATACAACTTATTAAATTATAAGCCGTGTAATTTAGAAAGCTAAAAATATAGGTATAGTAAGTAACCCTAAAAAATGGTAAAAATCAGTAAGTAATGATTGAAATTATGATGTGGTTGTGGTTGTGGTTGTTGTTGAAGAAGGTAAAGTAGCAGTGGAAGCAGCATCAACACCAACCTTAGTATCAGTGTTGGCGCTCATTTGAAGAACACCAGCAGTATCACTGACCTTAGACACTCTTGTGGTGGTTCTCTTTCGCTTCTTCTTCTCGTAGGGGACCCCTCTGGCTTTGGCCTGGCCCTCCTTCACTTCCTTAAGGTAAATCATAACAGCCTTAGCGCCAAAGGGATTAGATTCAGGGCGACCGCCATTTTCTTCGTAGGCCGCTCTAAGTCGTCCGATGAGAGCGTCGAGACTGCCCCAGGCTTGTTTCAGTGGACAAGCGCAGGGTGCAGGAGGGTTAGGGTGTCCGAAGTGGGGACAGCCGGACGTGTGGACCTTGGTTTTGCCAAACTGGTCCAAGTACTTCAAGAATTCAATGACGTGTGCTCCACTGCACCGTGCTAACGTCAATGGGGGCTTGTGGTTGTGCAGGTACTGAAAGAAGGTGTTCCAGTCTCGACGCTTCTGGGATTCATAGCGGCTTGGTGGTGGTGATGATGATCCTTGAGATTGTGGTGGAAGTGTGGGTTCTGTGGTAGAGGGTGGTTGGGGTTGTGACCCCCCTGATGATGAGTCCATGGTGAAGATCTTGTAGAACACTGAGGTTGGTTGAGTTTATGTGACTGTGTGTTTTGTGGTGTGATCTGAGAGAAGAGTGTTATGTTTTTTTTTTTTTTTTTGGTTGTGTTGGATTGAGGAAGTGAGATTTTAAGTGAGTGTGGTTTTTGGTTTTGTTTTGGGGTATGGAAGTGAAAGAAAGAAGTTATGGTTTTGGGGAGTGTGAATGAATGAGAGGATGAAGAGGGTTTGACGTTGATGTTTTCATGGGAAAGGATTTCTGGCTTTTGGTTTCTTTTTCATGAGTATGAAAGAAAGAGGAGAAAAGTGGAAAAGGGAGCATTAAATTCATTGTTTTGGTCTTTGGAGTCAAAGAGAAAAAGCCAGAAATAATAATAATAATAATAATAATAAAATAATAATAATAATAATAATTAAATTTGGATAATAAATAGCAATATGTATCAATGATAAAAAAAAATACTATATGTGGATTTTTTATTTGTTCGGTAAGAAGAATAAAAAATAACTATGTTCGAGAAAAGTGTTGAACAGATGCAAATACCGTTTTGCCAATTTTTTTACCAATGTTATTGGTTTTATTTTTTCTTTGATCATTTTTGTTTCAAGCTAATTTTATGATTTATTTAAAATGGACATTTGACCATTCGTTAATATTTTGGTCCAATAAATGCAATCTGATTTTTAAACAATTTAAAAAGTTTATAATGAGCTGAAAGGTCAAATTATCAACCTGTGTTTTGTAAGAATTTTTTAACATACAGAAAAAAAAAATTCTAATGGGACACGTTAATAAAAATAAAAAATAAAATTAAGGATAGATGAGTCTAAATGAAATCTCACACAGTGACTTTTTTGAACAAATATTACAAAGAGGTGAAATAAGCTCTTTTTGTCAAATTTAGTAATAAGATAAACTTTTAAAGCAATTAAATAACATCTTAAGCAATTATAAACAGTGTTTATTGTGTGTTTCTCACTTCCCCAAATGCATATACTGAATGTCAATCCCACTAACTATTGCGACAACTGCTCTTCAATTGAATATATCTGTTAATGTTCCTGAATCATTTTTTACAGAAATAATGGTATTGTAAAATCCTCAGTATGCATAAGGCTTCAATTACATTTTGATCCCTCTTCTTAGAATTCAATCGACAACCTCTTTCCAATTTAGGGTAGATTCAATTTTTGGGAGGAGATTTAGCAATGATTTAATTAGAAGACAGATACCATATGTGACTAATTCCTAGAACTAAAAATTTGTAGTAAATAAAGACCATAAAATTAATCACCCGAGACAACAGAAAGTGCTACACGTAGGTCATTAGACGTCCCACATATATACATTCTGTAAGTTAGAATTTCTTGTTGAGAAACATTACCACTACGAGCTGCATAGTGATTACCACTCACCCTATCACGCAGCGAAAAAATAATCTCTCTGACGATTGGTTCATGGCCATTGAGAAGATTTCCCATGCTCAACACTTTTCTCCAAGATTGGTTAGCAGTAGGAGGAACAAACATATTTGACAACACTTCCCTCTCAACGTCCCTTACTTCTTGTTTCTTGTCAAACTCCTGAACAAAGATTGCACCAAAGATGGCAGGAAATGCATTTGAGTTCAATGCTAAGAAAGATTGGAACGTTATCCAAATCAGGAAGGGTATTTCAAGGCATATATTGCAAGTATCTCACCTTTTCACCAATGTCCTCTGTGAAACCCTTGGCAGTTGTTTGAATATAAAAATTGTAGTAATCGCTGAAAATTTCTCTGGAAAGTCGTGGTGCTTTTAAAAGCTTGCGATGAAGGGATGCTGCAAGAGTCAGTAACTTCTCAACTCGTTCAAGAGTACCAGTTAGTCGTCTTAAGTCTTCAATAGTCTCACTATCTCCGGACAAGCGATTTACTGCAAGAACATGTAAGAGTATTAAAATTTATTCTTTTCCAATGAAGAGAAAAATAAATAGATACCTTGCAAAGGCCTCAAAGTAGATGCCATTGTAAGGTAAAGTTGCTGCATCTCAGTCTCCATCTGTTTCAGTTCTCCATAACTAGTCTGACATAGTGTGTCGGCAGCTGCTCTGAAGGCAGTACACACCATTTGCTCAAGTAATTCATGTGGTTGTAGAGTTTCAAGGTAATGAAGCACCTGGAAAATTGAAAGCATAAAAATTTATAGCACACAATATACACAGTGAACAGCATATCTCAAGCAAAATCCATATACTTATTATATAGTAATCTATTTCTTCTTTACATGAATATACAGTGGCAATTTTTGAAAAAAGAAAACACAGTTGATTATTTGATCACAAGAAAATGTTAGAAGCGAACAATAATAATTTAAACTTTTATCTGTCTTTCATGGCCCTCAATTCACCAAGGGCATCCAGTTTACCCATAGGACCAGCATTCCAAAAGTAAATCTTCTCGTATAAATATGGATGAAACTCATCAACTCTGAGTGCAATGACCCACGAAATCAGATGAAGATGCATGTATTGCATATATTTTTATTTTAACTTTAAAATATAATCTATATATTCAAAGATATTTATTTATATCAAAATTTAATTGTACAAAAGATAAATTGGGGTGATACCGGTTGAGAAAAAGATGACACAAAATTGGATAAGGTGATTTCAACAAGTGGAATTTTCTCCAAGGATTTATTTCTAATGAAAATTCTCTGGTTGCTAACCAGAAGACCAGCAACCTTTAAGCTGATATAATTTTTATGCCCATTCATTTCTACCAATGTCTGTGGAGGTACATCAAATCACACAGGCCCATGAGTCACAAATCAACAGGGACTCCGACATGGCACTCCTATTCAAAACTGAAGCACGCCTCTCATTAGACCGGATTTTAGGATTTAGAAGCTGTATCAAATTGACTTAAATTTCAAGATTTGACCATCCCCTAGCGGATCATCATATTTAGTTGTCATTAAAAGAACGACACATTTCATATTCACATCAGAAACAAAAAGGGGGAAACGATTAGGGCAAAGCTCCTATTATCATTAAGATCCTCATGATAGACCCACTAGAATGAGAAAACAAAGAAATAGCTGCAAAGTATAAATGGGTCAGCTTTCCCATCAATATGGGAAACCAAGTAACAAAAATACTGTTATTCTGGTATAAATTACCCGGAGCCCAAAAATATGTATAAGAGCAAAAGCAAAATAAATTTAAACTTCCAGAACAATACTTACTTTTTCTCCTTCCCTATTCGGATCAAGAAGAGGCTTCTGTTCAGAAGCAGGAAGAGCAGGTGCACTATTCCAGAGCTTTCTCCATAAATTTCCATGCTCAGACATTCTCTTTGAAAGTTTCCCTTGTGGAGGCCAACTATCTTTTGACGTTTTAGTGTCAAGAGCACTGGATGATGATGATTTACTTTTCTCAGGGTCATCATACTCTTCCCAATCCCCGGGTGAATGCCACCGAATAAAATCTTCAAAGATAGCATCTGGATTTGCCGCCTTAAATGCTGACATATCTAGTAACAAAGCCATTATTGGTCTCTCACATCATATATTGTTATATTGAACAGAATTTTTGCATGAAAAAAAGTTCATTATACCCACACACATACAATTTGGATCAGAGTAAACTGAACTAACGCTACCAAGCATATTTAGAGTCAATTATATGGGATTGAGTTAGACCCAAACTCAGATTCTAAGAGTATGGCATGGTGAACATAACCTCAAGAGTGAAAACAAATACATTAATCTAAACGTCATTCCATTATACTGATGAGGCAGGTACATCAAATTAGAAAGCACTGTGCACATGATCTTCTAGTAAATATGCAACTATACATTTAAATTATTTTTTAACATCACATGCATCTGCTTCAGAAATCAGAATTAACTGTATTCTTTTAGAAAACAAAAAGGAACTTGAGACATTATCAATAACTACCCAGTGTTATTACAAACATATTTTTATTACCTATCCATTACCAACAAAAAATATATGCAATTATTACCGGAAGTTAAGATATCCCTTTCCAGCTGAGCAGAGAAATTCTGAAAATAAAAAGGAATTGCTAATTAATGATGTAATATATGAAATAGAAGTGTGGAACATCCATCAGTCCTGCTGCATCCCCTTTTAGTTCTAGATTGAAAGCAGAAATATGCATAAATTAATCCGATGATAATGAAGCTTCAAAAAATTCAAGAAAGGAGATGAATATTTTGTGTTTGGATTTTTTTTCTTGTACGACTTTCAGAGTTGCCTTTGAAAAGAATAAGAAAAACCTTAATCTTTTAGGAACTTAGGTATTATGGGATGTCTAAGTCCCTCCACAACGAATAATATGAGATGTTTGGGGAAGTATTTAAGTATTTGGTTCACCCATTTTAATAGTTAGCTTTTGAGGATGAGTTCCACAAGTACTGGGGTGCTTATCAAAATCCCAAGCCCAACTAGACATCACATGTCACAATATTGTTTCTGTGATTCATATTTTAACACATCGTAGTTTCTTGAATACTTGATACAGCCATCAATTTCTGTGCATAACAAATTCCACAGCTTGGTCTTTTCACTTTACTTAGTCAACCTCCTGTAACAGGATTCAGCTATCCAAAAAGAAATTTTAAACATCTTACTTTGCATATAGAATATAGGACAATTTAATCCATGATCAAACGAACATATCAGGGTCAAGATAGGGAGTGATAGATATCAGCCTTCTTCTAGAAAAATGATACTAACTTTTAGCAACAATGATGACAAAGAAGAGGCTATACTCCTTACATATAACCTCATTATTCAATGGATCTTGTTTTCTCATTTACCCGTATGTGAAATGTAAATAAGGTCTATGAGGTCTAAGGCTCTAACTTTTATAACACATGATTGCAATTATTTTATGCATTGCATGCGTTTGAGCTTACAAATGAATCACCAAAGGCTTCAACAGCTTTAAGCCTCTCCTCATGCATGTCTTCTGTCATAAGTGGTGCTTCCTGTGGCATAGCAAAAAAGATAAAGACATTGTATTGTTCAAAAATTGGTGAACTAATATTACATGAAAATGCCAAATATTATTTGGATACAAGAACAACCTGCGTATATGGGGCATGCATACTTTGATGTGACTTGAGTAGCATCATAGAATCAACAATACCAGCAGAACCTCTCCTGGTCAAGTCTGACGTTTCTTTGTCATTTGACAGCTGCACATCTTCTAGCTTTCTGCTAAAATCATATTTTTTTCCACAATATCATAAATCATTAGAAGTTGAAAACATGCAGCATTGACATAGAACCAGACACCATTTGTGCTAGAAAAATTTTCAAGGATATTATAGTATACAATTGTGACGTGAATTACAAGTATACAAATTCTTAATAGTAGATATCTGTCACAAAAAAAAAACAAAAAACAGTTGTGAAGTTGAATTTTCACTACCCAGAAGTTGGCCAGTAGGAGAGTATGCACGCACACAACCAAAGAGGAGCCCAGAAAAGAAATAGAAGACACTGTACCAGAACTAAGGATAGACCATCTGATCCCCCCAAGTCAAAGCCAAACTGGTCTTGAAGTGAAAGATTCCAAAACCCGAATAGCACTAAAGGAAGACAATTAAATGTGAACTAACTAAAACTAGTATAAAAAGAAAATGCTATATTATGTGCCATCCATAAGTCAGCCTAAACCAATTAGAGTCCTAAACCAGCACAGATTAAAGAACGAGCTATTGGATAAAAAGAACATAGTTTTAAAATCACTGGTTTTTAAAGAAAAAAGAGACCCTCCCTCCTTTTTTCAGGGAACACCAAGGTTGCTGAATTTTTCATCTAGAAAAATAAATAATTCACAAGGATCTAAATTAGTTACAATAGCCACTTTTTTCTTATCACTTGACATGACCAGAGAATGTTTTCATGCCCAAAAAATAAAGCCAAACCTCTCTCTATTCCCCTCTTAGAATATAGAGTAAGAAATCAGCTTCTCAAATCAAACAAAAAAAGGAACAAAAGGTCCCCTTATCTAACCAATATACTCTAGTTATATAAATAAACAAATATGGATATGCAGATATAGAGACTTCAAAAACTAAGGTAACTAAGACCAGTAATAAGTGGAGACAAAAAAAAATGGATGAAATCGCTATAAGAGAGTGAGTTGTTTATATAAGCAGTCAGAAGAGAGATACAAACAATAACAACCGAGCAGGCTCTCACTTGCTAAGTTCACCTGTCAACTTTCCCAGAAAGGTCATCACTGGAGGTCTGTATACTGAATGAGTCATCCCCAACTACACTTTCATCCTGTGATTCAATTAAGACCTATTAACACCCAGTGAAAAAAATACTGTAAAGAGAATACAGTGCAGTAATACAACAATTGATCTAAACCAAAACCAAGAGAGAAAAAACCAGTTTGTAACCTCACTCATGGAATCTATTTGATCCAAACTTCCAATACAGTCTTGATATTCCTCATTCAGCTGGCACTTCCTCTCAATGCATATTGCAAGCTAAATAAGAAAGCAGAAAATGTATCAATTTTGTCAATATGTGCTATATAATATATAAAGACCAAAACATCTAAGCTCACTGAAATATTTCTAGCTTTTCTTATAATAACTGATCTAGGGTACAACTCCACAACAACAAAAGCCTTATCTCACTAGGTGAAGTCAGTAACATGAATCACACGACACCAACTACGACCAAGGTGTTGAGGGTGCATGAAAGGAGGAGAGGAAAAGGGTGACCTATATTTGGAGGTAGTTACCATTCTCACATGTGAACCTTGTTTTAAAAAAGTGGATGACATGTAGAGGACGTGGTTATTTTCATATCCTGTGAATAGGAGTTGAGAGGTGACTCTCTTTGGGAGATCCTGGAGTTCTATTTTCACTACCCTGTGGTGGCATTTATGTGATAATACCGGTGGCTTGTTTATCCCTACTTCAATTCTACCTTTTTGTTTCTGTTTTGTAATAAAGTACATATGACATTATCAACAACCATATTTATGCAACATAAATTTGCACATAAAATATATACAAAGCAAACAAGTACAATGAGTAGATTTCAGTAAAGATTCCTTATAGATAAAAATAAATTACCATCTGAAGTTTTTGATTAATCAAACAAGTGGACAGGTCAATTGATCCATTAGTTGGCATCCTGGGCAATAGTTGTGACTCCTCCCAACACCACCTAACCTCTCTAACAAACTCTATCCATAGCATAGCAATAGCTGACAGACCAAAATTGGGTAATACAAATGAATAATATAACTATAAGTACAAATGAGATATCTCAGAAAATAAATTCTTAATAAATGAACAATTTATTCCTACTCTCTTAATTAGGTTTAGGTAATACAACAAACAAACTATATTTACTATTGGCAAATACCCCGTATATTGCAGTTGCCAAACCAAAGAGAATGTAAACAAAATTGTGCAAACAGTGAACCAATTGGTGCGCCTTTTATAGCTCGAGAAGTCTTATGTCCACCATCAGCAAAATCTGAGAATTGTACACCTGCAGACATTGCATCACTGATTATAGTAAAATAATGTGAAGTACCAACATTAAATTTAACACTACATTGGAGGCCATTTCATCATTCGGTCTCCCAAACTAGGTTGCTTGTAGCAGATTCATTGATGATAGATTGCATGTAATGGACCGAGCCCAACTCAATTCCAACAACTATCTTAAGAGGGGGAAGGATTGATCAGTTCTTGTAAGGAGTACTATCCTAATATTCCTAACTACAGAGGAATATCTAAAGACAGCCCTTGATGCCCAAGACGGGACACCTATAGCATGAAATTTGTAGAATGACACATCTATGACAAGCCCAACATCCACACAAGATGGGTTTTGATACCATTTTAGAGAAAACTGCCTAAATCAATCCCAAAAGCCTTGGATGGGAGAAGACTGACCAAGCCTCATAAGTAAGAGTCTAATTTTAATGATAAATGAATTAACAAACAACAGCATATGTACTTGAGTATTTACCCAAAGTGGAAGGCAAATATAGGAGTAAGAACTACATACCCTCAATATACCTAACTATTGTGGGATATCTTACACACCCCTCCGTTATAGCACAAAGCTTGTAGAATGACACATCTATGAGAAGCCCAATAGCACGACAAAATGGGTTATGGTACCATATTAGAAAAGGATGTGCAAAGAGCAAACTCAGGAAAACATTGACCAAGTCTAACAAGAAGTAGGCTGGTGCTCATGTTTTAACAATTGATGAAATAACAACAGTATAAGTACTTGAGTATTTACCCAAAATGGAAAGTAAATAAAGGAGAGTTTCACATACCATCAATAAACAATTCTTTCAACACACGATCTCTAACGGTTGGTGAAGGTATAACCATTGCCGATTTTATATTATCAGAACCTGGATTTTCTACTGCAAAGGGCCAGAAAAAGGGAAAATAATGAACCATGTGCCAAAATGCTCTACTAACGTTGAAACACAAACCTGCATGAATAAGTGAACTAGTACAGCATAGAATGCACCAAAAACAAATTCAAACCTGAAACAAAATCTTCCATAAATTGTGCCTCAAATGACATTTGCAATGCATCAACCAGAAGACGCAACTCCGAAGAAAATCCAACCGCATTTCCACTGGAACCTTGAAGTCTATATGTAAAAAATAATACCACAATATTCAATTTTATTAATTATTTAAAAGCATAAGAAGTCAATATTACTGAATTTTAGAAGTAATTAAAAAGCATAAGAAGTCAATAACAAATTAAATGTATCTATTAAATATTGCTAGTAGGGGTGGAAATAGGTCGAGCTTAACTAGCCCTGGGCTTGACCTTCTTTAGAAAACAAAGTATGAATCTGGTCTGTTACCTCTTACAGGCCTTTTTCTAAGGGTCGAGCTTGATTTGTATGAAAGTCTGCCCTGACCTATAAACCTGTTTAAAACTGTTTTCTTAAAAGCTTTTGAAAGGCTAGTGAAATTATTGTAATATTAGGCTAAATAAACTAATTTATAATTTCAATTTTCACATATAATATTTATAGTTGACTTTTTCATATATAATTATCTATATACAACACAAGAAAAATAAATTACTGATTTAAAAATCTAATTTTTTATAAGGCCCTTAAATAAAGTATAAATTTATCTTTCAATAGTCTTATGTTCTTTTATGGAGTAGTTAATCATGTTTAGTAATTAAAAAATAATATATGGTTTTAATACATATAACAAATTTAAAATAATAATAATACAATAAAAATTATTATTCATATTTACTTAAAGAGGTTGACCTATAAGCCTAAAAAGCGTTTTCATAAAAGCCTAAGCCTGACCTATTTTCTCAAAATAATCCGTAGTCACCAAAACATTGAAGAATACCAAAAGATTCTTGAGCGTTATAAACATGCTGAAGAAAACGAAATTTCTGGCAGTTGTAAATTGAACAGTGATTCGAACCACATTGAACCTTATCATTATTTATTAAAACACTTTGAGCAACAGATATCAATTAATAAAATAAGCAGCAATTGTTCAGGAGAAATTTGGTTTCTGTGACACATAAACAACTTAAAATTTGGTGTAAACCTTAGAGAGATCAACCACTTCTCAGCTTCATGTGGTGAAGCATTTTCCAGTTCAGCCATTTCCATAGAATTTTCAACCATCTTCTCTGACCATATTGCAATCAGTTCAAAACCTGCATGCGGCCCAAGAGTAACTTAAATGGAACTGGCATTGATATCAGATCAGAGAGCTTCATGAAAATAATGAAAGTTGGAGAGGTTTTATTACTCAAAAAGACAAGATCTAGACTAAAAGCACCCAAAAATAAACCCATGGTCACCAAACAAACTTCTCTAGGGGACAAATGCAAATAGACAGAAAAAAGAGTAAGAAAAACTATTCAAATATGCTCTTAGAGTTTGGGATATATGACTTAATTCAACACAGGTAAGAATTACCCAATTTATAAGCTCTATTTAAGATAATTTTTTAGTCTATACAGATTCTGTTTAAGGCATATCTATAGTCTATATTGAATCTCTGAAAATCCTATACTTTTTGGCTTTAAAGTCCCATGTGTATTCTTTGCACATGGAAGAATCATTATACAGTAAAACCCCTGTTTGTGAATGGTTAAGTATCAAAAAACTCACCAAAATACCACTAATGAAAACATCCAATCAAGAAGCCCGGCTATTTTTACCTACAAAACCCTACATCCTAGAATTTACCTTTAACAGGATCTTCTGCAGAATACCACCCACTCCAAGAACAATCATCATCCCACTGCATCCCATCAGACATTTCACCAGTAACATTTTCTTCAGATTTGCTAATTTTGGCAGCTTTCATATTGTCGTCATCATAGGGAAGTGTTCTGAATGTCAACTTCATTGCAAATCGGACTTTGAAATTATGAACAGACAGATCCAATGTGGAGTAGGCCTTCAGTATCAAATGGAAATTAATCATTAAAAGTGAAAGTCAGAAGAACAGTGCAGACATGAAGTCAAAAGTTTATATAGAGCTGCTGGATGTAAGACAAATCACAGGAGGAGCTTATTGTGTACCTAAAGTTTACAATCAACATACTTTGTGAAGTAACCCAGAATATATACTGGGAAAAAAAGAACAAATCACACAAATAATTTTCTCAGAAAAATGAAAAGAATTGCTAATTCTTTCATCCAAATATTAATGAAAGAAAAACATCCACAATTTAGAAAAACTGTTACATAGAAATAAAGCTCATCTTGGTAATCCATGCTGACCTTTAATGCATGCACAGGTTACTAAACTGGAATTCCAATTTTGATTAAACAATACCAAAAGCACCTATGGGTTTCTCCTAAGTTGTGTCCATTTTCATATCCCTCTCACAGAATGATTATTCATTATTCATTCATGTAACCAATCACTTATTTCAATTCACAGTATCCATCCCCTAAGGGAAGAGGTTAGACTAAATTGCAAACCATTTGTACCTGTGCACTATATACATTGCCCCAGTTTAAAATAAGAGGACCAAGTATAGAAGCACAAAGCAGGGAGCAAATACAAAATTAAAAAATGAATGTGTCCCAACTTCATAAAATCAAATAGACATTAAATTGAACCTGGGAGAGAAACTCACAAACTTAGATACAAATAACTCGTACAGCCCCTCCAAATGCATGAGTTTTATTGGAACCTGACTACCAATTCGATCTGCTTCGAATCTTCTAGTAAAAACAGTGCCCATGCTCTGAATTCCAATATAAGCTTTTCGAGATGGATCATGAACAGGAACAAATGCTGGCCATAAACTATGAACCCAATGTCATGAGAAAGCACATCTCCACTTTAATGACCTAAACTAAACTGGATATTCAACAAAATCTATTTAAACTCTGTAAATAATAAGATTTTAATCCCATAACACAGTAACTTCTCTACTAAAAAACGAGAGACAACGCAAACCCAAATATTAATGTGAAACAGGCTGAGTAGTTATCACATGCAAATATCATACATAAAAATGCAATATAAATGTGGTATGCACATAAGTTATTCTAAAGTTTCACTACTCCCTAATTCCTAAAGAGCAATGAACAATGATTACCTTGAACAATTAGACAAAGCAATCGCAACAGCACTCAAGAGCTTGCTAGCCTCTGGAGCATCAAGAACCACACCACTTGCACTCTGAGGGGCAATTACCTAGTGAAATACATGTAAAGTAGTGTTTCCTTATCCATAGTAGAACCATTAAATTCCAGTGAAAGGAAACACGCAGCATTAAACATACCAAAAACTCCTTTACACCAAAACATAACTGCAGATCATGCAAATCAAAGTTCCAGTCTGCAATTTCTCCTGCATCAACCAGATAAAAACAATAGATTAAAAAAAAAAAAAACACTTTCCTGAGCCTAAACATCAACCTACTAGACATTCCTACCCAACCCCAACCCCAGAAAAAATTACCATCTGGGTCAGTCTTGAAATAGAACTCCATGCAGTAACTTTTCATGGCATACTTCATTTCAGATTTCACCTTGTACAAATTACCGGAATCTTCCAGGAGAACTGCACCTTTTTCCTAGGGGAAAAAATAAATGAAGATGATCACTCCGATCCAAAACACAAATAGAATAAATTTTTATTTTCCAACAGAAAAGAACGCAACTTCAAAATCAACAAAAACCCCTCCATCAACACCATGACATTCCTTAAACACCATTGCAAAAACATAATTGAAGAAATCATATCATATCAAACAAGCATGTACACTTGTATAGCAAGACTAATTTGACACCAATAGCATTCAAATTATGCCAGCTTCTGTTATTTCCAACACTTACCAATAAATTATTCGGTGCATTAGACATCCATGCCCGTAAAACTGTCTCTATTTCAGAAATAAACCTACAAAAGCACGAAACAAAAACTTAAATTAAGTTTAAGTTAAACTAATCGCATCTTCTGTCTATGCATTCGAAGAGCACACACACAACAATGTGAACTAATTAACAGCCATACGCAGAGACACACCGTTCCCACGAAGAAGCGACAGTGAAATCATCAAAGTGCTCAACCTGGGAATTCATCAACACGGAAACGAATCAGCACGTCTAAATCCGATTCAAATTGAGGAACCAAAAATAATTTAGATTCAGTAATTTTTTTTGCAATGAAAATTTACACTTACTTCTGCCTCTTCTTCTTCGTGTTCGGTGTGTTCATCTTCAGTGGTATCAAAGTGGATCTTCCTGCTAGAGCTGGAGGACGTCATCGAATCCAAAAATTAGCACAAGGTTCATAGAATGCGAAACATCGTCCCCGAAATCGAACGATTCGATTCGTTGTTTCTCCGACGAGATCAAAGCATTGCAAGCATCCCTGAGATCTGAACGTGAATCGATCAAACCAAATTTACTTTTTGATAATAATAACTATTTTCTTTTTTGTGTGTGTGATGTGTAGAAATTTTAAATCAAGCCAGAATCTATCTATCCTTTGAGTCATAACCCAACTTCTTTGAAGTATAATAGTTTTCCTTTATTTGGTGGGATTCGATAAAGATGTGACTTCTTTTTTTTGTTCACAAATTATTTCTTATAAGGAGAGGAGGCAAGAATAATACAAAGTTTATGAAAAATAGTATATTTTTTTAATTGAGTAATTTTGTGATGATGTAATTACCTAACTTTTATTATTTGTTCGTTTCCTATTTAAAATTATAACTTTACTTCACTTTTATCTTATTTATTTTTAATTTTGTGTTGGACTGAGAATTTCAATAATTCAAAGAAATCAAACTATATAACATTTTCATTATCTATTATTTATTTTTTATTTTTTAAATATTTTATTTAAACAATGTAATTAAAGTATTTTACGTTTTAATTTTTTATTTGAATAAAATAATCTAGTTTCTCTTTTAACTCCGTAACGAATGATAAGTTCTTAAATTTAAATATAATGATAACTAAACATAAAATATATTTGATATGGCTTAAGTAAAATTCTAAACAATGTTTTAATTAAAATTTTAGTTCTGGATAAATTTATATAATTTACTTATAATGTTAAGAGTAACATTCTAAAATTTTTAGTCCTTATATTATTATTATTTAGTGATAAACACAACTTATAAATTATTTATAACAAGATTTAAAACATTTATAACAAGATTTAAAACAAGTAGAGTCCATTTAAACTAAATAGAAACATTTTTTTCAGATAAAAGTTATGATGCATATATTATTATATAAGGTTCTTGGTATTTTAGGTATTTGGTGTTTCTTTTCAATTAAATAGCTCTATATATTTATCATATTAAGAAATATGAGACTTAAAAAATTTAATGACTTAGTCATTGCAATATTAGAAAGTAATCTATATGATGGTATGCTTTCTTTAATTTATCCTAATTTTTCTATGAATATTAAAAATGATAAAAACCTTTAACTGTTATCCTAATTTTTGTATGAATATTAAAAATGATAAAAATAAGTAAAGCAATAAAATTATATGTACAAATACTAGACGAAATTATAGATGAACTATCAGGACCAATATAAATAATCTATAGAATTTATTATAAAATTACAAAGATAGATTACAAGTATAAAACTTTGATATCTTCGCCAAAAGATGAAACAATACTTGTAAAAACTAATCTTAGAAAATCATCTGTACAAATTCTAAAGAAACTAAGTCATGAAAAAGTAATAAGCAAGATCCCTGAAGAATGGATGTTAGAAAATGTAACAGAAGAACCAAAACTTTATAACACTCAAATGAGAGAAATAATGCAAGATACAAAGATCACATTAAAAATGAATAGGTCATCATCACTAAATATAAGAAATCCCCAAATGATATATAAAGGACAACCTTCTAGACATTTAGTTGACGGATCCGCAATAAATTTAGATTTAAGAGGATTAAATAACATTACACCAATTGTAACAAAACCTGTATATGGAGAATCTAAGAAAATCAGAATCTCCTCCTTATTATTAAATACTTTAAGTAGAGAAGAAACTTTTGAAATAGATAAAAATTGGATTAGACGAGATTTTGAAGCTGATTATAATAAAGGAAGAAGAGATTGGTATTTTAAAACATTTACAAAACTATAAGTATAAAAGTTTAGAGAAGAATTTTATAATTACCTAAGACAAAATGAAATGAACTTATACTTCTTTGATTGGTTTTCGAATTACAGTAGAGACAATAACTTAGGATATCCCTTTAGTATTAATAATTCTAGACTTTTAGTTTTGAGAAAAGAATAATTCCTTGGTCATTTTTAGTATGAGATATTTCAGTAGAATCGATATCTACTAAAATAAACTCATAAAATAATCTGGTTTTGGCTAGGTTTGTCGGAGGGTAATGAAAATCTCTGAAAATAGGTTTTGGGCTGTTATTTTTGCATAATCATATATCCAAGCTTTTTCTAGAATAATATGGTCTAAAAGTGATTGTTCTAAAATGTTAATAATTTTATTATTTTTAGTTCCTGGATAACTATATTCTACAATATGGACTTCATCTTGATTTGTTGACCAAAATTTATGTTGTTTATATACTTCACATTTTTCTACTATCGGTATTGACCAGTTATGTAAAAAGTTTTCTATTTCTGGAATTTTTAATTCTTTATCTTTATTATTTTCTAAAGAAGAAGAAGAAGCTTCATTTTGGCTAGTTCTAACTACTATTTGTTTATCTTTGTTTCTTAATCTTAAATCACTCAAAGATTTAAGTATGTTTGGCATTCTTAATCTTTCTCTAGTTTCCATGTTACGGGACCACCTCTTTCCACTATCTAGCTGACCAACGGGCTTACTACCTCTCTCAGGCTTTATTGTCGAGACCACTAGATCTAAGGGCTGACCAACGTATTAATATCTCTCAGTGCTACACAACGACTTTTGAAAGGATTAAGAAGTCCAAAGACCTTACAACCTTAAGGGATTTTGGATTAAGATTCAAAGTAAACCTCTAGTAGTTAAGTCAAGCAACAAAATGACTCAACTCTTACAACTCAGTTTTGATGAAACATAGAATTTAGGATATAAATTTCGTAGACATTTCTTCATAAAACACTTACAACTTATTATATATGAAACTTACACACTCTTACTCACAAACTCAAACTTCTACCTTCTCAGTTACACAAACTCTTATTTATAGAAAAAATAGGACATACTAGACATTACATAATTTACAATAATACCCTTTAAGAATTTACGTTTTTATCCTTCTTGTGCCATGATGAGATTCTTGCCATTATAAACTTCTTGTCGTCTTCTCTTTTTCTTTTTCAATCTTTTCATCATTTCTTCTCTTTATCAAAATTCTTATGATGGGGAATCTTCATCTCCTGAGCAGTGTCATTTCTTCCTTTCTACTTTATCTTCTTTTCTTCTTCTTTTTCAATCACGTCTTTCATCCTTCTTTTACCTTTCTTTTTCTAAATATTGTTACTTTTTCATTTCTTCTTTATCTTCTTTTTATTTCTTTTTCAATCAGGTCTTTCATCCTTCTTTTACTTTTCTTTTCTAAATATTGTTACATCTTCGTTTATTTTGCGTCTTCTTTTCTTCTTCTTCTTCAGTCACTTCTTCTATTTTTTTGTGTTTACATCTTCTTCTCTTTTTTCAATCAAACATATCGAAGGGATTAAACTTAGGGCTTTCTTCTTCTGAATCTGTCTTTGATACAGATGACTTTGCTTTAATTACTTGCTCGAAGTCCTTCATACTAGTTGTTGCTGCTAATTCTGCTAGTAATCTTTGTTTCTCAGCCAAAAATAAGGATTCTTGAGTTAATGCTAGACTTATTTCTTCCTTCCTTTGTCTATAATTGGCTTGCCATTGATCAATGTTTTTCTTGTTGATGAGGCTACTGTTAAATTTATTCCACCACTTGAGCTTAAACCTTCTTGAGAGAGACTTTATATCTACATTTTCATAGGCTGGTTCTATAATGTATTCTCAGGCTACAATCCAAGTTATAGACTGAGTAGCCACGAAGGATATTAATCTATAGCCTGAATCAAATGAGGTTTTTTCTCTAAAATAAGAATATATTTCGGCAACTTGTGATGGAAAAATGGACGGCAATGGGCCACCATCATTTGTTTTTATCTCTATTCATGTATAAATGAACCAACATTTTAACAAAAAAGAAACAAATACTAAAAAAAACATAACAAAGGTAAGCTAATGCATTTAAAAGAAGAAACTCAATATGAAAGTAATGATAACTTATTATGAAGACTATCTAATCATATTTCTAAAATAAGATCAAATATTCTTTGTTTAGTCTTTCTTAGTTTTCCTCTACTACCACTATAATACGTGTAGAGCGTACAATCTTTGTAAAGCGTACAATCCTTATCAAAACCAGTCTCAATATGTTTTTATTCCAATTCAACCAATCCGTCATAACATTTAAGGCTTAAACAAACTCTAACGTTATTTCATTCAATGAATATTCTCAATAAAAATAACCCAAAATCAGTCTCATTATATTATTATTCCAATTCAACCATCCCACTATAACACTCAATGCTTACCAGAATGTTGTCTGAACAAGTTAATCAATCTTGTGAATGTAAGCAAATGATGATATTTGAACTTGGATGTATTTATCTAAACATGTAGTAATTTAATAAGGTGCAAGAATTAATTCATGTTTATTTCGTCTAATTCATTTCAACTTATGTCTTAATTTACTTGATTTGGTGGTTATGTTTTATTGCATTGTGATTAATGTAAGGCTTCAATTCAAACTTTTAGAATCTAATATGCACTTAATCGATGTTTCATATGTTGAAAGTTTTGTAGGCATGACTTATTCTTTTTTGCATAAAAGATAACAAAGTGCCAATAATACTAAAGGACAAGTTCATGTGAGTGATGATGAAGTTGATCCTGCATAGTGTTGTTTTAAGATCATATTAAACCAAACACATTGGTTCAACATGTTTGATCAAATGGAAGTATATAATGGAAGATTTATTGCAAGAAAAATTTCCCCCACCCCCCCCCCAACCCCCCAACCCCTTAAAATAAAAAGTAAATAAATCTTTCCTTGTGTTACATATTTTGTACTACTATGATGAACTCATTTAATAAGACGGAGATTTTAATTATATCTTTAAATTGATTAATTGTTTGGAATCTAAAGTATCAAGGTCAACAACTATTATTTCCCATTATCTATAGAGACATGGATTGTGACCAACAAACAACATTGAGCTCCATGGTTAGACCACACCTCCAAGATTGCAATGTCAAGAATGAAGGAAATTTGAATATCAATGGAAGACTCCTACATTATGTCCTTGTTCATACAGTGACTCTTCGAGACACAAACTTTGTTAAATTACTGTAGGAAAACGTTTTTATGTTGAAGGCCTGAAACATAATGTTTTGGTTAATAGATTGCATCACATTATGCAACACATGGTGAAATGCATGTGCAACGTCATGCATGTTCCATATGCCATATTGATAACACGAATAATGACTTACTTTGAGGTGGATTTTACCCGAGTCTTGTATCTTTACCGGTTGGTCACATTACTTTTGTCATAAAATGTCAAGCAAATTAAGTGTTGTAAATGTGAACCACATATAACAATATGAAGGGTAAACCATTAGGATAAAGATGATAACAATGAAAATCCTACAGTTCTCATCCACAATGTGACCAATAATGGACCACAAGGCCTTCTCCAACATTAGTTGGTCTAACATGAAAGAGTCCCTTATGATGTTCAAACATTATCATACATTCACTAGTGAAAAAACGTTGTTTAACGTCGGTTATTTTGGGCTTTTAACGTCACATATGGAACCGACGTCTATTCGGGTGACGTTAATTACACATCGGTCAGGATATGACCGACGTCTATGTAGACGTCATACTATATAGGTCAGACGTCTATATAGACGTCGGAATCTATAGGTCAGATGTCTAACATGTCGTCGTATTTGATAGGATCTTTTTCCGCTTGAGGCCTCTCGAGTTGCTCCTGGCTTATGGTGATTCGAGTTTACAACTTTATATTTTAGTTGAAGAGAATGGATTGTATGTTTTTTTTTTATTTGATGGTTTTAATAATGTAGTGGAGGGAATTAAAGGAGTGCAAAACGCAAGAAATCACCGTCCAAGAACGCTGCCTAAGGACACGAGCAAAACTGGACAAAACTCAACGAAAACGCATTTTAATCGGTTGAAATGAAAGATAATTCATCAAAGAGTAATGTAATCGGAGTAAAATTAATTTTAAACGGTGCAAAAGTGAGAAAACGAACCTGAAAAATGTAGCTCGTGGAGAGAAAATGTGAGGACGCTGATGAACAATGAGTGCGCGTAACTGCTGCCTCGCGTTCACAATGCTTTAATGCAGACATTTAGAAGTCGGTTCCCTCATAACAGACGTCTACAGATGTCGGTTCCCCCCACAACAGATGTCTAAAAGGCTTTAGAAGTCGGAGTGACGGGATCAGACATCTAAATGGAATCAAAAAGTGACTTTTTAAATTTCTGGGCTGAGTATTTAGAAGTCGGTTCCCGCCATAACAGACGTATATAGACGTTGGTTCCCTCCACAATAGACGTCTAAAGTGCTTTAGAAGTCGGAGTGGCGGATCAGATGTCTAAATGGAGTCAAAAAGTGACTTTTTAAATTTCTGGGTTTAGGGTTTAGACGTCGGTTCCCCAATAATAGACGTCTATAATATTTTAGACGTTGGGGCCCCTCCTAACTGACGTCTATATGACTGAAAAAAATGACTTTTTACCCACCTGTCAGACATATAAACGTTAGTTAGGAGGGACCCCGACGTCTAAAATATTATAGACGTCGGGGCACCTTCTAACTGACGTCTATATGACCAACTTATTTACAAAAATGTCACCGGTCATCAATATACGTCGTGCTTACTCTTAACCGACGTCTAAAAAGTGACGTTAAATAGCGTTTTTGCACTAGTGATTTTGGAGGATGTTCAAAACATCCAAGAACATATACAACCAATAATGAAAATTGGTTTGACTAATTTGAATTTAACTATCAACAAGAATTTCAACTAGTATATATGTAATAACAAATTTAAAAACTTTAAAAGCTCTGAATAATTTATTATCATTTTTTGTTTAATTTGTTTTATTTCGATTATTGTAATTAAGTGTGTTTTCAAATTTATCATTTCTTTAAATTAAAAGTCACATTTTTTTTAAAATTATTTTAATAAAAGTGTATCATTTAGACTTAATTTAAATTATGTGTTATCATTCTTTTATTTTGTAATATTATATTTACATATATGATCATCATTTATTTTATTTTTAGTTTATAATTTTTTATTTGTATGTTTTCATATTCTTTTATCTTATTCTTATAAATAAAATGTGTAGTATTGAGGACATTCTTGTAACAAGAAAAAGCAAGAAAATGAGTATCACAAAGGAGGTAAAATATGTCTAAGTTAATGATACACAGTCGTAGAGCGACGTTGTCTATTAGATATCACCATTTGAAAATCACATAATAAAATTATGTTTAGAATGAAAATAGAATACTAACAACGTGAACAAATAATCTAGATTTGTAGAAATCTAGTTAAATATAAGAATACAAGTGAAAACAAAATTTTACGAAAATGAAGATAAAATGCTGAAACTCACCATTCCAACCTTTTTCATCCGTGAATAAGTAGATTATTGAATAAATCACATGAAAAAATACATTTATTTATACGTTTCTAAATTGATTATCTAAAAATAACTATTGCGTATTATTTATATACAATACTTACAAAATTATATATTTTTTGAAATTTTGTTATTTTAATATTTTTAGTATCATTCTTATAAAATTATATCATTACCACCTTGATAAAGTAATGGAAATTTAAATGCTCGTTCTCTCTGCTGAGCAATAGAAAAACAAAAAGCACAGGTGTTCTCTTCTTCCTCTCCTTCACATTGTAAGAAAAAAAACATGGTCACTCTCAGAGACTCCAAAGCGTGAACCTTCTGAATCCTCTTTCTCTCATCATTTTCCCTTCCAACTTCAATGGCTGCAGCGTTGGAGTGCTGGTCGCGCCGCACCACCAGTGACGAGGACGACGCATTCCTCTCCGCGCATTCCTCGCAACCCCGAGACTCTTCTTCTTCGTCTTCCCCATCTTCCTCTCTCGTCCACAAGAAGCTCCTCAAACTCACGCGCAACGTCTCCGAGGCTCTCTCCTCCCTCAGAAACTCCCTTACCCCTGTGAGTGATTCTTCCAAACCCGAAGCACCTCGCAACCTTGTGTGGACCACCGTCGTGCGCAATCTCAGCCACATATACCCCGGGACCCATCTCCCTGAGAAGCTTGTCTGCAACATTCGCAAGCACTATGATTCCCTGCCTCTCAGGTTCGGATCCCAACCTCAGTTTGCTCGGTTGCGATGAGTTGGAACTAATGGGTTTGTGAATGAATGTCAATGTGAAGAGTGAAGATTCAGTTGCACTTTTTTGGTGTGCTTAAGGTCACCTAGTACGGTGACGTTTTTTTTTGGACATGCATTAAATTAATGTTTTTGGCGCTATTCTTAAATCCGAACTGGAGTTTTATTTCGTAATAAAGGTTTTCATTGCATTAAAGATCAACTTAGATTACAGGGGTGAAACTTTTATTCTGGTGGGAGTACAATATCAAATACATTTATGGAGTGTTTGTAAGTTTTGTTCTTTTTTTTCTTTTGGGAATGGAATTTGCATCTTTTAATTTTGGAAGCTCTAAAGTTTCCAACTTGGAGGTGATCCAGTATGAATGTGCGTGTTGATGCTAATTTCCTTGTTTTTAAGGTCACCTCAGTTGGACGCTCAACGATTTTATTTTTGTGTTTTTTCCTATGGGAAATGGGTTTTGCTTCTGCCCTGTTAGAAGTTGTGTTCTAATCCTAATGTGAATATGGAGAAATTATTGTATGGTCGATCTCTATTTCACACCCTACCGAGGTTTTCTATTGATGAAAAAAATTAATAATACTAGTTGACCATCATTTGGAAATTGATACTGTTGGTCTCAAATCATGTAATAATTTTCATGAATGCGAATGCGAAGATCTAGTAGCACTGTGTTTGGCGATCACTTGCTTCGGTGATGGATTTTGCTCTTTTTTTTAATTCTAAATTTCTAGAGTTTGTGTTATTTATTTATTTTGTTTTTGGCAGTTATTCTCAGGCAGGGTTTGATGTGAAAGATGTGTTTCTTCACATGAAGCTGATGGAGCAAGCTCTGGAAGATGAGCAGGCTGCGATTTTGATTCAAGAGGAGGGTGATGGTGAGGTTCAACTTCAGGGGTCTTTGTTCAAGTTGACATTCGCTTGCAACTCTCCTATTTCATGGCCCGCAATGTCAAGAGCGTTGGATGGTTACTCCATTTGCTGCAAGAAGATTCAGATATTTGAGAAGAAAGGATTCACCCTTGGGATTGTGCTTCTTCTTGTACTATCAAGTGGTCAGCATGATAAGTTGGTCAGGACCCGGGTTGAAAATGCTCTCAAGATATCCATGAAGAGGCCTAAAGCCAGCGGTGTGAAGCTTCCCTTTGGTCTTTGTGGATGTCAAGAAGAGAACACCAAAGGGAGAGAACATGGAGAGATTGAGGAAGATGGTGGTGATGCATGTTGTGGAAATGGGTTTGATAATTTGAGCCAAAAGATTCAGCTTCAGGTGCCATTACCTAGTTCATCTTTTCTTGTAGTGGTAGATGAATGGCAGACTATTCAATCAGGTGGAGATGATATTGAAAAATGGTTGTTGAACTCAGATCGTCTTGAGTTTGCAGAGCAGATTGGGCCCAATTCGTATAAGGGGATGTACATGGGAAAAAAAGTTGGCATCGAGAAGCTTAGAGGGTGTGATAAAGGGAACTCTTATGAGTTTGAGCTCAGAAAAGACCTATTGGCATTGATGACCTGTGGTCATAGAAATATTATGCAATTTTTTGGTGTTTGTGTGGATGAAAACTATGGGTTATGTGTATTGACAAAACTTGTGGAAGGTGGATCTGTTCACGACTTAATGTTAAAGAATAAGAAGCTTTCGAGCAAGGATGTTGTAAGAATTGCAGTTGATGTGGCTGAGGGGATGAAGTTTATGAATGATCACGGTGTTGCATACAGAGACCTTAATACGCAGAAGATTGTTTTGGATAAGCATGGGAATGCTTTCTTGGGTGATATGGGTATTGTCACTGCTTGCGAGAGTGTTGGAGAGGCAATGGAGTATGAAACTGATGGTTATCGGTGGTTAGCACCAGAGGTTTGTCCCTATCAAACTCCTTTCAAGTTAGAAATGTAATTACTAAAATTATGAAAAATATGTCAGGTCATTATGCTGCATAATGTTTTCGAATTCTGTATTTGCATCAAATTTAGGAAATGTGTTTTTGGCTTTTAAGTTGTTGTTCCAGACCATGCTTTAACATGTCATGATTTGTTTTTAAATAACTCTCTAACTCTAGCACCGTGTATAGAAATCAGAATTACTTGTAAGATTCAATTGTAACCAGCATTTCAAAGAAAAATAATTTTTATGGTTGCAATGTCTGATAACAACTTTTCTTAATATAAGTGAGTATCATCTTTTGTGTTTGAGGTTGGATCAAGTTGTTATGTGATTTTTTTTTCTCTTTTTAACACTTTCGCTGGTTGTTTTGTTTATTGTCATTTAAGCTTGTTCAAACTAAAGTTCTAATTCATGTGTTTGAGCTCATCTATAGCAGCTTAAAGTAACAATCTGTTAGATTTATTGCTTGGAGGATGTTGTTTAGGTCCATTGTATGTAAAATGCAATGCTGAACTAGACATCTAAAAACAAGATTTCATGTCACTTGTCTTGGCATCATTGTTTGAGCATGCTTAACATGGCTTAATAATTGTTGTGTACTTTCACTTTATATAGTGTATGCCATTGTTTAAACACCACTGTATATCATTAGACAAATCAGCATTGTGCTGTGTAATGCAAATTGTACCTTGATTGATTTCAAATGGAGCCCACACACCTTAAACCGTAAGCATGATCTGTCCCCCTATTGTACTTATTTTGGTCCAATCGATAAGGCGTCTTGGAGCCTTTCAAGCCTTGTGTTCGGAAATAAAATAATGAATGAAAACTATTGATTAAAATCGTTCTTTCAATGAGAAAATAACATTCTAAAGGAAAGGCTTCAATAAGAAATAAATAAAGTTCATGCACCTTGGCTTTGTCTGATTGTGATAGTGTATGAATTTTACTAAATTATTTTGTATAAATGAGAGATAACATATATGGAGTTTTGTGCCCTCTTTTTTGTTGAAACAGATAATTGCTAGTGATCCAGAGAGCGTAACAGAGACATGGATGAGCAATGCTTATAGTTTTGGAATGGTTATTTGGGAGATGGTAACTGGTGAGGCAGCATATTCTGCATATTCACCCGTGCAAGCAGCAGTTGGCATTGCTGCTTGTGGCCTAAGACCTGAAATCCCCAAGGACTGCCCTCAAACTCTAAAGTCTCTCATGATAAAGTGCTGGAACAACACCCCTTCAAAACGTCCTAACTTCTCTGAAATTTTGGCCATATTGCTACGACAAAACAACTACAATAGGTAAATTTATTTTGTGTTGATAGTAATTTGATACCAAACATCCCAGTCTCAAGGGATCTTCATCTTCATAGTTCATACACAACATGAGTCCTCCACGCTTTTATATCAGTAATGAAAGGTGTAAAGTTTCCTTTTTCTTTTTCTTTTTGACAAATTTGTACCATCTGTTAATGCTACCTTTGCCATCATGAATCTACTGCTTTTTTTCCTCTTATGATGGCAACCTGAATGATGAAAATATTATAATTCGTTTGATATTGTTTGGTATGACTTATTAGCGGGACAACATTCCCTGGTGAAAACTGAGATTATTCGGTAAGGAATAGAGAAATCAATTTTAGTGCCTACATCATTTTTAGGCTACTAGGATCTTTTGTTCCTTTCATGACCATCCAAAGGGTCCCATTTGATATTATGTTTCTTTAGTTGGGAAAATGTCAAACACCTTGTCCCCATTTTTCTTGAAATATCCAACCTTTTCATCTTTTATGCATCAGATCGATGCAACCTATTCTCACTCTTAACTGGGTACATAGAAATTTACGCTTATCTGCTACAATTATCACATTGAAGTGAGTGATGCAAGTCTGCAACAACCACACACATATCTCATCATGAACTATTCATATGTAAGACATATACATGCAGGGAGGAACTCTACTTGTATCGCATTTATTTGAATTTACATATAATAATGGAGACAACCTTTTCCATGAAAAGAAATGATCGTGTCAAGGATGTTGGTAAAATTATCATTGTACAACTCAATCTTGAGAGATGAGGTAATCGAACATATGCTGAACTTGCTTGTTGAAGTATAATAGTTAGAAAATGATGTTGTACCTTATCATTGATGTTTCTTCTTGACACTCAAATTTTAATGGATTCATTAATAAATCATCAAAAAGATTACGTTATAAATAAATCATAATCATTTACAAATTTAATATTATGTACTGGAAGAAGCACATGCTGCATGTGAATGTGCTACTATGTCAGGTATACATTCTTTTGTTTATTTATTTTTACTGCTAACTTTAGGGTGGCCAGTAAGAAAATACTATGATATTAAACCTTTTACTATTGGGCATGTCTAATATATTAATATATGAGTAAAGTGTGAAGTGATACCACTCAGATTGTTATACTTTCACGTCTAAAACCAAAGAAATTCTTGTTTAAAATCCATTCATAGACTTTGTTATCTTTTTCATATGGCTTCTGACACATGTCATGTGATTGAAGGCATCTTGCGTTCTTCTGAAATCTTATAAACAGAAGAAAAGTATTATTATCTTGAAGGGATTCCATGGAGTTGAAATTCACTTTGTATTAGATTTGTAAAGAACTCATCAAGTCATTTGTCAAATTAATTCCAACTAATATTAGTCCTCAATTAACTTACAACTAATATTAGAACTAAAATTTATTTTGGTTCAGATCTTGACGAAACTCAATTTGTACGACTTATCAAGTTTGGGGAGTGACTTTATCACGATCACTTAAAAATAAAAAACATAATAATTTAAGAATTTTGAGTAAAAAGATCCGTAGACCTTGATTCTACAGAAAAATAATTCAATAAACTTTTAAGTTTTTTTACAAAATATGGCCTCACTTCACTCACTGTCGGGAAGAGGATGACTTAATTTTTCTAAGACATTATTTCACACATAAAAATTTTGAATGTTTATTTAAGTTCTTGTTTTCTTACGAAGGATTTATGAGTTATAATATTTTTTGGGGTTAGTGGTAGTTCAATCTTAAAGGGTTTTATTTTTGTGAGAGAAAATATATATTGGAAATCATTGAACACACATGTTTATTAGGTTTTAAGCATGTGGATTTTCCAATGAAAAATATATAATTAAATTAGGTTTTCATTTACTTTAGATAAAAGGGTAAAATAGGTATTTTAAAAATAATGGGGTTGCAATAAAAAAAGTAGGGGTACAGAAAGAAGCTGCCAAAACATATGTATTGTTATTTATCGTGAGCCCAATTACTCTATTCATTTTTTTCAAAATGCAGAGCTCGCTACCCTTTCCACGATTTTTCCAATATGCTTTTACCTCCTCCACCCAACAATTTCTTCCTTCACCCCCCAAATTTTTTAAATGATTATTTTATCTTTTTTAAAAGTACTTTCAGATTACATGTATTACATGTTATGATAATTCTCCAGAGTTTGTAAAATTACCGAATAAGATTTTAGAACAAAATTTCAGAAATAGAAATTTTGGAATACATAAAATGCATTCAAAAACAAGTTTTTTGAAATAATTTTTTTATGACACAAATAATACTTTTTAGAACGAGAAAATACATAAAAAATACGTTTATTTTACTAAAAACTTTTCGAATAAAGTTTTTTTTTCGTGTTCCTTTTTTTTTTTCTTACCTCGTTCTCCATCTTTTCTTCTCCTTTTGCAAAAACAGCATGATATATGCTATAATGTCGAAATATTTTTCAATCTTTTTCTATTAATGTGAAATGTAGTTACTAATTTTAGGGATGCAGATAAATGTTAAACGAAAAAAAATCTCAAACACCTAAAGAAAATTTAATTCTATATGAGTAACATTTTATTATTATTTTTATTTTGCATAATTTCTTAAAACATGAATTTAATTATTTTAATAGCTATTAATTTGTATTAACCTAGTAATCAAATAATAAATTTAAAAGTATACAGCTAACATAAAATATAATATAATCATTAATTTTCTTTAATCCCGTGTTATTCTTTTTATTATATATATTCTGAATTAAAACATAATTAATAATTTAATATATGATTTAGTTAAAATTTTATGAAAAGTAAAATTATAAAAAATACTACGCCATTGTTAAGTTGGAATCTCTTTCGCTTTTTCTGATCCCCTACGCTGTTATATTACTTGCATTTTCTTAGTTAAACAAAGACAGTTCGTTAAAGATATTTTGTCTTTCTGCTTTCATAATTAGGGTTTTCTCTTACTATATTTAAGTATTTAATTAATGTCCATATAATCATATTTTGTCAAAACAAATCAACAAATGTAAAAGCACAAAAGTTATTTTTCGTTATTTCTAGCTTGTTCTAGATTTTTCCTCCTCTGGATGCAGTGCCTGCTGGAGCACAGTACGCGCGGTACAACCCAACGCTAGTGCCGTTGATACAAGCCACATGCCAAAACGACAACGTGGCAATCACTCAAGAGTCCTCTGTTTCGCTTTCTGACTTTTTATCTTTCACTTCACGCTTCTCGCCCTGTCTTCTCTTTCCTCTCTCATATCTCTCTCTCTTCTGAGAAGAGAGAAAAAATGGAGTAGCACCTGTCATGTCCTCACTCGAAGCGAAACCCTAGAATAGTAGCATCGCATTCGCCTTCTTTTTGCAAATCCATAAATACCCTTCTCTCTCCACCCTCGCAATAAAATCCCAAACTCCGCGAAACAGAACAAAGCCAAACGAAACAAAACACTCTCTCCGATTCTCTGCATCCAATCAGGTTCCATTCTCTTTCTTCCTTCGCACCGAAGTTCAAATCGGTACGTTGCTTCTCTCTTCGTTAATCTCCTTCGATTAACTCTTTTACTCGAACAATTACAGTTACAAATACAATTACGAAAATAATAATTGTGCTCATGCTACGTAAGCTAGGGTTAGGGTTTTTCCTCGCCGTGATTCCGTTAGTGGTTTCGCGGTTTGTGTATCTTGCTTTTGACTTCGATCCTCTTCGCGATCATCGCGCTGTTAATTCTCCCTTGTTCTTCATTGCTTTTGTTGTTCTTGTCGTCGTCCTCACGATCGCGCTGTGTGGCGTGTTCAGCAGCTTACTGCACTATATGCTTCCAACTAAGAGACCTTGCGAAGTACCGGTTGCACTAGAAGAGGAGACCGAGAACAGCGACATTTGCAGCAGCAGTTTTTCCAAGAGGAATCGGATCGCCGCCGGAACCACCGATTCCACGGTGAAGAGCGACGACACCACCGTCCGGAGCTTCAACAACAACAGCAGCTGCAAAAGCGGGAGCACGAGTGAGGGAGCGTCGGCCATGGCTTTGGGCGACTCTAACCCGCCGGACATCGATGAGGATCTCCACAGCCGTCAGCTCGCCGTCTATGGTCGGGAGACCATGCGGAGGCTGTTTGGCTCCAGCGTTCTGGTCTCCGGGATGCAAGGTCTTGGCGTCGAGATTGGTAAAATCTTTGAACACTTTGCTTTTGAATAATATTTGTGCTGTTTGGGTTTTCTCTTGAATTGAGATCGTATTTAGATTTGATCTTATCTGGTCTGCCCCAGTTGATGGTTAAACTCTGTTAATATTAGTTTTATTTGAGCTTTCTGCTTGGTGTTTCTTGCACTGCTTGATGTTTCTGGCAGAAGAGATTGTTAAGTTGATAAATAGTGGGATTTATGTTAGTACATCTGGTGATTTTATCCTTATCAGTCCACTGCCATCTGGAAAAACTATAGGCAGAAGGATGTAATCGTCCCTGTTTTTTGTAATATCGTAGTTTTGTTGTTGGTCATAATAGATTTGTCATAAAAATGATCACCAGCAATCTTTAAATTGCAATCGCAGTTGAGGTTTTGTCGCATGCTGTGATGTGTCCAAAAACCTTGATGTTGCCCACCGAATTTTAGATACCTCTTGATCATCATGGAATCAGTTTTGTAATTTCTTTTAGAGATTTGTATTATATAATTTACATCGATTTATTGAGAGATAATTTAATTATGTCATTTCAACCGTACATTTTGTTGTGTGATTTGATTTTGTATCTAATGGTGGTGATGTTTGGGTTAAAGTTAGTATCAGCTCTGAAATTTTAAGTCTTGTTTTGGATTTCTAATGAAGTTTACTGCTTACAGCAAAGAATCTCATTCTTGCTGGTGTCAAATCTGTGACCTTGCATGATGAGGGGACTGTGGAGCTGTGGGATCTATCCAGTAACTTTGTGTTTTCAGAGAATGATGTTGGAAAAAACAGGGCAACATCTTCTGTTAGTAAGCTACAGGAGCTCAACAATGCCGTGATTGTCCAAAGCTTGACTACTAATCTGACAAAAGAGCAGCTTTCTAATTTTCAAGTACCTACTTCTGCTGTCTAATCTTCCCTTTCAAAATGCATTTCATGTTATTTATTTTCTATTACAATGTGTTTGTTTTTATGGTTGACATGTCACACTTTGTTAACAACTAGTAAGTTCCAGTCAGTTCACTTTCATAAAAGAATACTGTTTTAATAATTAATTCTTATTTGCATAGATTTTGAAAGCTACAAATGAGGTCACACTTGTAATAGTGATTATTGTTATTGTATAGCATTTATAATATAAATTTCTATTAGTAAATGAATCACAGAGATGGACTCACCTTTCTCTAGGTCCTTGTTTGATTTGTATAATTCTGAAGTAATTTAATGTCTAGGTCCTTGTTTGATTTGTATAATTCTGAAGTAATTTAATGCTGAGATTTTTCATGTTTGTTTTGCGTTGATGTAAATAAACCGGATTCTTCATATTTTCAACTATAAATTCATTTGTATGGAAGTTTTGATAATATATTTACTGTTTTTATTTCATTAATTTGTAGGCTGTTGTTTTTACTGATATCAGTCTCGAGAAAGCCTGTGAGTTTAATGATTATTGCCGCAGTCAGCAGCCTCCTATTGCCTTTATTAAAACTGAAGTTAGAGGACTTTTTGGTTCCGTGTTCTGTGATTTTGGGCCTGAGTTTACTGTTGTTGATGTTGATGGGGAAGAACCCCATAGCGGCATAATAGCATCCATAAGCAATGACAACCCTGCTCTAGTATCATGTGTTGATGATGAGAGGCTTGAGTTTCAGGATGGAGATCTTGTTGTATTCTCTGAAATTCATGGTATGAAAGAATTGAATGATGGAAAGCCTAGAAAGATTAAAAATGCTAGAGCATATTCGTTTACACTCGAAGAAGACACTACAAATTATGGTATGTATGAGAAAGGTGGAATTGTTACACAGGTCAAACAATCAAAGGTGTTGAACTTTAAGTCACTTAGGGAAGCACTCAGTGATCCTGGTGATTTTCTTCTGAGTGATTTTTCTAAGTTTGACCGTCCTCCTCTCCTTCACTTAGCATTCCAGGGTTTGGATAAATTCATATCTGAGCTAGGTCGCTTACCTGTTGCTGGTTCGGAGGAAGATGCACAAAAGCTTGTATCTATTGTCAGTGAAATTAATGACAACACTACTGATGGGAAATTAGAAGACATCAATCCAAAACTTTTAAGAAACTTTGCCTTTGGTGCCAGGGCAGTATTGAATCCTATGGCTGCTATGTTTGGTGGAATTGTTGGACAGGAGGTTGTTAAAGCGTGCTCTGGGAAATTTCATCCACTTTTTCAGGTAAGAATATTTTGTGGCTCGAAATTTTCTCAGTTTTGAAATTGTGTTGTGCAAGGTGAAACCAAGCTTGTGTAAATGAATATTGATAAATTTATTTCCCTTTCAAGTACTTATCTGATTGATGTTGTCTGGTCAGTTTGTTTTTTCTTTTATAGTATTAATTACTTAACCAATCTAGTTTCTGAAGATTAACTCCCTTCCCATTGGTTGAACAAGACCTGTGAACTCTACTCTTATAATGTTACATGATCTTGACTATAATTTGGTATTACCCGACTTCAAAAAGTTTCTAATGCACAACATTCAAAGGTAAGTACCCTGTAGTTAAAAAGAAATCTTAGCTTCTATCCTGCTCTTCTTTAGTCATACAAAAATATTTAGAAAGTAATGATTGTCGTAAGTTTGGACCAATGCTGTCGAAATTGTCAGCATACTTGCGAACTTGTGTGATTCTACTGTCGAAGGAGACAGTGGCGAGCTTAGACACAAGGTAGATGGGAAGAATCATGCCTCTGATTGTGCACTGTGTTAATTTGTTTGTGCAGAGCTTGGGGTTCTAGTTAACTGACCCATAGTAGTGTTTTTTCGATTTGGGTTTCTGAAGACCTTGTTTATTAATTTAGGAAAGATTGCTCTCTTTTCCCAGGCTCCTGATTGCAGTTTAATATAAGAGCTAAACAGCTATGCACGATGATGCTCGATACACCCATTATCATCATCATTGTCTGCCATGGCAGCGGTCATGTTGCTATAGTCAACACTTGCTTAGTCTTTAATCTCCGAGTCTCATGATCCTTGCTGGTGCTCCCTTCATCGTTGTTGGTCATTGCCTTCATCTTCGTCTCTATATAAATTGGAGTCAAATGAAGGTGGTTCAAGTCATTTTATGACATATGAACCTATTTTTAGCTGTATTATGTATTGGATCTTAATATTTATGATTTATTTTTGTATGTTCATAGCTCATATGAGTCAAGTTATGATCTTTAATCCCCTTCAGATCCTCAAATTTGACAACATTGGCTTGAACCCTGGCCAACTATGCACCACTTAGAACCAAGATATAATAATTTGACTAGTGTCAATCAGAAATGAAAGATTAATGAAAACATTAAAAAGAGCAAGGGAGAGGAAGAAGCTGGTGCTGGTTAAGCCACAATGTGGTCAAAATTGATAAATTGCCCCTTTATAGAATACACGGGATATGAAATTCATGTTTTGATCACCCTTTTAAGTCGAGGTCCACTTGTTTTTCCAGGAAAATTTTTGTGATCACTCTCCCTCTTTCACATCTGTATGTTTTAGTTTTAGAATCCGTGTCATTGTAGAAACATGATAATGTGCGTATATTCCAATCAATGCTAGCCAAGTGGCCAATTTAGATATACAGTAGCTAAGATTAGAGAATAAATATGAAGTGAGATAAAGTAGCCCTGATGTTCTTCTGTTTTGAAGTTGGGTTTGTCATGATACTCAACAATCACATAGGCTATTGGTATAAATATGTTGTTTATTTGTTCTGTGGAACTGATGTTCTCTAAACTTTTGTTAATTGCCTCTTCATTAGAATCGTATCCTATGGAAGAAGGATCTGATTGTTAGTTTATAGGTTTCTAAAATGATTTTAAAAATAGTTTTCGGATCCGGATAGATAACTAATAGTAAGGCAATACAATTTATTCTGAATTCTTTATTTTCAAGAGGGAAGAAATTGGTATTACTTTTAAAAGCAGTATTAAGAAACTACACTTATCAATTCAGCTCTTTCTTTAAGTAACAGAACACAGCTTTCAAGAATAGAAAACAATTGGCACTTAATAACACTGGTCTTTGGTATGTGTTATGGTTTTAACTTCTTGTTCCTCTGCAGTTCTTCTACTTTGACTCTGTAGAATCACTCCCTTCAGAACCAGTGGACCCAGATGATTTCAAACCAGTAAATGGCCGTTATGATGCACAGATTTCAGTATTTGGACGGAAATTACAGAAAAAATTAGAGGATGCTAAAGTGTTTGTTGTTGGATCTGGTGCTTTGGGATGTGAGTTTTTGAAAAATCTTGCTCTCATGGGAGTTTCGTGTGGAAGTCAGGGTAAACTCATTATTACTGATGATGATGTGATAGAGAAGAGTAACCTAAGCAGGCAGTTTCTTTTCCGTGATTGGAATATTGGACAGGCTAAGTCCACAGTTGCTGCTTCAGCTGCTGCATCCATAAATCCTGGTTTTAATATTGAAGCTCTACAAAATCGGGTTGGCACAGAAACTGAAAATGTGTTCAATGATACCTTTTGGGAAAACCTGAATGTTGTTATAAATGCCCTAGACAATGTTAATGCAAGATTATATGTTGATCAGAGATGCTTGTATTTCCAAAAGCCTCTTCTTGAGTCTGGAACTCTTGGAGCCAAATGCAATACACAGATGGTTATTCCTCACCTGACAGAAAACTATGGTGCATCAAGAGATCCTCCTGAGAAGCAGGCACCAATGTGCACTGTACACTCGTTTCCACATAACATTGACCATTGCTTGACATGGGCACGATCTGAATTTGAGGGTTTGCTAGAGAAAACTCCAGCTGAAGTAAATGCATATTTGTCTAACCCAAGTGAATATACCACCTCAATGAGGAACGCTGGTGATGCTCAAGCAAGGGATAACTTGGAGCGTGTTCTTGAGTGTCTGGACAGTGACAAGTGTGAAACTTTTGAAGATTGTATCACTTGGGCTCGGCTAAAGTATGTGCCTTTGACAGTATATGCTACTCTCTTTTAACTTTTATTTTAATGGTGTGAGCATATTAGTTTTGTGTCCTTTTATAAACAGATATTTCTCCACAGGTTTGAGGATTATTTTGCTAGCCGGTTGAAGCAGTTGATCTACACTTTTCCCGAAGATGCTGCTACTAGTACTGGAGCTTCTTTCTGGTCCGCCCCAAAAAGATTCCCTCATCCCCTGCAGTTCTCATCGTCTGATTTAGGTCATCTAAATTTTGTGTTGGCAGCTTCAATTTTGCGTGCAGAAACCTTTGGTATCCCAATCCCTGATTGGGTTAAGAACACTAGGAAGGTGGCCGACGCTGTGGATAGGGTGATAGTACCTGACTTTCAGCCCAAGGAAGGTGTGAAAATAGTGACAGATGAGAAGGCCACCAGTCTCTCCACAGCTTCTATAGATGATGCAGCAGTTATTAATGATCTAATAGTCAAGTTAGAGAGGTGTCGCGCCACTCTGCCGTCAAAGTTCAGGATGAAACCAATTCAGTTTGAGAAGGTACTGCATTTCCTGTCACTTCGATTGATTTTTTTTTCTCTGACGCACCTTCTAGTTTCACTTTCTTGATAAAGTTATGTAATCTCATCAATTTGTATATTTTGTAGTTATGTTCCATGATCCTGAGTTTATATTTACTTGATGTGACTCTTCTGCATTTTGTGTCTATATATTTTTACGAGTCGTTTTCGCCAATTGAGAACAAACCATTCTGCCATTTTAACTACAGGATGATGATACAAACTACCATATGGACGTGATTGCTGGGCTTGCCAACATGAGGGCCCGGAATTACAGCATTCCTGAGGTCGATAAGCTCAAAGCCAAGTTTATTGCTGGACGGATCATTCCTGCAATTGCAACCTCGACTGCCATGGCCACTGGTCTTGTCTGCCTGGAGCTTTACAAAGTTTTGGATGGAGCGAAGAAAGTTGAAGACTACAGAAACACATTTGCTAATTTGGCACTGCCCCTGTTTTCAATGGCTGAACCAGTTCCACCGAAGATTATCAAGCATCAAGATATGAATTGGACAGTTTGGGATAGATGGATTGTTGGAGATAATCCTACCCTGATAGAACTTCTTGAGTGGCTTAAGGCAAAGGGATTGAATGCTTATAGTATTTCCTGTGGAAGTTGCCTGCTCTATAATAGCATGTTCCCTAAGCATAAAGAGCGAATGGACAAAAAGGTAGCAGATCTGGGAAGGGATGTAGCCAAGTTGGACATTCCTTCATACCGTCGTCATTTGGACGTTGTTGTGGCATGTGAGGATGACGATGATAATGACATTGACATCCCTCAAATATCCATTTATTTCCGTTGATAGTGTTTGAGACTTAGGTCAACGACACAGACCGACACCATGTTTGACTAATGCCTCATATTCATAATTCATACAAAAGGAAAACATTATGTCAATTTTCATGTGAATTCAGAAAACAACTTTGTTCCTCCTCTCATTCTTCTCTATTTGCATATACTATTATGTTGTTACGGTCTCTGTTTATTAAGTGAAGAGTTGAGATTATATTTCAGTTTAGGCACTCCTTTTTTAGATAAATTGTGGATTCTTCTAAAATAACTTTCCACTCTAATAATATAATTACATATTTAATATGTGTAATTAAATTATGTCAGTATAAGCAATTTTTTTGTTGTATTTCATAAATTAAACATTACAATATGTTCCCGTCATCATTGAAATGAGAGTAGCTTGGAAGGAGCTATGGTTTTGTTATGAGATGTTTAGCGAAATTATTCGTAAAAGCACATTAGACATATATAATGTATACACAATTTTTTAAGTTAAGTTTCAATTTTTTTTATTGATAATACTTTTCGAAAATGTTTTTAATGAATTTTCATTTCTATAATATTTTGTTTATAGATAAATTATTTAAATCACATTCATATTTTTTCAGTTGTTGATTATATTTCATTTTGTATAAATTTTATAGTATATTTTCAATACTTTTTACAATTTAAAATAAAGTAAAATAACATTTCTAAATGACTATCACGCTTTTGTTATATTAATTAATATTTTAAATATCATGAAATGTAATCTAAAAATAACACAAGTAAAACAAATCTACTATCTATAAATTGAATGTAATAAAAAAATCCTGACCATTACAGTATAAATGTCAATATCTTATTTTGTAAACAAAATTAAAAAAAAAAGTTAACCTAATACAACACGTCTAAAAATATCAATAGAATTTTATGACTGAAATTATATCATAAATAAAAAAAGGTCATGAATATTTTTAGTCAAATAAAATCAATATATAAAAGATAGAAGCACTGCTTTTAAAATCGTTAATTCGAGTAACATTGTTTAAGTTTTCAAAAAAGCGTTATAAATTACTTTGAAAAAAAGTATTCACCAAACACTATTTAAACAAAATTAATCAGTATTTATAAAAGAAAATGATAAGTAAAATAAATAATTTTTATGAAGTTAAAATAAATTATAATTGTTTTTATAGCTTGTTCATAAACTATTTTTTATGTAAGAAATTTAATTCATTTTACTTTGAAATTTTCTTGTCGTATAAGGACTTACCGAAAAAGAAAATCAAATTAGATTTAAATGGATGACAAAATTATTGATTTTTTCTAACCTAAATATTTCTCGAATTTTCAAACCTTAAACTGTGTTATACGGATGATTAAAGATTCAATTCAAAAATATAAGTTTGAGAATTTAACTTTCCATTGCTTGCTTAAAATTTAGAAATTATTTTCGGATTACTGTTCATTTGCAGTAAGTTAACAACATTATATTTATTTCAACATGATGAAGGTAAGAAAGATAAAACTTCCATGATAATATAAGAAATCATTTTCTACCTCGTTAAACCTTAATCAAACGTATCTCTTACCTTGAAACATACTTTGTTTTTTCCAAAAAAATATTACACATTTTTTTCACTCAAACCAGACATCAGATCCAAAACATTGTATCACAAATTTCCAATTTCCTATTTGCCACCAAAATAATTTTAGTTCTTATCAGCACCTTCATCAAAATCTCTAGAGACTCCAACTCTGAAATCAATTTGTTTTTGATGCTTTGAACGCCGGCGCTCGTCAAAATTGTCCCACCCTTCAAACTGCAAGAAATCAATGCATATCTGACTGTCATGTAACAGTTTGTTTCTTAGAAATTACATGCTCAGTTGAACTGACATAACCATGATAAACCAACCCTTCTGGTGAAATGAAATATTTGGTTTTGGTTCAAAATATAACGCGAAAAAAAACATGCACACCTGGCGAAGGAGATCAATTGTTATTTCTGTGTTGTGGAGATCCAATGTGGAGAGTTGAAAACAGGTCTTGAATAGTTTTGATGGAAGAGATTTCATGGCATTGTTACTAAGATACAGTGCCTGCATAGTTCACAGAGAAATGGAGTAATGAGTAGGAAAAGTTATATCCATTTTTACCAAGACATGAGTGACCAAGTATGGAAGATTAATATATTGAGTAAATGCTCACTTTGCCCCTGAATTTGAAACTGTCACATTAGTCTCTGAATTTAAAAAAGTTCAAACAAATACTTGAATGTGTAAATCTACAATCAGATTAGTCCAACATCCAAAAAACATAGGATTACAGTGATAGTGTTAAAATGATACATCAATGTGAAGTAGTCCTCATGTAGTACTAAGGTAGAGGAGTGAAATTGCAACAGTATATAGTTACAGTTCTTAAACTTCAAAACCATTTAAAGATAACATACCAAATAGTTAATAAATAACTTGTGATGGGAAACAAACCCACATTACATTTTCTTTTCATGTTAGATAAGATGGGTCAGAAAAGGGTACCTTCAAATTGTTCAAACTACTAAATGTCTCTGGCAATTCTGACAGAAAATTTGATGAGAAATCAACCTGTCACAAGAAAAGTTGCATATATATTTAAGAGTATAAATTAGCGAAGAAAAATGATTATTTTCAGTGCCGTTTTAATTTTTCAAACCTGTCTCAATAGGGAAGTCCCATCTGAAAAAGGAAAACAAAGATGAGAGAAAGGAAAGGATAGAAGAAGACCAGCAATTGTACCTCAACAAGAGAGTGGCAGTTCCCAATAGTGTCACTGATGATACTTATCCTGAGAAGATGATACACATCAATAAAAATAACAACTTTTTACTCCACATCAGTTAGCAATTTGTTAGTGGTAATTACTGCTAGCGGTAGATGGATTTTGAATAAACTTGTTTGTTCAGCTAAGTAGTAAACTCACTACCTGAGTTGTAAACAAGCCAAGTGCAGGACAATCCTTAAACAGGGCTTTAGTGATTTAACCAAACTTACATACAATGTGTTGCAATAATATATTCATACCTAATCAAGTACTGAATTTTAAATAATACCTATTGTTGTTGGCTTGCAGAACTTCTAATTTAGTCAGATTCCCTATTTCATCAGGAAAGCCACCCAATTTATTATTGGAAACATGCAGCTCCTTCAAAGAGGTAAGTGACCCAAGTGCAGACGGCAAAGTAGTTAAACTGCATAGATATCGTGTTAAACAACCAAATTACGTGAGGAAACAACGTTCTTGATCAACTTTCAATACAAAGACCAAGAAGCTAAGGTTAGTCAAAACTTTGAAGTCATTCTTTCAAATATGCAAAATTTTTTTTATAGATTTAACATTAAACCAGAATAACCTGAAATAATGGTTAGTAAGCAAGTAACCTTTGGCATTTTACATTAAACTCAACAAGAAATATGCTAGAAACATAAACAAGAAATATAATTACTCCATCCCATTGTCTTTGGGCCGGGAACCAACTATTGAAATTATGATGGTTTAGAGGGACTAACAAATCCATATTGAAAGAAATATTTATATAAATTCATTTATTGTTTTATGCAACTAAATCCAAGCAGGCACACATTGAAATTACAAATGATAGCATCTACTCACTTGTTATAGTTCAATGTTAATACAGTTATGTGCTTCAGAGTTGTTAGTCCTTCCCACTTAATTGATACATCCTCTATCTCATTTGAATCCATGAATAGTTTCTGCAGTGTTTCAAAAAAAGCAAGCAGTGTTAATTATTGCTCAAGAAAAACAACTGGATGTAGCAGAAACTAAACCTATAGAGACATTCAGCTTACCTCTAGACTTGTAAGACGTGCAATTTCGACAGGGACACTTTTGATTGAATTGTTTTTGCAATCTAGAACTCTTGCAGAAGATCCACAAACCCACACTTCTTCAGGTATGGCCTATTTAAAAAAAAAAAGAAAATTCTAGGAAAAATGAGAGTTTCCTACAACTGATAATAAATTACATCTTACAAAAATTTATTTTATTTTCCAGTGATTTCTGTTTCCTTTATTGGCTGTTTAAATACTTCTTTTCTAAATTCACCAAGGCACAGAGCATGCTATAGAACTAACTAAGGTAGGCTATGTTTAACTATAAAGGACCAGTCGCCATTATTATTGGATTTTCAGCATAATGTCTATAATGATTTCAAGCCTAGAACATGAGCTGTTAGAATTCCCTATTTTTTAACCCAAACTTGACATGTTCTTGTTGGCACACTAAGTTGCTTAGGTTATGATAGGTTTTACAGTTTGCAAGACTGAATACTGGAGCCTATCCTTCCACTAGAACAAGTGTATTACACAGCTAATAACAATTTAATAAGTATAATATGCAGAGTTGCATATGTAGCTTCAACCAAGTTCTATGAGTTGTCTAGCGCTATGCCTAATCCAAAATGAGTAACTAGAGTTGGAACTCCAATTATTTGCTTATAAAAAATATTGAACTCAGCAGGTATTTGACATAAAATTGAGAGTCACATCAGATATGAACATGAAATCAGTGATTTATTCTTGCATATTGTCTTCAGAGAGGTAATGTGTGGAATCTCCTTTTCCTGTATTATTTGTTTTGTGGTATAACCACATGTGTGGTTGTTCAATAAGATTTTATGGTTAAATAATGGACAGAAGAGACAAAAAAGATGAACAAGACAGTATGAAGTTCTTCTGGTCTGGACATGGACAACCAACAATTACAGGGATAAAAAAGACAAAACAAAAAATTATCTTAATTTTAACCATAATAATCAGTAAATCTTGCTCCGCACCAAAAACCTACTTATACACAATCATATGAAACTACCATGAACTATGAATTAGACAACAGCAGTTGGACAAATTGCTAGGATCAAACAGCACTGATGCAAAGGTCTTGGGTTCACTCATAACCGTCATTCCAAACTCTTAGTATTGTGACATGCCTTAACCTTGGAATGAAAACTTCCTTTCCACCAAGAACTTTCTTATACTGGAAAAAAAAAAATCTTCTTTGAATTGTAATGATTTGATGGATTGTTTTGTAAATGATGTTATAGCCTGGCTCGACCTACACATTCCTAACATGTGAACTACAAAATAGATTCAATATGCACATATGGCATGAAAAAAAGAAGACAAAAGTGGATACTTTCATATTATGCCATTGAATAAAATTTACCACGTTCCTCATCTCTAATTTTCCATTTGACACAAAACCAAGCGTCTAGTTGAACATAAGACAAAACTATTATTACCTCTAAGTTGCTTTCAGATAATGCTACAACTCCGGTTGCTTTCCACCGTTCCATCCTGTTCTTAACAGGAATTTTCTTCACGTCATTGCTAGAGCCTGAGTGACTATCTTTCCTCGATTTGGGAACAACATGAGCTTTCTTCAAGCTGGGTCCATCCTGTAAAAGAATTAAAATCTTTAAGCTACATTTTTCTGTTTGCCATAGAAACAAGCAAACTCTACACAGGCACATCTTTAAAAATAATTTTTATTTTCAATGAGAAGCATGATAAACCTCATCAAACTTGTCTGATTGTATAATATCCATTCTAAGTAGCTCCATTCATCTCCAATTCGAAAGGATCCATCTAGTTTGTCTATACCAATTTTGGCATGGCATTCGTGTAAAACATTTTCCATTGGGTTACCCAATAACCATAAAACCACAATTTAACTTAATGATGAAATCATAGTATCATACAGCAGAGTTAACGACCCGTCATGCTTCAATAAAGTAGATTTTTTAACTTAAGATTTTGATTTTAATTTTCATGCACCATGTTAAGATTTTTACACAGTTTGCCAATTTATAAAGCCAACAATCTTACCATACACCGTGATATATTCTCTAACAAATTCTTCACTGTTGGTTAAAATTTATTGAAAACTAAAAAGGATATAACTGGGGTTCATTGAACAGGAAGTAAAAGCTATACAGTTTCACGAGTTGCAATGAGTTTCCCAAGAGTCTCTCCAAAAGTGTTTTTTAGAGACTATGTTGCTAGCATTACTCATGTAAAATGTATGCATTCTAAATTCACTAATAGAAAATAAAAACTAATTTTATTGAACACTATCTCCATAGCTAACAAAACCCAGAACAGAGAAAGAGATTGATGAAGCGATATACAATACCCCTTGATATAAACCTTGAGAAGCCACAAGCATGAGTTTGGATCCATTAGTCAAGTTGGATGCAGTCAAAGTCACGGGGTCTTCCAAAACCTTACCTGTAAGATCATTCTTTAATTTGATTCACACACGAATTCAAAAGGGGTGGGGGTTCTTTCATAAGGGTGTTGAATGAAAAAGAGAAAGGGGCAAAAGGTGAAACCTTTGAATATGAGTTTCTGTCCCCGAGGGAGGACATTGGTGGAAGGTAGAAGAAGGGACTTGAGGTCTTTGATGGTAGAGTTGGGTGAAATTGAGACGGGTATGTTGACGCCATTGAACTTGACGTTTACGGTTATGGTGGTGGCAATCGAATCGGGTTCCATTTTACCGATTCCTGCTGAGTGTTTTCAAGACGAAGAGCATGTACTACCAAGGAAGTAAAAGAGCATCATAATTTCACAAATTATATGTTTTTGTTGGATTTTGAAGGAGTGATTCAAATGACATTAGATTCTGCACCGAGTAACTGTTTTTGAAGCGGTTCAGAGGTAAAAATGATTGAAGAAATGTTAGGATTTTATATAGGTCGTAAGTCTTACTTTTTTAGAAAATAATAGAATTGTTTCTTTAAAATATGACTTTTAAAATAAATAAATACTATTTTAAAATACTGTTTCAATTTTACAAAAATAAGTTGAAATTATGCTTTTAATATTTTTAAAAATAAATAAATAAACTAAGTTGGTGGACAGATGTGAATATATGCTAGTAAAAAATGGTAGAGGTACTTTTATTTTCATTAATCGGTATTTTTCATGAGCATGTTTGAGATTTATGTGCTAAACAAAACTTCTAGGAGATTTAGTTGAAATAAGTATAATTTTATGGAAGGAAATTACTTTGTTGTACTTGAAATTGAGTTTAGAAATAAGGATTTAATATTTAAGTAGATGTTGATGTTTGGTTGAAAAAAATGTAAGTAATTATGATTACGATATTGGCTGGGTTATTTCATGGAATTGGTAAAGATTTTTATTACCTTTTATTTGTAAATGAGGTTCGTTCGGATCAAGTTAGGTGATTATGGTTTAAAAGAGCACAATAATTAAGGTAAAGAAAGTTAGATTCTTGTTCAAATTTGAATTTTATGCATCATATAAGTTAGTAGAGATATTGATTTTGAGAAATGGAGTTTCACATAAAATCATAATAAATTTTGGAAATTTAAATAATTTTTGCATTTTGGTTTATTGTTAGAATGTTTAAAGTTTATTAAAGCTTTAAATAGTCTTTTAGTTTTTATCAATTTTGTTTAATATGAGACTTTTTTTTTTCAATTTTGGTAATTTATATTCAGTTTGGTTTATTTTTATAACATTGTCTAACTTGTTAACTACGGACTATTACATGTCTTACATGACCTATCCAACATAAAGTACACTTTGTCACATCATCATCTTCAACCTCTCAACACATCAAAAACCCCAGTCACCACCATTAGTCACCAGGCATTCAACAACTCACACAACCTTAATCTTTTTTCATTAGAACCACCATAACGTCTTCATGTTTTCAGCACCATGTTCGTCACCTGAAATGTGCCTCCATCAACACCGCGAGCAAGCCTTATATTGTGAAACCCTAAATCCTTTCGAACCATTGATCTCCACGCACAGATCTCACGAGGTGGATTCATGATCTCATATATCCGTTGCTCTCATGGTGGCTTATTCGCAACAAATCTTTGCATGGAGGAGGCGTGATTGGGGTTTCATGGAGGAGATCTACGATGGTGGCGCGATGGACACAAGTTTGCTTACATTGCAAGTGCTTTTTGGTCTGGTTGGCTAGTGACTCGCGATAGGTGTCTCGCTTGTGATGGTTGGCGACGAATTGTAGTGTGGAAGTCTAGTGTGAATACCGTTTGCGCATTGGAGGAGTTTCGTGGTGTTGTGGTTGATGGATTCTGCTGGGTTCAGATATGCGATGAAGGGTGAGATGTTGGGTGGTAGCGTCAAAGTCGATTTGTGTGTGTACGAATATTTCATTATTGTACGTGAGGTGGTTTAGTGAGGATGATCGTGGTGGTGTGCAAGAATGGTTTGTGAGGAGGTTTTTAATGAACGCTTGGCAAGTGTACCAATTGTTATTATAGTAACAACATCGTCTTCTGGGAATGAATAAGTTGAGTACTAGATTACTAATTCACATAATTTTGAGTAACAGAAAATCAAGTGAAATGATGAACATAAACAAGTGACAGGAATTCAATTAATATAAACAATGTTAGAGAATTGATTTCACACGCTTTCACATAAACTCCTACCCTTTCCAATTGATGTGCGAATTGTAATTATCCACTTGAGTTTATTAAAAGCTTGTTTACCCTTAATTCCTTAGATAAGCAAACTTATCCATTGAATTCTAACCCCTAATCCCTTAGGTCAGTTACAAAATTCAATAAAATCATGAAGAACAATTATTATCTTAATTGCAAATTAATTGGTTATGTACAATTTTCCAATTGTGACAACGTCTAATCTATTCTATTTATAATTGCAAACAATCCCCAATTTTTCAATTGTGAAACTGCTCATAGAATAGAAATTAGAACATAAATAGAACACTGAAATGATTAAAATTAACTAAACATCAATTGGAAAGGTTTAGAAATTATAATCCAAAGTATTACATCAGTCCTCTAAAAAACGAAAAATTAGTTCTGCATAATGTAAAATTCACAAGATATTAAAGGAAGAAGAAGAAGAGTAGAATCCATTTTGTGCTCCTTTAATCTCCGTTGCCTCCTCCAATTGTCCAATTCTCCCTTTTTCCTCTCATTCCCTATTCTTTAGGGGAGTGATTACTCTTCAAAGTAATTGTTCTCAATTTCTATATTTACTTTAATCTTTTTAAATCCACGTAGTATGAGATGTTAGTAAATCCACAAGTTGTGGAAAAAGTCACAACTCAATTGTGGAACTTATTGGTTTGCATTTTGTTTCTTGCGACACAAACCCACAGGTTGTGGAAACTTTCACAATTCAGTTGTGGAACTCTCTGGTTTCAAATCTATATTTTGGAGCAAAATCCACATGTTGTGGAAACGTTCACAGCTAAGTTGTGGAACTCTCTGGTTTCAACTCTGCATCTTAGACATCAATTCTTCCCAAGTCGTGATTTTAATACTTAGAAACACCAATCTACCAGAAAAAACACAAAACCCAAATGTGTTATCTAAAACAAAGATAATGTATAATGAAATCATTTAATCAATGCAATTATGTAAGCAAATGACCTAAACTAAAACATGAATGCAATTACATTTTATTTACACATCAGTTTTCACAATAAGGCGATTTAGACTTGTGGAGGAGATTGACGTTGCGCATTCTATAGAGGTGCATGTGTGGTTCGCATTTTGGACAAAGATGGCGCATTGTCGACATTGTGCAGTGGAGGTGTGTGGTGGTTGACGGTGGTGGCTAGGGTTTTTGATATGTTGGGAGGTTTAAAAAAATGATATGGCAACATGTACATTGTGCTGGATGGACCACACAAGAAAAAAAATTGAACAACTCATTCAAACACTACCAACATGTACAATCTGTCGTTAGTAATTTAGACGTCATGAAAAGGATCAAATTGAACATCCGAAAAAAATTAGTTTCACATTGAACAAAGACGACGAAAATAGGGACCGACAGAATATTTAACTATTTATTAAAATTGTAAAAGTGATATCTAATCGTTATGATGTTTATTAGTTTATATTATTCGATTATCTAATCAGACCAATCCAATCCACTTAGATTATGTAAAGTTTTATTTATGATTAGGTTGAACATTACAAAATTCAAATTAACTCACTCTTATATGGGTTATGTGATGAGTTTAGTATATGTGATTTAAGACCCATTTGTATATTTTTATTGTAAACAAATTGTGTTATATTTTTATTTTCATGTCTTAAATTAGTTTACACAATTATAAATCGACTAGTGTGTTCACATGAAGTCTAATAATTTTTTGTAATGTTATTTTTTTATTTAGGCTAACACTTGAAAATTATAGTTTTCTAACAAAGGAAAAAGAGAAAGCTTTTTACAATTTTAACTCAATTGATCCAACTTAATCTAACTCACTTGTTAGTGAGTTGGACTAGAAGTGGGTCGAGTTGGAGTGTGTAATTTACTTAGTAAATCTAAAAATGGTTTAATGAATTTGAGGTGATATTTAAAATGAGGATTTACTTATAAAAATTATGCTTACTAGATTAAAAAGTTGTTCATTGAAATAATTTTTGTGCTAAATAAATGATAGAAAAAAAAAAACCACTAAGTTGTTTAACATTATGGTCGATGAATTGAGCTTCAAAATTTGAAAGATAATATGATTAGTTCTTGATTAATCGAATTCAATCTTCTAAACTATATATCACAATGAATGAATAAAACATTTAAAAGAAATATTATTGAAGAATTAAATATAAATTTGAAAGTTCTATACCAATTAGAAATGAGCAAAATAAATAATATTAAAAATAAAAATGCACAATTTCTTTTATTTTTTTATGAATTAATGATATTATGTTTCAAAATTAACATCTTTTTAAAAGTCACAAACAAAATGAATTTGAATTGAAAAGACGAATAAGAACATAAAGAATTTAAACAAGGAAAGAAAAAACTCTACAACATGAATTTAAATTGAAGAGAAGAATCAAATAACAAAGAGTTTAAACAAGAAAAAAAGAAAGAAGAAAGAGAATTTCTTTTTCTTTTCTTTTTATTTCTTAATGTTATTATTTTTGTACACTATAATATTATACTTTTATTTCGATTTTTTAGCACCGGGGCTGGAAATAGCCCATAATCCAACATCCATATCCAAACACAAAAGAGCTGCCATAGAAAAAAAAAAACAAAAAACAAGAGATAAAAAGGAGCAAGGGTATTGCTCCCTCCACCACTCCAAGTGCTTCTATATCTTCTCACTATTTTCTTTTATTTCAAAAATATTCTACACTTCTCCACTATTTTCTTTTATCTAAAAATACCCTACATCCCCCACTATCCTCAACAATCTTTCTCTTTCTCTCTCGAGCATTCATATGACTTAGATTTAAACTTGTGATATATTGCAAAATATAAAATTAAGAGGAAACTTCAATATTAGTGCTTCTACCACTTCCATTTTATAAACTTAAAAGTTAGATGCAAATACAAAATAATAAACATAATAATATTAATAGTAAATAATATATTATTATTATTATATACTAAATAAAAGAACTAAATAAATTTCAAATCTTTAACAAATAATTTTTCTTTTATATTTTAAGTATTTAATAATATTTTTATATTATTTATCTAATAAATTAAATATTTTATTCAAGTTATTTGAGTCAAACATGTCGATAAGTTAAAATATAATATAATGTTAAAAATTATAGATATTAAATGCAAAAAAAAATACACATATATGTAAATATTTTTCTAAAAATTTAGAACAAAATTTTACTATTTATTAAGTAATTTGAAGAAAAAAATATATTGAATAGTGAAAATAAGATTGAATCAAACTTATTTAAGGGAAAGTGTAAATAAAATTTTGCAATATATCAGAAGTTTAAATCTGAACCATTTGAATGTTCCATTAATGTGGAGAGAGAAAGAGAAATATTATTGAGGATAGTGGGAATGTGTAAGATATTTTTGGAATAAAAGAAAATAGTGGAGAGATGTAGAATATTTTTGGAATAAAAGAAAATGGTGGGAAGGTGCAAGAGCACGGGTGTGTTCACTTGTGCTGATTACACTGTTTAAACATATTGGCGAGCGACGATTTTCAATTTTTGCGTGTTCACTTTAAGTGAATTGCACGGATGGAATTGAAGTTAAACGCGGGATTTGTCTACTGTTCACTCACTCGCAGTTGTGAAGAGATTTGGGGGATGAAATGTACTTTCTCTAAAATGCCCATATAACTAAAACTAATTCCCAGTTGCGAAGGTGGAGAATGTGCTGGAGAAGACAAAGAAATGAAACCGTATCCGGTTACAACAAGCCGTATTCGGTTACAACCTTCTACAAAAGAAGAAGGGAAAGCTTATTCAGTTTCCATCTTCCGTATTCGGTTTCCATCTTCCGTATTCGGTTCCACCATTGCAGGGTTCCACCATTGCTAGGATGTTGGTGAAGAGATTCTCAGGTGTGTATTCGGTTACGAAGGGTTCAGCTGTGCACGAAGGGTTCATGTGTGTATTTGGTTACAAGTTGTATTCGGTTTGGAAGATTTTGGTTGCTACTTGCTGGCTTCGTGGCTATGGCGCGTTGATGTTTGAGGAAGGTGGAGGTTGCAATGATGGTGGTGTAGGCATGTGACAAAGGTGGTGGTTGCAGCGTCTGGTTGGAACGTTGGTGGTGGAAGCGCGACATGATCCGTGATGTTGGAGGAAGCAGCTCTGAACCAAAACCATCTTTGAAAAAAAAATAACAAAAGAAATTGAAAACTGACCTGAGGAAGGTCGGTTATCTTAGGCGTGGAAAGTGGAGTAACAAGGCGAGACAGATGGTGTTCTGCAACTGATTCGACATGGTTGCAAATCAAAAACACGACACCGAGAACAATTCTAACGTTGAACATTGGAATTGAACTTTTTCCTGTGTGACGATTCAACTTTTGGGGGAGTGTTTGGTTGTCTAGTGGTTGTTTTAATCTGAACCCGTCTAGCAGTGTAAAGTAATGCAAAAATTCGGATGAAACTTCATCTACAACGGAAAAAACTAGGGACACAAATGAATCACTGTTTTGTTTTTTGCCACTTAAAATAATTAAAATGAAAAAATTGGCTCTGAGGATGCACCACGGAATAAATACAATGGAATAGTTTATTACTTTTGATATAATAGATAAATATAAAATATAATTTGGTTAATTTTAATAATTTTTTTTTTAATTTTTTTACTTTATAAACATTTTTACAATTAAATATATCATTAACAATTATCATTTTATATTACTTTAATAATTAGGGGCATTTTGGTAATCTTCAATTTCTACTAATTAAACAAATTTTTTAAAGCTGTCACATCAATCAAACACACTTGGGGGTGATTGGGGGAGATGATTTGGAAGAGAGTGATTGAGTGAATTTGAGGGGATTTGAGAGTGTTTTTTGTGTTTATTTGAGTGGATTTGGAGGTAATTGAGAGTGAATTTAGAGGTAAAGTTTGTGAAAATTAGTGTAGGATTTGATTGATATGACAGTTAAAAAAGATTTGTTTAATTGTTAGACAATGAAAATTACCAAAACACTCCTAGGTATTAAAGTAATATAAAATGATATTTGTTAATGTTATATTTAATTGTAAAAATGTTTATTAAGAGTAAAAAATTTAGAATAATTATTAAAAATAATTTTAAAAATTTAATTAAATTATAATTTAGTGAAATTATTTTTTAAATGTAGTATTTATTTGTAATATAATTTAGTTCCAAGTAATATGAATTTATTTTTATGAAAATGAGATTTATTAATTTTAAATACAACCGATAATTATACGAAGTTATAATATTACATGATATAAAATAAAAAGTAATATAAAATAAAAGTAATATAAAATAATAATGGTTAATATTACATGTAAAATTATAAAAGTTATTATAAAATAAAAATATAAAAATTAATTTTTAAAATTCCATTATTATTATTATTATTATTAATAAGCACGTGAGAATAGATAACATAAAATAAAATGAGAACGGGAGGAATAATTGGTCATTTTATTATTAATTAGCGCAATTTTTTATTACTATGCGAGCATTCAAAATATTTGTAATCCTTCAAATCCCTTTCATTACTCACTTACAAATCATTGAAAATGAACATGATAATCTTACAAATCATTCTTCGTAAATCACCGTAAATAATAAAATTACTTACAAGTAAACACAATCTTGAAAAGAACAACGCTAAAGAGTAAATTTGGAACTTAAAAAAGGAAAACTAGGTCTCATCTTGAATTGAAGGATAGGAGAAAAAGAATTATACTCGAAACTCTATGTTCTTAACAAATTATCTCTGATATTCCTCGATTTTAATCTTATAAAATTTTTATACTCTAGAAAAACAGTGTAATTCGAGTTTGCTTTTAATCACACATTTTATCACTCAGTTATATAATTTCACAAAATTTTATCATATATTTTATCGCTTCGTTGAATATTTTGACCTGGTAACATGTCATGAAAAATACATAAAGAAAACAATATTATTACGTAAAGATGAGTAAGGAATTAGTGATTTAATTTTTTGACACAAAATGTTGATGAGTAAAAGGTAAAAAGTTGAATGAAAAAAATTGTAAATGATGATAATTAATTAATGAAAGTTGAATTAAACATTATTGTGCAGCCAGGCTGTGATTCCAACAGGAAACGAGGTTGTGCACTGAATAGTGGTAGACAGATTTTCTCATGGTTCAGTCTCAATACTAATTTAATGTGGTTGAGTGTGAAATCATTTTTAAATGTGAAAAACATATATAAGAGTTTTTACGAAGGATAATAATATTTTAATAATTTTTTTTTACAATATTTTAGTATAATTTACTTATCATTATGCGATTGATTTAAAATTAATAATAATAATTATAAAAATTATCATGAAAAAATATTATCAAAATTATCATATATGAACAGTGATAGAAGAAAGTGAAGGGTATGTGATGGAAAGAAATGCTGCACCCAAATCAAGAAAGAAAGAAGAGAACATTGGTTGACATGAGTGAAAAAAAAAGAAAAAAGGGTAATGAATATGAGTCACAACATGGCATGTGGTTTAGAGTTAGTTATATCTCTCTTGGATCCTTCCTTTCACTTTTTTCTTACACTGCCAGCATGTGGAACTTTTCAGAATCCTCCACCCACTTCCTCTTTCTCGAGTAAAACCCTTTATCTTTTCCCACCCATTCATTATGTACTATCAAGCATGCTCCTTTCTTCATCTTCTTATAATTGCATATGGTCCAATTCCTTTACCCTTTTACATATACTCTTTTCATTTTTTTTACTATTATATTAAAAAAATAAACTTTAAATATAATTCAGTATTATAAAATTTTATAGTTATTTATATATTTTAAATTAATTTTATTGTTAATTGATATAAAACTTTGGATCATGTTAACAATTTTTTTTAACAATTTTTTATAATAGATTATGTATTACTATTTTATTGGTCTGTATATTTGAAACGAATCAATCATAAACTACCGTGTAAATGGTTTTAAAAAAATTGTAAAAAGAAATTATTAAAAAAACTTTTCTCTAAAACTTTTAATACCCTCTTTTCGTATTGAGTATATATATCTCATAACTAAACATTAATACATAATAGATGATTCAATAACAATTCGATAAAGAATAAAACAATATGTTCAACAAATAACAAATTTCGTTAAAATATACTCTAATTATAACTATCACACCATATATTAAGAAGTAGACTTTAAACCTAAATGAACCTCACAAAACTGAGTGACTTATAAGATAAGATTTGCAATTACTTATATATTTTAAATTGATCTTATTTTTAATAGTAAGACTTTCAACCAATAAAATCTTATTATGTTCTATTCAATAAAATTACATTATTTAAAATTTTAGATAAAAGATAATTCAATATATATTTTTCTTATAATCTTTTGATATATCATTTAAAATTAAAATTGTGACAAAAATTTCAAGTTTTAAAATAAACAATGTCTCAAATATAATAATTAATCAATCAATATTTTCAATAGACTTTATATCTAAATATTTGTAACGTAATTTTGTTTGGTAAGATTATCAATTTAACATATATTTTTTGAAAGACAAAACTGTTAAAAAAACTTAAACCTTCAAAACAGATAATATTTAAAATGTATTGATATACTTAAATTAAGTAATTAATAATGTAATTTTGCCATGGTAAGATTAACAAGAGTTTTGAAAATGGTTGCTAAAGAGTGAGTTAATTTTGCAGTATTTATGTTCTCTGATTGAAAGTTAAGACAATAAAAAGAGATCTGATGAGAAAAGGGAACATCAAAGCTGTCGTAATTGGTGTTGGTTGCACTGCCAGTGTCTGCTGGTAGAGAGGATGCTGCAACCAAGTCTTCATCTCTGCAATTAATGAATCCACAATTCAAAACAAAACAAAACATCACCCTCCAAACCAAAGTCATTCTTCTTTTGCTTATCTTTTACCCTTTTAAATACTCAATTTCATCATTATCATAATTTTTTATATACTTTTAATTTAATAAAGTATACATAATAGGTTTCTGGGCACAGATAATCAGAGCATATTTTTACCATTTTTTTACATCAAATTCATGCTTTCAAACATTTTTATAGGAGTAAAATTAACGTCACATATAAATATTTATATCTTTCACTCATACGAAAACACTTATTATTACTTTTCTACATGTAAATCAATACTGGCAATAACATTATACCATGTTGATTGATTGCTCAATTTCACTATTATGGATAAAAAGCTTATCAAAAGTGAAGGTCGTAATAATATATAAATGGAAGCTCCTCAGAGGGAGTAACTCTACATGTACTCTCATACTTATTGATGTGACAACGACTTAACTGCTTCTGCAACAGGTGTTCTCTTCTCACTAGTAACTCTAATTAGGATATGCTTTAATTATTTTTATATTTTTTTAAACTCACAAATGGAGATTAAATATCCACCATAATTAAATCATATTAATAGAAATATTAAATAAGAGCATCTTAATATCTAACAATGGATCTCCTTTTCCCTCTTAACCCTCTCCTAAAAGCAAAATAAACCAACCTCTCAACTACCTTAACCACCACCACAATCTCCCTCTCCACTCTTCCCCCATTTTCACACCATATCCTCTTTCACTCACTCACTCTCTCTCTCTCACCCTCTTCTTTCTCTCACCTAAGGAACAAAATGCAAAGTCTCCCACCTCTCCATCTCCTTCCTCATTCACCAAAATCCAAACTTTTGAGCAACTAAATCCTACCCTTTTTCCCAAACAAACAAACAAAACAAAATCCAACACCCCCACTTCTTCCTTCCTCCCAAAACCCCACCTTTCCCCTTCAAACTCCACAAAAAACACAACCCTAATTAAAAAAAACCAACCTTTCTTCTATTCTACTTTCCACTTTCAATGTGGCAACCTTGGAACAAACCACGTTCCTCTTCCTTCTCATGTTCTTCCTTCAAAGACATTCAAACCCTAATATTAGATGAACCCTCCACCACCAAACCCAAACCCTCAATTTTCCACCGGGTCACACTCGCCAACAAGCTCCTCCGAGCCTGGTCAAATCACCCCAAACTTACCGCACGCGCCTACGACGAAGCCCCACGCGCCGCCCAGCCGCAGCCCCTGCCGTCCATCCCCCGCTCGGAGCAGCGCGTAGTGGTGTACTTCACGAGCCTGCGCGTGGTCCGCGGCACGTTCGAGGACTGCAAAACGGTGCGTTCCATCCTGCGCGGATTCCGCGTCGCGCTGGACGAGCGCGACGTTTCGATGGACTCGGGTTTTCTCGCGGAGCTCCGTCGGGTCACAGGTCGCAAAACGGGTCTGACTCTTCCTCGTGTGTTCGTCAACGGAAGGTACGTGGGTGGTGCCGAGGAAGTACGGTGGCTGCACGAGAATGGCGAGCTCAGGAAGCTCCTCGAAGGTCTGCCCGCAACAGATTCTCATCTGCGCGCTTGCCACGTGTGCGACGATCACAGGTTCCTGCTGTGCGGGGAATGTTCCGGTGCGCGCAAGGTATACGCGGAGAAAGGTGGGTTCAAGACGTGTACGGCGTGCAACGAGAGTGGCCTAATCAGGTGCATCTCTTGTTCTTGCTGACCATGTGCACCTGCACCTCTTTCTCTTTCTCTCTCTCATGATTCGTGATGATCTTTTTCTCGTCTCAGTGTGTATGAGAGAGTCACACCTAATTAATAATTAAAATTAAAAAAATAGCAAAATAGAGAATGGAGGTGTAAGTTATGTCAACAAAAAATAATAAAACAATTTTTCTTAACATTTATGTGTAGATTTGTGGATTATCTTTTTCAGTTTTATAGTCTTATGGGCTTGTAAGAAATGTGTAGGCCCAATAGGTGTAGATGAATGGGATTTGAGTTTCTGCCTCTGAAATTGGAGTTTTCTTGCTAACTTAAACTATGCTGTTTACTTTACGTAATCACATTCTGTTTTTCCTTCGTTTATATGTTATCTTTGAATAGAAATCAAAGAATGGACTAAAACTAAGTTAATGTATGTAACAACTAATAAATGATTTCGTTTTTATCCTCAAATGTATACAATTAATAGAAAAATTAGAGATTAATTATAAGTTCTAACCTAAGTTTGGGTTTTATAGGGTGCAAAGGAACTAAATAGATGAAATAAATGGAATAAGTGATTATCTTTTGTTGCTCATAACCTGTTATGCATATTTTTATTTTTACTTATTTGTATGGTTTTAGAAACTATGACAGACCTAAATATTTTACCATCATTTAACGTTGTACTTACTTTTTCCTCTTTTCTCTTTTTGAAAAAATATAAAATTTTACATTTTTATAACTATTTTACTTAGAGTTACAGCTGTAAAACCGGATAACCCGATCCGTCCCATCACGGATTGTTCATGAACCAATCCAATCCGACATATTTATTAGCGAGTCAGAAAAATTCGAACTTGGTCCGACTTACTATAGATTGGTGGGTAAAAGAGGTTGGCTTACTGGTTCATTTAATTATAATTTTATTTTAAAATAAAAAAAATTACAAATTTTCTATAATTCAAATCTAAATAAATTTCATTACCAAGTTTCACTTCTAACATAAGTGTTTAATTAATTTTAAAAATAAGAAACTTTAATTTTTTCAAGCAAAAAATAAATAAATATCTTTTTATAAAATTAAAATTAAATTTTAATAAAATAAAATTATGTAGGTGGATTGGTGAGCCAATCCGGTCCACTACGGGTTTCACCAACATGAGCCGTGTTGAAATTTGATCCGTATAAAAAAATATAATTTTTTTAAACCCAACCTGGCTCGAACTCGTGGTGGGTCGGGTTGGCCTGCGGGTTGTGATCAATTTTGACAATTCGCAGTTCAACCTGGTTCATCTCGGGTTCGGGTTGAGTTTGAAAAAATGTATTTTTTTATGCGGATTAGATTTCAACCCGGCTTATTTGGGTTGAACCTGTGGTGGGTCAGGTTGGTCCACCTACCTAATTTAATTTTAATTTTATAAAAATATATTTATTATTATTTTTTGGTTGAAAAAATTATTTAAGTTTCTTATTTTCAAAACTAATTAAATACCCGAGGTTGGGAGTGGATTTTTTTTAGATTTGAATTATAGAAATATTGTAATTTTTTTTTTGTTCACTAATAAATGAGTCAGATTGGATTGACTCATTATGTGATCAACTTGTGATAAATCGGATCGTGTCGGGTGATCCATTTTGACAACACTTATTTTATTCTTATATCATGTATCAAATTAATGCAAAAATGTGTTATGATAGCATTTCTCGTACCACTATACTCCAAACTTCATATCGGTCCTTAGTCAACACTGCTTGGCTATTGTACGCAAACGATGTCGTTTAGTTTCATCATATTGCATTGTTACAAATTTTATTTTATTGTTTAAGTCATACAAGCTTTACAAATACTGTTTTAACGAAAAAAAATCTTAACCAACTCAGTTTTATATATTTTTAATTTAGACGGAGTAATAATACATAATAATAGTTATTATTTTAATATTTAAATTTATTTTTTTATTTTTAGAATTAAGTAGTTAAAAGAAGAATTTGCCATATTGTTTTAATTAATTTTGATATGTTCTGACTTAACTTTTCAAGGAAGAATTGCTTCAACTAATCCAAAACAATTTCTACGCATCTAATGCTTGAAGTTACTTGATTTTGTCAAATTTATTTTTTTTTTATTTTTTAATTTTTTTGTTTACTATTTTTGAATTAGTTCAATGTTTTCGGAGATCTATATTTTTGTGGATTTCTATTAATTGAGTTATCGTATTTTGAAAGTGTTCAATTGAGTCCCTGTTTTGGTAAAATTGAGTCAATAAAGCCCTTATCGTTAATTGTTGTGGACGGTGTAAACATTCTTGCAAGTTGACATGTTGATTGTACAATTTTTAATGATGTGACCTAATCTGGTTTGTTGACTAGACGACATAAAAAAAAGGGCACGTTGGCTCCTTTTTCTTTTTCTTTTTCTTTTTATGTGTCTTCTTCCTTTACACTTCTTTCCTCTTCCTCAATCACATCAGGCCAACACCCATCTTCCTCGCGCTGCTGTAGTTTGCACCATCACGAAGCCTCACGACGCAATTAGTGTCGTCATCACAAATTGCGTTTCTTTCACGAACAATCCTAAATCACCGCTGAACCTTCACCAAAAGCCTCTATGCCAAAGCGCCACTATCTTCGTTCTCATCCAAACTCCATGGACGCCGCACCTCCGTCATCAATCTCGCACAACCATGGAAGCTTGCTCCTTCGCACAACCTGCAAACAGAAAACCCAGAATCGCATCATCCAGAAAAACCCCTAAATCGGGCTACAATAGAAACCCTCAAACAACAGAGCACCATCGTGAATCTCCATCCACCTCCACGCCCAAACTCCATGGAAAGCGTGAAGCATCTTCACGAGCCCAACGCCAACCTCGTTGTCGCAACATCTAAATGGCCTCAACCACCATCCGAATGGCCCCAACCACAACTTTGAGCTTCAAATTGGGCAAAACCAAAGGCAAAGAAGAAGAAGTTTTACTAGAGGGCGTTAGTGTGACACAACATGCTTCCACGTTGAAACGGTGTTTGCGGAGCTCTTGGGACGTGGTCTCGATGCTGAAGGTGAAAGCTTGGTACGTCGGCGAGGACCCCACTGCACCCACCGATATCGGTGATCTCTGTGAGGCAGACCCTTACCACCTGAGGAAAATGTTGACCTTGAAACCAAGCTCTGAACAGAATCACCTCTGCTTCACGATTCGTACAAATCCAACGTCTTGAACATTTTCTCTGACGATTTCTTGCACTTCGCCAACATTTCAGGGAATCTGAACAGGGAAATGATGCCATCTTTGGTGATTTCAGGGAAACAAGATTCTGAGATCCCCTTTTCGGGATTCGAGGAGAAGACGTGGTCAGCGAGGATTCTCTCGCTGTGGAAGAGAGTTCCAACGACGACTTTAACAACACTTTTTCGACGATTGATTTTCTCATTGGCGATGTAAACGTTGACGCACTCTTTCCCGTAGCCCGAGGAAATCATGCAATCCGCAATGGCTTTCAAATCCTCCATGGCGAGCATTGACACACGCTCAGTCTCGGAGATGCGGAAGTCATCCTTGGAGGCTGTGATTTCGTCGTCATAATCGGAAACGTACTCAGAGATGTTGTTGCGGAGATCAATGAAGGAGCGCGCGGGGGCAGTTTCAAGATCCAGGTAGTCTCTGTTGGAGGAAAGAATCTGGTAGAACTCTCTCTAAAGCATCTTCATGGCGAGTTGCTCCATCGGCTCCTTAACCTTCGACCTATTGAAATCCTCATGTGGCGACCATGATCTGACTCCTTTTCCTTTATTTTCCTCAACTTTCTCTAAATGATTAATGATACCAAATCTATACTTCCTTAGATGCTTTTAGTGTCCTCCTCAGCTCGCAACATTCTGTGCCTCTTAGGAACAAAGTCACCTAATACAAACCAAAATCAAAGAATTAAACTGACTTAGTAAATGTGTCACCTAATAGCATATTGGGTTAATTTCAACAAAGGAGAATTTGGAGTTTCATAAATCGTTGCTTTTTAAAGAAAAAAAATGGGGGCAACAGTGTGGGGGTAAACCCAAAACCCAAGCTTACCTCGAGAATTTTACCCTAAATGATCAATTTGACGGAAGAGAGAGGACTGACCCATGACATGCGAGCAGAGAGTGAAAGACCAGTGTTGCTTGTAGAAGTGCAATATATTTGAGGCATACAGTGTGACCTAAGAAAGTTGTGGAGAGGGTGTTGGAGAAGGGGTGTGGAGGTAGCAACAAATAAGGTGAGGAGAGTGATGAGGGAATATAGCAAGAGGGGCGAATGGTGGTATGAAAACTAAAGAGAGTGGCCATTGAAAAGAGTGGATGAAGAGTGTCGGCGTTGGCGTGGTGGAGGAGGTTGGTGTTGGTGAAGATGATGAGATAAAAGATGACGGCGAGAGAGAAGAATTTCTTTGCGATGGGGATGTTGAACATAATGCATAATCCATCACCACCCCGTTAGCCAGGTTAGCCTAATTTTAATGGCATTGATTTTGAAAGACTAGAAATTACAATTTTCTTAAAAATAAAAATCAAAGTATACCAAAGTTTGAAAGAGGAATTAAATCTAAATTCGCATGATAATTGACCAACTAAAACATATTTAACCATAAACTAAACTTTAATATGCAAAATCATATACGAAGTATAAAACATTTCGGTGAAAACATACTTTTGTGTCCTTAACTTTTTTATAACAAAAAATAATTAAATTAAATTATAAAAATATAAATAATTTTTATAATTTAAATGGTTTTATTTATTTAGTAAATGAGTTTTATTTATTTAGTAAACAATTTTTATTTATTTAATTCAAAAATTAATTAAATTAAAAAACAGTTGAATTAAAAAATAATTAAATTTAAATAAAACAATAATTTAAAGGATAAAAATAAAAAAGTGAACACTATAAATATCATAATGGTTTTCTTGGTTTTTACTTTCTGCACGTTTATTTTTAAATGATCATTTTTACTTTTGAAAAAGTGATTTCCGAAATTTTCGAACAAATTCTGAAAAATACTTTTTACAATTTTTGAAATAAGGTTCTCAGAATAAAATTTTTGAAACAGCACTTTTGAAATTGTATTTTTGAAATAAAATTTTCAAGCGTATGAAATATATTTTGGGAAAGGATTTTTAGATTAATTTTATAGAATTTTTTTTTTCTAGAACACATAATATTTTTCTGAATAAATTTTTCGAAACATTTACATATATATTTTGAAAAAAAGATGAAATAAAAAGAGAATTTTCAGAATGAGTTTAATTTCATATTTTCTCTTCTTTCTTTATAGCAGTGACAGTGGAAATGGCGACGGGAAGAGCAGTGGCAGGAGAGTGTTTGAACTTTTTCCAATTACCATGGGGTGTTGTTAATATTTCTGGGGTTACAGAAAGCAATAGACCCAAAATAAAGTGGAGTTGGGTCCATTTATCTATGAAGCGTACTAATCTATTTGCAAATTAAATAAGTTTAATATATAGGTTGATGGACTGACTCTTTTAAATTTAATTTCATAAAAATATAAAAAAAGCAATTTTTTTTATATAATTTTTAACTCAATAATTATATAATTTTATACTGGCTGTAAGCTATTTAGGTCATGTTAAAAAAAAATGAATTTTGTGTAAGTAAAAAACCAATGACATGCTTGTTGGTCTGAGACTTGTGCAAGCTTGCTTAATACATCACTGATCTATGCATAGATTACAGACAGAATATAGAAAAAAATATAAGCAAAGGGACTCTTTCTACATGATTTCTAATTATTCACAACTTTCATATTTTTAATTTAACTTTACTTTTATTTGTAAATATTAGAAACGGAAATCTCCAATTTTTGTGGTTAAAAGGGGGGTTTTCGAGATTTTAAAATGGTGAAGTTTATTTGAAAATATTTATAAACAAACTTTTCTAAAAAATTCCTAGTTCTTCTTTGGATAAAAGAAATCATTTGGTATTTGTTTGAAAAAAGTAAAAACAAAAGCGAATCAAGTTTATTAATTTATAAATTAAACTAATCTATATGTACTAAAAGCTATTCACTTATCTTGTTTAAAAGTGAATAGTTTTTATTTATTGAGAGTTTTAATTTTGAAATTAATTTATATGTATGAAGAATTTGATTCAAATATACCTAAGTTTGGTCATTCTGAATTATAGACTAATGTTTAATTAACTGCCTCTTATTCTCTTGGACCAACATGTAGTCGCGTTTGTTCTTCATTGTCATCATTGATATATAGTTATTTTCATTAATTTATTATCATTGTCGTGATCATTCGATTCATGTTATCGAATATACATTTTAAGACCCTAATTTGATGTAATTGACTAATGGTGATATATACCACAAAATAATATTAAAAAGTATTCAATACCATCTTAGTAATACAAAAATGTAAAGTAAAAAACATTAAACCAATTTCGCGAAATTTTATATCAAAATTCAATCATTCTTATAGAATACATTAATGATCACATTAAGAACATTTAATATCATAATGCTTCTATGTACACTAGGTAGTTATTAATATGTTATAATCAACTATGTACTCTTAATTACCCAATATGCTTCAGTTGACACTTTTGACATTATTGACAGATGTTGCTGTGAAGTTGGAAAAGCTTTATAAGTTATAATAATTGGCAACTTCAATATTTGGAGCTTAAAAATGTTTATCTAACAGTTCTTTCTTGAAAGAAATTTGATATAATCACTTCAATCTTCTATATTAATCAAAACAAAATCTCAACTCATTTAAAGAATTGCATATTCCATAATTTTGCATCCAATTTAATCCTTCAAAACTAAAATTTAGAATTTTGAAATTTAAATTTAGAGTAAATAATAACTTTCCTTACCTAAACTTTTACTTGTAATCTTGGGTAATTTGGCTTGGAAGTAAAAATTGACACACAACAAAATAAAGGTTTATTGATCATTCTTTGATGTTAACTTTGACCATAAAGTTCCTCGAATTAAACCCTAAACTTGGAATGAAATCAAAATAGAAAATTTACCTGTAGTTATTTATAGAAAGAAAGGTGATGTTGTCCTAGTTGCTAACTTAACTCTATTTTTTCCTATAAGAAGATAAAGAGTTTGGTTGTGGAGTTTTAGAATGTTTAGAGAGATGAAAATTAAAAAGGAAAATGTGATAGAGGGGTTGGTTTTAGATTTTTGGTTGCCAAGAACAAGAAAAGTTCTATTCTCCCAATTACACTCCACTTGAAATAAGTTAGTTTTATAATAGGGTGAGCTTGTATAAACTCATTTTGGAAATATTTATGGAAAACTTTTTGCAAGCTCCTATTAGATGTAAGTGAGTACCGTCTTATAGATTTACAAATGTCTTTAACATTTTTTTTATAAAGGCATATGCTAGATGATATTTCAATAAAGGGATTACATAAATGTAACATAGTTCATCCAAACAAAGTTATGTTTAATTCTCTAAAGCTAAACAAAAATTAATTTTATTATTTAGATAAATTGTAAATATTACTTTTACTTATAATTTAGAATTGAATGCATAAAATCACTCGGTTATTTGAGTACTAATTAACTCTTTAGACAAAGAACAAAAATAAGTTATGTTTACAAAGCTTCACATTCCATTAATGTTGCATGTAATTCTCATAAAATGAGTCATCCAATGATTGATGTCAGAAGTTATATCAGATCATTTGAACCTTACTCTTAGAGAATAATTTGTTCATTATAGTTTGTCATATGAAGATAGGTCAAGATAGATAAGTTCTAAGCATATTCTTCTTACTTCTCTATTATGAAATCTTCTGACTCTTTTATCAAACAAGAAAAGTTCTTGATCATATTCTCTTAATCTTCCTCTGACTTTTCTTGAAGAAAAAAAATTGTTTGACGTTTCTTGTTTATATTGTAGTATAGTATGATACTTTCTAAGACTTTATTTTATCTTCTGGAATTTATTTTATGCATTTAAGGTGGTTATCTAATTGTTTCAGTATATAAATGAGTAGGATCGAGGGAAACACCTTCTTACAGTCATCTTCACTTCTTTCTTCTTCTGAATTGCTTGATCTAGATTCTTCAAGTCCAAACCAAGACGTAGGTACCTGCTAAAGGCACTCTGACACTCAAATCAATTTTTACTCAATGAACTTAATTCACAATTAACTATCCAAACTCAGTTTTGTAGCTTACCTTTATATATATATAGGTGTTTTGTGGACCTTAAGTTAACATTGGCTCAATAACACCATATATATTAAAATGGGCTTACCTTTAGGTTTGACCTGTTACCAATAAACAACTTTCATTAACTGTCAATCTGTTATTAATATCTCAACCGTCGTTCTATTGCCAAGTAGTTAACTGCTTGCCTATTCAATCTATTGGCCTAATAACACTAACGTTGGTGTTGGCCCAATTACAGCCAAACACCCACAAGACCACTACACACGCTTAACTTATAATTTAAGGAATAGACCAAACGACCTTGGATAAATCGTTCAGTTACTATGTTGCGTTTGTTGTCGACGATGACCTATTTCGTAGTTTATCGACTGAATGACACAACATATCATACACTAATAAATAATCATCTACTTTCCTTTGTGCTTTAACCATAATTTATGTTTTGAACTAAAGATTTTTACTAGGCTATGATTAAGTTTGGTGCACACTATAATAGTAATAGTCCACCAATAATAAAAGAATAAAGAATAGTAAGAGAATATAAAAGATACTACACTTCATTCTCATTTCGGGAACAAATTCCTGTGTGACAAGTATTGACAATACAATATGCAGAACAATGAAAAGAAAATTGCAAAAGATAAGAGAAAGAAGATCCCGACAGAGAGAAAGAACAGATCTTTCCCAACAAACTTTTTCCTTCCCCTATCTCCTTAGACAACTTCCCCAAATGTTATTCTTTCACTTAATGATAATCTTTTAATTGGGTGTTAGTTATTTTGAACCGATCGCCTCTCCCGACTCTTAATTCTCTTTCCTCCATGTGCTTCTCACTATCCTTCTCAACTAATGAATTTTTTGTCCTATTCTGCCTTATTGGTAATTCGAGTTTACCGATGACTAAAAATTCATCAGAATAATGGTTATCGATAAATTTTATCGATGGATTACGATATTCGTCAGTAATTACCGACAACCTCAATGTCGATAATTACCAACAAATTCTGGTAGTTAGTAAAATCTGTCGGTAAATGTCGTGTTTTAGCCTCTCTTTCCCTTCCTCTTCTTTTTCCTTTTTCTCTACTTTTTCTTCCTATTTTTCTTCCTCCTTTCCTCTCTACTCCTTTCATTGCCACTTCTGACTTCTTCTTCTCCTCCTCCTCCTCCAACTCCATCCACCACCATCGGCGAGCCCTCATCACGCCATGATTGTCTTGCCATTATTCCATCGTTGCTATTATACCTCCTACTCCTTTTTATTCTCTTTTTCTTCTATTTATCTTCTTACCCATATCCTCTTAATATACAAAAAATATCTCATCAGGCTTATTGAATAATTTGGTGCTCATTTTATCAACAAATTTATCGACTGAAATATGCATTGGATGTAAGACTTGCGACAACATAATATCATGTTTGTCTTCATTTCCAACTTGTGAATCATGTTTGTCTTCATTGTCCACTTGCACAATGCATTTGCAAAGATCCAAAGTGAGCATGTTTCTCGTGTATGCATAGTAAAATAAACATAATGTAATAAAATTATTGTTTCTTCCTTTGCCATATTTCTTGTTAGTGTATAGTAAACATATAATAAATTAATATAATATAAGTGGTGGTAGGAAGTAAGGCTACTGAGGGAAGTTGCTTTTATTTTTCAATAACGTGCCATCACATAAACCAAATGTATTTTCTCTTTCTCTTTTGATTTCAAATTTATCGACTGAAATATGCATTGGATGTAAGACTTGCGACAACATAATATCATGTTTGTCTTCATTTCCAACTTGTCAATCATGTTTGTCTTCATTGTCCACTTGCACAATGCATTTGCAATGATCTAAAGTGAGCATGTTTCTCGTGTATGCATAGTAAAATAAACATAATGTAATAAAATTATTGTTTCTTCCTTTGCCATATTTCTTGTGAGTGTATAGTAAACATATAATAATAAATTAATATAATATAAGTGGTGGTAGGAAGTAAGGCTACTGAGGGAAGTTGCTTTTATTTCTCAATAACGTGCCATCACATAAACCAAATGTATTTTCTCTTTCTCTTTTGATTTATTTTTGTTGCTCCTCATGTTAAAAGTCTAGTTACATCAAGTTAGAAATGAGAAAATAAGGAACATTCTGAACCGATCAAAATTCAAAAGTAGTTTAGGAATAACTCAAAAGTTTTAACTTGGGAAAGTTATTTTAAGGTAAGGGGAAGTTAGAAATATCATTTGGTACATGTTTAGGTTTTTTCGGTACATGCTAATATGTTTGATATTTGTATGCTTTCATATATATATTTTTCTCTTAGCCAATATTGTGAGAATTATTGTAGTGTAAATTGATTCTTGTTATATACTTTGATATTATTTATTTATATTGTAAAATATTTCAATTATTTGAAGTTATGAGTTATCTTGATAAAAGTTGTGATAGTAAAATTTGTTTTGAGTAATCCTTATGAGTTAATGGAATTAGATCTTAAATATTGGATTGTGTGTGATCTCGATAAAACCTATTTTATTTTTTACTTTTAACCGTTGGACGGACTGAAATTGTTACACATGGTCCATAACACATATTTCTTCAATCTAATCGATGTGATTGATAATTAGAGGTCTGTGATTAGAAAATAACTTTCACAATTTTGAAAGAAATCTGAAGGTCACTTTGTTTAGGTTTGTTTTGTATTGCATGGTAAAACTCCATTTTCTACTTAGTTAATCGTTGAATCAAGCTTAAATTTTTATACATAGTTCTATACTTTAGCCATTGGTATTATTAGTTAGAGGTCTTTGGTTGGAGATATCTGTCTGGTAGTCTCAATCTTAAAAAAAATGTTACCAGAACTTGAATGATGAACTTTTGTTTTAAGTATCGTGGTATATGTTGAGTGGTTCGGCAAGTGCACCGAATCGCTGCAAGTAATAAACCATGGTAAGATCAGGTATCGTTTTCCCAAGAGACTCGTAATACTAGAGAATTGTTCGATTAACAACTCATTCAGACTCTACGTAACATCCATTTACAAGCATGTGCAAGAAAGATAAATTTACACATAATTACATGGTTGGACTTTGGTGTTTGAAGACACTTAGAAATGGGATAGACTAGAAATAGTATGAAATGACATTGCTAAGGTTAGGTTTCACTTATTTCACTCTTGTGCATACACAATTTCATCTCTTCTCCATCAATTTACTAAAGTCAATCCACAAAAACACTATAGCCCTAATTCCTAAGGTGAAAGAGCCTAGGTTTTCCCTATTAAACTTTAATCCCTTGGAAAATCTAACAAGCTAACCCACATTAATGAGCTAGGATCTTAAGACAACATGTGAATCATCTTCCATCCCTAGAATCAATGATCACAAGGGCTTTTGTTTCAGTTCTAGGTTCCATCTCGTCCCCATAATCCATGAAACCCCAAAATCAAGTCACGAACACTCCTATTACATGCAAGCTTTAAGATCAGAAACAAGAATACTAGCAATTGATAGAAAAGTCATATATATAATCAAATCATTCAACAAATACACAAGAATTCAGAGGCTACATCTATCCCCAACAAGATGGGTTTGGTTCTCCACTTCCATGGAGAACCCTAAAGTTTACAAACATGGTGGATGGAAGAAGAAAGAGACCCAAAGGAAGAGGAGGAGATGTTCCCATAAGCTTCTCACGGCCTCCACGAGCTCCAATAGTGAAATTGCACCTCCAAATAACCAAAGACCCAAAGCTCTTCGCGTTTCTGAGTTAAATAGAGCAAATCTGCCATGTCAGCAAAAATGGCGCTTAAGCGCCCTTAAAGAGTGGGAGCCCGGGCGTGCGCCAGTCGTGGTGCACTGGCGCTCAAGCGCCCATGGAAAAAAGGCGCCCAGGTGCGGTTCTGTTGCACTACTTCTTTTTCTCATTTTTGTGCATATATGCTTGCTTTTGTGGCTGGTTTAGTTCTTTACATTGTTGGAGATTCTTCCAAGCACATTATTAGCTACAAAATAAAGGGATTATAGATGAAATTACATCAAAGTAGCCCAAAACACAATTATTCACAAAACTAAGATAAAAAAGAGGATTAAGCAAGTTACAAGTTAGAAAAGAGTTGATTTTGCTACTAAAATTATGCTTAGATAATGGTAAGAACTAGTATTATCAGTAGGGTAAACTATGTAAATTCTTATGTGGTATTTTGAATTGTTGCACTTTTAAGGTGGAAGTAATACTTTGATGTGAAGTAATGATATGTGTTGTATTAAGATGAGATTTCGTGTGGGGGGTATCTTGGCTTAGTTAGTATCAGACACATGTAGAGTGGGATTTCTAGTGGTGGGAGGTATTTATATCACAAATATAGAAATTTATCCTGTCATGGTATAACTGTGAATGAGTTTAAATTCTTAAACCTATAGCTATAACTCCTATGAGGTAGGAGAGAGACATGAGAGGTGTAGAATCTCTATGTAACTTAATACATTGGCTTTCTAGAAAAAAAATTCAGATGTCAATGTTATAAATGATTTATGTGCTTTGAGCCACGAGGACTGTATTATATAGATATTTGGTGATTGTTGTTGAATTTTTAATCTAAGAGTGGATGTTTCTTAAATGTTTTATGCCTTAACCAATATGTACATCAACACAAGTTTCTCTACACAAGCAAAGTAGCATCTGGAAATGTACCAAAGACTATAAAAACTATTTTAAAGTCAATGCTCTATGTTAGAAAACAGTTGTCATCTCAAACCAAGAGAAAGAGGGGTTCGAGGGTGGGGGTGGAGGGGGGGGTGAATTGGATTTTGCCTTAGAAAAATATATTTTCAAAAGCTTTGCAAAATCTTTGATTTTCTTGAAATCAATAAAACAAGAATGATGAATCAACAATAAAAGAGAAAAGGTAGAGAATGATTAACACAATCAATTTATATTGGTTCGGCCAAGATATCTTCTCTCAATGTACCTCTCACCTCACTCAAAATCACTATAGCAAAACAAGAGGTGAACACCCTTACACTCTTACCAAACAGTGAATAATCACAACTCTCTCAACACCTTAAGAAAAATCTCAGCTCTCAATGAGAACAATCACAACTCTCTCCCCTGGCACAACAACACACGAACACAATACACAGATTGCAAACGATGAAACTAATCTTCCAGTCACACTCCAGTAGTGTAGATTGAATTAGAACTTTTCTAGACCACTTTATTGATAGAATCTTGATGTGTAAAATCCAAATTTGATCCTTGATTCTTCAAGACACTTCTTGAATGCTCCTGTAATCAAAACTCAATGAAATAGTTAGTTATGAAATTAATTGTAATTCAATTGTTTTGAAACAACGTGCAAGACAATTTTGTATAGGATTTTCTGAATCCTAACACAATATAATCGATTACAAAATTTATGTAATATGTTAAGCTTTTCCTTTTGCTTTAATAGATTCTCTCAGGTTTGCTTTTGTTTTGATTTTAATAGATTATACAACGTATACAATCGATTATATAATTCTCACAAGCCAACAATAAATTCATTTGACCATTAAAAAAGTTTAGACTTTAAATGAAATTGATTTTGACAATTGAAACATACTTAACCGATTATGCAACTTATGTAATCGGTTATGTCAATACTTAACCAAATTTTCAAAATCAACTTTCATTCTAAACAGATCAATACACAAATGAAACATATATTGGCACAGTTTCGTGTTTTAATCGATTATACAACTTATGTAATTAATTACTACGCAATTGTTTGCCCCTGTTAAGCATACAAAGATATCTGGAGAAAATCTAACAGATTATATACATTACTTAACCGATTATTTCTACCAGAAATGATATGTTCAATTTGTTTAAGGCATGATTCATTTACAAACAATGAATTCATATATCAAGCACAAACACAATAATGATAAAGCAATTGTTATGCCATTTGTTGTGCAAGAAACTATAAAAGCATTCTTTTGTTTATCATAAAAAACTTAGATATAAAGGGTAGGTTTAGCTCCCCTATCAACAATCTCCCTTTTTTTTATGATGACCAACAAGAAACATGTTTTCCAATTACTCTCCCCCTTTGGGCATTAGAAAAAAATGACAGAGCAAGTATCATGGAATAAGTATGTGCTAAAGAACATAAAAAATACTTACAGACCATTAAGAATATGATACTCCCCCTATCATAAAGAGATATAACACTATAATAGAATGTGAGTAGTATATAATTGATCATCAGAGTGTGTATCAAAGCTTAGTTTATCAATTTGAAACAGTATACCAGATGTAGATGACAGATACATATAAGAGCATTTATACTGAATTGAAATGAATATGACATATGATATCATGTGCATTTTCTAATACTCAAGATAATGTATGCAATGGAGATAAAACATAGAGTATTATTGTTGTAATGACATTAAGATATCAGTTATGATGTAGCAGTATATGATAAATGTGTTAGCACATTTGCTACAAAGTTACCATCTTATAATGATGCATATATGATGAATTTCAAAATGAATTTGAGCTGTATGCAACATATGATATATGTTATATGCCAAACATCTATATAAGAACATTTGAAACTTGTCTAGCAACTCAAAATGCAGTTAAGCATAGAAAACCATATTTTATAACCTAATCGATTACATTATTAATGTAGCAGATTAAGAAAACTGTAGTTCAGATTCCTTAACAGATTATGAAATTGTTTAATCTGTTAAATTTTGCATATATGATCATATTCATATTTTTTTTATCATTCAACTTGTTATGATCACATTGTAACCTGTAAACACAACTTTCTCAACATTTTACAGTGTTAGTATCATAATAAACATGATATGAGCAGTATTTGTGTATTAATGCATGATTAATGAATGAAAATGAACAATTTAGCACATTCCAGAGTGATATTCCAGATTTTATCATTCAAGACAAACTCAATCAATCAAAATTGTAGTTCAATCATTCACCCAATATGTTCAATCAATCCAATCAAATATTTTAGATATAGAACGTAATTCAAACATCCAAATTATATTTAACAATATCAAACATAGGATATTGTTCTCAAAACAAAATATTACCAAACCAAATAAGCATTCAAACATAGAAATAAAGAAACAGATTATTTAAAGACAAAGCCTTATCGCTTAATTACATAATTTTTAAACCAAAATAGTATTAAATCTAATTCATATTCTAATCAAAGATGTCAATGAATTATTCATCTGCCTGTTCATCCTCATCCATATATTCCTCTTCAGAGTCACTCCCAAAGATGTTATCATTGCCAAAACCATCATCAAGTTTCATGTGAAATCTGGTAAGAGACTTTTCAAACTTGAAGAGTTTGGCAGAATGAGTCTTCATTTGATTGACCATGAATTTTTCAAAGTTTGTCTTTGGTTGAAAGGTAAATTTAGATTTTGACTTGTCTACCTTCAAAGGCACAACATCTTCTTCAACAATAGGCACTTGTTCATCCTTAAACGTCCATCCAATTTCACTCTTCCTTAGACCCATATGATGGAGAGCAAGTTTTTCAATTAGATTTTTCTTGTTGTAGCCCAATGTCACTTCATCAGTAAGATCAACAAAGTAGTGACGCATGACTATGCTCAAGAACACAACATATGGAAGGCTAACCATGTTCTGTTTGGAGACTTTAACCATGTGGTCATAAACAATAATTGTTCAATCAGTCTGTAACCTTCCTTTTAGAGTGTGCAATAGATATACATCTTCTACGATGAGTTGTGCATGATTTTCTCCTCTGGGTAGTAGAATCCAAGCAATCACAAATGCACATAGCCGGTTATCCCTTTTCAATCTGCCAACTTTAAACAGTGTGAAATCCCTAGGTTCATTAGGGTTTATCAAGCAAGACTTATAAATTGCCATCTTGTTTATTCCAGGTACACCCAAGTGGGACTTGTGACCATTTGGCCTGAAGTTAGCAATGGTTGACCAAATCGCTTCATCCAACTTGATGTCAACCCCCTTGACTCTTGAATAGATGATAACATTTTTAACCTTAAGGTTCACATAGAAAACCTTCACAAGGTCAGGATACCAGTCACCTAACATTTCAACGAACCGTGCAAGGCCTTGGTACTCCAGCCAATCTTGGAAAACAAACCCTTCTCACCTAAAGTATAGTATACGCAAAAGCTTGTGTGAAATGACCTTCCTGATACGCCAGAAACACACAAAGTTAGTCTGAGCATCTTCACCACTGATCTAGCCTAAAGGACTCACAGACCTGACTCTTTGGGTGATCCTCTTACAACGTTTAGGGTGAGGAAGACATGGAGATTTCAGATTTGAGATTATCTCCTTTTAGAAGATGGATTAATTCTAGGTTACAGAGAGGAAACAACGCAAGAACAAATTAATTGATTTGAAGAGTTAACCTATTTGATTAAGCTTAGAGAGAAGCCCATTTGAAAAATTTGAAAAGCCCATACAAAATCAGACTTAATCGATTAACCCTTTTATTTAACATATTAAGTCATTGCATATCACATTTTCAACAAGGAGAGAAAACAATGAAAAAATCTAATCGATTACATTATTTTCATAACAGATTAAATCATAGCAGAACCCATATTCATGTAAACAGAGAAAGCATTAAGAAAAGTTAATCGATTATATTACTTATATAATCGATTAAAATATGCAAACAAGGATTTCCACATAATGCTTTCATTCCAAACAACCAATATTCAACACACACATTCAAATGATTACACAAAATATAGATGATGTATGTTTTGCCAAAATTGAAGCTTGTTACCACACTTGATGATCTCAAGGAGTATAAGATCCATTTTTGGTGCTTTCCTTGAGCCATTATGTTTCCAATCCATCTCAGTTACCTGCAAAACAGTTGAAAGGTTTTGTTGGAGGTACCCAAATGAATTTGGGGTCTTTACTGTTACTTGTTTGTTGTGGTTCCTTTGGGATCCATTTGAATTTATCTTTTGGAACACCAACATTTCTATAATAGCATGCTTTGGATAAATGACCAATATTGTTGCAATAGAAGCAGGATATAGAAGAAGGTTTGCTAAGATAAGAAAACTTCCTAACATTGGTTTTATTACTTTTTCCAGTATATCTTATACCTTGCTTATTTAGCACGCTTCTTTCGGAGCCTAATAAAGCTTCAAGGTTTGAACTACCTAGAGTGAATTTTGATAAAGTATTCATCAAATATTTTATTCTCTCTAGTTGTGTAGGGTAATTTAAGCATTCTTGAACCTTTATTTTACTCTCACTTTCAGTTTGCCTAGTTGATTGCATTGTAGTTTATAATTTTGTTTTCAGGCAATCATTATCATTCACAAGATTTTCAATTATCTTCTTTAGATCTCTCCTTTCACTCTTCAATCTATTAACTTGATACTGCATTTTTATAGCCTTATTATGTAGCTCTTGAAAAGCATCAAGCAACTGATAATACCTGTCCTCAATAGACTCATCACCAAAACTTCTGACACGGCTATCTAAACATACTAAACTAGTCATCAAGCACATATTGGTCTCCTCTTCCAAGCGTTCATCAAAGTCACTTGAAGAACAATTTGAGTCAATATCTTCCCAGGCTATATAGGCCTTCTTCTGCCTATGCTTTCTGTTGTCTTGACTGGTCTTGTCACCCAGCTTTTGCTTCATTTTCAGGACAAGACACTCTGATTTGATATGGCCTACTTTACCACATTCATAAAAGGTTGAAGGTGCAACACCTTTGCTTTTCTTCATGTTTGCTCTAGAGTTTCCTACAAAATCAAAACTAGATTTATTTTTAGATTTCATAAATCTTGAGAATTTTTTTACCATTAAGTTCATTGCATCCAACTCTGGATTTTCTGATTCTGAGTCAGCCTGTTCAATGTGTCTTCTTGAAGCTATTTTGCTAGTTTCTTGAGGGCTATTATGTGCTTTTGTTCACTCTCTTCCTCCTCTTTCAATATGTCAAGCTCAAGCTCATGTTACCTTAATTTGCTAAATAGTGTGGCCATGTTCATAGTTGTCAAGTCTCTTGATTCTGAAATTGCAGTGACCTTTGGCTGCCAACTTCTGTTTAAACTCTTCAAGATCTTTTGATATTGATTTCTTCTTTGTCAAAAGTCTTTCCAAAGGTAAGAAGGTGGTTAACAATACGAGTGAACCTCTTTTGAACATCGTAGATAGTTTCACTAGTCTTCATTTTAAACATCTCGTTCTCTTGGATTAGAGAGTTCTTTCTTGCTCTCTTAACCTCATTCGTTCCTTCATGGGTAACCTCTAGCACATCTCACATTTCTTTTATTGTTGAACACATGGAGATTCTGTAGAATTCATCAATAGTGAGTGCTGAAGAGATCATGTTCTTGGCTCTTACATCATAGTGCACTCTTCTGTTCTCATATATGTTCCACCCAAAGAAGCCCCTGACCTTTTTCTTACCATTTTCTATTTTAGTTGGTTCAAAGGGACCATTGATGATAGCATCCCATACACCATTGTCCACTGATTCCAAGAAAATCTTCATCCTAAATTTTCAAAAAAGATAATTCTCACCTGCAAATAGTGGTGGCCTATTTGTGGATGCCCCTTCTCCAAATGTCTGAGATATGTTGGCCATCAAGAACGTTTTAATCGAATAAATAGAAAAGGTAATCGATTAAAATTCAAATATTTATCGAAATCTCAGCTCTGATATCAATTGTTAGAAAATATATGCCTTATATCTCAAACTAAGAAGGGGTGAATTGGATTTTGCCTCAAAAAATTATCTTTTCAAAAGCTTTGCAAAATCTTTGGTTTTATTGAAATCAATAAAATAAGAATGATAAATCAACAATAAAAGAGAAAAGGTAGAGAAAGATTAACATAGTTAATTTATACTAGTTCGGCCAAGCCTACATTTAGTCTTCCTTCAACAACCTTAGTTGAAGGGATTCCACTATAATGATAGAGTTACAAGAATATAGAGATATCCTCTCTCAATGTACTTCTCACTCCACTTAAAATTACTATAGCAAAACAAGAGGTGAACACCCCCACACTCTTACCAAACAGAGAATAATCACAACTCTCTTAACACCTTGAAAACAATCCCAACTCTCAATGAGAACAATCATAACTCTCTCCCTTGGCACAGTATCATAGGAACACAGTACACGGATTGCAAATGATGAAACTGATCTTCCAGTCACACTCAATAAGTGAAGATTGAATCAGAACTGTTCTAGCCCACTTTCTTGATAGAATCTTATGTGTATAACCAAAATTTGATCCTTGATTCTTCAAGACACTTCTTGGATGCTCCTGTAATCAAAACTCAATGAAACAATTAGTTATGAAATTGATTTCAATTCAATTGTTTTGAAATAACGTGCAAGACAGTTATTTATAGGATTTCTGAATCCTGACGCAATATAATCGATTACGAAATTTATGTAATCTGTTAAGCTTTTCCTTTTACTTTAACAGATTCTCTCAAGTTTGCTTCTGTTTTGATTTTAACAGATTATACAAGGCATACAATCGATTACATAATTCTCACAAGCCAAAAATAATTTCATTTGACCATTAAAACAGTTTAGACTTTAAAATGAAATTGATTTTGACAAATGAAACATACTTAACCGATTATGCAACTTATGTAATCGGTTATGTCAACACTTAAGCAAATTTTCAAATCAACTTTCATTCTAAACAGATCAATACACAAATGAAACATATATTGGCACAACTTCATGTTTTAATCGATTATACAACTTATGTAATCGGTTACTACACAATTGTTTGCCCCTATTAAGCATACAAAGATATCTGGAGAAATCTAACAGATTATAAACATTCCTTAACCGATTAATTCTACTAGAAATGATATGTTCAATTTGTTTAAGGCATGATTCATTTACAAACAATAAATTCATATATCAAGAACAAACACAATAATGATAAAACAATTGTTATGTCATTTATTGTGCAAGAAATTATAAAATCATTCTTTTGTTTATCATAAAAAACATAGATATAAGGGGTAGGTTTAGCTCTCCCTATCAACACTCTAGAGTAACGGATCTTTTTCGAAGTTGCCTATAAATATAAAGTAAAGGTTTCTAAGATATATACGTTAATAAAATATGTTGTTTTTATATTTTAATGGGTATTATCTTTTAAAACAGTATGTGTATGGCTCCTTGGTTGTATAATTGGATTTATTTTGTGTACAATTTTTGTTCTAATCACTAATTTTAATGTTGTGTTGGATTGTATGTTTAAAACTGCTATTGAATAATGTCAATCGCCATGTTTTTATTTTTCTTTTCATTTTAGCTGCATGTTCTTTTATTTTATAGATTTTCTTCCTCTGTGTGAATTTTGATCTTTAGGTTAGAAAATATGTTCTAAATCCTTTTGCTGATAGTTTAACTATATTGACAGGTCATATCATTAAATCAATCTAGTAGTTTAGAAAATGATATATATGTCCTTTAACTACCAAAAATCTAGGTTGTGTATTCAAACGTCAAGAAGGTAAATTAATTCTTTTATTGAAAAAGAAAATGTTTGTTATACTTAAAATAATAAGGTCATTTTTTTTACTTGTATGTCTACATCTTATTCAATTTTTGCAGTTTATATTGGTTATACAATTTGCTTTCCTGCATCAAGTGTTGGTTATGTTAATGTGAATAATAGATGATATAATGGTTTTGGTGGGAATCTTTCTATGATCTTTTCTTGCTTTTGTTGCAGGTGCTTATTTAATTGAAGTTGACGTTGCCAAAGCCATGATTTGGTGTCAAAAAGAATAGGGGGCATAAAAGCATTAACCAATTTTCATGTATGTATCATTCATTATAGATATATTTATGAGTTTCATAGTATAGGTAGTGGTGCTTTCTTGGAACACTTTGTGTATGGTATTAATTCTTTTAATGTAAATAATTTGGTCGTACATGGTCAAGTATTTTGATCAAGAAATACATGTATTAGTGGTGGAATAAACTTTGTTGTCCAGATTTTAATGGAGTCTGTTCTGATTTTTATCAAGTGTTAATGTATACAAATTGTTTTAAAGTTTTGGACTTTAAAATGTTTAATGTAGATCCAATTAGTATATGTTAAAGATGATTTGTGTGTACATTATAGGCATGTGTTATGCTATATGCAATGCTAAATGAAACAACTTTTTAAAACTCGCATTGTAATTAGTTTTGACATAGTGCCAATTTAGATTACTAAATTTGTTTATTATGAGTATATATTAAAATTGTGGTTGTTGATGTTAGTTTTGAGCCACGCAAAAGGAATAAAAAATTAGGATAATCTATTTTTTTTTATAAAACCAAAAGTTACATACGGATTTTTCCGTATGTAATTACATTGTTAATTACATACGGATTTTTCTGTATGTAATTACATTTTTAATTATATACAGATTTTACATAAGAATTTTTCCATATATAATTACATACGGATTTTATATACAGATTTTTTCGTATATAATTATATACGGAAAAATCCGTATATAAATCATATACGGATATATCCGTATATAATTTATCTACGATAGTTTTATATATGGATTTTTGTACGTATGTAAGTCGTATGTAACCAAGTGTTATATACGGATTTTGGTTGTATGTAATTCAATTTTTCTTGTAGTGATTGCATATCTTCTTATGTTGCCAAAGTTCTCTGTCTTCGATAGTGGATCGGTAACTTTGAGAAAATCTCTTTGTAACAAGTCTTTTCAGATCTACTTTGTATTAATCAATATCCTCTCTATGAGAGTTTTTCATTTATACTTGTTTTAAAACCACTTTGTTGTTTTTTATAATCAGAAGTGACTTAAAAACTTGGTTTGTTTAACTCAGGGGGAGATAAATAGTTTTAGCCAATTGGGTTATTGTAAAATCAAGATGGTGAAACTCGTTGTAACTAAAGTTAGTGGAATCCTTTACGAGTTATTAAAGGAGAAATGGACATAACTCAAATTGAGTGAAGCAATATAAAAACGAACTTTCATCTGTACTATCTATTATTGTGTTTTTAAATGCTTTCAGAAATTCTAAATGTTTAACATTGATTGCAAACCGTGTAACCCTATAAACAACCTCTAACACTAATTGTAAAAAAATTTCAAATTTTATTCAATTCCCTTTCTATGCATATTTTTATTTATTTATTTATTTCTTTTAATGTTTATTTTTTTAAAAGAAAAAACTCACCATTGCACCACTAGTCTCTCGTCTTTTAGTGTTTTTTAATATAAGAATTTTTCAAAAATAAAAATGATGAAATTATCTTTTCATAAATTAATCAAATGTTATGATTTTAATTTGTGACATTTAAAATGGTTGTGAAGGTACTAAATAATATTGTGGTTAGATTGAAAATTGAATATAAATGTGAAATCATATTAATCGTATATCTTATTAACGTCTGATAGTGTTAAGTGTAAGGATATATTTTTATTATTTTTATTAGTGTTGTCAAAACAGGCCATTTGGTCCGGTCCACTACGGGTTGGTCACTTAGTGAGCCAATCTAACCCGGCTTATTTATTAGCGAATCAGAAAATTTCGAACTCGGCTCGACCCACCACGGGTTGGTGAGCTAAACGGGTTGGCTCACTAGCTCACTTAATTACAATTTTTTTAAATAAAAAATTACAAACTTTTTGTAAATCAAATCTAAACAAATTTCACTTCCAAAATGATGTTAAACTCAAGACAATTCAAAATAAATAAAAAAGTACAATACAATTGTATAATGAGCCAGATGGTATATTTTAAGGTTTCATAAGATAATAAATTAATAAAATAAAATTAGGTGGATTGGTGAGTCAACCGGACTCACCACAAGTTCAACCCGAATGAGCCTAGTTTAAATGAGCCGTGTTGAAAATTGACTCACATAAAAAAATACATTTTTTTCAAACCCAACTCGACTCAAATCCGTAGTAGTTGAGTTAGCCCATGGGTTGTAACCCATTTTGACAGCTAATTTTTTTGGATATAAATGTGAAATTTTAAAATAAATTGAAAATAAATATTTTATTTCGTTTAGAAATAGTATAATATAAAAAAATTATTCTTTATTTTTGTAAAACCTTTTATCTAATTAAAATTAAAAATTCTTTAACTTCTCTCGAAATAGTTAACACTTTTTTTTATCTTTCTTCACTCAAAGTACATTGTCCACTTGATAGTGAATTTGATCTAACTTATTCTCCATTTATAGTGAAATTTTTTCTTTGTCGATCTTTTTTTTTTATGTTCAATGAAATAATAAAAATAAGTTATTTTACATATTTTTTTTTGTTTTCTACTTTATTTTCTTCGTTACAAACATGCCATTATGCTTGTAATTTTCCTTTGTTTTTGGAAAGTATTAGGATCTGATAATTACATAATAGTACGTACTATTTATGATTGGACATAAGCAAGTGGGGAAATGAAATAATAGTGAACAATGGTAGGGTTACTAGAAAAGAAAAACATGTTCCCATTTATTCCCTTTTACAACTTTCACATGTTGTACTTCTTAATGGAAGAGACGTGACCCAGATTACATTATTGCCAAATTTTCTAACAATAAAAAATTACTTCAAAATTTAATAGTTTAAGATTAAACTGTAATGGAATTAATAATAATGAAATGATATATAAAATGTTAATTAAACATAATATCATCATTTTATAATATATTAAAAAATAAACTAAAAGAACGTTTTATAATATTTTATGTTAAAATACAAAATAAAGTCCAAAGTTAATAGAGATGAAATTTGAATACTTTATTATTAAAAATATAAAGTTTATAAATAAAAAAAGTTTGTTATTCAAGTTTTATTTTAAAAAGTTTATCATCTTTCTTAACTTTTTATTTTTTATTTTAAAACTATTATTGTTGTATTATGAAAACATAACCTTCAAATGAAGATGATTATCTTTTGCATGAGGTAGGGTGTAGCATCAGGGAATTGAAGGAAAATTAATAAGCCATCAGCACGTTTTAATATATATTAATGTGGCTATTCAATAATCATTAAAACTTCTTAATTCTCAATTATTATAATTAACATTTAATTCCTTAAATAGTATTAAATTCAATAACTTTTATATAACCATTAAATAGTATATATTAACTCAATTAACTTTCTAAGCTTTTGTAAAATCTAAAAACTCCAAACATGTTATATTTTGGCTAACATATTTGAACTATCAATATGAGAATTTTTAAAATAATTCCAAATTTAATCATTATAATAAGTTAAAAATACCCATTCTCTTTGGACAGAACTTAGATAAAGTGTATTCATTATTATAATAAGGTCAAAACAACCATATCTTCGGATAAAACATATAAAGTGTGTGAGTATTTGTATATTCTCTTCATCCAAATGATGAACATGCTGTTATTCTTAATATCAATAAAAAAAATTCATCAAATAATTATAAAATACTATTTTTTTTTTAAAAGATGCATATATAAAATCTCATACATCACTTTTTCTCGAATATTCTTTACTTTTTGTCTGCCATTTGCATTGATATGTTTACTTTGAAATGTGGACCTACAACACTAGAAAAAAAGTAGTGAACCTTGTATATAGATGTATTTTATTTTATTGAAATGAGAAAGTATTAGCACGATGTTCTTTTAGGTTATCCTAATGAAGAGTGCTCTTATAAATCCACGTATGGTAAGATAAGGAAGAGTGTCAAATAAATGATAATATGCACTATTAAGGAAATTAATAAAGAAAATATGCGTGAGACAGTGGAATCAGTTTCTTGAGGATTAGGAAAAAGGATTTTAATGTTATAATTATCTAACATAATGACCATTTCTTAAAAATTTCATAAAAAATAAGCTATATCTGTCTACAATAATAAAATTAAGTATTTCGAAAAGAGGCAAATTATTTAACGAAGAAGTTTTAGAAATAATTTCTTATCATAACTAAAATATATGTTCTTTCAACTTTTATTATATTGAAAAAATTAAACAGTTATTTTAGAAACAAAAATTGTTAGAAGTCTCTACTGAAATAAGATTAATTTAGTGTATATAAATAGGTGTAAACCTCATTTTACAAGTCGATTTTTTAGGATTGAGTTAAATTTAAAGTTCATTTCTAATAAAATTTTATTTTAGATTTTTGTATTTTATTTTAATGTAATTTTCAAATAAATGTTATAATTTTCTTTTTCTCTTAAAATAAAAATTGAAGAGCTATTCAGTTTTTGAAATTAAAACTTGACTTCATTATACTATCTTTTTTTACATTACTATTTAGGAGTAAATTCTTAAAAAACATAGACACATTTAATATTAAGAATTAAATTTGTTTAACATTTGTAAATTAATTATTGGTGAGAAAAAAGTGCTAGAAAGATGGCAGCGACCCTTTTTTCCTGAAAAGAGGATTAATAATTGAGGCACTTAAAAAGGTGGCAAAACCTTACACAATTGCTCAAACAAGCTTCGGAAATGACAGTAATAAGTGCACTTCTGCCTCTTAAATTTAGGCACTAAACGAAAGAAAGTACTTTTCAGTTCAAAGTTAAAAGATATTATTACATTGACTACTAAGTAAAGTATATAAAATTTGTAAAATTTATTGATTTAATTAAGTTTTTAATTTTTAATAAATTTAAATTTTTAATTGAGTATTTAATAATTTTTATGATCTATTGATTATTTAATAAATTTATATTTTTTTGTTAAATTTAATCTTTCTAGTAAATAAATAATATGATTGTTAAGTGATTGAAATGATTATCTTTTCTAATTAATGCCACGTATTTTTTTATTACTTTAATATTTTAAAATTTAAGCTTAAAATTTTAATAAATTTATAGATTTTATAAAATTTTAGAATAAAAAAAAATAAAGTAACGTGAACTCAACTCAATAAAGTAATAGAATAATATAACAATCTATTTACTTAACAATCTCATCACTAATCAAATTTAGTTACTTAACAATCAAGGGAATTGAAATTTAATTAAACCAATTTTGTTTTATAAATTAATTTTATAATATTATGTTAAATTTAAAGTTTACTATTTAAAAACAATAACCATATTTAAAAACAATAACCAGATTAATTATTTATTAAACTTATCATATAATTTGTTATTCAACTGTTATTAAATTATTTATTAATATATAAATTTAAAAATGGTTCTTGGGGCTCATATTAAAAATGAATAATCTAATGTAAGCTTACATAAAATTAGATAATTATATTAAGAAATAAATTTAAAACAAAAAAAAAAAAAGGAAAAGATAGACAACAATGAAGAACGGTGTAACTACTTGCGTTTTGGAATGCACTAAAAGTCCACCACAAAAAAAATATGTGGCCACGAATACAAAAAACTTATTAGTATCAAGAACAAAAAGTAAGTCAAAAATGCCCAAAAAAGAAAAGTAAAAAACAAAGGAACCAAAGCTTACTGCAAAGAAACGAATGAACCAAAGCTCATCACAGAAAAACAAACGAACGAATGAGTGAAAGACCACTATAAGAAGGAGTTCAGACCACATTAATGGAGACGCACTAGTGGAAAAATGCTATTTAACATCAGCTCATAGACGTCTGTTAGAGCTCCAACGATGTCATATGATGACCGGTGGCATTACTGTAAATAAGATGATAACCTAGACGTCGGTTTCAAGATAATACGACGTCTATTAAGCAGTACACATCAGCTCTGCCGTAAGTCGACGTCCAATGTAATGAGGTAGGCGAGAAGACAGACTTCTCCTGCGCATTTGACGTCGGTTGTGATGGGGGGCCGGCATTGCATCCCAGGTGTTTTTTTTTTTATGCTTACCGTTTAAACTTTGTTTAGTCTTTCATTGATTATTTTCTGGTTCAACTGATTAAAATTTGCTTTCTTTGTGTTGTGTTTTAGTGTAGTTTTGTTCCTTTCTTGGGGTAACGTAGTAACACATTCTCCATTTGCTAGCTGCCTCCCAGAAAAAACGGCGTCTTGTGAATTTCTTTTGATCGTTTCAACCCAAAAACGACCTTGGGTCGTTGCCTAGTTATCGTTTCACCGTGATTTTTCCCTCTTGCGGATGAAAATGGAACTAAGCAACAACCCAGGTTCGGTTTTTGGTTGAAATGCCATAAGAAATTCAAAAGACGCAAGCTTTTTTTCAGGGGAAACTAGCAAAAGGAGATTGTGCTACTAGGCTATCCAAAGACGGGAACAAAACTGCACTAAAACACAACCACTATATTAGACGTCGGTTAATGTATACACCGACGTTTATAGTGCCTCTTCGACGTCGGTTATTGCTGCAGACCGACGTCTATATAATGTCTTTAGACGTCCAGTTCCGACGTTTAGTGACGTCGGACATGGCACTAACTGACGTCATTATAGACGTCGGTTATATTCATGTCCGACGTCTCATTGACGTCACCGACAATGACGTCGGTTGTTTAGTAGACGTTAAAAGCCCAAAATAACCGACGTTAAACAGCGTTTTTCCACTAGTGCGATGAGGACAGCGTTGGAGGCAATGACCATGACGTTTGGAGTCAATGAAGCAATATTAGCATAAAGGAGAGGATTCAAAAGCAAGGAAACGCAAAAAGAAATTTTAAAGGGTTATGGGAATTTGCATTTTTTTACCACTTTAAAGACATATTTCCTCTATTAATAACTGAAGCATCACAAAATATTTTAAATTGGAGTCATTTCTGACTTTTGGCTTACACTTTTGGCTTTAGTTCTTTGTAAAATCAAAGTAAAAGAAGTCTATGATACTGATTCTCTGAATAATTGAGATCAATCTAAAGTTCCTTTTATAGGTTACAAAGTCAAGACTCTATGACAACGGTTCTGCAAGAACCAAAGTTATAGACTTGTTCAGAATCTGAAAAGTCTGACATAGGAGGGAATGTCAAGATCTTATCGATTCCGAGGAAAACCGAGACCATAGATCCTAACTAATGTGTACTGAATTGAAAAGTTTAAATTTGAGTTTATTTGGCTCACCTTTAGACTTTAGTTACTTATTAACTCAACTGATGCCAAAAAATAAATATGACCTTAGTTTTTTTTTCTAAATGAGGTTTATATATTTGCAAAAATTGTAAAAATACTACTGCAATGCTTAGTTTCGTTGAAATCGAAACCTAACAGACGAATTAGAAACCATATTTTATACAAGTGAATGTGTTAGAAATACAATATAAATTAAAAATAAAAAAATAATTTATAATATATGAATAAATAAATTTTTAAAGTGATTCTATAGGAAGTAATCTCAAAGTGTTTCTTAATAAAATAATGGTAGTTTTAACTTGGTTAAGGGGAAAAACAATATTATTATCATGAGAACAATTCTACCAATGTAATTTGAATATCTATAATGAATGCATTGTTTTGATCTATATTACAGTAAAAAAGACAGCAGAAACTGATAAAAGTGGTCCATATGAGCATGGTTATAAGTTTATATCTCCATTATTAAAGATGTTATTCTTTATACAATGCTTGAAAAGCACGACAGAACGAATAACCAATAACAGCATATCTCCCTCTGAGCTTCAATCTTTGAGGCTCCACATGCTTTGTCAGTGGTGAGCACCACAATAGAGCAATGTAATCACCATGAAACCCTCACTCAAAAGTGCATATACAGTGTTTGCCAACTCACACCTATACTTCTTCATCCAAACCTTTATGTATCACACTTTCTTTCTTCACATGAATTTGTTAATCTCAGCAGAGCCTGAAAGAGGACTTAAATTTTATCAATAAGGCACAGTCATTTTAACTTATATTTTGACCATTGTTGAAGGAATATATATAATAATAATAACTGTGTTGATGAGAAAATGCAGAATGACAGAGCCAATGTTGTAGTAGAAACATGCAGGGTTATAATATCTATGTGTTTGGAGCTTTCTCTTCAAGAGCATAATACCAATCCAATGATAGCAAAGTTCTCATTTTCTTGCTTTTCTTGTCTGCATATGTTGTGCTGTCTTCAAATGGAATCACGAAAGGGAAAGAGGTATAAGGTGCACTTATATTATTTTTTCTGTCTACGACAAGGACATTTTTTTTATTGAGTAACTGTACTATAATACACTTTTACATTTATTTAATATATAATAAAAAAATAAAATAGTTATAAAAATTTAAATTTTTATATTTTTTTAAAAAAAAATATAAAATAAGAAAAAAATAGTATAAGATGAATGTAAAAAATTTATATATGTCAAATATCATTTTTCCTTTTTATTATATAAAGACATCTGTAAACAAACTATAATTACTCGGATTGCGTATACGAACCGAGGAATGCAGAGTAAACGTAAGAAAAAGATATACTTATGTATATTATTGGTGTTTATAGTCTTAAGGTATATCAAAGACTAGAAAATGTTTAATATTTCCACTAACATATAACATTAGTCTATGTTAAGGAATATCTCAGAGAATAGATTAATATTAAAATTTGCTAAGGAATATAATATCCTAACACACTAAATTATATATAATTTTAGGATTTAGAATTTAAGAAAAATGTGTGTATAAAGTTATTAATTAATATATGATATTAGTTTTTACGTGAACTTAAAAAAAATAGTTTTTAAATAAAAAATATTATACTTTTTTCTCCCATTAAGGCAAATTCGTTTGATCCAGCACTTACGGATACATTATAAAATAATTATTTAAAAAATAAAGTGCAATTCGAAAATGTTTATGGAAACACCGTTTTTTACATCTAATTTATAAAATTCTTTAATACATATCTCTGAAGAGAAATCCCATACGTCAGTAAACCACAACGTATCATTGACTGGATTCTCTTATCCATTCTATTACACTAAGTCACAAATATCACTTAATTAAATTTTTAATTTTAAATATACAACTATGTTAAATCTAATTAAACATTTAAATATAACGAAATTTAAATTATAAAAAGCTATTTTCAAAAGTTTTCTTTTGATTGGCGATAGCGGCGGGCGCACGCGGAATGAGTCAGAAGCATTCCTTTAAAAGTAATTTGGAAAGTGGAAATAAAGTAAAACCAAACAAGCCCTTAAATGACTAATAAAAGCTAATCATACATTCTGACGTGATAATTTAAAAGCATAAAGAAAAATAAAAAATAAAAAATAATCATGTTTGGCTTTGCTCTCTGCACCACTGCCAGAAAATAAAGAAAGAAAGGGAAAGGTGGTGATAAGAAAAAAGTATATCCACACCTTTCATTACATGTTATAGAGAGACAAACTAAGAAGAAAACTTAACTATTTAAGATAGTTTAATTAGATTAATCATAAATGTTTTCAAATTTGATCACTTTACTCACTAAATCAAGAGAAAAAGATGTTTATCTTTGATTTTAAATATAGAATAAAACAAATGGCATATGACAGTAAAATAGGGAGAAAAAAATGATTGTCTATAATCATAATTCAATTTCGTTAAAAATAACTTTCTTACCTAATGTTGTTTTATGTCTCCAACAACAGTACATTAAGACTTTTTAGAGACTTGTTGAATCATCACCAAATCACTTGTGAAAAGATGAAACTTAAATAAAGAAAAGCATAGAGAAATGGAGGACAAGAAAAAGAAAGAACATAGAAAAAGAAGAAGAAAATAAAAAGAATAGGACCTACATACCTCACATTCGATTCATCACTCTTGTGTCCTCACATTGCTCCACCTTCATGTTGAATGCACGCACCTTATAAATGTGACATAATATGAACCAATTTTCATTAATATATGGCCATTTAATCACATTTTGTCGTATCAAAATTGTTTTGAGTACGAGCGAGGTTTAAGTTGTATTGTGTCTTTCAAAGTTTGAACTCTGTTTAGAAATTTAAGTATTGTAATAAAAGGTTCAGAAAATATTCTGATATCAAAATTAGTTCAACATTGATTCTTAACCATCAATGTAAGGGTAAATGATAACCCACATTTTTATTTAAAAATTTTGAGATAAACTTTTGATAGCTTTTTTTTTGCAGATAATTATATTTTACTTTTAAATTAATTAATATTAAAAATAATATACTTTCGTGACCCACTAATTTATTTAGTAACCAATTGAGTTCATAAATGATTTATTAAATGATATGGTTGACGGTTTCAACAATCATACTAATATAAAAATATATAAAAACTGTTTTTTTAACAACTTTTTCTCTATAATTTTTTTACAATAGGAGTAATTTCCGTTTTAAATATACATACTAATAAAATAATGATACATAATCTATTGTTAAAAAAATCATTAGAAAAAGTTATTAAGATATCATATCATGATCGGAAATATATATAAAGTTTTACATTCAAAGTAAATGGAATAAAATTTTAAATGGTCTGTAGTTTAGTATAAGATCTTAGTAACTTCATAAAGACAAACACACCATTATTATCAGCAATGGTTCCCCCATAAGAGGCCCATGCACTTGCATCTTCCACATACCCATCACCATTTAAGGTTATCTCCACAATGGCAGAATCCACTTAACTTTTTTTATCTTTCATGAGGCATTTTAAAAAGTATGACTTAATTTGTTTAAATCAACATTTTACTTTTCGCAACATGTTTCTTTCATTTCTCTCTATACTTTCGGGTGCATTTAGTTAAAAAAAACTAAAGTCTAAGTCATACATGTGATTCACTTTGCATGATGCTTCTAGTTGGTTCGGTATCTTTCGTGATCTGTTTCAAACAACATAAACTTTAGTCTTTGAAAATTTACATTTATGACAATGTTAATGTGTTTTTTCAAACATACCAAGTCTATTCTTTACTCATTTTATGACAGCATTAAGTTAAGAATCCCGTTCAATATGATAATAGCCAAATTAAAATATATTATTCGGAATAATATTTATTTTGTAAGATAGCTATTTTGGAAAGTAATCATTGTTACTCTAAAAGAATATAAATGTCTATAAAAAAGATATAAAATAAATACTTCCTTATAGACAAATCAGATCAATCAAATTTGTTAGAACATTCCCCATCTTGACGCCCCATTATAAGGCAACAACTAATTTTTGTGACTAATTCCGTCAGTATTTTAATTATATTTTCCTTTTTAAATAAATTATACACATTATTATATTATATTAAAATATAGTTACTATTCAATATATGATAACATAGAATGGTAATACATTTTTATATTTATTTAACACATAATATAAAAATAAAATATTTTATAAAAAAATAAACTGTTTTATTCTTTTAAAAATAAAAAATAATATTAAATAAATATAAAAATTTTATGTGTGACAAAATATATTTTTCTAAGTATTATAGTAATGATAATTTATTAAATGCTATAACACTTTAAAAAGTTATAATTAAAGACATCATTCTTTGTAAGAGAATAAATTTAAACCACAAGTGCATAAAAGTTAAACAATTTTGAAACTCGAGTCCCTGTGAACAGACCAGCCATCACAGAATTTTCTTGGATAGATACAAAGAATTATTTTAAAAGGGTATTTTCTGTAAACATTTTCAGAAGAAAAAAAAAAACAAAAGAAGAGAAGAAACCTTTGAACTCTCTGCCGTGAGTCTCACCAGAAACACAGGACAGTACAATCTCGTTGTAGTCACAAACACTGAAACATATTATATATATATATATATATATATATATATATATATATATACACAGAAGCTGGTTTTCATGTCCATGGCTGGTACTGAGCAAGGTGACAGATGCTCCTCCATCATCACCATACCCCTTTTGGAAGATGAAAGAGTGCACCGAGTGAATGGCTCAGATGAGGTGTTGGATGCCAAAACTTGGGATCTGCACACATCTCATGAGGGTAACACCTCCCTTTTCAAGACCTGCTTCAATCTCATTAATGCCCTCTCAGGTAATTTGCATGCCCTTTCTTTCTTTCTTTCTTTCTTTCTTTCTTTCTTCGTTTCGCATGTATTAAAAAACGGTTCTTTTTAATGAAAGTTTCAATCTTGTTAGATTCTATTTGGTTGGTTGCAGAATCATTGTTTCCATATACCCGATGATGCATATGCACTCTTTCTTTCTTTCTTTTTCTTGAGTTTTGGTATCTTGCTTTCTTTAAGGATCCAAGATCTTATTGCTACATAAATGCCTTAAAAACTGATAATATTTTTGAGTTTTTCATGGTTATTTGCCTGACAGTGAGGGAAAATGCATCTTGGGTGAGCATCTTTTTTCTGTCTAAAAACGTCTGAAGATTTTAGACCTATAATAAACTATTGCTAATTATAATTAAAACTTAAGATTTCTCCTATAGTAGAAGGAGGTGTGAAAGTTTTGCTTTTTGAAGTTTTTAATCTGGGAAAAAAAATCATCAGATTCTTGGTTAGAAAGTTTTGCTTCTGTAACTACTTAACTATAATAAGGGAAAGAATATTGGGTTGGAGATGCTTCACTCTAAATAGACATTGCTTATAAAAAATTCAAGAAATGATTATTTACATGGCATCTGCTTTTAGTTTTTGAACTTGACTTTTTCTTAGAGTATATAATTTTATTTAAAATAGATTTATAAAATCTTTCTACGTGGTACTCTTTAAGTGTAAATTAATAAACATACATTCTGATGAACATATTAAAGGCCTAAATCATAGCCACTAAAGTATATTTATTTTTGGTTCACATAGCATTAAGAATCCAGTAATACAATAATTAATTATATCATCTTAATAATAAGTGCTGTAAAATTAATTAAATGAAAATAATAATATTTATTATTCTAAAACATAAAATATTTGTATAAAAAACTTGTAATAATTTTGTTTTATGATATACCTACTCTGTTTTTGACTTTTGTCCATACATGTAACACATGTAGCTTTTCTTTGTGTTCATTTAAGGATGTAGCACAGAAAAAGCACTCAGGTGAATTTGTGTTACAGATGTTTCAGTGATACATAAAATGTTATTTTCCATTATCTCTAAAGTTTGAAGTATGCTGCACACTGTACAGTTACAAATCCAACCGTTAGAACTTTATGAGATTTAATTTTAGATATAAATTTATAAAAAATTAAATGGACAGGATTTGTGAAGTTCCCCTTCCAACTACAGACACTTAATTAAATAAACTGATAATATAAATTCCTTTCAATATGAATACATAACATATTGTAAATATGACTTTAAAAAGAAATTAGAAATACCAGTGCATAACATTTCATAATTGGATCTGTAAACAATATTTATATGTGTATTATTAATGTGTTCTAAAATTAAATTAAAGAACTAATATATCAATTTTATCTCTTTGTGTGAACAAATTACCTTTCATGTTTAGACCACGTACTATTTAACACGCTGTATCTATATATCTATATATCTATATATCTATATATCTATATATCTATATATATCTATATATCTATATATATATATATATATATATATATATATATATATATATATATGATGAATTTGTTTCTTATCCAATACTTTAAGAATTACATCTATAATAATTTTTATTGACTAATAGTGTAAAAACTATATTTATAATATTTTTTCTTTAATAAATTAATTTAACATATACCCATTTTTTGATACAAGAATTCACTTCCATGTGAATGTAATTTTTTTTTATTCATCATACATTATCACGTGTTAATGAATAAGATAAAATCGTAAAATAATCAAATCTATTTAATATAAAGACTCAGTGTATATATGTTTAAATATAAAAGATATTCTCATCTAGTTATAGTTATTATATTATAAATAAATGTATTGTCTTTATAATGATTGTTTTGAAAGTTATATTTAACTTTTATTGGTCAAGTAACACTCTTTACATGAAGAATGATGGAGACAAAGTAAAGCTCAATGTATTGTAGTGTAAAACTTTACATAAGCATCCAAAAAACTCAATCAATGCTGATAAAATTTATCAACAGAGAGACTAAATTTCAATAATTTAAGGAATATGGAAGAAGAAGAAAATTGTGATAATTGATACTTTTAAGTATATTTGAAATACAAGGAGGTAAAATTATCATAAAAGAGTAAACTTTTTATATTTAAAAAAAAGAAGAGAGTAAAAAGTAAGAAATGATAATGTGAAATAAACTTACAAAATTTATCTCTAAAAGTATCATTGTTCTTTATTGAAGCTTACATGAATGATTTGTGGTGTTATGGTGTCAGGAGTTGGTATTATCTCCATGCCTTATGCTCTGGCATCTGGTGGATGGTTAAGCATATCACTACTATTTGTGATAGCCATTGCTTGTTGTTACACTGGGATGTTGGTGAAAAGATGCATGGACATGGACCCTGATATCAGAACCTTCCCTGACATAGGTCAACGTGCATTTGGACACAAGGGGAGGCTAATGGTATCGATCGCCATGAATTCTGAGCTCTATCTGGTTGTAACAGGCTTTCTGATTTTAGAGGGTGACAATCTTGACAAATTAGTACCAAATATCCAAGTTAACCTTGCAGGGGTTACAATTGGTGGTGCAACAATTTTTACCATAGTTGCTGCCCTTGTTATTCTTCCCAGTCTTCTGTTAGAAGATTTGAGCATGCTGTCTTATGTGTCTGCAAGTGGGGCTTTGGCTTCTTCCATCTTCCTCCTCTCTCTGTTTTGGAATGGTACCATTGATGGCACTGGATTTCATGCAAAGGGAAAACTCTTGAGATTCACTGGAATACCTGCTGCTGCCAGTTTATATGCCTTCTGTTATAGTGCACATCCTATTCTTCCCACTCTCTACCATTCCATGAGAGACAAAACTCAGTTCTCCAGGGTAAGAACACAACAACGTTAGTAGTACTCCATAGTAAAAAACATGAATAAGTGATTCTCTGTTTCTGCAGGTTCTGTCTACTTGCTTTTCAGTATGCACTCTTGGTTATGCAGCAGCAGGTGTTTTGGGGTACCTAATGTTTGGACAAGAGGTTGAATCACAGGTGACATTGAACCTACCAACAAGCAAGTTCAGTTCACATGTGGCAATATTCACGACCTTGGTCAATCCTATAACGAAGTATGCATTGATGCTTACCCCAGTAATAAATGCTGTGAAAAACAAGATTTCATGGCACTACAACAAAAGATTGACACACACACTCGTTAGCACCTCCATTCTCGTAAGCTCTCTAATTGTAGCTGTGGCCATACCCTTGTTTGGATATCTGATGTCACTGATTGGGGCATTGCTAAGTGTGTCAGCTTCAATTTTAGTACCATCAGTGTGCTACTTGAAGATTTCAGGAGCATACAAGACATTTGGGTCTGAAATGATCATCAACTATTCAATAATAGTATTGGGGGTTACTATTGCTGTTGTTGGTACTTATACATCTCTTGTAGATATAGCTCATAACTTGTAAGTGTTAATGGATTGGATGCTTCGTTTTCCAAGCTGCTTTATTTCTTTCTATTTGAGTGTGTAAAGATGTGCTTTTGTCAATACTTAGAAAACTTGTATGCACATTTTTGAGGCATAATCTTTGTTTGTCTGATGCATCTTCTTGTCATTTCAACATGTTCAGAGATTATTTGTAGTAGACTGTGTTTTTTCTCAAAATCAGACTTTGTGTTAGAGATTTTATATTAGACTATAATGATAATATCATACACTTTTATATTCACTTGATACTTGATGACACATAGTATAAGATTAAAATAATTATAAAAAATAAATTTTTGTATTTTTTTAAGAGAGAAGAGAATAAAAAATAAAAAAAGAAGTATTAAATGAATATAAAATATTTATGTAAGCAAATATATTTTTCTTTAAATAATATAAATAGTAAAATTAGGGAAGAGTTATGGTGTGACATTTTCTTTTCCTTTTTTCTTAATTTTTGGGTATTCATTTTAAAAAGGGTTAAATATGTTTTTGGTCTCTATAATTTCAAGCGGTTTTGGTTTTAGTTCATCTTTCAAAGTAAGGTACATTTTAGTCCTCCTTCTTAAGGAAACTTTGATTTTAATCCTCCAAAATTAACACCGTTAAAAATTTGCTGATGTGTCTAACGTCTGTCCACGTGTGTTCACAACTTTGCTTCCTATCTCTTGCCACATTGGTATCTTTTAATGCAAAGTGAGAAACGAGGTTGATTAGGTTGATTGGTAAAGTTTGCTTGAAAATGTGTTGTGAAAGGGTGAAGAGCATACACAAGATTAAGAGGAGATCATCATTTAAGGTGGAAAGGAGGTTCAAGAGCAAAATGTTAGATTAGATCTTGTTGAACATTGATGTAGTTGGTCACATAAGTTCATATTTCTCTTTCGTCTGAATAAATGGATGGATTTTTCGAATATATATAAAAGCAATCAAAGTGATCATTCAAGATTATTGAAATTGTATAAAAAATTTCAATATATATACATATGGATCAAGAGTTAGTTGTAATATTGTTACATATGTTTTATATAACCGATTACATTACTAACGTAATTGATTACTTTGCGTCTGATATGACAGTAACTATAAATTGACTCATTATTTGTAATTCTGTAACTTTTGACAATACTTACACTTTCATATTTGATTGTTTAAATCTCAGAAAGATTTACAGATTGAACATATGCTTGTTGTGTGACTTTGGCAAGTGTACCAAATCGTGCAAGTAGTAAAACCGGTAAGACCGGATATCGTTTCCCAAGAGACTCGGTTACTACTTTACTATCGTATAATTAACTAACTAATTTAAGCTAAAGAATGGTTCCTTTTTGTGTGAATTTGTGCAATGTAATTAAACATAATGCATAAATGGTAAAATGACCTTCTTGTGGTTAAAACACTAGAAAATGAAATGATTTAAGATGATATGGAATGGATATGTTGGAGAATGATTTCAACTAATACAATCCTATGCAAATGCACTAAACCACTCTTCTTCATTAACTTGCTCTTGTCAACTAGCTAAGTTACTTAAACCCAATCCTTTGGTGAGAAAGCCTAGGTTCACTTGTTAAATCTCAATCCCTTGGCAACCTAACAAGTTCACCCGCATTAAGAAAAGAAGTTTAAGACAACCAAAAGTCCTAGCTTTATCCCTAGACATTATTTCCTTTAGGTGTTTAGTCAATTTCAAAGTTCACAAAACATTTCCCAATATTAAGCAAACCCTAACATCATGCCATGGTTGATCACGTCATAAAAAGCTTAAAGCAAAGAAATAAACACTAGCAAGTAATGAAAGAAGCATATTTTCATTTAAAACAAGTGCATTTACAAGTGAGTTGTAAAGTTTACATCATCCCCCAACAAAAAGAACTTAGCTCTCCATAGTCATGAAGAACTTGAGCTTACAATGGAAGAAAATGGGGTAGATGGAGACCCAAGGAGGAAGCAAGGAGAGCTCCCACAGTCCTAAACCAGCTCCAAGAAGTCCAAAATCGCGTTTCTGAGCTTCAGTCGCCAAGAAGATCCACCCTCGTAAACTGTGTGCCTTTTATAGGGCTAGGGTGCCAAGTCAGCAAAAATCGCGCCCAGCGCCCTTTTCTGGGGCGCCCAGGCGCCATCATTTAAGCTCCAACAGCGAATCAAAGGGCGCCCAGGTGCAAGAAACTGGGAGAAACTACGAATTGAAGGGTGCCTTGGCGTGGAGTTTTGGCAAAATTGCAAGTTGAAGGGCGCCCAGCGCCCTATGGGGGCGCCCTGGCGCCACTTTTGCAGATTAACTTCTTCAAAACTTCCTTTTTCAGCTCTTCCTTGGTTCTCCACTCTTGATAGTTTGATTGTCCTTCCAAAGCACACAAAGTTCCTACAAAATTTGAGGAATTAATGATGAAAACTAATGTGTGTAACCTAAGCTGAGTTTATGCACAAAGTTAGATTAGAGAGAGGATTAAGCGTGTTTCAAGCTTCAGGAGAGTTGATTTGGTAAGAAAATTGCACCATAGATAATGGTAAGAATTACCGTTATCAATGCTCCAAGAATAAAGAACGTGAAGAATTTGAAGAATCTTAAGGTGTTCTTGAGAGGCATTTTCGTGGACTACATTGGCTGATCATATTAGCACTATTGAAGGTGTATCTGGTTTGTTCAGAAGAAGTTTTGCAATCTTGATTTGTTGTTTCCTTGGACGTTTGCGTCAGGAAGAAGAGTGAGGAACTCTTGGACTTTGAGAGGGGATTCTCAAAGGGTTTCTGCAATAGGGACAAGAGGTTCTGTGTGTGTAGGTGCATTCTGTTTCTATATTTGATTAAGAGTTGAAGATGTGTTTACATTTGAGAGAGCTCTATAAAATCTTGTCTGTAATACTCTGATCATTATAAGGCTGATTAGGAGATTGACTGGATGTAGGCATTGAGGCCGAACCAGGATAAAAATCTTGAGTTTGATCTTCTTTCCTTATCTTTTTAGTTTCCTTGCATGCACATTTAATTTGTCATTGAATATACACTTTGCTTACCACGCAAGAAAGATTTCAAGATCATTCTATTTCTCAAAAAGATTTTAAAAGTGCAAGTTTTTATAATACACTAATTCACCCTCCCCCCCCTCTTGGTGTGAAGAAACAAGCCTACTTATTTCTAACAATAATGAGGGTATAAGTGATGATGAAGTCAAGTTTAGATGTCCTTGTGTCAACTGTTTGAATGAAAAAAAGCTGAAATGAAACCGAAATTAGGGAATATCTTATCTATGATAGTTTCCTACGAAGTTATACAATATGGACATGACACGACGAATTAATAGACTTTCCGATTGTCTTCCAAACTAAAAATGTATTTGATTCCATTATGGAAAATCGACTCGAAGAAGAAAAATTAGAGGACATGATCCGCGATGTTGGCGTAGAAGCTTTTGCCCAAGTGCATGTGTATGAAACGATGTCCATTGATGTAAATACTCCTTTGTATGTCGGTTCAACTAAATTTACATAATTGTCAATGGTGTTTAGGCTAATGAATTTGAGGTGACCAATGAATGAACTGATAAGAGTTTCATAGAATTGTTGTCGCTATTGAATGAAATGTTCTCAGATGGAAATACACTGCCAATTTGTAATTATGATGCAAAATAATTCTTTGTCCGATTGTGGGTATGGAGTATAGAAGGATACATGCATGTTTGAATGATTGCATCTTATATAGGAAAGAGTTTGAAGTTTTGAAAAAATGTCAAAAATGTGGTTTATCACTATATAAGTCAAAAAACAACAATGAAGATAATGGTTACATAGAAAATAATGGTTATACTTTATAATTAATTTGGTACCTTCCACTTGTGGTCAGACTTAAGTGTTTGTTCACGAATCCAAAAGACGCTAAAAACCTTAGATGACATGCAGATGTCTAGAACAACTGACGGGCTGCTTCATTATCAGCTGATTCAAAGCAATGGAAAAATATTGATCAACAACTCTCTCAATTTGATCAAGAATGAAGAAATCTTAGGTTTGGTTTAGGTACTAAAGGAATGAACTCATTTGATAATTTAAGTACCAATGACAATTGTTGATCCGTTCTATTAATAATTTACAACTTATCTCCTTTATTATTTATAAAATGTTAAACGTGAAAAAACTCACTCCCATGCTCTTTTTGCATAAAGGTTGATGGTATCAACAACCATGAATTCTGAGCTTTATCTAGTTGTAAGAGGTTTTCCTCTGATTCCATGCAAATGGGACACTTTATATTCTCTGCGGTATTCAAGTTTTCTATGATTAGACTATTAAAATATATTGATTAGGGCATTCACTTTTTATTACATGGAACAACTTAATAAACTAAGATGGATAATAATAGTTTGACAATATTTTAACACCATCTACGTGTCATTTTTTGGTTGGTCTAAAATTACTCTACAATCAATAATAATAATCATAAACACTATCATGAATCAATCAAAGAATGACATATAGATGATGTTAAAATGTTGTCAAAAAAATATTGTAAAAGTATCGTTATCCAATAAGATATCAATTATGTATAATAAATTTTGATATTATTCTTAGAGCATTCAAACTGTGTTAGTTAGGAAATTAATTAAGGTTTCAAGCTGCATAATACTGTTCTTAGTTAAAAACAAATATAAAACAAAATGATGTTGAGATTACAATAATTTGATGTGATGGAAATGCAAGTACTTGAAGTTGGGTATAGAGTGGAGATAACTTAGCGTGACGCCGACGCATTCAGAACAGGTTGCATGCCGTTTTCTGCTAAAACAAAGAGGTTGTCTTGTCCATTTTCACTATAAGATCATCAAAATAGATAAACACTAATTAATTAATTAATTAATTAGTAAATTAAGTAATTAAACCATGCTTCACCGACAAATTTTCATCACGTTATAGTATTTTGTGGCTCTCGCTTGGAGACATTTTAAACTCATGGATTTGTTAGTTGGAGATTGTATTAGTTGGTTGGAAAATGTTACTATGTTTATAATAGTTTTATTTGGATACAACATGATATTTTTTTTTTCATTATTAAAAAATAGTTACATATGTTGAAGTTTATATTCTCTTTGAACTCAAATACAATAAAGACCTATTAGCAAATATCATCGATTTCATCTCATGTAATCTTATACATTTCTGTTTTCTCTGACTTTTGTATACGAAGTCAACTTTTAATTAGGTATACTTTAGAGAGAGAAACAAAAATCATTTTTAAATTTAAAATAATGAACTTAAAATGCATTAACTAATTTAATCAATTATTTTTCTTATATGGTCCATTTAATCTTGCTTTGGAACGGCTTGTTCAACGAGACAGACTTAATCTTTATTTGCTATAGAAAATTTGGAATCACCAACTTCATTTAGGTTAATTAGTGCTTAATTACTCAAAGTTAATTTACAGGGTGGAGCATCAATTTCTTGGTAATTCTGATGTCGTTGTGAAGCTGGCTCTTCGGCTTTAAAGAAAGTGGAATTGTTATTATGTCATAGTGTTTGCAGAAAAATATTAAAAGAACATTCATTAATTAAAACCTAGGGTGTCTGAATAAATTTGTTAAAATATTTTAAGATAATTACTCTCTCGTTTGAGTGCCAAAAACATATATTTTTTCTAAAAGAGAAAAACAAATATAAAACTAAAAAAGAAAAAGAAAACTTTTAAACATTTATTGTTTATTATTCATAAAATTTCTACTATTATCTTATTTAAATGTTCAACTATTTTTTTCTTTTTTTTTTCTAATTATACATCATTAATCGATATAAAAATTTCAATATATATTTATTTTATTTAATATAAAATTTACATTCATTTATATATTATAAATTAATTTTTTTAATTGGTATAAAACTTTCACCCCAACATCTTGTTCGTACTTGTTTTTCACTCCATCAATTTCATTTGCCCTAATTCTCCATGTTCCCCTCGTGGATGATAGGGACAACATTTTAGGCCAAAAATTAACACCTAACTACTCCTTTTTCATTTTAAATAAATAAAAAAAAAACTCAACCACGAATTTTGCTACCAGGAAGCTCGTCATCCATTTACAGATTTAACTACATTTTTAGTTTCTTTGTATTTGTTTTTCACGTTTTATCCTTCTAAAATATAAATTTATTGCCTTTTTTCTTTAAAAAAAATGTGACTTTTAACCCATTTAATGTTAATATCTCTCTCGAATATATTAAATCACCATTTATAATTCTCAAAATTCATTTTCCAGCGGATAAATAGTTTCTATTTTAAGTATTTCTTAATCACTATCATATATTATTTAAAAGAGTCACTTGATTTTGATTGTTTCTTATATACATGGAACTTGAGTATCGCATAAAAAATATTTGATATTATTTTTAATTCAAAATTTTAAAATAATAAATCTACGAGTCTTTTATTTTATATAATATTTAATTTTGTCCATGTGAAGAAAAAGAATATGAAGTTAGAATTTGAGTGCAAATATCATTTCACTGATCAACTATTAAAATAATAAGGAAAAAATTAAATTTTTGAGGAATGAAAACTAATTTTTATAAATTGTAAAATTGAAACTCAATATATTATTACATAAACAAAACATTTATTTTAGTAATGAATAATTAATATTGATAGCATAATTAATGTTGGTTAGTTTATAATTGCAAGATTATGTGAACTAGTAATATTGCAAAACTTTATAAAGTTGAAATGTTATGTCTCTTGCATATCTTTTAGGTAGATGAAGAAAACATATGTAATACTATTCAAATAACTCCCACTCACATTTCAAAAATTAGATAACAAGTTAACCATCACTCTAAAAGTTAGGCTTAACATCTATGGCAGAATATTTGTGTATATGATTCTATACAAATTTTCAAAATCATCCACGTATGAGTGACGTATAAGCTGTCAATTTTCGTACGTAGAATTTTTCGTATATGTGCATGATTAACTATAATTATTAGAAGACTGGGACTTGGTGTGAGGGACAAAGGCAAAGGAGAACAAACGCGTGAGATGAAAATATTAGCAAAAGTCAAATGCTAATGTATAATATATATGGACTTATTTTATCTCTAATAATGATTGTGTAGCTTTTAAAACTTCAAAACTAACTGATAAACATGAATATATTTATTAGTTTGAATTTTGGAAGTCACACATAAACTAAAATAATATTAATTTATAATATATAAATGAAGTACAAATTTTACTTTACAAATCGATGGTTTGGTAGGATTAAATTAGTTTTAAAAAACACTTTCTAATATCTATAAACTTATATTTCTTTTGTCCTGTTTTTTATAAAGTTAGTTTGACGTTAAATAAGTTTAATTTTACACTAATTAATAAGTTAGATGTATAAGTTTAAGTCATTAAGAAATGAAAGTAAAATGATTTTATAAAAAGATAAATGAAAATAAGTTTTTTTTTCTTATAAAAAATAAGAATTTATGTTAACCATAATATTGTTACATAAACACAAGACGTTACAAATTAACTAATAAACTAATAAAAGTAATTTAAAATTTAAAATATGTAACATTACGATTAAAAGATATATGATTAGTCAGCAACCATAATGTAAAATCACTTTTTCCATTACGTTGACTCAAGCAATAATGTGAAAAACTTTCTTAACATTTGTTATTTTTATATTTATCTTTTTGTGTATTTTACATATCATACATTACTTATCATATTTATCACTTTTATTTCTCTTCTTAGGGTGTTTATATGTTGTTAAAAATTCTATCTCTCCACCTCTCTCTATATTAAATCCACAGTTTTTTTTATATATTTTAAATAGACGTCTTTATATTTTAAAATATCTACGCTTTTATGTGTATTTTTAATTTTGTTTTCTTTTTTATTTTTATTTCAATCAATTAAACTATTTTAATAATTCTTTAAATAAGTATATCAAGTTTGGAGTCGAATTAATCCAAATACAAACATGCAAATTTAAAGACTAAACTTTTTAAAATAGGAAATCAGGTGTTTTTATTTAAAATGAAATTTAAAAACTTATTTCTATTTTATTGGTGATTTGTAAAATTTAAAATCACATTAATTATTTTTTACTAATTATATATTTAATTTTAAAAAAATTTAAACCATTTACGCATGTATCTATTATGTGGAGGGAAAAAGAGAAAGTGATAACATAGTGAATTATACATAACTATTTAATTTAAGGGTTAAATATGTTTTTAGTCCCTATATTTTTGGGTGATTTTGGTTTTAGTCCATTTTCAAACTAAGGTACAATTTAGTTCTTCAACTTTAGAAAATTTTTGTTTTAGTCTTTTTTACCAAATTTTTTTTTTTAACTTTATTTGCTGTTTCAAACGTGTGTTTGAAACATCAAATAAAGTTAAAAAAATTTGGTAAAAAGGACTAAAATAAGAGTTTTCTAAAGTTGAAGGACTAAATTGTACCTTAGTTTAAAAATAGACTAAAACCAAAATCATCCCAAAGTACAGGGACTAAAAACATATTTAATCCTTAATTTAATTAGAATAAAAGAATTATTGTATTTTTTTATTCTTACAAATAAATGACTTAAAAAAAATAAAAAACGAATTACATTATAAAGTGAAATTACCAATTAATTTTTTTTAATTATTTACTAAATTTAAATGTCACATTTAACTATGTGAAATGCATTTATAAAAATAAAAATAAAAATTAAACATAGGAGAACACGTGCGTTGGTGTAGGAGGTGATGGTAAAGGTTGAGAATACTTGTATAAATAGAATAGATGCGTTTACGACTTCTCCAACTCAATGCACCAAACGGTGAACAAATCCACGGTGCCGTCTTATTCTACTTGTTCACCGCAAAAGCCAAACGCTGATTCGTAAACATAAGAAGCCGTTTTATCGGACTCTTTCTGTTTTCCCTCCAAACACTCCCTGCTTCCTCCATTCCATTTTCATCATCTCGTTAACATTCTTGCGTCGGTGACGCTGTGTTTCAGCAATCATTTCCTTCTCCATTCTCTCTCTCTCTATATATATAGTTTCAGAGGAACAAAGTGAACTCAGAAGATCATATTGTTTCAGATGGAAGAACGGTGGAGATTCATCACTTGGTTGAAGCTACTACGCGTGGCGCTGGTGTCTCTGCTATTCACCTTCACCATGGAACCTGTTCGGTGTTCCACTCTCAGCTCAGAAGGTGACTCCATATCTGAATGCACTATCGCTCTAATCATTGCTAGTGTTGTGTTTTAAGGTTGTTGTTGCATGTTTCTGTTCTTTTTTTTTTTCTTTATAATTTTGTTCTTTCCTAGATTCATGAAATGGGTTTTGGATTATACGTTTTTTTAGGTTAATTACTTTTGCCCTTTCCATTTTCTCTTTTTCAAGTTTGTTCTTTTAAGTTTAGATGGAGAAATCATTAGAAGGTCCTATCTATAAGCTCTAAATATTTTCAAATAGATTCTGAACAGTATATATATTAAAAAATACTAAAAATTAAGTTGATTATGTATAAATGGAAATTATTAATATATAGAGTAAGGATTTATCTTTTAGTGTTTTTTAGGATCAAATTATATTTTTGCCTCATTTTTTTTTCATATTAGAACGTTACTTTTAGGTGATGTGACATATGACTAACTTGATGTAAGAGAAATATTTCAAATAGATAAATTGAATTTTCTTTTTTGGAACTTTTGAGACTAAATTCAAAACATGAAAAACCGAAATTGTTGTTAGCCTTAAAGTAGCCTATTTAAAAGAAACTATTTTTGGTAATTGACATGATTAAGATTAAGATTGAAGATCGGTATATAAATTAAGAAAAATAGTTTGTGCAGAAGTTTTTTACACGGAAAATCAATTTAAAAAAATACTTTTTATAATAACTGTTTTAAGAGTTAGACTTTTTTTTATATTGCTTGATAATTAGACATACTATATATATATATATATATATATATATATATATATATATATATATATGGAAAAACACATTGATATAGCTGAACAAGTGTGCAGGGTTGGCACTGCAAAAGATGAAGGAAGTGGAGAGAGATCCATTCGGAAGTTTATGGAGTTGGAATAGAGAAGTGGTTGATCACTCCCATGGCAAAGTTGTATCCTTGTATGCAACCTCTTACCTTTTCACAATTTCATTATTTTTTTTTTCATTTTTATAGTATTTTGTAAGAACATGCATGCTATAGTAATTTAATCCTATGTTTGATGTTCATGGAATATTTTCAAAAGGTGATAAAATAGAATATGAAAAAGCAATCTTATTTTTTAGAATTTAAAATTTTAAACTATTAAGATCTTCTCAAACAAATTTTAAATTTTATTTTGTTATTCTAAAAAATTCAATTATTCTCTTACAATTCTTCATTTAATCAGAAAGATAAAAATAATATTCTCCACTGAAATATATCTTTGATGATCTATATACTAAAAAATCGGTATTTAATTTCTACAGTATCAAAACTTAATAAAAATAAAATAATACTTTACACTCTTAAAAAAAAGAGTTTATCTACTCCACAACTCTTTTAATAATTATAAACATTAAAATTTAAGACAATAAATAAATAAATAAAATTAAAACATTATTATTTTAAATTGTTAGGTGGGTGTATTTTATCTAATAAATGTGAAATTATCATCATTCTTCATAAAAATTAGTAGCAGTTGCAATATCTTAAGTGGTGGCTATAGAAATATACATGTTTATTTCCAGTACCTGCGTGAAGAACTTGAAAGATGTGTGTCTCCACGGAACAAGACCAGTCCTATGTTAAACTTTGCTTTTGCTTTACATAGCTTCTATATACAGCATAGATTTTATATATGATTGTTTTCTTTTCTTGCAATTCTAATATACTGATGCTTGGGTGTCATCATCGTCAACATCATCATCCTCATCAACTGTTGGGTACTTGATGCATCAAATTATGTTTAAAATTGCCTGCTTGTGACAGGCACATTGGCGAACATGGGGATACACCATCCATAAGGAAACTTCTCCAAGCAGCAAATGGTGCTGATGATGAGAAAAAAACTCTTTCACCATCACCATCACCTTTTCCCTCCACACTATCACCACTTTCAGAGCCTTTCTCACCATCACAGAGCCCCTCAGATTCTCCAACATCTCCAGAATTATCCCCCTCACCATCGCCATCTCTCTCCTCTTTCTTTTTCTCTCTTTCACCCTCTCCTTCACCTGTGCCAGCACCAACTCCACACACATCACCTCCTCCAAATCCACCTATGGTTGTGTCCACACCACCACACTCCAATTGGGTTTCAATGCCTTCTCCTGCTTCATCTTCAAACAGTTCAAGCACAAACCAACACGCTGTGATTATATGGTCCATAGTTGGCGGCTTCTCCTTCATTTTGGTGTCTGTCATTGTTTTTCTTTGCTTCAGAAGTAACAAGGTTGTCACTGTAAAACCTTGGGCCACAGGGTTGAGTGGCCAGCTTCAGAAAGCCTTTTTAACGGGTAACCGGTGCTCATATTTACTTTACTTTCATCATTAACTAGCTCAGCTGAAGATTTCAAACTGAAAAATGCATGTTAAGTACTAACAATAAAGTTTATGTTCTAGTGTTTCCATCCTTTACAAGTACTTTGTTATTTGAAATGGCATACTCATTGAGCATGTATTGATTCAGGTGTTCCTAGTCTGAAAAAAACAGAACTTGAAGTAGCTTGTGAGTATTTCAGCAACATTATTGGTTCACTGCCTGATGGGACTGTTTATAAGGGGACTCTCTCCAGTGGAGTTGAGATAGCTGTAGTATCCTCTGCAGTGACTTCATCCCATCACTGGTCCAAAAATCTGGAAACTCAATTCCGAAAGAAGGTACGCAGGCATCTAAGGTAGAAAATGTGCTACACTTGACTGGTTTTAGTTCTGAATCTCTTCCTTTTCATGATTCCAGATAGCGATGTTGTCAAGAGTTAACCACAAAAATTTTGTGAATCTAATTGGATATTGTGAAGAGAATAAGCCATTCACAAGGATGATGGTTTTTGAGTATGCTCCAAATGGAACTCTATTTGAGCATCTACACAGTGAGTGCTGTTTTGTTCAAAATTTACTTGCATGGTTATGTAAACCAGCATGTGCCTTAAGAATCATTGCAACCCAACATGCATCTTTTATGGTCTATCCTTCTCATTACTTGATACTGTATAAGAAGTTTTCAACATGGCTTTGATCATCAATTTCTTATTGATCAGTTCGATGACACATTGAAAGTTGTTCGAGTTTATGTACTAGCAATTAGAATTGTATTGATAGCATTTATTCATGTCTTGCAGTTCGAGAAGCAGAAAGGCTAGACTGGGGAATGAGAATAAGGATAGCTATGGGAATAGCTTATTGTCTGGAGCACATGCATCAGCTGACACCACCCATTGCCTATAAAAGCATACTATCTTCCTCTGTATATCTGACTGAAGATTATGCTGCTAAATTATCAGACTTTAGTTTCTGGACTGACATAGTCTCTACAAAAAAGGGTTCTGAAGCTGCACAGCTCTTAGAAACAGCTCCGGAATATATCAAGGCCAATGTTTACAGCTTTGGAGTACTATTGTTTGAATTGATTACAGGAAGAATTCCCTTTGCAGTGGAGAATGGCTTATTTGAAGATTGGGCAGCAGAATATATAAAGGGACAACCCTTGAGAGACGTGGTGGATTCAAACTTGAACTCTTTGCAAGAAAATGAAATCGATAAATGGGAAGAAGTGATTAACAGCTGTGTAGATCCTGATCCAGAAAAAAGACCAACTATGAGGGAGGTTACTTCTAAGTTGAAGGAAATCACCACCATAGGACCTGATGGAGCAACTCCAAAAGCATCTCCTCTTTGGTGGGCTGAAATAGAAATTATGTCCACTGACTTAAGTTCAGACGTGAATCCATAACTCCAAATGAAAAATATGTCCTTTGGGATAATAATCTGAGTAACAACTCTGAATTTGGAGTTTGATGCCATTTTTTAATTTTTTATTTTCGCAGTTATGTTTTAGATTCTTGTTCTTTTGAAGCTAACTGAAGTAGGATGGACAGAAGAAACAACTTTTGTCTCAGTAGAATAATTTGATTTTATAGTTAGTTAAGGAATGAATTTGTTTTTATGCTCGTATAAATGAATTTTGCTTCTCTTTAGTGTGAAAAAGGCCGGGTGCAAGATAACTATGTTAGTTTATAATGAGAAAGAAACAAGTTCCACTTTTTGTCACATGAAGACAAATTCAAGACTTCAAGGAGTTGCTTTTCACTAAAGTATCATCCTTGGAAAATATTATCAGTACGCCACCTAAGATAAGATATACATTGGAGATTGAGGCAGAAGGATAAGAAAAGGAATATTATCTCATCTTTTCCATCGAGTATTCTTAGTGTACCTGATGTACTAAGTTCTATAGACCATGAATAACAACAAACCGAGAAGATGGTTTTCAATGGAACCTGTAGAGTACACACTCTCTCATTTGGTCTGTCACTTTCTTTCAAAACGAGCATGTGAATTTCTAGTTGCAAGGTGATTATTTGTTCTTTATTCCTTATTTTTCAAAAAAAAAGAGTAGAAAACAAGTGGAATGAACCTCTTTATAATCCTGTAACTGTACAAGAGGATGCTTAAATAGTGAGAGACAAATTCTATAAATATGGCTCACAGAGATACATATCAAATCAATGGATTCACTATTCTGAAATTCCTGTGATTTACACCTGAAATTCCACAATCCATATGTTCATTTCTTTCTATCTTTGTTGTAAGATGATTGTTCCGAGATTTCTGATGTAAAATATCAGTCATTTGGAAATTCTCCTTTCCCCATCAGTTGTCTAATCAAGGCCTCCACATTTTATCCTTCTGATGCTCATATACACAAAGATTAAAAGTTCAACTTTCGTATTCTTCGATATAGATCAAGTGTGCCTGCATGATTTGGGTCTAAGCACAGAGAAGCCTGACAATCTTGTAGAGCAGATGATAAGTCTCCCATTGACTCATAAAATGCTGCTCGTAGGTGAAGCATTTGCATGTCAGGTTTGAATTTGATGGCCTTGGTTAGTTCTTCTACAGCTTCAGTTTCTTTTTGTTCATCCATCATCACTGATCATACATTTGAGAGGTTTGAAAAATATGAGGTTGGAAAATGGTAGAAATGGAAGAAACTTTGATAAAATTATTTCTGTTTTAATAAAAAGACTTTGAAATACCAAACCAAGTACGGTAGATAAAGTGTCCTCTAGGAATTCAGACTAATATCCAAACTTCTTAAGTAGTAATCTAACTACAGATAATTAAATTGAATGTGCAATAAGAGAAAGTACCTGCTGCTCTGTATCTATATGGATAGGTTCTTAAAGGATCAAGTTGAGTTGCAACATCAAGATCAACCTTTGCCATCTCACGGTCACAGTATTCTGATCTTTTCTCATATGCTGAGGCATTGCTCTCCGCCTTCTCAATTAGCCTGGTCATCTCATCATACGCAGCTTTTCTTTGATTTTTCTGATGATAAACGCGTGCTAGACCTTGATGAGCTCTTGTGTGCCTAATTGCAAGTGCATTCTTGTAGCATTCTTTTGCAAGCTCAAGCTTACCACAATCCACGTAAATACTACCCAAGTTATTCAATGCCTGCAAAATATTGCACAAGATAATCAAATAACTGCACAACACTCACTTCACTTGGAACGGAGATAGTGTTATTATAAGAGATCACAGACTTGTCCTTTGCGAAGACCGTCTGAAGGACATTTAAGTGCTTCTTTTAGAAGCTGAATAACGTAGGAAGAAGATTCAGGATCCAGAGTTGCATCTGCCAACACATATGCTTTTAGAAAAAAAGCTTCAAATGATCTCTGAATTGCAATGGATCTGTCAGCCCTCGCTAAAGCTTCTTCGCGATAGCCAGTGTCATATAGGATCCATCCTTCATAAATTAGCCTCTCTTGCATTGAGCTAGAGTGGTTTCTGGCCAACCGCAAGCTGTGCATTGCAGCCTTTTGACAGTTTAACCTGAATTTCATACATGTGAGGATTCTCTTGACATCACAAAATATAACTAATTTGACTGCTGAAAATAGCTACATTGTAACAAAATTATGGACATTTCACAATGTAATATGCTAGTCATTTCGAAACGTTCAGATCAGACTCTAGTCCTAAGGATCCTTGACAACGTTACAATAAACACAGAATTGAAGAAGAGATATTTCTGGTTCAGTTATACATGTACTAACCTTAATAGGAGTAGAGACTGACGAAACTCTAGAAGGCTCTTCTCAGGCTCATTCTCTAGCATCTGATGGATAATAGCCAAAGAACCAATATCATCTACACAAGACCATTGCTGGTATAGCTGCATCCAGCAATCAGCCTGACTCTTCTGCTGAACTCCACGGTTTACAAGTTGGAGCAAGTATTCCCCTTTGATCTTCCCATGTGAAGTTACATAATTTGGTTCAATGGTTAGCATTGCCCGAATATCTCTCATTGCACTATCATAATCCTCAAGTGCAACATTCAACCACGCTCTCAATTCTAAGCAATCAGGGGAGAGTTTAAATCCAATAAACTTATTTAGCTCTGCAATCCCTTCCTCTATCTGCTTCTCCTCCACCTTTGCTAGTGCTCTATATTTATATGGAAATGAAAGAGAAGGATCCAATTCAGTTGCAACATCTAAATCAAAACTCTTCTCCTTTCCCATATTGTATAGTGCACGCTCCTGATACATCCACCCAGCTGGTTTATGCTCAAATATGAGAGAACTAATTAACTTATAGGCTGAATATGGTTGACCCTGCTTGTACTTAGTTCTGGCCACCCCAGCCAATGAATAAACATGACCCTCCTGAACTGCTACCTCAAAACAGTGCTGAGCCTCTTTGTATTCTTTCCTTTCAAGCAATACACACCCCAATTGGTGGAATGCTAGGGCCGTTTGCCATTTTTCTGTGGCACACTCTCCCATTCTCTCCAGCAACATCAATGTTGTTTTAGACATCATGCTTTCTTCCATGGCCACTTGACTCAGGAAGTAGTACAACAAGAAAGAGGCACACCCCACATTGGCTAACCTTTCCTGTGCCTGACAGCTGCAAAGTATTTTTACCACCTTTGGATTATACAGAGAATTTGGAAGCTCCCTGAGAAACACTTGTAAGCAAGCCACAACAAGAAGGGTGGCTCTCTCTTCCAATCCATACTCAATAAGCACCAATGCATCTTCAACATTCACAACAATTGAAGCCAAATGGGCATCACAGGCAGAACTCATCTCCTCACAACAAAATCTATTGGCAAAGGAGAGAAGCTCCAAAACTGTCATTGGGCAGAAGAGGTCCAATCTTTTGGTCCTGCTGTAAAACTCCACAGCCCTCATTCCCTTTGGACATATCCCATTTCCCGAGAAATCAATCTTGCTCATTTTGGACTCGGCAAAGCCACCGTAGAGCATAGCATTAAAAGGGTATGAAAGAGTAGCAATCCTGTACCTGACACAACCGATTTCTTCATTCCCAACACAAAACAAAACATCACTTTCCTCATCTGACTCACACACACCCTCAGTACAGGTTTCCTGAATTAGCTCTTGTTGACACTGGCAGTGATCATTAACTGAACAGGGGCTAAATCCGGGTTCCAAATTCTTCTTTGGACACTCAAGAACATAACCACCACAATCCATTGAACACAGACAAGCAAGCTCGTCATCCCTCCTCTCAAACCTTAACCATGCAGACAACACAACCTTGGAGAGCACATCCTCAGCATTCTGGCATGCTGTCCTGAGACATCTTCTAAGTATTTTCTGATCACCAAGACCGCGCAAAAGAGACCACTGTTCCACACACATTACTGCTTTGTTGGACTGTGAACAAAACTCCATGCGCTGATAGAACTCTGATAAGGTCTCCACAAGATTGATGGGCTTGAAGTGAGGTTCTAGGGATGGTTCAATGGTGTCGGTGGAAGGGAGGTGAAGAGGGATCAGGTTTGCAAATACTGAGGTTGAGTTGTTGATGGTGCTGGATTTGGTTTTTGACCATGATGATATTAAGCTTCGGTTCCTGTTAAGGTTGTTGCGAGGTTTGGTCTTGCTGCTATCAGCACATATTGTTTCGGAGCCTTTGTTGCCATTGCCACCGTTTGTTTCAGATGAAGTAGAACTGAGAGCATGAACTTGAATGCTCTTGAAACGTTCGGTGAGCTTGAGCCCACGCATCTCCGATCAATTACAGGTTATTTGGTTTCAACCCCTTTAACAGAAACACCGGGTGTGATCCTTTGAGTGAAAGAACTTCATTTTACTATTTTGTAATTTTGTGGTTGCAGACTCCGAGAAACATAGATAGAAAGAGAGAGGTGAGAGGTGAGTTTGAAAAGGAATGGTATTTGTTGATGGATGGTAGATGGGTGATGATGAAGAGCAATGGCCTAAACTGAATTTGGCATCTCCTTGTTTTCTAAAAAGGAGTGGAATTTTGTAGCTTTGGATAATGTATGTTTTTAGAATCAGAATAGGACTCAACACATCAACACACATTGAATGAATGACAAGGTTGGTGTGTTTATGGTGTAAATAAACAAAGTTAGCAAGTAGTAGTTAAATTTGTAGGTGTGATCAGGTGAAGCTGCTATGCTCAAACCCGTGCCATTAACTGACTCCACAAACACAAAGAGAGAGAGAGAATCACAGAATTACAGATCCCTGAGATGAACCACTCCAATTTGGGACAACAGCATGCAAATCTGGTCAACTGGTTCCATGATCATTTTTCCTTTTCTTTTCTTTTTGCTGTATTAAAAAAGTAGGACACAGAGTCACAGATTATTTATTTATTCCACCACGAAAGTGAATCCTTCCTTAATCATGAACAGATTTCTTCTTTATTAATTACCTCCGCACCTTTATCTTAATTTATCATTATTATTCAAATATTCGGATTGAGATGGAATTGCATGCCAAGCAAAGTGCATAATAAGGTGGAGTGAGTTGTGTAACCAATCCAATTATTATTTTTATGTTAAGTGGTCTTATCAACACCAAACATGCATTCACACCTCAAAAGATAACTGTAGCAACAATAATAGTAATAGAAAAAGAATTGAAATTTCACATACCCTTTTGTCTAATCTACAGTGAATTCTTTTGTTTATATTGGTTGAATGTCGAATTCATGTGTGGTTCTTTATTTGTTTTCCCTTGAGAAAGATATAAGGTGATTGAGGAACTACATTTCCTTCTGGGGCCTCAATTATTCTATTATATATTCTTTGTACAACATATGATCCAATTACGATGTATAACATATAATATAATGTGTTGGAAATAATTAAAAAGGTCCACTACATCTCCACGGCACATGAATTTGGAGGATATGATTGGCCACGTCTAAATAAATTAAAAGGTAAAAAACATCAAATCTGAAGACATAAGCCACCGGTGCAACTCTTGGGGCACCAAATTATTGATGGCTCAGGAAGATGGTAGATTTAGGAACACCATTTGCAAAATATTTATTTAACTTTCAACAATTATGCATGATGCTTCTTTCGCATAGAGATTCTGCCAATAATTGGATCTGTGTATATGATGCATGAACAAAAGAATAATATCTGCACGTCAACACAAGTAGGAGTATATTTTTACTCATTTCAAGAGAACAAAATGACAAGAAAAACTATCACACAGCACTAGAATCACCATGTGACACAACTCAAGCATGTTTTTCTCCAGTGTTGCCCCCACAAGGATAACTTAAAAGCAAATTGTGGAAAATGACTCAATTGGCTTTTATAAAAGGTTGTACTAAAAAAGTCTCAATATCTCCCTCATGCATTCTATTCAATGATTCTTAAGAACTGTTAAGCTTATATATATATATATATATATATATATATATATATATATATATATATATATATATGTGTGTGTGTGTGTGTGTGTGTATAAAAACTTAATTAAATATCATATATATACCTCAGATTTACTTATCTATTCTGTTAAAAATTAACCATATCATTTTATATTATCACAGATAAAAAGAAAACAGTTCATATTTGTAAAAGAAAAGATGAAGTGAATCTCTTTCCATAAGAAACAATTCCTCAAATCTATGCAAATCTGGAGAGTTGTAAATTCCTGTGCGGCACGATAATTTTTGTGGCACAGAACTCAAGACTTTTTGTTTGCAGCATCTCTTGGTCAATACTTTGAGAGTATCTTAGCTTTTGACACAACTTGGAAAATTCATCATTATGTGTGTTCAGATTACAAAAATAAGGGTTAAAGAAAATAGGCTAAGCATGCACCTTGGATTAACTTACATGAACATTTTATCACAGCAAAACTGGAGCAAGTTTTATCACAAAACTAGGTGAGGTTTGCACTAGACATTGATGGTAGAAAGAAAAATTTAAGCCTAACTCAATTCTATAAAACCAACTTATAAAATAAAGGTTTTTATTAGTTTTATTTCTACTCAATGACTTTCCAACATTTTTCATCATTCATTTATTTATAGAAGAAAATTTTTGTAAGTATAGAAGAAAAAAAAGTAATCATATTTTTCTTATTTTTGTAAGTATAGAAGTTGCTGAATGTAGCATCTGCATAGATGAGCTGACTGACATGAACAGTAGATGCCAAATCTAATTAAAGAGAGATGAATAGGTAATAAATAGGCACTAAGAAATTAACATGACTATGTATTTGTTTGTCTTGTGTTGTTTTGCGAAGAAAATTAAGAGCTGGTACATGATCACGTGATGATAAACAAGTGGACTGATAATGCAATGAGATTGTATTTATATTTTCTTGGTTTGAACATGAATGAACTTTCAATTCATTAATTTCATCACACCTTTGATGTGTCAGTGTTTGCTTCTCAGTAGTAATGGCATGATCAGATATTTATTGGTTTTCATTTATTCACAAAACGCTGACAAAAGGAAGAGTCATATATATGCATAGAAAAATGGTAAGGTTAAAAAGAAAATAAAAACTTTTATTTACACACTTCAACAATAAAAATAGAAGAAATAACATAATTAATTATAAAGTAGATTGAATATATTTTGTCTCCAAATTATTATAGAAAATTATTTTTTTTTAAAACTAAATTATAAAATATTTAATTTCTATATTTTACAAAATGATATAAAATATTTTTCTCAATAAATGGTGTTTGGATATTTTTTTTATGTGATAATAGAATTTCACAGTGGACTATAGTATAAAATTCACGTACCATTTGTTGAGAAAAATGTTTTACACAATTTTCATAAAATATTTGTAATTTAATTTAAAAACAAAATATACAGTTTAAAATATATATATATATATATATATTAATCTTATAAAAATAATACGAATTTTTATTACTTTAAAATCCTTCAAGTAATATTAACACAAACTTTTTATTTGACAGTTATATTTGTTTTAAAAGAGATTAAAAAATTGAGGTATACAATTTTTTTTATAGATCATAACATTTTAATAATATTTTTTTAATAATTTTTTGACAATAGATTATATATTATTATTTTATTGATTTGTATATTTAAAATGGACTAATAAAAAAGTTATAAAAAAAAATTATTAAAGATAATTTTTTTTATTTATCTATTGCTTTTCACTTCCATTCCTGATCATGCTTCTATTCCATTAGTTTCATCTTTTTCTGCTGTTTCTTCACTTTTGCCTTTACAGCGAAGATATTAAGGAGTAGATTTATGATGGATGATCATAAAAATGGAGAATAAAAGTATTATGTATATATTTTCAGGAGAAGTACCACACGTGTGGTATACTTCATTTATTATCATTTCCTTTGAACATAAATTTGATAACGATAAAGTAATATACGTTTACTTTATTATATATATATATATATATATATATATTCTAAAAGTAAAATAATTATAAAAAAAATATATTTTTTTGTATTTTTTTTCAAAAAAAGTGAAAAATAAAAAGAAATATAAAATGAATGTAAAAATTTTGTTTGTCTCAAAAATATTATTTTATTTTATTTTTTAAAATTTTGATTATAGAAAGTTTTAATTAAAGTAGATTTAAAACATTGAAGAAAGAAAATGTGAAGATTGGAAAAAAGAAGTAATTATGGAAGAAGTGTGATTGAAATAATTGAAGTGGAGTTGTAAGGTAGAAATGAATGTGAAAGTAAATGGAAGGAAATGAAACAGTAGAATACAGTTGAGTTAATTAAAATTGTCTACTTCAATACTTTCATTACAAAGTTTACTTTTCTTCTTCCTTCATAAAAGAAAACACATTTTTTTTTTAAAAGCATAAATAGACAAGCAATGATAGTACCATCAGAGAAAAAGCTCACATGTCACATAACAAACCTTTTATAAAATAACATACTTTTTTTCAAAGCTATGCTTCAATTTCAAGAACAACAATACACCAATGTGGTTGATCTTGGAAACAGTAATAAATTTTATAGTTCTTTCATTTTTTAATAAGCCTTTTGAAACTATCATTTTTTCAGATCAAACTCAGTTCTTCTTCTTCCTCTGCAATTGCAAACGGTGGTACAACGACAGTAATGACAAAGCTGTAGAAAGTATAAACTGCAGTTAGAAATAACAGGGTGTATTTCACAACCTAAGCGATAATAGATAACACACCCATACTATCAAAGCCCAACACCTATTATTACACAAAAGGTATTTCTTCCTGCACTTCCATAATTTTGATTTGCACTTCCAAATTCAAAATACAATTTTTAATATTTTAAAGATTTAATAGGTTCGGAGGTCCCTATATTTGGGGGTTTGTTTCAAATGGGTCCTCTAATTTTGGAAGTGATCAATTAGGTCTCTAATTTTGTCAATTTGATTCAATAAAAGCCTTTCTGTTAAATGCAGTTAACGCCGTGAAGTTTTTGAACATGTGGCACGCTGACGCTTCCAGGTGGCACAATTTCAAGTGCATTGGTGGATTATAAAATTTTAAAATTATTGGCAAATAAATTAATAAATGAAAATATAATTATCAATAAATGAAATTAGTAAACATATTAAAACAATGTTTCCTATTTTGGGGTCATAGGTGGTATCTGCGAAATTGGGGAAATCTGCAAGTTAGGGTTCATTTCCTGGGTTCGTCATTGTGCTGACATTTGGTGAGCATCGGTTTTGCGTGAGAAGTTAGGGTTTGTTCCATAATATTATAGTGATCTATCGGTGGTTTTGACTTGAAGCAAGTAATTTTTGGCGGTGTAGCACGTGGAAGAGAGTTTCGCAAAGGTCGTTGCATAATCACGTGGAAGAGAGTTTCGCGAAGGTCGTTGGAGGTGTAGCACGTGTCCAGGTTAGTAATATTTTTACTTCTTTGTATATTTTTGACAATGATGCATTGTCAGTCGTGGTCTCCCATGTTCGAAGTGGTGTGGTAGTGTGTTATTTATGTTGTTCAACAGTATCTGGCTTTTGAAAGTGGTCCCCCATGTTTGAAGTGTCGTAGTAGACACTAATTGTTGTTGTGCTTTATATTGGTTTTGCAATGTGGTCCCCCATGTTTGTTTCTTGTGCTTTTTGTTTTGTTTAAGTTATGTTGTAGTTGGTCCCTGTGTTTCCTTGTCCTGGTTCTAATTTTATATATTTTTTGTTGTCGTTGCCGTCTTATTATTTTATAGGATATATACTGTTATAGTGTATTACATGGAGTCTCATTTTGAAGTAGTTTTCCACCATGGAGGTCAGTTAATAAAGGATGGTTCACTTAGGTATGAGGGAGAAAGTACAAGTCTGGCTTTTGACCCCGACGTGTGGAGTTACTTCATTATAGTCAGTGTAGTAAAAGGATTTGGATATGATGGCTTTAAGGAGTTGTGGTATTCTGTGGGGGGAGGTTCTGTGTTAGATGATAAGCTAGAGGCTTTGACGGATGATAAAGGAGCCTTGCACATGATGAACTTAGCTAGGCTAAATGTACAAGTGCATTTATTTGTTGTTCACACAGTGTCTGAACCTGAGATCATACATTTGTTAGAAAATGTTCCACATAATATAGGTGAAGAAGAAGTTGAACTTGTGATGCATGGTAGTGATGATGATGGTGGTTGTGAACAAGCTCATGAAGAGTGTCAGGAGGTAGGTGATGGTGAGTGTGAAGTTCCTGTTTGAAAAGGTAAAATGGAAGCTGAATGTGATGTGGGTGAGTCTGAAAGAGATGATGTTGTACAAGGTCAAATTGAAACTGAATGTCATGTTAGTAAGTCTGAAAAAGATGATGTTGTATGTGATGTGGGAGAGTCTGAAGGAGATGATGGTGATGTTCGTAGTTGGAGTTCTAGTGGTGAAGGATGACAATGTTCATTGCAATGTGGATGTTCCTAGTATGGATGACCTAGTTGACTGTGATATCTAAGAAGAGGTAGGGCATGGAGTTGGGAATTGGTTTGGTGAAATTGAAGTTGATGTGGAAGATGATGCACCATCATGGACTCGAATTTCCGATAGTGATGAAGATGTTGGTATAAATATTGACAATGATAGAGGTCTGTCTGATGATAATTGGGAATCAAAAGAATTGCTTAGTGGAGGAGAAATTTAACATATGTTAAAAATGATAAGAAGAGAATTAGAGTGAAGTGTATGGGTGCTAAAGGAAAGTGTCCCTAGATGGCATATTGTGGTTATATGAATGCAATACGAACGTGGCAATTAAGGACTATTGTTGACAACCACACTTGTAGTAGAGAACACAAAGTCAAATTACTGAATTCAAAATGGCTAAGTAAGAAGTTGGAGAAAACCGTGAGAGAAAATCCCAAAGTCAAGGTAAGGGAAATTTGTGACAAGATAATTAGAAAGTGGAATGTTGGTGTATCTAGATCCATGGCTTTTAGAGCAAAGTCCATTGCTTCAGATCATGTAGATGGGTGTTTCAAAGAACAATATAAAAGGATCTATGATTATGCAAATGAGCTCTTAGCTTGTAATCCTGGATCCACAGTGAAGGTGGAAGTGGAAGAGAATGTCGGTGGCCATATTTTCAAGAGGTTCTATGTTTGTCTTAAGGCCTGCAAGGACAGTTTTGTGTCCTGCAGACCAATTATAGGGCTGGATGGTGCTTTTTTAAAAGGTAAATATGGTGGTGAATTACTAACTGCTATTGCAAGAGACACAAATGACCAGATGCTACCTCTAGCATATGCCATTGTCGAAGTAGAGAATAAGGAAACATGGAAATGGTTTCTGGAACTTCTGGTTGAAGACATTGGTGGGGAGGCAGTACAGGCATCATTGACATTCATATCAGATCAACAAAAGGTTATTCACATGCCCTTTTTCCTAAAAACATAATTTCATTTTCATTATAATTTATATGAGACCTTTAACAACACTGTCATTTCAAATTACAGGGTTTAATGCAAGCTTTTGAAGAAGTGCTCCCTAGAGTTGATCAACGGTTTTGTGTTAGGCACCTTTACGCAAATTTCAGGAAAAAATTCCCTGGCAAGCAGCTAAAGCGGATGATGTGGAAGGCAGCTACAACAAGTCATCCACAAGCCTGGGAAACCGAAATGACAAAATTAAAAGACGTGAACCTTAAGGCCTTCAAATACCTTATAAAAATTCCTCCCAGGTATGGTCATCTTTCCTAATCTCTTGAAATGTGATTCAATTCATATTTCTGGAAGTGGCAGAATGTGATACTCATATTTCCTAATCTCTTCAAATGTAGACACTGGTCACGATCAAGGTTTACCACCACTGCTAAGTGTGATACTTTGCTAAACAACATGTTAGAGACATTCAACAGTGTATTGGTCCATACAAGGTCAAAGCCAATCATAACCATGTTGGAGGAGATCCGCTTTTACTTGATAACAAATGGGCAACAAACCGAACAAAAAGTCAATCAATGTCTGGGTCGATTTGTCCTAAAATCAAGAGTATACTGAATAAGGAGTCCCAGCTAACCAAGTTTTGGATTCCTAGGTAAACTTAATATATTAACCTTTATCATGTCTTCAACACTTTATAAAATGTCACGTATCTCAATTTTAATTTTGTTTTTCCAATTGGTCATCACTGAAGTTGTTTGAAGTTCGTCATGTGTCCCACGCTGGGGACAAATTTATAGTTCATATAGACAAATTAGAATGCACATGCAGGAAATGGGTTATCTCGGGCATTCCATGTTGTCATGCGTTGGCTGCTATGAAGTTTATGAATTTAGATGCAGAGGAATTCATCCCTGTTTGTTTTAGGAAGTCAACATATGAAGAAATGTACTCTTCCATTGTGTATCCAATTAATGATGAGAATATGTGGCAGATTACCCCATATAATGAAGTGCTCCCTCAAAAAAAGAGAACATTGCCAGGGAGGCCCAAGAAGAAAAGAAGATTGCAGGAATGGGAGTTAGTCAGGGACAAAACAAGAATGAGGAAGGGTGGTATACATAAAAGATGTGGCATTTGTAAGGCGCTGGGTCACAACAAAACTTCTTGCCAAAAATCAACCCAAGATAGTGATGTCAACCCTGACCAAACACAACAAAGGAACCCAGGAACTGAAGAAAACATACCACATCAAATGAGCCTTAAGCTAGGAAGTTGTAACCAATTCTGATGTACCTTGTAATGAGCCTTAAGCAAGCAAGCAACAGTTGTTTTTTGTAGCTTGTAATGATGTAAAAAATTCTGATGTTGAACCTTTTGTCATGTTGAACAAATTCTGATGTTGAACCTTTTGGTTTAATAGAAAGTTATCTTTGCTTTTATGGTAGTCATACCAGTTATCTTTGCTTTTATGGTAGTCATACCAGTTATCTTTGCTTTTATGGTAGTCATACCAGTTATTGTGTGCAGAACTTTTTTCATATATAAAAATTTCAATTTGGTTATAATGCTGCAGCAATAGTTTCACAAGTCTCATTGCTTATCAGTAATAGAGGCCAATTTCTTTGATTTCCCACCAAAAGTTTCTTTAATGGCAGAACGATTCAAACTTTCACATGTCTCCAATTAGCCAACAGAATTTTGCCCTCAAACTTCTAAATCTCAAACTTGGTGACAGTTGACATAATAAATTCTTACTGGAATAATTACTCTGATACTGTTTGTTATGGTATATGCGTTATGCAGAAGCATGTGATCCAGTCTGAGAGTAAAATAATTTATCTTACTACAACAGGGAAATTATCATGTAATGAAGAGAATCAAGAACAAAGAAAAAAAAAACTGATGCAAAGTGAACGAAATAAATGATGAATCAGACGATAGTAAAAACTAAAGTTAGTCGTTAGTAATATTTTTAGCTATAACTCTTGATTGGTTGACTGTGTAAAATAATTTACATTAGTAGTGTTTAATCGTTAAGGTGTTTTGATTAAGGTGGTGCTTTTATTGCTGTGTATCGGTATTATTCATTTGATTAAGGTGTTTTGATTATGCTGATTATAATGCATTATATTTCTTATCATTCTGCATGAAGACTGTAAGTTTCTTCTTTTTTGCAGTATTCTCAAGTATACACTTATCAGGTCATCCACGCATTATTCATCGAGATATTAAGTCACCAGTGCTATAATTTTGTACACAGTATATTGAATGGATTTTTAACAACTCTTCCATTTCATTCATTTCATTAACTTCATTACAACATACCAAACCTACAACAAAGTTAGAAGAAATCATCCCTTCCTCATCAACATTGAAACTAAAACTACCTGTATTACACATAAAACAGACACCAACAACATCAGCACCTTCATCCAATTTTGAACAATTACAACTGATTTTTGTAAATTCACTATCATTTTTCTAGTACTATCCATGTCTTCACTGTTCACCATAGTTTCTTTGTTCCCTTCACTGTTGAAGAAGCTACCCCTTTCGTCACCACCAATATCATTGCACCATTTGAAAAAGTTGCAACCACTTTCTTCACCACCGTTCTATAAAGACAACATTGAACTTAATTAGGGAGTACCACCTTCTTCTCACAAACAGTACCACAACTTAATTAGGTTGAGTTGAATCTAACATACCTTATACTTGGAGCATCCCCGAAATTGCTTGCCCCGATTCTTCATAGTTTTCGCAGTTCTCACCACACAACTCTGACCATAGTAGCAGATCGATGAAGACATACCATTTTCCTTCTGCCTGGTGCTACAACTCGATGAATAGCAAGAGTGTTCCTTGGACATTGTGGAAGAACACCCACCCACGTCGCAGAACTACAAGCTCCAAAACAGAGCCAAGAACCCTAATTTCTCTAATTTTCCCAATTTCGCAGATTTCCCCTCTTTTGCAGCACGACCTACCTAACCCTAAAATAGGAAACATTGTTCTGGTTTAGTGATTTATATTTTGAATAATTATTTATTCGTTTTAATTTATTTGCCAATAATTTTAAATGAGGGATAATCCACCAATGCACTTGAAACTGTGCCACCTGGAAGCGTCAGCGTGTCACATGTTAAAAAACTTTACAACGTTAACTGCATTTAACGGAAAGACTTTTATTGAATCAAATTGACAAAATTAAGGGCCTAATTGATCACTTCCAAATTTGGAGGACCCAATTGAAACAAACGTCCAAATATAGGGACCTCCGAACCTATTAAACCTATTTTAAATTATATCTTCTGAAATATAAAATAAATATTTTAAATTTTATAATTCAAAATAAATGCAAAGTAAAAATATATTTTAAATAATATTTCAAAATACAAAATTTACCAAAAGTTAGTGTCAATTTATGTCTAATTGCTTTGAATATAGTTCCTTTAAACATATTTTCTAAACAAATCAGAACCAATTTAAATTGATCAATATGCTATAAAACGAATACGTTTATTTTTCAAATGATTTATATGACCATTTCAAATTTTATGGCATATATCTTACAATAACAAAAATGTATTGTTTTAGATTTTAAGTTATACAATCTAAAATAAATAAAAAATTGATGGAAGTGCAAATTAAAAGTATAAAGGTGGAGAAAGAAATTGCCAAAATAAAAGTACACACGTGTCCAAGTAACAAAACCAAACCCTATGACTATAACTATTAAAGGAAAACAAGCTGTTTCTCCTTGCACCTCCACTGATTTCTTCTTAATACTTTCACATTTTTTAAATTCCAAAATTATCTTTTGAAATTAAAAAAATTTACATATTATTTTTTGTCTTTTAATAGATTTCAAAATTCATTAAAGCCTCTAAAAAAATCTTTCAATAAATTTTAAAAATCATTGAAATTTTTTTCGAAAGCTTTAACTGATTTTAAAATTCATTAAAATAAATCCATGAATATTTAAATTGAAAAAAATGTAATCCCAATACTATTTTTGGGATGTGAAACTGTAGGAAAAAATGGCTGGAAATGCAGTGAATCACATCACAGCCAAGAAAACAAAATGAGAAATCAAGAAAAAGATACAATCTTTGTAAAGGAAAAAACGCTTTCTAATTTTTATTTTTAATTGCTTCACATATTTAATACTAATATTTTTCATATTGGTAAAATATCTATCTCTTCTAAAACATTTATATCCAATAAAAGTATAAAAGAAACATAAATATGTATGATATAAAAATATTCTTTATAATTCAACTAAGAAAATTATCTTAAAAATTATCAAAATTTATACCGTTATCCTTTCATTCCTCACTGTAAAAACAAACTTATTTAAGAAAATGCAGCAGAATTATAAAAACAAAAAATAAATCTTTTAAATTAGTAATTTCTTAACATTATTTGCACCTATATACTTATTTCATCATAACATCAAATAATATATATATATATATATTTAAAAATATGAAGAAGAGTAGCACAAGACATCATGTTTGTTAATAAGGGAATTTGATAACCAATACCATACTTCTAGAGTCAAAAGGAATTATTATATAGATATCAAATTTCTAAGAATTCATATAAGCAACTATAAAATGTATAATAATCAGCAGAAAACTGTAATCTATTCAAGCAAATTAAATCTTAAAAAGAAAACATTAATGAGAATAAAATCATAAAAAAAGAAATTGCATCACAAGAATGAACAATGGTTGGTTCAGTAACAACCAGGATTGATTCATTCTCATAGTAATGTTTACACAAATAAAGAAAAATAAATAAATAAAAAAAGACAAAGCACACAAATAAAAAATATATGACGGTGAGTGCTTGAACACAGAACTTGTGAAAAAAGATTATATCTGTTTGGTTTGTCCATATTCATGCGAGCCAAGACAGAGATAAAGAAACAGAGATGAAAAAAGGGTGTCTCAGAAAGGCTTCCTTGCTTATCTCAAACTTATCCCATTATTTTAGATTTCAATAAATTTTAATCCATAAAAAAACTTATTAAAAGCACACGTGTTAGTAATTCTCTCCACAATAGTATGACATCATCCACCGAATACACAGGAAATTCATTCCAGAGAAGATATTGATCATCATCATCATCATATACAGTACAACATTGTTGTTCCACTGGTATTGTTCCATTTTACAGTAAAACTATACAAAGCTATATACGTAGGCAAGCACCAAGAAAATCAGTGCTCCAGGTATACAAATCTGCCTCCAAATCAAAAGATTGGCACAGTACCATTTCATTTTCAATGTACTGATATGGAAAGTGATGGAACACAATAGAGTGAAATGAATAGATGGAAGGAAAGAAAAAGGGGGTACTTCATGTAATGGAATGGAATCAATTCCTTTATGTTCCATTCCAAACTGTTTCAGGCAATCCCAAACAATGGAACCAAGTATTATCATCCCATTTCATTTCACACTATTTTGCTCCTATCTATCAATCCATACACACAGTCTTAGAGCATTTTCACAACCCAAAGCTTATATTTTCTTATATACAAATGTACAAGACAAGGTCCTATAAGGTTTGCATCAGAGAGGGACTTACAGAGCCTGACATAAGTATCTAGATTTCCATATTGCTGGATCCTTTTCCTCAAACCTTGTAATACAGCAGCCCTGTCCAAGTACTCAGGATAGAATCCCAACTCCAGCATTTTCATGACAGTCTCTGCTGCCTCAGTAAAATGGCCACCTTTGATATAGCCTCTTAACAACCATGATAGACTTTTCTTCTTCTGCGGCGAGCTCGCAAGGTCCAACCTTGTCAGCAGCCTTGCTGTGGCATTGCCCTCTTTCTGTGAAGCACAAATGGCAAGAACAATGTCATAAAGATCTCCATCAGCTTCCTTACCCACAAGCTTCATCTCCCACAGCTGTCTCTCTGCCTCAATTCCATGACCAGCACAAATGTACATAGCAAGGAGCCTCTCATGAACCACTCCATATAGTGATGGGCTGCCATCTTGTATTACCCAATTGGACAACCGCACTCCGTCAGCCAGTAGATCGGATTGATACTTCTCGGCAAGCTCAACATCTTCTAGATCTAACTTGGTCACCAACCCGGCCCTTGTGAAGCTTTTCAACTTGCGCAGAGCTTTGGCAAATTCATTCAGTTCTTTAACCACAGCAGTCATTGCAACAAGGTAACTATAGACCTCTGGCCTCAAGCCAGATTCTCTAAATCGAATCACTAATCTAACTGCACTTCTATAGTCACCCTCTGCCTGCAAAAGAAAACACTCACAATTAACACTTCCGAAGATAGTCCTGAAATGAAACAGTAACAAGTATCCAAGAACAGTGATAAACAATGGGACAGTACATAATCATATTGTTCCACACTCCAGGCTAGGTAAAATAATGATAATCACAAGAAATTCCCTAAACTTCTTTGCCCCAAGAGAAGAAAAAAATTAGCATAAAGTGGACACTGCTAAAAGAAAAATCAGCTACGAGTCACATACAGCTCTTGCCCCAAATATGACTTAGAAAATAGAATTTGGCAGTATATTTGACTAAGGTAATATCAGCAAAAGCAACCTAGAATAAACTATTCTGGATTACTGAGATACTTTCGGTAATAACCCGAAAATACCAATTCTATGTTTGGATGTAGGAAAGAAAGGGGAAAGTATCCCAAAAATTTTCAGTTTCTATTCCACTCATATTGATATTCAAAATAAAAACCAGAAGTGGCAGGAGACACGTTCTCCTTCTGAAAGAACAACTTAATTATATAAATCAAACCCATCAGCAACAATGTCATCAATTGACTAAATGAAGAGCAATATCAGACAAAGGCAGCTAACACAACCGAGTCATGCAAACTAGAAAATGGGAATAACAAGCTAATTAACATCATCTAAGTCAAGGGAACCAAATGATAAATAACCCCCACAATGACTCGTCCAACTAAGACTTTACTCAATACTATATTCAATGGTTCAAACAAGAGCTAACTAACTATCGAACAAAGTGAAAAAAATCGAATATCAACTGCTTACCATCATCTTCCAAGCAAGATACCCGGTTGGCCCTCCTTTATGCCCTTCTTTGTCCTCGGAAGCATAAGGGATTCCGCGCCTCAAAACCTCTTCCACAAACAAGACAGCTCCTTCCTTCTCCCCCATTTCCCAGTACAAGGAAATCACCTTTTCAATCATGCTAAAACCCGGCCTCAAACCAACGCAATCCATGTCCACAAGCAAGTCAACCACATCACCCACACCATGCTGCTCCTGAATCAATCTCTTCACCCAACCGCACATGATGGAAACCATGAGTTCCATGGTCTCCTTGTCCACCCTGTTCTCCTTCCTCAGCCAATCAAACACCTCCAATGCACACCACGAGTCCCTCCCATCCTGAGAGAAATACACCAACACGAGCTGCAGTTCCCTTGCAGACAACCGGTCATTCATCTCCTCAAGAATATCAGAGGGCTCCCTTCTCATCCTCTCAAGCTCCTCAATTGCCTCGAAGAATCCTTCTCCCATTTCATCCTCCTCATCATCGCTGGTCACAAACTGGTCCAGTTCCACCGACTTCAGAGCCCTAAGACCCCTCACTGAACCGTGCTTCGCAGCAACAATGGAGGGGTTTTGGAACTTAAAGGATCTGGCACACACCCCATCATAGAATTTGAGGGAAAATCCACAGTGTGCTGCAAGAAACATCAAAGGCTGTCTCTGTTGTGATGGCGAACCAGAAGAAAACACAAAACCCAATTTGAAATTGGGAGCAAAACCCTGTGCACAGGCCATTTTTCTTCCCTCCCTCTCAGTTTTTCAGTGAATTCAATTCAGTGGTACAGAGAAGTGCCCATGAACAACCAACAAAAAACAATAACAAGAAAATGGAAAAGATTGAATCTTTGTTTCTGGGTTCAGTGAATTGTGAAGTGAATTTAAGCCCTGGAACAGAAAAAGAAAGACAGAAATAGAGAGAACAAGAAACCCAAATTTCCCACAATTTTCTCAGTATCCAAACAAGGTGCCACTCAAACTTAATCCATCCAACTAAGAAGAAGAAAGAAAATGACTTGCGAGCAAGAAAGACCGAAGGGCCACAATTATCGGCATAAAATTTCAATGAAAAAGATTAAGTGAACAAAATTCGAAAAAAAAAAATAACAGAAAAAAGAAAAAAGAGAGGTGGCATGCGTCTTTTGGCATTGAAACAAAGACAGAGACAGCAGAAGTTGCAATTGCAATTTGCTTTGGTTGCTGCTAAGGGCAGAGAGGGTTTATGGGGTTAGAATACGTGTACCAACCGCTACTACACAGTTCTCTCTCACCGTTCACTGGTTATTAAATCTGTCAATATTATATATACAAAAAAATTAGAACAAGCTGCTTACTCATATGTTATTTGTAACACATTATAATACTTATTTCCAGGATTAATATATTTTCAATTTAAAATTTTAATAGAATTAGTTTATGGATTTTTAATCTGAAATTTGAATAAAATTAGTTTATAGATTTTTACTTTATATGATGTTCAAATTTTTATTTTTATTTGAGACTTAAAGTTATATTTAAATTTCCAATTATATTTTTCTTTTTTTTCTCACGAGTGAATACAATTGGAAATATTTTCAACCAGAAATACTTTAATACTGACAATTTTATATGTCGCTTTATATCTAATATACTTCACTCATATTGTATTGATTTAAATTACTAAGACGAAATTCATATCTTAAGCTATAATACTCAATTTCCACGTTCATGAATTGTCAACATATTATTATATTGGTTCTAATAATAATAATGTAACTTTAACGTGTTATTAAATCTGCAAGAAAAAAACGTGTTATTAAATAAACTAAAAGTTAGTTGATAGTGTACAATTATTGACCAAAGGAATTATAAGGTACAAACATATAATGTGTAGGTCGATCATTAATATTAGTTAATTAAGTTCAATTATTATTATTATTATCGGAATCCTTCTAATGGTATCACAATTAAATCAAATTTAACTAAGCTACATCTATAGAAGAACCATGTTTAATAAGATTGCTTCTGATTGAGGATATTTATGAGAAAAGTTCTATTTAAGAAACATAATAAAAAGGAGTCACAAAATTGTTTTATTTAAGAAGATTAAAACTATTTATATGAATTCGAGATTAAATTTTGATCATGTATTGAGAATGTTAAAAATTTGATATTTATTCTGAGTTAAATCAACTGTATAAACTTATTAGCTAGGTTTATCTGTTTTTTTTTAAATAGAAAGATATATTATTATTATTATTATTATTATTATTATTATTTTAACTTTGCTCACTTAACTAAAAAAAATCTTTTATTAATTGCTTTTTATTCTTCTATAGAAAAAGTTAATACGAAAGCCCACTCTAATTACCACCTCCTTAACAAAAGTAAGCCCAAAGACACATTAAAACCACGTAAACAAATACGTTGATGTGGATCTTTTGGGCTTTGTTATTTGCACCTCGTTTTCTTTTTCCACTTCAGAGTTCATTTAATTTTTATTAATTTTTTATTTTATTATTTTACACGCTTTTTTGTATTTTCTCACTTTTTTAACACATTTTCCTTTTCTTCACTTCTATTTTCTTTTGCCTCAACGAGCAACTTCTTCCTTTCTGTATTCTCATCTTCTATCCCTTTTTTTTTTCATTTCTCGTTGTAATTCGATTTTTATTCAGTACAAATACATATAAAAATTAGTTCTCTTTTTGAATAAAAAAAATGCACTATATTAACAGAATAGAAATGTGTTTCAATGGTATTAATTTTTCATTGAAAATTAACAAAAAAATTGTTTCCGTGAACTAACAAAAAAATGTTTCCATAAAAAAAAATATTGCATCAATATGTTCAATACTAGGTAGAACTGTAAAATATTGAGAATAAAAGAGTTAAACTTCACACTTAATTTATTAGAAATTGGAAACTATTAAGTAGACCTAAATAATTGAATTCATGAATATATTTAAGGTTGATATAATCTTTCATACATTTTCATGTTTTAGTTTTATCCATGTTTTTAATGCATAGAATCAAACATTTCTTCAACAATGACAAATAGAATTAAGGTTCAATTAATATTAAAATAATAATAATAATAATAACTTAATAACACATAAAATAATATTGAAAACATAATATCATAATTGTATAATGTTAAAAACTAAATTTATAACCTAGTTTTATATATTCTTATTATTTAACCTATAACATCTCAATTTTTCATAGCATTAAGCTATCATGGATTCGTTACACCTTCAATGTTACAAAACAGTTAACTAAAAAAAAATTATAAGATGTTATTACTAATATCTAGGTATGACTTATAATAGCAAATTGACTATGAGATATTATTCTGAATCAAGAGTGAAATAGGTCTTTAGGAAAATAAAGAAACCGAACCCAAACGTCCTATTCTACGTCTCAACTCCATCTCTTCCTAGCACCAGTTTACTAAAAACATTCCTCGTAAGCTCATACCATTAAGGTGATAATTGCAAAAGAAAAAACAAGCACACAAACATATAAAGACAAAAGGGAAAGCTAAAGTATACTAAAGGAGCATTCATACAGTTTAAAACCATAATATCACAATTATCATTTGAATCAAACAATACAGAAATAAGCATATCAACTCTCACATCAAGCAAAACTTAAATATATAAATAATATCTAAACTTAACCATCCGGATACATGTATTGGTGTCAAACTCATACGGGACCTGCACATGTATGGTAAAATAACATACCACAAAAATTATCACACAGGGTTAATCCGTCAAACACCTATGGTCAAATTAACCCTATGCTAAATATCTCTTGCTACTCTTCACCACACAATCATCCTTTTGTGCGAAAAAATTGGAGGCAGTGTGGAGAGTTGTTCGTTCGCGCCAAAGTATGGAGGTAGCACCAAAGAGGAAGAAAATTGTTCGTTCAGGCGAGGGAAAAAGAAGAACAGTGCAAGGGAAGAAGAAGAACAATAGGTTAATTTTTTTATGTTTCTGAAATTTCAACCAACGAAAGAGATATTACCTCGGTAACCAAATAACCAAGGCAATAAACATCCTACTTCCTTGGTTATATAGGCAACCGATGCCTAAACTGTTAAAAAAAATTCAAAATAAAATATGAAATGACAATTTTGAAGTTATATTCAAAGTGGTTCGCGGTTAAATCGAGGCATAAAACACTTAAGGCATCGATTTAGAGAGAACTAAGGCAATAGAAGTTCACAAAATGGATTTGGAACGTTCATTTTTAGAAGATGTCAGCTGCTAGAAGACATAATGCCTCGATTCTGAGCAGAACCAAGGCGATATGTCCTGTTCAGAGGTTTGTTAGTGGATATCAGTGCTTACAGAGGGATTTTGCAGAGCCTTTTGCCTCGATTGGTTAGAGAACTGAGGTAGTAGGCCTTTTTCGAAAAAGCTATAAGATGAAAAGTCTGATCTGCAGAAGGGGCAGGTGGTTTGCACACAGTTTTATGCCTCGATTTCTCATTTAATCGAGGCAATATACTCCTTATGCATCGGTTCCCTCTGAATCGAGGCATATAATGTCGCAAAAACTACAAAAATACCATCGCATTTTGATAAACTTCGGTTTTTTCGAAACTGAAACGTAATGTGCACGTTGAAAACCTGTTTTTCCACTGGTGCTTTCATTATTGTATGGCTGATTTTGTGATTCATTATTTTGCAGTTGGAAAAATTTTTGTGCAGCTGCTGAGCAAAAGGTACTGCAAGATGGCACCAATAAATTTTGAATTTTTTGTCGAATTTGTTCATCATGGTTTGTTAGTCATGTTTGAAGTCGAATAAAGTCCTCTACATTGGGTTGCTGACTAAATTATGCTCGTGCTTGTCGTATGTAACTGTCAACGTAGTCATCTTTTGGAACCGACATTTTCAATCCCATATATGCATCTCTTGTACCTTTCACCCGCAACCTCTAACCAAAATATGTTCTTCATTCTTTCCTCTTTGGAAGGGTCTACATTCTGAGCCACCAACAAATGCAATCTCATATATTACTTGAGAAAATCTTGTTTGAAAATCTTCCTATTAAATGAATAAATGTTTGCGTTAAATACATACTTAAGGTTTAAAGTGTAATACATAATATAATAAAGAATGTGATAGAGTTGTTAGAAACTAACATGTGTCTGCCTAGACCTATTATCTACAAAATCTCTTATTGAACGATGAATATGTATCTGCTGAAAGATTTCGTCAACATGGATTGAGCTATCAAGCTCCTATTACTACAAACAAAATATGGCTTGTTAACATATATTTTAAAATTTATAACTAGAAATGAAAAAAAAATATAGATGTCATAGCAAATGAATAGTGTGATCATGTTAATAGATCCCCAAATGTGTAAACATGTTTTTTTTTCTCTTTCTATGTCTTACATTTGTTTGGATAAACATGTTATACCTTGATTTATGGGCTACTTGAAACTTTACATTTGTAAAAAGAAATAAAAAAATTCAATGTATTTAATCGAAGTAATCTTCGACTAGAAAGTTTGAAAAGATATTCTAACACTCAAGTCAGAAATATATCATAGATAATAAATATTATAACATATCTCATAAATATTGACTATTTATATACATGGTCATGTATGAAACTACTCCATGTTGACATGGTTGGTCGAGGTATATATGTCCTCTGCCCTCCACTACACTAGCCTCCCAAAATAAAGGCTCTTTTGGCCAAGAATCTAAAATGATGGATGTTACTTTGCTTTGATGATATGTTGGCCGAGGTGGATGCATCCTCGGCTTCCGATATAGAAATAAAAGATTCACTATATGTATATTGGTTAGATTGTGGATTTTTTAAACTGTTGCTAACATGTGAACATTTTAAAAAAATATATAAAACTGTTGCTATAAAACTTTCTACTACAAGAAACAGATTTTGTTGTAAAATTATTAGAAGAATAATGTAATAAGCAATGAAAACGTTAAAATATATATAATATTAAATTTAGTAGAAAAGATTTGAAATCCAAATATGAAAAGAGAAAGATATACAACAAGCAATGAAGATAAACAAAAGCTTAATATTTAATATCGATTATGGGTTTCCTAAAATCATTTTCTGATATAATCTACGTACAATATATTTTTTTTCTTCTTCTAAAAAAAAGTGTTGCATGTCAAGAGAACGAGAGACATAAAAAGGAAGAATGGTTAATAAGGAAAAATGGTTAATGAACAAAAAAAGAAATACACTTAGAGAAGAGAGTAAAAATAAATAATAAGTTTGTAGGTATATGATGTGATAAGAAGAGAAATAGAAGGAAAAAAAATGCATAATAAATGTAGATTAAATGAAAGTGCATGTATATCTTTGCTGTATTAAAAAATTAGTTTATGTGCTGGCATGTGATTTGAAAAGCTTTGGTATCATAATTTGGCCACCACATACTAATGATGAAGGCTTCATGGCCAAGGAGCAGTTTCCATACGAGGGAAGTTCTTCTCCTGTGCATGCTTGAGGAGACAGCTACACTAATTTGACCAGCGCAGACTAATTTGTTGTCTTGTTGAAAACAGTCCCTTAATTTCTGTCTCACATGAGTATCAACCCAACTTCACATAAACATCATTAATATATATATTAAGGATGCTACAGAAATTTTATTCCACCAGATTACCTCCTTCTACCTTTAACCAAAGCCTTTTCTTGCATTAGCAATCTATCATTTTGGGGATGGAGCAAAGTGAAGGGAGAGGAAAGGGAAAGAAGGTTCAGGATTCTTCTTCAAATGCTGAACAATCCCAACCTGAAATGGGTCCTGTGGGACAAAACGTCATGGATCCTCAACTAAGGAGGTAAGCTATTTTATCTGAACTTTTAGTGATAGTACAATGGAATTTTTGTTAACATACCTGTCTTTAAGTAATTTCCTTTCAGAGTATTCTCAAACAGAATTTCTGCCCAAAGATCAAGACAGAAGAAGGTGAAGTTAGTTGAGGAGTTGGAAAACCGTGCCAAAATGTTGCAGGTGAATATTCTTGTTAATTTTTTAAAAAATGAATGTAATGGAAAATGTTCATATATGTTTTTTAGAGTTAACTATGTTCATTGAAAGTCTAATATCGATTAGAGATAAGACTAATTCAGTGTATATAAGTGAATGTAAACCTCAGCTTATAAATTGGTTCTGTGAGATTGAGTTAGGCTTAAAGTCCACTTTTAAGAATATCTATGTTTACTTCTGAGTTAACCATGTTCAAACATGGCTAACCAGTTTCAAACATTTATGTCAGATTATCACATTATATGTATTCATATGCAGGATCAACTAGCCCATCTTCAAACAATGCAGGCTCGCCAGCAAAGCCGAATGCACAGTTTAATGGTAGAAGAGCAGACATTGTTCCATGAAATGGAATATCTTCAGAAAAAGGCAGTACTCAGAGATGGTAAAGTTGTTTCATCTTTGGAATGTGCTTACGTTTGCGTGTTTCTGCATACCGAAAAAATAAAGCTGTTTTATTAGGCCAATTGGCAAAAAATTAGAGGAGATAGTGTCACTAATTTTTGAGGCATTGTCCTTTTAGCTGAAGATGAGAAGAACAGGAAAAAAAAGAGTAGGCTGGAGAAACTTCGAGATATTAGGCAACAGCAATTGCTTAATCTGCATGATCCTTTTGCTGGATTGTCCATTGATACATCCTCAAATCAAGGTAGCAAAACAATAAAACCTTGTGTACTAATTATCACTTCCTTTTAACTGCATGAAAAACTACTGTTAATGACACATTTGCTGAAAATATATCACTACAAGAAAATTGCATTTTATATACGGATTATTATATACGGATTTGAATCCGTATATAATAAAAATGTTACATACGGATATTATATACGGATTCGTTATATACAGATATTATATACGGATTTATTATATACGGATTTTATATACGGATTTATAATTAATTAATAAATAAATAAAATTAAGTTATTTTAAGTCGTCAACCCTTTTTTTTTTCTCACTCGCGCTGCAACCATTTCTTGTTTGGAAAAAGGGTCGAGGCACTCCCACCACCAAACCTATTCTTCTTTCTCTTTCGCTTCAACCCTTCCTAAATCAGTGTTTTGGTCGTGGTTCTCTCTCGTCGAGCCCTCCTTCCCCTTCTGTGGAGCCTCGGTTCTCTTTCGTTGAGCTTTCGTAGGTCGCGCATTGAAACCCTAATTTTCCCTCATTCGAACCATCATTGTGCGGCCTTGGTACCATGATTAATTGGTAAGTAATGTTTAATTCTCATTGAGCTAAATTTTTGAATTGCAAAAACCCTAATCCTCTTTTTCTCTCATCCATTTTCGATTTATGCAATTCCTCGCGTGATAAGGTTCTATTTTCCATATTGTATGAAAACTGATGGTAAAGTGTTAAACCCTTTTTTTCTTTCTGGTATATAGTTAGTGCCTTGAAATTCCATAGTACCCAACTTGTTGCCCCCTTGTTAAGTATGCATTATATTTTTCTAACAATAATGCTTGCCTGATATCTATTCTGATGTGCAGAGTCAGAAGAGGGTTGAATGCTTTCTAATAAATCTGTTGTCCTCCAAGAACAAGCTCTGGAGGTTTTTACGTGTCTCATCAATGTAAATTATGGCCTGTTATTTATTTTTCAGTCAGCATTGCCTACTTCCAGTTTTGCCAACCACGACCAATTTAGAAGCTGGGTCTATCAGATTTTATTATTGTTCTGTTTTATTTTGTGTTATTTCAAGTTTCTGCAGATAGTGGCTAACTACTTTATAGGAGCAGTTCCAATCAATTAAGTTTTTCTTTCGGTTGTAAAACAGCTCCAGTGTTGATTGAATCAAATGTACATTCAGTTGTCTTTCACGCTTCAGTTTTCTCCTATTTAACAGTATGATACCCTTGCGTCAGACCTCCTTTTCTTTTTTATATTTTACAATAAAATAATATAATTATTACATTTAAATAAAAAAAATTAGATATATATTTAATTATTATAGTTTTATATACTGAATAGATGTAATACTAAAATAAAAATTTTCGCAATGGCCTCCAAAGCTCCGGTCATTGAATCAATTTGACAGATTCCTTTTACATCTAGTCATCATTTGATTAGGATAAATTTTTGTAATGGCTTGAAGGGAATCAATTCTTTTCATCGTAAAATGTAATATAGTTCGAAGGTGGTGCAAAAGAAGGTGGTAGAGGACCAAGTGTGTGGGATACTTTCACCCATAAATTTCCAGGTATATATTTTGTTTCCCAGATATATTTATCTATGGTTTGGTTAATATCTTAAAAGGAGTTATATAATTTACAATGTGTGAATTGACTTGCAGATAAGATACTGGACAAAAGCAATGGAGATGTGGCTATAGACACATATCACCGTTATAAGGTATATGATTTCTTCAAAGTAGTAATTTATTAAGTCATTCTTAAGATATGATAAATTAATTCTTACTATATCTTGAGTATTGTGTTTGTTTTTAGTTTATTCTATTTTAATCGTTGATGCAATATAATAACATATACATTATACATAAATTTACAGGAAGATGCTAAATTTATGAAGAATATGAACTTGGATTCATACAGATTCTCGATTTCTTGGTCCAGGATTCTACCAAGTAAGTCAAATGCTGAACAATGATGATTTTAGATTAAATTACTTTTGAAAATATAAAAGTTGATTTTTACAAACAATGCATTCATTGCAGATGGAAAGTTAAGTGGAGGTATAAATCAAGAAGGAATTGACTACTACAACAATGTCATCAACGAACTATTGGCTAATGGTAAGGTTCAAACTCAGATTTCTTTTATCTCATCACATTTTTCTGTTATCAACGGTGGTATATGACAATTAAATATGAACATTTGTAGGTATAAAACCACTGGTAACTCTTTTCCATTGGGATCTTCCCCAAACTTTAGAAGATGAATACGGTGGCTTCCTAAGTCCTCTCATAATGTGAGTTTTGATTCCAAAGTATTAATTACTTTACTCTTGGAAAATTCAATAGCTAGTTTTGTTGATCAAACACCTGTATCAATCTTCAGCAAGGATTTTCGGGATTATGCTGACGTTTGCTTCAAGGCATTTGGAGATAGAGTTAAGCATTGGGTTACACTGAACGAGCCATGGACTTACAGCATTAATGGCTATGCAAATGGAACAATGGCACTAGGACGTTGTTCTAGTTGGGTAAATCCAAATTGCGTTGGAGGGGATTCTGGTACAGAGCCCTATATAGTTTCACACAACCAACTTCTTACTCATGCAGCAGCTGTTCGTGTATACAAGACCAAGTACCAGGTTTGTTATTACTTTGTTAAGAACCTTTTCTTTCATCAGTTCAAATTTTGTTGAACTTTACCTATATATATATATATATAAGAAAAGGGATAGTGGGAGTAGTAAACTGATATTTTGAAACGTGCATGTGCCTCCTTCAAGGTGTACACACTTCTTTCAAGGTCAAAATTTAATGCATCATGCCATAGCTTCCCATCATTCTCGGTGCAGCACCTCTGGACGTGACTTCTCTGCACACACCCAACGTTGCCTCGCCTCCTTGCTGCTCCTAAGTTATCTCATGCTAAAAGATAAATAAAAGACATTCATCCAATAGTCGTGGGCCACTCTTCCACCCATAACACCCCTGCACCACACAATCAACACTATCACCGTGCTGCACATCCAAACTGCACACCTTGGTTCAAGCGTCCGTGCACACCATTCATTCCAGCCCTCTTCATTCAGCACTGCTCCATGCCTTTCTCCAAAGCAATTAAATAAATTTCTTCTCTTCCACACTTAATTCACCGTATGAGTCTCTTTGGAATAAAATCACTTTGCTGGATCAGCTGCTGCCCGTCCCATCACCTAAAACTCCCACCTAATCTTCTCTTCATCTATTCCCCTCACACGTCCACGTGCACACCGCTTCTCCTCTCAATCAACATTTCATTCTGCTTCCAGCACCTTCAATCACCGTGCACACCATTATCCAACACGCACACACGTTGGTTCAAGTATTCCAACTCCCGTGCTAGCTGCTGACACCTCCACACCATGCACAAGCCAAATTAAATCTCCATTTCCAGCTCCACCTCACGGGCACTCCCAAAAGTGCTCTTTGCTGCCAGCGAAGGTAATGAAAATTAAATGTGCTCCAGTTCACATTCCAGTGCAAACCATCCGTGACACCTCAACGTGCTTCTACTTTCATCCAACTCAACACTCATGAAAATATCAATATTTCTCCCAAGCCGAGACACTTCTTTCTCCTACACTCCGAATCATTCAACACCCTTCATTCTAACACTGCTTCGCTTCTCTTCCAGCTCCGTGCAGTACTCCTTCGGTTGCAGCCCTTCTCAGTGCATTTCTCTAAATAAAATAAGATCAGCTTCCCATTTCCGCGTGCCTCCCTTCTTCCAATCTCAATCACCGTTTTGCTTTCAGCAAAATCCAGCTCCTAAATCTGTGCAGAAAGAACCGTAGGGATGCTTTTCTGTGCTGGTATTCCGAGAGTTAATGGTGATTACTAGTTAATACCCTCAATAACTACCATGGTCTAACCTTTTTGTTCAAATTTTCATACTGGATTGAACTTCATTAAACTTTTCTTTGTCATTGCAGGTTGGAAAAGCTATAACAAAAGATGATAAAGCTCAAACATAATTGTTCTGGTTGTGATTACAAGTTGCTAAATTAGTATTGAAGTCCAAAGTGTTATTACTACAGAGAGGTATATGATTCAAATGCTACATAAATATTTTATTGTATTAGTTGGTTAAAATTTTGTTTAATATATATTTGTATAGTGTGGATGCAGGGCATATATATTTATTGTATGGGATGTTAGTCATGATTGATATATTGTTATATATATTACATTTATTACGTTATATATTATATAGCAAGCTAAGATAAGTTTTCGTTTCAGATTTTGGGTGTAAAATATTATAATATATATATATATATATATATATATATTAGATGGTTTGTAATAAACTTTTTCCTTTGGGATTATTAGTATATTATATTAAAAGTATTAACTGGATTGCTGCAAAATTAATTTTATTTGGATGTATGAACGTGTGAATGTACCAAGAGGTTTGAACAAATATTATGCACCATACCTTGTGATTTTAGTATAATCTTGTTGCAAATTTGGATTCAATTATTATTAATTAGTTGACTTCTTTTTCATAATATTTTAGATAAAAACTCTTAAGAAAAGAAAATAAGAAAAAATCTGCTGAAAATTCTTTGCTGTTTTGATAAAAATGTTGCAGGAAATTATTTGATGTTTGGATATAAAAATGCTGCAGAAAATTGTTTGTTGTGTTGATTCAAATGCTACATAAATATTTTATTGTATTAGTTGGTTAAAATCTTGTTTAATATATATTTGTATAGTGTGGATGCAGGGCATATATATTTATTGTATGGGATGTTAGTCTTGATTGATATATTGTTATATATATTACATTTATTACGTTATACAAGCTAAGATAAGTTTTCGAAACCTATGTCTTATTTTTGATAAATGTTGAAAGTTTTCAGTGAATTATATCTTTTATTAAATAGTTGTAAATGTTTATCTATATTAGATATTTTTGGCAATTTGTTAGTTATGTTGACTTTTATCAGCTATTGAAACTCATAACCATTAAATGCAGATGCAGAATCACCTATTTTTTTTTTTATAAAATCATAAATTATATACGGATTTTTTCGTATATAATTATATACGGATTTTATATACGGATTTTTTCGTATATAATTATATACAAATTTATATACGGATTTTCCGTATATAATTATATACGGATTTTCCGTATATAATTATATACGGATTTTATATACGGATTTTCCGTATGTAAATTATATACGGATTTTTCCGTGTGTAAATTATATACGGATTATAATTTTTGTAGGAGATGGAGCACATTCTTCATCAAGGCAAGAGCTGGGCATAGCTGCTGCGGTGGATGAAATGATGGATCAGACGAATCTTTCAATGGCAACTGCTCGCAATCCCAATCCTTAATTAGCCATTTTCCTTACATCAAACTCTGCTGCTTTCATTATGGTTTTGTGTGACTGTGCTTGTTTTCAATGTTTATGTTTCATTAAAGATGATTTCTATTGTTAATGATCCTGGATTTAAATGTTACCTTAAATGTTGTTTATGGTTGTTTTTAAGAGAATATTTATAAAAAAGTTTGTTTTGCATTTTCTATTTATACATCAGAATATATATTAAATATCAGAAGAAGGGTTATTAGTGCTTGAACACACGTATTATTACGCGCTGATAGATATTAGTTAATGTGTAGAAGTTCTTGAATATTCTTGTGATATCTTCCGTTTCCAAATTTTTGCATGTTTATTGAGTGGTCTTTATATTCCTTTCTATTATTTACCATGTGTTTTAGATTTTTCTTTTTACAATAAATTCATCAATTTTTGTTGTCTTGTCCACGTGTATATTTTTATGCATTTAACCCTAAACTGTGGGGCTAGGGTTCCATATGTAAAATAGAACAAACAAAACATCTTGCGTTTTTTTTTTTGGTAAATAGTGTACATTTAGTTGATGGGATCACCTAAAAGAAGATTATGATATTTTAATTACTTTTTTGATAACTTTTTCCAATAGCACACTTGTCACCATATTATGGTTTGTTTAAATTTATTTTTTAAAAAATATTTGAAACATATAGATAAATATAAAAAATAAATATAAAATAAAGATAATATATCCAACATTGGGTGTATACAAATCTTATGTAGCAAGTTTGTTATTAAAATAATTCATCAAAACTTAGTGAAAATATCTGTTTCTGCACTCGAGAAACACCAAATTGCTAATGATTTGCCACATAGAAGACGAAATACCAATCCAAAATACAAATAAGAGATAATAACAAACTAACTAAAAATAAAAGATAAAGATAAAAAATAAATATAAAATAAAGATAATATATCTAACACACACTAATCACAAGTCACCCGTTGTAAAAAAATGATAAAAAAAATGTTAAAAAAACTTTTTTATGAAAAGAAACTAAAGCCTGTGAAGATCCAACGTGTTTGTATATGAAAAAAGTTAAATAACTTTTTTTAACAATTTTTTAACAATTCATTTTAAATATTTTTTTAAAAATAAATTCAAATAAATTAATAAAATGGTGATATTAAGAAGTTGTTAAAAAAATTATTAACATATGATCATGAACTAGAAGATACTGAAAGACTTTTTTTAAAAGGAACCACCCTAAAAAAATCATTTAAAATGCTTTTTCAACTAATCATTCATAAAAGTATAAACCACATCTATGTTTTTAATCGCACTGGGATCTCAACAAATGGTAAACTTGTTAGTCAAGGGTTTTTTTCTCTCTATACTTTACGTTAAAATTGGCTGAAACTTTGTCAGTTCAAATTAGTATATTGTTTAAAACAACTACTCATTGAAAAGGAATTTTTACATTAAATCAAATCCTTCTTATATCTTCACTGATAGCAGTGAATACTTGTAGCCACTACAACAAAATAGAAACATTCTAGAAACAGCACACCACGCAAATTTCAAGACAAATATTGAAGCAGTCATAAACTGGAAAATCTCACAACATATATATAGCTAAGAAGTTTTGGAAACAGTTTCATGTAAACTGATCGCTAATTAAGGTCAGAGTTCGGAAAGGTTCCGCTTATATCATTTATCATGGATCCAATGTAGTGGTTAGGCAGATTCATGTTCATTCCATGCATATTCGGCACAGCATCAGGTATCCACATCTGGCTCGGCTCTCCTGGTATGTATGAAGTCCCCACTCCATTTCCTGCAACTACAAATGTATGAAGAAATCTCAGATGAAAATATACGCATGTACATGTAGACAACCTTTTTTTGTCGGTACCATGTTATACCTCATGGTATTAGGCACAGTTTCATTGGAAATATATGCATACTTTACCTCAGTACAAATTTATTAGACGAGTTTAGTTTGATGTCTTCGTATTTGTATTTTTTTTTCTTTAATACATTTTAACATGTTGTAAAGGATAGATAGAAAAAAAAAAAAAAAAAGTTACCTTGATATGAGTTTGGATCATTGTACCAATGCTGCATCGGATCAATATTGCAACTAAGAAGAGGTGCTTGCAATAGCCCTTGTTGCATCATCACACAGCATTCCCTCAGCCTATTCACTTCGCTTTTGTTCATCTCAATCTCAGCTAAAAAGACAATGCCCTTAAAATTAGTGAAATTATCAATCCACAGAGTTTTTGTCAGTTGCTATACATACATCAAATAACTTTTATTGTTGGCTGGAATACACATACAGATTAAACCACATGCATCCTAAGAGATTGTTACCATCTTTGAGCATATTCTCTTTCTGAATAATTTCCATTCTCTGGCGCAATTTCAGTTGTTCCTGCTCCAAGAGCTGCTTCTGGTTCTGACAGCAACCAAGTTCAGGTTTAAGACCTGCTATTTCATTCTGCATAAGGATATACATATAGATATATAAATGAATTATAACCTCATAAATAACAACTAAGAAATTTTGAAAACTTGGTCAGTTACATAGCTAAAATATACATTGAATCTGAACAAAAGTGCTAGCAGAGCAGATATACTGTTTTATACCAACAATCAGAAATTGTTACCGTGACGATCAAATTACGCGTTATTTAGCTTGATTGAAAATCAATGATAACCTCAGTAACATGTTTTTTTTTTTTTTTTAAATATTAAAAGATGGATTACCTCAAGACTTTTTCTTTGAGTTTCCAAGTAGATCTTATAACATTGCTTCTTCTGCCATGATCTTTTAGATGAAAGTCGATTGGACATGATTCTACAAAGAAATTAAAGAAGAAAAATTGAATGATATATATGTAAAAATTAAACCCTTTTTGATGTAATTATAGATTTTTGCAGGTCAAAAAAACCTACCTCTTTTGCTTTTGTGCATCCATATCAAGTTTTGCAGTTTTGATTAGATGAATACTTTCAAAATGTGGCATAATTGGATGGGAATGAGTAATTATATATAGCAAGGAGTGGTTTTGATTTATGAGGGCAGGGACTTTTATGGAATAAAGTGTAACTTATGCAATGAACAGATTAATCTGATGCTGTTTGATGGAAGTTTTTTACACTGATAATTGATAATTGTGCAAACTTCAGAAACGGTAATTATCTTGGCAGATTGCTAATTAATTAGGCTACAAATTATATATATCATAGCTGTCTCTTCCAGAACACTTAATTTGAACTTATCTTTAACTTGTTGGGAACTGAACATTAATCATTAACAAGATTATAACACATTTTTACATTTATTTGATATTCACTAAAAAGATAAAATGATCATGAAAAATGTAAAAAAATGATTTTTTTGACACACTTAAATTTTTTACAACACTACCTTTTCTACTTTTAACTTTATTTTTTTCTTGAAAAAAGTGCAAAAATTTATACTTTTATAACAATTTCACTCTTGTATTGTGTTAAATGAATGTAAAAGTGTGTCATGGTACCATTGCTTTTTTTAAAAAAATATTAAAAGTAAAAAAGAGTAGTGTCTAGAGTGGTAAAAATGGGCAACCTGGCTCGACCCGGCCCGACCCACCACAGGTTGGTCACTTAGTGAATAACCCAATCATGTTCATTTATTAGCGAACTAAAAAAATTCGAACACGACTCGACCCATCACGGAATGGTGGGTTAAACGGGTTGACTTAGTGGTTCATTTAATTATAAGTTTTTTTTTTTAAATAAAAATATTAATTTTTTTTTAATTTAAATCTGAATAAACGTCACTCTGAAATGTTAAACTCCAAAAAGAATTCAAAATAAATAAAAAAGTATCTTACAATCCAAGGATAATCCAAAAACAGGTATAAAAGGTGAATAAATAAGTTTTTAATATTGATAATTTTTGTATCACCTGCGTTTATAATATTAGAGTCTTGAATAAATAAATCTATAGTATTTTTCTCTCTTGAAACATCTTCTTTATCATCATCTAGAATATAATAAAAAAATGCTAACTAATAATATTGAAATACAAAATAATAAATAATTAAATTAAATTAGATGGGTTGCAATCTGGCTCACCATGAGTTCAACCCGGTGAAGTGCGTCGGATTAAAAACTAACACGCATAAAAAAATTACATTTTTTTTCAAACTCAACCTAACTTAAACCCGTGGTGAGCCGGATTGATCTGGTTACAACATATTTTGACAGCACTAGTAGTATCAAATGAATGTAAAATATTTATGTGTCAAAGTATATTTTTTCATTAATAATACCTAAATTTTCAACTGACATACCAGTAAGGATTTTCCTTTTTCTTTTTACTATAGTACAGTTGTTTAAAACAAAAATTAAAACACCTGTAGTTTTAATATTAAAAAAAATTTAAATATATTTTTAAACATTAAAATAAGTGTCTATTAATATATCTTAAAATTGAGAAATTATTTTTAATAATTTGTCTTTTTATTTTTTCTATTTTAGTTCATGGTGAAAGTTAATTCCTTGTAACCCAACTAGAGTTAATTTAGGTGGATTTTTTTTAATTTTCTTTTATTATTATTGTCACTTTTAAGCACATGCCATATTTTTTCTTTTCTATATTTATCTACTGATGGAATGAGAATTTTTATACAAATAACTTATCTTATTTTTCTATGTAACAACAGAAGCAGGCACAGGAGAAGGAAACGGTGGTAAAAACAGCTCGAACTGTGAAGAATAGAAGGAAGCAATTTAAAAACATTTTAGTCGGTCAAAATGAAAAATAAAGCATGTAAAAGTAACTTGAAATTGAATCTAACATCAGAAAAATGAAACTGAAGTAAAGAACTAGAATTAGAAAACATGAATTGAAATGCATGACAAAATGTGAAATCGATGAAGGTGCAGTAAAATGTAAATTGTAAATGTTTTAATAGGTGAATTTTAAAGAGTTTGAATAACAGTGAATTCAATTTGGAAACTGCAATAAGAGAATGTAATTTCAAAAGCTGAAAATGGATAAGTTGATATGAAACTGATATGTCTGATAAGAATAAAACTGATAATAATCATTCACATTAGTCTTTTTTCAATGACAGTAGTCTAACTTCAATGTACTTTAAAAAGTACAAACATCCAAAAAATTCATTAAGTACATAACAAAAAGAACCATCAACATTGTTCCTTAGAAGTCAACTATTACAAAATAAGATGCATAAACTTGGCGTCATTGTCATTTATACAAACTTCTATGTTTGAGCTTCAGGTTGTTGACAAACTTCAGATAATTGTGATGATGGGATGATTGGTTCTTGTGTTGCTTGAGCTTTAGGGCAACGACTCCTGTTGTGCTCAACCTCCCTACACAGTCTGCATCTCTTTCGCATACCACCCTTGCTTACTCGAGAATCATCTTTTCTTAGCTCCCACTATTCCAGCCTTCTTTTCCTTTTAGGTCTTCCAGGCATAACTTCGAAGCAAAGGGGTGATCCACCACCACGAAAAACGATATTACAGTTCTCATTGCGTCATCCATTGCATGTCGAAGATGAACAAGAATGAGACTTATGCAATTCATTATCCATCTCTTCGAATCAACCAACTCGCACATGCACCGTCGCGCTTCGAACACGGTGTTGTTCACCAAGGAACCCTGTCGCTTGCAATCAAACAAAGAACGTGATTTCACCTTCAAAGAAATCCTACTAATACGAACCCTAACTTCTGGTGCGATTTCCTCCAATTGTTTCCCCAAATTTTAAAGGTCACAACACTTATAATTTTAATCCTTCCATTTTTGCCCTTATCTGATTTTGCTATCAACTATGCTATTTAGAAAAATATTCAATATAAATGACACATGTCATTACTGGTCGAACTTTGCAGGCCACATAAGCAAAGATTTAACTGTCGTTAAGTGATTTTGACGGCAAGTCTCTAATTGAATCAAATTTATACTAATAGGGACTCAATTGATACGCTAAAAAGAAAAGGGACCTATTTAAGATTTTGGACAAAAATAGGGATTTCTGGTGAGATTAAACCTTTATGATACAAGAAATAGTGTTCGAGTACAATTTCTCTAAAATTTCAAAACATAAAAACAAAATGAAAATCAAATAAATAAATAAATAAAATGAAAAAAATTTAACTCATATTTTCCATGTTTTTTTCTTTATTGGGATGACAAATATAGTTCTCGAGTTCATTGGGCCTCATTTTCATGGTCTCCTTCAGGCCCAAAATTCTTCTAAAAAAAGGAAAAGATTATTTTCACATCACATTTTTGTTGGTAAAATTATTTGAAATAAATTCAAAAAAGTAAAAATAAAAAACATGTTTTTCCCATTTTTCTACATACTAAAAAGAAACTAAAAAATTTTGAAAAAAAAAACTAATAAATGAAAAAATAGGGTAAAGAGTTATCAAGCTCATTAATCTCAATTATGTCTGGCCATTAAACCTAATTGTGTTTGTTCCATTAAGCCTATTTATGTTAGGTCCATTAATTCCAATTGTGTTTAGCCCATTAATCCCAGTTGTGTATAGCCATCAAACCCAATTGTGCTTGACCCATTAAGCCCAATTATGCCTGACCCATTAAGCCTGGTTATCTTTGGCCCATTAAGCCCATCTGTTTTTACCCATCAAACCTAATTATGTTTGACTCATTAAACCTCGTTGTGTTTAGTCCATTAATCCCAGTGTTGTTTGACCCATTAAGTTTAATTGTGTCTAATTGAGTCTAGTTGTGTTAAGTCTATTAATCCCAATTGTATTTGGTCCACTAAGCTCAATTGTGTCTAGTCCATTAAGCCTAGTTACGTCTAGCCTATTAATCCCAGTTACTTCTCACTCATTAATTCCAATTATGTCTAGTCCATTAAGCCTAGTTACATTAGGCCCATTAATCCTATTTATGTATGGCCCATTAAGCCCAATTGTTTGACCCCTTAATCTCAATTGTGTCTGGCCCATTAAGCCCAATTAGGTTTGGATGTCATAATTTTCTGTGGTCAAATGAGTAATCACATTTTCTAACGAAATATCTGTGTGTGAATTGTTTGAAAACATATGCACACAAAAAGCACTCAGTGATCTAAGGAAAAGAATGTGCCAATAAATAAAGAAAAATCACAAAGTGATAACAAATGGAGAATGACATTTAAGAAATAGCAAAGTAGTTAAAAGATTTGACAAATAATTGATACAAGATGTAGATGGTAACTTTTGTTCGAAATAACCCATAAACATTTATTTGAGCATTTATATTGTTTCTTTCAATAATCGACTCCCGGATTTAAAATCTGATCATGGTAGACCATGTTTTATTTTATGGTCTTTCCGTAGTTTTTCATAATAAACTATGGTGGTGACTCTCAAACTCTGATTTTCAAACTCATTTTATTTTTAAAAACGGTATCGTTGTTCCTGTCGCGATCTCGACTGCGATAGGAAGCTAGTGTCTATTCTTAAATCTTTAATTTACATGTATTATTCTGTGGTAATTGGATGAGAGAATGATTTAAATTTAATGGAGATATATATTTTGGTGTTCAATGTGTGTGGATGAGTTTAATTGATTGTATGTTGCTTGAATCCCTAGTACGTTTTTCATTGAATTGAATTTGATCTTGTGAAAGATTGCTGGTGTGAAGACTTAGGATATACATTTATTATATCACAGGGAAGCAAGAAGTAAGTGGAGTCTTACATTGTTTTTGGGTCTAAAAATGGGGTTTAGACAAGTGAAATTTTGAGATAAAGGCTAAATGGGTTGAAGAGGGTGGTTGGGTTGTCCTAAGGTCATTTAAAACTTGTTTGGACTTTGAAACAATATAAATTTGAAGCGGTATTGAGTTACTAAACTTTAGAGTATGTAATTACATAGTATTATTTCAAATAAAGGGGTTCTAACTAGTGAAGTTGCAATTTGTTAGGTTTGGACTGAAGTAGAGGTTTTAGGGTATGTAATTACATCATTTCTGATTGGTTTAGACTCTTAGGATGTTAGATTATATATTAGAAAGAATATAAGTGAGATTAGGTAGTTTGGAACTGTCAAGATGGTTTTGGATAATTGCTTTAAGTTAGAAACGTATTTTTGGACCATTCACAATGCCTAGGAGATTGTAGGAATCAATTAAATAGTATTTATACTATGTGTATATAATGTTACATTAAGATAGTCATTCTAGAACCTTCTTTTAGAGGTCATTATCATCGTTGTTGACGAGGAGGGCAAAGGCAATAAGTGTGAGATAGCCAACAATGGGTACAATATGTTTTTGGAAGTAAGAGCAAAGGGTATAATGGGTATTCCAAAAGACTATGGCGGTGCCCCAAGAAAACATGAGGTGCTCAAAGAAATGACCTTTAATATATCAAAATGGTTATAAGGTCAAAAACACGAATCCATCTAAACAAACAAAATGTGCATAGCCCAGACCCACTTTAGATTGCTTCCTTTTGAACTCCATAATTTCATCATGCACCTCGTTCGTCTTAAAATTAATTTTACACTCTTTTTATTTTGAGTTCTAGACTTAACTACGGTGATATTAAGTATTTTCGAAATGTATTTTTTTAACATATATTATGAAGTATGCATCCTCAAAAACTTTCTTTTAAGAATTTTACGATATTTAAAAGTCCCCTATTGATTGTCTAAGTTGAGCACTCTTTTGTTTTTAACTAATCTTATTATTCTTTTTTATTTTTCTTTTAATTTCTTCTATATACAAACAACAACGAGTAAATTTGATGAATTTCATATGTAGAAAGTTTGGATTTAACGTCTATCAAAAATACACACAAACAAGAAAAAAATGTCATTAACTTGTGATTAGTGTTACTTCGTGTTTATATCATAAAAACTCGTTACAATTGCATATTAACATTTACTATTAACATCGACTAAACCTATACTAAAAGGAATATTATATATTAAACAATAATTATATAAACATATAACATTAGTTTAACTGATCCAAAACTTATTAAATTTAAATATTTATTGAAAGATAACGCGAATTTAATAAATGTTATTATAAAAATATAACATTATACTTTAACTGATTCAAAAATTATTGAACTTAAATATTTATTGAAAGATATTATCAATTTAATCAAAGGTTAAAATAATTAAATATCCAATAAATGGGTTAAATATGTTTTTCAGTCTCTCAATTTTGTCACAAAATTATAATTTACTCCTATAAAAAATATTGATACATTTTGATATCAAAAATTTAAAAACAAATAATATAGTCTTTTTAATCAAATTAAATTAATTTTTTTGAAATCAAACTTTTTTTTCAATTAATATTGAAAAGACATCGTGTCAAATTGTGTAAAAAGCCAAATATTAGCATAATGTGCAACAAAAATTCTTTAAACCTTATAAACACCAATATCTTAAAAGACAATATACAATATAAGACAGAAAATATATATATTTTTTATCTTTACTCCATACAAATAATAATATTTATTGATAAAATAAAGTAAATAGTAATAAATATGATTAAATAAAATAATAATTTGTAATAAATCGAATTTTAAAAAAAATAAAAGTAATAAAGTTAAAAACAATTTACTCATAAATTGTATTTACTCATAAAATTAATAATTCATAAATTGGACTTAAATGAAAATCATATTTAAAAAAATAATAATTCGTAATAAATCAGTTTTAAAAGAAAATAAAGGTAATAAAGTTAAAAACAGTCTAGTCATACATAAAATTAATAGTCCATAGTAACCGAAATTTTTATTTATTTATTTATCTTTTAAATTATATTAAATATTTTCAAAAATCCCCCACAAAATTTAAAAAATAAAATAAAACAAATTATATAATCTTTTAAGACAAAATATTGTATTTCAACATAAAATTTAATTTTTATTAAGAGATATGAAAAAAATATATAATAATGCACATTCCTCAAAAATGATATACAAAATATATAAGTCCTTGTATATCTTTAACAAAAATTCTTATACAATATCCATAATAATAATATTAGCTCCAAATTAAGAATTAAACTTAAGAATTTTGAACAAACTTGAAAACATTATGTTTTTTTCTCAATACAAAGACACAAGCAAAACTTCAAAAAGAAATTTCCAAACATGATGTCAAATACAAAAATTCCTTCTAATTCTTTATGTCATAGAAAATATTTGAAAATTCATAAATATAATAAAAATATATATTTATTATCGGTCATTTATTTTTATTTTTTTTCACAAAAATAAGGAGATAAACCTATTTTTTGTAGATGCATAATTTAGTTCAAGTATTTCTGATAACTCTAGCAATTTTAGTAAAAAAAAGTTATTTTATAAAGATTCTCATACAAAACACTTAAAATATATCTATGATATAAAATATCATTATCACTTTTTGAATGCAGAAAATATTAAAAGCATCAATTAATATAATAGAAAAGATAATAGTTTTGGCAATCGCGCTTAATTTTAAAAATCACATATATTTAACAAAAAATAATGGTAGTTTGTTTTTTTTTTTTATCGTTTCATCTTTCTATAATAATATTAAATTAATTTTATTATATCCGTTTTTTTAACATGTTTATCTTAAAAAATTAAAAATGAATAAAAAAATATAAGTGTTTAATAAATTTTGAATTTTATCTTTCTAAAAATTGATTTCCTTTTTAATAAAATTTATCTTTTTAATAACATCCAAGTTTTCCTTTTTTTTATCTAATAAAATTATAATTATAAAATTAATATAAATAATTTTAAATGAAAGCATATATTAGGGTTTGATATGATGTTTTCCTGTTGTGAAATTTGTATTTTTTTATACATTTTTAAATGATGATAAAAAGACAAAACCTTCCGTTGCCGGGAATCGAACCCGGGTCTCCTGGGTGAAAGCCAGATATCCTAACCGCTGGACGACAACGGATCACATGATAGATATAACTGACATTTAAAATTTAATTAAATGATGATAATTTCGTACTCAGTGTGTGTGTGAGACGATGAGAGGATTGGGTTTTTGAGAATGAGAAGTTTTTAGGGAAATGAGATTAGCACTTAGTCTCAGGAAAATATAACAAACAAAAAAAATTAGCTAGGAGAGGTGAGTGATGAGAATGTGATTTTGGACTTTTGGTAACTAAGTATTTTCCTTTAATAAATTTTTAATGAAATGAGTTTTTTGAGGGAGAAAAATGAAAGATGGGAGGAAATGAAATATTATCTATTAATGGCGACTAAAAATGGTTTTAACTTCCATTTTTGACTTCGAATGTGAAGAGAGATTTCAATATTATAGATGTTAAATTGACGTTGGAGTTGAAAATTAATATTTAAGAACATTGGTTATACTAAATTTCGACTTTCGACGGATATTACGTAACATCAACGTTCAATTGGTGTCTTTTTAAATTAAATTTGGATAGTATTTGACGTGTGTTACTATCTTGTCAGATGTTGAGTGTTATTATTAATTTTATTTAAATAGATAATATTTTAGATATTAATATTTTTTAATTTATAAATTATTATTTAAATTTGTTACTGTAGTGACTAATTATTTTTTATGTTTAAAATGATTTTTTTCAATGATTTTCTTATAGTAAAACTTCACATTTCTTTAACATAAAAATTCAATAGACACATTTTTTAAAAGGAATTTCATTAAAACAATTAAATTTATAAGAGCTTAAAACTTAATTAAGTGTTAATTATTTTTAGAAACGTTTTTCTCACCTAGTAAATGTATAATGTTGGACAACACGTTATTTCTTATTTAGCTCTTCATTTAGTCAAAGAATAAAGTATAGATAATTTGGTAAATAAAGATTCAAAATGGTGTATTTTTTTAGTTAGTAGATTTTAGTAAAGTATACTAAGTTTTAATAAACAAAAGAATCTTCATTTGTAAAAGAAAAAGACATATTTTAAACACATGGAATATTTTAATAATTTTTATTTTTAATTTAAAAAAAAAAATCAGAAACACTCACCTAATCTTAATTTACCTTCCTTACCTATCCAATTTGTTTATCTCTTCTCTTTATCATTTCTCTCACTCACATACAACATCCCGCGACTGGTGTGCAATTTGTTACTCTTGCTCTATTCTTTTATTTGTTTGTCACTTTAATAACAAAATTATTGATGATTGCAAACCAAATATGCAACCATAGTAAACATATACCAAATTTTCAGAAATTATTAGAAATCATGTTTCATTTCCTAATGAAACTAGTGAAACTACACAATGTGTTAAACAAAATCCAAAATATAAAAGTGATAAAGATAAGCACAAAACAAAGTGTCACAAACATTGTGCAACATGTGTAGTAACTACAAATTTTGGATAATTCAGTTTGCTTAAATCCTTTTGAAAAAAATTCTCCATTTCCAAGAAAGTGATTGAGAATGAGAAGTTCTATTAACAAGTTCAGAAGAAAATGGGGAAAAAAATAATGAAGTTGCAAACAATTGATGTAAAAATGAAAAATTTAGTGTCTCAATCAATGACAACCTTTTTGATTACTGCTTTAATAAAAAATAATTAATGACGTTGATATTGATTTTTGATTGGAAGACTGTGTTATATTTTTTTCCCTTCTTATTGTTATTACATTTTGTTTTTAAATTTTAGAAACATTAGTTTATCTTTAGGAATGTTTGATATTTTGACTATTATGTGGTACTGATGTGAAAAATCATTATACGTGTTTATTTTATTTTACTATATTTTTATATTGGACTTTTCTCTAAATTTAAACTTACATAAATTAATATACTCATATATATATATGAGGTTTGCTAACGGACGTATGTCTGTTTTTCAGTTGGTACATTTTAGTAATATGTATCGGGTTTTAGTAGACAAAAATATCCTCATATATTATGGATTCTAAGTTTTAAAGTCAGGATATTTGAATAATTTTCATTCTCAAAACTAAAAAAAACAAGAAATCCCCAAACCCTTACTCACCTCCCTCTTTCCTCTCAACCCTTTCTCTTTCATCTCTTACTCCAACATTTTCTCTCTCATATGGTAGATCCAACTGAAAAAAAAAAAAAAAGAAATAATGGTCGTTAAACAATTTACCTTGTAAGGAGCTGAGTCTTTGACATATTCGCCTTTAGACAAAGGTTCATTCAAGATCTCTTCAATTTCATCATCTTCACTAACCTCTCTAATTTCATCATCTGCAGATGTTGAATCATTATCTCTTAAAAAAACTCTAGTCCAATTACCAATTCCTTCAGATGTCATTATGTTTGTGAAAATTAGATAAAATTAGATAAGACAAGAATTATAAAATGAAAACTCATTATAAAATCATTTTTTGTAAGAAATTGTTTAACAACGAGTGTTTCTTATTTTTTCCGGGCCAATTACCAATTCCTTTGATGTATTATGCTCGTGAAAATCAGATAAGACAAAAATTATAAAATGAAAACTCATTATAAAATCATTTTTTGTAAGAAATTGTTTAACAACGAGTGTTTTTGATTTTTTTTTCAGGTGAATTACCAATTCCTTTATATGTCATTATGTTTGTGAAAATTAGATAACACAAAAATTATAAAATGAAAACTCATTATAAAATCATTTTTTTTTGTAAGGGGATACAGTAGAGAGATGACAGAGAAAATGTTAGAGAGAGATGAAAGAGAAATGGTTGAGAGGAATGAGAGAGGTGAATACAGATTTTTTTTTTTTAGTTTTAAGAATAAAAATTATTAAAATACCCTCGACCTTAAAACTTAGAATCCATAATATATGAGGATATTTTTTGTCTACTAAAACCCGGTACACATTATGTACCAACAACAAGCGTGCGCGTTAGTAAAGCCCTATATATATATATTCAAAATTTCTGAAAAAAAAATATTTGTCAAAGTTTATAATAATATTTAAGATAATCTTCTTAGAAGAAATAAATTAAGAAGAAAGATAATAACCTTTTTTATCTTTATTATAACACCGTTTTGTAATATTTGTTTTCATACAACAGGTGAAATTCCATATCATCTACAGATTCATCAAATTATAATATATAAATAAACGTAAACTAAGTTTAAAATTAAGTCTTTTGAAATTGAATTAAACTTAAATTATAAAGGGATGGTATTGGAATGACTAGAGTTTATTTTATCAAAATATTAAACCTTATGTCATAGATGGAAATGTTAGTCATGAACATAAAGGAGTTTAATAATAAATGGGGGGGTTATGGTGGCCCTAGGCCGATGGCATTCATTCTTCCTGGACTCCCTGCTGGCATGTGATTGAAAAGTTTGGATATATCATAATTTGGATAAGAATAATTATATTTTCAGTGTTTTTACATTAACTTGATATTACTTTATTTCATAAATACAGATGTTCATTTTTATTATATGAATTTATTTCTTTTATTAATGGTATTTATTAATGTCAAACAATTGTTTTTTCTTTGGCCAACGCATACTAAAAAGAAAGGTGTTCTTACCGAGGAGCAGTTTCAATGCCAGAGGCGTTCTTCTCCTGTGCATGCTCAACCAGACAGCTATACTATTTTGTTGTCTTGTTAAACTCACTCCCTTAATTTCTGCATGGCACCCCTACTTCACACAAACATCATCACTATATATTGAGGGTGCTACACAGATCTTAATCCACCAAATAACCTCCTTCACTTCAACCAATCCGTTTGTTGATGGAGCAAACCAAAGAGGGCTGCAACACAAATGAAAAGATGGTTACTGATGTGGATTCTTCTTCAAATCATGTTGAAGAATTCCAACCACAAAAACATGACAATGATCCTGGTCTGAAACAAAACCTAACGGGTCCTAATTTAAGAAGGTAGACTATGTTATATGAACTTCTTGTCGTACTTACGTTGGGAGTTTGTTCATGTCATTTTTTTACCGTTTTTTTTCCAGAACGGTGTCAAATCATTCTGCCAAAAAGTCATGGAAGAAGAAGTGGAAAATTATTAAAAAATTGGAAGATGAGGCCAAAATGTTGCAGGTGATTGTTGTCATTAGTTCTTATAAAATCAATGTAATAGACAATGTTATCAGAAGATTTGGCTTTTGTTGAATAGCATCTTAGTCTTATTGTTATTCAGAAGAAGTCTATGCTAATGTGTATTCATATGAAGGATCAACTTGCCATACTTAAACCAGAACATGAGAGACAAAAAAAGCAGGTGCAGCGTTTAATGGAGGAAGAGAAGGCGTTGCTCAAGGAAATGCATGATCTTCAGGAAAAGGCATTGCTCAGAGATGGTAGAACTGTTTCATCTTTAGAACATGTTTTTCTTTATTTGTGTGCATGCTCAAAATAAAGGTTTTTCATTCATTATAAAAATATTAATTAGTAGATATATAGTTTCACTAATATATATGAAGGCACTGTCTTTATATAGCTGAAAATGAGAAGCACAGGGAGACGATAAAAACGCTGAAGGAGCTCCGACAAAAGCAGGTAGAGGAATTGCTTAAGCTTGATATTGATCCGTTTGATTCTGTGTTCAATGCTGCACCCTCATGTGAAGGTAACAACAAAGCGTGTGTGTTAATTTTGTTGTGTTGCAACACTCGTTCTTCTCAACTGAGATTTTCTTTTGCTTCTTTTTTCCTGGTTATAGATGGAGGTGGATCGAAGTCTCCATGAGCTAAGGAAGATGGTGACAGCTGCTATGCATGAAATAAAGGATGAGACCATGTTTAAGAGGAACTAGTTTTGTTTAGGCATAGGATTTCCATTTAATGTTGTTTTGTAGTCTCTGAAAAAACAATGTTGTTTGCATAGTGGTTGTATAAGTGGAGGTTTATATTTAATGTTCTTGTTTGATTAATGTTTCATTTCACCTTATTCACCTTATTGACGCTATCTGATTTTTTTTATATATATATGGTAAATACTGAGAAAAATTACACAGTAATAATTATCAAAATTAATTAATAATTTTATCTCTATAGTTAGTTTTATGATTAATTTATTATGTTATTTTTGGATGTTTCAAAATTTGTTAGATAGAATCAATTTGGTCATTCTATTATACTAGATTTAATCATGCTATTTCAATTTTTTTCATTTGTTAAAATCTATAGCTAACACAAAATTACATAATTTAGAATAAAATTTAATTTTTATATTATTGAAAATCTTAATTACAAACATACTTTATTAAAAAAAATTAAGACTAAATTTTATCTCAAACATCTCATGATACCTTTAATATTATCTGTTTCTAAATAAAAAATCAATCGTAAGTGAAAATCATTAAATAAATCGAGTAAGTTAACATAAACAATAACAACATTACATTATAAGTTTAAATATATTTTTTACCAAATTTTCTAAACAAATTGTTGTTTCATGATCTATTATGGAAGCATATATTATTGTTGTAGATATGGTTACTATTGAGACAAAATTTTCTTAATTTTCTATATGATTTATCATTATTATTGAATAAGCATATACCTCTTATTTCAATGCATTGTAATAAGTTCTTATATATAATGTTAATGAAAAAAATAAGGCATATGGGAGTGAAACACAAGTCTATTAGAAATTTAATTATTTATGGTGTTATTTCTATTGACTTTGTTAAGTGAGAAATAAATATTATGGATCCGCTTACTAAATGATTGATGTATCAACAAGTACTTGAGTCATGGGAGGATGAGACTAAAGTCCACAAATTAATTGGAACAAGAGATACTCATCTCCACATGAATGATGATCCCATGGAATGAAGTTCAATGAATAATGACAAAGTTGTTGTTGACTAAAGTACACCAAATAATTTGAATAAATGTTGTATCTCATTCTTATGGCAATGTGTCCTATAAACTGTGGCAATAATAAAGTTGAGAAATGTGCATTATTATGTTTTTTTCATATCTCTTATTAAACCTAATAACAATTATTGTAGGTGTGTAAGTCTTAAACCACCCTTTAAGGATTTACAAGAGAGTGTGATGGTGGAACCACTATTATGAAACATGAGTAAGTCTTTAAGTGACAATAATGAAATAAGATGTATGCAAAAAGTCATAATGTGCAACTTCTCATTGGAATTTAAAATATACAACGATATTGTATGTCTTATTTACTCAAATCCAGTTATAAGGATGTAAGTGAAGATAATTAAGTTTATACATTTTTTTGAGTGAAAGTTTATAAACACTATGTGTAAGGCTCAAACCTGAAAGATTTATTAAGTTGAAATACAATACTTTATCTTAAAAGATGTTATATTTTGTTTTATTTTATATTTTAAATTTTGTGGAGAATTGTTGAAAATATTTAATATAACTTAATAAATAAATAATAAATAAATTTTTCGGTTACTAGGACTATTAATTTTATGGATAAATGCAATTTATGAGTAAACAGTTTTTAACTTTAATATCTTTATTTTCTTTTAAATTCGATTTATTACGAATTATTATTTTATTTAATGAGATTTATTACTATTTATTTCATTCTACAAATAAATATTATTATTTGTATGAAGTAAAGAAAAAAAAACACATCGGTTCATAAAAGGTATTTTCAGTCTTGTCTTTTATATTATCTTTTAATGTATTATTGTTTATAAGGTTTAGTAATACTTTGGTGCATCATATATATATATATATATATGTATATATACATATATGTATGCATATACACATGTATATATACACATGTATATATATATATATATATATATATATATATATATATATATGAGTTTGTTAATTTATGTAAGTTTGTTTTTAAATTAGTATATTTTAACATAGTGTATCAAGTTTTAGTGAACAAAAAATGTGTGTGAAAGAGGATGGAAATGAGAGAGAAATAAATTGGATAACTGAAGAAAGTGAGTTAGGATTAGGATTAAGTGAATTTTCTGAATTTTTTACTTTAAAAATAAAAATTATTAAAATACCCAATGTTTAAAGTATATCTATTTTTTATAATGAAAATTTTTTATCCACTTAAACGGGATATACTATAATAAAATGTATGAACTAACAAAAATTTACATAAATTAACAAATTTATATATATATATATATATATATATATATATATATATATAATTTTGTTTCCTCTTATTTACTCAGGCATTTTTTCTCTCAAAGAAAACTTTTTGAATACCTCAACCTAGGTTATTTCTAATAATTTTCTCGTTATAATTTTGTCCCATGTTATTATTATTTATTTGACTTTATGAATATTTTGTTATTTATATCTCTATTTTATTATTATTATTTATTATTATTATTATTATTATTTATTATTGTTATTATTATTTATTATTATTGTTGTTGTTTTTGTTTTTAATTATTATTTATATTTTAATATTTTTTAACAGATTCCACTAGAGGTATTCAAGTGTTTTGTTACATTAGAGTTAATTTATAAAGAGTTAAATATATTTTTAGAATTTAGATTTTATTTTTATCAAAAAATTTGATATATTTTGATTTTTAAATTTTGAAAATGAATTGATATATTTGATAGTGTGAAATGTGTTTCTTAGTAATATTTGACTTGTTTATACAATTTCACTCGATGTCACGTCAATATCAGTTAGAAAAAATGTTTTTTTGACACAAAAAAAAAATATTTAACTAAATTTGGTTAAAAAATTATATCTATTTATTTTTAAATTTTGAAGATAAAAATTAATCAATGTTTTGTATAAATAAATTTTAATTTTACAGATACTAAAAATATATTTAACTCATTTATTTAATAATTAATTATTTAATTATTATTATTAGGTTTTTTTTATTTTGTGAAATATATTAGGTGGTTTACACCATGATTGATATATAGGCGGTTTTTATGAGTATAACTCCATTTATACTCATAAAAATTGAATAAACCATGAAGTTAAACATCACAGGTCTAACTTAAGTGCAAAAGATAAAAGGATTAAAATTAGCTGTTTACTTCCCGCACCCCTATAGTTCTATATTTACCATCATAATTTATATCTGGGCTCATAATTTTTAAAATAATTATTTTATCCTTTTGAAAGTAACTTCTGGATTTTATTTTATCTTTTCAGAAATTTTTCAGAATATTTTTTTTTTTTAAATTTCAAGAACAGATTTTTTGGAGTTGAATTTTTATAACAAGCTTTCTGAATACATAAAATACGTGAATTTTCAAAACGAGTCTTAATACATTCTTTGTATAAAAAAATGAACATTTCAATTACATGAAAATTTCTTATATTAGTAAAATAATAATTGATTCAAAAGTCATCATTTTCATCATTCCAACTTCTCTTTTTCTTATTATAGGTGAATTATTATAATGCACCAATTATAATCATAATATATTGTAATGATAACAAATTCTAACACGATAAATAATATTGAAATTAACGATAATGATTAACTTTTATTATCTACAATACTAACACGATGCATGATGAAGAAAAAGTAATGCAATAATTCATTAAATTTGAGTTCATATCTTTTAATAATATTAATATATACCATGACCCAAAGCTATAACATAAATTAATTAAAATATTCTAATAATATTTAATTTAAAAAATATTGTTCCCAATTTAGCATTAATTTAATTAAACTATTTCAGCATATAATTTTGTTTGATTAATGTAATGTCTCAGACATACCCACTGTAATAATTCATACATAAATCAGGTCCCTGTGGTGATCCAATCCTCTCTAGCTAATTACTTTATAAGTTTCTATTTCTGTATTTTTCTGCAAAAGTCTCTGAAACCATGCATAACACTAGATAAAAGGTTCCAAAGCTGCTTATTCAAAAAAATAAATAAATTTGCATTTAGTCACCAGCATCTTTTGCAGAATCCCACACAGTTGATACTTCCAGGTTCGAATAGACCTGAACTGCAGATTAAATAACAAAAGATAAAAAATTGTAAGAGATAAAACTCTGATATAAGATTGTCATATATATATATATATATATATATATATATATATATATATATATATATATATAGAGAGAGAGAGAGAGAGAGAGAGAGAGAGAGAGAGAGAGAGAGAGAGAAAGAGATAGATAGAGAGAGAGGAAATTAATTATAATATAAAAGTGTGTTACATAATGTGTAATATAGGACCTAGTTAGACAAGTTCTTTCATAAACACTTAGAAAATGAAAAAGGAAACTCCTTAAATTAATTAATAATTAACTTATGTCTATCTTAAAATAAGAATTTAGATAATTTGATTGGGAAATCTTCTACCAATTAATTATAAATTAATTTTAACTTATCAAAGAGTGTATTTTATCCTTTTATCTTTCTTAAAAAATGTTTTAAGAATATTTTGAAGAGCAAGTTATTAGTTTAATACATACTCAATAAGTAAAGTTGAAGAATATTAATATAGAAACTTATTTAAACCGATTTTTGGGTGATAGTTTTGACTATAAGATGATATGGTTATGAAACTTCATGGGAATATCTTTGTACCAACTAGAGGTTGAGATTGAGTTGTTCATTTACTGCATGCAAACCACAATCCGAATTACGCTTTGCATCTGCTGTACCCTTCATCAGTTGATTCATTCGGAGCTTTCGCAGCCTATTCCCTTCTGCTATGTTCTTTTCGATTTCAACTGAAATTTTAAAATCTGAATTTTAATGTTTAAATCAATGACAAATGTTAAAAAATAGATTTTAAATTTAACTCAACTTTATAAAATCCAGCTAAACGGAGACTTGTAAGAACAAACACAGAAACACAAACCAAGGAAAAAGGAGTGACCTTCTTTGATTATTCTGTCTTTTTGAAAAGCTGCTATTTGTAATTTCACTTGATGCTGCTCGATGAGCAATGAGTAATGAGCATTCTTAGTCTTTTGAATTTGATAACGAATGTTCGAGATTTGTTGCTGCATGGAGAAACCTCTAAATATATTAGGTACATCGAAACAATTATATATATATATATATATATATATATAAATAAATAAAAGATATCTTATATTTTAACAATTTTTTGACAATGAATCATGTGTTATCATTCCATTGGTGTGTTTAAATTTATTTTTAAAAAAATATTTGAAATGAACTAATCATAAACTCTCATGAATATGTTAAAAAAAGTTGTCAAAAAAAAAGTTGTTAATAAAACTTTTTTCCATATATAAGTTTATAGAAAAGAAAAATATATTTTTAACAACTTTTTATAATAAGTAACTTGTGATTAATCCGTTTCAAATATACAAACCAATAAAATAGTGATATATAGTCTATTATAAAAAAAATTGTTAAAAAAATTATTAAATGTCGATGTAAAAAACACAAAAGACATGTACCCGGAGAGCTCTGAATTCATTTTCCAAATGGTGAATGTACAACATCTTTTTCTTTCTATATTTCTCTGAAGAAACTCGATTAGAAATCATCCTACACACAAGACAAGGTAAATCATCTGAACCAAATTTTGAATGTAAAATGAACTATATTCACACTACTATTAAGCCTAAATAATTTCATAATGTACCTCTTTAGCCTTTTTGAATCCTCCTTTTGTTTGGCCACCTTGAGATCAATTTTACTTGTTCGTCTTTCGTAGGTTTGGTTTGTGCTGAAATTGATGCTGGAACCAGGAGTTGTAGAAGTACCATTGATGATGAGATTTTTGTCATGGTCATAATTACCTGCGGAATAAGTGTTAGAAAGGCCAAGTTTGAGATCCAACTCAGGGTTTGATTCAGATTTCAGAGAAGCAAGGCAAATCTTCTTTGCAGTTTCTCCCATATATCGCAGATCTTTTTCCAAACTGCAAAACAAGAACAAAGCGAAGATAATAATACTAGTGAGTGCTTTCTTTATAAATATAAACAAAGCTCTGCTCTGTCGATACAAAACACGTATTGATTAATTTTATCTCATTAGATTTTATGGAAAATCAGCTGTAGTTGAAGTATTAACAGGTCCATTATTAATTTTTTCCATGTATTATAATTTTGGAAAAATATCTCATTTTTTGGTATTCAATTTCTATCATGCTAATTTTCTATAGACATCTATATCATGAATAGTTGACATGATTTGCTCAACCTCGTACTCGACTTCACAAATATGTTAATTTTTGTCTTTGAATTTATTAAAATAATATTATTATGACTAATCATTACATTTAAAATATTATCAGTTTAATGATTTAAAATTTCATCACAATTTTTTTTCTTAAAACATCTTAAAATGTCAAAAGAAAAAATATGTACTTATATTTTAAGAAAAATATCACAATTTTGGTAACTAGCATTGAATTGCTAATTTTTCCATAAAGATTTATATCATAAATAGTTGACATGATTTGTTGATGTGATTATCCTATCTTACTTATAATTTATAATACAGTGGGGATAAACAATGTACATAAGGGTTGGAGTAACAAGTGCTCCTATTTAAATACATATTATACTTGCGTTTTACAAAAAAATAAAAATTCAAACAAGTCTCCTAGTTAAGATTTAACGAGAATAAATAAATATATATATTCAAATCATCATTGATTTAACTGTTAAATAATATGAAAATTTTAAATGTACCGATATAATATATATATATATATATATATATATATATATATATAATATTAAATTATCATTTGAACCCAAATTCAGAAAGATTACAGATCAGATGTTGGCAATTTGTGGTGTATTAAACCAAATTATCTAATTTTAAGTATATTGATATATGATTTGCTTTGCTTACCTAAGTTGCTTTATTAGGGAACACTTAATTGCTTTCTTATACATTGTTTTTAATAATTTGTTACTTTAAACATTATCCTAACCTTTAATTAGCTAAGTTTACCTAAATAAACATGTATAATAAGTTATTATTATCCTATTCCAGTTCAATAAATTAAAGCTATTAAACAAAAATAAATTAAGCACAAAAAAATTTTCCATTTATAATTGTATACGATGTTTCATAGTTTTATTTAGTAAAATAATAATTTCATGTTGTAAAACCCGATGTCACCAAATTATACACATACATTAAGTCTTTTCAATATATAAATTATTAAGTAATTTTTTTATTCCTAAAACGAAAATGAGATTTGTGTTTGTTTTAAATTTTAATACATTTTAGATTTTAAATTTTAAAAATAAGTATATAATCGTTTCAATCTATTAATATTAAATTTTTTACATTTAAATGATATTTTAGTTTGTTATTTAATTATAATGTATCAAATAATATAAATAATACAAATATCAACTTAAAACAATATTTAACACATAAAAAATATATTAATTTATTTTTAAAATTTGAAAATCAAATTGTATCAAAAGTTTTAAACATAAATAAATTATAATTTTACATTAAAGTTTATATATATATATATATATATATATATATATATATATATATATATATTATCATTTAATTATCAAACAGGCAAGCTTTACAAAGTAAAGAAAAAATCTCAAATGTATTCACAAACTTTTTTCTTAAATGAAAAACAAGTGAAATATTCAAATGCTTACACAGTAGTCTAAAAGAGAAAGAACTTACATATTTTTACATAAAAAATATACGCACTAAATTAAATTCTACTTAGGTAAAATATATTGATAGCTTTTTTATGAAAAATATAACAATTAAGATCTGGAGAAAGGTTTTATAAGGAAGAGAACCAGAGGAGGTGTAAAAAGAAGAAAGAAAGAAAAGAACAAGAAGAAAGGAAAAGAAAAAATAAACAATGGACCATGGCCACGGGGTCTTACCCATGTCATTCAAAACAAATTTTAGAAACATATTATAAATTATGGTAAATAGTTAGTAGTATAATATATATTGACATATTTTTGTTTTTAATATAATATGAAAAAAATTATAATTTACACAAATTTAATTTTGTTAATTTTGTTCAAAATTTGTTAATGGTTGAAATAATTGAATAGATCTTTGGTATTTTGGTGTGTTTATTAAAGAAAAAATTAAATTTAATATGCATTTAAATTTGAAAATAAGATTCTACATGACACATCATGTGTTGGACCAAAATATTTACTATGATGGTTTTTCTAACATCACAATTCTGAGCGATATAGAAAATATATGTTTTCTATGATGTCAGGAAAGACGTGATATGAAATGACTAGAATGTGTCATAATAACTTTTATTATAAGAAAAATTGTTGTTATCTACGACTAAAATCTGTATGTAAGCTCGAAAATTCTTATATAAAGTAGTGTTACATACAAACAAAAATTCATATGTAAAATGACCGTAGGTAATGTTACATACAGATATATCCATATGTAATCACCTAATAGAATGAGACAAAAAAACTTGCTTGATCAATGTAATTTGTTGGCAAACCTGGACATATATATAAGAAAAGATTCAGCACATGCACATTGAACACTTAAACCTTAAACAAACATTTCACATTAATACATAAATAATGTTTACATAAACATGATTATCAATTACATTGTAATAGAGTCATACAAATAAGTTCTTAACATGCCTAATGCTAATAATCACAATAATCATTTTGTTCATTTTGTAGTTGATCTTCTAGTTGAACATCATTGTCTGGTTGATTTTGTTGTTCACTATTTTGCGGTTGAAAAAATTATTGTGCAGTTACGACTAACAGAGGCGAAAGGTATTGCATGATGGTGCCAATAAAGCTTTGAAATTGAGAATTCATTCGTCGAATCGGTTGATCATGGCTTGTTAATTGCGTTTGAAGTTGAATAAAGTCCTCTTCATTTGGTTGTTGACTAAAAGATGCCTTTGTATGTCATATGTAACTTTTGACACATTCATCATAAGACCCGACATTTCCAATCCCATACACGCATCCCTTGTACCTTCCACCCGCAGACTTTAACTAACATATGTTCCTCAATCTTTCCTCCTCTACAGGATTTAGGGGACTACATTCTGAGTCACAAACAAATTCAGTCTTAGATATTGCTTAAGAAGATCTTGTTTGAAAATCTTCCTATTAAATGAATAAATGTTTGCGTTAAATATATACCTAAGGTTTAAAATGCAATACAAAATATAATAGAGAATGTGATAGAGTTAGTAGAAACAATATGTGTCCGCCTAGACCTTTCATCCACAAATTCTCCTGTTAAGTGACGAATATGTGTTTGCTGAAAGATTTTGCCAACTTCCACTGAACAACCAAGCTCTTGTGACTACAAACAAAATGACTTGTTAACAAATATTGGAAAGTTTATAACTAGAATTTTTTTTTAAAAAAAATGTATGTCATACCAAACTAATAGTGTGGTCATGCACTCTAATAGATCCTTCAGTGTGCAAATTGCCACCATTTTCAGATGTCCGGTTCTTCTTGGTCGTATCACATTTTCCTATAAATTGACATGCTCCACTTCTCCAAAAGATTGCTCCAAACAGTATCCCTCATCCAATAAAGTTTTTTTCCTTTGGTTCAAGCTTGTATAAATATCTTTGATAGTCTACGAGATGTTGGGGAATGATTTTTTTTTTTTATGTTTTCCTCATCCCCAATCTTCCATGAAACCTTTATCTGTTATTACAATTAATAGGTTAACTTTATTGAAGAAAGAGAGACATGGAAGAAAGAGTAAATAGTTATTAACAAATATTGATATTCCAGTGTGTTTGGTTCGAACAAGGACCATTTCCTTTCAGACCAACATGTATTAAATGTGTTTTGATTTTCAAAACAAAGGAGGAGCATGTCTAAATCTCCTTAAAAACTCTAATTTTCAAAGAGAAGGAGATTCGCATGTCTAATAATAATGGATTTCCAGCTGAGTCTATAATGGAATGCCAACTTAGAAATGAAAAGAGACACTTCAAAGGTGTGTATGTGTGTGTGTGATTGCAACCGGTTATTGTTTTAACAATAAACAAAACCATACAAGTATCCTATTTCTAGGTGGCTACTAGTGAAGATCTCTGAGTTTATGTTTTAAGGCTTGACATTGCAGTCGATTTTAGGTATCAAAGAATTGGATGAACTAGTTGTTTTTCTTGTTCTCTCCTTTTTCACATTAATATAATGTACATGCAGTAATTCAAGAATCACATACTTCAAGTGTTGTTCAACTTGTTTATTGTTGATAAGTTTTAAAATTATTCTTAAGAATCTTACATGAGAAAAATTCCTTACAAGTGGAGTATTACTTATTTAATTAGATCAAAACATAGTACAAAAAGTGATAGAAGAGTGATTAGACAATAATATATTCTTAACAAAAGTGGATTTTGGTGATGTAGGGTAGCAATATTGTATACCAATACCATTTCTAGAATAGGATCAATGAGATTTCATGATAATAAGGAGTAGCAAAGAGATTTGGTTGGCTATCTGACTGTTCTTGAGGGTCTAAATGAATCCATTGCAAGGCTTATAGTGATAGATATGGGGGCTATGTGATTGATGATGAAAAGGATTTAACAGATATTTCATGGATAAAAGAGTCTACAACCACAAATATTCTCATTCCAAGTTTTCCAGATAGGTGAAATGGTGAATGTGGTGTTCCAATAAGTATTTGCTTTTGGGAATGGAGGCCTAAGCTCAACTTTCAATATGATAAGGAAGGGTGTGAGAAAATTGGTGTTTTTGACAGCTTAAAAAAATAAACATGCTAACTAAAACTGAGTAGGTGCAATGATCATTAGGATTGTATAAGACACATATAAGGTTTACGTGGATGAAACTAGACGAAACTTAAAGTTGGCACTAGGTGAAACTTAAAGTTGTTTCTAATGCTTTATATAAGTGTTTGGGTTAATTAAGTGATTAGGCCTAAATCTAGTTGTTACATGCACAAAATATAAATATGGAGTGGTTTTTGGTAGCTTAAGTTTAAGAGGTTTAAATATCCCGATATTGTTAATTGACGTATATATGGAGACCTGGCAAAAGTTCCATTTAATGTGACCGTTAGTGCTAGATTTGACATAGTATATTTCACTTAGTATTAACCGTCATAGTAAGGAGGGTATTTTTTTTTCCAAGTTTTCTCTTTGTTCAATTCACCTGCAATTAAGTTCGAATCACCTATATAATATCAAGCAAATTAATTCCAGTTAGTTGTCCAATTAAAACATGAAATTGTATATCTACTACCAAAGATGTCACAACCTTGAGAACTTTTACAAAGAGTCTACAAAAGATTATGGTACTACATAAGCCTAAGATTTCTACAATTTATCACTACCACAATAAAGAAAGGAAGCTCACTTTATTCTAATTTCTTTCATCTTTATATCTTGCAACATGGATGAATCATTGAATATCTATAAAAAAATAAGGTTTAATCATTCTAATAGTTCCTATTTATGTTGGGTTTTCTCAAATATGTTTATTTCTTTTTTTTTTCTCAATTGGGTCCCTAAAAGTGCAAAATCAATGTCATTGGGTCTTTGCCGTTAAATTGGGTTAACGAAGTTTAAATGAAGCTGAGTTGTCACTATGATGTGGAATCATTAATTAATGTGGCATATTCAGAGTAGGTTACGTGGAATATGTGTAATTAAAAAAAATGTTTTTGAGAATTGAATTTAGGGGATCATTAAATTAAGTTTCATGAAAATGAAATTGGGAACGACATTGAAGAGGGTTTGAGATTGGAGATGCAACAATTTTAGGATTCACAAAGTGTTCGAAATTGCGCCATCTTCGCACCACCGTGGACCACCATGGACAAATCAGGACAACCATCGCGAAACAAACAACCTGTAAAAGAAAGGTTTGTTGAGAAATGAAAAATGCGAAGATTAATGGTAAGGGTGGACATAGTTGTTGGAAGAGTGAAGAAGGGATGAAAGAGAAGCAGTACTGTTGTGAAAGAAGAAAATAGGATGAAGTTAGGGTTGCAGGAAGAGAGAAAGTGGTGAATGAGTTTTGTTCTGTATGGAAAAAATGTGGTGAAAATGATTCAACCAATTAGTATACAATTACTTTACTAGTTTCAGTCTAACTATATCAATTTAAGAAGGCTACTTTAAAAATTTAAAATACCACTGAAATTAGATACGCTAAGTTCCTTATGAGAAAATAAAGAATCTATGAGCTTCTTTTGCGCGTTAATTCCAATAACCTCTCTCCATCAAATCTCCAAAACCTGCAGCAAACTCAGCCAAGCCACGAATCACCTGCTTCTCATCTTCCTAAATCGTGAACTTCATGGAACTTACAACCAAAGAAATCATGAACTCTAAATCTCACAAAAATCCCTAATCCCACATCACAAAAATCATGGACCTAATTGTACTGATATTTCACATTTAGGAACCCAATTGAGACAAAAAAAAGAGAGACCTATTTGATAAAACTAGTGCTGTCAAAATGGGTAACCCGACCCAGTCCACAACGGGTTGTTCACTTAGTGGGCCAACCCAACCCGACTCATTTATTAGTGAGGCAAAAAAAATCGAATTCGGCCTGACCCACCACAGGTTGGTGGGTTAAACGGGTTGGTTTATTGGCTCACTTAATTACATTTTTTTTAATTTTTTTGTAATTCAAATCTAAATAAACTTCACTCTAAAATGATGTTAAACTCTAAAGACAATTCAAATGTAATCCAAAAGCAAGCACAAAAACAAACAAATAAGTTTCTAAAATTGATCATTTTTGTATCACTTATCCATTTATAATATTAGAGTCTTGAAATAGATAAATCCATAATATTTTTCTCTCTTAGAAACATATTTTTCTTTATCCCTATCTACACCACAATAAAAAAAGTGTTAACTAATAATATTGAAACATAAATTAATAAATAATTAAATTAAATTAGGTGGGTTGATGAGTCAACCGTGGCTCATCACGAGTTCAACCCGGATGTGCCAGGTTCTAAGTGGCCGGGTTGAAAATTGGTCCATATAAAAAATTGACATTTTTTCAAATCCAACTCGATCCAAACATGTGGTGGGCTGGATTGACTCGTGGATTCTAACCCATTTTGACAGTACCGGAAAACCTAACATAAATAGGAACTGTTAGAATGATTAAACCAAAAAATAAGAAAGTTAATCAATATTGTAATTCAAAATTATATAACTATGATGTTTTATTGAGGTTTTTATTACCTTACACTAGTGGAAAAACGCTGTTTAACGTCGGTTATTTTGGGCTTTAAACGTCTACTAAACAACCGACGTCATAGTCGGTGACGTCAATGGGACGTCGGACATGAATATAACCGACGTCTATAATGACGTCAGTCAGTACCATGTCCGACGTCACTAAACGTCGGTACTGGACGTCTAAAGACATTATATAGATGTCGGTCTATGACACTGACAGACGTCTAAAAGGTACTATAGACGTCGGTGTATACATTAACCGACGTCTAATACAGTGGTTGTGTTTTAGTGCAGTTTTGTTCCCGTCTTTGGATAGCCTAGTAGCACAATCTCCTTTTGCTAGTTTCTCCCAAAAAAAACCTTGTGTTAACTGCACTAAAACACAACACAAAGAAAGCAAATTTTAATCAGTTGAACCAGAAGATAATCGATGAAAGACTAAATAAAGTTTAAACGGTAAGCATAAAAAAAAACCACTTGGGATGCAATGCCGGAAGAGAGAAAAAGAAGAGGAGGAAGACGATAAAGATATCAGAAACAATACTGCAATGCCGCAAGAAAGAAACAAGAGAAAAAAGAGAAGAGAGGAAGACGATATCAGAAACTAAATGTCGTGAAGAGTCTGCGGTTTATTTAAAATGAAATTGAGCGTCGGTTGCTTGCGAAAGCGACGTCTATAGAAATCTAGACGTCAGGTGTCTAACTAATTCAACATCCAAGTTAACATTTAAACCGACTTTTGAATGCCCATTAGACGTCGGTTGTGAAGGGCACCGACGTCTAGGGCGTTGAACTGATTGACGTTTCACTCCTGTCAGGGACGTAGACGACAATTGTGAAGGGGCGCCGACATCTATAATGATATAGACGTCGATTTTCTGCGGTCGGACGTGGAAGTGCCTCAGAGTTTGATGCACATAATTAATTACAGGCACATAGACGTCGCGCACCCAGAAATGCGACATCTATTTTGCAGAAAATTTGTCTTTCTGCCTTCCAGACAGGCCATAGACGTCGGTTTTTGACAACCTGGCGTCTAATAGTCTGGGAATCAGGTGACCAGCATTAACTGCACCTAAGTAGACGTCGGCCCCCCATCACAACCGACGTCAAATGCGCAGGAGAAGTCTGTCTTCTCGCCTACCTCATTACATTGGGCGTCGGCTTACGACAGAGCTGACGTGTACTCCTTAATAGACGTCGTATTACCTTGAAACCGACGTCTAGGTTACCATCCTATTTACGGTAATGCCACCGATCATCATATGACGTCGGTGGAGCTCTAACAAATGTTTATGAGTTGACGTTAAACAACATTTTTCCACTAGCCTATGAGTCAATAATATTTAATGTTAGCCTATGAGTCAATAATATTTACATATATAAATGTGGACATGTGCATGTGTTTTATTACCTAATATCTATATTCATAACTTTTTAAGTGACATCAACAATTAAAATTAAATACAATTAATTAAAATATGTTCTATATTATAATTTAAATTGTAATAAGACAAATAAATTAAGTTAGGTGTAATTATAGAACTATATATAGAACTATGAAATTAACATTATAAAATTCTAAAATTCATAAAATTATCAAATCATAAAGTTTTAAAATTATTAAAATATAAATTTATGAAATCATAAAAATATAAAATTATAAAGTTATAGTTATAAAATTATTAAATTATTAAATCCTAAATTATAAAATTATAAATTATAAAATTTTAAAATACTCAAAAATAAAATAACATAGGAGACAATTCAACAAGGTGATATGACAAAATAACAATGACCTCAATCACTTACCAGTCATATAACCCAATTAACAATTTTTTTTTTAAAAAAAAGACATAATTGAAAAATATAAATTTATTGAGTATATACCTAAAAATTTATCTAAACTTAGTTGAATTCTTAAATTCATCAGAGACTTAAAACATAATTAAGAATTTAAAATATAATAATTAAATTTTCATTCAAATTGTTTCCTAGTTTCCTTTAATATATATAATTGTAATTTTGTTTGATGATTCATGATCATTAGTAACGATAGATGTTTGTGTTGTGACTTTGTATGTTCATTTATAAAATTAATATCTTATTATCTTTTTTATAAGATACTATATGTGATTATTTGTATACATTATAAGAAAATTATTAAATATTATTTAATGTAGAGTTAAAAAATAATTATTTATTATATTGATTAATTTATATATTATGTTGAAAATTAAAAATATTGATATCTAAGTAAAAATCGATTAGATACTATATTTTTAGTGATTAATTGTCATAAAAAAACATTTGTTTATTTAGAGACAATTCTTTTAATCTTTCATTAAGATATAATTAGTACCATTTTAATTATAATAAATATTCAAATACAATTTACTAAAAATAATAAAAGAAAAAGAAAGAATTGTATTGGAATGTTTATTATAAATTTAAAATGAATGTTAGTTTGAGTATTTAATTTATTTGTAAATTTGGTTTAAATGTTTATGTTGTATGAGAATTATTATTAAGAATTATGAATCCGAGATTGCAGGTATGGGAGTATGGGATGATATTGCAAGTATGGGAGTATGAGATTATATATGGATTATATGTTTATTTTATCTATATTAAGTATCAATAATTATGTTGTGAGAGACATTCCCTTAGTTTCTTAATGGTCTAAGTCATATAGATTATGATATCATGACACGAGAAGTCGATGGTAATATTCTTACACACCATGACAAATATAAATATCCAGATATGAAATATAATGAATTTACCTTGATTCATTATTGATAGGTTCACTTGTAAGTACTACTAGTTTGAACCAAATATTAGTGTCTTGTGGAACATATTCAATATGAATTTTGTGGAAGACATCAATTAATATTTTGTTTGTTGAATATTTTTAATTAAAATGTACCCTTATATATATAATTTTATTTTTTTGTTGAATTTTTTTTTTTAATAAGTTTACCCTTACATGCATTGTTTTGTATTATGAGTAGATATATAGATGATTGTCGTATGTACATGAGTAGATATATAGGTACATGTGCATATCAACGTATGGAAAGAAAATATTTTATTTTATTTTATTTTTACTTACCTTGTATGCATATTTGTATTTTATGTATGCTTACGTTATATTTTGAATTATTATAAGTTTTGTACTTACCCTTTATGAGTTTATAATTTAGTAGATAGTTTCATTTGTAGGATATTACATTATGTTATCAAAGTTGTTCATTTTTAGGATGACGTTGTGAGTTTCTTGTATTTTTTTTTCATGTGTAAATATTTCTTCAAGTTTACTTTAAAAACATAAGTAAAAGTTTCTTGTTGAATGTTTGACAATTGTTCTTGAAATCACATTCTATTCAAGTTAAATGATTATTATGAATGAAACTAAAATTATCAAGAAAGAATATCGATGAAGTGGTGAAGGTACACACTCATGACTAAATTAAGATTATTTTCTATCTTAATGTCAAATGTTTAGAATACATTTTAAATATATGTTTTGGATGTTATTTTTTGTGTGCAATTTTTTGTTAAACATATGTTTATTTCATTGTATTGAGTGTTTGTTTGTATATTTTTATGTTGTCTTTTGAGATTAATAGTTTTACATATTTGTTTTGGTGTAACGTTTTTATATGTTATAGGTGTTTTGTTATTGTTTATGATCAAAATTTCAAGTGAATTTGAGATGCTTACCTTTGGAAATATATATATATATATATATATATATATATATATATATCAATTATTCTTTTAGTTGGTGGTGAATATAAAATGGTGTCTTCAAGTTAAAATAATACAAAATGAATAGTTGCACAACAAGTATAGAGTGAGTCGAACATTAAGGTAAGTTGTTGCATTATTTGGTTTCAAATAGAAATTGATTGTGAGACTTTGATAAGTAATATGCTTGTAGTTTATAGATTTACACATGTAAATCAAGAAAAAGAATTAAGGTTACATTTTAAGATAAAAAGTAGAATTTTTCATTGATTCGGTACATGGGATAAGACTAGTGTAAATGACAACAATTTCAATTGAATAGTAAAGTTGAAAAAAAATTTAGAAATTGATGAAAAGAACACTTTATTAAGTTGAGTGTCTGAGTGCATATTTATGTCCACATTTTAGATTTAATTTCAAATTTTAGTGGAATAATTATGCTTAAATGATTGATTTGAATAAGATTTGTGATGATTGACTTTATCGGGTTTGGAAATTAAAGAGGCTTAAAATGTTATTTTTAATTGCATAAATTATTTTCTGTTGATAGGGAGAGCTATGTATAGCTGAACTCATATCTCACATATTAGTTTTTGATGATGACAAAAGAAATGTTTTATAGTTTCTTGCACAACAAAATGGAAAACAGTTGCTTGATTATATTTATGTTTATCCTTGAACTATTTGGTATATGTATTCATTGATTGAAAATGAATCATAGATTGAAACACATTGCATATCTGCATGAAATAATCTATCACTATATTTGTATAATCTGTTAGATTTCAGCATATTTCAGCATTTGCATAACAGAGGCAAAACAATTATGTTTTAACTAATTACATTAGTTGGATAATCGATTAAAACACGTTGTTCCAATACTTAATTGCTGAGTGCATTGAGGTGTTTTGAATGGAAAAAGTTTTCAAAATTGCTTAGGTGTGGTACTTAACCGATTATGTTATTTTCTTAATCGGTTAAAATGCGTTATATGTGAAAACTTCTTTCTTGAAAAGCCATAACTATCAATAACGATCATATTTTGAATGTTGTGGCTTGTATGATATGTTTAATCGATTACATACACATTTAATCTATTAAATCTTGTGCATATGTAAAAGTGTTAAAGCTGAAGGAAAAGCTTAACCGATTACATAAAATGTCTAATCGATTAAAATGTGTCAGAGTTGAGAAATTTATAAATAGATGCATTGCTCACTGCCTCAACAGATTTCTATGAACTTGATTTGTCATAACTGATTTGTTTGTTGAGATTTTAATTGCAGGAGCATCTTGAATTTCTTGGAGAATCAAGATTGATTCATTGGAAGGAAATAAATAAAGATTCTTGCAAGAACATAGTGATGTCATATGACTAATCATTCTGCACATTGAGGTGTACTATTCTAGATCAGTGTTCATCTACAATCAAGGTTGATTGTGTCCCTGTTGTTGCGGCCAGGAAGAGGACTTGGTGAAGTTCTAGGACTTAGAGTTGGGATTGCTCTAAGGGTGACAAAAAGTGGGTGATCTTTCTAGGTTTGTACTATAGTTGATATTAAGTTAGAAAGGATAGTACACTTGAGAAGGTTGTTCTCTGTATGTCTTGCTTGTAGAAATCTATCAATATAGTGGATCCCTTCATCTAAGGTTGATTGAAGGAAGATTGGACGTAGGCAGTGGGTTGAACCAGTATAAACAACGGTGTTAATCTCTCTATCCCTTATCTTTTACAATGTTCTTATTCTTGTTTGATTGTATTCCAAGAAAACTTCCAAAATTTCAAAAATCTCTTTAAAGAACTTATTTTTAAAGGGGAAAATCAATTCACCCACCCCCGCTCTTGGTTAAGCTTATTGGCCTAACTTTATCTACATTTTGGATAGTCTAATCTTTGTTGATGCAGATATAATTAAAGTTTGAATTGCAATTTTAAAAAAGAGATAAAGGGCTAAATGTAAATAATGGAAATTTCCTGACTTTTATGTAGTTTTAGAAAATTAAGAACGATGTAAATGAAATTTAGGAGACAATTAAGTTGATATTTTAAAGATAATTAATTAAATCTAGAAATATCATCAGAAAAAATCTTCTAAATAATTTTATAATTATCTAAATCTTTTAATTATTTAGAAGATATAGGATAAAAGATCTTATCAATAAAATATTCAAAGTCCAAGTCCTATATAAAGAGACTCAGGAGAAACAGAAATCAGAACTCATTCACTTAGACTCCTCTACTGGAAAGCAATCATTCACCACTCTTTTCACTTTTATTTTATCATGTATTCTACTCCATTCATGGAGGGCTAAGCTTCTAGGGTTATTCCATTGTAATTTTATTATGGATTATGAGGTTAAGTTAAATTAATAAATTTGTTTTTTTTATTATTGATTTGAGTTATCTTTCTTCAATGTCTTTCATCTCTCAATCACATTAAAAGCAATAATTTTTACATCATAAAGTGTTTGAATCTACATGCATATTAATCATGAGTTCAAGGGTTTCTATGTTTGATTGATAATTTACTTTGATTGAATTTAGGAACTTTCATATGACTAATTGAGAATGTACGATGGTAATAAATTCAACCATAATTAATTGAGAATGTACTTTGATTAATTAGCTTTTAATTTGGTTAAGAGATTCAAGAATGGACATGATTAAATACAATAGGATTTGATTGAGAATGTACTTTGGTTGAATTCATTGTGAATAATCTAGAAAGACCTTGCATTTGATTGAGAATCTACTTTGGTTAATTGTATGATTGCTCTTATGTTAATTAAGAATGTACTTTAATTAATTTGAAACTTGAACAATAATCAATTGAACAATTATATGTGGATAACTGATGATGAATTTATCTTGTAAAGCTGTGGAATTAGTCTATTTCATCATAATTGTTTCTAAGTTGCATATTTGATACTCAAACATTATTCAAACATTAATTTCATTAGCATAGTTTCTCACTTTTGTTCTTGAGCATTGCATAACATTCATAAAAGTGAAATATTGAAAATCAATTCCGTGTTCATTAGGAAACGACTCAGGATTACTTTAACATTATCTACTTTCTTACTTTCTTAACTACTAATTTGACAATACTAAAGTTGTCTTGTAGAGTAATATTAATTTGATAGCTTTAACGACAATGTATCAGTGTCCCACAATAGGAACCATCAATCTTGTTGATAAAGAAGAAAGATGAATAAATAAGTTGTATATAGATTATTAATAGTTAAACAAAATTATTCAATAATGATAATTTAATCTTGAAAATAGACACTAGATTTAGGTATCACAAATTTAAGTAAAAATTACAATTCTTCAAATCCAAAAATAAATAATAAGAGTATTTAGTGTTACTAATTGAAACAATATTCTTGACATATTTATAGATAACATGACTATGATCTCTTGTATCTTTTTTTTTCACGTTATAATTTATATCCTATGGAAACACTTAAGAATTAGCGAAGGACAATAATAAATATCTTGAATAAAATTAGTATAAGTAAGAGTTTTGATTGCGAAATATGCAAATTTTAGAGTGTTAGTTAACATCACATACCTTGTAAACTAAAAAGAAATACTAGTGTTATACATGTATTGACAGTGTCAAAATGTCACGTTAAAAAAATGATGTGAAATTGAGAATGAATGCGTTTAACTACTTTCGATCAACATATTTTTATATTTTGTAAAAAATATTAGAATAAGATTTAGCTAACTAATATTTAATTAATGTGTAGCCGTTATTAGTTCGTTGAAGTAGCAGAGTTGAAATGAGGCCTTATAATGGGATCCGAAAGGGTGGAAAAATCAAAGGTGTTTGGGGGTTTCACAAGAAATCCATCTCACCAGGCTCTCATGATGTTTCCCGGTTGCGTCATGTTTAGGAGCACCACAGTCCAAATGGTTGACCGAATCGCTTATCTTTCTGGCCCTCCTCTCCAACCACCTACCACGAGACTTACTTTCCTTTCTCCTTCTTCCCCTTTTCTTTTCAAACTCAAACCCACTTCCCTCTTCACTTCCTCCTCTTCATTCTTCTCTCTCACTTCCCCTCCACGATCCACCATGCTGCACCACGACCCTCTTGTCTCTGACATCTACGCCACTGCCATTTCCGCCATTGTCGCCTTGTCCTTTCTCAGACTGTGGCAAGAGACTGCAAAACGTGACATATTCGACCAGGTGGGTCAGAAGATTGCTTTCTTTGTTCTGGGGTAGGATTAAGTTGAACAAAATTATCCTGGGCTTTGGAATTTTGGGTCAATTTAGTGTTGACGTGTGGAAATGACTGTTTTTGTAATGCGACAGCTTTAGTGGGGTGTTTTCTATGTTTTTGAATTGGGAGAAACTAAGTTTACTTTTTAAGTTAATGGTTTTATGAAGTAGATGAAAAGTGGGATTTTTTTTTTTATTCAAACAGAGGAAATTTAGAGATCACAAAGAATATTAGCACTGGGAAAAGTTTAAATTATTATTGTATGTTGGAAATGGCTACTCCTCTAAGACCTCATTTTTGTCTCCAATTTTGAGACATGTCATCGTATCATGTATGTGCCTACACTAAAGAAGCACCGATGTAAGTCCTCGACCTATTCTTTTTGACTGTTGCTTTAGTGTGCTCTCAGCCTATGCTTTTGTTAACCGTGTTGATTAATCCTTTGTTGACCCACAGAAGAATAGGCCAAGGACTTAATTGTTTCTTTAGTATAGGGACTGATAGATCAAGGATTTGTATACGATTTACTATTTCAAAGGGTGTTGTTATCCCCTTCGACCGTGGTAATTTTTGAAGAAAAATGCTTTATTGCTATCTTGCTTTTTCTCTTTAAGACTGATGTCCTGTGCATTTACAATCAATGAGTTATGCAGTATTTTGTTTGGTTTTCATTGTGCTATGCTGTCTTTTGAAGAGTGTTTTGAATTTTATTTGTGATTTAAAAATAGATGCTGACTTGCTGTGTTTCTAATGTACCTTGTTTGTTTTAGCATAATTCTCATAAACTATTTTTAATGTTTAGAAATTAAATAGGAAACTTGTACATATAAGCATTGGGCTGGTGTTCATGCTCTGCTGGCCACTATTCAGGTAATTCTATAGTGTATGAATTATGGAGCCTGTTCAGAGCTCTGTTGCAATTTCTCTTACTGAATGACCTTTCTTAACTCATTACAGTACTGAGAATAGGACTCCGTTCTTTGCTGCTTTAATTCCGGGAGTGAATATAATTCGGATGCTTGTTATTGGGCTTGGAATAATGAAAGATGAGGCCACAGTGAAATCAATGAGTAGATTTGGAGATTACAGGTTGCAGTATTGTACTCTTAAGTCTCAGTGAGAAATATTTGAATCTGGAAACAATTAAAACTTGGCTCATTCTACATTTAGTTCCTCTGCCTAGAAAAGTATCTGTCATATTGTCAAGTTGTTAAGCTGACACTGATCAATCTAAACCAAACAAAATGAATATATTTGACTGTTTATTATGGTATATAAAAAAGCTAGATTTGAGTAATGCTATAAATTATAACCATGCCAAATATGTTTGGGTTGTGAGATGCCTTTCATTGATTGGTTATTCATTACATATCATTTCATTACTTAATTTGTTCTCAGTTCTTCTTTTGCACCAGGGAACTTCTTAAAGGACCACTGTATTATGCTACAACTATTACTTTGGCATCCATAATATACTGGAGAACTTCACCTATCTCCATTGCTGCAATATGTAATCTTTGTGCAGGAGATGGTAATGTTGCCACCAGGTGTTCTTTTAAAATATCAAATTAGGAAAGAAAGAAAAAATCACCTCTACATCACCAGGAGCAGAGAAACTTCATTCTGTTGCTCCTTACAAGGAGTGTATCTGATTTTTTTCTTAATATTTTGTTTCAGGCATGGCTGATATTGTTGGAAGGAGATTTGGTGGTGTAAAGATACCTTACAACAAAAACAAGTCATATGCGGGTTCAATTGCAATGGCATGTGCTGGATTCTTAGCTTCCATTGCGTAACTTTCAGTTGGCTTATGTTGTGTTTGTTTTCTTTTGCCTTTAAGTGGTAAACCATTTGATCCACGATCCTAGTTAACAGATAGTGTTTTGCAGGTATATGTGGTATTTTTCCTCATTTGGATATATTGAGGGAAGCTGGAAATTGGTTGTAGGTTTTCTGTTAGTGTCTGTTGGCACAGCATTTGTAGAGTCCCTTCCTATCAGCACAGAGCTTGATGACAACCTTACGGTTCCCCTCACCTCCATATTGTTGGGAAGTATTATTTTCTGATATGAAGCATACAAGGCACTAGGAAATTTGTTCTCTTATCTTCCCATCAGTTGAAAATGTTCATTCTGTATGTGTTAATTTGTCAGTTTTGTAACTGACTGATGCTTGTAGTGTATGTTCACAATCAATGCATTAATGCATACAGGGCAATTTTCTGCCTTGTCTTCTTAGCATGGATGACAATCCAGCTTTGAGTATCTTTTCAATGTGTCTGAGTACAACCATTAGATAATAACTTCTTGGATTACATGCTTTTCATCCCTAAACTAAATATATACATATTTTGTCCCTACGTTTTATTAAAGTTATGTAAAACATCTTATTCCATAAATGGCACCTGAAATATATATTATGTCACAAATGGAGTTTCACATAGATCATAATATAACATGTGCCCGATGTGTTGGGAGGATGTTTTATTGTACTTTTACAAAGATAAAATATGTATATAACACAATTTTTTATTGGACTTTCAATACTATATCATCAATATTTTCCTTAATCAAACCAATTTTTGGGAATTACCCAAAGACTTGTATATAAAAAGTATTTCTCTCCGATGTAGTGGTTATATCAAAAGATTTTAGAATCATAAAATCATGGATATCATTTTTCATAGGCTTAGAAAATTACCATCAACTTTACTGCCTTGTTCACTTGAGTGGATTTGGGAGAAAGTAATTGAGAGGATTTGAGAGAATTTGAAGATAATTTTTTTGTTGTTTATTTGAATAGATTTGGAGATAAATGAGAGTGAATTTGGAAATAATTTTTTTAATCTATCACATAAATTAAATTCTAAACTAATTCTCATAAACTTTACTTCCAAATTCAATCTCATTTACCTCTAAATTCACCCAAATAAACAACAACAAAAATTACCTTCAATTCTTCTCAAATTCACTCAATTACTCTCTCTCAAATCCACTCAAGTGAACACGACCTACATGTCTTGTAATAATGTGCATTGTAATTTACAATAAAACACTTTGATAAAATCAATCATAATTTCTATCCTTATTCAAGTAGCATAAGCTGCAATTGATTGTTGGATGAGTTCAACAAAGCAGTCTCTAAGGTTCGCATGAATCAATGAAAAAGTATTTTTTTTCATTAATCAAAACAATTGCAATTAAGCAAATCAGTTAGCAAATGAAAAAAAAAAATATCTCCATTAGAAAGGAACCATAACCTCCCAAAACACCAACACATTCATTCCAATGATCCTGTGAAATATCAGCAGAAACAACATGAAAACTTGCATCAAACACACAGTCCTATGGTCGAAAATGTGTAAAAGCCACTTACTACAGAGATCACATCACTTCGACTATGAAACTTATCTAACAGTACTTCTTGTCTACAGCTAATTAACCTAAGAACAACCAACCCGTTTTCTTTCCAAATGAAGGACCTCCATTCCCACCCAACCATTCACATCATTACCATATACACTATAACTATCATGTGAGTGTTATTGGACTCACCAATCTTCCATCATTGCATTACAACTATTTTTTTTTTTAAAAACAACACTTTGAAGAACAAAAATAAACTATATTATAATTTTGTGAGAGAAACAAAAAAAATAAAGCTACTGTCCGTTCATACATTTCAGATTTAGCTCCTTTAAAAACTAAAAAATATCAATTTAGAAAGTAAAGTCATTTTCCATACACATAGTACCCACGAGGTTCATTGTCTACACGTGTTTGTTTTGTCACTTTCTAGTATTGTGTTATTGACATAAAATAATAATAAGAGTGAGTAAAATTAATTGAATTGCATTGTTAAAAATTACAATGAAATAAAAAAATAATTTGTTTAAACTAAATTAAAAATTAATTTAAATAAATTGAACAATTTTTTATTTTATTAAACTATATTAAACTGTACTAAATTATTTTTTTGTTTTACCAGTTTGTCTATCCATTGTTCTTTTCAATTATTTTATAAGAAACTTCGTTTTCACTGTAGGGAGTTGCACAGCTAAAATTGCTATAAGTTGTACTTAAAATTAGTACAACAATTTTCATATCAAAAGAAAAAGAAATATAAAATGAACAGTAAGATAAAAAAAATGCATATGAAAATACTATTAGTGTTAAAAAATTTTACGAAAGCATATCTATCGATGAATCTAAAAGCTACAGAGTGAATCCTGAATCCATGATTTAACTTATTTAAGATAAAATGCAATTGAAGAGTAAGAGAAAAATAGAAGTTATAAATAAAAATTATAATTCTTATAATGAGTAATTAATTTATATAAGTTCAGTTTTTTAAAACTCAAATTTTTATTATGAATAATTTAATTTTTTATAATATTATATTATATAGTAAAATTGAATATAATTTAGTGTAATTAGATTAATTTTACCCATTTTTTCAATAAAATTTTATTAGTTAATCACCTTATCTTCAATAACACATAATAATAATAGAGATGAGAGTAATAACTGTTAAATGTAAAAACTAAACTTTTAACGAGTCAGAAGACATTATGTTACTTTTGTAACCGGTATACATATATATCTTGTTTTGATTAATGAGATGACTCTCGTTTTCTCTCTTTTGGTCTTATGTTTTGTGCCTCACTCTCTTTCTATTCTCTATCACACTCTCTCATACACACAATAATGCTAACTACCAACAGAGTGGTATTCAGAGCTGAAGGTTACGAAAACTGGTGGAATTTGGATGACGTTCAAGAAGTGGCGTGATGGCTAGATTAATCCATAATAATCTCTCGATATTCAATGGCAAGGATTACGATGACTGATGCGTGAAGATGGAGGCTATTCGAGGGTTTCAAGAAGTCGATGAAGTGGTAAAGAAAGGACTCCAAGAACCCTTGAAAGGTGACACAGAAGAGGTGAAGAAGCTATATAAAAAAAATAGACGCCTTGACTGCAAGGCAAGAATGCTACTGCACCAATGCATTTCTCCTAAGATTTTTCAGAAAGTGTCGAAAGCCACCACAACCAAAGAAGTCTGGGATATTCTACAAAATGGGTTTGGAAACTCCGACAAGGTGAAGAAGATTCGCTTGCAATCCCTACAACGACAGTACGAGCTTCTTTGCATGGGCAAGCAAGAGACGATGATGGAGTATATTGGAAGAATTCAAGTTGTAGTCAATGCCATGAGGGCATGCGACAAAATCGTGAAGGATAAGAAGATCGTTGAGAAAATACTCCGAACCTTGACCCCGCAATATGATCACATTGTGGTTGCTATAGAGGAATGCAAGGATTTGGAAGTGATGAAAGTGGAGGAATTGAAAAATTCACTCGAAGCACACGAGCAAAGATTGATTGAGAGGAAGAATGCTGAAAAAACCGTTACGCAAGGAACAAGTCAGGCGTTGCAAGCAAGAAGTAATCAGAACTTCAAGAATTGTGGCAAAGGTAGAGGAAGATCACATGGTGGACGTGTCAGAGCGGCTGCAGCGGAATGGTCAGCGTGGAATAACAAACCAAGAGGGGTTTTAATATAACATGTGCCTTTTAATTTCTTCTCAATTTATCTTACTATGTAAATAATAATAATAAATAAAAGAGTAAGGTTGAGAGAAATTTGCACAGATGAATTTTATATGGTTCGGATCTTACCAATCCTACGTCTAGTCGCTTATCTCAAACCAAGATAAACAGTACACTAAGCACAAAAAAATTACAAATTATAATCACAAAGAAACAATTTGTAAGAGTTTAGAAACCACCTCTCTTGATACCACAAGAGATGAACCTGCACCTCCTTTGAATCTTCACAAAGGATGAGACACCTCCTCTGAATACTTCACGAAGGATGAAGCACCTCCTCCGAATACTTCACGAAGGATGATCCTCTTCCACACACCTCCTCAGATGCACCAAGGATGAACCAGCTATTCCTCTGTCACCGTAGCAACACTTCATCGGCTCCACAGACAAGAGTTTCCTTAGCTGAGCAAGAGCACACAATTCTCAAAGGTTTCTGAGTATTTTAGTGCAAGGGAAGACTTGTTGTAGATGGATAAAGAGAGCCTATATATAGACTCAAGCAAAAACTCTTCCGTCTTCGAAACTAGTCATTTAACGCTTTTAATCGATTAATATTACTGTTAATCGATTAAATTGAGTGCAACAGCTAGTTTTCAAAAACCAGAAAACTCCAACGGCTAGTTTTAATCAATTATTCTCATTATTAATCGATTAGATAATCGATTAAAAAAGGTATTAATCGATTATTCCCTTTCTAATTGAGTTTTCAGCACCTTTAACATTTTAATCGATTAATACTTGATTTAATCAATTAAAATCGTGCGTTTCCGATTCTGAACAACAAATATAAATTATGAGAGTACAAGAATAAAAACCTATTACAAATCTAAGTCCTAAACATCAAACTACAATTATTACAAAATCTTTTTATAACAAAAACAAGTCTTCAAAGGATCTTCATGAATCTTGATAAATCTTGACTTGATTTGGGCATCATCAAAACTTCATCTTTATCATTTTTCTAACAGGATGTAGAGGAAGAAGAAATATAAAATCCTCAGACCAAAATGGTGAAGATAATGATGGTGAACAGAAGGAAGGAAGTAACATAAGGGGTAGATACTCGAGAGGAAGAGGAAGAAAAGGCATTGACAATAGAAACATACAGTGTTATACTTGTAATAAGTTTGGGCACTACTCCTCAGAGTGCTGGCACAACGAATCTGCAAAGAAGGTCAAGAGTGATGAAGTAGCTAATCTGGCGCAAGATTCTTGTGACTCGAAATCGGATCATGTAGTGTTGATGGGTGTTGAAGAAAAGCGCATTTGTGGCTCGATAGTGGAAGACAGGTGTTGCTGTAAAGTTGATTACATGTTGCAAGCAGAAAACAACACGTCATGCAGCGAAGGGTTACACCGAACATGCGTCGCATGCAAAGGAAGCGAGCCATGCAGCAAAGGATACAAAGATTGAACACGTTATGTTGTCAAGCGATAACGATGATCATGCTGAGAATGATATGTGCTGGTACTTAGACATTGGGTGCTCTAATGACATGACCGGAAGAAGAGAGTGGCTTATAGATCTTGACCCAAGGAATAAAAGCAATGTAAGATTCGCAGATGATAGCACTGTGACGGTAGAAGGAGTTGGTAAAGTGCTGCTCACCTGCAAGAACAGAGGAATAGCTTACATGGATGATGTGTTGTTCGTGCCTACAATGAAGAGTAATTTGTTAAGCCTTGGGCAACTCCTGGAGAAAGGCTATACCATGTCCATGCACAAGAATCTTATAGAAGTATTTGATAAAAGTAAACGTTTGGTGATCAAGGCTCCGCTGGACAAGAATAGGACATTCAAGGTGAACCTAAATGCAGTTGCAATACAATGTTTGTCTTTGGTGAATGTTGAGGAAGAGAGCTGGATATGGCATTATAGATTCGGGCATTTGAACTTCAAAAGTTAGAGTTTGCTAAAAAGTAAAGATTTGATAAAAGGTGTGCCTCTAATAAACACTCCTGAGAAGATCTGTGAAGGATGCGCTATGGGAAAGTAGACCAGAACGAAACTCAAGAAGACAACACCCAAGCGTGCTAAGCAACCACTCGAGGTTGTTCATTTAGACGTCTACGGCCCTTTCGAAGTATCAACACTTGGAGTTAATAGATATTTCCTAATCTTTGTTGATGAATGAACTAGGAAGATATGGGTTTATCTCTTATAAGAAAAGAAAGAGGTTTTCTCATGTTTTGTAAAATTTTGTGTTATGGTGGAAAGGCAATCGACCCTACGGATGAAGACTATTAGAACTGATGGAGGTGAAGAATTTAACTCTAGGGAGATGAACAAATTCTGTGAAGAGAAGGGAATTCTTCACGAGGTTGTTGCCCTATACACACCTCAGCACAACGGCTTGGCCGAGAGGAGAAATAGAACGCTAGTTGAAATGACCAAATGTTTGATTAAGGGGAAGAATCTGTCACACAACATATGGGGAGAAGCTGTCTCCACAACAGCCAACTTGCTAAACAGGAGTCCAATGAAGGCTTTGGCAAACTGTACTCCAGAAGAGCGTGTTTTGGAGTCAAGCCATCAGTAGGTCATATAAGGATATTTGGATTCGTGTGCTATAAACATGTTTCAGAAGAGAGAAGGAAGAAGCTCGGCGATAAAAGTGAGGTCTTCATACTGGTTGGTTATCACCCAACAAGAGCATATAGATTATACAACCCAAAGAAGAATGAAGTTGTGATTAGCAGAGATGTTCTGATAGATGAATCAGCCACGTTGAATTGGCTAGAAGCATAATCAAGGTCTAGTGGTGTTGTGTCTAGCTGACTGGAGGAGAAAAGACCTTAAGAGATTGAACAGATAGTTGCTAATGAAGAAGCGGATACTAGGAGATCACAAAGAACTCGATTTCCCTCAACAAGGCTTGCAGGTCATGAGGTGTTCATTAACAGTGAAATTGCAGAGTCAGGCGACATCGTTCATTATGCTTTTCTTGCGGATGTTGAAACGCTTTCATGGGAACAAGCTATTGAAGTTAAAGAGTGGAAGAAGGCTTTGTTGGAAGAACTATCAATAATTGAGAAGAACAAGACGTGGGAGATAGTGGAGCTGCCTAAACATAAACGAGCAATAGAGGTGAAATGGGTATTCAAAACGAAGTATAAACCGAATGGAAGTGTTGCAAAGCTGAAGGCTAGGTTGGTTGCAAAAGGTTTCTTGCAGAAACCTGGGATAGACTTCACTGATGTCTTTGCACCTGTTGCAAGACTTGAAACGGTAAGGCTTGTTGTTGCTATAGCTAACTTCAATGGCTAGAATATTTCTCAGATGGATGTCAAATCTGCATTTCTAAATGACCCCCTTGAAGAAGAAGTTTTCATGAGCCAGCCACCCGGATTTGTAAAGAAAGGCCAAGAGCCAAAAGTGTACAAGTTGAATAAGGCTTTATATGGCCTTCGTCAAGCACCACGAGCCTGGAATAAACACATTGACACACTGCTCATCAGACTTGGTTTCCAAAGATGCACCGTTGAATATGGAATTTATATGAAGTTTGTTAAGCATCATAGTCTGAGTTTGCTGGTATGTCTGTATGTCGACGATCTGCTGATTACTGGAAGCTCTACAAAAGAAATTGAAGAATTTAAGTTGAGAATGAAGAATGAATTTGAAATGAAAGATCTCGGTGGCTTGAGCTACTTTCTTGGGCTGGAGTTCGTGCAGACAAAGGTGGAGTTTTCCTACATCAGAGAAAGTATGTCAGAGAGATTCTGGAGAGGTTTAATTTGAAGGACTGTAACTGCACATTAATTCCAATCATGGCAAATTTGAAGCTCTCGTGTCAACAGGAGGAGACCAAGGTAGACGCAACATTGTTCAAGCAAATTGTAGGAACTCTTCGGTACATGTGTAACAACAGACCTGACATCAGCTTTGGAGTCGGGTTAGTCAGCAGATTCATGCACGACCCCAGATAGTCTCATATCACCGCAACCAAGCACATCCTACGCTACTTGAAGGGAACAACAAATTATGGCCTTCTTCTCCCACAGTACAAGTGGAGTCTTGGAGGCATGGTGTGATGCAGATTGGAGCGGTGATCAGGTGGATAGGAAGAGCACCTTTGGATACTTGTTTAAGTGGATGGGAGCATCAATATCATGGTGCTCAAAGAAGCAAAATGTTGTTGCACTTTCGTCTTGTGAAGCGGAGTACATATCTACAGCAGAAACAGCCTGTCAATGCGCATGGCTAGAAGCTATTCTATGTGAATTGAAGATTGAGCACTGTAAACCAACATGTTTAATGGTGGATAACAGGTCTGCTATCAGCTTGTCCAGAAACCCAGTCTCTCATGGAAGAATCAAGCATATAGAGACCAAATTTCACTATCTTAGAGATCATGTTAGTAAAGGGAAGTTAGAGCTGATGTACTACACTACAGAAGAACAAACTGCAGACATCTTCACCAAAGCATTGAGACAAAACAGATTTGAAAAGCTAAGGGATTCTCTTGGAGTTAAGCCTCTGAGCAGTTTAGTTTTAGAGAGGAGTGTTAAATGTAAAAACTAAACTTCTAACGACTTTAACTGTCAGAAGGCGGTATGCTAGTTTTGTAACCAATATACATATATATCTTGTTTCGATTAATGAGATGACTCTCGTTTTCTCTCTTTTGGTTTTAAGTCCTCACTCTCTTTCTATTCTCTACCTCACTCTCTTTCTATTCTCTGTCACACTCTCTCGTACACATAATAACTCTAACTGTCAACAAAAACACCTTAAGGTGATCTCTTTTCTAATATTATCTATTGCAATTTTTTTAACCGCTATAGGAAGAATGAAAACATGCATCCAATATTGAAATATTGTATTTATACACTTTTTGTATGCACGCCATGAAAGGAGAGAGAAATATCAAAGGGTGGTGATGAAGGAAAATTAATAATAATAATATAATGATAATAAATATAAAATGCTATTATTATGCAGCAGTATAAATATAGATAATCAAATAAAGTCTTTTTTTACAAAGTTGGAAGAATAACAGTATAGTTGTAAAGATACATTATTGAAATAAATATATCATTATCTTATGAGTTGTTGTGATAGTGACTGAAGGTGGGGGTAAAGATGCATTGTTAATTAATTATATGTCTTAAAACATATTTGTGAAGAGAATATATTTGTAATTAAGAATTTGTGAGAAATTTAAATATGTTATTATTAGTTTAAGTAAGTGTTATTATGTTCAATTAAACTTTACAAATATAATTTGTAAAGTGGAGATTGCAATATATTTATATATTTTAAGTGATCTTATTTTCACTCGTCTTTACTTAATTTATAAAAAAAAATCATCAAATTTAACATCATATTATCATTTTTTTAGAAAATCCAATTAACAACATATTTATTGACAGATTTAAAAAAAAACATTACTAATGGATTTAAAAAAAACAATCAATTACTAACAAATTTCATCGATGCCAAATGATCAAAGTCCAAAGCAAGAATTTTGACATTATTTTACCAACAAAATAATATGCCATAACAAGAATTTAAATTATTGATAAGTGTTACTGTAGATATATTATTGATGGAATATTAATTCATCACTAATAAAAATCGACAAAAAAAAATGGTCATAACAAGAATTATAAATTATTAACAGGAGTTATCAATGAATACAATATTGATGGAATACTAATTCATCACTAATACATATTATAATTCACCAAAAGATTTTATCAAACAAATTTGTCGATAAATTTGGTTTTACTAATATCTCCAAAGTACTTAACTAATATATATATATATATATATATATATATATATATATATATATATATATATATATATATTTTATTTGGTCTTATAAATCTCACACAAAATCAAATTACAACGATAAACTTCACCTTATTTTAAAAAGAAAATGATACTTTGACACTTTTAAGATGACAAGTTTTTGACACCGGACATGTGTCACGTTTTTAATGGTCGACGTTTGAGAAAACAAATTTTTTATTTTCTCAAACATTGATCAATGAAAACATGACACGTGTCCGGTGTCAAAAATTTGTCATCTTGAAGGTGTCAAAGTATCATTTTCCTTTTAAAAAGTAAATTTTACTAAAAAATTTATAAAGGTTAACATAGATTATATATGAATGTAAGAAAATATAAATTTAGCTTCCAAATATTAGTATGGGTTAAATTACAACATTATTAGAATCGAATAAACTGATATTAAGTTAATTTTTTAATATAAAAAAAAGTTAAAAAAACATAATTTTACTTTTAAACTTTTTTATTAACTATGTATCTTTACTACTATAACTAAAATAAATATTAAAATAAAAAAGTTAGTATATTAACTAAAATAAATATTAAAATTAAATAAGATTAACATCGATTTTGACCAATATTAAAATATTTATATTTATTTAAGTTAAAATTCAAACACTAATAAAAATAAATAATAAAATTATTAAGTAGTATCGTTTTGGAGATGTTAGCTAAAGTAAATATTAAAAATAAATAATTTAACATCAACTTATGGAATACTAAATAAAGTAAGCATTAAAATTGAATATTGATTTAACATATGCTAACTTTATTTAATTTTAATATTTTCTTTAAGTTAGTATTAATTATGTATTTTTAATTTATGTGTATTCTTCACAACAAATATAAATATAGATTTTTTTTGGAATCTAAAAGTTCCTATTTAAAGATAATCAATTTCTTTAGTTTTCTTCTCTCACTTTCTATATATATTTTATCACACTCTTCTTTTTCATTTACATTCATAAATCTTTTCAAACTCTCATTTTATTCACATTCATTTTTTCATTCACATTCTTTTTTTTTTCATTCACACACATATTCTTCTACATTTTTTCCTTCATCTCCTTCATCCACATTTTTCTCTTCATTTCCTTCATCCACATTCTTCTTTTTTATCCATATTCATCTTCTTCATCTACATTTCCTTCATCCATTATCAATTTTTATTATTTTTTTCGCTCTTGTTATTTAAACTCTAAAGTACTGTACGAATTTGTTTTTGAAGTTATTGTCATTATATTAGTTTAGCTCTTAGATTCTGCTTAGCTAATGTTATTAGCATTCACATCAGCAGTCGACACTAATGTTTTTGTTGAGAATATAAGTGCGAGTCCAAAGTCTCACATTGGATAAAAATGAGAAAATGAAGCACTATATAAAGATGAAAGACCCGTTAACCCATTGTCTTAAGGTTTTGGGTAGAGAGCGGTGTCAATCATTTATATGGTTGGGCTTATATCTCATTGGTGTTTGTATCTCCCTGGTGAACCTCCTCCTTGATAGACCCAACAGTGGTATCAGAGCCGGCTCAGACGAGTATAATGATTCCTATATCGAAAGTCTCTTTGGCAAAGACTTACCTTCCGTTTGCGAGTCCAAAATCCCACATTGGATAAAAATGAAAAAATGAAGCACTATATAAAGATAAAAGACCCGTTAAACGTGCATCTTTTTAGTGTCTCTATCTTTTGGGACGTAAATTCGACACTTTAACATTGAATTTTCTTTTGTATTGGCTTTTGGCAACTCTAATATTTTTTTTCTTTTCTCAAAGTACATTATCGTAAGTAAATATATATAATAGGATGTAAATGTATATGTATATAACTAAATAATCCTATAAGAGTAAATGGTTTTTAAGATTTAAGCTACGATTTTCATTAAGTAAATTTTAAACATTTTCAAGTATTACCTTTTTCTATTAAATTATAATTATGTGAGTTAGATAGTAAATTCTTATAGAATATTTAATTTATTCTCATCTTTATTTGGTAAGTTATTTAGATAGTAAATGATATTGGACCTATTTTAACATACTTTTTTACCATTAATCGAAATTGGTTATTTTAAGATGGCCAAAACTTTTATTTATAAAACAGAAAACAATGGTTATTTGAGTTTCACTCTAACTTATCTACTAGTCTTGAAATGTTCTAGTGTTTAGTAAATATAAATCGTAAGAGAGAGAAAAAAAAATACTAATTTTAATAAAGTTACCAGCTACCAGAAATTATTTATTCGAAAGATTCAAACTCCAAAATTATTTTTAAGAAATTATATGAAATCTCCGACTATCTTATAATAATTTAATATATTTAAGAACGGATTATTTATCAAGTTTAAAAATATATAAAATTGTCAATGTTTCTTTCTATCTAAAAAGATAAAATAAATAACAATTTTTAAATATCTGATCGATTTATAGTTTCATTAGACTAAATTTTCACCGTCTTTATGTTTAAGCATATTTTAGTTTCATTAGACTAAAATTATATATTTTGGTAAAGAAAAATATATATCTAGAAAAACAAAAGAAGTTAACTGAAACAAGAATGTTAGGTATCTTTCGCTTCAAATATCGCTTCTGTTTTTTCTTCTTCCTTAAACAAAGTTCCTGTTTTTTTCTTCTCCCATAAACAATGTAAGAAAGGTGTAAATAAAGTGGGGTACATTGCAACAGTGACTCCCAGAAGAAAAATCAACAGAAAATAAAAAAGAGCATAATTGAAGGAACAACAGAATTGAATACAATACTATAACAGATAACTGCTTAACCGAGTTAACTACCCAGCTATGCATAAACAATCTAGGTTTCTCCAACATCACAAGGTCTGAAAAGTAAATACAGCAAAAAGATGCTGATATGTTTAGCTCAATGTGTGTATATCATAAGGTGTTATGTCACTGACAACACTGGTAATTACCAACATAACCCAAAAACAAGTACTGAATCATATATCCAAAAATTACACAGTATATTCTGAAGGAATTGAAGCAATTAATTTTCTTGTGTTACATGTTGGCACAGTACTGTAACATCTTCTTTTCTTCTTCTTCTGAAGCAGTTGTGTGAAGAAGTAGAAGGGTTGTTCTGGCCTTCAATATTGGAATCTTCTTCTGTTCCTGAATCACGAGAACCCCTTCGTTTTCTGAGCCAGGGCATCATGAGGACGAAGATGAAGAGAAGAACGAAGGCAGAGAGAAAAACCAGAAGCAAGATCTTTCCATGTAGGGCAAAGTTTTTATCACGAGAGAATTGAACTTCATCTTGCTGTTGAGGGCTGAAAGAGGTGTTAGGGTAAGAGGTCATAGCAATAAGGGTAGAAAAAGCAAATGGTGATGATAATAATTATGGTTTATAATATTTTATTGATATATAGAACTTTATATCTTCTGTGGAAAGTTTTGGAATGGAGGTTTGAAACATTTGACTGTTTCAAAGTGCACCAAATTGTCATTCTCATCGGCTTTGCACCAAACCTTTTTTCTTCTGGTTTCTTTCTGGATATTGTTTTTCCTATCTTATAATTTGTTGGTTTGTAATTCATCTCTTGATTTTTGTAGTGTTGGAGAATATTTTATGGTACAGTTTGCAGTTGGTGATAGCTAATTGGTAGCTGCAGAAGCAGGGTGGACCATGGTTTCTTTGTTGTTTTCACTTTTTTTTCTGTCTTCTGCTTCTTACCACTCGAGTTTTTTCATGTACAGATAAAAACAAGTAATTTGTTGGTTTATTATATTTGGTGTACTACAACATGTTACAGAAACTATTCTTTTTGAGATGCTAATATCTATTTAAGGATTAACCTATGTTATTTTCATCCCTTAAATCTGTTATATTTAGAAAAATATAATTATATGTTAATTATATCAAATTGGTTTTGATATATGCTATTAAACTTTTGTTTTAATAAATAGGAACTATTATTTTAACATTTAATAAATTTTTACATTCACTATTATATTTTTTAATTTTTATTTTTCTTTACAAATATAAAGTTAATTTTTTTAATAACTTAAATATCCTTAAAAGGAAATTATCAAACTAGGGGTGTAAAAAGACATTTTTCATAACAAATATCAGGTTTTTCAATAAATAATGTTGAAATCTCTTCTCATGATGATTCTTTTTCTTTATTTCTTAATTTTAATAAGAATTATATAGGTTAAACATCAAAATAGTGTTTTTAAATTATTTCATATATAGCATTCATGATTAAGCTAACTACGAGTTTCTTAAATCACAAGTATTTTAACAAAGGATTATGTAAATAAGCATTACAAAACTACATATATAATATTTCTTAACAAATAATATATGAATTTTCAAATTGCATATAAAATTATAATATATTTATTTTTGGGTCTTTGATGGTATCATATAATTATAAAACTAATTACTCAAATATAAACAGTGATTACTCTTCATTTAATTAATTTAACTTATTCAACTAGTATTTTAGCTCGTCAATTACATAAGGTATATTATTTATTATTATGTCTATCCTTCTCTCTCAATAGTATTTTCAATGATTATTTTTAAAAACATTATCATTAAAATATGTTTATTGAAATCTATTGACTATTAAAAAGTATCTAGATAAAGATAAAAAGAAAGAGTTTGAAATGGTTAATTAAGGGGTATACCTAGTGGAGAAAAAAATATTAATTAATACAGTGATGCTGATTAGGGTTTTATTTTTCATAATATTATAATTATAATTTTAATTCACTAAAAACAAGCAAAGCAATATTCTTGAGTTTGAACCCTAACATTATAACTTAAAATCAAACTAGGTAATTAAGTTGGTCTTAAAACTCACAAAAAATAATAAGACTTACAAAAAAAAAATGGACAAATTAGTCTTTTTCTTATTATTCAAGCTGCAATTTTCCCTGCGTACGTGTTTACCCTTAGTGCCACAAATGAAAGGACCTAAATCTGTGTACATCATTGTCATTTTCTTGATTTCTTAATAATGATATCTCTCTAAAAAAATAGTAATTTTATCAATATATATTTAAATAAAAACAATAAATTTTAAAAACAACAATTAAGTTAGTATTTTAAAAGTAAAATAAATTAACTATGTGCCAACGTGAGAATACGAATGAGACAGGGACCACTGACCTACTTATGTCCATACATTTACAGTCACATTTTTTTCCCTCTATTTTCTTGTTTTTAAGTCACCGACACAAACAAAAAATATATTTGTTTGTGTTCCAAGAAAAATCTTACAATGAAAAAAAGGAGAAAAATAATTTTATTTTTTTTTAAATTAAGATTAAAAATGACATAGAGCTAGGATTAAATGAGTGAAAATTATGTCATGTATCACTAAAATTTTATCTTGATTTAAGTAGTTCTCGTGCTAAACTATGCGTGTCAAATAGAAATAATAATTTAAAATTGAAATAATGAAATATTATGCATACATGAAGAAATTTAAATGTTTATAAATATAAATATAAAATATATTATAAAAATTTGTTACTCATTATTAAAAAATAAATTTAATTTTAATTTTTTATTGTAAAACTAACTTAATAAAATAATATATATATATATATATATATATATATATATAATAAATTGATTTTAATAAAAGCCACACATGTTTCAAAGACTGTCTTTTTAAAAAAAAATAGAAATTAAAATAAAAACAATTTATAAATTAATTTTTATGTATTGTATTATGTGAATAATATAAATGTAAAATAATAATATAATTTAATTTATTAAAACTTATTAAATTGTAATTATTAATTATAATATAATAATTTAATATGTAAAGATAGTAATTAATTAAATTTATTTTATTAGAGACGTTAATTGATTAACTGAAATTTAAAAATATTTACAATCACACACACACACATATATATATATATATATATATATATATATATATTAAAATATTAAAAAATCAAACAGAAAATGTGGACCATCATGCCACTTCACTGGCCGTTGTTAACAGGGTGAAACTGTCCGTTTTTTTTCTTTCAACAAATTTTCAGGTTATTTAGAATTATTTTTAATATATTTTCAGTTTCATCCTAAGTTTGAATATATACGATATATGAACAACAAACAAGTTTAACAATATTAATATCAACAATATTAATAAGTCCAACCAATTTATAACTTATAAAAAATGAAAACAAAAATAAAAACAAAAGTTCATAAAAAACCTAAAACGAAAGGAGAAAGGAGAATGCGCTTATGCTTCAAAGATTATGTGTGTATTTGTGTAAAATGAAATAAACATTACATGTGCTGGTCATCAAAAGTTTCGTCTGAGGGTTCGAGCAGAGAAGAAGGTTTCACGCAAAGATAAATTGAATAAATTTTCACCACCTTGCCCAAATTTTTATTAATTGACTAACATATAGTCTAAAACTAGGGCATTCGACTTCAAACGTGAATATATTTTCACCTTCACACTAAACATTTCCATGAAATTTACCCAATATAACATTGAAAATTTAGATTTCTAAAAGTCTAGTAAACATATAACATTGAAAAAGAATAAACTTCGACATTTAAATTGAACATCTATTTACAAAATGCTATAATTCATTGACTTTTTCGTATTATAACTATGAATATGAGACGTTAGAGCTTTAATTTACACTAAAGAATTTTTTTTTTGTATTTTTAACTTATTTTTTATACTTTGAACCGTACTTATAACTACTTTTGTAAAAGGTTTAAAAAATCTCAAATATTTTCCATTTATATATATTTTTTATCAATAAAAAAATAAAACATTCATAATATTGACCTAAGTTAGTGTTACTTTCTTATTAATTAAATTCACTCCTATATAATCTTGGTTTTAGAAAGAAAATGTTAAAATGATAAAAATAATCCATCATCATTATCATTTTCAATAGCAACCATATAATGATTATAATTAATTTTCTTTTTTTTTTCTCATTACTCTCACCAAAATAATTTATAAAATTAAACTGATTTTATAATTACATTTTAAGAGTATTATACTAAGTATTAATTAACTACCCTTTTTGAATGGTAGAAAACTTTTCAAATTAATTAATAAGCATTGGTAAAATACATTTAGAAATATTCATTATTTAATAACTATAAGTAAAACATATAATGTGTCATAATTGATATACATTTTTGTCTGCATAGAAATTCAATCTGGTATCTTTTCTTACCAAAAATATGTGATGAAAGTGTAACATTCTTTTTTAAGTCACATTTCTATTAGACATTCACAAAATATATGTCAATAGCTACAATTTATACATGTATATTTTTCTTAAAGAAATTGAAAATAAAGCTTCTATCTTCGTAGGAAATAATATATAATATACACACATAAGTTATTCAAGAAAGGAGAAATAATACTTCAAAAATATAATTTTCCTTTCTCTAATTTCAGCCTATCATTAATAAGTTTTCTTTTCTACAACATTCTTCCATGTACATGATCATCACGTTAGATAAACAATAAAGCACACAAAAATGATAATAAGCTGGAATTATTCATACAATTATACATATATCAATTTTATACACATATTATATTCACATCTCATTCAATTATTCTAATAGATATCATTCAATAAACACTTACTCTATTTTTAAAAACTCATGCGTTTAATTAAACTCAAATATTTACACCTGACACACTACATCACTTATAAAAAGGATTTAAAGAATAATTTTAATGTGTTATTTCAAAGAGTAGTGTGACATATATATACATACAAGGATTCTATAATTCATCACCTATTAAAGGAATGACATCTACACATCCACACAAAATATAATAATATTTAAATTATAACTAACACAATATTTGATTGTCTAACATCAGGTAATAGAATATTTGACATCTTTTAACACCCTCACTCATGTTGGTGCATGGATATCACACATTCTCAACTTGAATAGAGACTCATTAAACACTTTGTTTGACACTCCTTTGGTAAGAATATCAACCAACTGCAATTCTGATCTTACAAAGGGAAAAAAAATTATTTCAGCTTCAAACTTCTCTTTGATGAAATGTCTATCAATCTTCACATGTTTTGTTCTATCATGTTGCACAGGATTGTGAGTAATTGTTATAGTTGACGTTTTGTCACAATCTAAACTCATAGTTTTACTTGGTTTAAAGTCCAAATCTGATAGCACATTTTTAATCCACATAAGTTCACATACTCCTAATGTCATGCCTCTGAATTCTGCTTCAACACTAGATCTTGCTACTACAGGCTATTTTTAACTCCTTCAAGTTACAAGATCCCCTCCTACAAAAGTAAAGTATCCAGAGGTAGATCTTTTATCATCTTTTGAACCTGCCCAATCTGCATCAATACCCTTCTACCTTTAAGTTTCCATGATTTGAGAACAAAACTCCTTTTCCAAGAATGGACTTCAAATATCTCAAAATCCTCTCAACAACATCCATATGAAACTTTCGGGAGTCATGCATAAATTGACTAATAACATTCACTGCATAGGTAATATATGGACGTGTATGAGACCAATAAATTAATTTTCCTACCAGTCTTTGGTATCTCCCTTTGTCTATGCTTGTTGAATTTGAGCATTGAAAGAGTTTATGATTTTGTTCAATTGGTGTATCAATCCCAAACAGTCTAGTTTTCGATAGTAAGTCAATTGTATATTTTCTTTGACATAGGAAATACCATGTTTTGATCTAGCTACTTCAATACCTAAAAAATATTTGAGGTTTCCAAGTTGTTTCATCTCAAATTCAGAAGGAAGGTATTGTTGTAAACTAGAAATCTCATCTTGGTCATTTCCTATAACAATCATATCATCTACATATATAATCAAAGCTGTAATTTTTCCTTCCTCTCTTTTAAAATAAGGTGTGATCAAAGTTACTTGCTCTATAGCCAAAATCCTTCATAGACTTGGTAAACCTTCCAACCATGCTTTTGGGGATTGTTTTAATCCATACAAATCCTTCTTTAATTTGCAAACCTTCATTCCAATTGAATCTGTCATGTATAGTGGAGAATCCATATAAATTTCTTCTAAGATTTCTCCATGTAGGAAAGCATTTTTCATATCAAATTGTAGAAGCGACCAATCTTGGTTTGCTGCTAGTGACATAAATATTCTCAGTGTTGAGCTTGGCTACCGATGCGAACGTCTCTTGGTAATTACACCATAAGATTGAGTGTAACCTTTAACCACAAGTTGTGCTTTATACCTCTCAATAGTTCCATCAACTATATGCTTGATTGTAAATACCCATTTGTAGCCCACAGTATTCTTCCCTCTTGGTAAGGACACAAGATCCCAAGTGTTGTTTTTTTCTAAAGTTGTCATCTCATCAACCATTGCTTTGGTCCATCTAGGATCAGTCAAAGCTTCATGTATCTTACTAGGAATAGAAATTAAAGATAATTGAGATAGAAATGATGCATATGACTAGGATAACATGTGAGATGACACATATTTACTAATGGGATAATTAACTTTGGCTTGGAGGTTGACTACGGTTAGAACGAGATGAAAGATTATATTGAACAATAGTAGACTCAGTGTTTGGTGTGTTGGTGGTCTCACACAGACTAGAATCAATTTCATGATTAGTTTAACCTAAATTAGTATTATCAAGGGTAGGACCAAGAGAAGAAAATTCATGATTAATTTCATTCACATTAGTATTATCAGAGATATGATCAGAAGGTACCTCTGAAGAGTCAAGCCGAACCTGTGGAGAAGATTGAGCCAATTGGTTAAGATCAGAAGACACTCTATTATCCTGAAAAGAAATGTTCGTGTTTAGGATTGACTCACTTCCTGTACAATGATCCTCACACGACAATTTATCGTCACAATATAATTTTATATCTAAGATATCAAACATACTAACATCATGATTTTGCACTTCACTTTCATTGTCTTCCTAAAGTGTAGAATCAACATAAAAAAATTCATGCTCATTAAATGTCACATCCATAGAGATATAAAATTTCTTTGATTATGGATGGTAAGCATGATAACCTTTTTAATTTGGTCCATACCCAACAAAAACACATTTGATAGCTCGTTCTTCAAGCTATGTACATTGACATGGGTGTAAGTGAACATATATAACACATCCAAAAATATGAGGTGGTAAATAAACTATGGAATGAATGATACAATGATTAGACAACACATCTAAAGGTCTTCGAAAGTTAAACACACTAGAAGGGGTTCAATTAATTAAATAAACTGCAAAGCTCACAACCTCACCCCATAAATGAGATGAGACATTACCATCTATCAAAAGTGATCTTGTCACCTCTAATATATGTCTATTTTTCCTCTCAGCCACTCCATTTTGTTGTGGTGAATAAGGACATGTAGTTTGATGCAAGATGTCTTTAGAGTTCATGAACTATTAATTCAGTCTTAAAATATTCCCCTTCATTGTCTGATCGAATGAACTTAATATATGTGTTAAATTGTGTAACGATCATATGATGGAAGGAATGAGCCACAACACTTTTATGTTTAAGAAAAAACACTCATGTTACCCTAGTACAATCATCAACAAAATTAATAAACCATTTTTTTCATTATGTGTAGATTGTGAGGCGGGGCTCCAAACATATGTGTGAATTAATGAAAAAGGAAAATCAGTTCTTTTATTGCTTAAAGGACACACAACATGATGACTTTTTGCCTTAACGCAAGTTTCACAAAAAAAAATCAGAAATATTGCATTTATGAAATAATGATGGAAATAATTTTTTTAAATAACCAAAAGAGGGATGTTTCAACCGTCTATGTCATAAGCAAATTTCCTTTCTGTTTTTATCTTGTATGTGATCATTCACAAGACAAGTCACCCTCCTTTATGGGTTTGTTGTGAGACATTTTCAAGATAATGTATTCTTTTACTCTCTCTACCATTAGTAATTTTCTCCTTGGAATGGATGTTCTAGAAAAGACGATGGGTTGGGTAAAACAAGGCAACACAAGAATGTGATTTGGTTAACTTGCTGATGGAAATAAGATTACAGTTCAATGTAGGAACAAATAAAACATCAAGATCGATAAGGAGGATGAAAGGGATATAGTACATACACCTTCAATAGGAGATGAGACCCCATTGACATTAATAATAACACTTTTAGAACAATTAGGGGAAAAATTAGTAAATTTATGAGGATCACAAGTCATATGATCAATAACACCTGAATCAATTATCCAATCAGTACCCCTAGTAACAACAAAAAGATTAAGAGCATAGTTAAATATACCTGACTTGGTCACAAATCCGAAAACAGTAGAAATATGACTCTTAGAAGCAGAGGAAGTCCCAAAATCATGTTTCTCCGATTGATTTTTATCGGAAGAAGCCATCAGAAAGATTCAATGAGATAAAAAAGCACCAATTCCTATATTGTAAAGGATGTTGGTGTTTGGTTCTTGATACCATATAAAAAAGTTTTAAAGAATAATTTTGATGTGTTATTTCAAAGAGTGGTGTACCATATATACATACAAGGATCCTATAATTCCTCACCTATTAAAGGAATGACATATGCACAAATCTACACAAAATATAATAGGTTTAAATGTTTACTTCGTCCCCATGTTAAGAGGTGAATTTTTGTTTTGTACCCGGTTTTAAAAACGAAGATGTTGAGTCCCTATGTTATGAAAATTGTACGAATAAGGTCTTCTCCGTTAAGTTGACAGGAACGACGCTAATTTCATACTGATGTGGCGTACTTTTTATCTTCTCTCTCCTCTAGTGTCCAACTTTTTCTCTTTCCTAGCCAGCTTTTTCTCTCTCTTCCAATCCACATTTTCTCTCTCTCTCAGTATATGCATTGAATGGATAAAGGAAAGTCACTTAGTAGTCATCTGAAATACATAAACAATAAATGAAGTATTTGGTACCTTGATGGATCGTTAAGTTTGTCAAAAAGGATTCCGTTAGGATAAGTAAATATATGACCCATGGAGGAGACATTAAGAATTCTTCCTTGTATCATACTTTCTGTTGTTGTTTTCTTCATAGTTTCCAACAACAGATTTGTTAGAAGAAAATGACCTGTCAAATTATGTTCCACAAAATGCAAAACATTGAGATTGTATTCACAGTTTCCCCCAAACCAATATCATAAAAAATTAATGTAATGAATACCTAAATAATTTATAGCAAATTGAAGTTCAATGTTTTCCTTGGATAGCATGAAAGGGGATGCACAAATCCCTGCATTGTTTCTTATAATTTAAGAAAAAAAGGAAGTAAGAAAAATAGTAAATGAAAGAAAAAGTGGAATGAAGGAGTTGGTGCTTACATCAAAATATTCAATGGAAGAGAAGTTGAATTAAACTCATCAGCAAAATTATGAACAAAAGCCATTGAACTTAGATCCAACTTCAGGACATCAAGTTTAGCAGTGGGAATTTGCTTAAGTATTGAATCCTTTACATTATAAGCATCCATCATATCAATCACTCCCATTATCACATGCACACCATGCAATGCAAGAACACGAGCTGTCTCAGCACCTATACTGCTTGATGCACCTGTTCTTCTTTCAACATCAACAACAACTTCAATAAAAATGTCTATGCATGTAATTAACAAAGAAAATAAATCTGGTAACATAATTTTTAACAAAGAATAATCCATTGAGGAAGGGAATGAAGAATGTGACCAGTAACAATAGCAGTTAGAGCAGTGCCATCTATTCCGAGAGTAACTTCTTCTGCAGTGGATGACCATGAAAACCCAGAAACTCCTCTTCTTTTGAATGGCCACATCTTCATGCACGTCTTTCTCCGTACTTTCTTTACAAATCTAAGTTTTTTGCTTCAAAAAGACTGTTTCTTTTGTTGTTTTCCTTGCGATGATATATACCAGTGTGTTAATCACTCGTTTTCTTATCCTAATGCGAGTTATCAGAAAATAATATCATAATGAGAGGGTATGGACCCACCTGGAAGATTACTAGAGTGATGAGAATCTAATGCAACAACGTTGAAACAATTTACAAATGTTTCTTGATATGTCGGAAATCTCTCGGCTTATTTTTCAATTTTGTTTTTATCTTTTTGTTCAGTGACATTGTCATGCAGTATGATGAAAAGATGAAAAAGGTAGCGGAAAAGCTGATGAAAAAGCTATACTTAATTGCATTAATGGAAGAGAGAGAAAAAACTAAAGAAAAAGCTGGACACGAGAGAAGAGAAAAAATACACCAGGTCAGCATGTGTCAACTTAACGGAGAGGATCATATTTATACAAATTTTCATAATATAGGAATTCAATGTCTTCATTTTAAAAACCGGGTATAAAACAAAAATTCACCTCTTAACATGGGGAGGAAATAAGTATTTAAGTCAATATAATAATATCTAAATTATAACTAACATAATATTTGATTGCCTAGCATTACGTAATAGAATATTTGACATCTTTTAAAGTCACTAAGTTATTGTTACAACAGTTACATTAATGGGAACTTAATTCACTCATATGATAGGGTAAATCCTTATCACCTAGTAATTTTTTACACTACAAACCAAGTCGTAGAAACTTCCTTCAATTCTTGCTAGATATTTTTTTATGTGAATCCAATATAAATAGAGTTAGGATCACCTACTTCAAAGTTCTAATTTCAATCTACGACTTAAATATCTCAACATAGTGTTCTCTCTTTGAGAATAATTATGTTAAAAACATGTCCCATACCATATCACACCAAATCATTCACTCATTGATGTATACATTTTTATCTCAAATCATTTTCAATTATTATCATCCATTCATTCATCACATGTAATAACATTTAACCAAACTATTATCAAAATTGAACAAACTCATGAGAAACAGACAAGTTTTAACATTGAGAGCATATAAAACATGTTTTCCAATAGTTTTGAAACATTGTCTTTCCTCCACCAAGATTATGCTTGCCCAACGACCAATCTCTTTGAGCTTTTAACAACTTAATTAATCCAATAAGGAAAATGACTCATTTAGGCCTTGTTCACTTAAGTGGATTTGGGGGAGAATAATTGATAGGATTTGAGAGGATTTAAAGATAATTTTTTTTATTGTTTATTTGAATAGATTTGGAGGTAAGGGAGAGTTAATTTCAAAGTAAATTTTTTTAATCTATCACATAAATTAAATCCTAAACTAATTCTTACAAACTTTACTTTCAAATTCACTCTCATTTATCTTCAAATTCACTCAAATAAACAACAACAAATTTACTTTCAAATCCTCTCAAATTCACTCAATTACTCTCCCTCAAAACCACTCAAGTGAACAAGACCTTAATAACCAATTCCTGAAAGTTTTTTTTTTATCAAAATATCTCACTCAACAAAACTTAACTCACCCAAGAATCAATTATATCTGATTTTCAATTAAATGAATTTTTTTAATGAAGAATTGACTTGCCAAAAACCAAATCATTAAGAGATTTATTTAAAAACTCATTTAAAGAGTTTTAACTCGCTTGATGACCATCTTCTCGTATTAATTGAATATTTTCATTAACAAGAGATAACTCATCACTATACGGAATTAAAAAAATTAACCAAAACATTTCAATAGAACAAATTTGTTGAAAATGAATTTTTCTCTTATTTTTTGTGTCTAATCAATATATTTAGTTCTAAGAACTATCAAAAACTTAAGTAGCTTCCTTTACTTATCTCAAACTTAAGTTCTTAAAATTCATTATCCCACAAGAAAGCGACACATGTACATATTAAAACTCCAATTGAATATTTGAACATATGATCATAGACTATTTAAGAGAAAGAGCTTAATCTTTTTTCTAGAAAAAACATATGCAAGATCCATCACCGTATGCATGCAAAAAATTCTCAAAACTAATTCAAGGAAAAATACAAAGAAAGAAAAATTACAAAGAAAAACTTAGAAAGAATTTCTAATTGGACGGAGTTGCTTTATTTTATACCCAAATCTTTATAATGAACTTTAGTCTTTAAAAGAATTAACAAATTTCTCAAAATTCTAAAAAAAAAATTGCCAGATAAAAGGTTTTTTATAAAAAAAATGATAACTTTATTTGAAATAAAATTTAAATAGTTAAATTTGTTTATTTATAATTTTATGATTTAATAATAAAATATTCATATCTCATCTCACTTATACCACTTTTTCTGTTAAATTATTTTATAAGTATTTGAATACAAACTAAAGGAATTATTCTCCCTTTAAGCTGATGAATATTTCGGATTTAAAAAGATAAACATTGTTTATATAATTTCACAAATGATGTGAGAAAGAAAACAACGGAGTGAAAGAGTAATTAGGTGACGAAAATTGAAATAAACAGTGAGATATTTAGAATGTCAGAAAGAAAAATGTAAGATTGGTTTGTTAACTTTTTTTTTTTTTCAGGGACAAAAAAATCCACCCTCTCAGACAAGCGGAACAAATAATAATATTTGAGGGACTAAATATATAATATACTTTTAAAATTTATTTTCTAGCCCAAAACTTTTTGACCTTTGGAAATTGTACCCATTGAGTGCCCCAGTTGAGGGGTTGGCACTGTGAATCACCATTAGCCCTCGCTTCTCCTTTTGACGATTCCTCGTGATCTCTCTCTCTCACGATCTTAAAGGTTCAAACTTTGCTTCATCTGCCACAACAAGCTCTATTCTTTTTTCTCTCTGTTCTAGTTACGCTCTTCCCTTTTTGTTTCTTTGAAATCTTTTATACTTTTTTCAGTTCACTTAATCATTTCATTTTAGTGGGTTTCTGGAAATTTCTTGGATGTATAATTATCCTCTGGATTTTTGAAACACTTTGGCGGAGGTTGGTGTCAGTTATTTATCTTTGCTATGAGCGTAATTGATTTTTCTCTTTTCAGTTGTTGTTATGATCAATGATGCATCACTTTGGTTGTTGTAGAGTAATTGCCACCTCCATGTCAAGAAGCAAGAGCCAATTTATGATTCAGATGTTAAAATTGCGAGTGTGTGTGTAGGGTTTGAACTAGATATCAGAGATTAAAATTGGAGGATATGTTCTTTCATGTATTTGCAGTGAAAGAAAATCTGTCTATCTGAGATATTGAAATAGCTGGCCTCTTTCTGTCCCATAAGGAAATTGAAAAAAGAAATGGAATATATTATGTGAATTGAAATTACATTGGATCAGAGAGATTGCAAGATATTTCTTCATTTCTCATTGTTGAAGTTTAGGTTGAGAATGATTAAGTTGCTCTTTTTTTATCTTGTTTATTATGTTGAACAGGAGATCAGTGTTAGAAATTCCACATTAATGATATACACAAATTAATGTAAGTGGAGGTTAACAGTCACTTGCGAACCCTTTTTGAAAGGATAAGTTATACTCAAATTTAAATTCTAAGATGATATAAGAGTTTGTCAAAGCAATTGTTGTTGAGCCTATCAGACCACCTCTTAACAGATAATCTATATTTGTCCAGTCCTACAAGAATTATATTCCGAATGTTCATAAAAGGGGATGTTTAAAATTCAATATCAAGTAGTAATATTGTCAAATTAAAATATATAAGAGCCAACCTTTTGCTTAAAAATTCATCTTGTAGAATTGAGTTAGATGCAAACTAAAATTATATGATTCAGGAGAATTTCAAGATATGTAGATTTTAAGTTTGTGAATGAATATTTATGTGAAACCGAAAATTGATAGGTCATTCTACCTATGAATAGTGAAAGGGGAAAAAGATAATACAGAGACCTTGGCTGAAATTGAGACAAAGGATGTAGACTGTATATGATAAACATGTTACAGGGTTATGGTTAAACTGTATTTTGTAGTCAGTGTTGAATTAAATCCTCCACCATCTTTTGTGTGTGTAGACACTTAGAATATGATGAAAGTTTATGAGTATCTTCTTATTGTAAATTTGGATACAAATTGTCAATCACTTGACACTCTAATTACTTGGAGTAGTCCTTGTTTCGTTTTTTTATCCTCATTGATTATATCCACATAATACATTGAATCTGATTCTGAAGTCACAACTTTTTCTTTTAACCGGTTGAATTTTCTTATTTCCATCATGAATATTATTTTCGGAGAGTCTGCTGGTTTAACTTTACACTATGAAATTTTTATCACTCTGTTTCATGACCAAATCATTCCATCTTAACCATGTACAATGTCTTACTGTCTTTAAAGGTTTTTGAATGATGTCTTGACATATTTTGAAAGATCAAAATCATATTAACTATTAACAATAGGTTCCAGTCACGCAGATGTAATGTTGTTTCCTTTTGTTATTATTTTGGCTCTTTAGTTCTTGTCTTATTCATTTTATACTTCCTCAAAGTTTTTGTAGTCCTTTGACTTTCACCGCTAATTGGTGTAAATTAGGATCGAAAAGCCTTCTTCAAGACTGATGTCTGTTCCTAAGGAGGAAGACTTGTCGCCACATTCCCAGGTGTGCTCTACAATTCTGATTAAACGTGCTTTATGGTTGCAGCAATAATTAAATAATAGATTTTGATTCAAATTCCTAGCACATTCGGCTGTCCAACTAACATTTGTTGCAATCAATGTTTGAGTACATTTCAACTTTCAGTTTACATTCTCCTAAAAAGATTTGGGATTGTACTGGTAGTTATAAATTTAGGAATCCCTTTCAAAAGAGAAAATGTCGATGGTTAAACTCCAATTGTCTTTCATTAACTAATTTATATATCTATGACTTTGTGTTTTCGTGGTCTTTATTGCCCTTCTAAAATTAACTGCTGAAAATATAATGTTGAAACATAACATACCCAAGAATGGTGCATTTTCCCTTGTGGTTATGATCAACAATGAAGAGGAAGATGAAGATGACATTAAGATCAATAATTGAATGAAAGAAAGAACTTTGGATTCAAAAAACAACTGGTGTTTTATGTAGATGAGAGCAATAGTCTAATAAAGCAAGAAGAATTGTGAATTCATCAAATTGTTTCATGTTTGTTACATTGTGCTGCAGAGCATGGTTTCTGACCTTGTGCATCAAAATTCCCTTCAAAATTCATCAATTGTTTTTTGTTTTCTTTTCCAGAGAAAGATGGTTCGATTATATGCATGAAGTGGGGAGTCTATCATCAACATTGAACCCTTGTATCTTATATAATATCTTTCTTTTAGAATAAGGATGGAGGAATTCATAAATGCCACCCTTCATCCCTTATTTGTTTCCTTAAAAAAATCAAATACACTAAATGGAGTTAGGTACTAGTCTTAGTAGAATACTTGTATTTCTTTTTATTGTGGATCAACTCTCACATGCATGAGCCTAAAGTAGTTACTCATGTCTGTGAATTGAAGCATTTAAAGTAATACATGTATTTTTCTATTATATATATACTAATGATTATTTGCTTATATTGGGATGCTTTTGCAGCTTTCATCTCACTTTTTCTTGGATCTCCTTGATTCCATCATAGTTGATGTGGCATCAGAGTGTCACAGAGTGGCAAGGCTTGGACTTGATTCTAATTTGGAAGAAGAAGATGAAGAATTGAAGCTGTCAGCACAAGCCAGGGTTAGGGTGGCTGATCCTAGTAATAGTAATGAAGCAAATGGCAAGTATGTGGTTGACATATTCGGACAAACCCATCCTCCTGTTGCAAATGAAATATTTCAGTGCATGAATTGTGGTCGATCTATCATGGCTGGCAGATTTGCTCCTCATTTGGAGAAGTGCATGGGGAAGGTTATTCTTTTATCTTCTACAATGAAATTGTCTCCTCTAATATTTTAGTTTTCCATTCATTTATTTCAGCTTTTTAGAGTAATCAGAAACTAAAAAGAACAGCTTTTATCAGTTAATCCATGTACCCGAATTAAAACTTGGTTATTCCTCACTTGAAAGTTTTTGCTTTTTAATCTCCAAACATGCATGCATTTGAGCCTTGTGGTTTTCTCACATGTGTCATTTTCCTATCACGGAAATGCTTGCATGCTTCATTCAGGGTAGGAAGGCTCGTCTGAAAGTAACAAGGAGCAACACAGTTGCTCAGAACCGGTATTCACGAAGCAGTCCTCTTTCTGCACACTCACCATCTTCAAATTATTCTACAAACAGCATGAACCGGTTGCCAAATGGAACCTCCAATTTTGCAGGTGAGGAGCACTCAAATGGAACACTGGAGTCATGATGAACTAGTTCATGTTTGATGGCTACCAGCATGCAGGGTTTATGTCACACCTTCAACCTCTTTCTCTGGGAGATGATAGCCCAGTTGGATTTTATGTTTTTCAAAATAATGTTTCAAACAATTTTATAACAGTTTCCTTCATGCTCTCTACCTTCTTTACAAAATAGCTTTACTTTTCAGTGACTTAACATTGTAATTTTGTTTTTAATTTCACCAACTGTTAGCTTAGATATATTTTATGCAACTATGTACTCATGGATAAGGTGTTGAGAAAATCTTGAGATGAATATCATGATAGAGATTTTATAGTGTATCGTTTAAAGAAATAGTGTGCAAAAATATAAAAATTCCGTTGCCGGGACTTGAACCCGGGTCTTTCGGGTGAGAGCCGAATATCCTGACCAACTAGACTACAACGGATTCTTGAGAATTAATAACAACTTCATATATATAAACCTAAAACCTATAAACTTTTATCACGTTGCATTGTTTGTTATGGAGGCGTTTAAATAAGATAAGAAAGGTAAAAGAAACCTAAATAACTTTAGACTTTTAGGCAAAAAAAAAATAAAAATTAAACACATTATATAATTACAAAAACACCATTTAAACTAATGGAAACACTAATAATTATCCCAACGCTATCATAATGAAGACAAAATTATATACGTGAATATATATATATATATATGTACGTATGTATAATAGATAAAAGAAAGTACACCGTAAATATTTATTTGTACCACAACAGGAGGAAATAGATCAAATGATTTTCGTGATTTTGAAATAGGTATATTAAAGAAAGTTATAATTTTATTGTAAATTTGAGTATTTTATATTAATTTTTTATTTAGTATTTAAATTTTTATACTTTTTAATTAAATTAGTTTTTATTTATTTTTTTAATTGGGTGACGTGATTGTCATTTTATTTCATCATCTACTTAGTTGTTTCATTCTTAAGAAATGTTTTGTGAGTAAAGAAAAACAATGTTTTTATAATATAAAACAAAAAATGAATGTTATTAGTTTAATTAAAACATGTTATAGATAATCATGTCATATTTTTCAATGTCTTCTATATAATTATCCATTACGACCAATGAATATTGATTGTCATAATCATTGATATAGATGAAGTGATGATACTTCTTATTATTCAACACATTTTAGTTATTTATTATTTTACATTGATAACTACCATTTTATATTAATCATAATAAAAATGTCATATTTTTAATACTTTTTTAATATGTAAAAACATGTAAACTAGATAATATGATAAAATAAAAATCATGTCATCCAGTTAATTAAAAAATTAATCAGTAAAGATACTCAATTAAAAAAAATAAAAAAATTGAAATAAAATCTAATATAGACCCATTTAAAAAAATGTACATTTATGAGTAACTTAAAAACCTATTTATTTATAATAATTGGATTTGATGAAGTATTTTATTTTAAACTAAAAAAGTAATCCCTAAATAAAAGAAAAGAGAAAGATATATAATTGTTAGAGAAATGAGAGAGATGATTCTAATCCCATTCTCATCTAGTTTTTCTTTCCAAAAATGGTTGAGACAAATATGTGTCCACTACTTTTAATCTCATTATCATTAGTCTTTCTTAGAGAGAAAAAGTGGTTCATTTCAATTTGAAGCAATATATACACACTAACTGTGGCCACTTGGATTGAAATTTTGGTGAATATGGCTTCTGAATATGACACTCTTCCATGGATTGGTTGCATTTCTTACAGATGGAAACATGACGTGTTCCCATAAATGATCTCCATTATCAAATCTTCTGTATTAATAACTAATCATGGAGATGCATTAATTACACTATTATTATCATTATATACCAAAATAAATATACACAATTTCTCCTTCTACACACTTCACAACCAACATCCACATTTTTTTCCACCTAAACATGGATTATTCATAACTTTACACCACCAATTATAGAACTTGTACACTAATTGATTTTTACATAAAAAGTTCTTCATTGTATATATCTTTCATTACAAATAGCCCTCATTGAAACGTGTCTACTTACTATTAGGTGCTTTCAAAAATGTTATCATATTGGTAAAAATTATAACAACACATACAAAACTACCTGAAATAATTACTACCATAAATCAAAAGGATCAATTCAGGTACACACATTTTCTTTATCCCTTTGAATCATGTATTGGTGATTCATATATATGTATGTGTCATATTTAAAATATATAATGACATATTTGTTATTTAAAAAGTCTATATATCGCAAAAGTTTATAAAAGAAAATGGTTTTGAAGGTTACATGGTCAAATTGTAAAGCTAGAGACTACAAATCTTTTTCCAAGTGAAGGCAGAGTTTCATGTTTTTTTCTAACGTTATTTTGCTAACGTTCATATTTTATTAAAAATAATAATTTTTTAAGAGATATTTTATGTTATGGGCTTATCCATAAAATCTATAAATAAAGTATTTTATTCATTTTAAAACACATCAGAAACCATTCTTCTCTCATTCTCTTTTCTCTTAATTTCATTCTTTCTCTTTTCTTCTTTCTCTACAAATATTTTAGGTTTATTTTACTCTTTTTTTAGAGATATTTGTTACTTATGAGAAATTCTTATTATATCGTGAGGACTTGCGTACCTCAAGAAATCTTTTATTCGTGATTTTTATTCTTTTATTGTCAGCTTCTACAACAATATTAACATTTTTATAATGATCCCATCACCTATATATATATACCATATAAAATTAATAAAATTTAGAGATAATAATTTAAAAGCTAACATAAATAAATGTTAGTGAAATGTTTTTCTGATACTAGTGAAAAAACGCTGTTTAACGTCGGTTATTTTGGGCTTTTAACGTCACATATGGAACCGACGTCTATTCGAGTGACGTTAATTACACATTGGTCAGGATATGACCGACATTTATGTAGACGTCGGACTATATAGGTCAGACGTCTATATAGACGTCAGAATCTATAGGTCAAACGTCTAAAATGTCGCCGTATTTGATAGGATCTTTCTCCGCTTGAGGCCTCTCGAGTTGCTCTGGCTTATGGTGATTCGAGTTTACAACTTTATATTTTAGTTGAAGAGCATGGATTGTATGTTTTTTTTTGTATTGGATGGTTTTAATAATGTAGTGGAGGGAATTAGAGGAGTGCAAAACGCAAGAAATCGTCGTCCAAGAACGTTGTCCAAGGACACAAGCAAAACTGGACAAAACTCAACGAAAAAGGATTTTAATCGGTTGAAATGAAAGATAATTCATCAAATAGTAATGTAATCGGAGTAAAATTAATTTTAAACGGTGCAAAAATGAAAAAACGAACCTGAAAAACGTAGCCTGTGGAGAGAAAATGCGAGGACGATGATGAACAATGAGTGCGCGTAACTGTTGCCTCGCGTTCGCAGTGCTTTAATACAGACATTTAGAAGTCGGTTCCCGCCATAACAGACGTCTAAATGGAGTCAAAAAATGACTTTTTAAATTTTTGGGGTTTAGGGTTTTGACATGGATCCCCCAATAACAAACGTCTAAAGGGCTTTAAAAGTCGGAATGACGGGATCAATCGTCTAAATGAACTCAAAAAGTGACTTTTTAAATTTCTGGATTTAGGGTTTAGACATCGGTTGCCCAAATAACAAACGTCTATAATATTTTAGACGTCGGGGCTCTCCCAACTGACATTTATATGTCTGACAGGTAGGTGAATAGCCATTAATTTCCACCATATAAACGTCGGGGCCCCTCTTAACTGACGTCTATATGACTGAAAGAAATGACTTTTCACCCACCTGTCAGACATATAGACGTCAGTTAGGAGGGACCCCGACGTCTAAAATATTATAGACGTCGAGGCACCTTCTAACTGACGTCTATATGGCCAACTTATTTACGAAAATGACACCGGTCATCAATATACGTCGTGCTTACTCTTAACCGATGTTTAAGGAATGACTTTAAATAGCGTTTTTGCACTAGTATTTATATCGAAGAACGTATATGTTTCATCTTTTAAAATAAATTATCTCGATTACATTTTTTTTAAAATTAAAATGTCATTTTAGTATTAATATGTAGCATAACATCTTAACTATACTAACATTTTAAAATACATCTATCATTCATTATCATATAAAAATATATATTAAAAACAAAAAACAAAAATCACAGATTAATCAAACTTACGACAAAAACAAATTACAATACAAGTTCCAAAACTAAACTAAACGCACTCCTATGATGTCTATTATAAAAGAAATTCAAACTAATACATTTAAAGTGTAAAAAATTAGTATTTTCATAAATATTTGAGATACAAGCTTCTATTTACATATTATATATTCAAATTTTAAATGTTTGTTTACATTTTACATTGAATAAAAATGAATAAAAAAAATAAAATATTATATAAGAATGAAAATTCATTAATTCGTTTTGAAAATAATATTATTGAATTCAGATTGGATTGGTGTTGGATTTTTAATTTTCTTAACTTCTTCAGTAAACCTAAAAGAAGTTTTTATATGATTGAATTAAGATTTGAGTAGTGTTATATTTTCTCTATTAACTTCTTCCGTAAACCTAAAGAAGTTGATTTTGCATCAGTGACATTATCCTGAGGAAATGAGTTAGTGAAATTTGGTTGGAAAAGCAAAGGCTGAGAAGTTGAAGTGGAATTGGGTGCAATAATAATAATAAGCTGAGGAAGTTTGACTGATGACAGGGAGAAGATCATAAGATGCAGACTTTGTAAAAGAAGAAATTGTGCAGTGCTTTGTTATTCGTGTGAAAGAATTGCCATTCTGATGTTGAAGACAACATCTGAGAGAGAAAACCAAACGGGTCCCTTCCATTAATAAATAAGGTCAAGTTCTGCTGCTAATGCTGTTCATTCATATCACAAAGCATCCAAAATGCTTTCCCTTCTCGAATACCCTCCAAAACCCTAATCATACCCTTTGTTTCCTCTTAACTTCGCTATCAAATATCAATTCAGATAACCCTAGTTTTCAATATCTTAAATTTAGGTAATTGTCATCGTCAGATAATCTATTCCATCCAATTGCTAACTTCTGCAGCATCTTATGCCTAAACATTTATATCAACCTTGCTCAGACACCAGTCCTGTGTTTTGTCCTCATCTTTTTGTTTCACACCCCAAATGTTTTTTTTTTCATTAAATTTAGGATGAATTTTCAGTTGGAAGTTAAGTTGTTAATAATATTGTTAAAAGTTTGATATCGATTAGAGAAAAGATTGAGTAAAAATAAGATCAATTCATAATATATAAATAGGTGTTAACTTCATCTTATAAATATGTTTTGTAAGGTTAAATTAGATTTAAAGTTCACTCTTAATCAATACAATACAGAGAAAAGAAATTCTAAGGAGCTCAAAATGCTTACCTACGTATCAATCAATCATTGATCATTGTCATCTCCATTTTTGCCTTCTTTGGGTTCATGAATATCGCATTCCATCATTTCAATAATATAATATATATGTTATCAACTTAAGCAAGGACCACAACACAACAAAAATACTGCCTCAAACAACTTTAAACTCACAAAAATAAAATAAAAAGAACAAAAGTTTGGGTAGGGAATGTGATGCTTTTGTATGTATCCGATGACAACCAACCCAACCAGCAATTGCCTATTCACGCAAGCAAACATTATTTTGGATCCCCCACATAGAAAAAATAATAATAATATTATTATTATTATTAAATAAATAAAGCTCTGTTTGGTGTACATATTATTATCATTGCTCAAAGGCCATTGATAAACGAGTAAAAAGTTAAAGACGTGATCTCTGTACTCCGTACTAATTTAACTGCTTCCATTGCTTTTGATGTGCCCTATGTCTTCTTCTTGCTTTACCTGTTCCAACCCTCTTTGCCTTTATGTCATTTTTCTTTTGTCTATTTTCTTTAAATATGTTTATCACTTTTAGTGGAGTTTTTTTACATACTTACATTTCTTTTCCATGTATATACATACTCGAATAGGCATTATGTAAACTACATATATAATGATACATTTGAAGTCTTTAATACATAAATTATAACTATATATTTATATGATGGATTTTTGAGAAAATTTTTTATTAGAAAACATCATGAAACATGAAACATAAATTATAACTATATGTTTATGATTTTTTTTTATATATTACTTAATTTTTTTTATTCAATATAAAATTTAGACTTACACTTAAATATTATAATATTAGTATCAAAAGAGTTTATATCCACTTAGTGAATCTATCATTTATTAGTGTATAAAGTTTCATCAATGATGTTGATTATGAAGTTCATTGCACTAAGATATTGAAACAAAAACGCAGTAACATATTTGTAAATACAATGAAGTTAAAATTTTGAAAAAGTCAAATAATGACGGTTTTCTTAAAAACCATGTGAAAGTTTCAAAAATCACGATGGTTTGACATAGAATCGTTATGGAACTAAAAAATAATAACGGTTTGGTTACTTAACCGTTGTGATATAGTTGATGAGGGTTAAAATTGTTTACTTTTTCACTTTTTTGTGTATGCACAGTTCTTCTCTCGTGTGTCTGTCGTTGAAGCACACTATAACACCACCTATTTTCATTGCAAGTTTACTGCAAATCGTTATTCCTCTCCATCTTATTATTTTGTCTCTCTTAGTCACTTCTTTAATCATCGTTTCTTTTTTGTTCTTCTATCCTCATCACCTCATTTTGTCTTTCATTTTGAACTAGTGAAGTGTTCACCTCTCTCGTCGTTCCTCTTTAAACCACCAAGGTGTCGTTGTCTCCTCTACTCTCTTTGGTCCAACCTAGTGTTGTTGTAGTATTCCAAGCATTTTACTCCATTTTTTTACTCTTTTGGCTTTCCTCCCATTACTACTCTCCATTCCAAGTAATTTGGCTTTTTTAATTTGATTAATATTTCATATTTATAAGTTATATATGATTTAGATTAGTTGAACATATTAATATTGAATCCAAGGGTGTTTGAATCCCACAAAATATTATTTATTGTTATTTTCTTACACGGTTTCATTGGGAAATTTTTAGATATGAATAGAAAACTAATTTCGATCATGTATCTATAGAACGTAAATATGGATCGGAATTGGACTAATTTACCACCTATAAGTGATTATTACAAGAGAATGGTAGAAGAGTTTATACAGTTTACTTAACGTAATGCCGATAGTGTAGAAAACAAAGTATAAGTGTCCTTGTGTGAATTGTTTGGATGGAAGAAGTTTGGATATTGCCGAAATTAATGAACATCTTTTTGTTTAATGGATTTCTAAAAAATTATACAACATGGACCTAGCATGGTGAATTGTTAGATATTTCAAGTGTATCTGAAACACATGAATTTGTTAATTGGATAATAGACGATAGATAAGAGGACATGGTTAGTGATATTGGAATATAATCCTTTGCTGAAGTGGTGTATGAAAATATGTCTGCCGATGCAAAGACTTCGTTATATCCTGGTTCAACTAACTTCACATGATTATTAACAGTGTTAAGGTTGATGAATTTGAAGGCATTGAATGGATGGATAGATATTAGTATCAGATCGTACCAATGCATAGTTTTTCTCCTATCATAAAAGGTCTCATGGTGCAAACATATAGTAGATACGTAAGTCTATTTTAAGAAATGTCTATTATTTCGTTGGCCTTGAATTTGCAATGTCATGTTTTCTAACATTAAATTTTATTATATTTAGTGTTTTTAATGGTCAAAGCATAATGAGTGGTAGATCACGTGTCACGTGTTCTTTTATTATATAATATTATATCATTCATTTACTATATATTATCATATAATTTATTTAATGAGTTTAACTATGTGCAATAAACAAATTGGTATAACTTTGAGTATGACTACATGTCATGCAATGGATAACAACCATTGTGGAAGTCAGTTATGAAAGCGGTTGAGATGAAACAATTTGATATATCCCATTTAAACATGTCTTAATAAATTTTTATATGTAATAATTTTAATTTCAATTCTCTTTTGCAAAATTTGGTTGGCAAACAACCAATGAATTCCAAAGCACTATCCTTTGTTCAGAAAATGTGGACAGAGTATTTTCTTTCTAGATATAAGAACTTAGAAGTTAATAGTTAGATTTAATTTAGTAGATTTAAATGTTTAAAAAAAGTCAAAGATTTAGATAGTTATTATACCTGTTTGAGGTAGTTGCATTTTTTAAACTTTTAACAAGTTTTGAGTGAAATGAAAATGTAAACAGGTTATTTAAAAAAAAAATCCCAACCTCCATGATGATTATGGCAAATCCGTTGTAATATATGCTACTTTTCATGACATTTATGGCAAAGACTATTGTGATATATGTTCGCTAGACCTAAATTATTTGAATTTCATATTGAAATAACACGACAGTTAAAGAAAGAACTGTAGTAATATTTTAGTTCAAAATTTTAATTATTTTAATGTAATTTATTTCTATAATGACATTGAATAACATTGTCCTTATTTGCAACAATCACAATAATGACCTACCTAGTGATTTGAGTTAAATTTTTTACGAGATCAATTATGCTTTGTAATAAAAAGACTCTTTTTCACCGTTGTGATACTTTTTTTTCTTTTCTTTCTACCGTAGAGATTATATTATATAATTTATGTTTATATATAATTTATGAACAATTTGGTTCGACAATCAAAGTGAAGTATGTATGAAATAGAAAAGAGGGCCTTAAAAGATTGAAAATCTTTAAACATTGCATAATCTATAGGCAACTTTTCTTTTATATTGCTCTTTTTTCCTTTATGTACCACAATTGTTGATGAAGAAGGAAGAATAACAATCACCAGCAAAAAAGGATTGAAAAAAGTGAGGGCCAATAGGACTATGTGGGAGGAAATCATGGGAAAAGATCTAGATAACTGTGAAAGTGATTGAAATCTTTGTAAGATTATCTATTTTTGGACACGTAAATAGGCGAAGTCATTAAAGCAACAAAATGCCACCTTCTTTTAAGCTCCATATACCTCCCATTCATCCAATTAAATAATTCTTACATATTTTTCTTCTTTTCTAATAATTTTTTATCTCTAATCATATTTTCAATTGAATAATATGTGTATGAAACAATTATATATGTAATTAGTTTAATTTGGTTGTGTTATATTTTCAAAAACAAATCATTATATTCTATATATAATTTTATTGTTTAAAGATTAACAATTTCTTCTTTCAAATTTCTGAAAGTCTTTTAAAAATAAAATTACAAAAGAATTTTCAGATAATAAAGTGAACAATACCTTAAAATATTTAATATTTAATAAGGTATTTTGTAAAATGTAAATTTAACAGGTAAATAAAGATGCAAAAAATCTGCGTCTGCGGATATCCACGGATAAAATTCGTGACGGATAATTGATATTCGTGAATATTTATTACTCGCTACTTGCGAGTAGTAGGTATTTTAATACTCGCTTATAAACGGGTCGGGCGTGGGTATTATATTATCTGTACCCGCATATATATGTTACCCGCAAAAAATAAAAATAAAGTTTAGTTTATATTTTATTAAGTTAAATTTAATTAAAATTAACATTAATTTATATTTTAAAAAGGTTAAATTTAATTTATATTTAATTTAATTTATATTATATTTTATATAATTTTTGTAATTTTATTTTTATTTAAATTTTATTTTAATAATTTATAAAAATATATTTTTTAAATATTTGTGGGTATCTGCAAGTATTCTTAGGTTTTAAAATATCTGTGGATATTTTTTAAACAAATATCCTTGCGAGTAGTGAATCGGGTAGTAGGTAGATATTTTTTTTCGGATCAAGTTGCGGGTAGGCACTATCTGTGCCAACCCTTTGTCATTCCTAGGTAAAACAATGAATCATTTTTATTAGTTTTATGATCATGCAACCAGCTATTTATCTTTTTATAATTCATACATTCATAAACATACAATGTGATTGTCGATATCCTTTTACTTAAATTTTAGTATACGGTATATTATAATGAACGTTGTGTTATGAAGTATCACTCCTTTTTCTAATTATATTTTCATAAAAATGTTAATCTAACAGTTTAATCAGTAAAGATTTATTTTAATAAGATATTACTGAATGATATAAATATAAAAAGACTACAATTATTATCAGATAATAACACATGAACTAATTACAATAAAACTTTAAATCGCAAGCTTTAAACATTCTGGCATAATTATGCAAACTTCATGACATGAAAGTTAATATCTGCTTAATAAAAAAAATTGATTTTAAGATGCAATTATCGATATATGCTTGCTAATTAGCTACATACATGTATAACAATACTATATAATATAACAATGTTAACAGTTAAGGTAAATTATGCATTTGTAGTGGAATAGCAACTGCACTTATCTTTGTTCATGACATTTGATGAAAATAAAATCTGTTTTTCATTTTTTTTTAAATAATAAATATATTTATACTCGTTGATTCCCTTATATATTCAAAATATTTATATTACAAAATAAAAAAAATACAGTAAAAGAATTTAATATTATAAAAAAATTAAAATCAAAAGATTAGAAAAATGTTTTCAAATGTTAACCAATATTGACAAATTGAAACTATTGGGTTGTAAATTAGTATTTATCAAAATTTTACATCAAAATATAAGATAGTCGTAGAAAAATACGATAAAATGAAAAATTGATTTGAGAATTGTAAGTTATTGAGTATAATTGTTTGAAAGTTTGTAATTTTGTAAAAAAAGAGAAAAATTTGTTAATTAATAATAGTTTTATTGAATATTAATTTATCTAATTTGAAGTATCTCATGTTAAATTTGTGGTATGTTTTTGTTTACAGTCTTATCTTATTTATATGTGGGTGTGATTATGTTTAAAAGGATTATTTTTCCATTTTACGAATTTGATGAACAAGACTTCTTTCCGATATGCAATTTTGAAGCAGTGTACATTTCTCCTAATAACTAAACCCTTAATCTTCCACTATATAGCACAGTTTTTAATAAGAAAAGAACAATTTAGATGCATGCTTTTTGAAAATTTGCAGCAGTCCTGTGCACATATAGGCATGATTGAATTCTGCACCTAAGTGGATAAACACGATCCATGGTAGATATTGTATATATAACATAAAGTCTCTTTGGAAATTAAATACATTGCTATGACAATAATTAACTACGAAGGCATCAAGCAGCACACCAACAAGAAGCAATTATGAAAGTAGATTTTAAGTCTAACAAAACTAGTTTATAAGATGAGGTTTGTATCTCACTTATATATTATAATTTGGTTTTATCTCTAGTTGATATAAGACTTTCAACACATCTCATTCACGTCAGGGTATAGACATTTCGTGAGTGATAGTAGAAATGGGTGGTCCGATAACGATCCGACAACGGATAAAATAGAAATGTCCAAGAAACAGAAAATATTGCTAGAATAGGCTATAATCATGATTCTGATACCATATTAGAAAGTGGATTTTTAAGCTTAATTTAAACCCACAAAACCGGCTTATAAAGTGAAGTTTGTACCTCACTTATATATTATAATTTGACTTTATCTCTAATCGATATGAACTTCTAACCGTAATAATAGTGTAGTTGTGTTTGGTTGAAAATGAAGCTTGACAATGGAAATTGGATGAAAATGAGAATTTTTTTTTAGGAGGATGAAAGAGAGAAGAAAAGAAAGTCATTATGAATGTTGAAGATGGATGATGAAGAAAAGTAGAAGAGAAGAGTCCAAAGAAAAACAAAGAAGATTTGTTGGAATTGGGTGGGACCCAGTTTCCCACTTAGGGTTTGAGAAGAGAAGAGAAAAAATGGGTCCCACATCAAGGAGTCATGGGGCACATTGTGAATGCAAACTCCAAAAGTAACCATCCAAAGGTGTGAAGAGGAGGACAACATAATGCATGCAAAGAAAGGCACAACAAGACAGGTGGTACACTTGTTGTGGAGAATACAATCATTAACCTAAGGGAACCTCCCACTACTATATTTTCTTTTTCTTCTTCATCCAATTCAGTGGTGGGACCCAACCCCATTCATGCACACGTGTGAGCTTCCCCATTGGACATTGCAACACGTTTTGGCGCCACGTGTCTTTTCCATTAACAATGGGGGTTCTTATGATTAGTGAGTAAAAGGAAGGTAGTTGGAAGGAACAAAGAGGGTTAAAAGCTAAGTGTATGTTTGTAAAGGCTATACACAAAAGCCAAGAAAAAGACAAAAGGATGAGGGCTTCAACATGCTTATGCTTTCTGGATCACTTTTGCATTCTTATACTTTCTATCAAAGCCAGTACCATCTTGTTTAATTTAACCCTTTAATTTTTAAGTGTAATATCTTGTCATTGTTTATTCACACTTAAACATTAAGTAATGTACTTTTTTTTATACAAAACATTACTATATTCTGTAAGATCATTACTTCATTATAAGAGAAATATAAAACGGATTTAATAAAGTAAATTTTGTATTATACTTATATTATATCATTTTTATAATTTGATCATGGTTAATACGAAATATCTAACCCATTTTAATTAAAAACATTGAGTGTGAGAATAAACGAAGTCCAATATTAGTAAATGATATTATAAACTTAATAAATTTCGCTTATGATACGGCTTTGATGAATTTTAAAAGAAATGAAATCTTAACCTGGATTAAACAATTCCATAAAATGAGATATTCATATTATTTATATATTATAATTTTATTATGTATACAAACAATGTAAGATCTCTAATAGTAATTGATGTCTTTTATCTATAATATTCTTTGATATAAATATTATTTATCTGTCATTAGGATATAATAACTCTAAACAGAAATACATTCTCCCGATATTAATATTCATTGTCTGGAATATATATATTTGGATGTTTTTATCTAAAATATATAAGCATCCCTTATCTTTGTGTGTACGAGAAATTAAGTGTTTGAAACTTTGGCATAAAAATTAAAAGTACAGTTAATGATATCGCTTTTATGTGTTAATTTTTTTTTCTTATAACCTTTATTTATCTTATCAAGTGATTTTTCTCCACTATTTATTATTTTTCATTTTTTAAGGACATAATCGATGAAATAGTTACTGCTGCATTAGTTTTTAAAACGACAAATAAAAAAAATTAAAATTAACAACTGTTTTTTAAAAATATGCACGTACCATGTCTCTCTTTTTTACAATTATAGTGAAAAGTAGATAGGTTGATGAGATATAGTTAAATCACCACAAGAAAAATATTTTATAATGACACTTATTTTTTAGTAGTTTTTTTTTAAAGTGATGTTATGTTACTAACAAATTAAATTTATACTATATTCATAATTAGTTAAAAATTTGTTCAATTTTCCTTTTTTGTCTTATTTTTTCTTTCCACTAACAACTCTTTCATCTTTTCACCTCACATATTACACAGGTTGTTTTTCCTTCATTCCTGTAATGGATTGAAGTAGTTTATTGCTTATTCAATCTCTTTGTCATCACCACCGTAGTTAGAAAATAGCTTATTTCTCTTATTTTCATAAGAGAAATATACTCTTTTTATTTTTATAAAAGAAATATATTCTCTTATGAAACACATATTTTATAATATCGTATTGATGATTATTCTGACAATAATATTATTAAACCAACTTTATAATTCTTTTATGGTGTTAAATTTTATGTCAATGTATTAATTGATGGAAATAAAAATAATGATGATTCAACCGCTACTAAACAACATATTTAACTGGAGCTAAAAATATAATAACAACAATTACTAAATCTAAATTTATGATTAAGAGTAATGTTTTAGTGATGCATATGCGTGGTGATTGGTTTCCCGTTAATCACACTTCAATAACTTAATATTAGAATATATTAGTTCTCAATTATTAGTTGGAAAATATATATCTTTACTGTATATTAGAAACATTATGTAAAAATTAATTAATGATTTAATTAAAATTAAAGTAAGTATTCAATAAGAATACTTATTAACTTAAAATAACCGTGAACCAATTATACATCTCAACTATCTCATGCACAGTTAATTAATGGAAGAAAAATGGAAATCAAACTCGTAATGATTTAATTTATATTATTTTATGCATTTGTGGGAGCAATAGTTTGTATACATATTTAAAAATTAGAAAAAGTGTACTATAATTAAGAAGGGAAATGGAAATCTTACACCTATTTTAAAAGAGAATGAAAGAAACATATGTGATGAGCTATAATGACGAGAAAGAGGAAAAAAAAATATGTATATTTACTATTATTGAACAAGATCTCATACTTTTTTTATTGTATTTTTTTATTAGCTCAAATAATTAAAAATAGAAGGTACTTTATAAAATAAGAGTCGAAGATAGTTATCTGTTAATATAAATATTTGTTTCTGTATAAAAAAAAATCAATACGACTTCTACAAGATGTTAGATTACAATAAAATCTTAAGTATTAAGAAGTGAATTTTAAATTTAACTTAATCCTACAATAATATTATATTAAAAAATGAATTTTAAACCTAATTTAATTCTATAATAATATCACATTAAAAAATGAACTTTAAATTTAATTGAAAACATTGTAAAACTTATTGTTTGAATTTTTAGACAAAAAAATTAGTTACTTAAAATATGAGTTTACCTTACATTTGATATTGTGAAATTTATTGTTTAAACTTCTAGGAAAATATAATAGGATATTAATGACTTTTGATCGACGAGATAATTATATGACATTATTTTTAATACAAAATCTTAAAATTTACTTTCTTTTTTATCAATAATAATAAATTAATTAATAAAAAAACATTTGATATGTTCTAACCTACATACAAAATAAAAAATACATGCAGAGAGGAAAAAATCATACTACCAAAGGCTTTTATGGACCCATATGTTTCCATAGATGATATATTGTCCTCCTTATATAAGATTTCTAACGTTTTCTTTTTTATATTTATCAAAAGACTTTTCCATTGCAATATTGACATCTTTGTCTCCAGAGATGTTTTCGTTTGCTGTTTTTTATGCCTATTTTATTTTGGAGACTTTAAAGATTAAGTTATATATTTATTTATGTGAGATTTTTATATCATGCTTGAATTTCTAATGATTTTTTCCTTAAATGTGAGTTACTTTTAGGACATATCTTCGATTCAAAAGATTATACTTAATGTTTGTGACTATTTTTTCTTTTGTACTACCCTCGTTTCATAACAAAAAATAAATAATAGATTCAAATATCTCAATGGTAACTTATTTTTTGTTTCATAAGATATTTGATTTCTATTTCTTTTACAGGATAACTTAATTTTTAGTTTTTTCAAGTTAAACACAGCGAGAAATAAAGTAGACTATAAATAAAACATGAAATGCAAATTTAATTGATAATTTTATCTTATTATAGTCTAATAGGGGTTTACAACTTTTACAATTTTTTTATTGATATAATAGATTTATTATAAAAATTTATGAAATTATCAATGGAATTTATCGATAGATTTATTTTTGTCAATAAATTTGAATTATCGACGAATTTTATTGATGAATTTTGAATTTTTTATTATTGACAAATTTATACACAATGTTTGTGACATTTTTCTTCCCTTCTAGTTTTCTTACAAATTTAAGAATCATAAAAAAACTCCACCTTTGCAAGAACAACTCTCTAAACAAACCCTACCTTGCAAAAAATATCATGTTTCTTCCTCCTTTGATTGTTCTCTATGATTTTAATTATTAGAAATAAATTGGTTGTTTGAAAATGAATTGATGGTGGTGGATTTTGTGAGAATGAAAAAAAAAATGAAACAGAGAAAGGAGGAAAGAGGAAGAAGATGATTATAATGTTTACCGACAGATTTATCGATAGATTTTATTAACGGATTTGTTTGTCGATAATTACGACGAATTTTACTTGTGTATTTACTAATAAACTTTTTTGTCGATAAATATCACCGAAAGATTTAAGTTCGTCAATAATCTGTCAATAAAATTATTATCGATGAATTTTTGACGTTTCTGATTAATTTTGTCCATTAATAATACTGTTTTTTCTTACAGTGATTCTTACATAAAAATAAGAAATATAATTATATTATTATTATTTTTTTAGACATCGAGACAAATTAATAGTACAACTAAAAAAAAGATGAACTACATACATAAAATCATGAAATTTGACATAAGGATCTAGAATACTTTTTCTTCAATGCCACTTTTAACAAGATATCTAATTTTATTTTGATTTAATATATAAATTCTAATCTTTCCGTACCAATCATGATGTAGTAATTTACAGCTAATTGTTAAAACAATCTTCTATCATTAACAACACTTTCATACTTGGTGTATTTCTTGAATCTTGAAAGAAATAAACTACTCCAAAAAACATTATGATTTTTATGTTTTCTTAATATTTGTCTTCTCCTCCTTAAACAAAAACATGAAATGATAGTAAAAATAAATGGAAGATGGTCATAGATCTTTCAAAAGGATTTATAGAAAAAAAATAGCAATATTGATAAACTTACAACTTTAAGTCACTTCATAAATGTTTTTTATATATTACTCAACTCTTTTTATCTTGGTTTAATATGAGATTTAAATTCACATATTATATTTTTACAATTTTTTCTTAAAAGATAAATTCCAATATTAATATAATTTTTCTCAAACAAAAATATTTCAAGTCATTCTATGCTTACCTAAACTAATTCTATGCTTACCTAAACTAATTGTTAAATATTTTAATATTATTTTTAACTAAAAGCTTTACAACTATTGATTTATAATAATAATAAAAACATATTTTGATAATTTTTTATAACATTTTGACAAAATATATGTTAAAGTGTCATTATCCTCTATAATATTATTTCTTGCATTCAACTTTTTCAACTTCTTCATTTAGATTATCATCAATAATCAATCATTTACATCTCAAGTTCTGAAAAACTAATATATACCCACAATGTGCATATATACGTATTGGCATTATTATTGTATTAGTTTTATTATTATATAAACATTAATAAATGATATTTAAAAGTGTGCTATGTGTGACGTTGATTTGTGAGGCAATGATGATTGGTGTTGATGTGTATCGAATTGTGAAGGTTTTGTTTGTTTTTTTATGCAAAAAGGCTATGAAGCACAGCCACCACCGTCCAATACTTCTGTTGCTTCTAATTCATGTCCACATTGGACCCACACTTTCTGCTATCATAATAATTTATTATTTATATACAACAAATAATTACTTATATTCTTTTTGCATTTCTACATGCATTTATTCTTTTACTCTTATCACATTCATTATTTACCATTAAATGCAGTTTAAAATAATCCAAGATAGAAAATGCATCAAGGTACATGACTTCCATGCACGCATCTTATCAGTAAAACCAAGTATTCACACCTTTCATGCAAATTTGCGGCGGTAATTATATACATTATAATTAGCTTTTTGAAGAACCAAAAATTAAGTATTCAAACATAAAATATTATAATTATTGAATGTGTTTAGATAAATAAAAAATAATTAGAGTTTTCAATATACGAACTATATCGATTTAAATTAATTGTCATTTATGAACAATAATTAACATATATTAATAGATTTTATTGGATTTGATTGTCTAAAAATATAATGGTTAATCAATGAGCTTGTTTGACACATGCCCTATAAATATATTATTGATGTCGAAATAAAGACATTTTCTTCTATTCTAATAAAAAAATAGAGACCTCTTTATGACACGAGGGTCAAAGTATTTTCTGCAGGTCAAAAATTCATTGGAGCGGATTGCGTGTTCTCATATAAGATTAGACGATCAGAAGAAAACAAAAACAAAAAAAGACGACGAACCCTCAAATCAATTATAGAACAATTTCAAGAAGTCTAATTAAATTATAATTGGAATTATTCAATGTGCTTGTATAAAATACATTTGTGATGAAGACTTGACTTATTTAATCTAGGTATTTGTTTATAAAAAGTTTAGAGATATATCTGTCAAATTTTTTTATAATTACACTTATTATTTAATATAATGTATGTAATTGTTATAAATTAACTTGTAAAAGCTCTCATTTAATTTAAGTAGATTATATTTTTTAACTCAAAGTGTGTCTTTTTTATATATATTTTATTATTTGAATCACGACTTCTAAGATTAATTTTGTCATCAATATCGTCATGACTTTCTTGTCTTCACTTGTTACCAACCATTCCGCCCAATCGATTTTTTTCTTTATTCATGATTTAATTAAAATTGAACTTCCTATTATAATTTATGCTCTGATCTCTACACAGCTCAAATAAAAGAATGCGATTGAAAATATACTTTCTATTTAGATTAACTGAAATAAAATTATAATTTGAAACTATAATTAATTTTGATTCTATGCTTTAAAGGACTATACAACTTACAAGAATGAATTTAAGTTATGCATGAAATTATATTGACATGTAACTTAGAACTCATAATTTAAACTAATAATTAGATTAAAATTTGGTGAATTTAAAGCAAGATGATTTTGAATGATAAAAAGCTTATTCCAAATTTAAATTAAACTTTCATTAAGTCATTTTCTTTTTCTATTTGAATCAATTGTTTTCATCCCTGATTATATACGCCACTTATTGCATAACCCATTGCTTATAAATAGGAGAAGTGTCGGACATATATAAATCAATCAACCAACATTATTTTTGTTAAATATAGCAATTCTTATTCAAATTTAAATCAAAGTGGTAGTTAGAAAAAAAATAACTAGGAATGATAATAGAACAAGATATTTGAGAAAAATATTCTTGGGTTTTCTTTATATATATTTTTTAAAATAATTTAAAAGTAATTGCTTAACAAGTAAACTCAGAGAGCAAAAAATTTTAAAGTATAACTTGCATAAAATTACATAATAAATTATGAGCTACAAATAAATTTAATTCAAAAAATTAAATAAGTTAGAACATAAAGTATACAAAAAAAAAATACATATATAAAACAAAATGTCAAAGATTTCGTTGTCCGAACATTTGACAACACTTTCCTAAACCACAGGAGATATCTGTTCAACTAGTCCTTTGATTATTGAAAACAATATCAACTTGGTCTTTTAATATCATAATTCGAAAATTGAAAACAGATTTTACATTGTTGAATGACAAATTAATTATTTTAAAGATGGAGTATATATAAATTTAGACTTTTTAAAAGTAAAAGAGTATTTGAAAAATGTAAAAAAGTAATTTTTACATTTACTTTTTAAAGATCAATCTACAATGCAGGTGCTCTCTACAACATTTGAATTTTCTACAGGATTATCAAAATTGTTTATGCAAAATATTAAAAAAATTTAAAGGCCTTTTAAATTAGATTTGTGAATATTTGATGCAGAAAATATTTTTAAAATTGATTCATAAATATAACTCGTATATGTATTATAAACATTTTCTTTAAGACTTCGTACCATGTTATGATAAAAAAGAGAGGACGTGATCCTTTTTTTTCATCGCATGGGCTAAATAAGAGAATTTCTAATACTAAATAATTGAGAATATGTTTTTTTATTCTAGTAAAAATTTAACTCTTTTCAGAAAATTGATTTTTCTTCTGTTCAGTACACATTTATTTTATTATAAACCTTTCTTGAGAAATTACGCAATTAAAAAAGTAATATGATATTACATAAAGAGAGTGAAAATAGCTTTAAAATAAGATTTGGTATTATTATGTTTTTTTGTGTGGATCGACGTTAGGTTAACCTCAGGCTCACGCACGCCACGCTGCACGCCTTTCGTACGACGCTGACGCATTACATAACTATACAACAAAAATTTCACTCACCTTTCCTATCGCAAACATGACTTAGCCTTCTTTTCTTTTCTTTTCTTTAATTTTTAATATTAATACCAATTTCTTTTACTTAATTTCATTTTCATAATTATTTCAATTTTTTAATAGATTTATTCAGTGCATGCCTACTTTTTGTTAAATAAGACTGGGTCTGGTGCTTGGAAAAAAAAATTGTTAAGAAAATTAACTCTATTATATTGTAAATAAAATTGACATGAAAAAAAAATTGAGGAAGATACATGAACCAAGATTGAGGAAGTAAATTAATTGATGCGAGATTATTTTAATTTAACGGGAAATTTAAGTTTAAATTTCAAATTACAACGTTAAATATTTATTTAAGAAAATTTATCAACTACAATTTATATCTATATATATAAAGAGTGTCTACATTTATTTTTCCATTCTACCCTTTAAATAACTTTTTTTTTTAAATTTAATCGATTTGACATTTTTTAAAATTTAAATATATTTTTAATTAAAAATTACGTATAAAATAAATAAAATTTATTTATAATAAAATTATAATTATAATAATAATAATTTGATTAATTTTTATGATGATAAAGAAAAGCGAACACACGTTTAATAATAATAGTAATAATTTAATTTTTAAATATGATTATTTTAGTAAAAATATTGAAATAAAACCATGGCAAAAAATTAATTTTCCTAAAATCAAACAAATTATATTTTATATATTTATTTTCTGCCACTTTCAAACAGTGTAAAATATACACTGTATAAACTAAAGCGCGTGACTTGACTACAAATATGCAGTTTTAATCTTGTTCCGTACAAGTCGGCAGATTATTAAATATCTTTCATAAACGAGAATCTACTCATTAATTGATCATATTTAACAACACATATTCATTCGTTAATCAATTGATTATTTAAATTAATCATTCCTATATTATATAGGAGACTAGTCCATCAAAACCTAATTAAACATTTAAGATTAGAAATGGGTAGGTTACGTGTTAACCGTAGAAGCAAAGCGGTGTGTTAGCTAAAGCAACATAATTTAGTGGAATTAGGGATTCATAGGTTAATGACAGGACATTAATTTAATGAAGCTTTTGGGAACAATGCAATATTTGAGTTTTTTTTTTATATATATTTATTTTTTGAGTGTTAATTTATTTGAGATATGTTTCTGTCTGTGTTGTGTTGTGTGGCCGTGGGTGGCCCCTTTGTCTTTAGACATTAGATTCGAAAGTGAAAGTTAAACCCCACTAAACCATGTTTTGCTTTACCCTAATTATGAATTTCCAAACCTAATGAAAGAGAGTCACTCCTATCAACATAAACAAAAGTCACTTTAGGGAAACCCATCTTGCCTCCGAACACACACACACACACATATATATATATATATATATATATATATATATATCCATATTTCAAAATAGTTGCTCTCATATAAATTTGTTTACAAAGTGAAAACTCTAATGGGTTGTTCTTGAAAAGCCAGCTTCATTTAAAAGGGAAAATATATCATCAATTTCATCTTTGAAGTGTTATCTTCCACAAAAGCATAAAAATAATGTAATTTTGTTTTTAAATTATACATAAACAATTTTTTAAAAATTACTAAAATAGATATATAGTGTAAACTTAACATCAATTTTAACTTAATTTATATTAAAATTGTATGAAGGTTATTTGATTTAATATCAAACTGACTAGATTGATTATTTTTATTAGAAGTTTTATATCGATTAGAGATAAGATATAAGATTAAAAATAATGATACTTTGATAATATTTTTTTGACAACATTTTAACACTGTCTATGTGTTATTGTGTAATTGGTCTATGTTGGTGTTTATGATTATTATTATTATTGATTATGCAGTAATTTTGGACCAATCACAAAATGACACATAAATAATGTTAAAATGTTATCAAAGTATTATTATCTTAAGATCAATTTAAAATAAAATATATACACGAAATCTTATCTTACAATTGAGTTAAACTTAAATTATTCTCTCACTTAAATTATCTATTGTCTTAAATTCTAGGCAAGTGACAGAGCCAATCAAAAGCTGGACCATATAGTGCCTCATAGTTGATGAATTTGGAGTCATAATTAAAGGTGAAAAAGGAGAAAGTAAACTTGGAGTCCAGGTTTTAATCTAAGAGATAGTGAGGAAATGACTAAAAACAAAGGACAAAATGAAGGGTAAAAGAAAGATGAATGATGAAAATTAGGTGATGCGAGAGATTTTAATTTTACATATAAGAATAAGAATAGCTTAACCTATATATAAATAGGAGGAGTGGACAGAAAATGCTAGAGACAAAAAACACATTCCATTATTAATCTAACTTTTGTCTACTATTATTATTGAAGCCTAGGTTATCGATGAATCTGATAAAGAACATTCTCCCTATAGTTTCAATCTCTCTCTTTCTATTTTCACTCTTCCTTTTTCTTTCTCTCTCTTTCCACCACCTTTTTTTTTTCTTTTGTATTTTATTGTATTTTGTTTTTTTTTCTACCTCCTGCATATAAATCATTATCATAATGAAGTCTATGCCAAACCATTCTTGTTGTAGTACTTGTATTACTTCTCGTTGGTTGCACTGTCTTGCTATTTGTATCTTGTGTACCTTGTTGAGCTTTGGGTTTCCTTTTACTTTTGTTTCGCTGAATCATCACACATCAAACACCTTCGTTCTAAGTTGATCATCCTTGAAATCTCTTTGTTTTGGGTATGGAATTCAACAAGTTCAGAATCAGAAGCTACGAGGGGCAATATGATAGGGCTCAAGTGGAAGATCTTGAGAGAAGATGCGAGGTAGGGCCATCAGAAAGCGTGTTCCTCTTCACAGACACTATGGGTGACCCCATTTGTAGGATTCGGAACAGTCCAATGTACATGATGCTGGTAAGTGATATACAATACTATGCCAGCCACTACAAGGCACTAACTTCATGCCTTCAACACTTTCTTTTTCTTCTTCTTATTATATGTATCATTATATGTACGTGCCACAATTGCCACAATTTAATCTTCTATGTATTTCTCGTGTTCTTGTTCTTCTCATTCTTCTTCTTTGATCATCATGTCCACCACTAACTGCTCAATTTGGTGGTAGGTGGCAGAGTTGGAGAATGAACTGGTTGGTGTGATTCAAGGGTCTATAAAGCTGGTGACGGTTCATAGTCATCCTCCGAAGGATTTGGCAAAGGTGGGGTATGTCCTTGGCCTAAGGGTATCACCCCATCACAGAAGAAAAGGGATTGGCTCCAGCCTTGTGAGAAGGCTAGAAGAATGGTTCAGTTCCAAGGATGTGGACTATGCATATATGGCAACAGAGAAAGACAACCAAGCCTCGGTCAGTCTCTTTATGGACAAGTTTGGCTACACCAAGTTTAGGACTCCAGCTATTCTTGTGAACCCTGTGAACCATCATTGCTTTCAAATATCAGCCAACATTGAGATAGCAAGGTTGAAGGTTGACCAAGCTGAATACCTCTACAGAAGATTCATGGGGTCCACAGAGTTTTTTCCCAATGACATAGGCAACATACTTAGGAACAAGCTAAGTTTGGGGACATGGGTAGCCTATTTCAAGGGAGATATTGGTTGGGGGGATTTTGGGTCAGATGGACAAGTCCCTAATAGTTGGGCAATGCTCAGTGTATGGAACAGTGGGGAGATATTCAAGCTGAGGCTAGGGAAAGCACCATTTTCTTGCTTGTTGTGCACCAAGAGTTGGTGGTTGATTGATAAAATCTTTCCATGTTTGAAACTTCCAATCATACCTGATTTCTTCAACCCATTTGGGTTCTATTTCATGTATGGGGTGCACCATGAAGGGCCATTCTCAGGGAAGCTGGTCAGAGCCTTGTGCCAATTCGTACACAACATGGCTGCAGAATCAAAGGATGAGAATTGCAAGATCATTGTCACTGAAGTTGGAGGAAGAGACGAGCTCAACCATCATATTCCACATTGGAAATTGCTCTCATGCCCAGAGGACTTATGGTGCATAAAGCCTTTGAAAAATGAAGGGACAAATAACAAGTTCCACGAATTAACCAAAACCCCACCAACAAGAGCTCTTTTTGTAGACCCAAGAGAGGTTTAATTAATGCATGATCTCAAAAAACACATATATTAAGAAAAAAAAAATAAAAAAAAAATAAAAGAGTAATAAAAGGGGGGACAAGAAAAAGCTTGGAAATATCTTCACCTTAATTTTCTTTCTTTTCTTTCCTTAGCTTTCTCTAAGAACCAAAACCCACCTCATGTATTGTGTGACAACTCCATCCATCTCTCTTGGTGGGGGTTTTTCTCTGGTTCCTTTCACATCGGTGACACAAAATCTCAAAAGATATCCATAATTTTGGTGTCCTTCTTAGCAATTCCCATCTTCTGCCTCATGACTCTGACTACTCAATCACCATGGTGGTCCAAACTTTGTTCCTTCCCCTCAGGTAAAATTTTTAGCTGGACCCTCCTCACTCACTTTGTCGCATCGCATTGGGATATCATCTCCGTAACATGTATGTCATCACTGAAAAAAAACAAAGAAAAAGAAAAGAGATTTACTTTCTAGCCATTTTATATACATAGTGTGTGATCATGAAAGTAACCATTATTCTATTCCATTCAAGTCAGACTTAGACAGCTTCTGTTCCAAGATAAAGGGGGAAAGAAAAAATGCATGTGACTGTAAAGGGGTTGGTTTCTTCTTCATTTGTGCTCGAGCATTGTTGTCCCTAACTGCATGAGGAATGTTAAAGTTTCCAAGGCCTGTGTGGGAATCAGCCAAAAACACAAATGAGAGAATTTGCTTGGGTTTTCACTTTTTACCATTAAGGCAAATGTTGGTTAACTGGCTAGGGACCTTGCTCTTTGTTAGAACCATATAAAGACTGAGTTGGACTAATAAAGTTAGTGGATTTTCTATTTAGAAAGATTCTGTAATTGTTCTACTTCTGTTCAGTATGACCACGGAATAACACTCATCAACCTTCTGCAATAAATGATTGATAAACATTACATTTATCGACCCATTTCTCATCATCAATATTTTCCAGTAAAAACAGTTTACTTAAACCAGTTCTTTGAATTATTTTTTGAAACGTTAAATTTCATTATCAAAGGTTGTGGCTTTAGTCTCCTGTTCCTTTGATTTTCCAAAACTTTTTCTGTCCACATTTGATAAAATAGACATTCAAGACCCTTTTGGTTATGAGTAAAGAAAGTTTTCCTTGATTTCACACTAAATTTTCTATGGCAAGGGCCATGCATTGTCCTTCCTTTGTCTCGAAAACCAGTGTGCCGAAAGATGCAGAGAGCACTTAGACTTAGTAGCCTGAAAAAGAAGGGTCTCTGAAACTGAAGAAATTGAAGAAACATTGAACTTGAATGAAGGTAGGCTGAGGACCACTTTGATTAGTAATTTAGCAGTACTATCTATCTCCATAGAAAGCCAAAAACCAAAAGGTCAAAATTTCTGTCATTTGTTTTGGACTTAGTGCTTGTCGTCAAGTGGAGGAAGCTACCTTTGCTTGCTGTTTTTAGTTTTCGCAAACAATTATTATGTCATGCACTTTACTTCCTGCTTATGTTCAAAGACATTTCATGGCTTTCTTCCCAATCAATACCAACCATAATAATACCTTACCAATTTGTTTAAAGGGATGTCATCAGAGAAAAACTTAATCCTACTATTAATTAATAAAAAAATTATCCTAGTATCCTGATTGAACAATAATCTTTTGTATTATATATATATTTTTTATTTCAGTCGTTTTTACATTGGGGTCCAGATTTTTTTCATTGGTCCGTAGAACACTTGGAAAATTCTTTCTTCCTCCAACTATGTTTCTTCAAGTACCTCTACAAGGATGTTGGAAAAGACTAAATTGTGTAAAAATGGTATACCTAATTCATAATACATTTCCAAATCTAAAAATATGTTTAATTCATGGATTAGATAATAGGAAAAACATTTCCAAATTCTAAAATATATTATAAATTACCTACTATGAAAGCATATTATAAACTGTAGAATTACAAATGCATCTTCATGTTACATAATCCAAATCCAAAATTGTATTTTAAATTATATAATTTAGAATACATCGTCTGATTATGTAATATGAAAAAATATCATAAATTATACAAAATGTATTTCTAAATTATAAGATCTCAAAATATATTTTAGAATGTATAATCTAAAATACATTTTTAGATTACAGAATTCATAATATATATTTAAATTTAAAAATTCATTTTGGATTATATAATTCTGAATATGTTTATAGACTATATAATCTTAAATTTATTTTTTACTTTCAAATTGTAAAATTTAAAATGTGTTTCTATATTATACAATCAAAAATATAAGGACTTTTACTGCACCTATGAATGAGGAAGCATAAACTATAAGAGTGCTAAAAGAAATAGCCCACTTGGAATGAAAATGAAACACCGAGAGAGGCCCAAAAGGGAACATATAAAATGAGAAAGAGAGGCACAAAATAAAAATGAAAAAGATGAGACAAAAAAAACAGAGGATCTTGCGAGCCTTAATTACCAGATAATATTTTATATTAAGAATTAGCCATAATGGGAAGATGAAGGAAAAAACTTTCATGTGATTTTCTTGCTACTTTTATGTGATTATCACAATTAGTGTTTTTATTTTTATTTTACTTGGAAGAAGACTTTGTTATCTTGTCATAAAAAGTACTTGATCTAGTCCTGTATATTTGTTAGTGTTATTTGACTTTTTTAGCAGTCATCTTTCTTTTTTTTCCTCTAACTCCAAAATAAGCCAATAGTTTTTGTCTTAAGTCGTCAACAACGTCTCAAAAATTAAAATCTTCACATTAGTTCTTTTGACACATATCTTACCAACAGCATCCCATCAGCAACCTGTTATTTTTCAGACACTAAATTAACTTCTGCATAAATTAAAAAGTTAGATTTCAAAGGAATTAAAAGAGAAAAAAAAAATTCTACAAAAAGAAATTGATTTTATTTTTTAATCCTCAGCACAACTTCTACATATTATTTGTATGTTGCAATGCTACACTCGCAGAATCTTTGAATACAAACATAGAAAGAGAGAAGAATGGGAGAAGAGCAACTAAGGATGAACTTCCTATCTATATTACAAACTTTGATGTGTTCATAGGTCTACTGGGGAAGCATGATGGATACAAATATACCACTCTCCATCAATCTTCTCAAACGCATTTGTTACAAATTGTCCTCCCCATCTGCCTCCTTTTGTCTTCACAAATTCCATGCAAGTAACAAATCCCATATCCCCTTTAACGTGAACCTTAATGTCTTCTAGCTTAATTTCTAGTGGAAAGTCGTAGTTAGCCCATATAAAATTCCAGCTCTCAATGATATCATCATAACCAGTTATCCCCTTCAAACCAGGATGGACACAGCATACCTCATTCTTTTGCGCCCATATTCCTTGCATGGCTGCTAGGTCACCAGTCCTGAATGAGTCATAAAACCGGCTGTTCGCTTCAAATAATCCTGTCTTGCTATCTTTCTGAAGGTTTTTCAGAGTATCCCTTATTTGTGCTGCTCTAGCATAATTCTCTTCAGCTATGGCATTCTCTAGCTCCTCCTCCAATGTCTCTTCATCCAATGCAATGTTCTCGCCATTCAATGTGCTCTCTGAGTCTTCACTTTTTACTCTCAGTGTTCCCACTGATAGAATCCAAAGACATTGTTAGATAAGGAAAAGGCTAAATTTGGCAAAATTTGTACTGAAAAATTGGGGCATGGATGCAAAAGGAATTGGACTAAAGCAAAGTCTAAAGGAGAGAAAAAACTCTGGCCTTATACTCATCATATTACCCAAAGGGCAAGTCCCAATGTGAATTATAAGGTTTTAAGTAAAGTTACTTACTGAATCTTCCCATTTGCAACTTGAGAGATTGACCATGTAAAAGACATATTTGGTCTCGTCTTCCGAAACTTCTGCTTAGAACTAAGTTGTTTGGAGTTGAAGAAGGCAAAGAAACATGATGCACCTTCTGAAAGCTATTGATGAATGAATGTGGCAAGACATTAAACTCCTTGATAGCAGAAGAAAGTCCCTTCATTCAAAAGATAAAATCAATGAACTGTGTTGCAATTTACTAAAGAAATACAGAATTGTTTAGAGGAAAGGTATAACTTCATCCTCACCCCTAACCAATCCATAAAATTGATTTCTGTCAGCTAAATTCACGGTATATCTTACTTACAACAATGCAGCGGAAAATATAACCACATACAAACATAATATATCAGCTTCTAACAGAATCAGAAATCAATCCAAGAAAGCATGCGGTCAATGAGAAAGCCTAATTTTATTTTCCGAAATTCTGCGTCAAGTAGTTAAACTAAATCAAGATTCAATATCGGAAATCTACCTAATATAGCATTGATTAACACACAAATGCTCTTATAGAAATTTGCCAAGAACCAAATCAGACGTCTTCTCAATTCAGTAAAATGATAAATATGTTAGCTTTTGGATTAAAAGAAAATCTGCAATTTACATTGAAGAATAAGGTGGTTCCATGAAGCGCCATAGTTCAAACTTCAAGAAGCCAGGAACTAGAAAAATGACTTTGATCAGCCGAGAAAAAAGAATTACAACTGTTGGTGCTTATCCTGAAAATCACAAGAAAAATAGTGACAAGCCTGCACTAAAGAAAGAATCAGAATTATATAAAAAATAAAAGCAAGAACACAAACAGAAATTAATTCTTTCAAAGTTCAAGCATAAAAAACCAGAGAAACGACATTAGCAAAAATTCTTTCAAGTTCAAGAAAGTTCCCATTTCTGAGATCTTTACACCCAAGAATAAACTCCAACACAAAAAATGTATTCAATATTAAAAAATAAAACTTTAAGCAATTGGGGTTTAGAAAAATCAAACAGAAAAAGGGAAAACAATTTGGGTATCCGTGCAAACTTCGCTGTTCGAAGAAAGGCAGAGAAACAGAGGAAAAAGAACAGTAACTAGTATTAACTATAAGAATATACAATAGAGGGGAAGCAATTAGAGTAACCTTGGAAGAGAAAAATCAAAACAGTGCGCAAGAGGGAGTATAGATCACCAGAGTGAGTGAAAAGGAGCAAGCGCCAACGCGAATTTAAGCTTCTTCGATTGAACGAACTGAAAGGGTAAGAATTCACATATCTGAGAGGAACGGAAAACGGTGTCGTTTGTTTGCATGAAAACTAAGTTCTCACCGTACTTAAACCCAGAAAATCAAGTTGAAAACGGAAAATCGTCAAAAGAAAATTCAACAAATAAATAATTATAAATGAAATTGGTTTATTAATTATACATTATTATTATTATTATTATTATTATTATTATTATTATTATTATTATTATTATTATTATTGTTATAAAATAATTTTTTTGCATATGCAATGTTAGACAAAAATTGCTATAAAATGATGTTTAAAGAGACTCATTTTTAACAAAAAGAAAAGAACTAAAAATAAATGAAATTAATTTCATTTAACTTAAAATTAGTTTATTTTATAAGTTGATTTGTAGAAATTTTTTTGACATAATGTCTTTAGCTTTTTATTTTTTAATTTGTGCAGAAGTTAATTTTAGTCTATGAAGAAGTAAGTTTTGTTTTCTTATTTTTCTTTCCGAAAAGTCGTTAAAGTGGTTACGGGGGAACTCGTTGAAATAAACAATTTGTTTTAATGATAACAACATAAGAAAATGGACAAAGACGGATACATCTAGATGAAACAAATAAAGTAAAATATAAAAGTATGTGACAAAATAAAATATATATATATATATATATATATATATACGGGAAAAATTGAATGTAACATCACTGAATGAATTATTATTAAATTTTATTATTTTCAAGATATTTAGAGGTACAATTTTATAATATAATAATTGTTTTGATTATCGGATTGAGGTTATATATTAATTGTATTATGTATGTTTTAGGATGTGTTTTTGGAAGAATGATTTTGGAGAGAGTTAATGGGTAAATTTGAGGAGATTTGTGGCTGAATTGATTGTTTTTTTTTAGTGGATTTGAAGGTGAGTGAATTTGTGAAATAAAGTTTGTGCACGATTTGACTGTTGTGACAAATAAAAAAAATTGTTTAATTGGTAAATATTAAAGATTAGTAAAATGCTCCTAGTTATTAAAGTAGTATAAAATGATAATTGTTAATGTTATATTTAATTGTAAAAATGTTTATAAAGAGAGAAAAAATTAAAATTAATTTTAAAAATGTAAAAAAATTGTAATTTAGTAAAATGAAATATATTTTTTAATTATAATATTTTTGTCATATAATTTACTACCAAGTGATATGATTTTATTTGTTATTGAAGTGAAATTTAATATTTTTGAAGAAACAAATAGTTAACAGAAGTTAGAATATTATATGACAAAAAAAGTACGAACATAATGAGATACAAATATATTTGTCATAGTTTATGATGAAGTTGTTTCCGTTAGGTATGTAAGTAATCTATTGAGACGATATTGTATTGGCATCCCTATTAGACGTCTTATATGGGGGATAAATGTGAAGATAAAAAGTCAAAGCACTTTTGAATAAATTATCATCTTGAATGTTCATAGTCCTTAATAAGTTATCAATTTCTTCTGAGTATGATTAGATGAATGAGTCATGGTCGTTAACAACACATTTCGATCCTCCATGGCTTGTAGTTGTCGTTGAACAATTGCACATAGTCTTCTTGTTTCAGTATTTCCCTTTTCCAATTCATCAATTATTCGAGAATCCATCTGATTTGCAATTCATTAAGGTGATATTCACAATAAATAAAAGTATGATAATTGTTGTGAAAGCAAGTAGAATTGAAATATAGCTAATGTAAGAAATCAAAGACACAAGTCAATGTAATATAATAAGTCATGTAATACAATCATCGAATAGTAAAGAACTTAATCATTTAAATGGTGCAGAATTAAGTTAACATTATGGTTGAGGTTAGCAAATTGTCGGTTTATGTTGAGGGATAAGTTGGCCAAGTTATCTTCAATATGTTGAACCCACCCCTGCATTTGTTCCTTATCCTGCATTTTTTGTTGCAAGTCTTGTACCTCCTCTCACATTTGAGTCATCATATTAGGATTTGAAGGATAGGGAGGAGATTGCACAGGGTGGTCATGTTGAGGACTCTGATGTTGTGGTTGCTCTTCGTTTTCATCATCACCGACATCTTGTTGCTAAATACTGTTGACATTAACAATATTCAACCCCTTCAAAGAATTAGTTGAAAAATGTTGCTTGGTCCCAATTTGAGTGTTGGCATCGGCATCAAGATGTATTCCACTGTATTGCACAATTTGGGTGATTAAGACACCGTATGGTAGGGGTGTGTCACCGACCTTGCATTCAAGCATATGTTGCATAATGTGATGATGCCAATTTATAGCTATATTATTTTTAAGCACCCATAACATAAAGATATCTTCATGCAATAACCTTGCAAAATTTCCAGGTCGTGGAGTCAACATGTGCACAATAACATAATGCATAAGTCTATCATTAATATTCAAACAATCAATCGTTTTAACTCGTTGACCTTGCAATTTTGGTCTGACCATAGTAGCCAATGCCATGTCCCGGTCATAGGGAAAATCATTTGGGATATTTGTGAAACACAATTTCTAACCCTCGTACTTCAGATGAGAAACATTCAACCAATCAGTTGGTTTCAATCTAATTCTTCTTTCGTTCACCTCACTAAGAAGATATGCATTTGCAGAAATCCTTAGATTTGAATAGACCACTTTAGTCAAATTCGGATAGAAGGGTCGCTCCAAGGTCAGAAAATCTACCACTCTTTGAAATACAAGGTGATGTTGAAAACATAAGCCTGAAGTGGCAAATGATTCAACATTCATAATTTTTGGTACCACAATATTTCTTGTGTAGAAGTCAAAAGCATGATGTTCCATTTGATGGCTGTCATTGAAGAAACGACGCTGACCTAATACTTCTACAACAGATGGCCTCGTATATGCAGTGTCTCAGTTGTCTGTTCTTTTCCCTTACACCTTTTTCGTGGCCTTTTGGATGATGATGATGTCATTTAGCAATAACTTGAACAAAAAAGAAATTAACACAAAAAAATGTCATAATAACAATTTAATATTAATAGTAAGAATTTAATTCAAAAAATGCCATAACCATTACAAAAACAATGCACAATATTAAATACTAACAATATGAAATTACAATACAAGTTCACCTAAGGTTGTAATAGTAATAAAACTAAGACTAATAAATACACAACTGGAGTCAGACACCACCCATCATCATCTTACATAACTTATTCCATCTACGATGTGGTGGAAGTCCCATCAACCTTTTAGTACATGTAAGATTTCCACAGAGGAAATCATAACATTGCTCCATAAGGCTTTCATCTGAAATGTTTATGGCACTCAACATCACCCATATGTCGCCCTCTGTGTATTGGAATGTAGGGGTGCGACTTAGGATATATGTCTGGTTATGGAGAATTTCATTTCTCTTCTCCAGGGCAATGACTTATCGCTCGACCATGTTAGAAATCTTTTCAAAATGAACATTGCTAGATCCCATGACATCCATAACGCCATCTAGCTTGGTCGTCAATTTATCAAATTGGGCATCATTACATCGACCATAAGCATAAACTGAGTTTGCCCTGGACTATACTCGTCCATAGCTGGAGGGGATGGTGGAGGTGGAGCTGTAAACCCTGGATAGATGGGCTCTTTAGGAATGTATTCCATGTTCTGATTGAGATCAACCTATACACGAGGCCCCTGCCATTGACGACGTGCTTGTCGAGCGGTCTGAACTGCACTCCCAGTAGCATGATCTACCACCTAAAGCTCCAAGATTAGATCATAGTGTCTAATGGTGTAAACCCTCCACTTAGCCGCAAATGGCCTCGCCTAAAATATAATACAATAATGATTCATAATTTAATAAAGTGTTCATATTATGTATATCAAATCCACTTTTCAAACATGTAATTAATACCTGAATGAGGTCATCCCAAACTTCATCCTCAACTTCAAATCTCATTGTTATGTCATTCCAAGTAAATCCACTCAATGACGCAAAGAAGTCATGTACCTCATGCCATTTATCTTTCAACACCTTCTGTCGATTTTTGACATTGTTTTTACTAATTGCAGCATACCCACAACTATGAAGGTTATCAACAATGTTATTATAAGCTTGGGTTGTCCAACTTCCATCAATCCTATAACCCAAATGTGATTCCTCGATCATGGCATGCAAAAGTCGTGCGTCCATGTCCTTTGTCTATTTTATAAAATCTCTTGCACCACCAGACGACTCCATGGTGACACCCTTACCCATGTTCATTTTAAACCTATTTCATAAACAAAATGGTAACAAGTTAAGTTTACATAACCATAAAACCAATTTGTTGTCATTACAAATAACATAGTCATACAACACAATCCAATATAAGAACTATGAGTTTTGATAATCTTGCCACATTTCATCTGATATGGAATCCTTAATACTACTACCTACCCTATAATCTTCTTCTCGAACTTGAGATGATGTTGTATGGTCTTCCCTTTCATTCAATTCATTATCAACCTCATGAAGTAATGAGTCATCGTTATCCACGCCACGAAGGAAGTTGTGTAGGATACAACAAGCTAATATAATGTCTGTCATTGCCTCCAACCCATAATGTGGTTCAATGCCACTTGCAATGATAGAGAACTATTTTTTCAACACACCAAATGTTCTTTCAATAACATTTCTCAACGATGAATGTCGGTGGTTAAAGAGCTCGCATGGATTATGTGGTCCTTTGTGTGTAAACTCTTTAAGGTGATATATGACGCCTCTATATGGTGTCATAACTATGTTTTTTAACATAAATCTAACATTGCCAAGATAGTATTTTCCTACAATATTGTAGACATAACGGTATTTAATCACTAATAACGAATAATTTAAGATCACAATGAAGACACTGACCTTGGGGGATAACCAACGGATCATCTCGATCAAGAACATGTTTTAAAATTCTTGAATCAGATGATGTGTCTTCCCACCCAGCTAGAACGTATGTGAATTTCATATCAAAATCACACGTGACAAACAAATTTTGAGTTGGCCAATCTTTTCTTTCTCGATATCTTGGAGCATTTGATTTTGGCACCGTTACTCGAACATGAGTTCCATTTATGGCACCTAAAAAATCCTAAACATAGAATTAACAACTCATCATAAAACTCAAAAACATTAATATCCTTTGATAAAATTACATCTTAATAAGTGTTGAAATGACTACCTTAAAGTACGGGTAAAATCGACTGTTGTTCAATACATATGGATGAGCCTCATTTTCCGAAGGCTGAATTAAAAATTCATATTCTAGACTTAAAATAGCATCCAACACATTGTGAAAGTGTTTGCCAACAGTTGCCCCAGATCAATTGAAGAAAAATGCGACACTTCGATTCTTAACATTATGACCAATTATATTAAGAAATTGAGCTACTTGTTCCTTCACTATCGACCGAATGTCATCCTTAACTAACCCAACTGTTCTTAGTCTCTCACAAAGATTAATAAATACCTCTGGACCCATCCAAATAATGTCGTGACATCGATTATTATGCACAAGGTAGGACATTAACCACTCCTTGCGACGGTCTTTGTCTGGTAGGAAATTGCTAACACTACTTGGATCACTCGAGCACATATTCAATATATTCAAGGCATGTCCAACAATGCATAACATTGTTAGTGCGGATAGTGCGATGATTATTTGTAATTTTCGATGTAGCATTGTGACTATATTGAACTTTACACCAACCACATCATCATTTATATCTTCACCATCCAAATAAGAGAGATCTAATTCTTCTTCCATCTATATTTATTTAAAGAAATATAAACACTATTACTAACATCACAAGGCCATAATGAAATTCAAATGTACAATTTAATAACTTCATACGTTCAAATAACATAAACATTATAATATATTCATTTAATAATACATTCAACATACACTTGTTACCAAATTCATGCATTCATCTATTAATTAAAAAAAGAGAGCATAATATAGGACATACCTCTTGAAGACTTAACAACCTTTCACCCAACACTGAACCAAAAATTTACAATACAGAAGGAGAGAAATTCACACCCAAGTACACGGGGAATTCACAGCCAATTAGACAAAACCTCCAATAAAGCTCAAATGTAATCTCACCTGTAAGAAATTTTATAATGTAAAATAACTTCACAAATCATATATTTTGGCATTTGTAATCTGTAAAGCATTAAAAAACCTAACAAAATTATGAATTCTATAACACCTTCGAACCACCATAACCAACATTAAATAAAAATAAATTGTCAGCACAGACATCATGTCGCTCACTTTTTAGCAAGCAAAAATAACAAATATATGCTTCTTAAAAATCTTATCAAACACCTAATACAACTATGCATATTTATCACAACTAATATTTGATTTTGTAAATTTCAAACTCTACTTTAGCTTCTTATTATTTTACAACATAGATGTGTTAATCTTTGCAAAAAGAACCATGATAAACCATGATAGCCATTCATACATATTTATATTGTAGTAAATTTCCTAATAGATATCATAAACTATCAACAAACAAAACTCCAAATACAGAAATCATACAATACCAAATCCACACAATGAACCTCCACCAACTTGGCTATTTACACAACACAACAAATGCTCCACCAGTTTTGCAATCTCCACCAGTTTCACGCTTCACATAGGTCCACCACATTCACAACACCTCTAAGAGCTGCATTAAACACCTGTATCACAAACAAAGGGTTAGGGGCGCTCATATTTCACCCACCTCCATGGACTCCACTTCATGGACTTGAGATCCTGCATTCTTCTATGCATCCTCCAGCTTCGTGGACTGCATCCTCTAAGAGCATGGGATGGATCTCTCTGCATGGGATGCATCCTCAACCAAAAACCTTGGAACCAAACACCGAAATGCCAAGGCAGGTTACATCCTCCACCTTCATCACATATAATGGTGCATCCACCACCAACCTTGCAACCTTCAACTTCGTCAAACATCATGGCACTTCCACCTCCACCATGAAGCTTGCAATCCAATGCTCAAAGGGAACCAAATTCACCCACACTGGAATCGAATACAAAGTCCAACGTCAGGCCAAACTTCCATGAAACTGAATACCATGCTTGGGAATCAAATACACCATTCTTGGGAACCGAATACATTGGTTCTGAATAATAGGGAACCAAATATAAGGAAATGGGAACCGAATACAGGTTCCCGTGTAAATTCTTCCTATGCTTGGAACTGAATATAGGTTCCATGGAACCGAATACACCTCAAAAAAATTTCATCTTCAACCACTGTTCTTCATCTTCTTCAGCTTCAAACACTCGTCTTCATCTTCAACCACTTTGTTCTTCATCTTCATATGGCCATCAACCTCATCTACCATACACAAGGCTCATTCGTGGTCCTCATCTCCAACCCTACAACGCAAAAACAACAAAAGATTGGCCAAAGAACATTACTGTAACACTAACCTCAGCGTTGCTCTTCGTCCTCAATGCACTCAACCCAACAGATTACACTTCAACACCCACTTCACAGACCACAATGCACCAATATATTATTTCCTTCTTCTCCCTCAATTAAGACAACAACCAACCAAATACAACCACATATTAATGGTTGTTCATGGTCAAAAGCGCATTCAAAAGCTTATTGTATTGTGACTGTATTTGTATAAATCTTTTTTGTGTATGGTTGTGTCAAGCAAGCTTAGGAATCTCTACAAATTTCCATAGCTAAGCATGCAAAATTAACTCCTCACAATTACTCGTGAGTCCATACTAACCATATAAAAAACCTAGAATAATGCACCGCTCAATGTGTTTTTATTATTAACCAACAACTTGGAATCAGTTCTTTGTTATTTAGAATCGAATATGTATGTTAATGTGATAATTGGAGGTGGAATTATATAATACTAAGAGGGCAAATGAGACTTTCTATAATCAATCCCTCCAAATCTCACCACTTTTGCGGGTGATGGAAAAGTTATCCATCTCGTAAATCCCATCAAATCATTCTTTTCATTTCTTCTCAAATGAACACATAATTCAACTCATTTCATCGCTCTCAAAAACTTGTGAACATTGATTTTTGATCATGTGAACACAATGTTAATGTCCAAATCTTCATCTTAGTCATTGTTCGTTTTGGTTCCGGATTGGTTAAACTGGGAAAGTTACCTGTAGAAGGTACTTCGATGTCAAAGTTAGTCGGTAGTTATAGTAATTAATGTGTATTAAATACAATTACTTACTTTTTTACCTCAAATCTGTATTTATAATTTTTGGAATGAGCTTTGATTAACAGCGACCTAATTATGGCTCAATTGTTGGTAATCATGCTTTGCTCCAAGTTAATTAGTGTTAGTAATAATCTCGTGGAAGTTGGATCGTTCAACACATAATGATAAATGGTCAACTTTTATGTAAATCTAACTGTGCGATCATATAGTACATAGGTCCCATAAGTCCAAGTCTATCATAATGAACGAAGAGGTTTGTGCTGGGTGATCATTTTGGCGGTACGATGGGTGGCTTTTGGTTGTTCACGATTGTTCGTTGTGTGGGGCTAAACCGCTCGCGTCAATTTGTTTCGTTAAGAGAAAGGTTATAACTATTGATTCACGACACGTGGCGACTTTGAATTTCCCATGCTTCGGGAAGCAAAATTTCGTATGTTGTGAACTATTAGATCTGACATGATCTAATCGTAGAGAGTGACCCGCTTGGGGCCCATATGCTTATAAATAATGGTGGGCCTTCAGGTCATTTTCACCACCACTATTTGAAGTTGTGGAAAAACACTAAAAAGGGGGTTGAATAGTGTTTTAGTAAATTATTTTTCACGGCTATAAGGCTGATTGTGGTGTATGATGAACTTGTGAGCTAGATGTGCTGCATGTATAAACGTTGTTCTATTGAGATTGTTTATAGGACCAATTTTAAACTCATTCCCAAAGAGATTTGTAGGCAACAATTAATGCTCATTGAAGACATGTTGATTTGTGTGTTTGGAGACTACTTCCATCGAGAGTCAATCACTTATTAAATAAATTGTAACACACAAGAGCTTTTTATACTCGTTCACTCATTGGAGCTATGTCCAATTCTCCTCTAAATAAATTTAAAAGTTCCATTAAATATTCAATGAAGTACATTTGAGTATTTTAACCACTCTTGGTATCCTTAATCAAATTGAGTAATCATTATTACTCTGACTAGTTGAGTTTCACCCACTCCTAGTTGTGCAGTATTCTTCACCACTCCTGATCTCCCTAGACGCTTTTGGTGTCTCCCTGACACACCGTCTAATTTAGTTTAACCCACTTCTGGTTGTCCCTGTCCAACAGTAACCATGTGTTACTATGACCTCGACTAAGTTTCACCCACTCTTGGTTGTGAAATATTATTCACCACTCCTGGTATCCCTAGACGCTTCTGGTATCCCTCTGATACACCGTCTAGTTGAGTTTAACGCACTCTTGGTTGTCCTAGTCCAACAATAACCACATGTTACTGCGACCTAGACTGAGTTTCACCCACTCCTGGTTGTGCAGTATTTTTCACCACTTTTGGTATCTCTAGTAAGCGAATAACCTTCCATTACCCTAGACTAGTTGAGTATTCGCACTACTCCTAGTATCCCTAATTAGTGAATAACCTCCAATTATCCTAGATCAGTTGAGTATTTGCACCACTCCTGGTATCCCTGATCAACGAATAACCTTCAATTACCCTAGATCAGTTGAGTATTCGCACCACTCTTGGTATCCTTAATCAACGAACAACCTCTAGTTACCCTAGATCAGATGAGTATTCGCACCACTCCTAGTACTAGGCAATCCTGATATCCTTTTATATGTTACCTAGATTTCCTCAACTCTCTAGAGTTAAGTTGCAAGTGTTTTGATTCTCTTCAGAATTGCAATCAACTGATTGCTTACAAGTTGTTTAGACTAATATTCTCATAAAAAAGGACATATGTTTAATACAATATAGTTTATAGACTCGCTCAATAGTACTTTTTCTCACTTCTCAATTCTTACAAAAGTAAACAAATATTACAATAAGGCTTTGATAGAACTTCTCAACATTTCACTCTATCACTCCCTCTTCTTTCTTCTTACAAAAGTAAGCGTATATTTTGATGAAGGTTGAGAGTATTCTTTTACTTGAGCTCTTCTCTTTCTCTATATCCTTGATCAAGGAGTTTTGACTTTAATACTTCAAAGACATTTCCTTGCTCAATTCTGATGATGTTATTTCTTCATCATCATATTCTTCTTCTGTTGATCTTCTATATATACACCTTTGATGAAATAGTTTTTTGACGAGATTTGATAATATGACCATTTGACGAAGCTTGTCTTGGGATTTGATCTCTTATGGCTATCGTTGAGGTGTCTGTCATAGGATGAAGTCTTTTTGTTAGAGCAGACTCACTTTTCAAAGCTTTATCAAAAACAGATTTGACTTCTCATTTGGCACAACTTTTGATGAACATATCATCCTTCTTATATCTTTTTCTTTCTAAAGTTCACTTTTGATTCTCATAAGGTAGAACAGATGAACACTTATAATAGTTGTGCTGCACAAGATAGAGTAGATGTTTATACAACAAGTGTGTCCTATAATCTATTTACCTTGGCATTTACAATCGTTGAACATCTAATGTTAATCACTGTTTGTTCAAAAGACTCAAGATTTTATGTTTTCTATTGTTTTTCTAAGAGTGTGCTTGGTATCGTTTATCCTATAGGAGGCTTTTTAGTTAATTTTTCATTTTGTATTTTCAGTCTTTGCTAGAGGTGGGTTGTACTATTTTTCAGCCACAATTTTCAAAGACAAGAATATTCCGTGAATGTCTTCTTTGTTTCCAACGCCTACTTCTGATATATTTCAGATAGAGTAGGTGGATGTGTGTAATAGGTTATACATTCAACAAATATCTCTTATCTCTTTTGTTGTTTTTGAACGTTAAGCATTTAGTGATATTTAATGCTTGTTCAGAACAACAAAGTGATTTTTCAATTTTCTATCATTGAGGAAGCGTTTATCAATAAAGTTTTTTCTAAGATACCAAGTGTTGAGTTGTAACTTCATCGTTAGATAAAGTAAAGATTTTGGATTATGGTATCATCTAGGCTGATGTACACATTTTTTGGAATATTGTCTTTTAGAGCTTGAGCATTTATCATGTTTATTTCTTTGTAAGTTATTAATCTTTTTAAGGTTTGTAGAGGGTTTGGTTAGAGACATTGTCTCGACACCTTTTTGCTTCTTGAGAGTTTGGGTATAGATAACTTATGCGTTTAGCATAATCTTTCGACACTTTGACTTGTGGGTCGTTTAGTGTTGCATATTAAGGCTTTTATCCTACTTGTTTTCCTACGTTGATTCCTAAGGTTTTTCTATATGTTGATGGATGATTTGGGAATCTTGTTTCTAGCATATTTGTTTCTACCTATTTTATTTTCTAGTGTTGTATCCTGGTTGGACCTAACTGTGGTTTCCTATGGATTAAACTTTTATCTTGAAAAGTTGTCTACAAACTTGTTGTGTATGGATACCTGTTCTTTAAGACTTGGGGTTTTTAACTTAGCATTTGATGTTTTGACCACTTGCCTTCTGTGAGTATATCTAAGACTGCTTCGTTTTCATGTTGTTTGTTTAAACTTCAAAACCAAGGGTGCTATAGACGAGTTTGTCTTGTCCCAACATTATCTTCCTGTTTTTGTGAACCGAGCGTTAAACCTTCTTTTTTTCACTCAGGTAATAATGTAAACCATTTATTTTTCATTGTATGAGGAGTCTGTAAGGGAAGGGGGAGGAGGGGGGGGGGAGGTATGCGAATGGTGAGTCAACCTCTGGTTCTTCTTCAATGTTGGGATCAATCGAGTGATCATCAAATCAGGTTGGGGATCAAGTTAAAGACCAAAAAATTAATAACGCGTGGTCTACTTCACAAGCAATCGTAGTTTTTATTGAGGCAGACGTGGCCCTTGATATTGATGCATATAATGAAGGGGAGCAAGATGCATATGCTCTCCCTATCGTTGCCGGTTATGAATGAGTGTCACACGTATCCTAACATCATCCTTCATCTCTTACTTTACACTCAAAACTAATCACCATCCATCCTTCATCATTATCATAACATCATCTTTTTATCTTCCACGTATCCTCATAAACAAATTGGTTTGAGCAAGGTCTTCCTCCATCATCATTCTCTTCCATTTTTCATTAAGGTGCACACATTTTTTCTTATTCCATTTTTGCCACACATTTCACTCACTTTCTAAGGTTTTGAATTTTTCTTTTACTTTTTTTACAAAATTTATTTCATTTTTCATGTCCCACTATATTTTTTTACATTTTTGCATCACACCTTTTCAAACTCATTTTTTTCTTCTAAAAAATAAATATAAAAATGATAAAAAAATATAACATTATAAAAAAGATAATTTTTCAGTGTTTGTAAAAGTATAAGTACTTGTGAGATTGTTCGCATCGTCCTAATACTTAATACATTTTGTTTAAATAATTCAATAATGTTGATAAGTATTGGTGTGATCTTTTGCATCATCCTACATTTTTCTAAAAAAATATTGAATAATGTTTTTAAAGGTATAAATACTCATGTGATCGTCCACATCGTCCTAATACATAACATTTTTTTTAATGATTGAATAATGTTTTAAAGGTATGAGTACTTGTGTGATCGTCTGCATCGTCCTAGTGCTTAATTTCCTCATTTTTCTCAACCATATCAAAAATACCAAAAAAATACAAAATCTTTAAAAACTAAAAAAATCAACATTTTCAAACAAATAGTTTCACCAAAACAACGTGATCCTTGATTTTTTGTCATAAATGGAGATACTTAGGAGCAAGGTGACTCCTTGTCGGGTTCACTTCCCAAAAATCCCATAATAATCTATTGTCATTGGTGAACATTTTCAAAATAATTTTCCAAACAGTCTTTCCCTAAAAAGAAGTACATATAGCTGATTTATCATTTTGAATGAGAATAATTAAAAGCAAGGTCAATCCTTGTCGAATCTAAAAAACCAAAAAAATAAAATTGTTTCTTAAGATTGTTATTTTTAGGAAAATTAGACATCTTGAAAACCACATCAACTTCATACATTTTGTGAAAGTTATTGCCTTTGGGAAAGAGTAGTAAGGTGTTAATACGTTCCCTATGTGTAATGACTCTAAGATCCAAAATTTGGTTTTCATATACCATGTCTTATTTTATGGTTTTTCTGTAGTTTTTCAGAATAAACTATGGTGGCGCATACAAACCTCGATTTTCAAACTCGTTTCATTATCTTTTTAACAATTTGTCACGATTTCGTTTGCGATAATATTAAACAAGTATGTTTATTTACTTATTAGACAAGTTTAACAATACACCAATTTTTCATACACTGATTAGACAAGTCTAACAATATAAATTAATCAACTTTAACACTATATATTAGACTAGTCTGTTCATAGACGTATTACGTGAGTTTATTAATACACATTAGTTGAATATATCAATAATCTGATTAGACGAGTCTTGTAATGCATATTAGATGAGTTTGTTCATTCACTAATTAGACGAATCTAGGAATAAACATTAGGCGAATGTGTCCACATACTAATCAGATCGGTCTAACAATATTTATTAGGCGAGTATGTCAATGTACTGATTAGACAAGTCTAATAATACACATTAGACCCATTTTTTAATACACTGATTAGTATTTTTAGCGAATTTCCTATGTACTCACAATCCTCCAAAATTTCAAATAATTTTTTTTAAATAAAAAACATTTATTATTAACGAGGAGACACGATCGAAAACATGAACACATAAATGTATACATGCATCTATTCCTATTTACAACATCACAAGATTATTGTTGATCCACACTATTACCCGTAAAATGTCTACTCTTGTATATATAAACATACATATACAATCATCACAGGTGGAAACCACAACCAGTAAGGGTAAACAATTAAGATTGAATCATAATACATACAATGTTATTATCATCAATTTGTATCATATAAAATCAAAATACCAAAAATTCTACACAAATTGATCGATTTCACTTTATAATCAAATAAATTTTCTCGTGTACACACACACATACTCACACACATGTACACACGCACATATGCACACACACAACACACACATACGCGCGCGCACACACACATGCACATATGCACCCGCACATGCGTCCACACACATACACCCCACACACAACAATGATTAAATACTAAAACCAAACAATATAGATAAATAGTTAGAACTATCATATAATTGAAGATATAAAAAAAAAGAGGTTAGAGCCACCTCGCTAAATTAATTAAATCAAAATAATAATTAAAAATGATATTATGAACAACTCACTTTAATAAATTAAATAGATAAAAATAATAAATAAAAATGAGATTATGAACACCTTACTAACAAAATTAAATAAACAGAATAATAAATATAAATAAAAATAAGATTATCAATACCGCACTAAATAAATTAAATAAACATAATAATAAATACAAATAGAAATGAGGTGATGAACATCTTATCAAATAAATTAAATAAATAAAATAATAAATATAAATATAAATGAGCTTATGAACACCTTACTAAATAAATTAAATAAATAGAATAATACTTATAAATAAAAATGAAATTATTAACACTCACTAGATAAATTAAATAAACAAAAAAATATAAATAAAATGAGGTTATGAACACATTACTAAATAAATCAAATATAAACATACCTAAATAAAAATAAGGTTATGCACACCTCACTAAATACATGAAAATAATAAGAATAAATAAATAAAAACGAGGTTATAAACTACCCACTAATAAAATAAAAAATTAACTAAATCAGGTTATAAACACCATACTAATAAAATAAAAATAATAACAATAAATAAATAAAAATGAGGTTATTAACATCCCACTAATAAAATAATAATAAATAAATAAAAATAAGGTTATCAACCCCTCACTGATAAACAAAAGACCTCATCAAAATAAAATTAATAAATATTAATAAATGAATATAAAATGATAAATGTCTTTCAGTTACCTCAAAACAATTTGTCCAATTAAAATTCTACTTCTTAATAGATTTAATAATTTCTCCAAATTATTTTAAAATTTCGACGAATAGAAAATGAAGAAGAATGAGGATGAAAGATTGATAGATGCAACTTTTAAACTCTTTTTTTTCACTTCTCCTCTTACCATTATATAGAAAATTATATTATTATTATAATATTTTTTTATAGATTCACAATCATGTAATACTAAAACTATTCATGGTATTTCACACCTTATCTCAAATACGAAAATTATATTTTTTTGTTACAGACCTCTAAATGCAAATACAAACAGATAGAGTGAAGAATATTATCTTAACAACATGTACAGTTTGAGCTCAATTTAACAATTAAAGAAGTTGAAATTGAATTGTTACTGAAGTAACTCGAAACCAAAAATAGGTAATGTTAGTTCAACTCTGAAAATTATTCTCTAACTACAAACCTCTAAATGGAAATTCCAACTCGAAATTATGTCTTAAGAACTTTTGATAAAATTTTCATCTCAATCCAACTGTTAAATAATTTTTTTTACCAAGGCAACTCAAAACTAGACAGTATGTGAAGACATAACTTTTACATTAAAAATGTGAAAATTATTCATCTTAGCATGAACTTCTAATTTTAAATTTGATAGATCATAGTGGAGAAAATTTTAAGTAAATTATTTTAGTGTAATCTAATTATTTATGAGGTTGTGATAATAATTTACTTAGGTAACTTAATAATCAAAACTAGTTGAAACCTCTAAATCATCCTTTAATTTTTTTACAATGTCCTTTTTTCATAATTTCTCAATTTACTTATAAAAACATGTTTAAATAAAAAATTTAAATATATTTAATATAAAAGAGAATGTTACAATTATACATATAATATTGTCAATACCCAATTTCGTCCAGATAAGTCAATAAAGATAAAAAAAATAAAATAAAAACTAAATAAAAGAATAATAATTAATGGTGGGTAAAGAGAAAAAATAAAGGAAAAATAAATAAAATAATTTTCCTTAAAAGAATGTATATGTATATAATTTTCAAACTTTAATTTGGCCCAAGAACCCATGAGTTTTATGCATATCTTCAAGACACATCACTAGAAAATATATTTGAAATATTGGTTTCTATTTGATATGGTAATAATTTGAATCAATATCAATCAAATAATTATAAGCAATATTCCTAATGATAATTAAAAATAATATATTGATATTATACTATAAAGAATCAATATCAAGCCAATAATTATAAGCAATATTCCTAATGATAATTAAAAATAATATATTGATATTATACTATAATTTGCTGCATCACTTTCTTTTTAAAAAGAGAAAAAATATGATTTTAAAAATGGACAAAGTTTCTGAAAATAATTATAATCAATGTTGAATTTTATTTGATTTTTTTTTGCAACCAAGACCATTTCTTTTCCTATTTTGTTCATTGTCTATTAATTGAATATTACTATAATATTACAATGTGTATATAAATATGCACCCTGTCATAGAAAAAGGGGGACAAAAAAAAAATAGAGAGACACATGCAAAAATATTAGAGATAGAAGGAGATGAAGAGAAATAGAAAAAAATAAGTTTTCACATAAAAGGTTCTGTCAACCACCAAGGAAGAACTAGGAGAGTAAAAGCTGATAAGGTGTGTCACCTCTATACCTTTTCGTTCTCTTCTTATTGTACTTTGACGTTTTTCTTCTAAGAGCATTATTTTTACTACACGCAAATAACATGTTTTCTTAAAATCATAAAAAGAATATTTTTCCTTGTTTCTTTTGTTATTGGTTAGATCCCTCGCATTATGTGATATTTATTTTAAAATTTTCTTTTAAAAAAAATAATAATAAATAAACAATTCCAAAAATAAAAAAATATTTTATTATCACGTATTTTCTTTAAAAAAATAATAAGTCATAAAATAAAGGGTATAAGTATCACGTCGACCTATGGTTAATTTTTTTTTTCTTCCCACCATTCTTAAAAAAAAATACAAAATCTTTAAAACCAAAAAAATGTCAATATTGTTAAACTTACTATTTTTATGAGAACTAAATTATTCTTGTCGGGTTCACTTTTCAAAAATCTAAAACAATTCATAATAATTTTTAAACAAATTTACAAACCTTTTTCTAGATAAAGAACTACGTGATCCCTGATTTTCCATAAGTTAGTTTCTTTCTTTCTTCCCACCATTCTTAAAAAAAAATACAAAATCTTTAAAATAAAAAAAATGTCAATATTGTTAAACATACTTTTTTTTTATGAGAACTAAATTATTCTTGTCGGGTTCACTTTTCAAAAATCTAAAATAATTCATAATAATTTTTAAACAAATTTACAAACCTTTTTCTAGATAAAGAACTACGTGATCCCTGATTTTCAATAAGTAGGAGTAAGATCAATCCTTGTCGGGCTCATAAAACAAAAAGTATTTTTATTTCTTTATTGTATTATTTTTAGGGAAAATTAAATATTTTTAAAAAACTACTTCAACTTTTTATAGTTAAATATTGGTATTGCTTTTAGACAGGTATGATAGGGTGTTGATACATTTTCTACGCCTGATTTTCGAACCCAAAATTCAATTTTCGTAGACCATGTTTTATCTTATGATTTTTTATAATATTTTTAAAATAAATTATAGTGACGACTCTAAAAACTTTTTTTCTTCAAACCGTTTATTTTCGGTTTGTCGTTCCTTGCGACAAATATATTTATATTGTAAATTTTTTTTAAAAGATAGTTAACTATTTATATAGTATATGTTTATTAATTTAAAAGAAAAGAAAAGTATACTTATTATTAAGAAGATACATTCATTTTATATTAAATATTTAACTACATCTAACTATAAATTTTAACATGATTAATAACTAAATGAAAATAAAGGATGTTACACACCTCGTCCCATCTCAGGTCCACATATACTACAAGTTATGCAGGTCGAACTTATACAAGTCAACGAGTTCAAAATCAAAGTCCGCTACATACTTTTTTATGTGGGTCGTATAGCTCATCCCATATTGTCATCCCCGATTTAAGTTACTACTAATCATTTAAAAATATTGAATAAAATAAAGATTAATATATATATATATATATATATGGGTTTGTTAACCTACATAAGTTTTTTTTTTTTTCAGTTGGTACATTTTAGGAAAGTATACTAAGTTTTATTAGACAAAAAAATAATGATTTTCAAAGAAAGACATATTTTAAACATAGGGTTTTTTTAATAATTTTCATCTTTAATTTAAAATAAAAAAAACACAAACATTTACCTAACCTTAATCCACCTTTCTTACTTATCTAATTTATTTCTCTCTCATCTCCATCTTCTCTCTCACCCACACACACTTTTCTTACTTATCCAATTTGTTTCTCTCTCTCATTTCCATCCTCTTTCTCACCCACACACAACAACTCGTGACACTGCAATTTGTTACTCTTGTTCTATTCATTTATTTGTTTTTCACTTTATTAACAAAATAATTAATGATTGTTATTAAATTTCGTTTTTAAATTTTAGAACCAGTAATTTATTTTTAAGAAGATTTGATACTTTAACTATTATGTGATCTCCCTTGTTTGGTGAATAAGCAAAGTTACTAATAAATTTGATAGTTTGAATAACAACATATCAAGGTTAGTAGGTTAGTTTGAACGACAACATATCAAGGTTAGTAGGTTACCTAGCTCATCTCACGTTATCATTCCTAATTTAAATTACTAATAAATATTTTTAAAAAGTAATAAAATAAAAATTAGGCTTAAATGCTTACTTTATTCCATATTAAAAGGTGAATATCTGTTTAGTAACCAATTTTAAATAAAAATACATCTACTAACATAGGGATCCAATGCCTTCATCATTAAAACTGGGTATAAAACAAAATTCACCTTTTAACATGGAGAAGTAAACATTTAAGCCTAATATATATATATATATATATATATATATATATATATATATATATTCCTTATCTTTTATGATTGGTCATTGTTTGTGTGTTTTATTTTTCTTTTTCGGTGGTTGCTGTTTCTCTTTAGGATGTGTATTTCATATACAATCACTCCAACTATAATGTTTCTTTTTTTATTTTGTCTCAAGCCATTGTATTATGTTTACAAAAAATATTGGTGATTAGTATCTTTAATCATATATAAAATTGAAATTAAAAGATTTATATCATAACAATATTGATATTATTAGAAATATTATAATATACAAAATAAAATACCTTTTTAACAATTAAGATAGATTATATATGTTTACAATAATAGTTAGACAAACGCTTAGTAGCTAGTCCTTTATAATATGAATAGAAGAATTCAAAATAACAATTAATGATTAATACATCAATGCAATTGTTTTACTGTGATTTCCAATACATTGTAAAAGTGATTTCCAATAAAGAATATTTTGAACTCTTTAACCAATACAAAAAAACCCTAAAAAAAAACAATTATGAACTAAGGCGGCATCTGGTGTTTCCAAATTCTACAATCACATCTCTCTTTAAAAGAAAAAGTCATATGATCTCTCATTTCACGACTCTTGATTTACCTTGAATGTTTTGTTCCTTTGAAGACAATTTCTTTTTTTATTTTGTACCTTGAATGCCTAATAAATTCAGTAAAAAAACTATCAGGAAATGGCAGAGAACCACTACATCAGTGACAGTGAGTACAGCCACAGTGAAGATGACTATGAATCTTATTACGGTGGCTCCGATGGCAATAGTGGAGAAGATAGCTACGAACATGACTTTGAATCTGATTCCGACGGCACCAGTGACTACAGTGAAGATGACTCTCAGGAAATGACAGAGAACCACTACGTTAGTGACAGTGAGTACAGCCACAGTAAAGATGACTATGAATCTAATTACGGTGGCTCCGATAGCTACGAACATGACTTTGAATCTGATTCCGACGGCACCAGTGACTACAGTGAAGATGACTCTCAGGAAATGGCAGAGAACCAGTACATCAGTGACAGTGAGTACAGCCACAGTAAAGATGACTATGAATCTTATTACGGTGGCTCCGATAGCTACGAACATGACTTTGAATCTGATTTCGGCGGCACCGGTGACTACAGTGAAGATGAGTTTGACCATTATGATGACTATTAGTGCGATTATAAATTTGATTACAGTTCTTGTGAATGTTAGAAAAATGCTTCACGACTGAATTATGTCCATGTTTTGATTATCTTTTTATTTTCATTTTCATTGTTTCTCTTGTTTTAAGGACTAGTTAAATTTGTTATCTCTCCTTCATGCATTCATTCAGTGATTTACTTTTTGAGTTTTCATTATTTTCTTTCCATATTCCTCTTCCTTTTTTTTTGTTAATTCTTATTTTTCATTAAGGAAATTTTCCTTTCTTATAAATTATCAACTATTTGTATCTAAAGCCCTTTTCTTACTAAACTTTTAAAATTGATCATGAAATAGACTTTTTTCAAACAGTTCTTTCAATTTTCAATGAAAAAAATTATGATATTTGTACTGTTAAAATGGAAGCTTTAGAAACTTTAGTCTACGAAGAAGTAAGTTTTGTGTTTATGTTTCTTTTTTCTTTCCTAACAGTCGTTAAAGTGATTACGGAAAAACTCGTTGAAATAAATAATTTGTTTTAAATATAAGTGTTGAAATCGAATGGTAGAATGTTCGTGTGTGAAAAAAAAAAAAACTAAGAGGGGTGAATTTATTTCTTTTAATAAAAATTGTACATTTCAATTTTTTTTCTTTTTTATAAATTGACTTTATAACAAAAAATGATTCTTTATAAATAATATTGAGTGTAGAGAAAGATAAATTTGTATAAGAAATTTTATACCCGTTCAGATAAAAAAAAACCTATGAGAAATTAACCAATTACTAAAAATAATCAACAACATACAATCATGTTAAAATTAGAAAACATCTCCCTTTACACATAAAGGATAAACATCTCCTTTAATATATAAAGGATGAACAATTTTTCTAGCAACTGCAACATACCCAATCACAAGACACACTTAGTGAAAGTTCTCATTTTACCCACACTAGATTTTTCAAAGCCCTTTTTCACAAATACAAATGGTTTCTCTAGCACACAACTCTTAAACCTCTGATTGATTTTTTTTTTTTAAGTCAAGTTTAAGTTAAATATTTATACTCTCACATTTATAAAATTAGATCAAAAACTAAAGAGTCTATTTTGCAACTACCACTAACAATCAATTATCATAAATGATAATAGATTATTCCAGAAACTATTTCAATCGTCATAGAATATCATAAGTGGTAATCGATTATTCCATAGGCTTTTATGAAAATCCGAAATTAATTGTGATATGGAAGATGTTTTTAATGAAAATAAAACTTCCCTGAGTGTTATGCTGCTTGGGTTTTGTCTATTTACTTTTGACCTACTAATTTAAATAAAATACACAAACTACAAGACTTCAACAATTAAATTATTCAGTCTTCAATATATCTCTTGAATTCAAGCATTCTTTAAACTTTCAACACTTCTCCATGAATCATAATTATCAAAACTTTTTATTGAAGCAAGATATCCATCTTCTGCTTTATCCTAACAATAACAACATAAGAAAATGGACAAAGAAGTATACATCTAGATGAAACAAATAAAGTAAAGGTTTAATTAGTCTAGAGGTCCCGTTTTTGTTAGAAGTCACATATCGATCCCTTATTTTTTTTTGTTTCAATTGAGTCCTTAATTTTGAAAAATTGATGCAATGCAAACCTTATGGTTAAAATGACTGAACAACGTTAAAAAAATAGTGATGTCGCATGTTGTTGTGGAATTTTTACATGACATGGCTTAGTGAATAGGTTACTAATGTGGAATTTCTTTTTTTTTTTAATAAAAACTTGGGAAAAACATATTGAATCTTCGATCTTCATCTTTCTTGTATGTGGAGGTCAATGGTGGTTAACGACATGGTTCGATGGCAGCGTCGCAGTGGTATGGTTGTTGTGGTTTCTGGTTTGAGGTTGAAGATGATGACGTGGTAGGATCTGATTGATTTGGTTCCACGTCATTAACCTGTTCACTGAGCCACATCATTGTTTTTTAACATCTTAGTCCATTTAACAATGATGGCCATATTGCTTCAATTTTTTAAAATTAGAGATTCAATTAAGACAAAAAAAAAATTGAAGGACCAATCTTTGACTTCTAACAAAGAAAATGGAAACCTTTAGAATGATTAAACCTGAAATAAAATATAAAAATACGTAACATAATCAAAATATATATATATATATATATATATAATATTTATTTTTATTAAATTTGCTTAAAGTGTCTCTAGATTATAAGAATATCTTATAGTAAATAAAAATGTAAGAGGATATGTAATAAATCTGAATATAAAAATAAATGATAGAATTGAGTAAAAAAAAGTGTAAAAATTGAATGCCATACGACTGAATGTATTATTATGAAATTTTATTATTTTCACCGTACATGTGGATTTAAGATTTTGTATGTACACAAATTTTGAAGAAAAATTTTATTGAAGAAAAGATGTTAAAACTCTCACTTTTATAAGGCCTTCATAAATAATTCTATCATTATTTTCATATAAGTAATTGTGATAGAATGTAACATTAAACTTGAAAAGCATTATCAATTCAGCCCCAAGAAATATTCCAACAAAGAACATTTGGTACCTGGATTTAACATTAAACTTGAGGTTTTACTAATAACCAATATTAGTAAGGATACGATTGTATAATAGTATCAACAAGTGTCGTATTCATGTGGATTTGTTAAGATCATTAAATGTTTATCTTTAGATTTAATAAAATAGTGTTTGTAAATGAATTATTGATAATAAGATTTAGTTAACTTCAAGTTTGAGAAATTATAATGATGGAGGCGTGGTGAGGTTAGATTTCATTCCCTATTCTTCTATTGTACTGTCACTACTATTTTATGTTTATTGCACCCTTTGTTCAATGTCTTGAAAGTTCTTTAAGGTAGATCTAAGCCCATTTCTAGAGCTTAGAATGTAAGGACTTCAGACCCAGTGTGATTCATCCACTCTTGATTGAATGAATCATTGCTTTATTATGCAAGACTTTTACACCCACCACACCCTCTAGATCCTGTGGGAGCCTCTAACAAGAGTGTCATGGTTTGATTGGACTACAATTTGATAATAGTTTTCCAACTTAATCCAAATCAGTGAAATAAGATGAATTGTCAGTTCATCCAAGCAATAAACATAAATCAAACCACAACTATTGAAACAAAGCATAAATGAACATTAAAGAAGTAACAGTACAAAGAATCAAAGTTAGCTATATCCAACCTCTCACTAGAGGATTCAACCACTGATGATCATGTGAAATCTAACTTTTTAGAGTTGGAGAATCTCCCTTATGGATTTCACTACAATTACTTTAAGTATTACAGAGACAAATAGCCTAAAGTTATATGAATTGATTATTTAAACACAAGGAACAACCTTATTTTTATAAAACATTTTGAGGGGTGCTCAACCTTGTCTTCTGCACTAAGCCACATAGGGTTTCTTCATGAGTTGGTTTCCTTCTTAGCTTAAATCTTTATCCTGATGCTTAACACTTGAGCTTTCCTTCAAGAAAAGGGATTTTCTTCATTGCTTAGCCTCATGTGTTAGTACTTCATCTTTCCCTACTAAGACTTTCCTCATGTGACTTAACTTTGATTTGTTGTGCTCAACTAGAAAGTCTAAGTTATGTTATCTTTTCTACTTTCATAGCCCAATGTCAATGATTGTGGCTAATATGAATCTTTGCTTTTTCTCTCATTTCTAGTACAAAACAATCAATTATCTTTATAATTCATGAAACTTAAATTCTCCATAACTCAAGTTATTTTAAGCTAAAAAGAATTGTTTTATTTATAAATATAACTATTTAATACATTGGTGTCAAATTTATATTAAAATTTTATGTATTCTACACATTTATCAGTATAAAAAAATGTTTGACAATTATTACTGTTGATAGAGGAAGTAATGTGAAAGCTAAACTCAAACCCTTGTATGTTTTTGATGATAACAACAACATAAATGTTTCAATAAGTTACTTGCACAACAACAAAATTGTTTTAATATGCAAAGCTAAGTTTATATGTTTGTTTGTGCTTGAACTATTTGGTTTGCATACTTACTGTGACAATACATGATTTTATATCTGTGGTATGCATATTCATGTTTTTGAATGATAAAACTCTTTTCACAAAGCATATCTGAATGAAGTAACCGATTACAGTGTTTATGTAATCGGTTAGATTCATCAGATATCAGCAAATGCTTAACTATGACAAACTGCAAGTTTTAACCGATTACATTATATGTATAATCGCTTAAAACTCGTGTCTTTGATTACACCTGATTGCTAAGTGTAGTGATGTGTTTTCAAAATTGCTTAAGTGTTATACTTAACCGATTACACGATTTTCTTAATCAGTTAAATTCTGTACATACTGAAAATTGTTTTCATGTTAAGTGTTTTAATGTAATTCTAGTATAACAGTTAATTGCTTAATTGATTACATTAATTTTGTAATCGATTAATATGCGTCAGACATGAGAAAACTATATATAGACGCATATCTCTTTGCATAAAGAACTTTTTGAACTTTTGATCTTTCATCTTTAATATCTGACAAAGTGAGTTGAGATAAGAAATTCCAAGGGTGTTCATTCTCCAAGAATCAAGAAACGTGTAGTTTGGAAGATTCAAAGGATTCTTGAAGGAATTACTATGAGCTTTCATTGGCTGATCGTTATCCGCACTCTGAGGTGTTTCTGAACAAGATCAATATTGTTTTTGAAATCTATGGATTGTGGTTTCCCTATTGCTGATGGCCAAGAAGAGAACACGAGGTTCTAGTTTATTTGAGAGGTGTCTCAAAGGGTTTCTACAGAAAGAAGATTGTTCTTTCTGTGTTGTATTCTTCTATATTAGATTTGGAGTTGGAGAGGAGATTACATTGAGAGAGGGTCTCTATAATTCTTGTTGTATAACTCAAACTTTATAGTGAAGAGGCTTTCAATCTCAGGTTGATTGAAAGAGACTAGATGTAGGCATTGACGCTGAACCAGTATAAAAATCTTGGTGTTTGTCTTTCTATCCCTTAACTCTTTTATTGCTTTACAATCTTTATTTGCGTGTGTTTCAAGAAAGTGCTAAAGATTTTTCAAAAGAATATTTTTTTATACAAAACCAATTCACCCCGTCTTGATTGGGAAATAAGGCCTATCTTTTCCTACAATTGGCACTAGAGCTAATTTTTCAAAAGTTACTCGAAAACTAATCGATTAGATTTTCTGTGTAATCGATTATTTTAATCCTGATGGCCTCTGTTCTCAAACTTTTGGTGAAGGTGCTTCCACAAACAGACTCTCTCTGTTTGCAGGAGAAAACTATCCTTTTTTGGAAAATTAGGATATGAATTTTCTTGGAATGAGTAGATAAAGATATTAGGGATGCTATAATAAATGGACCCTATGAGCCTATAAAGGTTATTGATGGTAAGATTGTTGTAAAGAATTTTTTTTGAGTGGAACCAGGAAGAAAGCAAAAGGGCACATTACGATGTTAAAGCTAGAAATATTATTTCATCTACACTGACAATTAATGAGTTTTTCAGGATATCTACATGTAAAAGTGCAAAAGAGACGTGGGATGTCCTTGATGTTACTCATGAAGGAACTAATGAAGTGAAAAGGGCCAGAAAAAACTCTTTCATCCAAGAATATGAGATGTTTCAGATGAAACCTGAAGACAACATCTATGATGTCCAAAAGAGGTTCACGCATATTGTTAATCACCTCATAGCACTTGGAAAGTCTTTTGAAAATGAGGAGATTAATATTAAGATCTTGAAGAGTTTGAATAGAAGCTAGCAACTGTAGATGACTGCTATTTCTGAATCAAGGGATTTGACATCTATGAACATGGCAACGCTGTTTGGTAAACTCAAGAAACATGAATTGGAACTTGGAAGATTGAGGGAGGAAGAAGAAACTGAACAAAAGCACTCAATTGCCCTTAAGATTTCCAACAAGAAAGCTCCAAGAAGCAATGATAAAGATGTTGAAGTACCAGAAAAAGAAGTACTCAATATGATGGTAAAGAAATTTACAAATTTATGAAATCAATAAACAATGTATCTGATTTTGCAGGAAATGCAAAAGGAAGCAAAAGAAGAGGCAAATCTGTTACTCCTATCTGCTATGAGTGTGGTAAAGAAGGCCACATTAAACATGAATGTCCTACCTTAAAGCAGAAGCGGAAAACTGAGGAAAAATTCAATCAGGACAGGAGGAAAAACAAGCAAAAAAAGGCCTACATTGCATGAGAAGATTTTGACTCTAGAGGTTATTCCAGTGATGAAGACATTCAAAGCCTAGAGGAAGAGACAAATTTGTGTCTCATGGATGGATTAACAAGTTCTGAAAGCCATGGCAGCAACTTCAATGATGAACCTATTGAAGACAGATACTATCAGCTGCTAGATGCATTTCAAGAACTTCATGCAGAGGCAACGAAGTTGTAGTACAAGGTTAATCGATTAAATAGTGAGAGAAAAGATTATGAACATAGAATTGATAACCTTGTTGAAGATAATGAAAAACTAAAAAATGGTCTTAATGCTGCTTTACAATTTGTTGAAACTGCTAAATCTGAAGCTAAAATTGTTGTAATATATTGTGAAGATTGTCCTGCTCATTTAGAAAAGATTAATTGCTTAACTAGCACACTGTCAAAATTTACTCTTGGGAGATCAAACTTAGAAGTTGTTCTAGGCTCTCAAAGAGGAGTAATCAACAAACAAGGCATATGATATACCAGTAAAAGCAATAGAATTAATGCTAAGAAGTTTTCTGATCTTAGTAAACCTTCTTTTGTGACTTGTTTTTATTGTAATACTATTGGACATATTTCCAAGTCTTGTTACTACAAAAAGAATGGTGTTCCAAAGGGAAAATTCCAATGGATTCCCAAGAAACCAGTCACTATTACTAACACAAAAGGCCCTAAGTTCATCTGGGTACCTGCTTCAAAACAATACGATGTTTTTGCAGGTAAATAGACAAGTTTGGTGGCACTAAAGGACTCAAGGAAGGTTCAAAGGACAAATCAATTACTTCTTGAGTATTAAATGTGGTAATTGTATCTTAATTTTGTTAATTCATGCATCATTCTTGATATGTAACATCCATATTGATGTGTGCGATTGATATGTGCTTGATTGTGATGAAATTGTTTGAAAATATGTTTTCACAAATTTTAATTGATTATGTTAGTAATGTAATCAATTAAATCTGTCGATATGTATATAAAGTCTAGGATTAGTGGTAATTTAATCGGTTAAATAACTAATGCAACCGATTAATATTAATCTCTGATAGTTGTATATGTGTCATGTTGCAATTAATTGGTTGAGTAATTAGGGAAATTAATTGAAATGTTATTGATTGAAAAATTGAATTTTGGACTTCCCTCCAAACAAAATTTGTGAAGAAAGAACCCTAATCTAAGAAGATTTGTTCTTCATACTTTCACTGCAAGACTTATCCTCTCTCTCTAAGCTTCTCTACCATACATATCTCATAATATTCTGCACCATGGCATCGTCTTCATCTCTGAGAAAGAAAGTCAAGACTCTCGGACGGAGGACTGTATATCGCGGTCCAAATCTTGATGGATGGATTAGTGATGCTGATGCTCAGATAAATTTCATTGATCACTAGAGACTGAGGAAAATCATTCCTCACAAATTTGCAAAGTTCAAATTTTTCATAAGAGAAGGTTTTGTGTTTCAAAACTGGTTGAATAGGCATCACTTTATCAAAGCTCATATTTTGAAAGTTGAAATCAAAATTGAATTTTTTGATACCTTACATCAATGGGCTGATATTTTTACAAAGCCTTTGACTAAAGAGAGATTTTATACTATAAGGAATGAGCTTGGAATACTTGATCAAAACTATATAAAATAACTTTGGATAATCCTATTGTTTGAGTGCAATATGTTATTTCACTGTCCTACACATAATTGCATAATCATACTTTTTTGATTACTCATATTATTTCACAACTACACTGTATTACTAAACTAACACTCAACATAGTTGAGAAAGTTGTGATTTGCAGGTCTATTACAAAATTTGTCAGGTTTACAAGAACATACCACTTGTCTGGAATTTATTGTCAAATGTTCTACAGAAGTTAATCGATTATACTGTCAGTGAAATCGATTAACATACAAGAACATGGTTTGATTCTCATTTTTGTTGAATCATTATTCTGAAACATTCATATTGATTTTAAATGATTTCATGCATTCATAATACTCTTAACTTCATATCCGTTGTACATCAAAACTAAGTATTCTGAATAGTGAACATGATCATACAATGGCATCAAGCATTTTTTTCACTCTGATACATATTAGTCAAATTGTTACTACTTGATACATTATTTTAAGAAAAAAAACTCTGTATACAATCTGACATTCATGATCTTATACATTGATAACACTATACTGCATTGAGTTTTTTTTTTTTTTTTTGATACTAGAATATATCTAGTGATTGAACTGTTAACAAAGAGCTACTACATCATGATAGGGGGAGCATCAATTTCTACAAAAAGTCTGTAAGAATTTATATTGATGTATCTCTTTATGTATTTATTTTCCTGTTACTTGGTATCTTTTTTGCTAATGCCGAAAGGGGGAGAAGTAACTGGAAAAAAAGTTTCTGATTGAGTATCATCAAAAAAAGGGAGAAATTGTTGATAGAGGGAGCAATGTGAAAGCTAAACCCAAACCCTTGTATGTTTTTCATGATGACAACAATAGAAATGTTTCAATAAGTTACTTGCACTTTTAATATGCAAAGCTGAGTTTATATGTTTGTTTGTGCTTGAATTGTTTGGTTTACATACTTACTATGACTATACATGATTTTATATTTGTGGTATGCATATTCATGTTTTTGAATGATAAAACTCTTTGCACAAGGCATATCTGAATGAAGTAATCGATTACAGTGTTTATGTAATCAGTTAAATTCATCAGATATCAACAAATGTTTAACTGTGGAAACTACAAGTTTTAACTGATTAGATTATATGTATAATCGATTAAAACTCGTGTCTTTGCTTACACTTCATATATGAGTGCAGTGGTGTGTTTTCAAATGAAAAAGTTTTCAAAATTGCTTAAGTGTTATACTTAACCGATTACACGATTTTCTTAATCAATTAAATCCTATGCATACTCAAAATTGATTTCATATTAAGTCTTAACTGTCATAACAGTCATATTTTGAATTATTTTGACTTACACTGATTGTGCAATCGATTACATTAAATGTGTAATCTATTAAAACTATTTTATTGTAATTCTGGTATAACAGTGTTAATTGCTTAACCAATTACATTAATTTTGTAATCGATTAGTATGCGTCATACATGAGAAAACTATATATTGACGCACATCTCTCTACATAAAGAATTTTTTGAACTTTTGATCTTTCATCTTTAATATTTGACAAAGTGAGTTGAGATAAGAAATTGTAGGGGTGTTCCTTCTCCAAGAATCAAGAAGCGTGTAGTTTGGAAGATTCAAAGGATTCTTGAAGGAATTGATGTGAGCTTTCATTGGCGGATTGTTATCCGCACTCTGAGGTGTTTCTGAACAAGATCAATATTGTTTTTGCAATCTGTGGATTATGGTTTCCCTGTTGTCAGTGGCCAAGAAGAGAACGTGAGGTTCTGGTTTCTTTGAGAGGTGTCTCAAAGGGTTTCTACAGAAAAAAGATTGTTCTTTCTGTGTTATATTCTTCTATATTAGATTTAGAGTTGGAGAAGAGATTACATTGAGAGAGGATCTCTATAATTTTTGCTGTATAACTCAATCTTTATAGTGAAATGACTTTCAATCTCATGTTGATTGAAAGGGACTGGATGTAGACATTAAGACTAAACCAGTGTAAAAATCTTGGTATTTATCTTTCTCTCTCTTAACTCTTTTATTGTTTTACAATCTTTATTTGCTTTTGTTTTAAGAAAGTACTAAAGATGTTTCAAAAGTTTTGAAAAAATAATTTTTTATACAAAACCAATTCACCAATTGGGAAATAACACCTATTTATTCCTACAATTACTAGCTTATGACAATGAGAAATATAATAGTATTGAATTTATGAAATGTCTAAGAGCAAATTGAATTCCTCGTTCATTCCAACATTCACCATAAATTGAATTATCACACTTTCGCATATCATGGAAACATTGAGAAAAAAATACTATAATAACAAATAAGGAAAAAATACTTTCCCTTTTTATCAACTCTCTAACACAAACAAAATTTGAACGAAATCTTAAGTCTTGACAATTATTACCTCTAGAAAAAATGTATGCATATGTTAGAAGTTTTAGATTTTTAAAAATCTATAATTATATCAATCTATTTTTTCCATTACATACTTCAAGTTACAGACATGTCTAATCTAACAATGACAACTTCCAACACATTTAAAAAAAGGATAGAAAATCATAATTGCATATATAAAACTATTTAAAGAAAACAAATTATTTAATAAACTCTTTCTTCTTATTCAAAAGTTAAATAATTTTATTACAAAGAAAAATTAGACTCACTTGATTACTTCCATGCTTTAAAAGCCTTTTATGAACATGGTTTTTTAATTTTCAATGTATTAAAAACCTTTAAAATAATCTTCATCAATTTATTAAATTTCACTTACCTTCATAATTAAACTTTGAATTTTAGTTCCTGTTCTATGAACACTAGTAAATTTTAATTTACTTATTTTGTTCTCACTTTTGAACCTTCATTATAAAATCATAAAATATGAAAAAAATATAAAAACAACCAAAGTATATATATATATATATATATATATATATATAATTTAAATAATTAAATTACTTTAACTTTCATCAGATTTCTAAAATTTAACAAGAATTTCTATTGTTTAAGTGAAAACTTAGAGATCAATTTTTTAAATTTAATCATCTTATATATTTGAAAGAAAAAATATTATTCCACCAACTTGAACATATAGTTACTAAAACCCAATTTCTTAATTTTTTAGTTAGCTAATATGAACAAAACATTTCAACCACAAAGAAAAAATTACCTCAGTTACAGAGATTGTCTTTTGTCACAGGAAAACGTAACTCCAAGGAGTCAGCTTAGATTCACGTGACTGGGCTTTTTGAAGATCAATTAATCTCCCCAAGACCTATTGGATCATCACATTCAGGCCCATATTAACTAGCTAGTTTTAAAGTGTGTTTTATCCTGCACCTCCAAATATTTCATTCTGCACCTTCAATTTCTTAAAATACCCCTAATTAATTAGGTAATTATTTATTAATTTTATGATTATTGACTATTTCTCTCTCCATCATTGACTACACCTCCCTACACCCTCTTTCATTTGCATTAAAAAACCCTACACCTCAAGCACAATTGCACTTCTGATTTCTCCTCCTTAATATTTAAAATGAAAGACTTGAAATTATCAACCATAAATTTATATTTTAGAAATTTAGCAAATAAAATCATTTGGAGTATTATCACAAAACATAGTCTAAATTAAGGTTATAATCAGTAATACATTAAAATTTTTAAGAGCAGTTCATGTGTATTCTCAGCAAATATTACCACAAAATCAAGTTAATTTCCCAAAAAGGATTGGAGAAATCGTTTAAAACAGCAATGAAAAGATTTAAATAATAGACTTCAAGACGTGATGCAGTTTAGCATTAAAGATGAAAATAGGTATTAATATTAACTTTACTGATAATTTTTTTTTAAAAGGATGAATTTTAAATTTAGTGCATTTAAAAATATTATTTTCGTCCTTTAACGTTGACTCTTAAACTTGATAAAGGTAAAATATGGTCATTTTTATTATGAATTGACCTTCCTTCAATCCTTTTGAAAATCATATTAATTATTTAGCATTTTATTATTTCTTGTGTTGGAGAAACAAGTTATCACACATAATGAGAATTAAATATTAGAAAATAAATAACACCATCAAATAAAAAAAAATTAAAATAACACTAAAATTTATATTCTTCTCCCAACAACTTTCAAGGATCCATTTTACTGATTATATAGTCCCATGACTACAAAATTCATCTGATTTATTTAATACCTTCTCCAATTTTCTTTAGATAAAATTGAAGTAACAAATGGAAGAAAGTCTCGTGAAAGCAAAGAAAACATCCACTCATTGATGACCACGAATCTTAAATTATTTTTTAAAATATTCTCTCGCGCCATATATTATATCTGTACATTTTTTTTCTTAATATTAACTCATTATAAGGGGTAAAGTGATCATAATAAAAATAAATTTTTATATTTGTAAAAAACTAAAATGAAAAAAAAAAATTTTGATACAATTTTTGACTAACATTTTAACAAATATATATATATATATATATATATATATATATATATATATATATATATAATTTTCTTATTAATTTAGATATGTAATTTGTCAAAATGTTATAAAAAGTTTGTATGAATATATTATTGTCTAATAAAAAAATATTTTAATACAGATTTTTTTAACATTATTTTAATATAACACATATATTTGTTACTGCTTTAAATCTAATAAAAAAAAACTACTTGGCAAAATATTTAGAAAAATCTGTGTTAACATATATCATTAAATATATAATGCCAAAATGGGAATAAAAACTTTATGAGTGTTAAAAAATGATTAACCAATGAAAGAAATGTGGGGGTTTCAATTGGAAAAAAAAAAAGAAAAAGATCAGCACAGCACTGGGCACCAGCAAGCTGCAACTTTTGTCATAAATCTCCATCTTTACGTGTAGCCTTTTCAATACGTGACGAAAGATTGAACACTGAACAGTTCATAAAAGGCATGCATTTGTATGAATCTATGGATTTCAGATTCAGCACACCGAATCACCCACCAATAGAAAACATCCTTGGTGGAAAACTGAATGTATGGGACCTCTTCTCTAAAAGAAAATACACAAAATCTAAACTCAAACATCATTTTTCATCTCCCTGTGAGAGCTCTTCCACTGAATACTCCTAATCATGGCGGAGTGTGTGACGGACATGGCTCAGGCTGCTCTTTGCCGCAACAGCACCGCTGCAGCACATTTGAAACTGATTTCCATCTTCACAATCTTCGTAACCAGCGTGATGGGTGTGTCCATGCCTGTCATGCTAGCAAGATACTTTCAAGGAAAGTCTCTCTATGATATAGCTATCTTGGTAATCAAATGTTTTGCTGCGGGTGTTATTCTTGCCACCTCATTGGTTCATGTGTTGCCGGACGCATTTGCCGCACTCTCCGATTGTCAGGTGGCATCGCAACATCCTTGGAAGGATTTTCCCTTTGCTGGCCTGGTAATTTTGCTTCAATTAGAGAGAAAATTATAGAAAAAAAGTTGCTATTTTTATTCAATCTTTATTGTTGCTGATCCATTGAAAGGTGACTCTGGGTGGGGTTCTGCTGGCTCTGCTTGTCGACACCGTTGCCAGCTCTCACGTGGAGCATACGCACTACACGCCGGTGGAAACGGAGGAGAAGGAGGATGGCGCTCGCTCATTGAGTATCGAGCTGGTAAGTGGCGGCGGTGGCGGCGGTGAAGCGGATAGGGTTGAAGAGTTGATGAGGTTGAAGCAGAAGCTGGTGTCGCAGGTGTTGGAGATAGGTATAATCTTTCACTCTGTTATCATCGGAGTCACTATGGGAATGTCCCAGAATGTTTGCACCATTCGCCCTCTCGTTGTTGCTTTGTCATTTCATCAGATTTTCGAAGGCTTAGGTCTTGGTGGTTGCATTATTCAGGTAATTAATCACTGTCAAATTAACTATTTTATTTTACTTATTTTTCTGCATTAATTTTAAGACAAACTGGGAAGTATCAGTTTGTTAAAATTAGCGTCATGATATGCATCTGTTTGCAATAATTTACACAAGAGTTTTCTATTATATGTACTTGTTTTGTTATTTTTGAACTGATATGTGGTGACATGAAGATTCTGATAATATTTAATGATGTTGAATAATTGCAGGCAGGATTTGGATTTGGAACAACTGCATACATGTGTTTCATGTTCTCTGTGACAACACCAGTAGGTATAATTTTGGGGATGGTGTTGTTCTCAGTAACTGGTTATGATGATAGTAACCCAAAAGCTTTGATCATGGAAGGATTACTGGGTTCAGTTTCTTCAGGGATACTGATTTACATGGCTCTTGTTGATCTCATAGCAGTTGATTTCTTTCATAACAAGCTTATGAACTCCAATTTGTGGCTCAAAAAGTTCTCTTTTCTTGCTTTAACTCTTGGCTCTGCTTCTATGTCTGTTCTTGCACTTTGGGCCTGAAACATTTTGCCCTTAGTCAAATACAATATTAGTAAAAGGAATTCATTTTCTGCTCCTAATTATATACTTTATTTATTTTCAAATTTCTTTTTTTTTTTTTTTTTACATTTGATGCATTAGTTTTGAACTTCAATCAAATTTATTTAAGATTTAGTTACATGTTTTACTATTCAATGATTATTATTCCATATTTTTTTAATTCCTCCAAATGTGAATATACTTTTTAAGTTTTAACATTAATTTTAATATAGCTAAAGTTTGATAAAGTTTAACCCAATAAAAATAAAATATAACACAATCTAAGTATATTAGATCTCATTGCATAGAATAATCAATTCAGGTAAACACTTTTAAACAAAGACAATGAGATTAGAAATGAATTGAAATCCTGATTCTGTCTCTCCTTAAAAAAAATAAAGATAATCCAACCCTTTTTATCACTACTATGTCCAAACACAATCAAAATTATGTTTATTTAATATTATTATCTTATTCTGTATAAACTGACCTGTATAAAGAATAGATTAGATTTGAAAACAATTTAAACCATGGGTTGTTGCTTTTGCAAAATTAGTTTATAAGATAGTTGGGAATTGATAAACTTCTAACTTAAAAATTTCAACGAGTAAACTAAATTATCAAAAAAAAAATGTTTGATAAACTAACTCATTTTATTATATAAGTGAAATTTATACTTTTAAATAAAAATATATCATGTAATTGAAATTTCATATTTTTGAAGAAATGTTCAAATTCCAATTAAATCTTTAGCGCTTTATTTTTTTAAAGAGACTTATATATATTTTTTATTTAAACAGATAATTGTATTTAAATGAAAAGATCTAAAAGTATTAATTATTTTTTTTTATAATTTTTATTACGTATAATTTTCACATAGTATCATTAATGAAATATTTATTATTTTAAGTTGTAATGTTAATTTTTTTTTTCAATTTGAAATGGATACCGAAACTTAAAATCTAACCCAACAAACATTTAAAATGATGAAATAATGAACTGTGTCTATAAGATTGAAATATAATATATTAAATCAAATGAAATTAAAAATAATAGATATAATAAAATATTAATAAAAAAATCAAATAAACTTAAAATTAGAATATAATTAAAGTAATTTATAATTTGTAAATTAAAAACTTTTAAAATAAATTATTTTAATATACTAATTAAACATTAGTATATCAGTCAAACTAATTTATGAGTTATTAAGTGTAACTTATTCCCTTTATATATATAGAATTATAATTTATTAGGTGGTAAGTTTACTCTTGATGAGAAAATAAATTGGTAAAGGTAAAAAGTGATGGCAGTAACTTAAGTAAAAAATGCACTTGAAATTTCGCTATGCTACTTCATTATGGACTGTGAAGTGTGATTCCATTGTACTCAACTTTTTCTTTGTGCACTTTTTTTAAACTTTCTTCGAAATTTGAAGATAGATTCTTGATTCCACTATGTGACTTTTTAAATTAGTTTCGTGATGACTATATCTTAGATAAAGTAATATGTTGCGTTCTTTATTTGTATTTCCCTCAATCTTCCATAAAAGGAGGTTCAACAAACAGTAGCTACAAAAAAGCGATAAAAGCAAGACTTGGTGACATAGCCCTTAAATTATATATCTATATATATTTTTTTAGGAATTCAAGTACAGAACAAGGATTGTTTTTTTCTCTTGAGTAAAGATGTATAAGATGAATAATATATATGAAAAAAAAACTTACAAACATGTTGTATTAAAAGTTGTTGAGTAAAAATAGTGTAAAGTGTTTAACTTTCTTGTATGTATGAAACGTGGAACTTAGACCTATAACTAAATTTTTAATTGATTTCCACATTGGAAATCAATTCTACCAAGTGTATCCATTTGAGACAATCAACGTTTTTAGTTAAAGTATGCAATTTAATCTCTAATGTATGAACAACATAGAAAAACTATTGAATTAATGAGTTCTTGAACAATATTCTTTTTGGCTTAATTGCTTTCTTAGTTTCCAAATTCAACGTTTAGTGTTTTGTTGGTACTTTCTTTTAAAAATGTCTCTATTATGTTCTAATGTAGTATAATTACATCAATCAAGTCCGGTTAACGGTGTTTAAATTTATAACGCTGACATTTTTGTTAATATGTGTTGTGCAACCATTGATGTCGTGGCATTTACTTGGCATATATTAGGTTGATGTGTCAGGCGCAATTATGGTTACGTGGTAATTAGATATTTTAGCGTTGTTAATTGGGGAAAAAAATTAATTTATAGCATTAGGTCTTATTAGAGTTAGGGATTTTGACAAAAGAAAAGGAATTTGGGGATTTTTTATCTAGGGTTCAGTTGGTGAGTGAATTGGTTTTGTGAGCAAAGGAGGTTGGTGAGCGAAGGAGTTTTGTGATTGAAGGAGGTTCGTGAGTGAAGGAGGTTGGTCAATGAAGTGCATTCGTAAGTGAATAGGGCTCATGAGCCAAGTGGGTTCGTCAGAGAAGTTTGTGATTTCAAAGCCAAAGGTGCAAGGTGGATTTTTGATGAATTAGTTTATATAGTTGTGGTCCCCCATTATTGTGAGTTGTGAATTAGTTTATTATGTTGTGGTCCTCGATAATAACCTTGCCTCTATCATGGTCCCATTGTGTTTCCCCTTTATTTGTGTTTGTCCCCTATTGTGTGTTTTGTTTTGGTCCCATTGTGCTTCTCCTTTATTCGTATTTGTCCCTTATTGAAAATGAAATTATTTTATGGTTAGTTGTTTCAATTGTTATGGTGTGTTGTTATTGGTTTGATGCATGTAGTTGATGTGTGTTAAAATATAGGCTTAATTGGTTGATTGTTGTGTGTTAGAAGAAAACAATAACACTGTACAATATCCCCCTCCAAGGGAGCAGTCCCCCTCCACAAGAACTATTAATTGAGTAGGTTAAAATATAGGCTTAATTCTAACCTTCTTATAAGGTTTTCCCCATTACCCAAGTAATTGTTAACTAAATAGTTAACAGTCTTCCTTGTGTGATATGTTAATATTGCATGACATGGTGAACTGAATGTAGTCTGATAGCAACTTTTATATAGGCATATAATACTTGACATGTCCAACTCTAATATCGAAGTGGTGTTTCGCCATAGGGGTAAGTTTGAGAATGATGGGTTACTTAGATATCAGGCTGGTGAAACTAGTACCTTGGTCATTGACCCAGACAGATGGAGTTACTTTGAAATTTTATCTATACTGAAGAGTTGTGATACTCAGTGGGTGGGGGTTCTGTGTTAAAAGGAAGGTTACAACTGCTAAATGATGACAAAGGTGCATGTCATCTAGTCAACATTGTCATATTGAATGGTCAAGGTCACTTGTATGTGGTACACATGGTGTCAGACCCTTAATATATTGATATGTTGGAATGTTTTGGTTAACCCTAAGATTGTGAGATGGTGAAACTCAAGTTGGTTAGGATGTTGAAGCTCAAGTTGGTGAAGTTGGCGAAGAGGGTGAACATGAAATTGGTCAAGATGCTGAAGTTAAAGCTGCGGAAGAGGGTGAACATGAAGTTGGTTAGGAAGGTGAACTTGAAGTTGGTGAGGTTGGTGAAGGTGAAGTTGGAACTAGTGCAAAAACGCTATTTAACATCACATGTTAGACGTCGGTTAAGGATAAGAGTGACGTATATTGATGACCGGTGGCATTTCCGTAAATAAGTTGGCAATATAGGCGTCCGTTAAGTAGATCCCCGACGTCTCAAGTTGGTGAAGTTGGCGAAGAGGGTGAACATGAAGTTGGTCAAGATGCTGAAGTTAAAGTTGCGGAAGAGGGTGAACATGAAGTTGGTTAGGAAGGTGAACTTGAAGTTGGTGAGGTTGGTGAAGGTGAAGTTGGAACTAGTGCAAAAACGCTATTTAACATCACATGTTAGACGTCGGTTAAGGATAAGAGTGACGTATATTGATGACCGGTGGCATTTCCGTAAATAAGTTGGCAATATAGGCGTCCGTTAAGTAGATCCCCGACGTCTATAGAATTTTAGACTTCGCCCCTTCCAACCTGACGTCTACATTTCTGACCGTTAGGTGAAAAATCATTTCATTTCACCTTATAGACGTCGGTTCCTTGGTGGCCCCGACATCTATATGGCGGAAATTAATGTTGCTCACCTACCTATCAGACATATAGACGTCGGGCTCCTGCAAACTGACGCCTATATGTCTGTCAGGCAGGTGAGTCACTTTTTCCAACCTTATAGACGACGGATCCCGCCACATTGACGGGCCCCCGATGTCTATATGGCGGAAATTAATGTTACTCACCAACCTATCAGACATATAGACGTCGGATCCCGCCACATTGACGTTTATATACAATTGTAGACGTCAGTTACCTCAAGTACCGACGTCAATAGTCCTATCAGGTATGTGAAAATTCATTCGTTTCCGCCCACTATACGTCTCATCCCGCCAAGTCGACGTCTATATACAACATAAATATTAATTTTTAAATCGAATGGACATCATATTAGTCAGGCGTCCGACGTATTTTCTATTTTAAACGGTTTTGTGTACAACAGACGTCTAATTTCTTGTTCAATAACACTGCAAACCAGTAAGTTTGCGAACCAACACTTTGATCGTCTTTGCCTTTTCTCTCCGCTGCTCTACATTTCCAAGTAAGTTTCCTCTCCTTTTAACTATTTAAAGTTGTTTTTACTCTGATTAAAGTAATTTTTGATGTATTATCTCTCATTTAAACCGATTAAAATGACTTTTCGTTGTGGTTTGGTGCGGTTTTTTTATTGTGTCTTTGTGTAGCGTAGTGCACATTCTCCCTTTGCTAGTTTCCTCGTAAGGAAAACTTGCGTGTTTTGGATTTCTCACGGCATTTCAATCCAAGGACAAACTTGGACGAATCTGGTTTGCATGATGGCTTTCTGTGTCGCGACGACATTGTGCCTTGCTGGGTTTGCGTTAGTGTTGACACGATGAAGGTGGTTGTTGCGCTAATTGGAGATCGCGATTAGGGTTCACTTAGTGTCGCAATTGGGTTTTCTGGGTTATTTCTAGGTTGCGCAATGGTGGAATGAATTGGATGATGATAGATGTTGGGTTCGATTCACAGTGGTGAGGTAATGACCGACGAGGATGGTTGCGCGAGTGTGGTGGAGAATGGTGTTTTCGCAATGGCTGCTGGGTTTCTGCTAGATGAAGGTGATGATGATTCTGCGACGGCGGCTTGGGTGTTGATGATGCGTTGGAGGGACGGCTGCCGATAAGGATGGCGGTGACGGTTCTGGATGATACGACGACTAAGGTTTTTTGGAGAGAAATTAGGGTTTGTGTGGAGATGATGATGATGACGTGTCAGGGTAGTGATGTGGCAGAGACTTTTTTTAACTTTTTTTAAATTAAAAAATCATTTAAATCCACTTTAGGCAACAATTTTGACACCGTCCATAGAATTTAACGGCAAACTCCATATTGCTTCAATTTTTCATAAATATGGACCAAATTGAACTATTTCAAAATACAGGGACTTAATTGATGCAAAACTGCACAAATAGGGACCTCCGAACCTATCAAACCTTAAAAATAAGCTAAGGTGGCTAACGGCAGTGTGCCACGTAATTTTTTTTCTGACACTAGTTCATCTTTCCCAGCTCCTCTTCCTCTCTTTCTCCCTTCGACTCTACCACAGCCACCTCTAGCGCCACCTCTAGCGCCACCGCCGACGCTACCTAGAACACCTCCGTCGTGATTGCAAGCCACCCCTTCCTTCCTATGGTCATCCCTGGAGCTGGATCTTGAAGTCCTTCACCTTTCCCGTGATAGATTTGGTGTATTGAGTAATAAACATCCTTCCCATTTAGCATTTTCTTCATTTTCAATTCACTCTTTTTGTTCTTGCTTTTCCCGTAGCCCAATTCAGAAACTCGTTGCTCAACGCTTCATGACAGTATCAGGACCACAATGGTAGAAGCTGCAATCACCCAAAAAATTCGCACCTCGCTACACCTCATCGTCCTCGTCCTCGTCTCCTCGGTCATCGTCGTCGTTCATGCCCAAACGATCATAGTCGGTGGAGCAAAGACGACCTGACATTAGTGGCGCCTATCTGTGTCGTTTCAGGGGGATTCGTTCTGGATCACCGTCAACAAAGCCAAACCGACAACGAACGTCATTTCCTCTCCCAAACTCGTCGCGCCGAGAAAATCGCCATTGATGCTTTTATTAGAATTGTCTCTATGATGCTTGGGCATTTACCACTAAACTACGAGAATCTGTGAGTTCCAAAAGGAGAGAGCTACAATTACTGAAGCATAAATTGAAGCTGATTTTCATTCTCAAAAAGCAAGTAAGATCTACCGTTAGAATGTGAATTGTTAGTATATTTTTAGCTTGATAAGATTTTAATTTTATTCTCTTCAATATGAACTTTCATATCCCAAATTCTAAAGTAAACTTTCACTGTAGATGGTTTATTTGGAAGATTAGGCTATTTTGGGTCAATTTTACATAAGTTCACTTGTTGGAGCTATTGAAGCATTAAAGGCCAGCACTCTCCGGCTCCCGGTTGTTGATAGGGCCAAGGTATTTACTTTTTACTTTTTGTTCATTCGTATTTTCCTTTGATGATAAGTAGTGTCGTAATGATTCAGTTGATATCACTGCATTAGCATGTTTTGGGAATAATATAAAAATCTTCTGGCAGGCAGATGTACATAAAGTGAAGGATGTTGTTTATTCAGTTGTGGATATAATGAAGGCCATGGATCTTCGTATGCTTTTTGTTACCGGAGGTGAAGGACTTCAAGATCGGCTCTAGGGGACGGCCATGGGAAGGAAGGGGCGGCTCGCGATCATGGAGAAGGTGTTTGAGGTGGCGCCGGAGGTGGAGTCGGCGGTGGTTGTGGTAGAGTCAGAGGGAGAGTGAGGGAAAGGAGTTGGGAAAGACTAACTAGTGTCAGAAAAAAAAATTACTTGGCACATCACCGTTAGTCACGTAAGCTTATTTTTAACGCCGTTAGTTTTGAAGGACGAAAAATTATGGTTTCCTCAAGGAGAAGGACCAAAATGTAGCTTAGTTTAAAAAAGGAACTAAAAACAAATTCACTTGATAGTTTAGGGACTAAAAACATATTTAACCCCAATTTTAAACATATTTCAATACTTTTTGAGGTGTGGTTGCACCCGAATACTTTATGCGTTATCTTTCGCTTTTAAATAGTCCTTAGATAAGTTTCAATCCAAGCTGTTGTGAGCTATCACCACGTCTAGTTTATGATAAGCAAACTCCGTAATCTCTTTTTATACTTAGCCTTCATGGTTGTGGCTTGTTGATATTTAGCAGCTTACGCAATTGTTATACCTCAAGAAATTCTATCTTGATAATAGACTAAATGATTTTGATATACCTAATTTTCTTATCACATATGTGAAGGAAAACTTATACTTATATCCCTAACATTATATTGCTGCACAATTCTCATATTTACGAGTGACATATTAATCGTCTTAAAATGCTTGATTCTTAGATGAATTTGTTTTGTGATTTGTGATAATATTTTCTAGCATGTAGCAAGATATGCATATCTCGCAAGAATAATGACTTAGGAATTAAATTTTCTACAAACATGAAAAGGGTTGTTACAATCAGGCTTATTGGGACATAATAGTAGATAATCCAGAATGGGTTGGTATCCTCAAATCTTGGGGCATAAAGAAGAGTGATGGATGCTTATTATTGGTTATTCTCAAGTATAAAAAAAGTAAATCTAACCATTTTAGAGAAACATTCTTAGCACATTGGTGATAAAAGGTGTAGGAAAGATTCTCCTTATTACATACATATAATGAAACATGCATATTAGTTGGATTTTGGTCAATACTATCAATGAATCCAAAATTTATATTAATCCTCAATGAATCCATACCACAATTCATGATAAAATAGAATACAAAAGTTTACCTGAAGTTGCCTTTAAAAATGATATGGATAATCATATTAACAACAAGTATGTGTGATCCTCTACTCGATTATAGGTACTTCTATATGTGTCGGTAGTTTTATGGAAGTTGGTAGGAATTTATACTTTTATCTTAGTTAGTAAAATTTATAGATTAAGAACACAAAATAGAATACACAAAGTATGTAATATTTTATTTTCTACAAATGGGTTATAATTCATTTTATAACTCCTCTCAATTATATTCAAAATTTTAATAATTCTAATTTAACCTTTAATCAAATCAAAATATTATTTATGGTATTTATAAAAAACATTTCCTAACATTTATATCCTTAATCATAAGGTTAATATTATCATACCACTTTTAGAGAGATAATAATCCTAACACATTTAATTGATATATACTAATAACAATTTAACCTGTGATACTTCAAAATTGTTAAGTTTTTTATAACCACAATTCATTTGCCCTTTTCTTTAATGAAATCATTTGATTAAGACAATGATACATGGGGAAACATTAATAGAACTTTATACATAATATATAATTTTGAACGGAAATAATAATAGAGAATAAAAACATGTAGTTAAAATCAATTATTTTGTTAACTTTGTTTTTATAATTAAACAATGATAGTAATATAAAAGAAGAATATCAATTGTGATAATTAATTTTTTATTTGATATTGTAGGAAGAGCTTCATCGAATCCTACCGTGAATGTGAAATATTCTTACTAAGATTTGAAACTTAAATCTTTAAACACGTAACAAGATCCACATGGTGACTTGAATATTCTTGTGAAAATTGAATTCATTGTTATCTACAGGAAGAAAATTCACCTATAAAAATTTTCTAATACTCAAGTTAATAAGAGTTTTAGAATATAAAAATAATAATGAGTATAAAAATGTCAATATCATTCCCTAGAAGAATAACATATATTTATAGGCTTTAGAAAATCTGTTAAAAAAATATAATAAAAACTTACTATAATTTTTATAAATTAACATAATAATAAAATTAATATATTACAAGACCAAATTAACTATAAAAGAATATTTATAATATAATCAAACTATCAATATTTAACTAACTGTTCCAACAAATATCTTTGAATATTATTTAGAAATTTTAAATTAATAATATTAAATGGGTTTGGTTAAACTGTGTTATTTAATATATTTGTTGACTCTATGTGTATATATAATAAAATTGTGTTAATAAAAGTTATAAAATATTAGCATTTAATAATAGCATTGAAAAGAGAAAAAATGTTGATCATTAAATATGCAATGCAGTCCATTAACATTAGTATTAGTAGTTGCTCAGCCAACCACAACAAATTAATCAATCCCCATGCCATGCCATGCCATGCCATGCCATGCCGCATCCATTCACCAAATTCCTAATAGCCCCACATGCCCATACATAGCATTCAACTTATATATATAATTGATAAAAACAAACGAAACTCTTACTCTCCACGTACTGGATTATTTTCTCACCTATGCAACGTTTTTATAATTTTATCCGATGATATATTTTATTTTATTTTAAATTTAAATAAAACCATCCGGTCCTGGAAAAGGTTAATGTTTAAATGATGCATTCATATAATATTCCATGATAATGGAAAAAGCATCAACAGCATTCAAACTTTTCATAAAACATACACTATTTTAAAACCCAATTATTAAATAAACAAGGTCGTTTTGTTAAATAAAATACATCTAATCTTATTTAAAGCCATGTGAAATTGAGAGAGCTAAGAGAAAGAGATGAGACTACCGAGCAATAGAGGAACGGGGAAGGAGATAAGAGTTTATTTTATAAAAGAATTGTATGAATATATATAATTATTACAAAAATAATTTTTAAGGTACATTACTTTTTATATTTAACGTCATAGAATTTTCTCATGTCTTAACCGGAGACATCAAATTAATATTGAAATTTGAAAACATACATCATGGTAAAATCTAACATTAATTGACTACATATTGCCCAACACACTAATTTCTAATTGATGTCAATTCTAATCAATAATGGACAACATTTAACTGTCTACACTAATTAATAGATATCATTTGACATTGGATTATACTATAGCCGACATCATTTAATATTTGTTAGTGTATTAATATATGTTAATTGCTGTTTTTTTAAATATTTTTTGTTTTTATAATTTTTTCAAACCTAAAAAATAGAAAATGTCCAAAACAGTTTTAAATGTTTCAAGGACAGATTCAAAAGATTATACACTAATCAAAACTAACACTAAAACTATTAAAACTAAAAATCAAAGTCTTAAAACAAAATACAAATAGTATTGGGAGTTCTAACTCCATCATTCAAGAAGATGTGTTGTTTATTCTTCTCATATTTTTTCATTGTATAATATGTTATACGTGATAAATTTTTGAAACATTGCAAAAATAACATATTTCATTATGTATGCAACGGAAATAAAAAGCTAATTGTGTATCCAACCAAAAAGCTTGAACGAAGTTGAAGGGTAGTGTTGTCACTATTGTGGAGCAGTCTTTACTAAAGGAGAAAAGAGAACTCATATTATGCTTAAAAGTGTTCAAAATACAGAAATTACACGAAAACAATTTGTTGAAAACTTTATAAAATCATACTCAAAGTAGCATTTAAACATGTATTTGTGTTAAATGGTTGAAAAGTTATCTTTGGTGGTGGTCACAGAAATCACTAGAAGACCAGATAACAGAAAGCGCGAAGAAACAATGGAAGAAAAATGATCTCTCATGTTATTTTTTAAATTCATAAAAGAACATATGACGTCAGACGTGCCTTGGGGGGTCAACGTCTAATGGGTACTGAAAAATTACTTTTGGGTTGTATTTTTTTAATGATTTAAACACAATTAGATGGTTGTCTCCCTGACCATTCGACGTCTAACGTGATATGACATCGACCCATAGAGTTTTTGATGTCATATGTCTATAGGGAAAGGTCTTTTGAGTTCAATATTTTTAATAATTTAAACAACATTAGATGCCGGTCCATTTGACAGTTCGATGCCTAATGCGATATGATGTCAGTCCCTTTACTATCCAATGTCAAACTCTTCGAGAGCATCCATTTTTCAACTATCTTTTTAAATGGTTTAAACTAAATTATACGTTAACCTCCTTTAATAGACATCTAAAGCTTATACAGCGTCGACTGTGTGGCCTATCTGACATCATAGGATTAAATTTTGCACAATAGTTTGACAATCCAATATCTACAAAATAACAACCTGAGTTTGACAGCTTGACAGGATGAGCTCGATAATTCAACAATCCGAGCTCAACTTGAAATCATACATCCAATATCTACAAAATAACAACCTGAGTTTGGCAGCTTGACAAGATGAGCTCGATAATTCAACAACCTGAGCTCAACTTGAAATCATACATCTGTGTCTCCATAAAACAGACGTCTAAAGTATATATGATGTCGGTTACTAATCACTAGTCATTTTTTTTATCTGACTTTGAATGTTAAATGTTAAATGTTCATTTCGCACTAATATATATATATATATATATATATATATATATATATATATATTTATTTATTTATTTATTTATTTATTTATTTTGAAGTGGGGAAAACCTAAAAAAGTATGTTATTTAATTATGTTTCATTGAGGTAGAATAGAAGATGGTATTTTCCAACCTGGTAAAGACAGATATGATCACAAATGCTCACAACGACCTTACAGAGGAATCACAGGCCAACCACTACCTCCTCCTTTCATCTTACACTATATTAATTTCCAATCTAACTTTCTACCCAAACTCTCTCACCCTTCATCTTATTTCACTGTTCTCTCTCACACACACCTCAGTCTCTGACCAAACATGGCCTCGCAACAACAACACTTAATTCAATTGCACAGTGACGACAATGCTTCAACCTTTTTCCACTATGGCCAAAGCTTCTCCTTATTGCTCCTGTTTTTCGCTGTTTTCATCTTTGTTCCTTCGCTCTTCTTGTGCATCCACTTCTGTCGCCGTTGTTTCTCACATCATGGAAGGTCCACAGCAACCACTGTGGTCTCTCCCCTTCCTGATCTTCAATGTGTTGGAATTGAGCTAACAAACAACATCATGGTACCGTCTTCAGCTAGCATAGTTGGTTTAGAGAAGGAAGAATGCTGCATATGTTTGAGTCTTTTCCAAGGTAATGAAAAGTTGAAGGTGTTGATTCAATGTGAACATGTCTTTCATTCTCAGTGCTTAGACTTGTGGCTCACTGCACACCCCAGTTGCCCTCTCTGCAGGGCCTCTCTCCATCTCAGACAAAATCTCAACAAATAATAATGTTTCCCCTCATTTATTCTTACATTCATGTTTCTAATGTTCTCCAACATCTTTCAGAATCATATCTGGCTTCTTTTACCCTCTATATCTAATATTTCTCAGACAGAGTTTATCAAGTGGATATACAAATTATTATTTTATTTTATTAATTCATATATGATATATAATCAAAGGCTATTACTTTTTTTAATCAACTACTATACATATATACTGTGGAGATTAGGTGAGATTACAAAAACAGTGTTGGTAGACCATGAAATGATGTTTGCTTGCTGATGTTTTAATCCTACTTAATACTTCGTAAAAGAAGAGAAGTGTAAATACAATAATATATGACATGATAAAAATATGACAATTGAACTATAGGACTTGTTTCATATCAAGTTTTTTAAAATATAAAATATATAAATTAATTTTTTAACAAGTTAAAATTAACTTATACTAGCAAGTTAAAAATAAAATTAAAAGGAAACTAAACAAAAAAATTGTACAAACTTTGTTACTAAAATAATGTAAACTTAATTATAAAGAAATAGTTTTGTTTTATATAAAAATTATTTTGGATAAATATCTATTCAAACCTAACTCTTTTCTTCCATTAAAGAAACCCCGAATCTTATGTGAGGTAGGGACACGATTTAATTTCCATAATAATTAGTAAATATATTTATCGTCTTGACTAGCTGTGAAGTGCACGAGGAAATATTCTCTTATTTTCTTTTCTTGATGAAATCTCCCTTTATGAAAGACTGAAATTATATATATATATACGGACCTACTCAAGCGTGGGGTTTGGTAAAAAAAAAACAGAATGGACAAAACAAATGAAAATAAATAAGTAAGAAATAAACTAAAATAAATAAAAAAATTTGATAAAACTTACTTTTCAATTTTTTTTTCTACTCAATAAATAAATTTACACGCTAAAACACAAACATATACACACATTCAAATTCAAAACACTACTAAAGTTTTTTATAACTTTAAAGATATTTTAGAAAAGACTAATTATGTTTTTACTCATTAAACTACAGTGAGATTTTAATTTTTGTTTTTATCTCAAAATCATGTTTTGTCTTTATACTTAACAATCCTTGCTTATAATTGTTTCTTTACGTAACAAATGATGAATTATGTTGACTTTTTTAAAAAGTTAATAGGATGAGATTTATATGTATTCAACATGATTTGTGCTTTATCACATCAACATAATAAAAAAAAGGATTACATCCATATATTTTTTAATCATTATTAATTAATATTAAAAAAGATAAAGTTATTGCTTTTTACAATGTCCAAATTAAATATTAATACAAGTTTGTGATATTTAATTTGTGTTTAACTCATGTTCGGTTCATAGAATAGTTGCTAGAATACATTAGTTGCCTATTGAATCTAGAAATGTTGTGAGTTAAGCTAAAATGTTCTTAAATTCAAATTAATCATCACGTAATCAATTAAGATTAGTTTTGGTTCGAAAATGATTCATTTTAAATTATATATTTGTCATTAATTTATATTAATCGATTAGCTTACTAGTATAATCGATAAAGCAAAACACATTTACAAGCTTTCAAACCTGAAAGATATTAATAAATTACGTTATTTTTATAATCGATTGATGTCATCAATAAACACATTTTGCTTTAAAAAGTAGCTTTTTTTTCATTCCTAACTATCATTTTTGAAATAAATAAAAAATAAGAGAAAAAAATATCTTAGATTTTTTGGAGGGATTAACCCGATTTTTTAAAATTTCCATCAAAATTGAAAAAATATTGGATTGGTTCTAAGGTTTTCTTGTTCGATCTAAAGTTAAGAGATAAAATTTGTACATCATACAAATGTATTCGTTTCATATATTTCCTTCATATAAGTGATAGGTTAGGGTAATTATTTTTAACATTACCTTGGTTGAAAATCTTGTCGTATATATTAACTTTTTTTGTATATCTAGAATGTAAGTTTTACATAAGAAAATTTTATAATCTTAACTCTTGATATTTTATTAGAATTTTAGTTAAAGTTACTAGAAAATGGATATATATTCCTAAATAATCAAAGAAATATAAAAGTTGGTGTTTTTTTCTCTTTCTTTCAAGTATGAAAATATTAGCTACAACTATATTTTAACAAGTATTTCATTTACGTTTTAATTTTATTTTATGATCTAAAATAAATAAGTTTTATATCGGTAAAAAAATTATCAAATTTTATCAAGGATGTTCTATATTATAAACACCTCACTAAATAAAATAAATGAATCAAAATAATTAATATAAAATGAGATTATAAACAACTTATCAAATAAATTAAATAAACAGAATAATAAATATATCAATAATATTACAAAATTGACGTTAAAATTTATAATAATAGTAATACTAATAATAATAATTGTAATGATAATACTAATAATATTATTATTATTATTTAATAGTTTTGAAAAGGTTTTATCAAATAATTATTTTTAAAAAATAATATGTTTTTCTTTTTTTCTTAAAATTTTATTTCAATTCCTATACTTTTAAGTGAATTAATTATGTCTTCCAAGTTTTTACAAGTATACAGATTTAATTGCATATTAGTGGTAATGAGGACTAAATCAACCTGTCTCTCGAGGTCAAAAGACTAAAATAAATGAAATAAAAAAATATTAAATAAAAGTAAAAATCGATTTGATCGAAAGTATAATATATATTTTCTCCTAAATATATGAGATAAACTGGCAATAAGTAGCCTAATTTGTTTTAGGAAAAAATAAATAAAAAGTGAGAATTGTAAAGGCGAATAGATCAACGAAGAATAGTAGTGATCTTCAAAATAAAAAATTTGATTATTTTATTATTTAAGAATATTATATTATAAATAGAGTTTTTATTAATCAAATTTTATTTTATAAAAATCAAAATTTTTCTAAAATTTTTTTATAAATTTTTTTTATTTTTTTTAAATCTTTAATCTTATCATTTATCTGTTTGAAGATCAAAGACCAATCTTTACTAAGAGTTTTACACATCCAATCGATTAGAATTCAAAAGAGTAAGTTCACTTTTTGAGTTAGTGTACTGTTTTGAGTTGCATATGGCTCTGATCCATGCATGTGACTTAAAACCTCAAGGTAAATTTATATTTGTTTGTGATCATGAAGATGTGTTTTGATCTTTGATATGAATTTTCTTTATGTAGTTAGAGCATATGTGAGAACTATATAATTGTAGAACAACCTTTGAGGGAAGCTAGTTTAATTATATAATTTGAATTCTACTTGCTGAATGGATTGTGATGAGAAATTAAAAATTTTAGTAATTTTTTATGTGTATGTTGGTATGTTGAATTGAATTGATGTTATTGAGTGTTATGATTGAATGAAAATTAATTATATGTGGAATTAATTAGTTATAACTGGATTGTTCAATTTGCTTCATCTTAGGTTTCTTTTGAACCAAACCATGGTATTTTGAAGTAAGGAAGAGATAGAGTTGCCTAGTAAGCAAATTGATAATAGTTTCAAGGGTTCAAAGCATTGTGCGCTAGGTAGTTTTTGTTGGGAGCTAATGTTTGTAGTTGATAAATTAATATGTTTTATATTTTATAATTATGCATATCTAATGATTAATTGATAATAATAAATGGTTTAAATGTAAGCAATATGATGTAAGGATTATATGAATGAGTGATACTAAAATGCTTTAGAGATATATGTTTGTGTAATGGTTTTTCAAGGAGGAAGTACTTCACTCTGTCGAGTTTAAGGTGTATTTAAGGGGGATTTGAGGATATTATCTTTAACTATGGTAGTATTCAACTCACATAAAGAAAGATATCTAATTGTGTGAGTTGAGGGAGTTCCTATAGTGAGATTTGGTGTGAAAGACAATCATTCTAACTAGTTATAATAGTTAACCTTGTCATGGTAATGAGGACATTGGTCCTAATCTTTCGAGGGTGGAGTAGAACTTGGATGGTAATTGTCAAAAATATACTCACATAAGTGCAAAATCTCTAAGTCTACTCAATGCACGTTTATTGTGGTAGTATAGTTAAATGTTCAAGTCTTGAAAACTAATAAGTTGTGATTTCATATATATGCCAATGAGGGTTTTGTGTAGACATTAAATTATTTTTGAAAATGTTGATAAATAGTTTCAACTAGTTAGATTGAGTCATTATACTAATAATTGTTTGAATTATGTATTATTGGAGCAAGATTTGTAACGTGATAAATAAACTAGGATGATAATATATTATGAGAAGTTGAATAGGCAATTTATAAGATAAAAGTTTGTTGAAATTGAAATTTTATATATATATATATATATATTACTATCTACTATTATATTAACAAAAAAACACTATATATAACTAAATTTTGAAACAATATAATTATAAGAGAATAAATATTAGTATATAATTTTATATTATATAAATGATGATAATTAATAATAAATTAATTATATTTTCAAAATTTACCTTGAAATTTTGTCATCAAAGATTATAAATACATCTTATATATTATCTTTATTTTTATATACTTATGTTTGTTTATCTTTTATTAAATATATAATGTTTTAATTAATAAGGTGATAAGGTGTTACAAGAATTATCCTATCCGAAATATTTTTTTCATGATCGAAATCATTAGTTCCACACAATTATTAAGGTAGAAAAAAAAGAGTGCCACAATCCTTTATTTTGTTTACAGAGCATTAATAATGACATAAAATAATATAATTCTGATTGTTAAAATACCATCTACTAAAACCAATTTTAGAAAACAACTAACTAATCTAATTGTACTTATTGTACTCATCTATCAATTAATGATTATCCTAATTCTCAATTAATAGTTAAGTAGTGTTTGTTTTCAGTTCGAAGTGATAATTTTCATTCACAATTTTGAAGAAAAATAAATGATAGCGATATGAATAGTTTATAATAGTGTGGATACAAACATTTGAAATATACCCATTTCTCTTATCCATATTATCTTTAAATTTAAAACGTAAAACATGTTTTCATGTCTGTTATTGTTAGAATTTGTAATATTATTGTTTCCTTCCTTTTTTTTAATAAAAAAATCCACTTCTAAATTTTATTATTAGAATATTTAGATAAAGTCGTTTTAATAAAAAAAAAGTAGTTTAATTCTTTTTTAAAAAAAGAACGAGTTTTATCACAAGTTAAAATTAGTTTATAAACAAATTATAAAATAAATTTTGAGAAAATGTATAAGATAATTTGTAGAAATTGGCTTATATATAAATTGATTTTAACTTTTGGAATAACCTTCCAAAATATATAAAATACATTTCGAAATAAACTTTTCGGAATCAACTTTATTTTATTTTATTTTTGTTCTGCAACGTTCTCTCTCTCCTTCATCCTGAGCAAAGTTGATGATGACAGCGTGGTATGGTGCAATCATGAAGGGTAATTTAGTATTTCTCACTAGTGGGGAGTGCAATTAATAACTATGGGATTGAGTGAAGTAATACCATAAATTTAATTAATAGTTATGGTAATACTAAATGTTAGGCCCAGATCAAATTAAAAAAAAAAACTAGAATGTAGGTTGTGTTACAAAACGATGTCTTTTATTTTACTTATCTCTTTAGCTAACAATTGATGTGCTACAGATTACCACCATTAAATGTATTCAAGCAATTGCATTGCAGGAAAAAACCATAACCCATATTCAAGCTCCAACCCCAACCCATAATCAAAATTTAGTCAACCACTTTTGTACCGCTAATATGTAATTACTAGAAAAACTAAAACAGATTTGAAGGGTGTATTTCTTTTGGTTCACAAATTAAAATAAATACATGTGACACCCTTCTAGATAATTTTATGTCAATCCATAAAAATAGTTGACTTTAGTATCTTTAAATTTACATAAAATTTAACTAATAATTTAAACTTTATTTTTTTTTCTCTATGAAATAAATAAGTTTTGATTTTTAATTACATAAATTAATACTTTAATTTTTAATTAGTAAAATCTTAATCAAATTAAAGTATCTCATTTTTAACCCAACCCATATTAAAGCTTATCGTATAAGTCATTACTTAATTAGGTGTTTAACATACGTTAAGCTTAAGTGATAACCTCAAGTAACAATTATTAGGGTTGCAATACAAATTTAGATTATGAAATAAAGGTACGTCGTACACAAATTTAAATGAAAAATATATTTGACATTTATAAATTTTTTTACATTTATTTAATATTATTTTTTATTTTTATTTTAAAAAGTTACAAAAATTCATTTTTTTAAAATTATTTTATTCTTGTTAAATGTGTCAAATAAATTTGAATGTATATTATGCTACCCTTACTCAATTTAGATTATGAAAATAAACGAACATATGGATTTAAGAAAGAAAAACAATAACAACTTCATATTTTGGAAGAATGAAATGAAAGAAAAGTTGAAATTAAAACACAATCATTTGTAAAATTAAAAGCATACTAAAACCTATATTTCAATATGAAAAACACGTGGCTATCAAAGGGGAAAAGCATGGGCACAACAAGTTCAGTTTTCTGTATGCAGTATTGACTAAACATTTTTCTCTGGGTCAGGTCAAGCTCTGCATTAAATAGGATGAAGCAGACATCATTTTTAATGGGTTCACTTGCACAGTTTCTTTGACCCACTCCACCCTTGCCTTCATCTACAACTATTCAAACAAATAAAACATTGACAACAAATCATCAAAGCCTGTACAGTCACACACTGTGCTTTACATTATGCTTCAATCTCTTTGCTTAAAACACAATGACAAGGTTATTATCACTAATTCCTCATAGTGAATACAACTCTTGAAAGAAAGTTATATCCAAGTTGAAATTAGCTGAACTAATCTGGTTTAAATTGTTGAATATAATTATAAGACTGCATGATGGACCCACCACATTGGTTTCCTGCAACCGAGCCACAATTTTTGGAGTAGAGGATCGTGACAGAAAACAACACATCTCAACTCTTGAGGACAATCAATTGCATATATATATATATATATATATATATATATATATATATATATATATATATATATATATATATATATATCATGAAGTGTGACTGCCCAATACAGCACAGTTAAGTGCTTAGTTATTAAGTACTGTATTTTTGTCCTTTTCCTTTGGTTTATGCACCTACCCTTGTTACTTTCCTACCCTACTTTGTTCAAAAGAAGCAATAGAGTGTGGTTGCTAGTTCCTAGCTTCATTGCTCTTTAAATACAATCCAGCATAAAGTGATGTTCATAGATTGTCATGGATTTGGTCTAAGCAAAAAGATTTCTTAAGCAGTGAAAGGTAACTGGCCTGTGATGTAAGCATGCAGGTAGTACCAGCCAATTCAACTTAACCCAATGAAAATTAAAATTGAGAGCTCTAAATAACATAGTTAAGCAACAAGTGTTCGTTATACAAGTTATCAATATGGTTTAAGCAACAATAAGATCAAATCAATTTTATAGAAGTGTTGATATTGTATTACATAGAACTAATCTAAATAAAAATACAAATGTTGTTTCCTGTTCGAATTTCTTCCACAACACCTTCAATAAGAAGCAACAAGAAGTGGTTTTTTCAGCTTTTAAAACTATGTTTGACTAAATATTCTGAGGTTCCAAATTTACATTTTCAGAAGAAACCCAATCCTAATTTATGCTTTAAGTGTGCACTGGGATGTATGTTGAAGCAATTTGGACAATAATACAAACATGAACTAAGCCTTTTATAATTTGATTCTTTTTTGTTAGTAAATGTGATACGAGGACAGTGTTCTTAACATGCTTTAATGGCATTCAAGAACCTGTCTAATAGTATAACACAGTGAAATGCAGGAAAAAGAAGAACACGGAAAAAGAAACTTTTGACAGCTTCAAGGTTTAGAATAATTTCTGAGAGGGATGAAACAGAGAAACCTGTACAGAATCGTAGTTGATGATGCTCATTTCATGGTAAATCGTGTAGAATATACATCTCAAGCATGTAATGAATTAATTTACATTAATTAGCTGATGGGAAAACCTTGCCAAGCATTCTCTCCAAAGAGCACCCCAAAAACGAGGAAGAAGTTTCTGACACAGAAACACTTGTTCTTGCTCCTCCATTACCATTACCATTCCCGTGATCACTCTCTCTAGTCTCATCGGAACCAGCATCAACCACAATCTCAAAATCAGAACCACCATATTCAGCACCATGATCTCTTGAAGACACAACCTGAGAAGAATCGCTCTCAACAACATTTACTACAATGGGGGCTCTACAAATAGGACAATTGGAGTGTGAACTCAACCACATGTCAATGCACTCCACATGAAAACCATGGCCACACTTTGGCAAACACCTTCCCACTTCACCACCCTCAAAGGCACTCAAACAAATCACACATTCAAGTTCTTCATCTTCTTTGGCCCTGTTGTTATGCTCATAGATGAAGAGAGGAATTGCTCTAATGGTGGAAGAATCCAGGCCTTTGGTTGAGAGGGGTGAGGAGTCTTCTATGTTGAAGCTGTGGAACTGGTGGAACCTAGCCGGGCCAAGTACGTCGGAGACGGTCACCGTCGTTCGGCGGCGGCGGCGGCGTCGACGGCGGGCGTGTGCTTGAGCCTGTGCCTGAGCAAGGAACCATCTGGCATAGAGGTGTAGAAGGAGGACAAAGAGGATGACAAGGAGAAGGGAAATGATGGCTGCAAGCATGATGTTACTGTTGTCTGAGAAGATGTTCTGAAACATTTGGGTCAACGTGTTGGGCGAGTCAGGTTGGGTTGGCATTGTGAAGAGTGGCCAAAAGGGTGTTTGGTTTTGGCTCAAAGGTGTGGACTTGAAGGGCTTTATTAGGAGGGTGGGTGGCTTAGATTCCTGGTGTGTGTTTGTTTTTTGTGCGCATTTATTTCAGATACATTTGTTCCAAAACTATATCAGATTATGAATATTTCGGAGATAATTTTGAGGAAGTTATAAAATCTTATAAAAAACAATCAAGTACTTGTTATGAAACTCGATCATGTTAATTAAATCTCAAATTTAACTCTAATGAAAAAAACAAATGTAACTGAGAAGAGAGCATTCAGATTTTGAAACAAACACATCTGCAGAATAGAGTAGATTGGGGCGTAGTTGGTGTATAGTTGCTATGTTTTGTTTGTGTCATGTGAAAGTGATTACGTGAGAGTGAAGTTAGTTTTGTATGATGGAATAAAATAAGGGTGTTGCCTCTAGCATATGATACACTTGCGTGTAGTGGTTAGCAAGAAATTAGTGTGTTGTAATGCATTAGTTTGTATATATAGAAGTAGAAAGGGGTTTTGTTGAAGTCAAAGAAAGAATCCCTATATCCAAGGAGGAGAGAGTGATGTGATGAGAAAAAGGTGCAGAAATGAAGGACTCGTGAAGGCGACGGCAGCAGAAAGAGGGTGGTTGAAGTTTATTATATTCATGTGGAGCAGTGTACTCTTCTGAATAGTTTATAGAGCACAGGTTTTTGTAGACTATGGTTTCGGTGGTGCCATTTTTTTAGTCCTTGTAAAAAGTCATCTATTGGTGATCAAAATGTGTTAGAATTTTAATCAGTTTTTGGTGTGATAGAATGGACCGTACGTAATTTCACTAATGTGGCGAATTTAGGGGATCCCAATCCCAATGCAGAGCCAGAGCATATAATTCCGAGTCAAGATTCTTTTATTATTTGGAATAGATGAATGATGAAATTAAGAAAAAATGATGGAAACATAAGGGGATGTAGTAGAATTGGGGTAGGGGTGGGCATTATTGTTTAAAAGAGAGAAAGACATGTGAATAGAAGTGAGAGGCATTTTTCTCTACAGTTTATTTTGGCACACCTTGACCACCCTATAACCGAAGCTAAATGATAAAAACAAGAACAGTAGATATCTTTGCATAGATTCCAGCATTTTATGCTGCATGCTTCCGACCACCATTTTAGACATGCCATGCTCTGTGTGTGAATGTTCATATTCATTCACAAAGGCTCGTGAACTCTGACGTACCCCAAACTCCCACAATGTAATTATTGTATCATGTATGTAAAGAGATGCACTTCAAAATTATTGCACCTTTTCCCTTTTAACTTCACTTCTTTTTTCTTACTACTCATACGTGCTTTTACTTTCCTTTTTATTCGTATGTACTGCATTCTTGCTCTTTCAATCTCATTCTTACATATCAAGAGAATGATTTAAATATCTAATAATTATGATACAAAATTCCTTGAGATCAAATTATTATAGTTAATTATCATATTTAAAGTATTGTTTATTTTTTAATTCAATACTAATGTTACAATTTTGTCCTGTGTTTAAATTATTTTGACATCAGCTTCTAAATAAGAATGTAAAAACAAAATGTTCTTTAAAAAAGTTTAATTCTTATATTAGATAGAAAAAAAAATTTCAAAGAAGTAATTCCAATGTGATACATATAATGATTTAAAAAATATGATAATATTTTTTTATATTGACAGAAATGATAAAAGATATAGAAAATAAAATTTGTTATACTAGTTTTAATTCGGGTAAAAAGTTAAAATGGTGACATTTTTATAATAAATAAAAGAATCTTTTATATTAATTTTAATTATAACTAGTATAAAAGTATTTTTTTTTAATTATTTATAAAGAGAGTGTTCCCAAATTCTTAACATTCATTATCTTATTTCTTGTTTCTCGTTCTTGCCTACTTCTCCTCTGTGAACCAGATCTCTTTCTCCTCCACCATGTCGTCATTTCCTGTCACATATTCTTACGTTTTTTGCAGTGGTTTTTGCTTTATTCATGACTTGGATATGGTTCATGATGGTGGATTATATCTTTTTTGCGATTAAGGTTTGACATGAATCTTTGGTTTGCTACTAGTGGTGTGAGATCTGGCGAGTGCAACAAGGAGAGTTCGCGAGGTTGGTGGTGTTTGGTTGTGTTCTCTGGTTACTCAGGCTCACGTGATGGTGGTGGTCTCGTGCAGGATTTTGTGTCGTCTGTTTCTAGATGTAACGATGAGATTTTTGCATGGAGAAACTGGCGATGTGCAGATTTGTGAAAGGGTGACGCGTCCTGATTTTGTTTCGATCTATGCTAGGTAGTTGTCGTGACGCGAGGTGATAGAGGAAAGAAACTACTTTGATGACCTTGTTCACGATGAAGGGGTTTTTTGACAGTGGTGACACATTAAACATTGATGTGTTGCGAAGTGAATGGATATAGGTTTGTTTTTTAAATACTTTTTAATATCAATTATATATTTAACCGGTATAAAAATACTTTTATGTATTTAATAAATAAAATTAAAAATTATATTTTATATATGCCTGGATAAGATTAATGTAGATAATATTTTGAGTATGGTGGTGAGAAGGTTTGGTTAGGTGTGAGGTTGTGTTCTGACAGTGGGATGGGAATGAGTCGAAGAATTCATTGATGAGAGGAGACAACAGAGAAGTCAATATGTAGGTAATAATCATGTCTTTGTCTCTCTACAGGACCTTCTTACATAAAAGATGTGGCAAGTTGGAGACAATAGAAATATTATTGGTGAAATAAAAATTAATGAGTAAACTAACGACATTTAATTAAATAAAAATAGATAAGAAATAAGATAAAATAATGTTTGTTACATTTAACAAAACTCATAATGATGAGAAGAGTGGAAAGGATATGGGTTATGTCGTAGGAATAATCTATTTTTAAAGATATTTTGATTATTAAAAAAAACTAAATTTTATATTTATAAAAAAAGTTAAAGAGTAAAATAGTGGGTGTATGAATTTTTTTGATGTCAAAATTAAAAAAATAATATAATAATGGAAAAAAGATGAAGTGTACTAGTATTTTGTCATTTTTTGTTTTAATTTTGTTTACCAATTATCTTTTAGCAAGTGAAAAGGTGAGAAGGCAAAAAATGTTTTTGCTTGGTTATTTAATAAAATGAAAAAAATATTCTTCATAAATTCATACTACCTGTTTTTCACCATTTTGAGAAGAAAAAGAGGATGACATATTTTGATGTACTTAAAAGACAAAATTACTTTTGCTTTTACATATCTCCTTTTCATCATAGTTATTTAAACTATATTAAACAAGACAAAAGATCATTTTCATTTTATTTTATTTTTTGTATTTTCGTCCCGTTTCTTTCTTCTGTGACGCAATAGTAGATGTGAAAACATTTTCCTAAAGAAATGGATTTTACTACAATAGAGCATTTTAATGGATATAGGCGAATGAGTGTTTATAAATATTTAATGAATTAAATTTTTAGACCTCGAATAGAAAAAAAAAATTAAAATGATGTATAGACTATAAGAATGACGTAAGGACGAGTGCTTGAATATATTCGTTTATTTCCGAAATAAAATTCCATATTAATATTTTTGTATGAAACTTGTATTTTATCTATGTATGCATGTATGGAGATAGAGGTATAATTCCACCTGTATCTATCCACCCAATGTTTAGAATACTGATTAAATAATTTTTTAATAAAAATAAAAATATTATTAATGATTTAATATAAAATGATTTCAATTTTATTTTTTAATATCAAATAACAATACAAAAAATTGTATAAATCTTAAATAATTATATAAGAAAATAAAATATATATAATTAAAATTGTAACATTAAAAAAAATATACTTAATAAAAAAATTTACATGAATTGGAGAAAAACTGACACCAAACCTTGTATATATTTTATCGTTTTAGTTTTGCGGTTTCCTAACACTTGCTTACTATTAACATTTCCCTAAGTTAACACCATTAAAGTGATTATTGCAAAAGAGAAAACAAACACACAAACAGACAAGAACAACAAGAGTAAGCTAATATCAAAAGAAACAAACACAAGATATCTGAATTCATACACAATGTTCATACCAAATTAAACAAAATCCTAGGCATACCATGAACCTAGACCTAACCATCCGGATAAGGTATAAATGTTAAGCTATGACGGGTCATGCACTTGATGGCCTCTACTGTTTTATAAAGTCATTACCAATAGATGTCACCCTACCATACACACAAGGTTAGTCTATTCCGCATCTTAGGCCATAATAGAGCACATATACTAGGACCTTCTGCTACTCTCACCACATACATCACCCCTCTCTAATTGAGAATGAATGACTATTAGAGTGTCAGGATAACTTCCAAGATCGAGCTTTCTACATTCATACCAACAATACTTGAAGCAACCACCAAGAATTTCTCCATAAAAACTCTTATAAAACACATTTTTAATACATACATAACACATCCACTACCATTATGTATTTAAAGTTATATTACTGAACATAAGAATAATCATCATACCATTTACATTGAAACATATAAGAGGAATGAGAACATAACAACCCAAGGATGACAACCCTAGTCGCCTAGTACCTGGCGCCCAACGAACACAAGCTTGCTTAGCAAGTAGATTTCGTCACCTAATGAGAGCTCAGACAGACAGCTTCTTCAGCCTAGCGAGCTAACTCGTCTAGCCTCTAAATCTCACAGCCAAAAACACCCATTACTCACCCAACGAGCTACATGCTCGCCTATCGACTTTGTAGAATTCTATAGAACACCAATTTTGTAGAATTTTCACCTCTCAACCTTACATCTTCAAACTCCCTTACCTCCATATGCATCTACTGCTTCCAATTAACATTCTAAAACTCAATTGAACCTATTCAAGTGTTTTTGACTCAACTCAAACCCATTAAACTTATCTTTCTATGAATTTCTAACTTACTCCAACTAAAGTACTGCTTTATAGCCTATAACTCAATTCCATCATTTCTAACACAAAACTTGATTGCTAAGGAGTCTAAACAAGTCAGAAATGACATAACAACAGGCCCCGAATCCTCCACTTTAGAATAAACTCTATACTTTATAATCTCACTAGTCAAAACCCCTAAGTTGAACCTAAAACCATCCAAAACACAACCTATTGACTACCAACCCTTTCTATAACATATTTATGCTAACTCAAAGCTCCAACAAGTTTCAAATGATCATGAAATGGATCCTATAACTCAATTTTTCCCCTTTGACCATTACTTCAAAACCTCACCTACTAAAACCCCTAAATTTCAACCAAACACAGCCCCTCAACACTTATCTTTCACTTGTTATAGTCCTACAACAATATTTATACACAATGAGACCATAATACAACATCAAGAACACTTCAACCAATACCAATAATCAATCAAAACCAAAATCAATCATTAGCATATCAACATCACACACACAAAGTTATCTCTATCCTTACATACATATCCAAACATAACTTATCACAATTTAGTAAACATAACTCATAAATTATAACATAAAATTAAAGACAAACAAATTAGCTTCCCTTACCTTTTTATAAGACCAAACCACTCTAAAGAACCATACACCGCTCTCACAACTTAAAGAGCTTTATCTGTACCTACAAGCAACGAAAAACTATCAAAACATACCGTTAGAACCATTAATCAACAAAGACTAAAACTGAAAACTAAAAAGACACATGCAAGTTGAGCGGGCCCGCATGCAATAGATAAAGAAAGGATAAGAGAAAAGAGATTGAAACTTAACTTACTCAGACAAAGAAACTGATCAGTCTGAATTGAAGAGCTCGTTGTCAGTATCACTCTTACGGTCTCGGTTATTTAATCAGATAAATAAAGAAAAAGAACTCAGAGAAAAGTTAGAGAAGTTAGATAACTCTAGAAAACTGTTTTCTAGAGATAATGTATTTTAAAATAATAAAATTAGTTTATAACGAAACTATTTATATTAAAATCATCTTATATTAAAATAATCGAATTTCACTATTTTTAAACCACTACCATTTCTAAAATACCATTTTCTATATCTTTTCAAAAAATTGTATGACAATTATAACAATTTTTTTTGTTAATGTTGTTGAAAGGCTATTACATACAATTGAAATTTTATGACAATTATAACATTTACTTTTTTTTCTTGCTAATGTTGAAAGAAAATACATTGGAAATCTTACTGAATATCCAATTATTGAAGGAAAATAAAAAAATGTAATAAAAGAAGTATTTTTTAAATTAAATGTAAATAAGAACTAAAGAAAAAGTAAAAATATTTATTTTAGGTCACTATCAAATGAATATTCAAATTCAACCCGATGAAATTAAAGTTTACATTTCTACCATAAATAATACATCATTTAAATAAAACCAAATGAAAAAAATATATAATTGATGTGTTATAATAATAAAAAATATGAAAAATGATTATATAACACCTCTAGATACAAATATCTTTAAATATAAGTTCATACGTCTTCCCTAATAAAAGTATTATAATTACAATAAAACTAAAATACTAAACTCTTGCCAAAATAAAATTATGACGCCAAAGACCACTCATTATATATATATATATATATATATACACACACACACGTGGATTTGTTAACGCGCGTACACATGTTTTTAAGTTGGTACATTTTAACAATTAACAATGTATACAGGATTGTAGTAGACAAAAAAATACCCTCATATATTATAGATTCTAAATTTTAAAGTCAATATTTAAATAATTTTCATTCTCAAAACTAAAAAAAAAAAAGAAACCCCTAAACCCTTACTCACCTCCCTCATTCCTCTGAACCCTTTTTCTTTCAACTCTTTCACTCCAACATTCCTATAGTAGATCCAACTGAAAAAAAAATTAGGCAAAGGTTCATTCAAGATCTCTTCAATTTCATCATCTTCACTAACCTCTCTAATTTCATCATCTGCAGATGTTGAATCGTCATCTCTTAAAAAACCTTCAGGCCAATTACCAATTCCTTCTGATGTCATTATGCTTGTGAAAATTAGATAAAATTAAATAAGACAAATTATAAAATTAAAATATTTTTTTGTAAGAAATTGCTTAACAGCCAATGTTTCTGATTTTTTTTAATTGGGACTACAGTAGAGATGACATAGAAAAGGTTGGAATGAGAGAGATGAAAGAGAAATGATTGTGAGAAATGGGAGAGGTGAGTAAGGCTTTGGGGTTTAAATATCCTTAACAACTTAGAATCCATAATATATAAGGATCTTTTTGTCTACTATAATCCGGTACACATTGTTAACAAACCACACATATATATATATATATATATAAAAGTTACCATGGATTTAAAAGTAGTGAAAATTCTATAAATAACAAAAAAGATAAATACGTCTATAAAAACATCTACATTAACAAAATACAACATATGTTAACCTCAAAAATACCATAAAAATTTGATTTAAAGACTTGTGATAAAATGATGTAATCCATATTCCTACTATGTTTAATCCATGTAAAGCGACTAAATCTATAAAAATAAAGTCTTATCAACCATTGATTTAAAACCATTTAAAAATTGCAAAGTACTTTAATTAAAATTAACAACAAAAACATATTGTCCATTTTACATTTACTTAGTTTGGAGTAGACAAATTCATATCAAAAGAGGAGTGAATGATATGCAAAAATTGGGAAAAAATACCATATTAAAGGACTAAAAGTTAAGATGGAAAAGTTTCAAACCGAACACTTTTAGAATAAGAAATTTAAAAAAATGAACTAAACTTTTACATTTATAAGCTAATTTTACATAATATTTTTAAATTATTATTTTTAATTTTATATATACATTACTTTTAACTTGTAATATTATTACTATTTTATTATTGATTAAAAGATATATTATTAATTGACATAATTTTAGTCATATTCATGATGATAAATATTTTGAGTGACCAATTTTATCTTATTTTGGATAACATAAAAATGTAATATAATATGTATTTATATTGATTACTTGATGAATAAAGAGATATGAGTTTTCTTATAGTAAAACTTGCCAAAAAAAAAAAAGGAATTATCACACAACACTTATAATAGTATGGTGTTTGTATTAACTGAATATAGTATTTGTGAAAGATATGTCATTTACAGTTGAAGTGAAACAACATTGAATTTGAAGAGCATAACTTGCCTTCAATATGGTATTTTTGAAGAATGTAGTCCATTCAGGGCAACATTACATTTTGCCAATAAATTGAAATGATAAGAATGGATAATTGGTTCTTTCAGCATAGTTAAAGTATAGTAAAAGAAAGAAACTTTTCTTCAACTCATTTCAGTCCATTAGTTTGTATCTTTTTTCTTGGACACCCGTGACTCCCATTTGTATCTCAATTATGGTATGAAGAGGAACCTGGAAATCACAAATCTCACTTTAGATATCTTCATTTTCATCATCACTCACCAACTGACATGATGAACACCAAAATTTCTAAGCAAAAAGTAAATATAAGGGTAGGAAAGTAAGGCAATATTCATTCCATTAATTAACCAGAAACTGTAGTTTATGCTTTCTAAACTCTTCTTCGATTTAGTACTTGAGATTTTACACATTGTTAGAAATGATTCACTCTTTCTAGACATGTTGTAGCACAGAAGTATCCATGCATAATTTCATTTAAAGTATTACCAAGATAAAACACCAAATCTGATTGGAGAATAGTAATAAGATCAAGACTGGTGATACTGTGTTCAGGTTTTCTCCTTTTCTTATCAAGACAATTAGACCAAAGCATCACCGAACTCCATGTTTCATATGCAACAATCTGGTAAACATATATGACACAAGTTCAGGTAACAACCTCAATATGTGGAATTTCATTCAAAGGCCTGTCAGCAAAATATGCATATAGTGCCCTCAAAACTGCCTGCAATGAGAAGAGTATGGGAAAACCTCACTGATTAGAACAAGACAACCATAGAAGCAGGGATTTAGCTTAATTTCTTGCGTACAACCTGGTGAGATACCACAACAACAGGTGCTCGCTGTCGCTCAAGCTCTATAATTACAGGTTCTAACCTGTATTATTAGTAAAACTGGAGTTATTTGTATCAGGAAAGTTGAAGCAAGGAGCTAAATAATGTTCATAACATAAAATGAACCTTTGAATAACATCCAAGTAAGACTCGCCACGAGGATAACGATACCTAAGCTTGTCCATCTTGCGAGACCTGCAATATGAAAAGAAGAGGGGTGGGATAGTAACCATGACTTGATTATCTTCTAACCCCAAAACCAAAAAGAATTTTTTCATAGTGCTTATTTGATATCTGATAAAGAAAGTCCAAGTTTGCAACGTACTCATATTCCTCTGGCATGTTTTTCTTGATTTCAGCATATGTCATACCATCACACACCCCTGCATTTATCTCATCAAGTGCACGCCATTGTATCTAACATATAGATAGTAGGTCATAATGTGTAAATTTGTGAACTTATTTCTTGTGAAATAAAAAACATTGTACTACACAACAATAAGCTTAAGATTGACATTTACCTTGGGAAACCCAACAATTGGACTTGCTGTCAGAATTGTTCGTTGTAGTGTACTAGTCCATATCTAGACAACCAGTTAAAAAAATCACAAACCATTCATCACTTTAACACTTGCTTATATTATAGATGCTGTTTAGCAGATTCGCATAAATGATGTATAATCATCGGCACTAGAACACAGTTCAACAAAAATGCTATATGCGGATTTAGCAGGCGAGGACTTAGCATATATGTGTCGAAAGATAATAGCTTCAAGCATCAAGTTTGTTTGGGCCTTGAATTTCAAGGAAAATGAGAGATTAAATCTATACAGTTGATGAAACTTACAGAAGCAGCCCGTTCTGATTTGAGACGCTTTCCAACAAACTTGGCAAGTTTCTTTGAATAAAGTTCCCCAGCCTCACTGTAATAACAAATTGCAGAGCTCTAGGAATTTAGCCAAATATTAAAAATGATTCTAAGAAATGCCAGATATCACATAGAAAAGAGACTACTTACTTACTGAGCCAACATTCAGACATGAGAAATATTTTACCATTTCAAACTTGAATGGAAGTCCTTGAATTTATTATCTAATGACCCTTTGTCTTCCCTCAGAAACCAATGTGAAATTACACTAGAAGTCAACAAGCCATATTTCTACAATTGAAAGGGGTGAGGGGGAGATTGAAGAAAAAGAACACAGGGAATCTTAAAGGTTCAAATAATAAAACCCCACTTTCTATAATGTAGTTGTTAATAAATCAAAACAGTGGTCAGATTGTTCGTGTACTGATTTATATTCATATCTCTTCCTTTTCTACGTCTAATATCACCCTCAATTTTAAATTTACATTGAATAGCAACTTAAAGACCAAAACTAAGAAAATACCTTATTGCAGTATCTCCTCCAATTCTGCCTCTCACATTATCCTGACTTTCCCCATGTCGAGTAAGTAATATTGGGCGTGGAGTAAGATGTGTGTTTACCTGCCTCACGTAAATTAAGGTTCATAAAAATGTATGAAAATTAAATAGAAGAAAAGTTCTGGTTATTCATAAGAAAGTAGCATTGATACAGAGTCTATGCATGACTTTGTAGATATTAGTTTTATAAAATACATAACTTTTTCCAATCATTAATCTTCTATACAAACCATTTTCATTTTATAACTATGACCCCAAGACAAGCATGTCCATTTAAGTCAAATTTAGACTGAGCAGTGAAATATCCTCAGTACCATTTTCCAGGGATAATAACATGCATTTATGATTGAATATAAAAAACTAGTTAATTAGCTCGTGTTCCATAAAGTTAACATGAGTCAACTTGGACATTATATTAGCTACCTATTAATTATCGTAAACCTCTCTTATGTAAGCATACAATACAATGGTTCAACTCGATAATATTTTACCCTTAATCTGGTCAAGAATTCCAAACCCCGGCCTACTAAATTTAATATTTCACTTTCCTGCATCATGTCGTCAGCATTATTCCTAACACAAAATTGAAGAAACATAATCTGCTAATAATTAATAGCTATCCATCTTGTCCACAGTCTACAAAAGCCACTTTGTTCTTTCAGATAGAGTAGAATTCCTCAGGATTTGAATTCGGCTAAAAAAACTTTGCATTTGAGGACTTATAATGAAAGTATCATAAAAATGTTCTCTTGATTTTTAGAAGATTTTGTTCTTGCATCTGACCTATAAACGGTTAAGTCAAACCTTGCCAAGAAAAAGCATTGTATCCTAAAAGAACACTGACTTTTCACAAGATCAATTGTGAAATCTCAACTATGCATTTAATCACATAAGTCAACCAAATTATTTAAATCACATAATGATGGTTAATTTTAAGGAACTTTGTACCTTCAAAGGATAAAAGTTCAGAGTGATATGTCATTTACATTTTGCCAATATTGGGTAAAGTAAGTATATTAATCAACTTAATTGTTTATTTTGTTTGTGCATGTATGCAACTATTCGACAGTAATTTTGGTATTTAACTACATTTAACAAAGCTTACCAAGAAAAAGACAATTCGTCCAGGAAGGTAACCACTGATATTGTTCACCTAGACCAAAAGACAGATGTTATTAACAATTAACAAATCAAAGCCACACTTGAAACTAAATTGGTAGAGCAAAACTCAAGGACATGCACACAAGTACTTCAATCTTAGTTAGTGTTCACAAAAGTAAGAAGACCCATGAATTCTAAGACAAGAAAAAAGGTCTTAATTCAGTGCTTAACCACGCTGTCAGTTATCACGAGTTCGCCCACCTATCAATATATATTTAAAGCACTAAAACTCTTCCTAGCTTGTCGGTCTTCTACTATGCTAGTTCAGATGCTTTTTAGTGACCTATTGTACACCATAACACTTTCATACGATAGCAATACTCCTTTCAAATACTAATTCTTCACAGCACAGACACATCTTGACTCCATGGAATAAATAAATAAGACAAAGAGAAATAAAAAATGCTATAATGATTTAAAGTTACGTGTGAAACTAAACAATTTCAATTTCCAAAATACTGTAATTAAGATGTCACTGCAACACAATTTACACCTAGTTTCTATTAGAGTCTGGTAAAAATTACTAACGTCACCTAAGTCACTGAATGAAGAGAGCCGGTTCCTAAACCAGTTATGTCCATTGTAGATGGAACAACATGAAGGAAAGGGAAAGAACACATTCACTATGCTGCTGAACTACACATTTTTTAACATTTTTGCATCTTCTACAATTATCAACACATGCTAATCACATCACAGAATATTACTAGCATACAAGAAATCTCTGACTAGCCAACTTAACAATCAACTACGTAAAAGGATTATGTTCAATGAAAGCTTACTTGTATTTGTCCACCATGTCCACTGACCATATCAATCATTTTTATGTAAGATCCTTCATTTACAGTTTCATATGCCTGATGCATGGAATCAACATTATTTAAGGAAAAAGCTCAGCTTGAACAGTCATTAAAAGAACATGATATGATATACACATACCTTTTCATAATTGGCAAGACGGTTTTTAAAGTCTTGCAATCCAGCCTCAAAATCTGGCCTGCATAAGAAAGTTAATTGCATATGTATCCATATAGCCATCAAAATATCACTGGTTTTAAATGAACATTACTCTTCTGCATAATCAGGACTTTGCTGAATTTTCAGACGGATATTCCTTTCAATTATATTTACATCATTACATATTGTTTCAAGGAAGATTATCTGCAATGAAAACACAACTATGATCAGAACATTTCAAAATTAAATATATTATTCATATTGTATGCTTATTTCAGTTCCATCTTTGACTACCTTGCATCTTCCTTTAGCCAATTTCATCAGCATATCTCTTCGTTCCTTGCTACTGTTTGTAGCATCAAATATCCCAACCTAAATCAAATTAAAACTTAACAAAAAAATAAATAAATAACACATTAAAATAACAAAAATATACAACAAAAATGAACTTACCTGGCCGCCTTCTTGCATCCAAGAGAACATATCTTCAAATGCCAGTGCTGCTACCTAATGGCACGTGATATATTAAAACTATGTACACAGAGAAAGGGTCAACGTGGTGTCAACTTTATGAGAAACATTATAAATCAAATATTTGAAGTAACACTATATTGAAAGTTAACACGGTCTAAAAAGGTTGATGCCTGCTAGTATGAATTTTTCTTTTGTTTAATTTATTCTAGATTAGCTGCTGGGTGGGTTTACTTTATATTAACAGACTTCTTCAAATAAATTGGATGACAGTACTAGCATTTTTTGCGGAGAAACACTACTTTAACAAAGGAACACATATAAAATATGAATTTTCCCGTCCTTTTTGAGGTCTTGTGCTATGCTGTACTTCATGCAGAGTATTCGAACATGATAAATATTACTTTTATTCAAGAAACAGTGGCATGGATGATTCAGGAAACAAAAACAGTCAATTTGGCTTCCTTGGAAGGCCCAATAACAAAAGTTTGTTAAATGAACAAAATTCAAGAAATAATAGTCCCATGGAAAGATTCAACAAAATATAGCAGCAAAATCATCATAGAATTTTAAATAATTAGTAATAAAAAACAATTATGGCTTAGCATGCATGCTATAGGTTTTATTAGGTCAGTTATCGCAGACCTGCAGCTAATCTACTAATATTAAATAATTATAAGAAATAGATAAAAACTACCTCATTGCGTGCCTCCATGCCTTCAGGATTATCAGCTCGAAAGAAATCAGCAGACTGCAGAGAAGAATGACATGATTAAGATTGCCCAAAGAAATCTGAGGCTACTGGTGCAACATTTTGATTTCCAGAACATATCATTTAGAAAGGGAATCATGTCAGGCGACCCACATTTATTAGGATGAGCTACCTGATGTGGTACTTAAGCTTTAAGGCTCTCCTATCAAGTGGACTATGTGCCAAAGTCCTAACAATTGATACTTCTGTTCAGTGTTGGTTGCAGAAAGGGATAATAACAATAGCTGGAGGTCAGTATCCATAAAGTGAAGCTGTCATGGACCTTAACCCTTAAAAGGGGTGACAGTGTTAAGAATCCCACGTTGAGTAGGGTGAGACTCTTCACCTAAAGGATTAGTCTTTTGGTTTGTTTGAAGGATTAAGTCATTATAGAAACACCCACACACACACAGATAAATAGGCAGGGAATTATGATTTCATTCCTATTCCTGCTTTCATAGTCAGTTGGATATCATTAATCAATAGAATAGTATCCTATTCTATTGCCTCATTATGTGGAAACTTTTCAACTACAAGACATTATATTTGAACATCGACGATAATAGGATTATACAAATTCATTCTTGGAGTGTTAGCTCAATATAACAGATTCTTTAACTGTTTAGAATACTATACTTCCATCTTATGTACGAATTTCATTATGCATACATTCAAGTTCAGCACAAGGAAACTGTAACAATATTATAGTTCCATATTTCAATCCCACGGGGATTTCACTTGAAAGGGTGTTATAAAAACATTTTTTTTTGTCTCCCACAGCTTAATAGCTAAGCTTTTAGGTCAAGTGACTTGGATTCATTAAGAAGTGGATCCTCGTGAATACCTGTTTTAAGGATAAATAAACTGAATTGCTTACTTACTAATTGAAGCCAATGACTATTATCTACAGATGAAAGGTCAAACAGTCGTTTAAAAAAATGAAAAATAGTTAACACCTTACACCTGAACAGAATCTACACATGAAATTTGTTCTCAATTTTTGGTGAATTTACAAAATAGGACATTGAGGCGTGGGTTTTAAAAAGTGCTACATTTTGGTTCCATAAAAAAAGGGATGGAACAGAGGAGAACATATAGAACAGATCGTTATTTCCATTTTGCTCTGTCTGAATGTGAAATGCTACATCAGTACAGAATTTGACATCACACTATATAAGTGAGACAACATTTTTCTGCAATCATAACTTTTGTGCTATTCAACATACGTAGCTATGCAGATAATCATTAAATGAGAAGGCAAAAATTATTTCACACAAACATTACCTGATTAACTCCATGCTTAAGGCGACGATACTGTGACATAAAAAAAAGTGTTAATCTTCAAAGCTCATACATGAGAATTAATGTATTTCCAGTTTATTACTAAGTCAAAGTATATTGATCAAATAAATGAATTGTGTTAAGAATGTGAACAACCTTCCCAACATTGAAGTGTTTGGTATTATGACCTAACCAACGAAGATATCTTGTAAGTTTAGCTGCTGTGAAAGTTTTACCTCGGGCGGGCAGACCCACCTACATAAAAGTAATTTCTAAATTCAAGCTTTTGGCATATATTCTAAAGTAACTTACAACTAGAACTCCACATTGCACAATAAAAAACAGTGACCAAGAATTACTAAAACTATGGATATTAATGAGAAATTAGTGCAACAGATTAATGAAGAATTCAAGAAAATTTTTTATATAAAACAAATGAATATTATTCAGATTGGTCCTAAACATTTACAAGTCAAAGGCTTAAATAGAATGCATAATGAAAAGGATAATGGGAAAATAAGTTATAAAAGGAAACAAAACAAGATAGAAATCATCATAGGAAACTAAATATCTCGTAACAGAATAGAAACCAGGAAACAAAATCGTCCCATGACAAAAGAGAAACTAATTACCAAGATTAGAATCTGTAACTAAATACTCATCATGCCAGAATAATACCAGGATAATTGCCAAATGTCTATCTTCCTTGGGACCCATCATCTGATCAGCAACAGCTGCAGCAGCAACAGCTCCAGCAGCAGCTGGCATTGAATTCTATCAATAAAAAGGCAAAGGAGAAGAAATGATTATTTGTGAACAACCTCACAATATGATAAGTTACTTGACATGCAATAAATTTGAACAATAAACAAGAAATGAAAATCAATTATACACACCTTAGTATCAGCAGAAAAAATATTTGAACTAGAAGATTTTACAAGTCTAGGAGATCCAACACCTCTATCAACAAAAAGTCCCCTCTGACTCTCTTGCCTTTGCAGAGGCGAAAATGTTCCAACTGACTTGGATTCAACCATTCCAGAACTTTGAAACGTCTTAGATGAATCAGGAACGATAACCTCCATCTCCTGATTGGAACATCAGCATAACCTATTAGATGTAATGAATTACGTGTTGCAGGAGCAAGAGTCAATGTAAATGTATAATTACGTAAACAAGAAGATGATTCTATATAATCAGGAATATCTAAATTGTATATGTGTGTGTGTATTATTAGGAACATTTTTATTTATTTCCATATTATTTCTTTATTATTTGAGGATATCAAATCTCCTCTATATATTGTATTAATTCCTTTTATGTTAACATAAATAAAGCACCCCTGTTATCTCATAGACACACTCTTTCAACTTAAATGTTTCTCTCTTCCCTAGGGTTTAACAGTAACTATAGTAGCTTACTTCATTATGTATTTCCTCTAAGGAGAACAGAACGTATGTTCAATCTTGAACCAATTAAATTCTTTCGTACATCCAGTTGCAGGCATTACAAAAAAAGAGTGAAGATTCATGGTCAAAAAAATGAACAGGTTGTAAATAAGCACTTAAAACTTGTTAAAAGGATAACAATAAACTGATTAAATTTTTATTAGTCAGTTATCCTCACAGAAATAAGCTGTAAGAACTAGTAGTCCATTTAGAAAGTATAACGTAATCAAAGAATGCAGTTCTGAAAGAAAAACCTTGATGGGATATGAATTGCTGCCAGACCCACTAACCAGTGACCTTGGATTCTCTGTCAAGTTAGCCGCATATACATGGGCTGTATTTGCAGAAGTTGCTGGAGTTGGGACAACATAATGCTCAAGATCAAGTTCCAAACCCACAGAAGAACCATTCTGGACCAAAAAATAAAGTAAGCCTAAATCACTTGAAGCTTGACAATAAACATTGCACGTAGAATCCCCAATAGATTAGAAAAATACTGCAAACAAAGTTGCTATTAAAGAAATCTCCTCATTACATTACATCACATATTAAACAATCAAATGAAAAATAAACTGGAACATAAAATTTACCAATATTTTGGCACTATTTGAAAAACTGTTTAGAAAAAGGTGAGGTTTTAAGTGCAAGATATCCCACATGTGCATACTATCTTAAACCTCAGAACAAGATTAACATTATGTGAAACAGTGGATTACAAAGTAAAATGAAAGTGGCAAGAAGGATTCTTTTTTTCATCTTACCTCACCACCTGGTTGAGGTGCTGAATTTATGCTGACATCAGGAATCCATCTCACAGATGAAGGACGGAAATTATCCTGATAAGCCCTCCAACTAGCAGCAAGGTCAAATGGAGAAACCCTGTCTGCTTTGACAAACACTTGATACTCAAGAACCTCACCGCTATCAAGCCTAAACAATGCAAGCCTGGCATCCTCTTGCAATGCTCCCCCAACAAGCAGGTGGCTTGGACCCTCCTCAACAAAGCATGGTACATTGCTGTCCTTAGGCTTCAACAGGAATTTGAAATCCAAGGTTTCTGAAATCCACATAGAATTCAAAAATCTACACATCTCTTCAATTTTAGTAATGTCACAATCATGCACAACACATTTCCATAACCTAATTCTTTCATTCCACAGAATAGCCAGGACACCTTAATACTGGATTCCTTCTTATGGTAAAGGCAACAAAGCCATTGGTAAGAGTCACATTATGCTTCCTTTTTTTTCCCTATAACCTCTGAATCTTAAGACATTATGTACTATTTTATTAAACATACTTTTGTTAAGTGAATGAGATAAGGAAAAGAAAGACAAAGGGTTAATTACATTTTTAAATTTTAGTCCATATAATATACTCATCTTTTTTGTTACCTTTTATCTTCTACTTTAAAATAGTCCTTTTATATTCATTTTATTGCATTAGTCTTTGTTGCTTTCTAGTTGCCAATAATCCGTGAGATGCATCTCATTGCACACACTTACGCAATTTTTATTTTAACATTTTAAAAGATATGTTTGCACTAGTTTTTCTAGAAGTACTTACAAGAGAAAAATAAGAAAAAAGTAAAACCAATAAGTTAAAATTAGTTACATAAATTAAAAATGAAAATTTAGAGAAATGACGTGACAGAGTTTGTAGAAAAATGCATAAGCTACTTTTCTCTCCTAAAAGTGCTTATGAAGAAGTTTGTTCAAACAAACCCTAAAGACACTTAATTTTTTTAGTCCCTCACTATCTAACTTTTCCCTTCTCCCAGCAATTTCCAGCACCTTCCTACATCCCAGATCCATGCACACAGATATATTCATAAAGCAAGAGACAAATTATTTTGAATGCAAAAAAAATAAAATAAAAAATCTTAGAACTGCACATGTAAGTCAAAGCAAACAAAGCAAGAAAAGGAAAAAAGCATTATCCTGATTATGTAGAACAACCAAGCTAAACTCTGAAACCCACACATAATTCAAAAACCAACACCCCTTTAATTTCACTATTGACACAATCAAGCACAACACACTTCCATAACCAAAATCAATTCATTTCTCAATATTGCCAAGACACCTTAAGACCAGATTCCCTCCTCGTGGTGATGGAAACAAAGTCATTGCAAAGAGCCAAACATTTTAACTGAAATCCTACCCAGTAATGGAAAGATCCTTAATGAGCTATATTTGTTGGTCAATTTTACTGCAATCCTACGGAGTAATATATGTAGGACTTTAGAGCACTGAAAAAATTGTCTTTCTACTTTATTATTTTCCCCGCAACCGTCTTAGATAATAGTAGCAGTCAGCCTAACAACTTTGGTGCTTTGATTTTTATCAGCATGCCTCCCAAACCTTCATCCAAGGATCATGATGATCCTCTCAAAACCATCCATGAGATGCTTACTCCCAAGCTAGTTTGGAGGCTAAAGGTGACCATTTCTTGCTTCTAACCAACCTTAGACAACCATCACGAAATTCTCCAAGCTTCCATTACCTCCCTCACCAACAACGTTTCCGCCTTCTCTACTACCATTCTTCGACCCCCACTTCACTTCACCATAGTCACTACAAACACTTTATCATTATGTTCTCTCCCAAACATTGGTCTACCCTTACCTCTCACCACCGACCCCATTTACTATATGCCATATGCCCTTATGCTTACTCAACCCCTACCTCCTCCACCTCCTTCCTACAATGTTAATACTACCATTGCCCCGTTTCACCACTCCCCATACATCCTTTTCACTCCTCCTTCCTCGAACAACAGCCACAACACCTTTTCCTCATCACCACAGTGCCATTCAACCCTCTTCACACACTCACCCTTCCTCCTTCATTCCACCCCCCCAAAACTGCAGCTAATGACTTTTGGTGGCTCGGAACCTCTTGACACTTTATTTCAAGCTGAACAGTGCCTTTCCCTTTACCAGGTTCCTCTTAAACAACGCCTACATATGTCTTCCCTCTACATGATTTCACTAAATCACTGGAAAATCGTTTTGGCCCCTCCTCCTATGAAAACCACCAAGCTGAACTCTTCAAGCTCTACCAAGCATATTTTAAGAAAATTTGAAATCATGGGACTTCCCATGAGGTCATACTAAATTGCTCTTTGTCAACTTCTACAAAATAAACTTAGAATTAGATAACTTAATTTCTGATTGGGCTATGGTAAAAAATTGATTTTACTGAATGATCACTAAACTAAGATTAAACTGGGAAACTGAGACAGAAAAAAAAGACAGAGTAAAAGGTATTACCGTGATTAGGAGGGACAACAAAGCTAAGTTCCCACATTGACACCGATTCCCGCTCCATGAAAAGCTAACACGAAAACCAAAAAGGAATGAGAAACAAGGTAAAAGAAGACATACCCAGAAGAATATGGGGGAAATGAGGTAAGGGAAGGGACAAAAATTACAGCTTTGGAAGGATCCCAAGAGCCGACGAGAGGAAGAGAGCCATAAACGTGAGGAACAAGGTCTCCAGTGAGCTTGCGATTCTCCATCTTTAGAGAAACGTAGAGTTGGCCACCCGCTTGGTGAAGCCCGTCACTCTCTTCCTTTCCCCCTTCCTCATCGTCCTTGGATGTCCCCGTTCCCATATCTCTGGAGAATTCTCCTTTGATGATTCTGCAAAAGCAAAAAAAAAAAAGTGTGTTTGAAAGGTATTATTAGTGTGTGGATGTGAATGGATTAATGGATAGGTAGAAGAAAAGGGATGGGTATGTCTTGTGTTGGTTTTGGTGTGATATGGATAAAGAGGTTTCGGAATTGGTAAGTGAGAATGAGAGAGAGAGAGAGAGAGAGGATGTTGTTTGTGTTGGTCTTGGACCATTTATACCTCTCCCTTTCTTGTGCTTTTTGGTTGTGCCACTATTTTGGCTATGTCTATGTGTATAACCGTATCACCTTTACACGTGTTACTTGATCAATAAATGAATGAATCTGAAACTGAAGGAATTGCATCTTTGTTTGTACTTTCTCTTTTCATATATGTTTACTATTTTCCCTTTTAGGTCGCATCAAAACTAGTAAGTAGTTACCAACTGATTCTCTCAGAAAAAAGGTATTTCCTGATTCTCATTCTCAGTCATTCTATTCTATCATAATACAAAACTAACTGATTATAATTATTTTAGTTATTTTTCTGAACAAATTTTTTCAATTTAATATTGATGAATCTTTCAAAGATTTTTTATATTTACATAGACAAATTATGGACTCTAAGATAATACTGATAGGATTTTTGAAGGAAGAATTCAATAATAATTAAATTTGATTCAAACACATAAAAAAAATCATATCAATATTGTCCAAAAATTTAAAATAATGATTTTTTTTATGTATTAATTATATTCTTATATCTATCTGTCGTACTTAAATTTTCTAACACTTCATTTTATTGACATTTTATAAAATATATTAAATTTAAAATTTCATTATCTTATATGCCAAGCTAAATAAACTTTAAAATTCTTACGTAATAACAAAAGTTATAACTTATTTTTACTAATTTATATATATAATATTATAAGGCCACGCATGGTGGAAAAACGTGAAGATGGAGAAATGAGCTTGTGGTTCTGAGGTGTCATAGAGTTTGGATAAAGGCTAAGTCAGAAGTTGAATTTCCCAATGTCGATAAATCGTGGGACCCTCTTTGAATTTAGGTGAGTCTTCATATAAACAATCTAACAAAAATATATATACAAAATAAAAAACTGGATTTTTTTTTTCATCTTTTATTTACTTTATGACTGAATTATCTAGTTCAAACTAACATGAAAAATCTAAACTAAAACATTTATTATGTTTAAGTACAATATTATATGTTGAAAAATCTGTTAATAGGTAATAATATATGTTGTAGTTCTTTTAATGTAGTTTTATTGCATAATTTAATATATTTATATATTTATATTTATATATCGATACATATCAAAACATAATAATAATAAGATTGTATTCTAAATTTCATGTAATTTATTTATTGATATAAGATAAAGTTAAGATCATGAACATATCTCTACTTGAAAAAATTTCAGTATCAAAAAATATATTTTTAAAAAAACTTGTTATACTTTTCTGAAAGTATTTAAGAATTTTATCGTAAAAGGTAAAAAAGTAATTGAAAATATAATAAAGATTTTATATGCTACTAACAAATATTTTTTCAATTTATTTGTTAACTAGCATTGTTCAAGTCAAAATTTATAAAAGAATATTTTTAATATAATAAAATATTTATAAATTTATTATTTTTTTCAATTTATTTATTGACATGATAGTTATAGAATGATCTGAATCAACATATGTCTGAATAAAATATAAAAATAAAATATAAGTTATAAAACAAGAACTAACAATTGTGGAACTGAGCAAAATAAATTATTTTATAGAATCTGTTTCTATTTCGAGAGAAAACAATTCAAATTATATATATATATATATATATATATATATATATATATATATATAATCAAATATCATACTATTTAATATAATTTAATAAACAAGTCTATTAGATAAAAAATAAAGGGAAAGGTAAACAAACGGGAGTGTAAAAAGTAATCACTTAGATGGGTTTGTAGATAAGCCCATATTTTTGTTGAACATATGTTTTAATGTGCTTTGGAAGGAAGGCGGCGAAACATAAAAGATAGAAGGATAGCATATTCCGAAGAAATAGAAGATATAAAAAATAGAAGGATAGCAATTTTAAGTTGTAAAATCAAAATCACTCCGATTCCACCTCGATCCTCTTCTTCGTTTTTGTCTTCGATCTTCAATTCGTCTCTGCGTACTTCACACCATGGCTACCGCTTCAGGTACTCCTTTCTCCCTTCCAATTCCCAGATTTTCATTTTCTAGGGTTTCTGTTATCAGCCACCTTAAATGCTTCTCTTATTTATTTTTTCCTAAACCTGCTCATTTTTATGGGCGACTTCAATTCTTTTTATTCAACAACGCTCTTTGTTTTTTGTAATTTTTATTTCTCTCGGGATTGGCTGTTATTCCTGTTGGGCATAGTCCTGAGGATATTGGGTACAAACAAACTCTTACACCCGGATAAAAGAAGGGACAAATATGGCTTTATAGATACCCTTCATTGTTAAGAGCCCTTTACCTAGACCTAGAGGGGATAATATCTTACTGGAGATATGTGTATATCAAACCTTCCCAACAGTGGCATCAAAGCCAGCAGAAGGGGAGGAAGGAGAACATAGTCCTGTTTGAGGGAGGATGTTAGGATACAAACAAAGTTCCAAGTTACACGTCGAGAGGTCCTAATCAGATTACAGTTCAAATCTATTAATCGCTACTCATCATGATTTGAATTAATAGATGATAGAAACTAGATGGAATTTTTGCAAGGTTTAGAGAGCGTGAGGCATCTTCTTGTTTTTTTTTTTTTTTTCAGACTAGTTTAGTATTGTTGGCAAGTATCAGAATTGGACTCGGATATGTGTAGAAAAATTGAAGTAGTGTGGCTTCATAGCTCTTAGGTTAATTGGTTTGAGACTGTTTATACCATTTGTCAATTTTCACTTTTTAATTTTAATTGAATTTTAAACATGATCATGTTTGTCTCATTTTACCTTATACATCAATGTTTTTTTAAACTTTTTTGGCATGGATTTCAGTGGCATTTAAATCCAGGGAGGACCATCGGAAACAGATTGAGTTGGAGGAGGCACGAAAAGCGGGGCTTGCGCCAGCTGAACTTGATGAGGATGGGAAGGAAATCAACCCTCATATTCCCCAGTATATGTCATCTGCGCCTTGGTATCTTAATGCCGAGAGACCTGTAAGTGTTTCCACTTTTAAGAGTTATTGAGATCGGTAGGAATTTGGGGTGTTTGATGTATAAAAATTAACATTTTCTTTCGTCCCATTGTTATGCTTTTAGAGTTTGAAACATCAAAGAAAATGGAAATCTGATCCCAATTACACCAAATCATGGTACGACAGAGGTGCTAAAATTCATCAGGCAGACAAATATAGGAAAGGCGCATGCGAAAAGTAAGTGATCTTTATTTGTCAAATATCTGAGCATTTGTTTGTGTTTAATGTATACTCCTTCTCTGACAAACAACTTGTAAACTCTTGATTAAACTTTTACTAGTTATTGGTTATAAGACAATAAATAAATATGATGTTTACTTGCTTGTAAATTCTCTCTCAAAGTAATGTGTTTAGGTAAACACTCGCATAATCAGTCAATGTGTATTTTAGGTTTTCGAAGTCTGAATCCTTTAATTAGTTTTTGTATTATTATTTAAACTACACGATAATGGCTGCGAGTTGGACTGTATATAGCATAACAAATGACTTAGTTATTTATGTTTTTACCTTATAACTTCATTACTTATGAGTAAGTGAATATGTTATTTGATATGTTTTGTTATTAAGCCATGTTTTTTAAATATTATCTTTCAAATCCCGTAAACTATTTGACAACCAGGCTTGTCTCTGAATTTATTTATGGACCACTCAATCTTCTTGTTACAGTTGTGGAGCTATGACGCATGATGTGAAGTCATGTATGGAAAGACCGCGAAAAGTGGGAGCAAAATGGACAAACACTCACATTGCCCCTGATGAAAAGATAGAAACTTTTGAGCTTGACTATGATGGAAAACGGGACAGATGGAATGGTTATGACGCATCTACTTATGCTCGAGTCATTGAGAGGTATGAAGCTAGAGATGAAGCACGAAAGAAGTACCTGAAAGAACAACAGCTTAAGAAATTGGAGAAGAGCAACCAAAATGGTGAGGATGCTGCAAGTGATGAGGATGAAGATGAAGATGATCTGAGGGTAGATGAAGCAAAGGTTGATGAGAGCAAGCAAATGGACTTTGCAAAGGTTGAGAAGCGTGTGCGTACAACAGGTGGTGGGAGCACAGGAACTGTGAGGTAATTTTTATGTTACCGTCATTTTAATACATCTGGCCAGTTTAATTTGTCTTATATTTAAGGTTATCTATTTCATTATTTATTTTAGATGAATTGGAGCTGAAATATTTTTTCCCTCAGGAATTTACGTATTCGAGAGGATACTGCAAAATATCTTCTTAATCTTGATGTCAATTCAGCACATTATGATCCCAAGACCAGATCCATGCGAGAGGATCCACTTCCAGATGCTGATCCAAATGAAAAGTTTTATGGGGTAACTTTGTCTCTTGAATGAAAATTCGTAACACTTTAACTTGTTTCTACTGCTATCTGTAATCTTGTATTTAGACTGAACCTGCTTTTGTACTGTAGGGTGATAACCAATATAGAAATAGCGGGCAAGCTTTGGAATTTAAGGAGTTGAACATCCATGCTTGGGAAGCATTTGAAAAGGGACAAGATGTTCACATGCAAGCGGCCCCATCACAAGCTGAATTAGTCCATAAGAGTTTCCTTATCCGGAGTGAGGAGCTGAAGCATCAAACAAAGAAAACAATTATTGAGAAGTATGGCAATGCTGCTGATGAGAACAAGCCTCCAAGAGCACTTCTGCTAGGCCAAACTGAAATGCAAGTTGAGTATGATCGTGCTGGTAGAATAATTAAAGGCCAGGTGAGAATTGTATTCTAAATCTGTATAGAGCACCATTGTAATTTGCTTATAAATCTTCAATATCCTTGGTAGTGGGACTTTTTCATGATCTTTTAACGTTTTGGGTTTTACCATGACTTTTAGTTTTGACCTTAATGTTTCTGCTTTATGGTTACTTAAGACTACATTTAATTGTTATTTATCTAATGTTTCCAACAGGAAGCAGCACTCCCCAGGAGCAAGTATGAAGAAGATATTTACATTAACAACCACACAACTGTGTGGGGCTCATGGTGGAAGGATCACCAGTGGGGCTATAAGTGCTGCAAGCAGACAATACGAAATAGCTATTGCACTGGTGCTGCAGGTATTGAGGCTGCTGAAGCGGCAAGTGATCTTATGAAAGCAAATATTGCCCGTAAGGAGGCTGCTACAGGTTCGTTCGCTGACAAACATCACATCTATGCTGTTTCTCTACCTCTATCTCGTTCCTTCCCTATTTCTGTTTTTACTTTTTGTTTGTTTGTCAATTTTGTTTAATTGTATTTAGCATGTCTTTATTAATCACCATCATTGTAATGAACCTACAGAGGATCCTGCACCTGTGGAGGAGAAAAAGCTTGCTACCTGGGGTACTGATGTCCCAGATGGTTTAGTTCTAGATGAGAAATTGCTTGCTGATGCACTCAAGAAGGTAAATCTCATTCTATTGTGTTTGGGTACTCGGTATTTGTTAGTGTCATTCTGAGTCTTAATTGTACCTATGGAATTAATTATATTTTCTTGCCAATAAGTCTGTCGACCTTAATTTCCAAGGACACGACACGTTTGATTTAAACTAAATTTTGTACATAATTTCTTGTAACAAATATGGCTTTACATTATTGATGTCCATTTGTAGTGTAAAATGTATTTTTCTGGAGCATTCAATCTTTTGAGATGCAGTTATTCTGACATTTATTTATACAAACGTTGTTTAACAGGAAGATCTAAGGAAGAGGGAGGAGAAAGATGAGAGGAAACGCAAGTATAATGTCAGATGGAACGATGAGGTTACTGAAGAGGATATGGAGGCATACAGAATGAAGAAAGTACATCATGATGATCCAATGAAAGATTTCCTTCACTAACCTTTAAAATAATCTATCTTTCATTGAAAGTCAGGAGCGGGGGGAAACTATTGATGTTCATGTATAGTTTTTTATGTATCGGTTAATCACTTGTCTTTAATGCCAGTGTAACATTTTATCAACCTTTAAAGGTTCGTTTGCTTGAATGATGTGTAAAATGAAGAGGAATATAATGGGTTGATTGAAAATTGTTAAATTGCTGTGGATACGTGCAGAATAAATAGTAATGGGTGTTTTAAGGTTATGTATAAAAATATATTAAATATTCGTTAGGAGTGTTTAATTTAACCCAGATTATTAATGGTATATTAAATTAACAACACTAAATAGAGAGGGTTATGCAAGGTGTGATTTGCTTTATTAAACCATTCTTAGGTTTAGTCCGAGAAATAATTGCGAATGTTATTTTACTTAGTTAAAAAGTAAGTAATACATAAATTGAGATATGAGCATATATGAGTATTCTTTATTAATGTAATGACAATTTAAGATATATAACTTTTGTATTTATATATTTTGTTTTATTATAGAGAAAATATGTTTTAAATATTTTTTTACTATTTTTTGAATTTAGGGGTTTAATTTAGTTTTATTAGTTGTATTTTTAATTTTTTTTTATATTTTAATAATTTGTAATTTTATTTATATTTTTTATTTTTGTATTTTGAAATTTGTATTTATATATTTAGCTTTTTTATAGCGAAAATATGTTTGAAATATGATGTTATTGTTTTTAGAAATTAGGAATTTAATTTAGATTTATTATTAATATTTTTCATGTGTTTTCTTTTTTTTTTTAATTTTTAATGTTTATTTATATTTTTTATTTTTGTATTACAAAATATGTTTTAGATATTTTATTGTTTTTTTTAATATATGAATTTAGTTTAGTTTTTTATGTATATTTTAATTTTTTTTAATTTGTAATGTATATTTACATATTTCATTTTTGTATTTATATATTTTACTTTATTAAACAATTCTTATGTAGGTTAGCTCGCTAAATAATTGCGTACATTATACTACATGTCAAAAATAGGTAATGCATAGATTGAGATATGGGCGCATATGAGCATGACCCATTCATGTAAAGACAGTTCAGGATGTCATTTGTGACCATTTTAACTTTTGTCTAATACTTGACTGCTTACACCTCATGAATCTTGCCTGTACCTCCAACTTTTATATTTATATATTTTACTTTTTTTTTTATAGAGAACATATGTTTTAAATATTTTATTATTATTTTTTGAAATTAGGAATTTAATTTAGTTTTATTATTTTTATTTTTGATGTCTTTTTTATATTTTAATAATTTGTAATTTTATTTATATTTTTTATTTTTGTATTTTGATTTTTGTATTAATATATTTAACTTTTTTATAGGGAAAATATGTTTTAATATGTTGTTATTTGTTTTTGAAATTAGGAATTTAATTTAGTTTTTTTATTAATATTTTTCATGTGTTTTTTTTTTAATATTTAATGTTTATTTATAATTTTTTAATTTTGTATTTATATATTTTATTTTTTTTATAGACAATATGTGTAAGATATTTCATTTTTTTTTAATTTAGTAATTTAGTTTAGTTTTTTATGTGTATTTGAATTTATTTTTAATTTTTAATGTATATTTACATTTTTCATTTTTTATTTATATACTTTACTTTATTAAACAATTCTTACGTAGGTTTGGCTCGAGAAATAATTGCGTACATTATCCTACCTGTCAAAAGCTAATGCGTAGATGGAGATATGGGCATATGAGCATAGTCATTCATGTAAAGACAATTTAGGATGTACATTTGTGACCATTTTAACTTTTGCCTAATGTTTGACTCCTTACTCCTCATGAATTTGTACCTCCAACTTTTGTATTTATATATTTTACTTTTTTATAAAGAAAACATGTTTTAAATATTTTCTTATTATTTTTTAAATTTAGGAATTTAATTTAGTTTTATTATTTTTATTTTTGATGTCTTTTTTATATTTTAATAATTTTTAATTTTATTTATATTTTTTATTTTTGTATTTATATATTTAACTTTCTTTATATGGAAAATATGTTTTAAATATGTTGTTATTGTTTTCTGAAATTAGAAATTTAATTTAGTTTTATTATTAAAAAATTTCGTGAGTTTTCTTTTTTTAATAGTGAATGTTTATTTATATTTTTTATTTTTGTATTTATATATTTTACTTTTTTATAGACAAAATATGTTTTAGATATTTCATTGTTTTTTTTGAATTTAGGAATTTAGTTTAGTTTTTTATGTGTATTTTAATTTCTTTTTTAATTTGTAATGTATATTTACATTTTTCATTTTTGTATTTATACATTTTAGTTTTTTCATTTGTAATGCATATGAGCATCACGAATTCATTAATGACAATTCAAGATGTACATTTGTGACCCTTTTAACTTTTGCTTAATGCTTGACTCCTTACACCTCACGAATCCTGCATATTTTACTTTTTTATAGAGAAAATATATTTTAAATATTTTCTTATTATTTTTTGAATTTAGGAATTTAATTTAGTTTCATTATTTTTATTTCTGATGTCTTTTTTATATTTTAATAATTTTAATTTTATTTATATTTTTTTGTATTTTGATTTTTAATTTATATATTTAACTTTTTTATAGGGAAAATATGTTTTAAATATGTTGTTATTGTTTTTTGAAATTAGGAATTTAATTTAGTTTTATTATTAATATTTTTCATGTGTTTTCTTTTTTAATTTTTAATGTTTATTTATATTTTTTTATTTTTGTATTTATATACTTTACTTGTTTATAGACAAAATATGTTTTAGATATTTCATTGTTTTTATTTTAATTTAGGAATTTAGTTTAGTTTTTTATGTGTATTTGATTTTTTTTTTTAATTTGTAATGTATATTTACATTTTTCATTTTTGTATTTATATATTTTACTTTTTTTATGGAGAAAACATGTTTTAAATATTTTCTTATTTATTTTTGAATTTAGGAATTTAATTTCGTTTTATTATTTTTATTTTTGATGTGTTTTTTAATTTTAATGTTTATTTTTTTTATTTATATATTTAACTTTTTTGTAGAGAAAATATGTTTTAAATATGTATTTATTATTTTTTGAAATTAGGAATTTAATTTTGTTTTATTATTTATATTTTTCATGTGTTTTTTTAATCACTTGGATTCTTCTCACCAATTGGATTTAAACCAATATCTCCGGGCGACTTTCCTTTGAGTCGATCGTGAGTGGGTCTGTCGTCCTCCTCATTATACGTCCTTCTCATCATAGTCCTCCTAAAATCAATATCAATAGCATTTCGTCGGAAAACATCTTGTCTTTTTACCTAATGTTTATTTATATTTTTTATTTTTGTATTTATATTTTACTTTATTTAGAGAAAACATGTTTTAAATATTCTTTTTATTATTTATTTGTAAACGTTATTCATCTTATAATATTAATTAGATCCTACAATAAACATAATTATCACTAAATACTCTTCAATCAAATAATAAAAACAATACAAATTCAAAACTAAAGAATACATAAAAAAACAACATAACATATTAAAAAACATAAACATATTATAAATTAAATCAAAATATAAAAACATTAACACATTAAAAGTTAACTAGTAAATAAAAACACCATAACATATTAAACTTTATGTAATAAATAAAAAAATCATATATTATAAATTAAATTATTATAAATTAAATAGTAAATAAAGAACAAAAAGTTATTAAAAATTAAATACAACTTAAAAACATTAACACGTATAAAAGTTAACTAATAAATTTAAAATTAACAAATATCAAAATAACAAAAAATATTCAAACCTAAATAATAAATAAAAAAATAGAAATATATTAAAAAATAATAAAAGTTGAAAAATTAAAAATTAACTAATAAATCAAAAATAACAAAACATATTAAAATTTAAATAATAAATATAAATTATTAACATATCATAAATTAACTATTAAATAAATGCTAAAAATAACTAAATAACAACGATATTATAAATTAAATGTTAGAAAAGCAGTCCTTATATTTCAAGTCAGTGATCTAAAGTTAGAGGTGAATTGGATTTTAAAAACTTTTTGAATCTTTGAAAGATCTTGAATCTTAAAATCAATAATAAAAAATGTTTGAATCAACCAAGTAAAGAAAGATGAAAGAAAGACTAGAACATACAAGATTTATACTGATTTAGCTCTTCACAAGCCTACGTCGAGTCTTTCCTCAACAACCTTAGTTAGAGGGTAATCCACTAATTCAAGATTTGAGTTTAAGAATACAATTATACCCTCAATTGCTATCCTCACCACACTCAAATCTGAAAACAACAATACAAGAGAGGATGCACTCACTCTCAATCAACACAAGAGATGAGACATTCAATCTCTGACCTACCTAGCATAGGTATCAAATCACGTCAAATGAATAAGAACCTGATTATATTACACTCCACAAGTGCAAAAATATCAGAACAAATAAGCTTCAATGAGTCTTGAATGATTTCTTATTTACTTAATCACCAACGTAGTTTCAAAATCTCCAAGAACTCTTCTTGATAAAACCTATACTCAAAACTCAGAGAGAATGTCAGTGTATGCCAATTAAAACGTTAAAGAGTCAGATCTCTAGTCTAATTTATATAGAAAATCAGATCTTGTCGCAATTTAATCGATTAGGTTTATAACGTAATCGATTATGTTTTTCCTTCTATTTTAATCGATTATGTCACTTATATAATATTGACCATTAAGCTTATTACTGCTTCTTTCAACTAACCTAACAGATTAGGTTACAAGCATAATGGATTAAACATTTGTTTCTGTTTTAATCGATTATGTCACTTATATAATCAATTATATTGACATTATACCTGATTTCACTTTCATTTGTCTTTTCTAACATATTATTATTGTATAACAGATTAGATTATCTGTATAACAGATTATGCTTATCTCTCTGTTTTAACCAATTATACAACTTATGTAATCGATTATAACACACAGTTTTGCTCTGTTTATGAATTATATGTGTTCTAGCTTTTTCTAATAGATTATATTACTTATGTAATCGATTAATACTATCAAAAATATAGATTCTTGATCTGTTTAGGCCTATTTCATTCATCCTCTTATAATCAATAAATCTAACAAAAATATGATTAATGATTTAAACACTTATTTACTCATTATGTTGTGCAAGGATAATTAAAACTTTTTCTATTCACTATTAACCATTCATAATAAAAACCAATATGATTAGGAGTCTAATGTTTCCCCTTATCAACATGAAATAAAAAAAAAACACTCAGACATAATTAAATAAACAAACTTATTGTAAAGTAAATTTAAAAAAAAAATTATAGGGTCACATGCAAGTGTGATTAGACTAGATCCTGCAAGATCCTTAACTGGCATTCAAAAGCTCGTGAACCGTTGATCGACTTTCAAACATTGATTAAGGATCCTGCGTGATTCGAAATACGGTGGATCCTTAACTGGATTTCGAATGACGATTAAGGGCTCGCCAACATTCGAACGTCGCTTAAGGTTTCACTGTATTTCGAATTACGATGCCCTTCAACCAACGTTCGATCGCCAATGAGCCCCTAACCGTCATTCTAAAGTCGGTTAAGGGTCTTCCACAACTCAGCTTTTTACCTGCCTCGAATGTTGGCTTTGACCTTCTCCTTCGATTAACCAGACCACGATAGCAACCACCACGAACGCACTAGGACCACTGTGAACACACCGGGACCACCACCAACACATCGGGACCACCACGGGACCACAACTCAAGCAATGCAAGAACAAAAGCAGCTGAGATAGTTACTCAAGAACGAAGAAGTGAGAGTGAGTGAAATAGGTGTGACGTATATAGAAGCATCCATTTATTATTGGTTGTTCGAATTAAGCCAACATCATTAATTCATCATCACCGACAGAGAAAGTTCATTATAGTTCATTAAATGAAGGATATTATGGTTAATTTGGAGGTACAAGACGAGATTTGGGAAGTGTAGAGAGAATTGCTCAATGCTTGATAACAATATTCCCATCTTCAATTCTTGAAATGCTGGTCTAATTTGACCTTATTTCTCATTAATATGATTCTTCAAGAGATTCTCTCATATCAACGAATAAACAATTCACGTTTGGTATTACATGTGAGAAGTTTAACATGGTGATATAATTATTTCAAACAAAACTTGATTGAGTTCGGTTTTAAATAATTTCGAAATCATTTTAAAGTCTAAGTTAACCCCAAAACAGGTAGGTTAGTATGTAACTCAATCTTAGATATTAGTTACTAAGGTAAGAATATGCTAACCTTATTTTAAAAATTTCATTATCTAATTTAGCTTAAATTGGCACGTGTATGCAATTGCATTAAGATAATATAACTTAAAAAAATATGAAAAATAAATATATTTATAAAGACAAAATTGAGAATTAAATGATTTTTTTTTAATTTTAGGAGTTAACAATTGTTATTATATAGAGATTTTGCGATTTTGTATATCGCATGATAAAACTGTTTTAATCTAGAGATCGTGCAAGAAGATTGAATAAAAAGAACTAATAGCATATTATTATTAAAGTTAAAAAAAAGATATAAAGTAGAAGTTTGTTATAAGAAAATTGTTGTGAATTTATGATTATGCCTTGAGAATGTGAACCTATTATCCTATGGATCAGAATGTTGGGGTGTCATCGCTTCTTCACTCTCGCCTTGCTACATAGGCACTTCTTCCTTGAACCTATTTTCTATTTTCTTTTCTTGGAGAACCTACCCGACAGGGTCACGTTCAAAGGATTGCAGAAGCAAATATATAATTATAACTAATGTCTGAATTCCCATACTCAAAATGAAAAAGTAGCCAATACTTTGTGTGCATGAATTTTTTTCACCTGTATCACATGCATGGATGGCTTCTGTCACGTTGTTTGAGGTATCATTATTTAACTTTAGGGCATGGCATGTCATACCAGCTAAAGTGTGGTTATGTATTTTGAAATGATTTACAATCTTCTTGATTAGTACCTTTCCTTTTAAAGGATTATTCCAAGTTTTAGCTACATGTCAGTTTCCATAATAAGTAACCTATTGCATTTTCAGTTTTCCACTTTTTTTTTTCGTGTACCACTTTCACTAATAGTATATCTTTGGTCATTAGTTGATTATCCGCATTTTCGTGAAAAGTGACGTCAACGTATAGTATGCAAATCCGTTATCTGTTATCTTAATGGATTCGATATTCTCCCTGAGTTGATTGCAATAAAGTTTCAATCTAAGGATCTATAATATACACTTTGTTTATGTGCTGCAACTAATCAATAGCATGGCTATCCAAGAAAGGAGCTGAAACTAAAATGGATAGTTTAGAACATTCAAAATTTATTGAATGGATAATAAAAAAATATGGGCAATTTATATCTCTGAAAGAATTAAATCAACATACAGTAATAGATAATTTTAAATATTATATGAAATTCTATATACTAAGAACAGGAACTTTAAGTCCTAATCAATAAACATTTATGACTTGACAACTACGAAAACAAATAATAATTAAAAAATAAAAATAAACTATACAGGTCGCACCCAAGTCAATGGCTCAAAAGGAGACAATCCGAAAGAAACAAGTAGCTCAGAAAAGTTTCATTGAAGAAAGCCGCAATGATTGGACAGTAGTATCAGGCTGGGCTAGGCTACAGTTGAAGGTTGATGCTTGGTGCCACCAAGCGAAATTCTTTAACCCTAAGAAAGTAGTTACCTTGAATGCAAAAATGAGATATTCTAAACTATCTAGCTTCACCAGTAAAAAAAATCGCAAAATTCTCTTGTCTGTTGTGGATTGGGAGATTAGTAGCCGCCCCCCATTGGAGGCATGCCAAAAGGAGGCATTGGTGGCATCCCCATTCCACCCATGGGTGGTGGGGGAGGGGTAGGAGTATAGCCTCCACCCATTCCAGGCATTGGAGGAGGGGAAGGGGCATACCCTCCACTCATTCCTGGCATCGGAGGTGCCGGCAAAGCAAGCGGTAGCAACTGGGCATACATATTCTGGAGATCATCGAGAACACTGTTTAGTTAATAATCAAACAAACAATATGATTGCTTGTAAAAGGAGATTCCAAAAAGGCTTACCTGCTGAGCAATCACTTCCTTCTCCTCCTTTTCCTTAGCTTTCTCCTCCTTTTGAGCTTCAATTTTGTCCCTGATAAGCTCATCCACCTTGCTTGAATACTCTCTAATAAACTTCAAGAAAAAAAAAAATTCGTTAACTTTGTCTGTTGATGAAAATCATTATACCAGAGACACAAACAAAAGCATACCTGTAAGAGATATGGGAAAGCAAAATCAATCATGTTGTTCATCCAAGCTAGCTCAAGAGCAACATCTGGCCGGATAATATCATAACAGACAAAGAGGCATGATGCAAAACACTCTTTCTTTCCCTGAAAATCAATATATTCCCTTTGTTAATTAAGAGAAAAGAACTGGTGCAGGAAATGAAAAAGGGAGCAGCAAAATAATTTCTAACTGAAGCAGAGGTCAAACCGCACTATGCCACCAAATGGGGCTTAGTTTGTATCTAATCGTATATTACCAGAGTTGGATATTTTAAGGAAAAGGGCAACAAGTAAACACCTTCTCAATAAAGTAGATAAGCAAATCTTCTGAGAGTTCACGATCACCAGATTGAGAGCATGTTTCCATGCAGTCCTTGTAAAGATTGTCTTTCTTTGACAAAGCAATGGATTGCTTCCATCTTCCTGCTTTCTTGTAAATGTATGCAGCAACACGCCTCATTTCAAGAAGTTCATGCTTCTCAATCTGCATATGCTCATCGTTGATCTCAATCAATAATAATTCGAAAATTGTAAATTTACCAGTAACATTATAATCTCATCTTTTGCTAATTGTCAAAATAAGACAAAAAATAAGGAGATTCACCTTCTGCGCAAGACCTATCTGATCAAAGTTGTCATGCAGATCTATTGATTCTCGAAGTCTGTCATAGTCCTCTTCCTCGACATAAATTTCATTCAGAGCTTCATTGACGGCAGATACATTGGTGCTTTGAACTGCAACCATGTACGGCTTAACTAATCTAAGGTGGCCAGCCTAAAAATAAAAAAACCAAGCAACAAGCAATATTGTTACAGAATGACATTTGAAACCAGTAACTTACCTCACCAAATAAGATTGAAACTGTAAATAGGGTAGAAAAATTGCAGACCTTCCTTAGTATATCTACTACACGAGTGTGGTCCACACGAAGAGCAATCACATTTAACATATCATTAATTACATCTGGATGCTCTTGTAAGTAAAAGTGAACAGCTTTATAGTAAAGCTCTACACTTGCAACTTTAACTATAACATCTTTGAATTGCATGTGGTCCCATGCTTCTGGAGAGTGATTCATGACAGTGGTTGCAGCATTATCGAACTCATCATATTGAATGAATAGGTAAGTGAGTTCTTTCCAGTGCTGCTGTTCATCACATGCCCGAATAAGCTTTGGAATGTTAAGCCGAGTTGAGAACAACTTAATGTGTTCCATTAGCTTCTCGGGTCGATATCTTGCATATAGAACTCCCAACTCAGTAAAGATACCCATATGTGCACGCTCCAATCCTAACCCACTTTCCATTAGAGATATGAGTTCATTGAAGCATCCTCTGTTTTGATAAAACTCGCTAACCTCCTCCAAATCATCCACCTTCATATATAGCAGATAGTAAGTAGCCAGACAGCAGCAAAAAGGTTAGACAAAGAAATGAATTGTTTTTCTTTCCAAATATTAAAAATATAAACTAGAAAATGATGTCACCTGAATGATGACATTGAGACCACAAATCTGAGCTAAGCGGAATTCCTCAGCATCAACACAGGAAAAACAGACTTCCTTCCATGTTTTTGAACTGTTTGCTTTCCTGGCTGCATCAACAGCTCCTTGGAACTGTTTAAGCTTCACCAATGTGACTGCCAACTTAGCCCAGTTAGAAATAAAAGCAAATATAATTTTTGCCGCCTCATACAATGTCTCATCATACAAGCGGTCTCCAACATTTGGTAAATTGGCAACATTTGGCATCAGTATAAACTCTTCAATTTCTCCAAGACGGTCAATCTTAGCATAAGCATAAATGAGCTCACTGTCCACCTTGGGCTCTTTGGTCTTCTGCCTAACCATGAGAAGATACTTCACCAGGTCATGGTATACATCTGCATCTTCAGCAGCCTTAATAACCTCTAAGAAATGAGTTGAATCATCTGCACGAATGAATGACTCAATTGCATCACTCACTAAGCCTTCCCTAAGTTGTGCTTTAGCCACCTGGCTCCAAACAGCATCTTCTTCAACTCGGAAAGCAAACTCCACAGCACGATCTATAGTCTGGAGGTTATCCAGCAGGACATTAACAGCCTGAACATTCAAGTTAAATTTCTTGAAAATAGAAAATGCCTCCTCATATAGTTGTGCTTCCACGGCTACCTCCCCTACTGCAGGTCCATCAAAGTTGTCCAACCTATTAATGTAATCCATAACTCTTGAAGGATCTGCCTTGATTGCAGTAAGGATCAGCAAATTTTGCAGATTAAAATTTCCACTAAAAGCAGAATTTTGTAGCACAATCTTTTCAAGAAGCTCAATCAACTCATGTGGAAGATCGGCAGTCATAAAAGCTTTCACCGCAGCTGAAACTTGCTCAGGACTCTTGCTTTCAGGCAAAGCAGTGGACACCACTTGATCAATCAACTGCCTTCTAAACTCATTCTCAGGATTAAGAACTTTGTCCCAGAGGTCAGAGTCCATCCTTTCCACAACATATCTGACACAAACATCGGAAAATAACATGTGTCACAGACTAGCATTATGAAATACAATGAAAACTTTTCCTAATACAGGTCAAAGTTCACACCTTGCTTGGAGTTTGAACAAGGAGTTTTTATTAGTAACATTAACAAGCTCGTCATCACATTGCCCTCTCCTGTAAGCAACAACAGCAAGGGTAGGATCCCGCTTTTCACAATATTTACCAACAACACGAGAATCGTAGTATGGATTGGTTGTGAGAAAATGCTCGGGATTGTTGTTGCTGTCAATAATTATTTTACCCAGAGCATTATGTACATGCACATCCTGGCTTCCTTCACTTACAAGATGCTCCAAGAATTGAGTAAGCAAGCGGAGACGATTCCTATGCATAGGAATTTAAATTAGAAATCAACATGACATTGATATTGGAGATGAAAGGTAGAAAGAAAACTAGCACACCTCTTCTCACATTCTTCAACTAAAGGCTCAACTGGAAGAAGAGAACGAACAGAAAGTATAAGACCTTTAATAAAATCTTCAGGGCATTCATCATCTAACAACTGTCCTACAACTAGAGGAGCATTTCCAGGATTGACCTAAGAGCAAGAAGTACAGAGTTTAGGTCACCGTTCTAAAATTTTCAAAGATTTGAAGGACACCCGTATTATACAAGGATTACCAAAATCAAATACAAAACCTGTAAACAAATTTACCTTTTGAACATAACCTTCGATATATCGAAGCATGTTGTTAGTATAGAGATAATGGGTGAGATCTGGAACAAATCCAAAACGATCACAAACATTAATCAATGGTCGTGCATCTGGAAGCTTGGCCTCCATAAGAAAATTCTTTGTCTTCTCAGCGTCATAAAAGTTTGATTCTCTAGTTACACGCTCAACCTCCTTAATTTGTCCAGTTTTAGCAGCAGCCTCGATATACTTGAAGTGAATATCAGGATCCTCACTTTCCAAGATAACAAAAGAAAGTTACAATAATTAAAAAGAAAAGAAAAAGAAAAAGAAAACTAGAACAGTGAAGCTGGGGTGAATAGTGAAATGAAGTCCCGTTCCATCCCCAGTAAGAAAGAAATACCTAGAGCTCAAGTATGCACCCAAGAAAAAGTATAGTCCCTCATAGGATTTGAACTGCTCAAATAGTTTAATGCATGCATCAACACCCAACTGCTCAGAATATTCCTTAGCAGTCTGCAAATCATGTACTAGTAAGATACTCTGAGAAATGAATTATGGAATTCAAGCAAAAAAATAGGACAGAAGTCTTGCGGCAACATTGTCCAGAGATAATACCTGAACAATAATTTGAAGATTTCCCCTGAGATTGACCAGTAAAAGATCTTTCATACACTCTAGTGCCCATTCTCGAGAAAGGGTACCAAAAAACTCAACTAAAGCCTGAAATACATCATATATGGTAAGAAATAAGAATATCAAATAATTTTATGATAGACTGGGTCATATGAGCAATTGCAATCAAAACCTGCGGCTCAATGGCATGTGTATTCACAATGACACGTTTGATGTCTGGCAACTCAGAATAATGCTGCATAAGACACAGACAAGGTTCAGGATATGCTAATGAGAGAACATTATACTGCCATCAGAACTTAAGAAGTAGCAAACCTGAAGAGCCCGAATGAAAAGGCCTGCCTTTTCACATAATTGTCCAATACGTGGGCGATCATAATGACTGAACATGCCATTGGCCAATATAGCATCAGCAACATTTGGAAAGGTTACCAGATTAATTTCCAAAACCTAAGTATAATACATAGAAAAATATGATTTCATTTTTTGAAAAAAAAAAACATATATATCAGCATCCAGTTCAGGGACAGTGATAATGACACATAAAATAAAAGAACCTTTGTTTGAAGATATCCATGTTCAGGAAGGTCTGGCTTCAGCACATCCAACAAAAAGGCCGTTGCCTCACGGATCAAATTCCTCTAAAAAGTAGAAGAAATATATATATAAACAAGATTTCCAATTCACATATAACCAAAAAAAAAGCATGTAATTGATTCCTACATTAACGTTTAAACAAATCACTTTTAGTTGAAGGTAGAGGAAACTATATTAGCCTAAGCAATAAAGTTATCAAAATCCTTATCAAAACCAAAAATTAAAGAAAGATTTGTTTTCACATTATTATTATTATTTTCATTTTCAATTTTCAAAAAGGGTACAGAATGAGCGCAGTGATATAAAAGGAAAACAAGATTGTACATGATACTGTCTTCTAAAATTGCAACTGAAAAATAAATAATAAGAGAACACAAAGAACAAGGTTTCATGAAGATCCAAAGGGTAAACTGCAAGTAAACCTGAAGAAATAGATCAGTAATTGTGTTGTAGTCTATGGGGCATCCTCCTTCCATTTGAGACATCATCAGAGCAAAATTTACAGCACCCTTCATTCAAAGAAGTTTTGAATTATTCTATATACATAAACTAGAAAAAATATGGATGCCCAAAAAATAAACAACTTAGATTAGAATGTGGATGAGCAATGTGAAAATATTCTTAAAATGAAAGCAACATAAGCATGAGGAAACCATTTCCATTTGGATGCATTAACTGCCATTCATTAGGTGATGCTACTTTTAAGCAAGGTATGCTTGGACTTCCAAAACATATATAAGTACATGATGAATGTCAAGCAAGTCAGAGATAAAATTGAATCAGATGATCGTTCAGACAAAACCTTCTCACCTGGGGGTCTGTTCGTAAAATTGTTTGAAGAAGGAACATGTAATCAGGTGTATATCCAACCTTCATTAAAGAAACAGAGAAGAATGGCATTAAAAAGGTAGTGGTAAAAAAACTAACAAATGACACAATAACATTGAATATCAACCACACCAATAATTTTGTGATCCTACTAAATTTAATAAAAAAATTACCTGCTTTGAATATATCAGAATTTTGTCAAATTCTCTCCTCTCTGCAAAAGCTGCAACAACTTTTGGTGTTGCTCTAGCTTTGATATAAATTTTCAAAGCAAGGTCATTATCAACCGTCTGCATATATGCAAGCCTCGTAAAAATTAGGAAAAGCAAAGGAACAGATCATGGGTTTCTTTAAAACGAATGGATGTCTAAATGAAAAACAAATAACACATTAAATTTCTGTCAGGACCTTCACAAGGTCACCAAGCTCCTCACTGCATTCAAGTTTATCCTCTGCCAGCCAATTTTCTAAAAGATTCTTTTTGTTCTGATTTACAACAAGTCGTGACAGTTCCAGTGACTCAAAAGCATTGAGTTTTCCCATGGTTAACAGAGTTCCAAAGTATTGCAACAGTGGTGGCGTTTGCCCAGCTTGCACAGGGACACTCTGAAAGCAAATTAACAAACGCAACTCAAGAACACAGGATAAAAAACATATTGATATATTAATGTGATTATGAATACCCTAAATTTGGTAACAAAACCAAGAAATATTAATGTAACAGCATTTTCATGGATAAAAGACCTGAAATTTAGCAACAGTATCAGGAGTTCGAAGTACTCCTTGGGGTGATTGTGCAGCAAGCTCTGCAGCTTCCTTATACTTGGTCTGAGCAAATAATTCTTGAAAACGCTTAACAACCTGAGAAAAAACACAAACAAAACAATAACAATAGGTAAAAATAAATGAACTTTAAAATTGAAAAAAAAACTCATTCTTCCCTCTCTACTATCAAACCACCTACAAAGAAAAAAATTATGGTTTGGGAAAAATTTATGCCCTAATAACTCCAGTTAGTGATCTTTGAATCAGAAGTTACAGTTGCCATGTTCATATTTCACATCAACATTATATTTCTGAGCACATACTTTTAATGAAGATTCCCTTGGGCCTCAAGTAATTACAGCTTACAAACTGTTACCTGTTCATTCTGGTATTCTGTCAAAAAATAAAAACATAGATACAAGCAAATGCTACAAAAGAAAATCATTTTTCATCATTTTCTCAAGCTTTTATGCTAATTGTCTTGTTGATAACTGCTCTACTCCAGATGACACATCTGAAATGCTTTTATGACAACTACAATCTATTGAGACAAAAGGCATACAAGGATAAATCTTCTAGTTAAGTATCCATCAGGTAAAATATTTCAGCCAATTTAAAAGTAAATACAAGGAGTTCATGAACTCTAAAACTACAGATAAAAGTATAAAATCATCATATGCAGCTCAAGTTACCAATTCTTCTGCACCAGGGAGGTTTCCCCTTTTAGCAAGACTAACAGCAAGTTCCAAATTATTTAACTGCCAAAAATCCAAGCAAAATATTAGAAGTAGATAGCAAAAGAGGTGTCTGCATACCAAAAGAGGTGTTCGCATAGCAAAAGAACGAACACTAAATACCTGGCCACTAACAAAAGGTACAATGGTTGCTTCATTCACAGTAGCAAGCAACACCTGGCCACGTCTATTTATAGCATAAAAGCCCCCTGATGTTGAGGCCTCAGCTGTCAAAAATATCGGATCGGGGCTGATTCGATTTCTATAAACTGCAGTGGCAGTCTCTAGATCATAGACAAATAAAAGACCGAGTTTTGTGATAACATATATCAAACCATACTTATTTGAAATCTGCACAGTGAAACAAGTCAGGTATTCAATATAGTGTTCATTTGGAAACAGAGAATCATAAAGTCTACACTTATACCTGCATTGATACGGGAAAGTCATCAGCAAAGTCTGGAGGAAAGAAGAGATCGGCTTGTTTCTTTGAAAAAGATGGCTTGCCTGATAACCAATATCACAACATACCAGAAGGTAGCAAAAAAGTCATTAGAATGCGGCAAGAGCATATACTACAAATAGTAGACACTCTATTGAAGCTCCATAATTACATCACGTGTTGTTTATCTCTTATTAACTTATTAATCACTTTATATCCTATAATCTCCTCTTTCATTAAAAAGTTAAATTGATATTGAAAAATTATTTTTCTTTGAGATTTAAAAAAAAAAAAAAAAAAAAAAAAGGAAAAATCTAGACATGCGTATACCTGGCTGGGCGCCAAGTTCAATGACATGCATCTTTGATGTAACCTGTCCAGCATTGATGCCCTTGGATGCAAAACAAATAAGAGTTGAATCCTTATCATTGCCAGCAACCTACATGTTTCAAAATAAAAATATCAAACAGTATTCAACCTACAAGCCACACACCTGAAATACATACTAATCAATCACAGAAAATAGAATTACTCTAAATGTGGCAAATGAGGCTGCATGTGCTTCAAGAGCCTGGCTCCGCTGTTGATCCACAGAGAAAAGTTGCATATTTCCTTTTACAAGTTGTGGCCTCTGTGTAACCAACAAATCAAAATACAATCACTCCAACAAATAATAATTTCAGAAGATTTTATCACTAGCAATAAAAAATATTAAGAGATGGTAATTCAGTAAGTTTAACATCCCCCCTCTCAAATAAAAAACAGAAAAAAAAATGTTTATTACATAATATAAGTTCAAAACAAATTAATTTGTGTAAAACATGTTGCGATTAATAAGGCATGGCAAAAAGTTGAAGGAGGATAACATTTGACAAAAAATATTGAAAAACATGAGTAACCTAAACCTAACTTATAAACCATCGTATTTACAACACATAGCAAGGAAAACCTTCTAAAGTGTATGTAATGTACATACTAAATAGAAGTGAAAATAATACAAAAAAAATTAAAAATATAAATATGAGCCATCAATTGAATAATTAAAATCACGGACTTGTTTATTTCATCAAGAAAACTGTCATTTATTTACCTTAATATAACATCTAGTACCAACCAGAAAAATGACAATGGAGGTAAAACTAAATGACTAAACCATAAACTATTTACCATAAGTATTAATATGCTGTGTCTCTGGACAGCTTCAGTGTGTAATTATAAATCATATATATATATATATAGGCCAGATTTATAGTCCTTATTTCTCAGAATAATACAAGAGAAGTAAATTTGCATCAAAAATTGATGGTTAAGACTAAAAAAGTTATTTATGAAGTGTTTGGGATAGTTGTGAAATAGAATTATTTCAATGATCAGTTATATGTATAATATATTACTGTTATAATCACAATCAGTTTTTGTTTGGGTAAATTTTCTGAAAAATAGTTTTAAAATAATTAAAATCATTTAGAATCAACAAAAATCCACTTGTGCATAAAAATATGAACGAAGCTTACAAGGAAAAGAGCTTATGTTTTCAGAAAAAATATATATTAAACAAATTTCAACCATTATCCCTAACATCCAACTGAAATTGCAGACATTTTTTTTTCCAATTCAGCTGAATTTCCAACTAGTTATCTTTCCTAAAAATAAACAATAATCATGTAACTACTTAAAATGGTAACATGACTACTTAAAAAAGTCACACCACTTCACGATTTAATAATAACTATATTCATGAATGATTGTCTCATCTAGATTTCTTCCTCGTCTCACCCTATGATACTATTACTTCTCTGATTGCATTCCAAACTACTGCACACACACAAACAAATATATAATGGACGTACTTAGAGAGAGACATTTTTATGTCCAAAGAGGGGTAAATTTGGGCCACATGGAACCATACATGAATGGTCAAAAGTCATGACTTATTAAAAAACACACATCATATAATTGTTTTAATCCCAACATTCATGTCAGATCTAAGGATTAGTATGTATTCATCTCACCCACACAAAAAATGTTGTGTGTGGGTCCATGTATCTTGTTAAATTTTATCATGAACAGTCAAGATACCCAAAAGTCATGTAATTTCCATAAATAGTTACACAAACAGTTTATGCAACAATATTGTAAAAAACTATTAATTTGGACACTCGTTAAAATAACTACCTCACAATGTAAACAATATATATATATATATATATATATATATATGAGAATTTTCCTAACATATTTAAACAAATTCCTCAAGTCTACCAAAAATAACTCATAATAAGGATTGGAGCAAGGCCAGAATTTACAGTATGTTACAGCACTATAGCCATTGAAATTGAAGTATACAAATACAATTCTTAATAAAATGCAACAGCCAAAACGTGTTTATGCAGCTGTTGATCAAAAGGTATCTTTTGTCTACATTTACAAATATATATATATATATATATATATATATATATATATATATATATATATATTGTGTGTGTGTGTGTGTGAGAGAGAGAGAGAGAGAGAGAGAGAGAGAATTTTGCTAACATATTTGAACAAAGCTCTCAATCTAAAATAATTCATACCAAGCATGAGCACAAGGCCACAATCTACAGTATGCTACAGTACTAGAGCCATTGAAGTATCCACATATACGATTCTTAATAAACAATGACAAACCACTTAAAATGTAGCACTTCTACCAAACAGAAAAAGAGAAGTAAACTAAGCAACCTAAACCTTAACCTAACAGGAAAATTAAGTGGCCAAAAATACAAAAGACAAGTTTTTAAACACCAACTTTCTTTGATGGGTGAAAGATGTGAAAATGAATGTTTAAATATAATATATTTCTAAAAAAATTTAAACATATAGATTGGATTATTTATTAAATGGGGCATGAATAGATTTGATTTCGCAATTTCCATCCATTTTCAAACAATCCAAAATGCATTAACGGGTTTTTAACTCATCCATTTTAATCAAAATCAAAATATCAAATTTTACGAAACTGTAGAATAGCACTTCACTGACTATGTTAGAAACTATTCTAATGTCTTCCTCACATGCTCAAAACCAGCCTATGAAATTAAATTGACAAATTTTGCAACTTAATAGTGACAGTAAGCTGACAGACAAATACAAGAATAAGACAAGCGGAATTGCTAAGGGCAAGGTCTAGACGTTGCAACAGAAAGAAAACGCATACCTCAGAAGAACCAGGGGCAATTCCAATCAAAACCAACCACTTTTCAGTAGGATCACAACGGTAATTGATGATCTGATTATTCCCCAAATTAGCTGTCCGGTCAAACACCTTCACTGGCTCACCCTCACCTAGATAAGAGAAACCATAAAAACATTAGACTCAGACTCAAAAAAAGGTCAATGAATAGAACAAGAAGAGAGCGTAAGGTAACCAGCAGTCAAACTTATACACAAGCAGTAAAATAGTACATTACATTACCTTCAATTGACCAGTGATATACAGATGACTGAGTCACTACGCCTAATGTCTTCGGAGTTATCCACTTCCAAAACACAACCTAAAGGAAATGGAGGAAAATAAAGAACATCACGAATAATTAACTAATAAACTGATAACAACAGACAGATTGTGCGAGAATAAAAATCGTTAACAAATATTACAAATCCTCACCTGTTGGCTCATTTGATACGATTTCATCTTCGCTTTCGTTTCAATGTTAAACACTTGCAAATGATCCTGACTAGTGCCAGGAACTTGAGCTGCACGGAGAACAAGCGTCACATTTGTTGATCGAATTGGAATAATCGCAGAGTCAAGTAAAGCAATGGGAACGGCGAACGATTACCTTTAAGCGCGAGAATTCTGGCGTTAGGGTTCATGAGAGCGGAATCAGCGGTGATAGGGCGTCGGAGTGGTTGCATGGGCATGGCCATATCGATCATGACGACGCTGTTCTGCGGCGCGGTTTCCCTGATGCAAATGTACTTGTCCGATTCCATGGTGACGTGCGTGAAGGTGATAAACTGCGGGTTGATGCCCACGCTTCCCAACTGCAAAAGAGAAGAACGTATCGGAGAGTCAGAAAACGAAGAGAAAATGGAGAATGCGAGGAGGCATTGCTGAGAAAACGACGGGATAGTGGGGGAATGTGGACCGTTAAGACTTCGCGCATGGCGATGGGGGCGTTCGCGGCCATGGCGGGCGTGGATCCAAGGGAATTCGAAAGTGAGAGATGGTGTGTTAGTGGTGCGCTGCGAGATCTGAAGCAGTGAAGAGAGAGAGGGGGATAGAGAAGAATAAGGAGAGTGTGTGGAAGGAACAGAAAGGAAACACACAACAACGAACGAGGTGGAAGTGGAAATGGAAAAATGGAAGGATCCTTTCTAAAATTGTTTTTGCTGTTTTTGATTCCTGGAAGATGGAGGGAGAAGTGGGCCTTGGGCTTGGTATGCCTGGTAGGCCCAGGCCATCCCATTTGACATTAGTAAATTAATAAATTAATTGGAAATGATGATTTGAAATTTTGTTAGCAGTGTTGTCATTGATATTTTCGTGGTGTGTTTGAGGATGTTGTGGATAACGTGTGGACAAGCAAGAGTGTCTCTGATCCCAATTCATGGCTAGAAAGCCTTGATATAAGGTCCTGTTAAAAATGCGGAATTCATTGTTTGAGTAATGTAGTTTTAGAGTATCACGTTTGCAAGTGTGGAGTGTCCCAACATGTGGGGTACATTACGCAGCCAAATCCACCCTTGCGATCTCACTGTCAATTAAATCTTAACAATGCTTCCTTGCCTTGCTTGGTTGCGTCATGCATGCGTTGTGCTCAGTTGCAAATATACTCTTCTTACAAAAATTCTCAACTCAACATACTTTAGTCATAATGCCATCAATACGAATTCTCACGAATAACCCCAAAACATAAATAATATATGTTTAAATACTTCAAATACAAACAATGTAATTTCAATAATTTAAAGTACAACTTGTAAATCTTTATTTTCAATATCATTCTTTTTTTCTTATCAACATTTTCCCACCCACACTCATCACACTCACTGCGCCGGTTGTACTGTAACAACCACCGCCTCCCACCCAATTTTATCATTTCGTTTTTCAAGCTTTCACATTCCCAATTTCTCCTTTCCTGAATTCCCCGTTCTGCCCTCAAATTCTCAAAATTTTCCAAAATCAACCCTTCTCTAACGTTCTCAGAACTGTCAGCCACCACCGGTTCGGCATCCAAAGCCAATTCCCTCACCATCATCCATCCTGGCGCTTCCCAATTTACCCCTACGCTGGTAGCCAATTTTCCAATTCTATCCCTCGCCGAAGTTTCACTTTCTGTTATCATTTCTTCTTCTTCCTGTTCTTCTTCCTCGTCCAACTCAGCGAACTCCGAGTCAACTCGGTCGAGAACGCACCGAGGCGACGATTCCACGATCACACCACACGGTAACAGAAACGGATGCTCCAGCAGTTGATCGCAGCTCCACCGCTGCCACGGCTCCCTCCTCAAACACTTCTCCAGAAAATCCCGGCCGAGCTCCGACAACCGGAGCGGAAACCCCGGCACCTCGCTGGAGAATCCAATCCGACTCAGCGCGTCCACGGCGTTCCCCTCCCACGGCGGTTTTCCGGTGAGCATCTCGATCATCGTGCAACCTAACGACCAAACATCCGACGCCGGACCCTGACACTCCCGGCGTATCACTTCCGGCGCCATCCACAGCGGACTCCCGCGCGGCGATGCCGCCGGAAGACCTTCCCCTTCGAACTCCATCGCCGAGCCGAAGTCGGCGAGCTTGCAGTTGCGACCGTTGGCTCCATCTCCTACAAGGACGTTCTTCCCCTTCACGTCGCAGTGCACGACGCCGTTTCCGTGCACGTGCTTCAGAGCGCTCACCAAGCACCACGTGTATTGTCTCACTAAATACTCGTCCATGTCGGGGTCTAGGTCAGCGAGAGTGCCACATGGCAAGTACTCCATGTGAAGGTTCCGCTTCTCGCATGTGGTGTCTTCGCCGAGAAAGGTTACCACGTGCGGCGAGGACATGCGTCGGAGGATCCGAATTTCGTTCTCCAACGCTTCGAGCTGACCCGGGAGACCCGTTTTAATATCCACAGACTTCACCGCGAAAATTTGCGTCTGGGCGTCAAGCTTTCGAAACGCGACGCTGACGGTGCCAAACGCGCCCTTGCCTATGCACTTGCCTCTTACCCAAGTAGAAACCATTTTAAAGTGTGCGTTTTGAGTGTGCCATTGAGTGTATATATATATATATATATATATATAGTGGAGTAGGTGTTTGCTGTTTGGTCCTGCACAAAAGCATTTTTTTTTCCTTTTTTTTTGTTTATTTTGTGTTCTACGTGGAATTAATGGAAGTGGATAATTAACGAAAGTGGTCGCAAGTGACGTAAACGGTGATAAAGAGGGAAGGAAGAGTTTTTGTTTTGTGGGTGTTTTAATCGTTATCCATTTTATATTCGAGTTTGAAGAACTTTTCCCATTTTACTCCTTTTTGTGGTTTAATTACGTTGCTATTAATGGCATGTATGCAAAAACAAAAAATATTGTTAGATGCTTATCCAATAGTACTCATTTAAGCTAGTTGGTTGGGAATTACTTAGAGACAAAACCATTGTATTTCAACTAAATTAGCTTAGGAACTAGATTGAGACACTGATTGTATTTTAACCAGATTGGATTCACTAAATTTGGAACAGAATTAGGTGAATTATCACTTTTGTTAGGAGATTTATGATTAGTTTTAAAAATATAATTGTGTTTGAGTGATAAGAATATGATGAATTAGAAGATGTGGCTATGGGCAAAGGGAATGGAAGAGAAGACAGTAAAAGAGAAGTGGGGAAGTGAGGCTAGTAGAGAAGATGCCCATCCCATTATGCTTGTTGCTCTTAGCCATACAATGTTCAAAACATTTTTATTTATGAGAAATTTGGTGCATGTGGATACTTTAAGTTTTAGGTGAGGTCCCAAAATCTACTCGTATCTTTTTTAAGATCTGAACCAGGATGCATCATACAGTATCTCTTCTCTGGTTCTCCTGGACAACATTATTGGAATACTACTTTTGCTTCTCCCTGTTACGGTTTGTTATTGATCTAGTTTTTTCTTACATCATCTTATCGTTCATGATTTTTTTTTATTAGCTCTGTAGATGGCATGATAGAGCACTCACCATTCCCTTTTAGCATCTTTTATGAATTTGTTTATTTGGTCTGTGCATGGAAACTGAAGTTGAGTGGCTTAAAACTAGAGTAATTGCGCCACTTGTCGTGGTGTGGGTGCTTTCAAGTGACATTGAAAAGGAATTGACCAAAAAGAATATAAAACAATGATCAACAGCGTTACGCAGGAGGAAAGGGAAACTAAGGAAAAACAAAGTTTGAAAAGGAATTTCATTACATTCTCTTTCACAATAAATGACTTGTGTAAGTAACCGTTTCATAATAATTTGGATTATCGTTGATTTTGGGTTTGACATGATGGAATATGTTTGATTTTGGGATTTTACCGCGGTTCATTTTCACTATACGTCGCGGTTCGAGAACCGCGGCATATTCAGCCGCGGTAGTAAGTCAGACACTTTATGCCGCGGTTCTAACCGCGGTATATAGGCTGCGGAATATGCCGCGGTTGTCTAGGGAACCGCTGACTAAAGTCATTTTTTTTTAAAAAAAAATTTTAAAAAAAATTAAAAAATGGACTATATGCCGCGGTTCGCGGTTGAACCGCGGCATATAGGCCGAAGAATATGCCGCGGTTAGTGTCAAAACCGCGGCCATATGTCTCGTTTTTAAAAAAAAACGAAGCACTATATGCCGCGGTTGTGGTTAGAACCGCGGCATATTCCCCTGCAGTTTTTTAAAATTGCAGGTCTGTTTTTGTGATATCCACTACCACAAAAACAGACCTGCATATAAAAACATTTACAGAAATTCAATTTGAACATAACAAACACATGTTCAAATGTATTTCAACATCAAATAAAGTAGAGAGTCTAAGAAAATTCTATCTAATCAAATGCATTGTTTAAATCTAAATCTAAGAGCTATTGTATAATCTAACTATATACTTCGCAGCAGCGTTCCTAATGAATAGTAGTGACTTCTCAGGAACTGGTGTAGTAGTCTTGAATCTCTGCAAAAGACAATTCATTTTAATTAGTGTATATGAATTCAACATTGGTTAAAAAATCAAAATTTGTTAAAGTTAAATATTACCGTTTCCCAGCGAGTTGTGATGTGAGAACGAACAATATGGGTCATCCAATACATTACATAGTATCCACACTCATATGACCCATTTTGTCTGTTACACTACAATATATCATCACAGTTGATAATAGTTAGTGAATAACATTTGTTATAAAACAATTATAACAAAGTATGACTTTAGCATATGTCAAACCTTGAGAGAAATCCAAGCAATCTTTCTACTCTTAACAATTGATCTCCCGTCCATCATCATACTTGCTGGAATAGAACTGTATATAAAAAAATGTTTTAGCATTCAGTTATATAACAAAGAAAGTCCAAACATTGAGGTTCTTACCAATCAATTGCTTGTCTGAGTTGTGTGGGAGGAGGCCTGTGCAATGAGCAGAACCACAAAGCATAGTTGTCTTGCACAGACATAACAAGAAGTTGCCAATGGCGCCTGAAATTCATAATAACGTAACTATTAAATATTAAAATCACATATGGAACATTATTATGCTAAACAAAGTTCACTTACCCGGATATATAAGGCAAAAAGTATATTTTCTTGCCCCTTCGAAAACTGCTTATCAGACTCATGTTGATATGCTCAAAATCATTTGATTCATGAATGTCTTGGGGATCAATGAATCCATAATCATCAGAACGCCCCAACTTATTAGTGACCCCAGACATATACCTGAAATTAAAAATTAACTTTGATATAAGGATACTTGATATATAAATCAATTTTATATATAAATAATTGGTCATAGACTTACATCGTCCATAGTTGAATAATTGAAATATTCAACTCTTGTGTTCCCGACGCAAGCTCACGGACATCTTGGCTATTAAGGTATATTGGGACCTCAGAGCCATGCCCAAATACATTAGCATCATACTCAACCTCCAAAGGCTTATCATCAAGGATGTCAGCAAGTAGATGCAATGAAGAAAGAGGGTCATCCTCAGATAGAGGAATCTTCTGTTGTTCCTGCGTCTGTTGTTACATGAAAAGATAAGATAAGTTTTGACATCAAAAACCTTTAAAATTGAGAAGTGTAAAGAAGAATTTCATACCGAGGGGTCAGAAACTGGTTTAACCAAAAATTTAGGCCAAGTGATAAACGACTTATATGCTTGTTCCACAGTGAAAATCTCTTCCGTGGACAGTGGAACCGAGGCATCTGGCATGATCATTTCATCCACTGAGACCTTCACCTCATCCTCTAATAGTTGCATACCATGACATACAGTCGCTGACCTAAACTCTGTTCCACGAGCTACCAGCACCATCTCATCTTCTTCTAAAATGTATAGCAGACATGGACTACCATCGTCCATGTCATCCTCTGGGATGGCTGATGCGGAACAACTTCCTTTGGCGCTTCTCCCTGTCAGAGTAAATGTTAGATTATACAAAAGATAGAAATAATTGCACATAAATGTTTATTAAGTTTACCTGTGGGAGGGGGAGGGACCACATGTTCCTCTATAGGAGACTGCACCGGGCGCATGCTCTGAAACTGCTCCTGGTATAGCATCTGGAATTCAGCCCTCACCTCGGCCCTGATCTCCTGCATAAGGTCTTGTCGGACCTTTTTTGTGATCTCTTCTGTCATCCTTTGTGTATCGCTGTACGAATATGAATGCTGACGAGAAGAGCTCCCAAAATAATCCGTAATTCCTACTCCAGGACCTGCAGCACGTACACGTCCAGGGTGCTCAGGTCGTCCAATTGCAGCAGCAAGAATATCCTGGCGACCCTCTGGAGTGAATTGGCCTTGGGAGCTCTGCTCAACCAAGGCGTCCTGTAACATTACAAAACACCATTATCAGTTAAATAGTTTAATGTAGTATGTATAATGACAATATTTATTATTTTAGGAACAGTGATAACTTACAATTTTTTCAGAAATCTCTCGTGCTGTGTCGGAAGAGTAGGTGCCCGATGGTCGCATACGGGCCAACTTCCATTTGTCATGTCTAGACGGTGGAGAAGGAGGCTGAGGAGGGCTACCACTCTGAGATGGTGGTATAGCATCTGCCTTTTGCTTGAGGATTTTCTCCTCAAGCTTCCTATACCCACCACGAGATAATAGGTGGGGGTTTTTGTTCTTAGCACTTGTTCCTTGTGCTTTGCTTCTAATTGCCTGTCACATACACATTAATTAATCAGTTCATATGATATATATTTGTTAATGAGGAATTGAATAATATGAACTACACTAACCTGCCATTCCTCTGACATCCGACTCTCTTTAAAAAGCCGCCAAGTCTCCTCATCAATGGACTTATATGAACTGCATGGACTTTTATGTTTAAGGTGTCCAAAGATGTACCTTGATGTCAACTTGCTTTTAAAGTTTCTGAAATTTTCTGCAACAGTTGACAAACACTTATTTCTAAGTGTTGGGACATTTGGAATGTCAAATGTCATCTGAAAAAAACATAATAAAGTTGTATTAGTACAAAATTATCAATATAAACAAATTTTAATTCAAATGCTATTAACTAACTTACCAATATATCTTGCCAAATAATGTTCCGATCACCCTCGGACACATGATCAAAAGATGGAATGAGAATGCTAATCCTATCACGTGCCACTACTCCAAGGTATGATCGGAAGTCATCTGCATGGGGGCCAGTTGCCACACCCGTGGTGACATTCACATTCACCGGAGTTCTTTCACCACTATTTTTCCTGATTAATAATTGTTTCATCCTAGTGGGTCCTCTAGTGGATCTGGTTGGGGGAGCCTCATCCCCTGAAGAATGTGGATGATCAGCCATATATCTGTCAAAATAAATAACAACATTAAATTTTCTTTCAAGACTTATGTAATATCATATAAATTAACAAAACATGTAATAGTACAGAAATTGAAAATTCATACATAAAGATATGGATTCATCATATGTATATTCCCTCATCATGATCTGACCGAATTGCATGTACATCATCGTCAACTACAGATTGGTCATCCAAATTTGTTGTAGTTTGAAATGAATGGTTGTCAGCAATATCAATATTAATCAGATTGTCTTCGTTAACTTCAATTTGTTTTTTGCCTTGAAGAGCAACATACCAATGGTCACACAAGGACATCTAAACTTCACTTCATTATCAGTTCTCCCCTCATTACGTTGCGCAAATTGTATAAATTCCTCTACCCCTCTCTCGTACTCAACACTAATGCGTGGTAAATTAATCCAATTTCGATCCACACGTAAATATTCTACAAAATTACAATCATACAATTATACAATATATTCAACATACAATCAATTCAATCATACAATCAAACAATTAATAAACTATAACAATTTCATGCACTATCAAAATTAAAGCAAAAATTATACCATAATACATTACCAAAACTATAGAAACTTCATACATTACCAAAACTATAGCATTATGCAAAAATTAATGAAGAAATCACGTTATAAATGCAAATGGACATAAATACCTGGAAGAGGAACGGCGGCGGAGAGGGTGAAAAACGCAACACAACGGCGGCGGCGGCGGAGAGGGTGAAAAACGCAAGGAAATCACGATTTTGATCGGCTAAAACTCGTTTTTATCGTCAAAAACGAATAATGACCGAACAATTTTGAGTTTAAACGGTTAAAAACGCAAAATCTGAGGTGAAGGGTGGTTGGGAGGAAGAAGAAACACGAAACAGAGAGAACGCGCGAGGAAGACGATGCACTGTTCCAAGTTTTGTTTTTTAACTCTGAACAGGGGAATCTACCGCGGTTCACTACTTAACCGCGGTATAAAGGGGTTATATGCCGCGGTTTAACCCCCAACCGCGGCATATACTAATTTAAAAAATTATCAGAAATGGCATTTTTGAAATTATTTTCAAACTATCTGCCGCGGTTGCCCGCTGAACCGCGGCATATACCTCGAAATATTTCAAATAAATATTAAATTAATTTCATATAGGAGAATATGCCGCGGTTCTCTGGGGAACCGCGGCATATACCCCTGAAACGTGTTCAACAAAACTGTCTCCCCAACTGCCTTTCACAGAATTTGAAAAGTTACAGGGGTTATATGCCGCGGTTCTCTGGGGAACCGCGGCATATACCCCCTGTAACTTCTGAAATTCTCTGACTGGCAGAGAAGTTAAGACGTTACAGGGGTATATGCCGCGGTTCCCCAGAGAACCGCGGCATATAACCCCTGTAACTTTTCAAATTCTCTGACCCAGTCAGCACCTGCAATAAATTGGCAGGGTATATGCCGCGGTTGTGCAGAGAACCGCGGCATATACTCTGTTATTTAATTTTTTATTCATACGTGGCGTCAAAGGCAATGGTTGACTGGGGTATATGCCGCGGTTCTACCGGGAACCGCGGCATATAGGTTCGTTTTATTTACAAAACTGCCACCGCGCACCATTATGCTGCGGTTTTCGTTGAACCGTAGCATAATGTGCGCTGTAAAAACCCGATTTTTTACTAGTGTAGAGCACTCACCATTCCCTTTTAGCATCTTTTATGAATTTGTTTATTTGGTCTGTGCATGGAAACTGAAGTTGAGTGGCTTAAAACTAGAGTAATTGCGCCACTTGTCGTGGTGTGGGTGCTTTCAAGTGACATTGAAAAGGAATTGACCAAAAAGAATATAAAACAATGATCAACAGCGTTACGCAGGAGGAAAGGGAAACTAAGGAAAAACAAAGTTTGAAAAGGAATTTCATTACATTCTCTTTCACAATAAATGACTTGTGTAAGTAACCGTTTCATAATAATTTGGATTATCGTTGATTTTGGGTTTGACATGATGGAATATGTTGGGAATATGCATAATTGGGTTGGATGAGGGTGTTGTTTAGAGTGTTAAGCAAACTGCTTCATGTCTTTGACTTGCATTTTGTGTGACGCAATAACACAACGGGATTTTAGTTTTGGATTAAAAATTCAAATTATAGTTTAAAAAAATCACCCAGGAAAAATATTTCATTATTGCTTTGTAATAATTGAATTAATAAATGAAGGTTCTGAAGTGCCATATCCAATCGTGTAGCTCAAAATTAAATACTAAAAGTATTATAATAGCACGTTATTTGACATGGTTTCGTCTGAAACTCAACATTGTATTTTAAATAAGAAAAGGATTTTTTAAATGTTAATTTTGAAAGATAGTAACGTGACAATTAGATAAGGCAAATTATCATAGATTAATTAAGTTAAACGCTTGCTCTAGTAATATTATTATTTGATCGAAATTATATTGAGATTGCAATTTGAGTATCTTATTTATTCTTGAGTTAATAACTAGTTAGTATATTAATTGAGTATAACATTACTCCAACATGATTATATCATTTAATTAAAATGTTAGCTTATAAAAATGTGTATATAAACATATTTATAATTAAAAATAATTATTTTAATAATATTCATATTTACTTTCTTATTTACGTATAATTTTGAGTGTTCTTAGCACGTGGATCTTCATTATTTGTTAAAAAAAATCTTATTAGTATTATACTCATTTTTTATTATTATTGTTCAAAACTTGATTCATATATCAAGAAATTAAAGATTTCTCCTCATTAAGAGTATAATTCAAACACATTCAAATTTTTTTCCCTAAATTTTGTTACATGTTCATCACTTTAATATGATTTGGGATTTAGAAATTAATAGAAAAATATTTTTTGAATAAAGATTTAAAACGAATCATATATGATCTAACTCACTAGGAATATTACTTTGATCATTAATTTGAAAAGAATTTTCCTGTTACAAGAGTTTCTTTTTCAATGTGCAAGGATATAATATATTTTTAGAAGATACTTAGAATTTTCTAATAAAAAAATAATATTGAGTGAATTTCATTGTTAATAAACTAACAGAAGACGCACATTTCACAGGCAAATTTACATATAAAAATTATATATTTGTGGTGACATTTTTATAAGTAATTTGAAATTTTTTGGGTGGAATGCTCTAAAATTATCATTTATGTTTGTTTTGGGTATAACTAACCTAATTTACATTCGTCTTAAGAGTAATCGACATTAACTTATTTATTTATGTTGGTCCCGAGTCTAATTGGCAATAATTTTTTTTCATATTTATATCTATAAATTATTTTCTCGTTTTCATTCTGGAAAGACACGTCGACATGCTCTTCTGATTAGAGTTTCATCTCTGGTGACGAAATAGTGGTGGTATGGAACTGTGAACAAGTCTTCATCTTTAGTGATAGACATCTTATTGAAAGTAGTACTGTCAAAATAGGTTAGAATCTGCGGGCTAACCACCATGAGTTTGGGTCAGGTTGAATTTGAAAAAAAAAATGTAACTTTTTTATCCGAGCCAATTTTCAACCTAACCCACTTAGAACCCGGTTCACCCAAGTTGAACCAATGGTGAGTCGGATTGGTTCACCAACCCACTTAATTTAATTTAATTATTTATTACTTTGTGTTTCAATATTATTATCAGTTAACATTCTTTTATTGTAGTATAGATGAGGATAAAGAAAAATATGGTTTAAGAGAGAAAAATATTATGGATTTATCCATTCAATATTTTAATTTTATAAATGGATAAATGAGACACAAATGATCAATATTAGAAACTTATCTGTTCGCCTTTTGTGCTTATTTTTTTATTATATTTGGACTGGATGATACATTTTTTATTTTGAATTGTCTTTGTATTTAACATCATTTTAGAGTAAAATTTATTTAGATTTGAATTAGAAAAAAATTGTAATTTGTTTTGGATTTAAAAAGTAAATTTGTAATTAAGTGAGCTAGTGAACTAACTCATTTAACCACCAATTTTTACTGGGCGGGATCGAGTTCAATTTTTTTCAACTCATTGAATTATCTCACTAAGTGACCAACTCGTAGTGGACTGAACTGGGCCATGCCAAGCTACCTCTTTCGATAACAATTATGTTATCATATGTGTTTCTTTATTGAGGTTTGTTTATTAAAACTTCCATTTCTATTTGTAATTATGATTGTTTTTGAAAAACTTAATCATAATTATGTATGAATGTTTTTTTATTCAATGTCCATTATAATCTATGAAACTTTGGTTCTCACATTTTAGTTCATCCTTTTATCAATAAATAAACTATGATGAAATTATTAAAAATATTTATCAAAAGCAATAAATTTAGAAATTAAATATTTTTAGCAAAATAAAAATCATATATGTAAAGTAGACTTCCTTAAAAAAAAACCTTTAAGTCTTGTTTGAAAATGAATTCTTTGAAAATAATAAAAATTTAATTTTTTAAGCCATGACTTCGCTTTCAAGTCGTGTTTCTAAAATATGATTTATTTTTTAAATCATATTTTTGAAATACGGTTTACTTATTTATGTAATTATTTTAAAATCTATCCATTTTAATAAATTTGAATTAAAATTAACTAATATTGTAAAAAAAAATCAGGATTACAAACGAGTATAATGAATGAAAACTAACAATAAACTTCTAAAATATGAATTTTTCAAACAACTTATCACTTGATTATCTTGTATTCTATCAATTTTAATCTCTTTCATTGAGATCAATAATAACGTTAACCTATTGTGAATACAACATATATATAATTTATTTTTCTAAATGAATTATCTACCTATCTTCATTCAATTCTAAATAACTTATTATTATTAATCAATTATATAATAATTATTTAAAGATAATATTTAACAAATCCACACTTTATAAAAACATTTTCAGAATAGAAAACTTATTTCTCCTTTTTCGTTAGCAAAATAACAATACTCGATATTCATAAGACGAGGAGTGTAAAATTAAACCAAGTTGATGAAGCACGCATAGATTAGACAGAAACAATATAGTACAAGACTACATGCACTAAGATTATCACAAATGTTGATTGTGATTGGATAGTTTGTGTTGGTTGCATGTACATTCGTCTCTTTAAAAATATCATTTGCTCAAGGATCACCTTCACCACACAAAATTTTGTGTTCAGCTTTATAACACAAAAAAGTTGCATTGCACCCAAAAGAAAGTGGCACAAAAAGTGATACATAAATACTACCATTTCTCAACTTATTCAAACCCTGTAACTTTTTGACCACTTCCTTCTCCTATCAACCTCAAGTCAAACCATACCAAATATCATCTCCCATCATCACTTCATCATTGCCCACTGCTTAAATAAATAAAATTATATATGTAATTTACTTTTTAGTTCTTGAATATACAGTTTTATCTATATTGTTCTTTTAACCTAAAAGTTATTTTTTTAGGTTTTAAATGATGTTTTATGTTGAAATTTGACTTATCTATACTATTTATCATGTTTCACTTTAAATGTTAACTTGAAACATAGTTTAACACATAATTAATGATAATGTTATTGGCTTAATAACTATATTAATTCATTTCTAAAGTTTGAAAACCAAAATGTATAAAAAGTTTAGAATAAAGATGAATATCAATTGTGTCAATGTTTAGGAGTTAAAAATATATTTAACAAAAAATATTTACATATTTTTTTTCAAAGTTCTAAACTAATTTTTTAAAATATTGAACACTACTATGAAAAACGTTTTTAATGATAGTTAAATAAGACTTTTAAAGATGGTTTTTTAATTGTTCTTATATTAGACGTTGTTAAAAGGTTAGAGAATCCACAACAGTTCTGAATCGTCGTTAAAAAAATAAAAAAACAATGATGGTTTAGATTCTAACTGTCGTTAAATATTTAGGGTTTAGGGGGACAAAAGTTGTGTCATTTTCTCATGGATTATTCCGAAAGAATGCATTGAGTTTCACATTACCCTCTCGCAAATGTTTGATGATGCAAAAGGACACCTATGGAGGTACAATGGTGCGATATAGTGAGGAAGAGTTTCGAGAAGTTGTATGGCATGGAGCGAAGGAGTTTCACAAGATGCATAGGTTGCACAACGCGATGCGATTGTGGGTTGTGGAGTGCATGTTGTGGCGTGACAGAGCTTCGCAAGGTGCAAAGGTTTGCGTTCACAAGATGTGGGGCATAATCTAACGACGATGACAGTGGAACATGTGAACGAAACAATGACACAAATAGAATGTATAACAGTGACGGTGTGACTAAAATGCATAATAGCAAGGTACGAGAATCCCAACTGTGACACAACCAAAGACACAAGAAACAACACTAGATTGAGCGACAATAACAACGTGAACACTAAAGAAGGTGGATAACATTACAAACAAGAGATAACAAGTTTAAAATGAGAGAAAAACATAACACATGTAGTTGTGGGAAGAGCAAATGAAATATGAAAAGTTAGTGCATGGACAATTGAAGTAGGGAATCATCATCATTTCTCCCCTGTATCACTTTTAATTACGGTATTGTAAAACAATCAGCTAATTTATCTGCTACGTAACTTTTAATTATAGTTGTCTAGGAATTGATGTTAAAAAATTTATCAAAATTATAAAAATGAACATTCATTTATTTAGTCATCTTTATTTAAAGTCGTGAAAACTTTTTTTTTTTCAAGTTTGAGTTCATTCAATATATGGTTACTATCACTCAATAAGTTGGATAAAAATATAACTCACCTTTGTGCAACTTGCTTAAGTATAATAAAATACTAAATCAAATAGAAATAGCTCACAGATTGTTAACATATTTTATCACTTCTTATTCAAATATTAATGAGTGATTGTGGTATATACAAAAAAGTGAGTGCATGCTGAGCAACCCATACGCAAGATTCTTTATTCGGTGTGGACATTTTCTATGCTTCTAAACGCCACCAAACTTGGTCAATTCCTTTACAAAAACGGTGATGATTTATAAATGGTTCTAAACAATCGCGTTCCCACTACTTGGAATCACTTTTTAGAATATTTCTTTTCTCATCATTTTGTTTGCATGTTTAACGTACCCTAACAAATATGTGTGTGTATCACATTAATTGTTTCGCATTTTCAACGCTTTACGAAGTCAACTCCTACGTGGGAGAGGAAACTATGATAAAAGTCAAAAGATGGGATGACAAGCCAGTTGTGATGTAAATTTCAGATCCCACAATTTCAATCTCATAATCGAAAACATGAGAAGACTTTGGTATCTAAAAACCAAAAATATACAACACTTTTCATGTAGAATGATTTTGATACACTAAATTATTTACCAAGTTAACACTTGTTACGATTCTAGAACTATATCGAGTCAATGTTACGGCCTACAAATAAATAATCAAAGTTAAATGAAATTAAAAGAAATAATGTAATCATTTACAATGGAAAAAATAAAAAACTAGAGAAGGGAGAAGTAAAATTACCGAATAAAATGAAATCTTTTGTTTTATTTAATCCTATTTTAAACAATTTAAATAATAAAGTTTATATCTAGTTCATCATTGTTTTTTTATCAATCCTGATATAGACTTAATCGCGTTTCCAAAGTATTTTTATATAAACAAGACAAGACCATGCTTACAAGAGATGGGGAATCATGTGATTTAAAACCAATCAAGGTATAAATTACACACAAAAAAAAAAAAAAAAAAAAAAAACTACATTATAGAAGTGTAAAAAACATCAACTCCTATAAACACAGCTTCAATATTCATAGTTAGGTAAACAAATAGGATCACTTGGTTTTGCTGTTAATTGCTCTATGAACTATTGTTTTCAACTATGCATTCTACGTACCCAGAAAGAATGCAGTAAAACTTCAAGTAAAAACATGAATTGTACAAAGATGTAACTTATACGATATACATAAGATAATTTGCGGATAGAATCGGATACAAATTCTACCCTTTTATACACTCAAAAAGATGTTCATTGCTCGAAGATCTCTACCAAAAAATTACTAAAAGTTAGTGCTAATATCTTCAACGAACTCTGCCATTCGTCGGATATATACAGATTAGTCTCTTACTTTCAGGTTACCAACTTCATTCCTGTAACCTTCATGATCACATTCATCATCTTCTGAGTGTTGAAGGCTAAGAATGAAGAACTAACTAGGGTGGAGTCCTTCGTACCCTCCCAAAACCTTCTTGTAGCAATGAGACTTCAAACATAGTTTTGCAACTTGATGATCATAACACTTATATCATCCACAGAACCTCGCGACACAGATAAATCTACGAGCTTCTTGCAAGCCTGCAAAGGTTGTTGTCTGTTGTTACCTACACAAAAAGGACCAGCAATATCCACTGCTTCCTGATTGCTAACCTGATCAAACAGCGTTTAATCAGTTAATAGCTGAATAATGTACAGTATCATGCAACGCATGATGCAAAAATTATCAAAATGAAATCACTCCATTAACTTTTTTTGTCATTAATTAATTTCTTAAATAAGCCCTTTATATATGTGTATACCTTTTCCCATAAGCCATCTGAAGCTAAGATCAACAAGTCATGCAGAGGTTCAATTTTAAGAACTTTGGTCTCAGGTTCTGCTATCACCCATTGTTTCAGGTTCCTATCTCCGATTCCCCTTGAAACAGCCAATGAACCTTGGATCCTCCACACACCACGGCACATATCAACATAGCCACCCTATTTAAATCAACAAATTAATGTCAAAGGAAGAACTTGAAAGAGGGTAAATTAAATTTCAGACGATGTTGTTCATAGTTTAGACCATTCAATACATATTAAAAAGCTAAAATTTTCAATTTATAAGAAAGAATTCGTTAACTACTTGTGATTAGATGCTTGGAAGACAAATTGTAATCAAATACCTGAGTTTCAATTCTGTCCCTTTCATCTTCCCTTGACGGCCTGTGATCAGATGTGAGGGCTTCTGCCACCCCGCCTCTGCTAATCACAGCACGACAATCCCCAACGTTAGACACAACAAGGTTGCCATTCCATATCAATGCTGTCACACAGCAAGAGCCACCGTGAAGATCCTCCTTCAAGAATTCAGAATCTGTGTTGAGGTAACCATGTTTCACTGCCTCCTCAATGTCACTTTCATCTCTCCTAACCACCTCATCCAACACATTCTTCTCCAAGTTATGTGCAGCGAATTCCGAAGCTTTTGTGCCCCCATGCCCATCGAATATGCCGAAGAAAGCCTAAACAAACAACAAAAAAACTCCATGTTAAAACTCGTTGCTTGCACTTGCATCCATTCTGCCCATTAAAGCATATATATCAAACAAAATTCACAATTAATGACAAAGATTTAGGTTAAAACAATTTTCTAAACTGTTTGAACAATTTAAATAGATTTTCAAACTGAAGTTGCAACAGCCAAAATTTCTGAAATAAATAAATTATTATGATTATAAAAAAAATTAATGAAAATAATTGATGAGTTATCATAAAATATAACAATTTTTAGAACCCTAAGATTTAATTAAAAAATATATATCATATTTTATGTTTGAGTGAATTTTTTTTATTATAAAAACTTTTAGGAGAGAAAAATATATAAAAAAAAAGATTGAGATTAGTTTCTTTATATAACTCAAAGATTTATATATAATGCAATTTTACAAAAGAATTTCATATACTTTCTCTAACCTTTTAATTTTAAATTATGCAAAAATATCAATTTTAACAAATAAAATTGTTTTTTGTTCTTATCAACTAATTCGCCAACATCCTACTTTGACCATTTATAGTAATTCTAAAAGTTTTGTCAATAAATATTTTTACGTTAAACAACCATTTCCGTCACTAACTTTTTTCTCTAATTTATTGATTTTCCGAAATGATTCTAAGGTCAATGCCAAACAAACCCAACACCAAAATCTAGGAAGAAATTGAAGAAAACTTAATTCTAAGTTACCTGCTTGGGTTCACCGCGAAGATCAACGGCAGCGGAGTAACGGTCCTCCATGTGGGCCCTCCTTCCTCGTCTGCAGAACACAGAAAACCCGCATCCGTCGACCTCGATGACCGAGTCCATCGCCGGAGACGGCGCCGGCGCCGTCGAGAGCGTCACTGCGAGAGAAGCGACGGGAATGTCGAGTTTTGCAGGTCTTCTTCGCTTCAACAAGGGAGAAGAAGGAGGAGAGGAGCAAGAGGGTGTGGTCGAGGGAATGGGAAGAGAAAGCATGAGAGGTTCTGTCATGGAAGAAGAGTTATTGTTGTTGGTGTTGTTATTGAAGAGAGAGAACACCGGGGAATTAGGAACTGCTACGAAACAAGACATATTGCGATAACAACGTTGGCACTGTGCAGATTCTTGTTCTTCTTCCTGTTCTTCAAGAAAACTGTGTTTGAGTTTTGTTTCGGTTATCATGAGGGAGAGAGAGAGAGAGAGATGGCAGAGGGTATTTAAAGGAGAGTATGTGTCTGCCTTAAAGATGGGTCAAAGGAGGACTTTCTTCATCATTCAATCTTTTTTTTCTATTATTACTAATATTCTTCTTATGTAATTACACCTTTTAAATGGTCATTTTTAGGATTAATTTTTTTAGTTTGACTAAGAAAATATATTTTTAGTAGTATTTGATTTTAAATTCTTTTTTTTTTATTTTGTTACCATGTGAGATTTGTTATTTATCTTATAATTAATGAAAGGTTAAATATAATATATGGAGTGTTTCTTTACCAAAAGTTAGTATCTGAATGAAATTTCTAATGCTTTTATATTTTCACAACGGATCCTATTTACTTTAAAATAAATATTATAATTATTTGAAGAATGAATATGAAAGAATATAATAATTTTTAAGGAAAATTAATAAGTTTAAGTTTTAGAAAAACAACAAATTAAATATCCGCTGACCCATTTATTCTTACAAATTCTTCTAAGAAATAATATTTTTTTAAGAGAATAATTATTTCTTTAAAATTTTCAGCTTTTTAAAATAAAATAAAATTAAAAGAAAAACTTGTCAGAATAAAAAAGGTACAATTCATATTGTAGTATACTTTCGAATTCTCTAAAGAAAATTACTTTATAAAAAAGAACTTTTCTCAATCTTAAACAAACCGTCTTAAATAAAATAAAATAAAAAACTCATTTTATAAGAGCTAATGATGGTATTATATTTAAACCTTATCTTAATTATTGAATAGAAAATGTATTAAATATTGTGGAGAAAAAGTGTTGTGGTGATTAAGAATGGTCAAATGTTAATGTTAAAAAGGTTCTTTGATGTTTGACACTTTGACCACATCTTTTTGGTGGCACCAATGGTTTAACCATCGTTCCATTTTGTATGGCCGGTTTTCTAGATTTTTTGATTCATCACAACACAACCATCTACGATGGACCCCTTCTTATTCATGTTCCGCTGTCAAAGTCGGCGATTAATTCTATCACACTAATCTTCTAAACAACAAAAAATATATATTCACCATTTAAAGTTTCCCAGCTAAAAAAAGAATATTCAAAAGTAATTTTCTATTTTCACCAAAATCAGATATTTAAGAATTTTTTTTTCATATTTTAACCGTCACAGTTCAAATTTAAAAAGAAAAAAAAAATCACTGTAAGGAATCAGCCCAAAAGAGTATATATATATATATATATATATATATATATATATATATATAGATGATAAATTAAGGCAAGAACTCGTCAAAAATTGGAGAGATGGTTAATAAAATAAGAACAACTCTCTGAATTGTTAAGCAACTTTAAAAATGGTTTGCATGATTGCAGATTAACCGGCATCAAAATCTGTGAACAATTAAACGTTGACTGAAACAAGTGACAATTTCTGTGTAGATAAAAAAATAGAGGATAAGAATATATAATTATAGAATTATGTTGAATGTGTATTATTATTAATCACAGAACACTTTTTTCTATTGACTTGAGCAGTGCATAATTGTGTTGGGGGTTGGTTCCTGTTGCCAAGGTCAATTCAAATTTTATTCTGCCGGCTACTGATGCGGACATTTTCCAACGTAAAAATTTTGAATTATGTTTTTGGCTATGAAACATTCTTAACTTAGTGATTGATTCCCGAAGGTTAACGTCAGAAAAGAGAACCCTAGAGGTAGCTAACATCTTCGTCACTTCTATCACTGCCTTTGCATAATCTGTTGGTTTGTTTGACTGGGTTATTATAGTTTATGAAAAAGTCATTGATGTGTGTATTGTTAATATTTGGCCTTTCTATTTTATAGCTGGGTGGAATGAGCTTGCTTAAGCATGTGTGGAGTAAGCCGCTTTTAATGTTATTCCAAACCCATTGAAAACTTTCACATCATTTTCATTAACTAGTTAATTACAATACATGTCTTATTATATACTATGAGACAGTTAATTAACTACAATGTTTTTTATATTGTAAATTGGTTTCAATGTATAACTTTTCAATTAGAATAAGAGGTGGAATATCAGAAATATTTAAATGTGTCTTTTTTATTTTTTATGTTTAAATCTTGTGTTATAACAAAAAGTAAGAACTTTATGTTTCAAGGTTTTTATCAAATTGGTATAATTTTTTTTTTCCAAATTTACTTCAATAAAAATTTATGCAGATGGACAAGCTGTAATTTCACAGTACAACTTTTGACAGTAATAACGTGGTGTTTCAAGGTTCTTACTTGGTGTTTCAAGGTTTTTATCAAATTGATATAATTTGTTTTTCAAATTTACTTAAATAAAAATTTATACAGATGGACAAGATGTAATGTGACAGTACAACTTTTGTAACACCTATACAATTACCCTATCAACTATCCTATAATTCATTAAAGAGTTGGTATAAATATTATATATTAAAACAAAAATACAATTTTAACTTACAATAAATAAATAAATATAATATATATATATATATATATATATATATATATTCCAAACATTCATCATGTACGTCATGCTTGTACATAATATAATTATCACATGTGACAATATAACAATACCTATAAGAATAAGTTAAAAAAAATGAAACATATTATGTATAACATTGTTATCATTAGTTTAAATCAAGAATTCACATTAAGAATCAAAATGTCGCACTACAAAGCCTCATGCACTCAACTTTTATAATTCATTTATAACATAAACTATCAGAAATGGTATGAAAGAAGAAAAGTTGTAACAGGAGAGGGATCCATGGCACTGGTGACTAAAGAAAGCATGAGCAAAGGGAAACATAAAACTCTTATTGAATTTGTGTATTTTTGTGTCTTACATGAGAGAAAAGAGAAACTCTAGCTTATATAAGATTTTTGCAAACAGAGAAAGGGGAAAAAGGGAAAGAAGGAAAAATCCTAACTAACAACTAATCCTAATTAACTGATTACTGTTATAGTAGTAATCTTAACTGATTTAAAGGTTTTGATAGCCTCCCCTCAAGCTGGATGAAGTATGTTAATTAATCTAAGCTTGGGATGATAGATCGAAAGCGAACACGGTGAGGAAACTTGGTGAAGATGTCGACAAGTTGTTCGTCCGAATGAATTGGAAAAAGATGCAAGAGATTGACTTGGATCTTTTTGTGTACAACGTGATAGTCCAAGTCAATATGCTTCGTCCTTTTATGGAAGCCTTGGTTGTGAGCTTTATGCCTGGTAGATTTATTGTCAAATATAGGGAAACTATGGCAACAATTTGGATGTAAAGATATTGAAGGAGATAGTTAGTAGGTGACTGCATAAATTGGCTTAACAAATTGACAAAAGAACATAAGTTTGGTCTAGTGTTGGTAAGGTAAAGCAACTTCCTTATCAATCTGCGATAAGAGTTAGAATTATCTAAGTAGCTCTCGATTTTATACAAGAATTATGTCACTTAGAAAGGAAGTAGAGCATGACCTGCTTCCTAGTATTGTTATTTGTTCAAGAATTTCCAAAGCATATTTCCTTTAACAAAGATGAATGCCCTTCTTAGACCCGACCACTTCAAAGCCTAGGAAGTATTTAAGCTTTCCTAGGTTGCTAATCCAAAATTTATGGTGTAAAAGAGCTTTTACGTGATCAATCTCTGTGATGAAATTTCCTACCAAAATAATATCATCTACATACATAAGAAGAGTTGTGAAATATGCAGGTGTTTTCTTAATGAAGAGAGAATGGTCAGATTTAAACTGAGTGTAATCAGCAAATATAAGTAAAGTGGATAATTTTTCAAACCATTGCCTACTGGCCTGTTTTAGACCATATAAAGACTTAGTTAGTCTGTAAACCTGTCCATTTTTACGAACATTCAGACTAGGCGGTGGCTCCATGTAAACTTCTTCATTTAGGTCCCCATGTAGAAAGACATTATCCAATCATGTTGGTGTAGGAACCAATTCTTTGAGGCAGCAACGAAAAGTAGTAACCTGACAGTGGTGAGCTTAGCAATAGGAGAAAAAGTATCCAAAAAGTTCATTCCTTCTTGCTGGGTATAACCTTTGGCCACTAAGCGGGTCATGTATTTTTCTATTGTGTCATCTGCTTTGTTTTTTATTTTGTATACCCATCTGCAATTGATGAGAGTTTTTCAATGAGGTAGTTGGGTTAGATACCAGGTACCATTGTCCTGTAAAGCTTTGATCTCTTTCTAATAGCATTCATCCACCCATAGTTGGTTTTTGGCTTCACCACAGGAACGAGGTTCACTACTAGCAATTATAACCATGGTGTATTTAAATGTTTATAAGAAAAAGAGTTATAAGATAAAATGTTAGAGATAAGATATAGACTTTTGAAACCATTTCTTATACATAAGGATTTAGATGAGGATTGATTAACCTGATGTACTTAGTCATTCAAGTATCCACGAGTCCTTCTAGCTCTAGTGGACCTTCTATGATTGTGAACTCCTTCACTTTCAATAGGATTAATGCTGTCAGTATTAGCATTCTCAGTAGGCCTTTGGCTATTGTTGTCAATTTCAATCGGGCTTTTTCGTTAACAGAGTTATAACTCCATGAAAGATCATTAAGAAAAACAATTTTTTCTTCTTCATTACTATATGTTTCCTTATTGTTTTGCTGGCTTTTATAGGGAAATTTTTTTTCATAAAAGATAACATTTATGCTTATAAAAATTTCCCTAGTATTGATGTAAAACATAATGTAACCTTTCATACCATTCTTATAACCAAGAAAAATTCCCTTTTCTTCTCCTAGGATCAAGTTTATTTATGTTATTTTCCAAAGTGGAAGAAAAGCATAAGAACCAAAGGTTTTTAAATTGAGATAAGTGGAAGGAGTGTCATACACCAAATCATAGGGAGTTTTGCCATTTAAGGATAAAGGAAGGAAGTCTATTTATCAAATATATGGCATAAGAGAAAATTTAAGACCAGTAAGAATTAGAAACATTTGATTGAAAAAGCAACCTACTAGTTATGTTTAATATATGCTAATGTTTGCGCTCCACGACAAAGTTTTGTTGAGGAGTGTCAACATAGCTTCTTTAATGGTCAATACCATGAAAATCATACAAAGCAATATAGTAAACTCAGGTCCATTGTCAATTCTAATGATCTTAATAGTTTTATTAAACTGGTTTTTAATTCTTATAACAAAATTATGCAATAAATCTCTAGTCTAACCTTTATTATGCATTAGAAAAGCCCAAATATGTCTGTAGTAATCATAAACTATAGTAAGGAAATATCTATGACCATGAACAAAAGGAATGGAACATCGCCCCATATATCATAGTGTATCATTTCAAAATAATTAGAAGACAGAGAACTACTTTTAGGGAAAGGCAATATTGTTTAACATAATGGCATACATCATAAGCAATATGAGAAGGTATTTGTACATAAGGGAATTTTTTTCATATTTGTTCTATAATTTTGTGTCTAGGGTGGCCTATCTATAATGCCACATATTAACATAAATACATTTATAAGAGAAAATAGATTTAGGAATGAAATCTTGGTCAGAAATAGGAAAATATTGTAAGTAACAGAGGTCCTTGTAGACGTTAACGCATTCAATCATCTTCAAGGTAGAATTGTCAAGTATTTGACACATCTTAGAGGAAAATGTTAGGATGCAGTTTATGTCCCTAATTAAAGTTTGGACATACATTAGATTAAAATATAAAAGGGGAACATATAAGACACTAAAGATAATAAAATCTTTCAAAAACTGAATGGTTCTTACTTGTTGGACACTGACAATGGAGTTATTTGACAATTTAACAGATATGAGTTTGATTTTATGAAAAAAAGACAAAGTGTTTTTTCTCATGGATCACATGATCAGTGGCCCGGTGTCTATAATATAAGAAAATATACCTTGTTTGTCTTCTGTTGTGTTCCTCTATATTTTACTAATTCTATATGAAGAATTATCAACATTTTTTTATCATCTTTAGCAACTTCTACATCTATTTTGGAGTAGAGTAACTAAAGATAGTGTTAGTGTTTGCTTGTTGGGTGGGTTGTGTTTCTGTAAGTGCAGAATCACTCTTGCAAACATTGGTAGAGTTCTAGTCACTATGCTCTCATCTGTCTTGATTGTTTTTGTCATTCTTCTAGTACCACAGTGGGTAACCATTTTTAGAGTAGCATTCATCCATAGTGTGGTTCATCTTTTGGAAGTAAGAGCATTATTTCCTTTAATTGGGATTTCTTTTTCTCCTTCTTCCTTGATCGTGGGATCCAGAACCACTTCCCTAAGACCTTCAGGTCTATTCTGATTTCCAATGATTCCGTTTATCAACAGTGTTGGCTAGAATCTTGGTTTCAGTATTCTAATTGGTGATCTCAATATCTTGTTTTTCTTGTGTTGTTGCATGATGAGGGAGAAGACACAATTGATGTTGGGAAGAGGCTCCATCAATAGGATTTGTGTTATAGGTATCATTTAGGCCCTTTAGAAAACAAACAACATGTTCTACTTCTTTGTATTTGACAAAGATTTTAGACAAATCACAACTACAAGAAACATCACAAGTACAACATGGTATGGGTCTAAGAGACTTTAATTCTTCACAAAGAATCTTCAAATCAGTAAAGAATTGACTTACGCTCCTTTCTCCTTGTTTAATTGAGTGAATGTCTTGAAGTAAGTCAGAAATCTTGAAGTAATCATCTTTTGAGAACTCCCCCAAACTTAGAACCTTGCTTGTCCTCAAGCAAAAGGTATCTGGCTATAACAAAAAAAAAATATTTTCACAGACTCAGCAGAATCCACGACACTTGCTTAGCTTGAAATGACTAGAAATGTGTAACATATTAGTCTTCCATTGTGATGCTCATCAAACATTCAATCAATCAAATGCCGCATTTTCAAAAGAGATCAACAATCATGGCATAATGCTTTACTGAATTATGTAGAACCAATCCTCACCAAAGATAGTGTGTCGCTCTAATGCTCTGGTGTATAAGGGTGTGTGTCTATCACTCTACTATCACAATGTCACACAACTCAACTTTGCCATTCATTTCAACCAAATTAAACACATTCACAAGCAAGTCAACATTACAAGGACTTTCATTGGCTTGTATTGAGGCTGGGCTAAGAAAGAAACATGGTTTTTCTGGACAACAAAGCACCTTGAGCTAAGAGATTAAATAATTCAAATCATGCACAAAAGTTTCTCTTTTGCTTCACTTAAGTTTCAACCACTTTCTAACTTGTAACCCAACTCTCTTTCGTTCAATTCTCTTTTCTTTATCTTTTTCTTTTTTCTTTTTCCTCATTTTTATAATTTTCTATCTTTCTCAATACAACCTTACAGAACAAACTCCCCCAAACTTTAAACCATTCTCCTACAGCAAACATGATTACTCCATTCAGCTCAAGGTAGGGAAATCAGGGAATTTTCATTAGGCTTAAGGTTCAAAGAGGGAAGTCATCTTTTATTAAGGTTCAAGGGGTTTGTATTGGCTTATTTGGCTCAAACATGCAGATGAGGTAGAAGACAAAGATGGCCTTGATCATGTGTATCAAGCAAGCAAATGATTCAATTCAGAGACACTCAAGCAAAGTCAATTGTGATCTAACATGATAGCATTCACAAGAAGAATCGAAGGCACAACATCTCACAAGGTTAACTCAAGGTTCCACAAACATCATCAAGCAACTGCCATAAATATTGACCGCAGTTAACATAAGGCATTCTCATACTTTTCATGAAGAAAACAACACAATTTGAACTAACTTGACCCATCTCAAACATCATTTCATGTTCAAGCATAAGCATCATGTATCAACACAGTCTATCAAGCCAGATAACTTAACCAAAACTTCCATAAGTTGAAAAGCAAATTGTTCAGTCAATCCTAAACTAAGAACTGAAGGTTAAACTATAAAACCAAACAAAAGAAAGCAATAAAAGGTCCTGTGAAACTCATGATGTGCTCTAATTACTCATATTTGCATCCTCATTAGCATCATCTTCCTCGTTTTCTTCATTTGCATTAGCCCCGTCATCATTGTCAGATTCCTCATTTTTGCACCAACTATTGCGGCTCCACCTCCCCCAGTAAATTGGGTTGGTCCCCAAGCCATGCTACTTGGGTCGCATGTTGCTCTGATGACATCTCTCTGTGTGGCGACATTTGTTTTGATTCTGTTGGAGTTAGATGAAGAAGACATTTCTGCACAAAAAAGATTGAAACTAAAGTTTGCCAAAGTTAGCCCACAATGTAAGTATGCATTTGTAACAAACAATCCTTAGATTGCATGATCATGAGTTCACAAGGTAGAAAACACATTATATACGCAAGAAAAATCACAAAACATAGGTTGGAGCATGAAAAATTTGAAGCAGAACAGAAAACCAGAGTTGCAGGCTCGCCAGGCTCGGGCCCCCTTGAACAATGGGGGCTTGAGCGCGAGTGGGTCAGAATGCCAGAAAATTGGCTTTGTGCAGTTCGCGCTTGAGCGCCCCTCAGCAATGGGGGCTTGAGCGCCATACCAGATTGTAGATTCTGCAAAATTTGACAACTCACCTTATGATTTTTTGAATTTGACACTTCTTGGCACTCAATTCAACCCAGATGAATATGTTTTCACTATACAAACTTGATCAAATCCATAAGGAGTGAAATTGAGTGCAAGAATGACAAATTAAGTGCACACTTCCAAAGCTTTCTAATTCTACAACTCATGGCTTTACTTTTTGACACTTTAAACATACCTAAACTTAGCAAAACATAATAAAACATACCTAAACACATCATAACACATCAAAACAGATTGAACCACTCCTATTCACATCAATTTACCACAACACTCAACATTATACCAATGCAACTATTAACATCACACAAGTTACAAGTCAAACTAACATGCTCCAAAATAACCAAATCAAACTAAAACATTCTAAAGAAAATTCAAACAATCAAAACACACTCAAAAAAACAAAATCACACATAAGAAAAGGTTAGAAAGTTGGGTTGCCTCCCAGTAAGCGCTTGTTTAACGTCATTAGCTTGACACCAATACGCTGAAGTTTGATTTTTAATGTTGGTGTGTTTCTTTCTTTCATGACACCAACATAATCTCAGCAATTTTCTTGTCACCAACTTGACTCTCCTAGAGTAGGGGACCTCGATTTCAAGTACCTCATTTGCCTTTATCGCCTTGATAACCCATAACCTATTCTTGAGCTTCACTGGTTTGCCAGGTTTGGGTTCATTACTTTCTACAACAGGGTATTGATGAACAAGTTTCTCTTCTTTATCTTCATCCTCCTCCTTCACTTTTGGAGAGAAACAATTAAGGCTCTTTTTGGCCAACTTGGCAACTTGCCTTGGTAGACTAGCAATTGATAGAACTTCATTTTTTGCTTCAAGACTAGCTTGTTCCTCTTGACTTTGTTGCATAGTTTTGAAGACATTGAAAGTTACCTCTCTCTCTTGGTCTTTTAATTTCAGTATTCCCTCTTCCATGTGAATGACAACCTTAGTTGTCTTCATGAAAGGTCTTCCAAGGATGAGCGGTATCTCAACATCCTCCTCCATCTCCATCACAACAAAGTCCATCGGGAATTGAAGCTTATCAACTTTTACCACCACATCTTCAACCACACCATAAGGATATTTGATGGACCTATCTGTCAACTGAAGCATCATTCTTGTTGGCTTGGCTTCAAGACCACCAATCTTTTTAAGTATAGATAGGGGCATCAGATTGATGTTAGCCCCCAAATCAATAAGATCCTTCCCTATATCATGGTTTCCAATGGTACAAGGAATGATGAAACTCCCCGGATCTTTAAATTTTGGAGGGGGAGTCTTTTGCATGATGGCACTGCAATTTCGCTGCACTTCAATTGTTTCCTCATCTAAATACCATTTCTTCTTGTTGAGGATTTGCTTCATATACTTTGCATAGGCATGAATTTGTTGCAGTGCTTCGGTCAAGGGCATAGTGATCTCAAGCTGGTTGAATATTTGCTTGAACCGAGCCAATTGTTTCTCCTTTTCTCTATTGGAAAGATTTTTCGGGTAAGGAAGATGTTTCACAATTTCTTTTTCTCTTTTTCATTTCCTTTATTTTCTTCATCTCCACCAACAATCTCTTCTTCTATTTTTTTCTCTTCTTGATTCTCTTCTTGATTCTCTTCTTCATTCTTTTCCTTTTCTTCTTTTTCTTCTCCTTTCCTTCCAACTTCTTTCCCACTTCTTTTGAATATAACATTACACTCTTCTTTGGGGTTGACTTTAGTATTTGCAGAGAATTGCCCCTTTTGTTGATTTGCCATTTGCTTTGCCAACTAACTAACTTGCACTTCCAAACTCTTTATAGATGTATTAATGTTTTTCTGGTTTTGGATGGACTGCTGCATGAACATCTGCAATGTTTCTTCAAGTTTTGAAATCTGATCATTTTGAGATGGATAGTGTTGAGCAAGTTGATAAGGATTTCTACTGCTTGAGGCTTCTTGAGTTTGCCTCCACCCTTGATTGGAAGGATTAGGGAAAGGGTTGTTGAAGAAATTTTGTCGTCCTTGGTTCCCTATATAGTTGACTTCTTCAGGTTGGGAACTACTAGGAACTTGACAATGAACATTAGGATGGTTATCTCCACAAAAATCACATCTCATCACCTGGTGATGTGGTTGAGCATGAGCTTGCATTGCTTGCAACTACTGAGGTAGCTTGGCCATACTTTGGGTCAGGAGCTCCATTTGTTGGGCAAGAAGTTTGTTTTGTGCAAGTAGTGCATCCTGAGCATTAAGTTCATGAACTCCTCTTTTCTGTACTTGTGTTTTCCCATGTTGACTCCTCATGTCGGTAGATGTCATATTTTCAATAACAACAATGGCTTCATCAGCAGTTTTGAATAGAACTGAACCACCAAAGGATGCATCAAGTATCATCTTTGTATGAGGTTGCAAACCATTGCAGAAGGTTTGCACTTGCATCTCTAAGCTAAAGCCATGACTGGGACACTTCCTCAATAAAGCTTTGAATATTTCCCAGGCTTCACACAGTGGTTCATCTACTCCTTGGAAAAAAGTAGTGATTGCAGCTTTTATTTCTGTGCTCTTTGATGATGGAAAGAAGCGAGCAAGAAATTTGTGTTCCACATCCTCCCAACTGGTCAAACTTTGATTAGGCTGTGACTGAAGCCAAACCTTTGCTTTGTCATTCAAAGAAAATGGGAAGAGTCTCATATACAATGCTTCTTCCTCCTACCCCGTAATACCCACAGAGTCACACAACTCATAGAAAGTGTCCAAATGAGCATGAGGGTCTTCATTGTCCATGCCAGAAAATTGATTAGAACTTATGAGCTGGAGTAGAGCAGGCTTCATTTCTGCAAGCTTGTCACTCATAGTGGAAAGCCTAACAATTATTTCCTCATTAAGAAATGATATTTTAAGACAACCAAAGGTCCTAGTTCTATCCCTAGATATTATTTCCTTTAGGTGTTTAACCCAAGTCAAGATTTACCCAACATTTCCCAGTATCAAGCAAACCCTAAAATCATGTCATGGGTAGCAATTTCACAACAAGCATTAAGAGAAGGAATTAAACACTAACAATCAATGAAAGAGGCATATATTCATTCAAAACAAAGTAGTTTACATAAGAGTTAAGTGGCTACATCAATCCCCCAACAACAATGAAACTAGCTTTCCATGAATGGAAAACTTAAGCTTACAACAATGGTGGAAATGGAAGAAGGAAGAGAACCCAAGGAAGAAGAAGGATTGTTCCCACAGCTCCAAGCTTGCCTCCAAGAGTTTCAATTGAGAGAAATCGTGTTTGGGTAGCAAAAGATCCAAAGCTTTTTGCGCCTCCAAGTGAAATAGGGCAAATCTGCCATGTCAGCAAAGTTGGCGCTCAAGCCCCCCCAAAAATGGCCTGCTCAGGCGCGCGAAAGTCAAACTCAGGAACTGGTGCACTGGCGCTCAAGCCCCCTTAGGTCAGGGGGGCCCGAGCCTGATTTTAGCATAATTTTGGTTCTTCAAATTTGCTGCTTTTCTTGCTTTTCTTGGTTTCCAGTGCCTTCATTTGATGCATAGACTTCTTCCAATTACATTAAGCAAATAAAAGCAAAGATTAGTGAACAAAATATCTCATTAAAGCTTGGGGTGCAACCACTTAACAAACTAAAACAAAACTAGGATTTACAAGGTAAAAAGTTAAGAAAGGGTTGACATTTTCTCTTGATTCATCACTGAAATCATGGTAAAATATGTCATTATCAGAACCTTTCTTTCAATTCAACCCACAATCTTTTGCATCTTTTACATATATGACACTTTCTACAATCTGTGAAGAGAGGGTCTTGATAATACAAGATAGAACCATAATGTTGCATCTTTACCGAAAATCAAATAGGGGATCGTTTCTTTAAGGTTTCTTAATTTGACCATCTATGAATTTGATCTTGTTCTTGGAGAGAAAAGCTCTTCTCATGTTTCTACTCCAAGAAGAATAATTGGTTTCATTTAGAACTTGAGAGATAAGAGTGAGACCTAGATTTTCCCCAAAATGTAGGTAAAAAGGGTTGGAAGTATTGATAGACTAGTCTATGTGCTCCATCATACCAAGAACGAAAGAAAACGGGTTATGCATTTTCAAAGGCAAAACAAGCAGCAAACCTGCTCTGATACCATATCAGAGATGGTATGAGAGAAGATGAGTTGGAACGAGAGAGATCCATGACATCAGTGACGGAAGAAAGCATAAAAGCAAAGGGAAAGCTTAAGACAATTAAGGGAAACATAAAAATTTTATTGAATCTATGTATTTCTATCTTACATGAGAGAAAAGGGAAACCCTAGCTTATATAGGGCTTTTGCAAACAGAGAAAAGGGGAAAAAGGGAAAGAGGGCGATAGAGGGGGGGATGGTGTGTGTGACTTTTCTTTTATTTCTTAATCAATTATAAACACAGTATCTCTCCGCTAGATCCTTCGTCAATCTCATATCATGTTCATATTCTTCAACCAATTCATCATGCAATATAAATTCATATCTTATTTCAAAACCAACACAAACCTTCATATTTCATCAAAGATTTTCTTACCACTTTCTAAGATATATTACACAATCAACATAGCAGCATATGCATGAACGGTTCGAGACTTTAGATAGACAAACGCAGTTTCCAAAAAAACTTAAAAATGTATGTTCTTGCATTCAAATTAAATATAATCGAATTATTAATGCAATGCAAAAAAAAAATCAACTAAATTGGATCTCTATGGTAAAAGTTATACAGTAAACAAACAACAAAGGTCAAAGTTATCAACCATCTAAACTACTGGAATATTACGTAGAAAATTTTTCTAACTACAAGCCTCTAATTAAAGATATGACCAGTCAAAATACATAACAATATATCTAAAATCCATACTAAAACTTTCAATTTGATCCAAGGGTTAATGAAGTGGGAATCTTAATTTTACCAAGATGGCTCAAAGACACAAATAAGGTGGTGATCAAGTCTCTCAAAATGTGGAACTAATTTCTCTAAGCTCAGATATTCAATTATTAATCTGAGCAGTCAATGTGAATTAATATGTTTTGAGAACCATATATATCAAAGTTTCAACTTGATCTAACTATTAATTATGTAAGAATTGAGGTTTTACTGAGACAATCTTAGAAATAAAAATAAAGTAGTTATTAACTCCCTCCAAAATCTGAAATTAATTTATCTAAACTCAGTCATCCAATTAATAATCCAAGCAGTCAAATTGAATCAATATATCTTAAGAACTATATATTCAAAATTAAGTTAATTTAAGGGTAAACAAAGTAGAAAGAGAGATTTTACCGAGATAACTCAAAAAATAAAAAACAAGAAAAACATAGTCAAAAAAACTAAAACCTTCACAAATAGACTAGATGTGTATCTTTACTAAAATCTAACATATTAATATCTCGAATTCATATTCATGATCCTAAAATATACAATTATCATAAAAAAAAGAAGTAAACTCACCCTACTTATTTTTGAGTATTTTCTTGATCAAAGGGTACCTTCCCGTAGCTCTCCCTCAACTTCCAAGACAATTGCAAGCTCCCAGAAGTTCTTTTGTGTCCTTGCTCTCTTGTGCACCAAATGTCTCTTGTTCTAAAATCTCTTTCATGTTGCCTTTCAATTTATAGGCCACCCTTTTGCAAGTTGTGATGGTGGACATGTTATTCCTTATTTTCACTATGAAATCCTCGAAGATGTCTAAAAGGTCCCAAAATTTTCTCACCATGAAATTACATATATCAAACTCATTAAATATCATTATAAACGTTAACGTTTTAGTTAGAAACACACTTCAAAGTCACAGTTGATCCAAAAGACCTTAAGTTGTAAAAGTAGTTCTCAATTTAATAGAAGAATAAAAGTATAATTTAAATAATTAAAAAAATTGGATAAATGATAAAAGAAACTAGGATTTTATTCTCATATTTATTTTGTGCATGAGAATAAAAAGACAAAGTATTGTCTTAAGTACTATTCAATTGTTGGTGACTTTTTAGCAGTGATCTGGTGGGCATGGATGAGTATGACCACCTTCATAGTCTACATGTATATCTTCTTCCATCATTCTTGAATTTTCTGCAAAAACAAACAAAAAAATTAAAGTGAAAAAATTAGAAGAGTTTAAGATGGTGATTATTGAAGCAAGAATCAAACAAACCATCTTATTAATGTGATGTGACAATTTAAGGATCTAGCATCAGTTAATACGCATGCTATTTGTAAAATAAAAAAATTACTTTGATACATTTTCACATTTGATATAATATCTTTCACTTTCTGATTATAAAAAAATTATGTTAAATAAATATAAATGTGTCAACTTACTATTTTCTTTTATATATAAATAAAATATGTACATAGCCAGTCTAGGCCGGTCGGGATCGAAGAGACGAATCATATATTCTGCACTCGGTATTGAGAGTATGGTACTTCTGGCCTACTATGGAGGAGGATTGCGGTAAATTTGTTCAGAAGTGTCTAAGTTGCCAGAAGCACGGAAATGTCTTCAAGGCACCTCCTAGGGAATTGCACAGCTTGTTTTCTCCATGGCCCTTTGCCCAGTGGGGCATGGATATTGTAGGACTGCTCCCGGTTGGGAAAGCTCAATGCAAATTTGTTTTGGTAGTAGTAGACTATTTCACCAAGTGGGTGGAGGCCGAACCGTTGGCCACCATTTCGGCCGCTCAAGTCCAGAAGTTTGTTTGGAAGATCATTTGTCGTTTTGGTCTTTCACGGGCAATTATAACAGACAATGGAAGACAGTTCGTGGATAGAGGCTTGAAGGAGTTTTATTAGAACCTAGGGATTAAACATGTTACTAGTTCAGTGGAACATCCTCAAACGAACGGCCAAACGGAGGCTGCCAACAAGGCCATCCTTAGCGAACTAAAGAGGAGATTAGGCGATCGGAAGGGAGCCTGGGTTGAGGCACTACCAGAAGTACTATGGAGCTACCGGTGTACTCCGCATGGAGCCACGGGGGAAACTCCATTCAACCTCACCTATGGTACCAACGTTATGCTTCCTGTGGAGGTCGAGGAGCCAACGGTTCAAAGGATTGAAGAGTTAATAATAGATAACGATGAATACTTGCGAAATGAGCTAGATGTGTTACAGGAAAGGAGGGAAATCGCTGCCGTCCGGATGGAAGCTAAGAAAAGACTCATAGCGCGGCGATACAACACTAAAGTGCGTCCACAACAATCTGAAGAGCGAGATTTGGTTTGGCGCAAGATCGCTGAAGCTAGAAGAGATCGGGCTCATGGAAAACTTGCTGCTAATTGGGAACGGCCATTCAGGGTGATAGAAAACCGTACTTGTTGAACGCTACCCATTTGAAATACCCAAACGGTATAGTCGTCCCTAACACTTGGAATGCTACCCATTTGAAGTTTTATTTTAGCTGAATAATTTAATGTATTACTTGCTGATGAGAAAAGGTAATAAAATGAGGTGTTATTCATTGTTAGCAGACCATGCGTACCGCTCGGTAACGACCAAGTTACCTTGTGAAGAGCCTTATAGGCTGACTACCGCTCGGTAACGACCAAGTTACCTTGTGAAGAGCCTTATAGGTTGGCTACCGCTCGGTAACGACCAAGTTACCTTGTGAAGAACCTTATAGGTTGACTACCGCTCGGAAACTACCAAGTTACCTTACAAAGAGCCTTATAGGCCAACCACTGCTCGATAATAACAGAGCTCAGTAGGTAAAAGCATCCACGGGAGAAATCCAACAAACCATCACAAGGGCTTAATCTCTTAAAGATAAAACCAGCAACAAGAAAAGAACAGTGCGAGGAGAATGAGAATCATCTCTAAAAGAGTATAACAATATCAGGCAAAGCAACATAGGGAAAGAAAATCACCGATCGACAAGATCGGGAATACAACAAATAACTGTCCAAAATAGTAACTACAACAAAAAGCAAAATACATGTCGGCCAAAACATCAAACATCTACAGTAACATCATCATCCTGCGCTAAATCATCAATGACTGGAGGATCGAAAGGAGCAACTACATCAGCGAGAGAAGACTGCGAAGAGTTTAGAAGACTATGTGTCACCAGTTGACCATCTACCACAACTTTCATCACGTCAAACTCAGGATGATTCAGTGGAGTTTGGAAAAGATAATTACATTGAGCGATACCTTGCTCAAACCCAGTAGTACGTTCCTCGCAAACCGCTCGACCCAGATACTCATTCTCGGCAACCAAGTTTTTCTTGTCGGCAGCCAAGGCATCCCTCTCTTTGATCAATTCTTTGCACTGAGCAGATGCTTTTTGAAGACCTAGCTTCAAGTCGTCGGCAGACTGTTTGATCGCATGATACTTAGCCGACATTTGAGAAAGACTGGCATTGGATTTTTCCCGATCATCTTTGGCGGTCTTCAAGGCCTCCTTCAAGCGACGAGAAAGCTCTGTATTCTCTTTCTGAGCAGCCTCCAACTCCTGGCGTGTGGACTCCAACTCCTCGACCATCGACGACTTTGACGAACCAGTAGCATTGACCATACATATAACAGCTTGGGCAACAAATTCATAAGCCATACCCAAGGCCTCGGAGTGAGACATTTCTTTAAAGGGTTTCTCCTCTTCAGTCATGAGGGTATACTTCAAATGCTCGGTCAAGCGCACTTCGGTGTCAAACGGGCCTGAACATAGCGGACCGTCTATCCCTTTCTTCTTACTCTTTTTGTTAGAAATCGTGTTGTCTCGAGGAGCTTTCCATTTTGGACCACTCCTAGAAGGGGCAGTTTCAGTAGCTACACCCGCAACAGTAGAAGAGGGGATATCAGGAGAAACCTTCAAGATGGAATTCATCGGCGGCACAACACTCTTAAATTCAACCGCCAAAGAAGAAGAGGTGCCTTCACCACCCTTTTGGTGAGCCCTCATCGCCACAAAAGTTTTGTGCTTCTCCATACCGCCGTAAAGTTCTACAATATCAAGGAAAACTTAGATGAGTCGCAAGGGAACAACTAACAAAGAAAGGGAGAATCTTACCAAACACTCTGGAACGTAAAGTGTCTGAACCCATAAGACCGATGAGTTTGCGCGAAGATATCTTCCGGGGTAACTGCTCAAGCTGGCTAACGACATCCAATTCGTTGGGAGTCATCCCAACCTTAGCCCAGGATGTAATCCTCTTCGGTGTATCAGTCCAATAAAAAGGGAACTTTGGGGAGTCATCCTCAAAACAATATACCGATCGACCATAACTTTTTATAGCCACTTTAAAAAAATTAGATTTGAAGTCCTTATAAGATGAGTTGAAAAGAGTAAACAGTTGCATACCCTGTAAGGGAATAAGGGATACCTAAGATTTGACAAGAGAAGGCGAAACACGAAAGAAATACAAGAAGACAGCAGGTGTGGGAGTTAGAAGAAGGGTTGTACATACTACTTGGAACGCCTGCATGTAGCCCCACTCGTTCGGGTGAAGTTGAGTAGGGCAAACGTTCAGCGACCTCAAGACTCCCATCTGAAAGTCTGAGAAGGGCAACCGGACACACAAATCCCGAAACCAAGTAACATAAGCATAAAAGAAGTCTAACTCATACCCCTCGCGTCCATGGCACACCCGCTCATTTGATCTACAAACCACTAACTTGATGTGCTCGGCATCTCTAACCCTAGATAATGTACATACTTAACCGGCTTGTTGTTCAATTAAAGCATTGGTAGTAAAGAAGGGGGCGTATAAACCTACCTCGTGTGGAGCCCAATCATACCCTCCAATGGCAGGGGGAGAATCATTACCAGTCCACTCGCGGGTATCATCGACATCTAACTCCACTTCCCCTTCTGAGGCTTCTCTTAGTGACGCCCTGTCCCCATCAGACCCTAAGATAGAAGAACTCACCGATGAAGATGGTTTTGCCATGCCGTCAGCATACCCCTGACCTTCGTCGTCAAACTCATCGAAAGAACGGGGAGAAGACATCACCTGAATCAAGGAGGAACGATCAAAGTAAGAAAGGAAGAAAGGAAAGGTGAGGAAAATGACATGTGGTCTCTCCCTCTATTTATAGGCCGAAAAGAGCGGTTATTAGCACAAACCCTCACCCTCCATTGTTCGTTAATCTGACGGTGCATAAAGCGCGACTTTTGACATTCAGTCTCTCGCGCCAGCTTGGTAGACGGTCATCTACTCGAAGAACTACCTAAATCGTTCCAAACACAACTCTAATCAAACCCCTTCGCGTCTGTTCACAGCGGCTTGGGGCTTGGGGGGCTTAATGTACATAACCAGACTAGGCTGGTCGGGATCGAAGAGACGGATCAAGATAGCATCAAACGAGGATGAGCGGGATCGAGAAGGCATGTAACTGATTGGCATAAGTAAAGCTAAGTAAGGAAACTATTCGTAGTCAAGGGCAGAGAGCCAATAAGGTAATTATATATGTCAATTATTATATTTTATTGCACATAACAGTCGTATCAAGCACAAATATCTGGCATTTGTGGAAGATTGACAGATTACAAAGCACAAAAGGATACTGCATTTATCACTGATTAATGGGCTGGATCCGTAAGGCCTATAAATACAGGTTTAAAAGTGAGGTAAGACAGTTTTTGAAAAGAAAAGATTTTGGTGATCACTTTAACCAGAAACTAACTTGAGCGTCAGAGTGTTTCTTGCAGGGACACTACCGACCGGTTAAAGAATAGTCAAGGCACGTTATCACAAAGAAATCGATAGAGAGAAGAAGGCGAATATTCTCGGACCTATTTACACTAAAACAAAATAAAATACAGTATATTTTTTAAAAAATTGTTGTTTAGTTTTTACTTGTGAATTAGGTTTGAATTAATAGAGACATATTTAATTAAATTAATCTTCAGTAAAGTTATATTTTAAAAAAAAAATTATTGAAAATATATTGTCTTTCCTTTTCTACAAGAAAGAAAAAGAGTTTATGGTAAAAACAGATTGGTCTAAGCTTTTATCCAGCCCAATCCTTTGTAGTTATGGGCAAAATAAACCAACCTTATGGAGATATTTTTTATTTTAAGAATTAATACTTTAATAATAAAAATGTTGGGTTATGATTAAAAAATAAATTATAAAAATAAAAATCTAAAAAATTCATAAATTATTTAAAAAATAATATAATAGTGGAGATGAAATACAAATTAAAATTTTTTAGAGATCAATTATAAAACCGTTAAATATTTAAGAATACGTTATTAGAATGAAGAAAACAAAAACGATTTTTGAAAAGAAATTTGTCACATAAAATAATAAATGATAATAAAATATGTACTCTCTATTTTTAATTTAACACATAAAGACAAAAGCATTAAAATAATAAAATCAATACCAACTTAGACATTTAAACTCACACATAAATATAAATAAAAATTCTTAAAGAATAATTATTTACTCTCTGCTTTTATTTTTATTCAATTTTAGTATTTACTTCTTTGAAAATGTATTTTTCGTTAAAAAATGAATAAAGTGATATCTAAAAAGTTTCTTTTCTCACTAGTATATTATATCATTTAAATATTTAGTCTCTTCATAGCATGCAAATATTTCAATGAACATTTTAATTATTTTTAAATCTAAGGCATGTATTTTACTTTTTTGTAAAAAGAAAATAAAAGAGATTAAAAATAATACGTAATGAATTACCAGAAAATTTGACATGTGGTTGACTCGGGAGCATGTCTCTGGGTCCCTTGTCCAACCATTGATGAGTTTGCTCAATTCTTGAGACTAATGCGATGTTCTTTTCTGTGTCTGCATAGGTTTTTGGATCAATAAAAATTATTAAAATTCACAAAATTTAATGATGTTTTTTCGGATTACAAGCAAAATATATATTTTAAGTAAGAGAAAGAGAAGGTTGATATAGTATGAATGTATACCTGTGGGAGTGGCACGACCAAAACAAGGAACAGCAAAAGCACAGATAACACCTATGAAACAGAAGACTAAGAAACTTGAAGAAGCCATTGCTAACTTTTGTGAGAAATTGTCGAATCAATTTAGTCCAGATTTACAGTGGTGACTTTGTGAGGTATAAATAAGGCCTTTTGAACGTTATGTATGATATTTAATGTCATAATTCAGCATTAATGCTCTTGGCCTGTTAAGATACGTGTGTCCAAAACTACCTTGTTTAACTTTTCACAAATCAATTCATTACTTTAGAAGTGAGGAATAATTATTAATTAATTAATTAGTAATTGTAAAAGGACAATAAAGTTTGTGATTTTTAGGAAAAAAATATTTTTGTATAATTATAATTTCAGATTTTAAGAAAAGTTTAAATTTTTAATACTTTCATTTTTTTAAATTGCATGTTTTTTATTTGGAAAAGATAATTTTTTTAAAGTAGTGAGTATTAATATATTTAATTTTTATTTATTTGTAGAAATTTAAATATTTCTTTCTAATTTAAATTACATAACAAATTTAAAACATCTAATATAAAACTTAGAAATTTTATTTTAAAAGTAACGGTGATTTAAAAATAATGAGATTCAATTATTTTATTATTAAAAGATTCTCATATAAAATTTTTATTATGAATGAATTTTATTATTTTAAAACACATAATTTCTTTTCTAGAAATTTGACTTCTTTCTAAGTATTTTTCTTTTATACTTGTCTGATTGAAAAATCAAGATGGTAGAATTAATTCTTACAATGTTTGAGTAAGTTAAATTTCAACCATTTTTTTTGGTCTTTCTCATTATATTTCATCATGTTTTAATTATTCATAGGAATAGATAGGATTCTTTTGTTTAAAGCTATTTGGTCATCTTTCAGAAAAAACTAATTGCTTTCTTTTAAAGTTATAAATATGATATATATGGTAAATTGTGTCGAGTTGACGTGAGTATGATGAATTGCTAATTTGGTGTTTGAGTTGTTGAAATTTGAATGTGTAACCATACTTGTGTGTTGCTTGTTTTGTCTGAATTGATGTTGAAATAAAAAGTTTAGGATCTCAGAGCAAATTGGTATACATTCCTACATTGAAAATTGTTTTTGGATAAGCATTAATTAGAAAATACCAATTTGATAATTTGAAAAGTAGTTATAAATTGGTGTTCAATGTCCGTTCCTTGTTTAGGTCACTTTTCACTACAAGAACCATTTTAATTCCAAGTCATTTAGCGAAAGAATCATGTCCGAGTCATTTTACAAAAAGAAGAATGGTGAGTATAATGACTACATGAATGTAGACGATAACTTTTGATATGTTTATATGTGACATGGTTGATGAGAAAATTTCAAGAAGAAATTCTATATTAACTTTTATTTTGTTGAAATCAGTTTATGACCAAATTACTTTTAACATCAGTCTCCAACCATAAAAATTCAAAATCATATACGAAATATCCTTCATTTGTTATTAGTCTAAATAATGTTAACTTAATCTTGATCTTGCCAATTGCTCCCTTCATCTGCTGACATAGAAAATGCAAGAGACAAGAAAACAAATCCAGCTGCTACAAATATAGTAGATGTAAATGCAATTGTGCAAACCAGAAAAAAGCATAAACCAAAGGTACCTCTAACCAAGAGACAATATCTGTTATACTATTTTATTTAGGGTGAAAAAACTAAAACAACCTAATTCCTAAACACTCCAATCCCCATAATAAAAGACCATGATTCCATTCACCAGACACAACTGTTCATTAAAAAAGAAAAAAAAAATACAAAACCAGGTAGATTCAGAAGCATAAAGAATGGTTTACAATCACTAAGATATCTCAGATCAAGTGTTGGATTATATACTTTGCTTCATCACAATCTGCCGAGGCTATATAATATTTCAAACAAAACTTCAATGCCCCATCTCATACACAGTAGCATTCAAGACACCTTCGAAAGAGAAGTGTATATTCTGATAAATATGAACTCAATCTCAAGAAAAACTAACCTCAATCACTAAATTATATTGATCCCATATCATAAACTCCAAAATTTTCAAAACATTTACCAAACTCATCGAACAAACATACATCAAATTTGAAGCCATTTTAGCTCCCATATACAAAATACCCAAATTAACCATAAAGAATACGAATTTATACACATTTGAAAAGCAAAAACAATTGAAAAGCTCAGAAAAAACGCAAAAGATAATAACTCACTCCCTTAGATGTTCATTAACGGTTGCGATCATACCCGCAACTCATTACTGGTCTGTAAGACTCGCCACAGTTAAAAACAAGAAACACCCATTTCATCAATCTGCAAAAGAATGCAAACCCAGAAATCAAAATCCAAATTTAACTGCTCCAGTGATCCCCAAAACAACAGAAGTAAGAAAAAAGGGTTTTCCGGAGAAACATGAAATGGAAACACAAGTTAGGGCTTTTCGGCCAAAATTGAATTAAAACCACACGTAATATACAAAAAATACTAAAAGATTTCAGCCAAGAGGCTTAGAAGCAAAAACCCTAATTTGAGTTGATGTAGCGAAGGGGTCGAGTTATAGTTTATATAGAGAACACGTATATGTGGATCTAACCAGCCCAACTAATATGGGCTTTGACTCTCTTAAATTATTAATTCGGCCCAGTTATTGCTTTTTCGATTAAATCTTTTATTTATTTTTAATATAATTTTAATCTCAAATTTATGCTTAAAAAAATGTGCAACAATCGTGAAAAAGAAAATTAGGCTAAATATTAATGATTCATTATTAAAGGGCTTGTTTTATTTAATGCACTGTGTATATATATACAGACAGTGAGCTTATAGATATTTTAACGTTAGGATAAGTTACAGTTCAATTGCTATGTGCTATTGGTATAAAAGTTATGTGATGAATAAACTATAAATTTTTATTAATATATTCATCAAAATATATTTCTAAAAATAAAAAAAATATTATCATATATCGGAATTCATAATTAAATAACATAACACACATGCTAGTTCAGTTGGTTCAGCGTACGTATAAATTTTTATGAAGTCTCTACATATGTTAAATTCCTATGAATAAAAATTAAAAGTAATACATATAAATTTACTCAAGATGAAAAATATTAAAAATATGCTATTAGTACATTTTTCTCTCGTTAATGGTTTGTTTGTGTAACTAGAAAAAGTAAAAGCAAGTATTTTACTTCCACTACAATTTAGTTTTACAATAATTTGTACCATAAATATAAATATTTCACTCTTAACATAATTATTTCGTACTAAAAAAATATTAACATGATTTAAATATTAGGAAATATAAGTTACTATCATTTGTATGAACTTCGGCTAATGTGGAACATGAGTAGCTTTTCTGTTCAGTCCACTTATTTTTTTTAAGAAAGTAATATTTTTGTCTTTTTCTTTTATTCATATAAGAGGACTACTTTCTACACAACCCCACATTGTTTCTTGCAAAACCATCCTATTTTTTTAAAATTTTAAAATTATCTTTTATATTTTAAAAAATTTTACACCTCTCTTTCTTTTTTTCAATAGATTTTGAAATATATTAAAGAAAAAATTCTTCAATAAATTTTGAAATCAACGTTGATTAAAGAAAAATTCTTTAATAAATTGAAGGATTTTTCAAAATTTGTTGAAATTTTTAAAAAAATTCTTCAAATGTCGAAATCTCTTGAAAAAACTTTCCTTCACCAAATATTGAAATTCCTTAAAGAATTTGTCGAAAAAAGACTTTGAAATCCATTTAAGGAATTTTCAAAAAATTTAACGGTTTGAGAAAGATATTTTTAGTATGTAGTGGTGCAGAAAATAATATGGGGTGGTGTAGGAAGTAAGCCTTTTCATATAATGAATTGTTGGGTTTGCTTCATATATTCGAGTGAGCATTTGTTATCTCTTAAATGGGTATTACTTTCTGCAGCCCTAAACTTTCCTCCCACAGTCCCATTTTATTCAAATATCCATTTTTGTGTTTTATGATCTATATATATTGTCGAAGCTCAAAAAACTCTATTTTTGCGTTAAATTTGAGCCCCTGTTTTTGGAAAAATATATTGTTGAAGATAAAAAATAAAAAATAAAAAAGTTATTGGGCATTTTCAATTTATGATAAAAAAAATGAACAAAAAAGCGATGTCTAATTGTTTTAAAATCATTTAAGTAAATATTATGTTTAGAATTTAAGTAGGAATAAGATATCTTTTTCTTATTTATCTATAGAACATAAACCACGTTTTAAAATAATAATTTGTTGGCATTGAACGGAACAAAACAAAAGAAGTATCCTTGGTATTTTATGTGGAATATCCTTTTTCTCTAACTTGGTTTCCAAATTCTAAACGTCTTCTCAGCTCTATCAAGCATGGCACACTAATATTCAGAACCAAAATAGTGGTCAAACCACTCATATTTGGAAATTGAAGTGTATTCTCACGAAAATATCAAAAAAGAAAAAAAAGTTGACCTTATCCTCCAAAACTACCACCAATTAATGTGCACCATATTTTGGTGCAAATTCACGTCTACAAAATAACAATGTCTTTTTTGTTTTTCTTTTTCAGGAATTTGTATCTTCTGGAACTGATGCACAACCTCCCATGTTGAATTATTGTTTCAACCTCCTTTCAAACCTTCTTATCCCCACATTTTTCCAGGTTATATAATAAAGTTCTGAATATCTACTGGTTTTTCTTTCGACCGTGAAAACGGGTTACAATTTCCGGATTAATTTTTTTTATGAAGTTGAAGTTAAGTTGGGTTGAAAAAATATATTTTTTTTATGTAGGTTAGTTTTCAATTCGGTTCATAAAATTTATTTGGATTAAATTCGTAGTAATTCACTTAATTTTATTTTTATTAATCTATTATTTTATAAAATTCTAAAAAATAAAGTGAATCAGTGAGTCAATCCGTTTAACCTACCAACCCGTAAGGGTTGAATCGGGTTTGAATTTTTCTGGTTCACTAATAAATGAATCGGGTTGGATTGACTTACTAAGTGACTAATCCGTGATATGCCGAGTCAGATTAGATCGAATGACCCGTTTTAACAGCACTAGTTTTTCTTTATCATATAAATAAAAAAAATGTTGAAAAATAACAGTTTTTTTCATCTTGAAAGAAATTAGTCTCCAATTATTGGTTAAGGTTATGTATATTTATAATTAATTGCATATTACAATTTGTTTAGCATCAAGTTGAACCACACACTATTGGGTTATCTATCTCATTATTTTATAATAAACATGAATAAATAGAGTTATATGGTAATGTTGAAAGTGATTGTCCAAATAAAGGGAAAACTCTAATATAATCAAAGTTCTTACAATGTTTTTGTGTCGATGTGAGTGGTTTTGCACACGCAACTGCATCGTGTCGCCGCACGCTAGTAGAATTATTGACCCATGTGAGAGAGATTGTTTTGTTTTTTGTTTATTGAAAGATGATTTGTGTAAAGACATCCCTTGTGATGATCACACTCGAAAAGAGAGCAAAAAAAAATAATAGATGTGACAAAGTGGGGAAAATATTAAAGGTGAAAAAGAAAAAAGAATATGGGTTTCGTTTTCAATGACTTTTATTTTTCGAATTTTAAAATTGATATAATTGTCAATGGTGAAAGAATGCAACTTCTTACGCAACATATCGTTATATATGTTTGGTTTTATTGATCTAACCTATTCTTAGAATTACCGAATTATTTCACCCACTACCCGAAAATGCATTAGTAAACAAATCCACACTCATTTAATTGCGTCAAGACAAAACTGCGTCACAAAAAATTGCAGAATAGGTGAAATAATTATTTTGGTTAGAAGTCAACGTCTTCACACTGAGAGATATACATCTCGACATAAAATGATTCTGAAAGAAGTAAATTTTAAATCTAATTTAATTTTATAAAACTGATTTATAAGATAAAATTTGTATCAATTTATATACTGTGAATTAATCTTATTTTTAGATTTTCAATATATTTTATGTTGTTTTAACATTAAAATTTTTTACACTCAGTTTATATTCATTATTTCTTTTATAAATAAAAAAATTATTTTTTAATAATTATTTTATCTTTAAAAATGAGTTGTGAAATTACTCTTGTAAGGCTAAAAAATTATTTTCTAGATTACTTTTATTCAAAAATGAATAAACAAATCATAATTATGTTGTATCTAGTTAATTTAAAAGTTTTATATTATTTTATCACATGGGTTAACTCTATAAAGAGTTACTTATCCATTTTAATGTGCTCTTGATGTATTTATAATACAAAAGAGTAATTACACAAAATAAGTGATGTGCATACCTCTGTTTGTATATACTCTTTCTTTCTCTGTCAACAGTATCAGGAAGAAAATTATGCATTTTGTATTCAACCTTCCAACTTGATAACAAGAACTATGACCACTGGATTATATCAAAGTATGGTGGAAAATATATTACGCACACTTCCACCCAAGTTTAATTACATTGTGGTGAGAATGGGGAAATCAAAAGATATAAAGAAGATGACTGTAAAAGATCTATAAGGATTAACGGAAGCTTATAAGTTAAAACTGTTGTCATTAAATGCTTTGAAAGCTGATGTAGATACAAGATGTTGTTTCTCACGTGGAAAATGGAGGAAGAATAACAAAACAGGTGTCATTTTGTTAACGATGGTGGTTCTTAAATCAAGAACAAGGTTCTAGTGAACATGCAAAGCAAAAAGGTATGCTAAAAGCAATTTTGGCAAAGGATGAGGAGGAAAGAAGAATCGAGATCGCATAAAAATCCAATGTTACAATTATGAGTCTCTAAGTATCCGCAAATAAAATGTATCACTTGTAGATATTTATTATCTGTAACTATTTTAATACCGGTTTATAAATAAATTTGTTATAAGTATTATATTATTTGTATATGTGATATCCATTACCTAAAAAAAAAAAATTATGTTTTATTTAGTTAAATTTAAAATTAATTTATATTGTATCATATCAAATTTAATTAAAATAAAATTTTAATTTGTATTTAATTTTATTTAAATTTTATTTTAAAAATTTATAAAATATTTTTTTTAAATATTTGCGAGTATCTACAAGTACTCATAGATTTTAAAATATTCATAAGTATTTTTTAAACAGGTATCCACATGGATTGTGGGTGAATTTTTTTTGTGAATCGGGTAGTATATAGACACTATTTGTGTCTAACTCAACCTATTGTCATTTCTACTGAGAATTATTGACATGGCAAAGTAAATATAAGAGAGAAGCTGAAATTGAAGTCAATGTTGCTCAAGATGATTTGGATGATGAGCCTTTGGTGTTAATGGTCAAAACTAATGAAGAGGAATTCATAATCAGGAATTGGTTTCTTGACATAGGGTGCTCAAATCACACGACTGGATATAAAACCTTCATACAAGTAAAACTAGTAATTGAAGTTGCAGGAGTTGATGACATTGTAATCAAGAAGGATGAGAAAGAAATTACATGATTGAAAGTGTAGCTTCTGTCATAAAGTTGGCCACTACAAAAATAATAAAACCAACTCTTGAATTCCAACAACCATCACAGCCACCAACAGAACCAACTCCTCAATGCGCATAACCATCATAACCACTAACAACACCAACTCCACAATCCCCATTGCATCACAACCACCACAACCAACTCAATAATCTCCTCAAACATTACACAAACCACCACAACCAACTTAGAAATTGATACATTCATCACACACACCAGTTCAACCAATGTTGGAATTCACACAACAATTAAGTCAACCAATGAGAATGGGAAAATTAGATATTAAGAGACAAACTGCTTAGTAGTATATAAAAGATTATTGAGAAGAAAGTTTATGTCATTTGATTATGTACTTTCCAACATTGGACTGGCAAACACTTATTTTTTGTTCTTGATTATGTTCACATTATGTTATTAAGTAATTAATGAAACCAAAACTATTGGTCAATCTCTTATGACTTCAGTTTAATATATTATGTTTCATGTTCTTTGTATGTATCAGATTCACACATAGAATAAGGACCACATTGATAAATATTTAAGTAAAATGGAGACTAAATTGAACAATTGATAACCAATTCAAATTTCATTCATCGTTCATTTGTAACATTACAATAGACAATGATACATTATGGATTACATCAACCTAAACACATCAACCTAAACACCTCAACCTAAACATTAACATTACATCAACAAACATAAAACTAGTTTGCCCACCTAATAACATCAACCTAAACTCACCCACAATATCAAAATGTTCAGTACACTAACAACACATACAACTTCTACTAAGAATTGCATCATTTTATTCAAAACTTTCAGTGAATTCTCCATATAAGAAATCTTCTTCCTTTGTCTTGCAATTTTAGCATCTCTTTCATTAATGTTTTCTCTATAGCACCACTTGAAATAGTTACAGAACTTAAAATTAGAAGATCCACTCTATTATTCACCAAAATAACTTCAAAGTCATTGTTAATTATCAACACATAAATCTAATAAAAATAACAAAAAAAAATATTATTCATAAAACCTTGTAGTGAAGACATCCCCAATATTGTCTATCAACATTGTTTGAAGTTCTTGCCATTTTGTCATGTCTTCACAATTGCAAATGGGGATTATCCAAGCTCCCCTTGAACCACTACCATGTGACGAATGAGAAATTTATTGGCCCCACGTAGGGATGGCAAAAATAGATAGTTGGTACCTGCAGGTAGAAGTTAGCGTGTATTTTAATACTTGTTTATAAACGGATTGGGTGCAGGTATTATACTACTCATACCTACGGATATCCTCTACCTATTTATTTAAAATTAAAATTAATTTATATTTTATCATATTAAATTTAATTAAAATTAAATTTTAATTTAATTTATATTATATTTTATCTTTTTTGTAATTTTATTTAAATCATTTTAAAAATTTATAAAATATATTTTTTAAAATATTAATGGATATTCGCAGGTTTTAAAATTCTTGCGGATATTTTTTATATGGGTGTCTGTGCAAATAGCAGGCAGGTAGTGTCTGACCTGACCTGTTGTCATCCTTAGCCCCACGTATTTGAACCAGAAAGACAACATTGCGAAGAAGACATACCTCAAGAACCACCCACCACGACTTCTCTCAACATAATGACTTTGCTTAATTAGGGAACCCAACCCTTTTGCCTCTTCCCTCATCATATATGAACCATAATCCTCAACTCAAATGTCTTTCACCTTTCAAAGAAACCACTTTCAATTACTGTCATTCCACCTCACCTTTGTTTATGTTGTCATGTATATGAAAAACTTACACTTCATTCACTAATCACTAACCCGAAATTATGTTATTAACGATTTAGACTCTGTCATAGAAAAAAACCAAATTGAACAAAAATTACAAAAGTTAAGATTATGTTGAATCCTGAAAAAAAAGTCAAGAAACAAAAGTTATAAAAATAGATACCAAAATAGGTATTAAGTCTTATATATACTTTTAAAAATGAGGATAGGGTCTTCTTGTGATAAACAGTTTAAAGTAAAGAGAAGAAAGTTCATGTGCTCCATTATTGGGGTTTGGCATAGGATCCTTGATTCCAATAATGAGATAGTTGAAAATGGGGAAACCCAACTTGCAAAGTTGAATTCAAAACGATGTGTGGAATTTGTGGTTATGCAAAGAAGAACTTGTCAATCTTGACATGCAGTATTCTGTTCTTTATATGTCTAATATGAAAAACTTACACTTCATTCACTAATCACTAACCCGGAATTATGTTATTAACGATTTAGACTCTGTCATAGAAAAAAACCAAATTGAACAAAAATTACAAAAGTTAAGATTATGTTGAATCCTAAAAAAAGTCAAGAAACAAAACTTATAAAAATAGATACCAAAATAGGTATTAAGTCTTATATATACTTTTAAAAATAGGAGAGGGTCTTCTTGTGATAAATAGTTTAAAGTAAAGAAAAGAAAGTTCATGTGCTCCATTATTGGGATTTGGCATAGGATCCTGGATTCCAATAAGAAAGCTAGACGTTGATCGTGTTCATACAAATCACTTTCTTCTTTACTATTTGTTTATAGTAACTAATTTCATCTCTTAAATCTTATTAGGCATATAAAAAACAAAATACTGCATGTCAAGATTGACAAATTCTTCTTCGTATAACCACAAATTCCACACATTGTTTTGAATTCAACTTTTCAAGTTGGGTTTCCCCATTTTCAACTATCTCATTAATTTCCACTAATCAAATCCCACCTATAATAGCTTTATTCCAAGAATAATGCCACACTTGATGCTTCAGAAATTACACCTTTAATTTCCCAACATTGACATGCAAAACATATAATCGTAGGTGAAGGATTATATGAAAATCAAACTTGAAGAATTATGGATCTACTAAGTCTCCAATTATAACATATCTATGTTTAAAAATGGACGAAAAGATTATATAATTCTTGTGCAAAAGTATATGCTTTTTAAGCTGTGGGAAAAAGTTGCAAAGACATGAAGGATAAGTTAAAAAAATAATTGAGGTATAAGCATATGTACTTGTGGGTTATTGTGATGATATGCTTGTTTATTGGTTGTTCTTGCAAAAAGCAATTATGTATATCCATGTGTTGTTCATTAATTGCTCAACCATATGCTACTTTTCACTCCTTTCGGACACACACGTTGTTTCAAGCTTAGTTCCAAGAACCCAACAAAATATGTCCCCTCCTCAAAACCATTTCATGTAATGTTAGCTGTCAAATGCCTTCACGGGATATCATTTAACTTTCGATCTAATAATTTTCATTTCCTTCTCATTTTAAATAAATTTAATTCCTTATTTTGACTCATTTACACAAATAAATAAATATTAAATAGAAATCTTACACATGATTAAATATATAGATTTTGATATTTTAACAATTTTTTAACAATTTTCTTTATAATAAAATATGTATCATTATTTTATTAGTCTGTTTAAATTTATATTTAAAATAATATTTGAAACAAACTAATAAAAAGTTATCATGTATGTGTCGTTAAAAATTGTCAAAAAAAAGTTGTGTTAAAGAATTTTTCCTAAATATATAACTATATCTACCATTATATAAAAAGAAAAGTACGATATCTAAATGTGGTGTCCCTCGCTCTGTCACCGCATGTCCTTCTTGAGGACAACAATTGATGAGGCCAGCTAGATAAAGGAATTTCATCACTATTGTAGGGCCCATAAGTGAAACAGATAACTATTACATTATAATTTCTGTTTTTTATTTTCATTTAAGAAGTATGATTGATATTGATAAATTAATTTTATTATGTGATTTATTTAAAATATTATGGTGAATTTATATGTTATTTAATAAAATATAAAAGTTTATTGGTTATTATCAAAAGTTATAATAAAAATAAAATGAAAATTGATTTGTGTTTTCTCTATGTCAAGATAAACCCTAAATATGAAGTTAGGGATTTATTATTTTATGTTTCTCACTTCTATTTAATTTCAAATTGAAATAATGTGATTTGTACGATGAAAATATGTATTTGAATCAATGTGTTCTTCGAATTAATTGAATCAAGCAGGCCACTAATTGGAAAAGTGTTTTTTCCTATCATGTGATTTGGATTGGAAAACAATCCTATTATGTGAATTAAAATTAATGAAAATGTTATATATGGTTTATAGCAATTAAAGTTATTTCTGTATTTGACATCAATCAAGACAAATTATTATTATTATTATTATTATTATTATTATTATTATTATTATTATTATTATTATTATTATTATTATAATTATAATTATTTACATTTAAATTCATTTGTGTTTCTCTCGATGCAGACACATCCACTTCAGTCTCACCTTCTCCTTTTTCTATACTTGTTTTTTTCTCTGGTCTCACTCCTAAAACAAATAAAAAAAGAGAAAGAATCCATTTTTCTAAAGTGTAGAATTAGTTCTCTGGAGTATAGAATTGGTTTTCATATCCATAAAATTAATAATCATTTCTATATAATCTATTTTCATCTGAGTCCTCATGAGGAGGATAAAACCTTATAATACTAATTATTTTAATTTTCTCATTTATAGTAAATCAATCCATAGAAATAATAATCCAGATACAAACAAATCTAAAAGTATAAATACATTATTTGATGAGAAATATTTTTGTAGAGAAGGGTGGGTATGTGGCGGTGGCAGGAAGCATTATTGTATGGAATAAATGCATAAGTACTAGGTTTTGTCGTTTTATGTCAATTTCAAAATGTAAAAACAATAGGAAGGGTAGGATAAAATGTTTTCCCTCCTCACCTAAATACACCTGTCAAATCTTAAATATCTTTCACTTAATATTTCTAATAACTTCAGATAAGGTTACACATCATTCATTTTCTTAATTCAATGCTTCATCAACTAAGAATTCAAAAATAAATTAAAATAACATACTTTTCTATCTACTTTTTTAACATAAATAACTTTTTAACCTTTTTTAATAAAAAAATTGTATTTGTTTTAAAAATAATTGATTGATTATTTTAATTTTTTAAAAATTTTGTCAAACATAAATAAAAAATTAATAAAAAATAATTATTGTTATTATTAACATCCATTATTGTTAAGAATGTATGTATTATGTTTTTTTAATCAGTAAAAAAGAATTAAATAAATAATACAAAGTATTTGGAGTATCCTAACCTTTGTACAATATTTGCTAAAATAAGTGTATGCTGACAGAGAACATTTAGATCTAGAACTCTAATACAATACAAAGCTTATTGAATAAATTATACTAAAACTCATTAATGAAAAAATGACTCATTATCAAATAAAAAGTTAGGATACTCCTTAATTTGGACCTAAAAAGCACAATAAGAAAAGGAGAAAGATTAGTTATAGGAGTATGTGTGACTTGAGATGTTATCTATATGCAAAACAACTTTGAATTCTTACTTTAGATGTGTATATAATAGGTCTGCCAAAGAGTGGTTGGGTAAGTTTCTTCACCATGTTATCCATTGTCTATATATTCTATAATTTTATCCAGAATACATTGTTTTAATGTCAAAGGTTCTTTTATGCAAAACATAGTAGAGGTTTTCCAAATAACCAACTCTAAGTTTCATTTTACACTATCTTCAACTAGTTAACTTTGTTACTATGCTACTAATCTTAAACAGATAAAGGGATATAGATATCGTTCAGAATATACAAAATGTGTCTTGATGAATTCATATGTTAATCATGTTTAAGCTTTGATGTGTACCGAACAAAATATTTCTTTGTATCTATCGTAACATTCTTAAAGATAATTCTATTTCTCATATTCCAAATATGTCAAATGGTTGTTATCCATATAGACTTCTAAAAGATATTACCTTTAGGAATAAGCTCTAAACTACTAAATTGTTGGAAATGACTTATTACTTAACAATATTGTACTGAACTTGTCTATATTCATCTATTACACATATTCCATATTGTGGTTTCCACCTTACAAGTAAAAAGTAGATAACACACTCTTTCATCATCTCACCACACATTATACATACATTGTTGTCTACTACTATCCTTCTATGTCTCAGTTTTGCTTAGTTGTCATTCTATTCAAATCGGTATTCTATGTGACCAAGATGTTGTCAACAGTAAATCCTAAGTTTCCAAAACCATTTAAAGAAATTAGTGTCATCCCCTTTGTATCTTTCCATAAGCTGACTTGACTATACATGCATCCCTCTCTAGATCACACCAATTCTATTCATCCTCCATTTGCACATTTAGAGAAATTTGTTCTAACTTCGCCATTAGGGTTGATATATGTGGTTTTTCCCATTCAAACCGAGCTCTCCCGTTCTCCACACACCATTCTCATTTATTCTCATTCCACCAGCCTGAATCTCTTATTATGACCATTCTATTTAATGCATTTAGATACATCCAAGAGAATTTATACATAAGAAGATGACAATCTCTCAAACGTCTATCTTTCAAAAACTAATCCTAGAACTTGTCCCTAATTTTCACTCCACATTCTCAACAAACCATTTTTCATCTGCCCCATTTCTACACACATTTCTCAAATCACTTCATCACCTTTATTCTTTGGTAGAATTACCACTATCATTCAAGTATCTCCAAGACCCATATTTAGATTCTAAGATTTCTTTCATAAACTCTTATCTATTGTACCTAACCTCCATTATCACTTACCCTATAAAGCAATATTAAATAGCCTAATGTCCTTAATATCCAATCCTCCTTGTTACTTAGGATTGTATATATTGGTATACTTTATACATGCTATTTTCTTGTTGCCTCCAACCCCATAAGAAGTCTCTTTGTAACTTTTTAATCCCATTGCATACCCTAACTATTATGTATACACGGTAACTATTATAAAAGGAATTTTTAGACTCTAATAGAAAATACAAAATTATATATCCTTTTATAGAAAATTTTAATAATATTAAATTATATTATTCATAGATTTAAAGAATTAATAAAATAAATATTACTATTTGAAAAATTGATAAAACACTAAAAATTTAAGATTCAATTAATATGTGCGTGTGTGTTTGTGTTTGTGTGTGTGTGTGTCTGTGTTTGTGTGTGTGTGTATCTATGTGTGTGTGTGTCTCTGTGTGTTTCTGTGTGTGTCTGTGTGTGTTTCTATGTGTGTATGTCTGTGTCAGTGTGTGTCAGTATGTGTGTTTGTGTGTGTGTGTCTATGTATGTGTGTGTGTGTGTTTGTGTGTGTGTTTGTGTGTTTGTGTCTATGCGTGTATGTGTCTGTGTGTGTGTCTGTGTATGTGTGTGTGTCTTTGTATGTGTGTGTCTATCTATGTGTGTTTGTGTGTGTGTTCCTGTGTGTGTTTTTATGTGCGTGTGTCTCTGAGTGTGTTTTTTTATATTATGTGTAATGAAATAAATAATTAAAAATTATTAATAAATAAAATTTAATTCATAAATACAGATTTGATAAGTAACTAAAATTTTGGTAATTAATATTAGAGATTAATTTAGACTTTAATTCATAAATTAATAATAATTTTTTATTAACAATAGAGACTTTGTTAGATATTAATAATTTAGTTTAGATATTAATAATTTAGTTTATAAAAGGCTTAATTATACATTTGATCCTTATATTTGTTCAACTGGTTTAATTTCATCATTTTATTTTTTTATTTTTAATTTAGTCCTCTTATTTTTTTAAATGGTCTAAATTGATCTTTTTCGTTAAGTTGGTTTTAATGTCGTATCCATACATGTTATGTTTCAATTTGTATAATTTTAAATTCTTTTAATTGTTTTCTTAATTTTTTTAAAGCATAAACTACTATGTGGTAGGTCATGATCTCTGCACGTGAAAGTGGTAAGTAACATGTTAGTGTTATTTTCACGGACCATGATATTTTAACAACTTTTTTAACAACAAATTATGTGTCACCATTTTATTGGTTCATATATTTGAAACTGACCAATAACAAATTAACACATAAGCGATTGTAAAAAATTTGTTAAAAATAGTTGTTAAAAATACATTTTCCTATTTTCACATAACCGTGATTGTTCTCAATTTACTCTTTATATTAAAAATTTTGATTCAATTTAGTCTTATTTTTTAAAAAACAAAGAAATTTGGTCTCTAAAACGAAATTAGTAATTAAACTTAATTACAATTTATATATACATCCTAAAATAATATTTTGAAATTTATACATCAAATCACTCCACCTAAATATTAATTTTTTTTTATATTTTTAAACTTGTAAAAAAATAAAATAATTCGAATATTTAAGTGGAGTAATTTGATTTATAAATTATAAAAAATTATTTTAACATATAAGACATGGTGTTACCGTCAATTTAATATAAATGAGAAAATTGAATTGTTTTTAAAAATAATAGAACTAAATTGAAAAAAAAAATAACAAAATTGAAGTAGCCAAACAAATACAATAACCAAATATATAATTAAATTTATATAAAATGATGACCAAATATATAATTAAATTTATAGAAAGATGTCTAATTTAATCAGTATACTTACTAATATTTTTATTTATAAATTTGATTGTTATTTAATAATATTTTAGTAATTATTTCACATTTTAAAGTATACACTTTTTTTGCATATCCGATTATTTTTCATGCAAAATATTTAGAAGTCAAAGTCATCTTTTCAAAAAGAAAAAAAGTTGTATTATTTTCATATAAATAAAATATTTTATAAATATATATATATATATATATATATGTTAGTGATTATATAATGAACTTTAAATTTATAATCTCTGAAATCAAAAACACCTCAAACTTGTATTTGCTTTTACTGTTGTGAGGTTTAGATTAAATGTTTGGTTTGGAAAGTGTGAATGTAGGTGAAGAAAAAAGTATTTAAATTTTTTTTATAATGTAAAAAAATTTACATACTATTATTTTTTGGTATTGATAAAGATTTTTTTAGTGACTTTGAAATGAACTTATATTGATTTATTTTATTTTATTTTTCTATTAACAAGGTAATTTCTTTAGGTAAAGTCGACAACGTTATTTATAATAACTTGTTTTTTCCAATCACAATCAATCTACTACTAAAAATATCATATTTGACATATTTGTGATTAAAAGGAAGAGCTTTAAATCTCTTTGCTGACACACACTCTTGACTTTTTTTAATTGAAGCATATAATGAGATTGATAAGTATATGATTACCATCGTTCATTCGCAGAACTCAAATTTAAACGAATGTAACTGCAATATCTATATATCATATTATGCTCTAATATATTAATTTTACATTTTAATATTGATAAAAAAATAAATAAAAGAAAGGAAAAATAATCACCTAGTGAGGAAATTACATGTTTCCCATGATGTGTTCCGATTCTTTGAGCTCCTGTTGTTGGATGTTTGGCCAACAAAGCCGACATTGGTATCTTTTGTTTCTGCTTCTGTGCTTACATAATTAGTTTTAATAAAAAATTATATAACATTAAATAAAAGTATTATATTAATTAACTATGAGTATTAAAATAGTAGTTGTTAACTATGAACTCATAATGAGTTAATAATATATGTTGTACTAGCTTCTTTTATTGACCATATCGCGATTATGTAGTACTTTATTTAGGCGAAGATTACGCGATTCGTTAAAATAATTAATTCCTCTTAATTAACAAACAATGCGTTGTCTTATTAGCTTCAATAATTAGTAGGACCCAGCCAAATTAAATAATTTACGTGTCTCACTATAAGTTTCTCAGATATATATATATATATATATATATATATATATATATATTATCCATTTATCGTTAGAATCAAATCGTATATTCAATAATATAGTCACGTATGTTTAGAAGTAACAATAATTGTCACATTATAGTATTTTCATTTCTTTTATAATTGTTATTTTGGACGTGAATTGAAAATCACAATCAAAATTATATTTAACACTTTTTTTTTTATTTTTTTTTTTACAAAATTATCTTTAGTTACTTTAAGCCGAACTAGTAAATACATGTTAAAAACACTTTGATGTTCAAGTTAATTATATGTTCAATTTGTAATGCTAGTGTCTAATAGTAGTATAATTAATCAGTATATGTTAAAAAACCGTTCAATTTGTAGAAACTTAAAACTAGAAACGACCTTCCTTTCACTTTTTTTAGAAACTTTTGATTGTTTGGTTAATTAGAGATCGGTTGGTCAAAATTGAATTAGAGTTTAATTTTTTTTTCTTTTTGAGTTCGAGATCATAGAATTGTGTAGTATGGTAGTAATTATATCCATAGTTTAAAAAATTATAAAATTGAATACGATAGTATTATATTAAAAAGTGAGTGTGAATGAAATTTGTAGAGTTAGATGGATTAGGAAGTAGCGAAAAAAACAAAAATGGAAGCACGTCCTAACGGAGATACCAAAAGTCCTAAAGCACTTATTGTGATTAAGAACAAAAAAAGAACTCTTTGAAACCTCTAAAAGTCAGTAAGATTTGGATGCAAAATAACGACCTCGATTGTTTCCAATTGTTAAACCTTTAGTTCATTTTAAAAACCAATTGTTATAATTGACAATAATCATATCCATGTATAAAAATGAATACTAAACCAACTTGTGATATTCTAGCTCTCACCCCCAATATTTTGATGTAAAAGGAAATTTTTTTGTGATGTTATCCACCTACTTCCACTACTCATCAAATACCAATAATTAATTAACAGAATATGATTAAGTGAAATCCATTAGGTTTAAGACTTACGACAAAAGAAAAAAAAAGAAATATTCAAGGATATTTACGTGTGTAAAATATTAAAATAGTAAGAAGGGAAAATGCATAAGAAATATAAAAATTGATTAAATTCGTGTTATGGAAAACTTCATATCAGCATGCGATGCTATAAGCAATTTCTATTTTTGAGAATGTTATTTATTAACTTTAAAATGAATTTCAAGGATAACAAATACTTATTTCTGATTTTAAAGAACCAAAATCAATATTTGTAAAGGTATCTCAATACGATTTTTAGAGTTTTTAGTTAGAATATTCAAAGTTTATACATATTTGTGAAAAAAAATAATAGTTTATTAGCTTCTTCTTGTTTTAACACTTAGACAAACAATCTTATTTCCTCTTCTATATATCGAATATTCATAATTGATTTCAAATAACAATGTAAGTTATTCAATATAAGGTTATACATCTATAAATATTATAAATAACTTATATGCATATATCACTCTAAATTTAAATTATAGTCCATTGTGATTAGTTTTTCAACCATAAATATATATATATATATATATATATATATATATATATATATAAAGTGTATCAAATTTTAATAAAAAAAATCCTTATTCATAAAAAAAATACTTTAAACATAAAAATATTTTAATAATATTTATTTTTAATTTAAAATAAAAAATAAAAAATACACACCTAATTCAAATTTTTTTGGTAATATATTTGAAATTAAATTTGTTATTGCTAATTCTTTTTTAAAAAATTATAATAAAAAAATATTTATCATCAAAATAACAATGATAATAATATTATAAATATTAGATTTATCTCTTTTTTTTCACTCATATTTTTCTATAAATTATTACAATAATAAAATATTTTATTCTATATTATATTACAAAATTACTATTTTCAATTTTTTTTCCTGAATAATATCTTTTCTTTTTAATCTTTTTAAATGGGCTTAGTAGAACATTTTTTTCTCCATGATATAAGGATCGAGTTTTGAATTTATTTTTTTAAAAAGCAAAAAATTAAAATAAGATAAAAATAAATTAAATAAATAATTAAAAATATTGGGAATAAGTTTTAATATTATACTATTTCATTTTTCAAAAAATCAATAATAATAAATTTAATTTCAAATCATGTTAAAAAATCATTAATTATTTGTATTTTATTTCTTCTCTTAAAATATTTGTAAATTTAAACTCGATTTTTTTAATTAATGGTTTTATATTAATTTTTCATATTTTAACTTTTAAATTGTTCCTCTCTATTCAAAAAAGCAGAAGAATCTAAACAGATATATTTAGAAAAATAATATTTCAATGGATTTATTTAAAGAATATTTCTATAAAGAAAAGTATTATTTTAAATAAAAATGAAATGTGAAACTGTTTGAAAGCGGATAATTAATTGATTTAGAATTTGGAATCTACATTTTCTTTTTCGTCACGGCATCTCGAATGCCACACACCAATCCCCAGAACATTTTGCGACAAAAGTAGATAAATCATATCATACGTTTTTATTTCAAAAAACAAAATGTGATAAATATAAAAAAAAATATTGAAACTTAAACGAAACGGCGAATAACTAGAATTAGAGGCTGCCGACATTAATTTTATTATGGATTTCAGAGTTCAATTTTTTTTAATGTAAATTAAACTAAATTCAGCTTATAAAAAATATTTGCCCAAAAACATGTAATTCATTAAACATAATTTTTTTTATATAAGTTTATTATTTTTTATAATTCTTATTTTAATTATTTATCACTTTTAATTATATAAAAATTTAATATTTTCAAATATTATATTGTTTGATAATATTTTAATAGTTTTAGTATTTAATTTATTTTTTATCTGACAATATCGATAAATACTGTAACTATAATTTTTATAATAATATTTATCGAGATAATTATATTGTTAAAAATATATTAGTCGAGTAAATTGATTGCATTATGTAATAATAAATATATAAAAAAATAAGACATTTATAAATAAGTTGACCTTATTAATTCACTGATTTACGATAAATTAAACTTAGTACAGAATTTATAAATTACAAAAAAATGTAAACCGACTTAAATTAATTCAATTTTATCCTGACTCATAATAAATCAAACAATTTGAGTCGGGTGGATCCACTTTTGAGAATAAATTTAATAGTTAATAAAATGAATAAATTCTTTATATGAAATTAATTTTAAAATACGTAAAATCATGCAAAAGTTATTCCTTTTACAGGAAAAGATGAATCGAGTTAGTTGAGGTTGTTATCCATTTGCACACGTAGAAACGCGGAAAATAGACATTGAATGGACAAAAGATTTTTTAAATGAGACGTGTTGAAAACAAGACAAGATGGAATCATTATCATCCACTAAATTTGATATCACAACTTATCTAATTAAATACAACATTCGTAATGCCCAATATAACAATCTTATGTGATGTCAAATAAAGGCAACACATTTATTATGTCTTTTCATATTTAATAAAATATTTGTTTACCATATTAAAATAAAGTTAGATATATTTTTAGTAATTTTAAAATTGATCTAGGTTTAAATTTGATTTAGAAAAAACAAGACTTTTATGCCTAATATTTGTAAAATAGATATTTCACTCAATTTCTTTCTAGATTTTACTCTCATTCTCAATTAATTTTTTTTTATTTCGTTCGTATTCTCTACTCATCTTTCCTACTTGATGTTTTTGTTTTTCTACCATGTCTTTTTTTTTCCTCTACATTTTCCAACTCCTCCTATTGTTATATAAGCTAATGATAGAGGGTTCTGTGTCTTTTAAGGTTGCATAAATCTTCAATGTTCCTTCATTAATGAATACTAAAATATATTCTATTAAAGGATTACTTGCATATATGATTATTGACAATATAATTTACTATTTTTAGTTATGAATGTTCAAACTTTATGTTTGAAAACAAATTAAGGAAAAGTCAAATTTTTAAATCAGTCATACTGGATAGATCGGACGGTCGAGGAATTGTCTTGAAAAGACATTATCGAACGACTTATGACGGACAGTCAATCATAATCTTTGGTTTATGACGCGATTAAGGTAAGATGTGATTAGAACCATTGGGTCGTGATTAAGATTTTGCTAATCATAAGCCCATGGTAAAAACTATATGTTAGAAGTCCCACATCGACTAAAGATAAGGCCAATTTATAATATATTTATAATATATAAGTGAGGTGCAAAATTCACCTTACAAACCAGTTTTGTTTAAATCCACTTTCTAACATGGTATCAGAGCTATGGTTAGAGCCTATCATAGCGATATTTGTTGGGCATATTGTTCCACCCGCTATACCTCGGCGTGAGGGGTGTGTTGGAAGTCCCACATCGACTAGAGATAAGGCCAATTTATAATATATAAGTGGGGTGCAAACCTCACCTTACAAGCCGGTTTTGTGGGGTTGAGTTAGGCCTACAACCCACTTCTAACACTATAAATATAGGTCAAAGGTATGAGGTAGGTGATTCGCATTTACTACACATTTATTATTGTCCCAAACTTACTGTGTGAACTGTACACTGACTTGAACGTCAGAGAACCTTTGACAAGTACCTGACCGATCTAGTTTAAGGAGGAGACCTAGGAGTACACTATACTCGACCTCGCAACCGAAACAAGTTATAATATGTTAATTTTCCTAGAAAAGAAAAATAATAATTTGCATTTGATTTAAAATAAATAGCTATTCTAATTATGATTTTATGAGATTTTTAAACCTTTTAATATACACTGTAATTTGATAAAAACATTGAATCTGAATGTAATAATTCAATACTTAGTAACTTATGAATTAAGTATTGAACATAAAATTGTAAATTAATAATCAAACATTCATCGATAACTAAATATATCGGTTTAGCTATTCAAATTCATTGGTGGAGTCTTAATAAAAATAATAATAAAATAAATAAATAAATAAATTTATATATATATATATATATATATATATATATATATATATATAATCTCTTTAAAATATACTAAATTTTAATTGACAAAAATCTTTATTTATAAAAAAAAGACATACTTTAAAACAAAGTATTTTAATAAATTTTTTTAATTTAAAATAAAAAAATAAAATAAAAATAAGAAATTATTCAAATACCCTTAATCTTAAAACTTAAAATTCATAATATGTGAAAGTATTTTTGTCAACTAAAATTTGGTACACTTTAAGAAGTTACATAAATTAGCAAATCTCATATATATATATATATATATATATATATATATATATCAATGCTGAATGAATAATAAGTGATATTGTATGTTGTTGGGTCTATAAAGGAGAATGTTTACTAAAGAGATATAAACACCAATGAGATGTGAGCCGAACCACATAAGGGATTGACATAACTCTCTACCCATGGGTTAATGGGTCTTTAACCTTTATATAGTGCTCTACTTTTTCATTTCTATCCTTTGTGGAACTTAAACTCACATTTGGATTCCCAACAATTTCCCCTTCAAGGGTGAGTCCCTTCCACAATGGTACACTCCCCTTCCAGCAGAAGCATTTCCAACCATGAGTACCCTTCCTACCGTCGTTCATCTTAATGAGACACACTTACCTGCAACCCTTCGCTAGGAAGACTTTCGATACAAGGATCATTGTACTTGTCTGAGCCCGGTCACCAAGATAAACCATCGACTTTGATACTACTGTTGGGTCTATAGAGAAGGAGGTTTACATCTTGGACTCACATTTGGATTTTCAACAATCTTTCCCTCAAGGGTGAGTCTCTTCCACATTGGTACACTCTCCCTCCAACGAAAGCATTTCCAACCACGAGTACCCTTCATATCGTCATTCATCTTAACGAGACATGCTTACTATGTGGAACTTAGACTCATATTTGGATTCCCAACAATCTCCCCCTCAAGGGTAAGTTCCTTCCACATTGGTACACTCCCCCTCCAACAGAAACATTTCCAACCACGAGTACCCTCCGTACCATCGTTTATCTTAATATGACACACTTACCTGCAACCCTTTGCCAAGAAGACTTTCGATATAAGGATCATTGTACTTGTCTGAGCCGGTCACCAAGATGAACCATCGACTCTAATACCATTGTTGGGTCCATGGAAGAGGAGGTTTACTGGGAAGATACAAACATCAATGAGATCCGAGTCCAACCACATAAGGTTTTGACACCGCTCTCTATCCAAAACCTTAAGACAATGAGTTAATAGGTCTTTGACCTTTATATAGTGTTATACTTTCTCATTATGAAATTTGGATGTGACATTAATGCACCTATAACATAAATTGGATGAGTTAAATGATTTTTTTTTGGCTTATTACACTTTTAAGTAAAAAAAAGTTTTATGATTATTAACTATAACTTTTTACTTTGTGATAAGTGTTTATTATAGCAATGATTTATTTAATATTTATTATATATGTGTATGTGTATTAAAAATGTTTAATTGATTTATTTGATTATATTATATGAATTATATTATGTATAAAATGTAGTTCTAAATGATGGATTGTGAAATGCAAATAGACCGTGAGTTTTATATTATGTTAAAAGCATCGTTGTTAATAGATATATGTGATTTTTATATTATATAAAAAGTAGTTGTAATTGATAAATTATGAAATGTAAATAAATACGATTTAAGTTTTGATGACGTGATGGTATTGTGTAATGGTGAATAAATTTGTGACAAAATGTAAAATATATTGAAACAGAAATCTAATTATAGAAGTTGTCAAGTATTTATATAACAAACATGTTATTATGTGACTGTGATGTTCATGAAATCTAAACAAAAGATACCACTAGATTTTAACACAATATAGATAAAAACTTGAATTAAATATATAATTAAATGTGCATTTAATGAAAAAGGTTATAAAAATAAAAATTATAAACTGAAATAATTTTATTTTTATTTTTTATTATGAAGATTTGGATTACTAACTTACCCTGTTTTATGATGAGATATATTGGATGGGTCATTGAATAATTTGTAATTGATTTATTTAATTTAAAAGTTGTGTTAACAGTGATAGAAAGATTGAGGTGACATTTAGTTTAGGCTATGGCTTTATACTTTTAGGAATGTAATTCAGGAAATATTATAAAGTTAGTTTTATTCATGTCTAGAAATATATTTAATTAATTTTCCACAGTTAACCAAACAAATTAAAAATTATTTAAAAAATGAAAGATATTATAGAATTAAAAATATTTCTTTCTATAAAAGTATAGCTTACTCACCTCTTAGTACAAGAATAAAATCGGTATAATCAACTAGATGAAAAAGATAAAATACTCTAAAATATTTTTGTATAACTGTTCAATAAATATATAAAAATAAATTTTCGTATTTTATATTATAAAAGAGCATAAAAAATTATGTGAATCAAATTTTCTTTAATTATTATTATTTAAAAATTAAAAATATGACTTGTAATATACTCTATATTCGCTTTGTGTGAAAGACGCGTTTGGCCACTAGTTTCCACAAAGTCAAAAAATGAGTGCAGTAGATTTCACAGGTAAAGTCTGTTGGATAAATTAAATTTATTTTTGTTGCCATGCGCTACTTGACAAGTTATGCTGATTTGGTTATAAAATTATTAAAAAAATATAACTAACTTCAGTAATTAAATGTCACTTACTTTTGATGTGATGGACATTTTTTTATCATTAGTCAACATACAAATAGACTTTAACTACTGTAAAAAAATATATTACCAATCAAATCATGATGAATTTTAAAGATAATATAATTTGTAGTTCATAGACAGCATGTAAAGAGATTGCATGATGTGTGCATAGGCTTGTTAGATAATATAAAAAATAACTACACTGCATATAATATATATATATAATATATATATATTTTGGTTGATGATTTTTTAAACAATTTCACCTATTAGTTACAAAAACATACTTATAAAATGTAGTTAAAAAATAAAATATAAGAATATATAAATATTTTAAATTAACGAGACTATATTATTTTAATATTAAAAGTTTGATAATATAAATATAAATTTATAAACACGTATTATTATCTAAAATACGTATATTTTTTTAAAATTTTTTTTCTATATTTATTCTTTTTTTTTAATTTTCTAATTCTTAAGTCATCTATTTGACGATAAAAAAGTATTTAGGTGATATCTTCAACTTCATCCAATCAATCTTCTAGAAAAAATAAGTTAGTTTTTATTGTTTTTCTTGAGCTGAGTTTCTTTTATGTATGCGAGAATATCCTTTGTTGCATGCATATTTCTAGAGTTCTTGTATGTTTTTTATGGACTAGTAGTCTTAATGGCCTGCTTTGATCAAAATTCTACGTTCTATAGATACAGGTAAAGTTATTTGAGTTGAGGTAATGATAGTTTGCTTTCTAAAGTAGCTTGAGCTTTCCAACCAGATAAGAAAAACTAATAATTTCTTTAATTTCATGTTAAGGAGTATAAATGTATGTTTGATTGAAATGATTGTTGAGTGATGTTTGTATATTGATGAGTGAATATTGTCTATGGATGAATAATGCTATGTATGATTGTGAAATTGGTACTTGCTTGAATCTTTAGGGTTGCTGTTTTGAAGTTTAATTAGGTACAAAATTGTTGTAGAATTAATTGAAAGTGGTGAAAATGGAGTGTTATATGCTTGTTTGGTCTTAAAAAAAGGGTTTTGATTGGCAAAACTTTGAAGGAATGGTTGAATGAGAAAACATGATGCTTAAAGTCTATTTTTGGGTCCTTTAAGACTTGTTTAGCTAATTAATTCACTCAATTCTGGTTGGTAGGGTGTCAAATCTAATGTTTGTGTGTTTGGATAGTTAGGTTGATCTAATGGACCAAGATACTAACCAAATGAGCCAATTTGTATCAAATTTGAAGGGTAAAATGTTTTGAAATCAGTTGTAGTGTCAAAGATACAAGTTGGATCATTTGAATAGGTCTTATGTGCATATAGATCAACTTTTGAAGTTTTTAAATTAATGGTGTGATGCTCAATGGTAGTCAGTGGTGCCCAAGTGTCAGAAAGCCGAGATCTTTGGCCCTCAGCAACATCAAGGTGGCGCTCAAATGCCAATTTTGCTAGAAGAATGGCGCTCAACGGTAAGGATGTGCCGCTTAGCACGAGGTTTCTTTTACATTTGTCCTTGTTATGCAATCCTTCTACTTCTATGGTTTCTTTTAAGGTTTGTTTTGACACTTAATCTTACTGTAAATGATCATGATACACTTTTAATGTATGTATGTTTAAAATTCTATGCAAAGTTGGTGATAAGTTATGGATGTCTTGTGAATGGAAACGATGAAAGTGTATTAAGTTAAAATATGCAATGAAAGGAATTCCATGAAAAGATGTTGTGCTTGTGTAATGTATTGCTGTAGGAGCTTTGAAATGGGGGAATGTTTTTAATACTCACTAGTACAAAAACACCATATAACGTCAGTTTTTTCAGCCTTGAACGTCGAATTTGAGGTCGACGTCATAATGGGAGATGTTAAATTGACGTTGAATTATGAGGGCCAACATTGTTTTGAGGTATAATTTGTAGACTTTGATAATTCTGTTTGGTTTAAGCTTGGTTTAAGTTAGGTCATATACACTTGGATAGGTCAATTGGGGCTTAGAATACCATATGAAAGTGATAAAAGTTGGTAGAAGTGCATAAGATAGGCCATGTGAGGTTGAGAAGGTGCAAATTCTGCAGAATTGCTGTTCTGCAGAATTCTAGAGAGTGGCTAAGCGAGCAAGAAGCTCGTTAGGCGAGTATTTGGGGTGTTTTGGAGTGGGTTTCAGAGGCTAGACGAGCTAGCTTTCTAGGTTGGAGAAGCTCTTTGTTCGAGCTCTCGTTGGGTGACAAGATTTGCTCGCTAGGTGTTATGATTCTGATGTTGGGTGAGTAGGTTTGAGCATTCTTGGTTATTCTTTTTCTTTTCTCTACTATATTTGGATTTAAATGGTATGATGTTTTATTGTATACCCAGTGATATGGTTTGAAATGCATGATGCTATGGAATTGTGGTTTTAAGAGTTCTAAGGAGGAATTCTTAGTGGTAGTATCAAAGTGTTGTTGGTATGAATGTAGGAAGCTCAGTTATGGGAGTTATCCTGACACTCTAATCCTTATTCATTCTCAATTAGAGAGGAGTGATGCATGTGGTGAAAGTAGCATGATGTCCTAGTCTAGGTACTCCATTATGGCCTAAGACATGGAATAGATCAACCTTGTGTGTGTGGTAAGGTAAAATCCATTAACAATGACTCTATAGAACAACAAAGGCCACCATAAATCCATGACCAACCATAACTCGACATTCATACTATATTCGGATAGTCAAGTCTAGGTTTATAACATGCTTAGGATGATTTGTTTAACTGTGTATAAAAAGTATTGTATGATGAATCTCAATATTATGTGTTTGTTTTTCTTTAACATTAAGTTACCCTTTTTGTGTGTTTCTTGTTTGTTTATTTGTGTATGCTTGATCTCTTTGGCAATGATCACCTTATTAGTGTGAGCAGAGGGTGATGATGTCTTGGTGGTGCAGGTGTGATAGTCCAGATGTATAGCTAGAGCTTAGTAATTAGATTAGTATAATTACCTTATGAGAGACCCTATGTAAATATTTGTTTTATGTATAGTTATAATGGATAACTGTATGAATATTTTATATTTCTTTAAGTTTAACTGTTATATTTTATTGATCATGTAATTATTCCTTTATAGTATTTATTAGAGCTGTCAAAACGGATAACCCGGCTCGACCCAGCCCGGCCCACCACGGGTTGGTCACTTAGTGAGCCAACCCAACCCGACTCATTTATTAGCAAGCCAAAAAAATTCAAACCCGGCTCGACCCACCACAGGTTGGTGGGTAAACGGGTTGGTTCACTAGCCCACTTAATTAAAATTTTTTTAAATAAAAAAAATTACAAACTTTCAATAATTCAAATCTAAACAAATTTCACTTCTAAATTTTACTCCCAACATGAATGTTTAATTAATTTTGAAAATATGGAACTTAAATAATTTTTTCAAGCAAAAAAAAATAATAAATATTTTTTTATAAAATTAAAATTAAATTTTAATAAAATAAAATTAGGTAAGCGGGTTGGTGGGCCAACCCGGCCCACCACGGGTTCAACCCGCATGAGCCGGGTTTAAATGAGCCGGGTTGAAATCTGACCCGCATAAAAATAATACAATTTTTTCAAACCCAACCCGGCCTGAACCCATAACGGGCCGGGTTGACTCGCGGGTTGTGACCCATTTTGACAGCTCTAGTATTTATAGTATTTAAACGGGATGTTACATTTTTTTATGTTTAATGTATTTTTTTTTTATGTTTGATATATGTTGTATTAGTATTTAACAGATTTACTTGTTGTAAGAATAACATATTATATTTATATTCTAAATTATGAGTGTGATAAATATAATGTGTTATTTTTCTGTTGGTTTTGTAGTATTTTATACAAGTTTAATATATAGAAAACACAAAAACAGAAAAAAATTATTACTAAAAAATGCCTACATTAGGCTTCGATTATAACCGTAACCGAAGCATAAAGTGGTATTTGACTTTAGTTATGGAAGAACCAAAGCTTAATACCTTTGTTTTCTCCGGTTCTTCTAAGAACCAAGGTAAAATACCCTTAAAATTAAATAATTTTTTGGTTTAATACCATTATTGGTCCCAATTTTGATTGGGAATATTCGAAATGGTCCCAATGTTTTTTTGCTGTTCAATGTAGTCCTAAAGTTCGTAATTTGTGTTCAATTTAGTCATTTTTACAAACGCCGTTTAAATCGTTAACGACCAAATGTCCAGCAGTGCAATCAGTGAATGACGTGGACCACCACCACCGTTGTTCATCTTCTCCGTCCAGCAACCACCCGGAAACACCACCAGGACCATCTTCCCCTTCCTCCACCGTGGATCTCCATCAACACCACTGTCTCTCCTTCTCAAACCATCACCATGGCGGTCCAACAGCCTGCGAGAACCCACCTACAGAGAAACCCAAACTGTCATCTTCTTTCTAAGCCACCACTATAGCGCCGCCGTTCGAACCCTAAATCGAGCTGTTGTTCAACCTCGCGAGCGTCACGCGCAATCCTCAACGCATCACCATAATCAGCCGCATCAGAAACCTGCAGAAGAACCCAGAAATCGCAAACTCCATTGATGCACGAAGCTTCAACCGCCATCGTAGAAGACCATCTTCGTCTTCTTCAATGCCTAGCCACGGAAGCCTCCGTAATCCAAAAAACCATCGCGATGCCAACATCTTTCACCTGCAAATTCCAACCCTAACTCGTCTAAACCATGAAACAGACCCATCATCATCTTCATTGCGCTTCATGAATCCAATGCGCCATTACCATCAACACTTGAGCAGTGCCATGTCTCCATTCAGGCGCAACCATGAACGCAAGTGAGCGGTGCAAGAGGAAGAAGCCACTAGGTTTTCCCTTTTCCCCAAATCTGAAACCCTAATTTTGGGTGGGGAAGGGACTGTCACGCGATAGTCCCTCATTGGTTGCATCATGTTTCAGTCAAGATAAGTCAACAATTAAAGTGTCCACGTCATTCACTGATTGCACAGCTGGACATCTGGCCGTTAAAGATTTAAACGTCGTTTACAAAAAGGACTAAATTGAACACAAATTATGATCTTTAGGACTACATTGAACCGAAAAAAAAAACTTTGGGACCATTTCGAATATTCTCAACCAAAATTGGGACCAATAATGGTATTAAGTCTAATTTTTTTAAATCAGAAAATGTTTAGGCTTTGGTTGTTATTTGAACTAGTGTTGTCAAAACGGGCCACCTGGCCCAATTCGGCCCCGGCGCACCACAAGTTGACAACTTAGTGAGCCAACCCAACCCGACTCATTTATTAACGAGCCGAAAAAATTTGAACCTAGCCCGATCTACCACGGGTTGGTGGGTTAAACGGGTTGGCTCAGTTAATTACAAGCTTTCCTTAAATCCAAAAAATATTACAATTTTTTGTAATTCAAATTTAAATAATTTCACTCTAAAATGATGTTAAATTGTAAAGACAATTCAAAATGAAAAATTAACATACAAATAAAATGTAATCCAAAAACAAATCCAAGAAGCGAATAAATAAGTTTATAATATTGATACTTTTGGTGCCATTTATCTATTTATAAGATTAAAGCCTTGAATAGATAAATTTATAATATTTTGCTCTCTTGAAACATCTTTTTCTTTATTCCCATTTACAATACAATAAAAAAATATTAACTAATAATATTGAAACACAAAATAATAAATAATTAAATTAAACTAGGTGGGTTGGTGAGCCAACCCGGCTCACCCGCCATAGGCTCAACCCGGATGAGCCGGGTTCTAAGTGAGTCGGGTTAAAAATTGGTCCGTATAAAAAAATTTCATTTTTTTAAAACCCAACCCGGCCGAACCCGTGGTGGACCGGGTTGGCCCGTGGGTTCTAACCCATTTTAACAACACCAATTTGAACCAAAGGTTAATCCACATTTTTTTTGTATCTATTATTATTTATTTATAGTTTAATGCTTCGTTTAATAGGGACCTTTATTCTTCGGTTGATAATCAAAGCTAAAAAGTCACTCTTTTTTACCTCGCTTGGATATGCTTTTATTATAAAACCAAAACTCAATGTCCAATATAATTTGTACGAAAACTCTTTATTGCACTAATGTAGGAATAATTGCCTTCTCATCATTCCATATATACCAAACCAAAGTAAAAATACAATTACTTCAAAGTATATACAACATTTGCAAATTCCATAAATCTTCCTTTTCGTATATAAATAATCTTTTTTTAGTTAATAGCCACATAAAATTTATAAAATGAAGTTTCATATATTAAATAAAGCACGCCAGCAGACACTCCTTAGCACCCAAGGCTAGAGGGACTTGGAACCCTAGAAGTAAAATCCCAAGTGGCACCCAACGGTAAACTCCCAATGCCCAATGTTGAATCCCTTTGAGGCTCACTGTTATGTAAGCGCCCTACGATCCTAACATGGCAACCAGCGTCCTGGACCATTGAACCTCATTGTCAAGGGAGCACCCAGTAATTTGAAGGTGATGCCTTGCGCTACCACCATTGGAACTCGCTGACTTTTAATTTCATACTCAAGTCCAATGGTACTATAATACTGCCCATCATTATACCAAAAAGGAATTCTCGATTTATCCATACTAGATTACCCAATCTTCTTGTCTAGATGATTCCATCAGAACAAATTAAATATCCTTGCTAAAATCACATATCAACTTAAGCAATTTCACAAAAAAACACATATCAACTTAAGAAATTTATCAATCAGTACAACATCCATTTAAACAGATTCTCATTTCAATTTACATACCAATTTCTAACTTCACAAATCACAGTTCACACATCAAACATTATTAGATCAACAATAAAAATTAATTTTCCTTATTTAAATAAGCGGTCCTAAACAAAAAAGGTGTTCCACACAAGCTCAACTTCACATAAATTTCTCTATATGCATATAAAGAACTTTGATTAATGATTAGAACACACCCTTATAATCATAAGCGAACATATCTACTAATAAAACTCAAAAGATGAACTTATTATCTCCAAGAATTGTAAACCTTAACACTAAAAATTTTATAATATACTCCAATATTCAAACAATTGAAGGATGAAATAAAATATTTAGAGAAAAAAACAGAAAAAAAAAGTTTAAATTTTATCTAAAAAGAATCTTATAAAATAAAAGTCGAATAATCGAAAACTATATTTATATTCAAATTTTTTATAATAAAATAATTTAGTATCATCTTTTAAAACTATAATATAGTATTAGTAGTTATTTTCTGAGTCGTAAATATGAAAAATAATTTGAAACATCTTATCATATATTTTACACATATTAATTTTTTTATATAATTTTCTTGAAATCATTTATGAAAACCTTTTTACAAATGAAACCTAATAAAATATTAATGATATATAATTAAATTAGTATGGGTGTTACAATTTACAACTTGGACTTTTGTTGCTCTTGAATTCAACTTTAAATACTATCAACAATTTATTTAATTAATTAAATTGTAAAAAGTTAAATAAATGAAAACATATACAAAATTCAGGATTAGACGAAAATTACGATTTTTTTTATAATCCGGAGACTAAAATCCCAAAATAACGTGGATCAAAATCACAACTGAAACCTAAAAGGAAATCCAAAATTATAATTTGGTTTTTTATACAAATTTTGCCCTCAATAAGGAATTTTTAGTGGAATTTTTTTATTCTTTAATTTGTGGGACTGACTTTTAAAGCATTCATACAAAAATTTAATATTCTGAAACGTTAATAATTTTGGAAAAATTGAAAAAGAAGTTTTCTATAAAACACCCACAAAAGCAACTTTTAAATCTAAACGAAACTGGATCAACCTCTCTGACTTTTGTTTGTGTATTTTCTAAAATTGATAATTTTGAGGTTTCTTTGAACAATTCTAAATAAGATACTCATAAATTCTCAAACCTATATGACGTGAAATGGAAGTTGAATGGGTTGAATCTAATATAAAGTTAGAAATAGGAAGTAACCAATTGTCAAAGCCACGTCGATAACACGTGTAAGGGTTTCTACAACTAATTACTTCAATAAGTAATGTAATCATTTTGAGCTTTTTAAATTGAAAAGTATTATACATGCATAACATACAATAATGTATATAATATTTTTTTTAATCTTTTTTAATATTACTTTTTCACATAGAGATATATTTAGAAAAGAAAATAATGTTATTTATATAATTGGATATTAATTTTTTTTTATGATTCATTGTTAATTTACATTTTCTCAGGAAAACTGAAGCAATAAATGATAAAAACGGTTAGCAACTTTGGGTTATTATTATTATTATTATTATTATAATAATAATAATAATAATAATAATAATTAAATATTTTGAGCAACTATTTCTGACCAATGCATTTACAAGTCCCACACGTTATTAGGCAAATGTTAATTTCTTTTAACAAGTTGCTTAATACAGAAATATCCATTCTCTCTTCAATATTTTATTTTTCTCTCATAATTAATAAAAATATTATGAGAAAATAATAAATAAAAATATTAAGTAACTTAAAAATCTATCATTGTAATTGTTTAAATAATTTTATTTTAAATTTGGAGTCTTATATGGATCTAAGATTCCACATAAAAATGATTTTAAAGTTAAAATTTCTAAAATAGATATTTGACTTAAGTATAAAATTTTCTTTTTGTAAAAAATATATATTGTACGAATCAATTAATCAACCTTATTTGTGAAAGATCTCATGCATGTTCTCCAAAGAAATGATTATTTATTCCCACTTAAGATAATCCAAAATCAAATGTAACATATTAAAATTATCTTTTTGGAAAATAATGCTTGTAAGGTAATAAACTCTATCCTCTAACAAATTATTTTTTAAAGTAAAGTAACTAGTATTTTTATTTGATTTACTTTATATTATAAATTAAACTTATAAAAATGTTATTTTCCCACTAAATATCTGCTTTCAAATATAATAATTGAAAATTTGTCCTCGATAGTACCTTCTTTTTCTTCGCAACACAAACTATAGATCAGAAGGTGAATAAAAATATTTCATTTTTAACTAATTAAGCCATCTCAAATTACAATAGTTTACATTGAACAGTGCTGTTTAACAAGTTTTGTACCTAAAGTAAATGATATGACATTATTTATATAAATATATATCGTTTATGTAAATAATATCGTTCAAAAAATTATATTTTTTTGATTAAAGTAATTAATGATGAGATTTTTTTTTTCTTAAAAGTAACATTTTTTAAAAATAAAATAACGCAAAAGAATGATATTTACAATTAATTACTGTAACTAAAGTATTTTTTCACTAATAGATAAATTCTATATTTAGGAGTTTTTTTATAAAAAAATTTCTCCAATTAATTTTGTAACATCCTAATTAATAATATTTGTAATATCCCATTTAATAGCTTATAACTATTAAACAAAACATTATAAATGTAATCATCAACCAACAAAAAAAATAATTATATAATCACTATATTATAGTAATCCATAAACACATATACTTTGTATAGAAAGTCATCTATACATACTAGAGTAGAATTTTTCAAAATAAAACACATTATACACAATAGAACAAATCCTAACTATAGTATTGCAACTCTTTCACCTTGCATCAGATTAACTTGAATATTTTCATCTCCTCACACTATCAAGGTTATCATTACAAACAAAAAAGACAAACAAACAAACAAATAAAAAAGAAATGGTAAACTAATGTACGTACCAAAAGAGCAATCATACAACACCTATAGAGATATTAACACAAATAAACATTCGTATCCACAAATCCTATCAACTACAATCATTCATACTAGACTTGACCATCCAGATACAAGTATTGATATCAGACTATGGTGAGTTATGCACATGTGGTGGCCTCTATTATTATACAGAACCATTGCCAATGTGTTTCACTCTGTCAAACACAAGGTTAGTCCGTTAACGTCTTTAACCAAGGTAAAACCCCTATACTATGACCTTCTCCTCGTCTCACCACATACCCCAACCTTCTCTACTTGAGATTATATAACTATTAGAGTGTCATGATAACTCCTAATACAAAATCCATATATCAATACACATACTACTTTAATCACCCTCAATCGTCCTTGGATTAGTATCAACCATTCACGTATCATTGTTTTAACATTCACATAATCACACACATTAAACACATCATAAGAGACATGAAATTTTAGTTAAAATTATGATATTTTTGTTCAGTCACCAGATCTTACTCGCTTATGGAGTAGTGCCTGATAGCACACTTGCTTAGCAACCAGATCTACTCGCCTAGAGAGTAGTGCCTGACATAGCACACTCACTCAACCACTAGATCTTCTTGCTTAACAAGTAATGCCTAACAACACACTTATCCAACGACTAAATAACTCATTCAACGAGGATATGACTGGAACTTACAAACTTAAATTCTCCAAAAAAGTCACCTATCAAGTATATTTTCACCCCAAAATTATGAGTGAACTCTTTGATTTCGGTCTCGCCTAGCGAGATTTTTCTCAATTAACAAATACCAAGTTAGTAGCTCTTTCACTTTAACTTCGCCTAGTGAGTATCAGCGAATCTGCATAATTTTGCATAATGAAATTTTTATAGATTTATGTCGTTCCAACTTGCAAATCTGTTTAATAGTAACCACAAATGCCAAAACAACCAATCATCTAATTTTACACAAATCAATGACTCAATTCAACTCAATTACAATCTTAACCATACAACATACCAAAATTTTAGCATACAATCACTAAAGACGATTCAAAACCCCTAACTCAATTCATCAGGTCATATTTCATCAGACAACTCAATCACACAAACCAACTATCATACAAGCATACAATTAGCAATTATAAGTTACCTATTAGTTAAAATGTAATTTAGTTAGCTTCCTTTACCTAAAAGTGACCAAACCACTCTAAAACCCTCAAAACACCTTTAAACGCACAAAAAGTCCTATATGCCTTTGTGAACAACAAAAACACGATTGAGGAACATCGATAGAACCACTAATCAATACATACTTTTAAAGAAGGCTCAAACCCCACATACAAATTAGAACAATCCACACATATATATATATAAAACACAGACTAGGATAAAAGATAGTAACTAACTTACTCTTTTGTAGAAACTAATCATATAGAATTGAAGATCTCGCCTCAAGAATTACTCTAATAGTGTCCGATCTTCAAACAGATGAAGAGATGGTTAGAAAGCCTAGAGAGAAAAAGGCTTAGAGAGATGATATAATTTTAAAACAATAAAATTCGTTTATAAAAAAAACTTTATTTATACTTTAAACTTTTATTATTAAAATAATTGAATATTATCATTCTAAACACACTATCTATTCTAAAACAAGATTTTTTAAAATCTTACATTTTGTTTTCTTTATTATATAAAATAAATTTATATTATTACGGTTGTGTCTGTTATAAATCTCACATTAACTATAAAAAACACAAATTTATATTATATATGTGGAGATAAATTTCATCTTACAAACTAAACTTATAAAATTTAAATATTATAAAAATATCTTTATTGTTGAATAGAAAAGCAAAAGACCAATGCATATAACCATAAAGAAAAAAAAAATATTTTTTTCATCATAATACACCGTTAATCAACTTGATAGAGCTATAAATATTCACAAGTCACTAGGCTTAAATACTCACATATTTAATTAATTACCACATGATATAATAAAATGTTTATTATTGACAACAAAAATACCAGACATTATTCTATTCAACTAAAAATATTAGTATTATATAAAAGATTGATTAAGAAAATAAAAGTTTTTTTTTTATTCAAATAAAATCGCATTAATGATTTTTGATGTTTCAGTTAAACTGACATGCGCACAACTAATTCGTCATTTGATTATTACACAAAATTTTATTAAAAAATAAAATAAAATGATATAAATTATTATAAAAGTTACATTTCATGGTTATATTTATTATATAAATCCTAAATTCTAAATCTTTAAACTATTTATATTTTTTTATAAATAAAAACTACATTAATTATGTTTTCTTTTATTTAAAAATAAATAAAAGTTTTTAAAGTCAATTTGAAACTTCCCTAATATCTAATTAATTAATTAATTAAGAAAAATACTGGTTACATTCAAAAATCAAAATATTGGTGACAAAACATCCCAATTAAATCGAATTCCAATATCAAGTAATCTCATAAGAATCTTAATACTTGGCCTAATAACTAGAATAATTTAAACATATATAATAATAATATTTTCCACTTTCCACAATTTAATATCTGGAAAACAGAACCCAAGCTGACGTAACACTTAATTTATTATCATAATCTCTCGAAGAATTTAACCAAAGAAAAAATTATTAAATTTGAGGATAAAGTGATAAACATCTCTCTCTTCAATCTGAGACGAGACAAAACGGGAAGCAGCGAATCGCTCATCACAAAAGAGAAAAGGAATCAAATAATAAAATAAAAAATAAAAAAATTATGTAATACGATAATAATAATTAAAAAAGTGACAAAAATATCCCATAGCAAACCACGTCATACCACGTGGCGATACGCAAGAGGAAATTGGCGGTGGTCCCTGTGTGAGGGACCGGGACACCCCGTAGCCGGTTAAATTTCCCACGGCAATGTGAAAGCGACATCAGACGAAACGATGCGTTTGGTCTCCAATTTTTGCATATAAATACGTGTACGTTGTTATGTGAATCACTTCACTCTTTACGTGTTGTCCATTGCCCTCTCACTGCTTCATCTTCGTTTCTCAGATCATTTCCTTCTTTCTCTTTTTCTCATTCATCTCTCTTTCTTTTCTTCCTTTTTCTCTCTCAAGATTTTCTCTCTTCCTCATACTTCACATATCATATCATAGCAATTTTATCATAACGCAATGTGTGGCATACTTGCTGTGCTTGGTTGCTCTGATTCGTCACAAGCCAAGAGGGTCCGCGTCCTTGAGCTTTCTCGCAGGCAATGATTCTCTCTTTGTCTTCTTCTTATTCACACAAAATCAAACAAAGCAAAATTCATCTTGAGCTGCTTTCTTTTCAAATACCCTTTGCTTAACTTTGATCTTTCTATTCAAAGTTTATTGTTTTTTGCATTTTTTTTCCCAGGCCAAAAAGAACAGTTCTTCCCTAACTGAACTTTTCTATGCTAATATTTACTGAAAAGTGGAAAACTCAGCGCGATGGTAACGGTATTTTTAGCAGCTAATATACTGAAACGTAATCAACTAGCTGTAAAAAATGACTATGACACTTAGGAAGAGATAAAAGATGGAAAAGTAAATTGTCCCAAAGTTGTTGTTTAAACTATCATTATTATACTCTGTACACTGACAGGAGAGCAGAAGAACCATAAAAAAAAGGTGGTGCTTGCAATTTGTTTCCTTGTTTTAACTTTCATGGTGGTATCTTCTAGGGAAAAAAATTGTTCGACACTAATCTTTAGTTAATACCAAGAGAGAAGTGTTTGCAAAAAGTTATATGATGTGATAAAAATCATGATAAAGTAAACCTCTATGCTTGTTATTTTCTAGTGTCAAGTTCATTCAATATTTTAAAGGGAATGACTAAAACATATCTAAGTGTTAAAATCATAGTTATTACTTAATATTGGGGGCAGTATGATGCCAACCTTTTAGATGTAACAACTATTTAAGGATAAACATGTTTGGACTTTGACAAGCTAAATGGATTCTAGAATAAAGAAGTGTTCTGGTTAGATCATTAACTTATTTGGATAAACAAGTGGCATGTGGGGTCCACCTTGCTGTGAAATTATTGGTAACTTTGTGGTGGGAAAGTACAACAGAAGAACAGAAGTTGGAAAGTAATGGATAGGAGTTAATTTGTCTGAAAGTGCTAAAGGAAATTTTCAAAGTGCAGTTTGAACTAGTTAATAATTTGCCATTCGATGATGTCACAGATTGAAGCACCGTGGTCCTGACTGGAGTGGGCTCCACCAATATGGAGATTGCTATTTGGCTCATCAACGGTTAGCCATAGTTGATCCAGCTTCTGGTGATCAACCTCTCTTCAATGAAGACAAAACTATTGCTGTTACGGTAAGCCTTTGTTCAATTATTTGAACTTACACTGTCATGGTATGGAAAATTGGTAATAATACACAAGAAGATAGAGTCCTGCAAACACAGATTAGTCCGAAGTTATGAGCTTTAAAGTACTGTGTGTAAATTATGTCCATGAAAAAAAATAGTGTTGTTAGACTTTAACTATAATTATCTTCAAAATCATATCAACAACAGTTTCTGTTAATTTACACTGATTTACAATTTGACTATTAAACTCATGATACATAAGTAGAAATACAAAAAGCTGGAATGTATAGCTTTTTTTGTTACATTTATTTATTAGTCTTACGAATTTAACCGCGATGAATTATGACTCACGTTAAATGTCATCCACTGAAAACCAGGTGAATGGAGAGATCTACAATCATGAAGAGCTCAGGAAACAATTACCTAATCACACGTTCCGTACAGGAAGTGACTGCGATGTTATTGCTCACCTGGTTAGTCATCTTTATGTATAATTTTGCAACAATTCTGACCTGGTCATGTATGCATAAAACCCAACAGAAACTTTATAAACTTTTTTGTTTTATTCATTAATTCTTGTTAAGACTTCTTGATGTTTTCATTTCTGTGGCTACTCATGATTGGACTTCTTGTTCTTATCACCTGTATGTTGTTGGTGTTGTTTTAGTACGAGGAGCACGGAGAAAACTTTGTGGACATGCTTGATGGTATATTTTCATTTGTTCTGTTGGATACCCGTGACAACAGTTTTATAGTGGCACGAGATGCAATTGGAGTCACTTCCTTATACATTGGTTGGGGTCTAGATGGTAATGATAAAATATGTGCCCTGCTTTTGAATTGAACTTGTCTGTTCTATTTGAACCACCAGCAGATCTGGATTGAATAATAGTGACTAATTTGCATACTTTTGCTCAGGCTCTGTCTGGATTTCATCAGAATTGAAAGGGCTAAATGATGATTGTGAACATTTCGAGTCTTTTCCTCCTGGTCACTTGTACTCTAGCAAAGAGAGAGAATTTCGTAGATGGTACAATCCTCCATGGTTCTCTGAGGCTATTCCTTCAGCCCCTTATGACCCTCTAGCTTTGAGGCATTCCTTTGAGAAGGTAAGATACACAGAAGACTCAACACATCATTGTAATTGAAAGTTTATCCAAAAGCTACCTACTTGGCTAGCTATGGAAAGCCTTCGTGTAAACTATTTTTAGTCTATTTCAATAAGTTTCATCTAGAAGCTTATCAAATATGCTTTCAGGTGATAAGCTTTTATTTAATCATGTAGTTGATTAAGTTGTTTATCCAAACACACCATTTTCATAGAAACATTGAATGTTATTTGCAGGCTGTGATCAAAAGGTTGATGACTGATGTGCCTTTTGGTGTTTTACTCTCTGGAGGTTTGGACTCTTCGTTGGTTGCAGCTGTCACGGCTCGCTACCTGGAAGGCACAAATGCTGCCAAGCAATGGGGAACAAAATTACACTCTTTCTGTGTAGGACTCGAGGTGCGTGTGTACCTATTCTTGCAAGTGTTGTAGATTTCTTCAATAAAAGAAGGAAACCATGAAGTTTGTCTTAATCTTTAATTATATTATGCTGAGTAGGGTGCACCAGATCTAAAGGCTGCAAAAGAAGTAGCAGATTACATAGGAACTGTCCATCATGAATTTCACTACACTGTTCAGGTATATACGTGAGATAGTAGTTTACTGCTAAAAATTTGCGGGCATTTTGATGTTCAAAATCATAATTAATGAATACTTTATGTATGGTAATTGCAGGATGGAATAGATGCCATTGAAGATGTGATTTACCACATTGAAACATATGATGTAACGACAATCAGAGCAAGCATTCCCATGTTTCTTATGTCTCGTAAGATTAAGTCACTAGGAGTCAAGTGGGTTATCTCTGGAGAAGGATCTGATGAGATCTTTGGAGGTTATCTATATTTCCACAAGGCACCCAACAAAGAAGAGTTTCACCAAGAAACATGCCGCAAGGTTACAGGGTTATCATACTTATTTACTGATCAATTTAATTGGCTGGACTTTTGAAGTAAAAGGGCTAATAGATGATACTTTTTCTATTTAATGCAGATTAAAGCACTCCACCAATATGATTGCTTGCGAGCCAATAAATCGACCTTTGCTTGGGGTCTAGAAGCCAGAGTACCATTTTTGGACAAAGAGTTTATCAGAGTTGCAATGAACATTGATCCTGAGTACAAAATGGTAAGTGCTGAGAAAGTTGCAATACACCATCACTTAAAAAATGTTACGCTTAATTAAGTGGTTTACTACTTAACATTTTCAGATAAAAAAAGAAGAAGGGAGAATTGAGAAATGGGTACTGAGGAGGGCATTTGATGATGAAGAGCATCCTTATCTGCCAAAGGTAATCTCATTTGCAGCAAAGTTTTACAACGTTACAAATTCATTTTGTTGAACTAACATCTTAGAGTTTCATTTTATGCAGCATATTTTATATAGGCAGAAAGAACAATTCAGTGATGGAGTTGGCTATGGTTGGATTGATGGTCTTAAAGCTCACGCTGAGAAACATGTAAAACTTGAATAAAACTCTGTTTCTCTTATTATCATGACATTTGATATTGCTAACTAATTATTGGTTCTTCAAAATTTCCTAAAGGTGACTGATAAAATGATGCTCAATGCTGCTAACATTTTCCCCTTCAACACTCCAACCACCAAAGAAGCATACTACTATAGAATGATATTTGAGAGGTTCTTCCCTCAGGTAAATTGAATCAACGATACCAAGACAATGAAAAATCCATGCTGATCTAACTCCACGTGTTCCTTAATTTGATTTTGCAGAACTCAGCTAGGCTCACTGTTCCTGGAGGACCAAGTGTTGCATGTAGCACAGCAAAAGCTGTTGAGTGGGATGCTGCATGGTCCAACAACCTTGATCCATCAGGTAGAGCAGCACTAGGAGTGCATTCATCAGCTTATGGGAACCAGGTGAAAGCTGTAGAACCAGAGAAGATCATACCCAAGATGGAAGTTTCTCCCTTAGGAGTTGCCATCTAGAACAAGCATGAGCCATAGCAAAGGAATATTAGAAATACTAGTCATCATTAATGAAAAATTTGCCTGCTTTGTATTTTATCCAGGCAATGTCATATTATAGATAAAGGCTCCTTATCTTTCGGTGTTAAGTGTTGTTATCCACTTCTTGTCTTTACTTTCAATCTGTCACCTTACACTATCATAATTGTTAAGTGTTGTTTACCTGGCTCTCTTGTATAAGTTAAATTTGAATGCAAAATCCCACTGTTTCAACACCATCTGTCATCAAAATTGAATCATGATATATGTTGGCCTTAGCACGGACATGTGAATGTGATGATATCTCAATAGGAATAAAAAGATTGAGATTTTATTGCTCCTTTGCACGGACATGGTAATGATATTTCGATGGAAAAAATTTCAAGTTAATAATATGATCCAGTATAAGACTGCATGTTATGGAATGAGATTAAGTTGAAATTTTCAATACTTTCAATACAGATAAGAGAAAGAGAGAGCAAATTGAGTGGGAAATGTTTGGAGAATAGTTGAGATAAAAAGGAGAGAATAGATTTATATTGTTTGTAAATCAAAGGATATTTTTAAAAGAAAAAGAGAAAAGGAGAAAAAAGATTAAAAATTTAACTTAAAAATGTTTTTTTTTTCTTTTTGAAATTTTAGCTTTTGAAGCCAACTTTTCGCGTTTTTGTCTTTCTCTTTATTAGTTCTTCGACAAAATAAAAAAACTAACACTACAAAAATATTCCTTCCTTCTAATAATTTGCAAGCATGTTTCAAAGATCACATGCATTTACTCCTAACAAAGACTTTAATATTATGTTTGGATAATAGGAAGAAATGAGAGAGGGATTAAAAAACAAGTTCTTTTGAATTGAGTGAAAAAAAAAATAAAAAGTTTTAAATTTGTCTTTAACAAATAAGAAAAATAAAAGTAAGGATTGTTATAAAGTGATCACCATACCTTTGTATGCATATAATTTTACTTTTGTTTTCAAAGAAAAACTAGTCCCAAAATATGAAATATCATAAGTTTTACCATATACATGAATGCATCATCATAAGTTAAAACCAAAGAGACCCACGACACGACTCTATTATTTCAATTCTATATAAATCAGAAAAGAGACCATCTTCTCATATCTATCCTTGTTAAGAGACATTATCACATCCAAACAAAAGCCAACAAGATGTGCTGGATATTGAATTCCTTGATTTATTGAATTAATTTCTCTAAATTACATATAAACTAATATTGATCTATAGAAAAATGCACTTATATTTTAAAAATATATATAGAAAAAATTATTAACTAGAAAAAATTATTAACGACAAGAGAATTGAATTACTATAATGACAAGAGGTTTTATAATGAATTCTTCGGATCAAGATCTTGGTAAGTGATAGGTTACATTTGATACAGTAAACTTTTCTTACTTTGATCTACACATTATCCTTTCTTCCTAAGATTTTGAAAATAAATAAATAATTCTTTCATTTCATTAGCATATCCTTTACACATGACAGAGTTGAGTTGCTGCTATAATGTAACTAACTAACCCTCTTAATAAATGCATTATCACCTACTGATACTCATAACAACAATGAAGTGGAAGAAATGTGTTAATTAGTTAGCAAAGAACAAAACTTAGTAGAACAAAGCAGTGTAGAAAAGTTCATTCCAAGTATCTGGCAGTCCAGGAAGACACCAGTGGCTACAATCTGCAGAATAGTCAGGTTTGGCTCTCTGTTGAGGGTTCAAATCACCACTGTAAATGGAGGGATGTGCATCTTTTCTAAATGCTGATAGCATTGTGATGTCAAGAAGATATGCAGGGTTGCTCATTTCTCTAATTACCATGTCTACAACCCTCATCTGTTCAGGGTATACACCAGGATATGTAGTGCCAGTGCTCATAATTGGAGCAGTTTCACCATAGCAGTTCTTTGTAGTTAGTCCTGCTGTCAATCCAGAATTCCATTCATTTGGGCTGCATGGCAATCACAAGTTTCACCGATTTGTATAGTGCAATTAGTAAACAAAAAAGACAGACTTGGTTAACCAAATTGTTTTTTTTATCTTTTTTTTTTTCAAGGAGGTTCATTAGGGGAGATATTACATATATCTGACATCAGTCCTGTTGGAAATAATCCAACTTTGAGTCAAAATCTTACTAGAAATGAAAAAGTTAAACACCTTATAAGATGAATGACCCATATCTTTAAGTTTTTAGGTTAAAAGTGAAACTTAGAATATATATATATATATATATATATATATATATATATATATATATATATATAAAATCTCCCCTTAAGAACACCTTATATGAGAAAACCATCATTAATCCACATAAGGAATTGACACCACTTTTAAAACAAAACTTCAAGACATTGAATTTATGAGTTTTTTTTTTCTTGTATCGTGATGTGAGACTTAGACTCACATGAACACAAATAACGAAGATTTTACAATATGTTAAATGTGACATTATTTGTGAAGCACAAATCTCTTTTTTTTCTTCTTTGTACCACAAATTAATGCCACTTGCAACGATGCATAAGCATGGTATAATGAGAAGGCTTGTGTTAGAAACTTTGCAGATTCTTTTTGTTCAAGGATTGGCTAAATTTAACTCACTAGTTATCATTTGGTACTTTTACGTTTTTGGGTACAAAATTATTCATCAAAAGTCTTTCAATGAACTGGTTTACATCTCTTGATACATAATATAACCAATTCATTCAATGTTATTTATTATACATAATAGTTTGTAATTGAATGCATGTAAGAAAACTTTATAATGCCAGTGAACATAATATTGCCTCATAATTGGTTATTGTAATTAATATAATTATTAATAACTATTAAAATATAACAGTAACTTATATATAAAATTAAGAATAAAAAATTATTATGTGGACTATAAATTAAGTTAAAAGTAATAAAAATGAAAAATAATATTTGTCATAAAGTTTACTATTTATAGGTTAAATTAACAACAAAAAAGGCACCAAAACTTAAAAAGTATGACTTTTTTTAGAACCTTAAATGCTCAGGGCATCGGAAATTGACCAAAGCATTTCATAGGAAAAAAGGACAATGATGACTATATTGGTCAATAGTGATTTTATTTTATTGTTTGTCCTAAGAAGTTGTGTAATTGTTAAGGCCCAAAAACCCATAAATCAGTATTGGGCTCCAGATCTAGACCAATGGACAAAATCTAGCCTTGCCATGTTAAACTATGATAAAGTCTCTGTATTCTTACTTTTTACATCACTTTACTTTTAATGTCACAATGCCACCCTCCTTTGTTTTTTAACTTTAGTTTTAAAATCTTTGAAAGAGAATTTATAGCTACAACTTTTGGAATAAATTTTTTGATAAAAATTAATATATTTGAAATTAAAAACTTAAAAAATGAGAAGTCCATGTCACATCATCATATGGCATTTAAACAAGTGTTGAATGAGAAGCTCAAAGATAAAAACATATGAAAGGGGCCCACACATAAATGTTTTATTTTATGTCCAAAACCTATTTAGTAGGCTACTAAAACAGTTGATACATGAATTTAATTTCACCCACACATTTTAAAAGAAAAAACTGAAATTTTTTCAGACATGCATCAACATTATTATGCATTAGGGAACAACTTTCCTTCAAATTGAATTGAGATATCAGATTGTTTAATAAAAGTGGCAACTTACTTCTTGGGAGAACCAGTATTCACAAAAGTCACGTCTCTTTGCACAAATTACAGAAGTATAATCCAATTTTTCATCTTTTCTATGTTAAAATACTCATACATATAATATAGAAACTAAAGTAAAGTTCAATAATATTAATCAAAATATCAATGATAAGAAACATACAACAAAAGGCTTTCTGTACTTAGACATTCTTTTATGTATGTTGTTCTTCTAAATGCAGTAACTCACATTCAGAGGCAAGATAACAATTGGTGTAAAATTTAAGATTAATTCAACTAGTTTACATCCACAATAAGTTTTAAATTTTTTATATCTTATAAACTTGTCTTATTTTTAATTGTTATGCTTGTCTTATATATAGTGGTCTCCAAACACATTAATATTTGAGTTTTTCATCATCAACTAAGATTACTCATTTGATGTTCACCCATTTAGAGAGGTAAAAATTCATAATCAACAGTACTGAATGCATTATTAAAAACACGGAAAATTATTGACTAGTCACCACCAGCCAATGGCAAAAGTGTCTGCCAGACTGATGGAGATAGGACAAAGAGCTAACAGAAGCACGTGAATTTCAGCTCTAAAATAGGTAACTATAATGGGTCAAAAGAGGAGGCTCTTAATCTCTGCCATTAACTCATCATAGAGGCAGATTTATACGTGTTGGACATGCTATTCCAATTGAACAAACACAATCATGAAGCTTAGAAATGCCACACTATGATACAGTACAAGAATGCAAGAGAGAGAAATGCAGGGTCAGAGTTCATACTTGGTATGTGAAGGAGAAATTCCCAGGAAGAACACCTTGGTTCTGCTTCTGTCAATATTGCTGTCCACCCAATTAGCCCATGTTCTCATACCCCTTTCCAAAGCTGCTAAACGATCCATGTCAGGGTAGTATTTGCTTCCTAATTCAATGTAATCCCACCTGCACTTATTACCCAAAACACCAAATTACTTCAAAGTTCACTTCATGATTTAAGAAGAGAAAAAAGTGCAGACTCAATCAATCAGAAACCCAAATCATACTCAGTATCACACATACTTAAGGTAGTAATGACAGTAAAAGTTTACAATATTATTGTGTATATAAAAAGAGAAGAGATATTTGCCTACCCTTGAAGAGAACCTTGATGCTCCCACCAATGTCCAGTGTTGAAAGAAAGCACATCAGCATTTTTCCATAGGTCACCATTCCCATCTACCTCCTCCAGCCTCAAAATTCTCTTCCCTTGGACCACATCAATCTCTACCAGATAAGGAGCTCTGTAAAATGAAATGGTAACACCGTAGTCCTGCACATAGCATACCAAAACCCAGTCATGACTTGGGACCATCTTTTGCAGCTGTAACATGCTGCTTTTATACAAGTCTACTTTATACAAACAAAAAAGCTTCAACATAATTTAGTGTTCCAGTTTGCATCAACTACTCCAAATATAATGGCTTAATAGTACATCTGGGCCCCTCTCTCAGCACCTTTTACAACAGATACTTTGTCTTGTTGAAAATATCAGAACCTACTCCTTCTCTGATTTCGAATGAGGCCTAACAAAGAGGGACACTGCACAAACTGTTCTGATCCAGGAAAACAACTGTGCTTACTTTCCTTTTCCCTAAACCAAAATTTGGAAAACTTTGCCAAGCAAATAATAGGGGTCATTAACTGACAACATCATGGCCTAAATCTAAAATCTCAATTAATGGAAAATTAAAATAGTGAGAAAATGTCCAGTGGATAAACAAAAATTATGATTGCTCCGAAGAAATAAAGTGTTTTCACTCACCAAGAATCTGAAGGTTGAGAGTGGTTCCCCTCTGACCAATTGTGTTTGTGTCTGAGGAACTGCAGTGTATATCATGCAAATCAACGACTGCCATTGATTGCGCCCCAGTGAGTCACCCACAAACATCACCGTTTTACCCTTCATTTGCAGCAGAAATTCCTCCCCATTGAACCTACCATGAACATGCTACAAAACCATTTAGAGGCATACATATGATACTTGGGTCTTTTTTATTCGCTTCCATTTTTTGGTCTTAAGAAATTCCACGCTACTCACAATCAATTTCTCATTCAAAATTTATCAAGTTTAAAGAAAACCCAAAACAACTGGGAAACATTTTCTCATGTCTGACATCACCCTTAATCAGCTATTTGAATAACCTTGTTTTTTTAATAGGTATGTTCCTTGAAAGAAAATCATATTCTAAATATTAAATCATTCCACCAAACTCAACCCCAGCTGGTGAACAATCTTGTTTACTTACACTCAAAAAAGTGAAAGCAGTTTTCTGAAACTAGAAATCAAACACATCCAAAGACACCATTATCTGCAGAACAATTAACTAGCAGAAACTAAAAATGTCATCTTTATGCACAAGTCTTTGTTTTGAACTTGGGGGTACCTTGGGAGGTCACAGTTGAGGGGTCTCCATCTGTATCTGAGGTATTCAGAATCTGGGCGGCCAAACATTTTGCAGTTGAACTGTGGATCTATGATGGGGCAGTTGGAGGATTGGTAGAGAGGGTATGAGTCATCTTGGATCCAGGTTCCCACAAAGAGTGCACAGTTGGTTTGATTGGCATGGATCATGGGCCTCTGCTGGCGGAGAGTGTTGTGGTGATGTCTCAAGCTTAGAAGGAGGGCACAGGAGGCTGTGTGGTGGTGAAGGGAAAGAAGGAAGAGAAGAGCAAACAAGTGTTGAAAAGCAGCAAAGGGAGACTGAAAATGGAGAAGTGCCATTGCAGAATCTGTGGAGAGAAAGAGAGAGAAAAAAGGTTGAAGACAAAAAGGACAGGGAAAGGGGAGAGGGAAGAAGGATGTTTGGACTGTTTTGAAAAAATGTGAATATATAAAAGATTGAGTTTTTTGTTGTCTGTGAATAAAATCATGCAAAACAATGGTGCAAGTTTTGTTTGGTTGTGTATATGGGAAGAAGGTAGATCAAATTCTTCAAAGTGAGGTAAAAGAAATTGTGCTATTTTAGTGTAAGCATAAGTAATTTTATATGGAAGTTCAGTTTATCATCTTAAGGACACTAATCTCATACATATAATCAATTAAGTATAATTATTGAATAAAAATATTGTGATATAGAATGAAGAAAAAAATAATATCTAGAATGTAAAAATAAAAATAAGAAAAAATAAAAAATAATCTTGATATACATTTTCTTTTTCAAATAAAATTTCAAGGAGTTTATTCCCAGCATCTCCCAAACATTTTTCTGAAGTGGAATTTTACAAACCCACAGTTGCATCTGCATGTGCCTCCCATGGTTATTTCCACTTTTCTCTTTACATATACATCATTTTTATTTGATTTTTACATAATAAATTCATATTCTTAATTGAAAGTTTATTAATAAACAAAAGTAAGCCGGTTTGTATAGTTATAGTCTGTTGGGATTACTCTTTACATCTCCTTGTTTTCCTTTCCATAAATACTTAACTTCCTTTTCGTCCTTAAAAAATAATTTTTGACATAAATTTTTCTTTTATTGTATATTTTAATTTTTACTTTTAAATTGTGTAATTTAAAAGTATGTATGAAAAAAAATTATAAATTATATAATTTAAAATTCACTTGACTTCTAATTTGTGTAATTAAAAAAATTACTTATGGATTATACAATCTAAAAATTATCTTTTTTCCTATAAAAGAAATTGATGGACTATACAGTTTGAAAACTATTTTTTCATAAGTAAAACTTTTATATTGTGTAATTTTACAGTATTTTCCAAATTGTCAAGTCCAGAAATCAATTTTTTAATTGTATAATCTGAAAAAAAACTCTCATGAAAAAGTAATTTTTAGATTGTCCAAGACACTTGTTCCTTGAATCCTTCGTAGCATAATACGTAGATAAAGATAGTGATAAGAAAATTGTGACAGTGACAGAGGGATGACGAATGACAAGGGACAAGGAACAATTTATTCTTTTAACCATCGTACATACGAAAAGTATAGAAATACAATATACATAAAAAATAAGTCAATTTTTATTTAAGAATTGATTATTACTAAAAAATAATTTTTTTTATAAATGTTGTTAAATACTTTAAAATATATTAATAATTTAGTTTAAATATTTTTAATATAATAGAAGTCAACTTTATAAATTGAATTAACAACTATATATATATATATATATATATATATATATAGTATAATTTGAATAAATTAAAATCAAATGAATCAATCAAGACTTTCACGAGGATTTGTGATATAATTTATAAGTATGGTTTTTCTTTTGATTAAAAGTATATAAAAAGAAACTTTTGAATAATATATAATATACTTTGCATAAAAGCATTAAAGGAAAACACTTGCACCAGTTGACACCCATTTTTAGAGTATTTTTGTTATTAAAAAAAGTTAATTTTTTTATTTATAAAAAAAACAGAGTAAAATAATAAATATAAAGTAGGTCTAAAAATTTGTTAAATGTCACTCAACAATACCCAACATTAAAATGCAGTTATTTTATATTCAAATTCAAATGATATTACAAGTATTACTTTAATAAAAATAATTTATATAGAGATAATTTAAATGATATATTATACACAATAACATTAGATTACAAGTATGACTAATAAAATAAAATAGAAATTCAACGAGAATCTAAATATTTTGTTTAAGTTTTATCTAATCACGAACTATTATATAATTAAGGATGATTAACTTTTTTAATCATTATTTTAAAAGTCCCAAAGAACATGAATTGTTATCAGTTGACATTATAATCAATGGTATATTAATATATATATAGAGAGAGAGAGAGAAAGAGAGAGAGAGAAAAAACATTTACAATGTGTATTAATTTTAATGCATATATATATATATATATATATATATATATATATATAGAGAGAGAGAGAGAGAGAGAGAGAGAGAAAACATTTACAATGTGTATTAATTCTAATGCATACTTGAGTTCCAAGCAAAACCATACATGTTTAACACTGTAGGTGGCTGATAAGGTGAGATTTGTGGATGCTTGTCTTCCCAATTAGCACTTGGTAGCATTGTGTTGGTGGGTTAGTATAACAGTATCTTTCAAGTGTAAGAATCCTAACTTGTATACTTGATCTAATGAGAGTATAAGTATAGATACATAGCCCAAAAGGGTTGTTTTACCCCTTCCATCAAAAGAACCCAATTCTGATACAAGCATATCTTCCTTGCTTTTCATAGCACATTACATTTTCACAATAGAAAAATAGTAAAACAGATAATGTCCAATGTGCAACTATAACCTCACTCAAATTTACCGTTTCTATTTCACAAACTCAGATGACAGCAAAAACGCACAGTGATAAGGTTGTAACACCATGAATGCAGAGCAAAAGTAGAGTTTTGTACAAGGCTATTTCTACTCTGTACAAAAGTCTACTACTTATGACATTATGTAGACAGATGCAGGATTTATCATGCAACAGCCCTGATGGCATGCTAAATCCCTTCGTATGATTTTCTCACTTTCTTTCGTGTGTAGACAAACTTATACAGATCATCATCATTCCTTTCAACTAGTTCATCAAAAGAGCACACACTACTGGTTGTTCCTTTCTGACACTGTTGATCCGGTTCCTTCACCTACGAACCAAGGACATTAACAGTCCTAACAAACAGAAAACATCCTTAAAAAACACGAGGTGACAACGGAGAAGAAAATACCATTCTAAATGGGTCAATAGCTCTTAAATCATGGTGATCATTATTGCCAGCACAAGCACTAAAAAAATATCATATATGTTAGTATAACAATGATTATATTATACCCCAAATAGATTACACAATTAATACAGGATACATTATAAAACATACAAAGCAATCTTATAAAGGAACAACTTTGAGAGCATCTTAAGTTCCTAATTTACGTAATATTATAAAAATATACTAACGGGTTAGACACTTCGTGTCAATTAATGTTGTCCCATAACCATATATACCATACACACACATAGCAATCATTTAATGTCGATATAATTTTGTTCTCTCATGATTAGGATCAACGGAGAGAAGTGTGACTTACTTTTCGTCAATAGCTTTCACTTGGTGCACTTCACATATGGGACCAGACTTACTGGGGTTAAAACAGCAACGTTCAGACTCTGCAAAAGGAAACATCATGCTATAGTTCTTTCGTGTGATTCAAACTGGTTTAATTGTCTACTTTATGAAAACAAGAAATATAGAAGATTACATACCTATTAACGGAACTGAATCTGAAGATGCAATGTTCATCAACAACTTTTGGCACATAATGGTACCCTCAAAATCTAGGAAAGTATAGTCCAGAAACTGAGATCTCTCATAATCAGTCATCTTTGCAAAGCCAAAAGAGCCGGTCCATGTCTCTAGCACACTAGGAACAGCCGGCAAAACCAGCCTCTCCACATCTAATTTCATGAGCTTCTGAAGTAAAGTACAAGTTAGAGAAACTGTAAGTACGACTCTCAAGAATAAAAAAATCATGATATTATAATTATCGCCACTATTTATTATCTAGTCTCACCGACACAAACTCTTCTTTAGACCTGAATAAACACCATTTCAAAAACCCTAATCAATCACTATAAACAGATCGTATCCAGGGGTGTGCAAACTAACCTGTTCTAACTTGAACCGTTTTGAAACTGAATTGAACCAAACAGTATATAAAAAAAAATTAACTAGACCGACTTTTAAAAGCAGCCAATTGGACGGAACAATGTTATTTTTTTTTAAAAACAGGTTTGGTACTCTTATAAGCCAAACCATATGCAAGCCTAATCCTATAATTTTTTTTTTTAAATTGAATTAGACTTAAAAGTTTATTTCCTGAGATTGTATCAAGAATCTTTCCTAACAATATTTCGTGCAGTAACTACTATAGAGATATCTAGTCATGCACTCAAGTTTAATCCTCAGTGCAAGGAAATGTGCTAAAGATTAACTATTAAAGATATTGTTAAATTATAATATAAAAGTAGATATCATATAATTGTTGAATTTGATTCAATGACCTTCTTAGATAATATCAAAGTCTAGTTGTTGGACTTATCGTGCCACTAGTTACCAAACCAATTAACAAATATTTAATTTCATACTCAAAATATGTTTAATCTTCGACATAAGATGTTTAGTCCTTGACATAAGAATATATGTTAGTTTTCTACAAAAGGAGATGTTAGATCTTACATCGATTAGAGATATGCCAAATTATACCAAGTGTGATGCAAATTTCATTATAAGTTGATTTTAAAAAATTGAGTTAGATTTAAAATTCATTTTCTAAAAATTGTGTTCTCATATTTATTCTTGTTTATTTTCCTTTTTCAAAACTGGGTAGAGTTTGATGTTGCTCTCTTTTTTAGTTCTTGATTTTGAGCTTATAGTGGGGTGGATTCTAAACCCCTTTTATAAATTAAGTTACAGCGTTAGTGTGTCTGAGGGGTTGTAAAAAAGAGGGTTTTTGAAAAAAATATTTATTTGTTAATATTTCAAAAATTTATTTGGTGATCTTCTACATAAGTACAATAATTGATAATATCTCCTCTTAACTCAACACAATCTCTTAAACTTTTCAATGGTGAACGAATGTCTACTATTCTCATCTTGCATCTAAGATCATAAAACCAATTTGGGGGAAGAGCCTTTGTATAAGGCTAACTTTTATTTGATGAAGTGTTGATCTACATCCATGTGTTTGGTTCTATCATATTAAACTATATTGTGAGAAATACAAATTATTGATTGGATCCTTGGTTCAACATTGGTCTTACATGTGAATAATTATATTTAAGGACAGTTATGCCAAATTAAAAATGATTAAATAAGTTTTAAATTATATTGACCAGTTATATATCTAAAAGGATGTGAACGTGTGTGATAAGTATAGAGTTATTCTATTTAGTGATGGATAAAAAATAAAATTAAAAAAATACAACTCATTTGTTTGGAAACAGGTTAAATCAGAGTTCACACTACATTATTTATTTTTATTATTACTTCTCATATAGAAATTTTATTTCTATTGACAAATGTTAATTATTAGTATTACGAGTCCAAATTCTTTACTGGGTGGCTAAGCATAAAAGTATACTGATGATAATTCTTTGTACCAAAAACCCAATAAAGAATCCAAATTCTAGTATCATGTTAGTGGGAGGAATTGAAACCACAACCTTTCTCATCCTTCGTTCCAAACCTACCAAACCAACCTTATAACTCTAAGCATTAGTAAGGAAAGTTAAACCCACAACCTCTTTCACCTTTCAATCTTACCATCAAACCAACCTTATAAATACCAGATGAAAAGATTGTGCTGATTTAGAAGAACAAAAATTTCTCCTCTCTGATTTATAATCTTGAATCCAGAGATATATAGATAGTTGGGTTCTCAAGAGAATAAGTGTTGACCGAAAATCTCTCCTCTTTCTTTCCTAATCATTCCTCTCTCTTTTATAATCATGAATTTAGGGATATGCACATGGCAGCAGCGGCAGTGAAAATGGAAAAACCCCAACATCTAAGGCGGATAAGGTTAAGCATTGAATGGGGAGTAGACCTAAACACCCTAGAACAATACTTCAACAAATTTAGGAGGAAAACTCATTTTTACTTGACAGTAAAGTAGTAAAATACCAAGAGGGTATATATATAGGAACTCTGCCACCTTAAAAGATTACAATAATTACTAATAACTTTTCCTATCCTACTACGATATCTAATTGTGGTAATTATAATAATTAATAATTTGTTCTCCTAATTCAAGAACTTGATAATATTTTCTAGTAACTCAATACATTAATAATTTTACTCGTTCTACTATTTGCAATATTTTTCTTTTCATTTTTACATTAAATTTGAAGATATTAGTATATGGTAGTTTTCTTATCTTACAGTTTACATTGATTAACATGAAGGTAGGTATCTACTTAACATTATGATATATTTACTTTAATTTAAATTAGAATTAAATGAAAATATATTTCAATATGCATATTACAATGCATAGTATAAAAACTATAATAACTTAAAAATTATAATAAAAAAACGACATACATGTATGTGTACTTTTGTTAGTGTATATTTATTAATTATCAATTAGTTTTTCGGCTTCTAGCTAGTTTTCAGATTTCAATTATGTTTGTAGTTAGTGTTGTGAAACGTAGCTTAACTGTGTTGCATATTATTAAAGTGGAAAATATAAATGGAAAACGATACTCCATTTTCTCCATTTTTTAAAAGGGACGATAGAACCAATGAGAAACAAATTTATTAATCCATTTCCATTTCAGGCATAAAGTTGATAATGTATTCCTAGTTTATTGATGAATAAAGGTTTGGTATAAACTAAATTCGTCAACTGGGAATACATTTGATAGTGAAATAAGATAGTGCAAACAGTAACTAGTCACCACATTACAGTATATTTTTAATGGTTTTCAAACATCCACCAAAACTTAAAGGGGTGATTTACTTTAAAAAAAAAAAGTGAATGATTTGCAATAAATGTTTCAGAAGAATTAACGCTATTGACTGCTCGATATAGCTACAAAAACTAACTTTTACGTGGATTGGTTTCAAGTGAATTGCTATACCACTAATTAATTTGAATAGCTTCAGATGATGACACAGTGCAGTTATACTATACCACTTATTCCCGACAAAAAGTGCTTCCATAATTAAGGTAAAAGACAATAAAAAAAGGACATGTGTGTTTTTTGGATTACCTTTTCAAGCTCATTTACTAAAATGCGACACATTCCATGTCGACGATATTGTAATCTGGTACCAACAAGAGGTATTTCAGCTACCTTCTTCCCATGGACCCTAAAAAGTTGACATAACAAATGAACTACGAAATAGAACAAGGCTAATAAAACAACTCAAATAGGACATGCAGTTATGCAATCAAAGAAAAATAGTAAAAGACCTATACTTACCTAACAGTTGCCACACTAACCAGTTCTTCATTTCTCTCAAGTAGCACAGTGTAGAAACCCTGGAAATTTATTCGGTTAAGCTCTGACCTGTTAAGTTCCAAGCTATAGATGTCAGGTATAGACCAAGAGATGAAACAATAATGTAGTACATTTCTTTAGAGGCAGATAACATTATCATGGACAAAGTGAATAAAGTAGATGTAAACACACCCATTAGTAAATGTCATCGATGTATCAATGTATATAACACAAATGCAACAAGCAAGATAGAAACATAATGATCAGGTCTTGAAGGATAACAATTTCTGACCTTCTGCTGAATAGAGCATCTTCCACGAGATCTCTGGAAGTCAAGGGTTCTTTTAGGGGCTCAAAACATTCATGCATCAACGAAAGAGCAAGATTGAGTTTGCAGTAACTTTCTGCCACTAAGTCACTTTCAACATTACCAAGATCACAACTGTCAGGGTTGATAAACTTCACCAAAGTCCAAGTTAGATTGCTAGCCACTGGAATTGGCTCTCCTAATAATTTATGAAGGCCCTCGTATATCTGCAAAAAATAGATACCATATTGTTTAGTAGAGCCAAACTAGTGTCCTAAAAAAGACTCTCGATGAAAACACACTAACGGTCATGGAGGCTCCCATTTTTCATCAAATCGCAACAAACAAAAAGCTTGATGGTAAACCACAAATAGTAAGAAGCAACTTTTCATGCACATTATAGCTATTTTTTTCTAAAATGGGGGAGAAATAAAGTACCAGTTGGAGTGGATTTAATCTACCTTTTCACAGTCTTTTCCACAGAACCAGTTTCCATTATATCTTGATGTATTTGCAGCTCCATTTTTCAGGCACCTAACATGATCTACACAAGTTTGACAAAAACTAAGACCACATTTACGTATGCACACAAATACACTTTAAAGATATTCAAGAATGGAAATAAAATGAAAGTAAAAATAGGGTGTAGCTGGCATACATTTATGTTCACATTGTATGCAAGAAAGGAAGTGTTCAACCTCATCTCCATCAATTTTCCTTTGGCCACAAATCCCGCAACGACATGATGGACAAAACCAGTCACCTTCAGGGACATCCTATACAGAAAAATATAATACAAGCCGAAGTAAAAACCTAGATCTAATGTCAAAGCACCAAATTAATGTCCTGTGCTGTGATAATTAAAAACAGGATAGCACTAAATATAGCATGATTCAGAAGGAGAATAGTTAATGTACCTCCAAACCAAGACACGTCTTATGGAATGAGGATGGACATTTATCACATAAAATAAGTTCACCACCATAGCGACAAACTGAACAAATGTAGTCATTATCAGCTAGAGACAGATCACTTAATGCTTTTCCACTGGCTACACTATTCTTTTGACCTTGCATCATTTGTATCTGGCAGTCCAAGAGTGACTTCCCATCATCCAAAAAGATATTAGCAGAGGGTCTGCAGGTACTACTGCCAGTAGCATGTTTTTCAAATCCAACAAAACTGTATATTGTAAGGCAACAGTTACACTTGATTCCATCATGAGTTATTTTCCCCTCAGCCAAAGTTCGGACTGCACGGTTGGTGCCTTTTGCCTTATAGTAAACCTTAGACCTTGGTAAGATGATGTTGCTGTCTATCAAATAAGACGGAATGTTTAGAGGCTTATGATGTAAATGAGTAGAGACAGACACCTTTTGCACCCTCTTATTTGATCTTAGCACCTGTCGAGGTCCATTGCTTTGGCCCTTGGGTGTGTTGGCCTTCAAATCCCTCTTGTTTTTCTTCTTTTGATTTGTAGTTGGTTTAATACCAGAAGCACCTTCATCAATCTCTTGCCATTCAAGGTCCCAATTAGGAATAGTCTCTTCAATGCAAAATTTGCATGCTGCGTGGAGTGTTGGGAATTTCCGATTTTGTGGAGACATGTATATTATTCCCCTTTTCTTATTAAATGGAGGTGGATGGTCTAAAACCCATCCCTCTGCTAACAGATGCTTCTTTGCCTTTAGTATCCACTTTTTTTTATCAGCCCGGCTCTTCTTGTATATATACATGCGATAATACTGCACAACAGCCCGAGGACAATACTCAGGTACTTCTTCAACTTCATCTTCAACTGGAGAAGATGGCACAGCAGGAGGAAAGATATCTAGATTCTGAATATTTTCAGCAGGAGGAAAGATATCTAGATTCTGAATATTTTCAGCAGGAGGAAAGATATCTAGATTCTGAATATTTTCAGCAGGAGGAAAGATATCTAGATTCTGAATATTTTCAGCTGGAGGAATGATATCTAGATTCTGAATATTTTCAGCTGGAGGAATGATATCTAGATTCTGAATATTTTCAGCTGGATTAGAAGGCACATCAGAAAGGTGACAATCAACTGTAGGATGAATTATAGTGTGATCATTTTGGAGATGCGTTATAGACTGAATATTTTCAGCTGGAACAGAAGGCACATCTGAAAGATGACAATCAACTGTAGGATGCATTATAGTGTGATCATTTTGGAGATGCGTTATACACTGAATATTTTCAGCTGGAATAGAAGGCACATCTGAAAGATGACAATCAACTGTAGGATGCATTATAGTGTGATCATTTTGGAGATGCATTATAGACTGAACATTTTCAGCTGGAATAGATGGCACATCTGAAAGATGACAATCAACTGTAGGATGCATCATAGTGTGATCATTTTGGAGATGCGTTATAGACTGAATATTTTCAGCTGGAATAGAAGGCACATCTGAAAGATGACAATCAACTGTAGGATGCATTATAGTCTGATCATTTTGAAGATGCGCTACAGACTGAATATTTTCAGCTGGAATAGAAGGCACATCTGAAAGAGGACAATCAACTGTAAGATGCATTCTAGTGTGATCATTTTGGAGATGCCTTATAGACTGAATATTTTCAGCTGGAATAGAAGGCACATCTGAAAGATGGAAATCAACTGTAGGATGCGTTATGGTCTGATCATTTTGGAGATGCAAGGAGTTCATGTTGGGGTCCTGTTTCATAGCTTTACAAACTTCAATGAGTGAAAGGTAACACCTTTGGCCCTTCGTATAAGGGGCAATATACTTGTAACGTTTAATATTTAATCTATTTGACCATTCAATTTTCCATCCAAGACATACAAGATGCTTTTGTAATTTGTCCATCCAAAATGCCCTGACTTCACGTTTGGAAGCAAGTGGATATTCCCTAACAGCATCAGGGCATAATTCAACCCCAGACAACTTCACAGGACTCCAAAAAGAGGACATTAAATGACTTGAGGATCTATCTTCTCTGCTTTCATCAAAAGGACTATCACCACAGGGTCTAATTTCATTTTGAACGTCAGATAAGGTCCCTTTAATACGAGGGACAGTTCCTTTCTGCAGAACAGTTTGCTTATTATGCCAGATCATGCTTGAGTCAACATTAGGCATAGCTTCAGCAAATTCATGATCTGGTGTTTCATTTAAAAGACTCCGAGGAAGGTTTAGGACAGAGATAATTTCCTTTAACGTTAGAGATAAGTAGTGATTAATTATCTCCTTTATCAACTCGGTCCACAAGTACTTCAAATTACATGTCCACTCTCTAATCGTCTCAAATTCCTTTCTAATGCGTATATCATACCAAATCTGCTTGGCCGAAACTGTGATAAACAAGTTCCTCTTCTGCTCCTCCACCAGATCAAGAAACACCCAGTTCCCTCGTCGGGTCCACTCCTCAGTAATTTCATCCCAGTCCTGGGTAATCCGCAACTGATGAATTTCAACCGGTATTTCATCACCCAAATCAGGGAAAAACACACTCCTCTTCTCCATTCCATCACAGTAGTCAAATATAACTCCTTCCCACCAAGCTTCCTCATGGTTCACATCAACACATAAACCATATACAAGGTCCCCCATATCAAACTCGACCAAAGGAGGCAGTGGCCTAATGAACCCGCGTGCATAGAAGTCTGCACATTCAAGATCACCATCCAAAGCTTTTGAAACAATCACCACCTCCTCAAGATTATACACCCCCTTGTTATCCAAAATATTGTTATATCTGACACGCCGTTGCAAATCCTCACACATGATAACTGTCCCAGGGTGCCACGATCCTAGAAACCCGTTGTCCATACTCCGCACCTGCAATATTTTCTAAACTCAATTTTCAAAAATAGAAAACGAAAATCGCAGATGAAAATGGTCTCACACTCGAGTTTAGTACACCAAAACTCAACATTTAAAAAAATGTCACTTTTATTCAGTAATTATTATTACACTAAATCTTGATCAAAGTTCCCATTATTGAGGGTATATAGTGGCACGGGATGGATTTAGAGGGTCACTTCCTTATAAATTGGTTGTCGTGGTGTCTCCGAAGAAAGACAGAGAAGATTGAACTGAAAAACAGAGCAAAACTATTGCATACAATCATCCTATTTACTTCATAATGTCTAATATCAGCATTCATGTTCCATCACACCTCTCTTCTAAACCCTTCTTCTTCCTCACTCTCACACTCACTCCACCCCACTCACTCACTCACTCACGTTCCATAAATCCATATCACCCTCCTTCCTTCCCCTCAGCTTTCTCTCATATCACAACAAACCATTACCTTTCAACACATCCTCTTCAGTGTCATTCGCATTATCAGATTCCCGAGGCTTCCAGACACCGCGGGAGTTTCACTTCTTCCGGGACGACCCAGCCATCCTTCAACCGGGTCTCCGAAAACTCTAAATTGCTGCGCGTTTACAACATTGAAAACTCAAAATTTGATTCGAGAAGAGCACCTAAATCACCATAGCAATGTATGCAAGTTTTGTCCAAAAAAATTGAAACTGCGTATGCAGGGTGTGAAGAAGGGAATTGAATAAGAAAAACGGCAATACCAAGTGTACAAAAGCGTCTAAATAATTAAGCATCCGATCATGAAAAGAAACCAAAGGCAAGAATTATCAAAACCAAAAATAGAAAGAGATGCAAACAGAAAAAGCCAATAACACCCAACACGAGAATGCAACAGTTCGTAATTGTATTTTTTATCTCAAAGAAACCCCAGAAATCCCAATATCGAAAACAAATTACCTCCACTTTTGCATCCACTCCAAGCTTTCTTGAAGTCTCTCGTTTGCGCTTTCTGCTCCCATTATCAAGACCTTTCATTACCATTGGAGCAAGAGTTCGAACACAACACTCTATTTTTTGTTAGAGTGCAGTCTCTCTCACATTCTGCCACTATACGCAGAGTGAATTATAACAGAAGATGAAAGAGATTTTTGAAAAAACAATATGAGCGGAACAAAACACAAAATTTAAACCAACGAGATTTCAGAAAAACCTACGACCTTTGCGGAAAACCCACAACGCTCAGACTTGGGGCCCAAGTTATCCACACTCTTAATAACAAATTATATATAAACAATTTTCAGAATTTTGTTATTCATCCTTTTTAATAAAATTAACATAAACTAAACTGCGAAAAAGTTTTTCTTTTCTGCGTATATCTCAGCTCTCAACATGTATTGATGAATACAACTCAAAATCAGAGACCCTCTGATGATTACTGTTTTATTTATTTTTATTCTATATTACTACATTAAGTACACACTATTTATCAATATGAAATTAGCAATTTAGAAAATAAAATTTATATAAGAGACTAATTAACATACACACGAGATAACTTTAATTTATAAAAAAAAATCATTTTTAAAAGAAGTTGTTTTAAATCGTGTTTATTTTCAATTCAAAGCTTATTAATTTTTGTATCATTTTTTAATTAGAATTTTTTATCTTTAATAAATAAATTTTATTTATTTATTTAATAAAATAATTAATTAAGCAAATTTATTTAAAAATAATTAAATAACTTTTATTTTAAACAAAAAAGTAAATAATTATTTAACACTGTTCTTCCGAAATTATATATTTTTAAAATTTTTATTATTATTTTGATATCATTTCTACAAAATCACGTGTATTTTTATGTTGTATCCTTTTAATATAATAAAAATTATAAATACACATGTATGGAATTACATATGTTTTTGTACTTGCGTAATTATTTTTATGTTTTCACATGAAAAAAATATGAAATATATGTTATCATATATATATATATATATATATATATATATAATAAAATGTTTAAAATCATTATATTTTATTACTTAATTGATTAAAGTGATTTAATTAAGATAAATCTATATTTAAAGAAATATATATTATAAAAGATTAATTATATAAAAACTATAAATAATATGTTAATTGAATCAGAATCCAAATTAACAGAAGTTATATGATTATGTTCCCATTTTATTTATTCTTATTTCTTTTCTATTCATTCTGGAAAAAAAATAAAAATACAAAGTGTTCTACAATTTAAAGATATACTTTTAGTAAGATATTGGAGATTGCTCAAATGAATTAAAAAAAGTTTAATTAGTCATCTATTATTAATCTATTTTTAAGCACAAAATGTATAAGAGCATTTGTTATATTAATTTGAGATTAAGTTTTAGAGTTTCTGTTGCTTTGAAAATTTTCAAACTTGCTGGTCCATTTTATCTTGCTCGAATTTTCTCCTTTCTTTTGATGGCGGAAGCGTGACTCCTTCATCAATCCAGCGAAGGGTCTTTGGCGCATCAGTGTTGGCGTAAATGTGGAGCTGTGAGACGCAACAGCTTCGTCGGTGGTGACCTGCGTCTTCGCAACTGGTGCGTGGGACATGACGCAGGCACGACAGCACTTGAACGGTGGTACGTTCAGAGTGGAGGTGTTCTCGTTCGTTGTTTTGGTGGCAGGGTGGCACGTTTATGTTTTTACATGGATGCTATAATTGAATTTTTGTCTTCATAACAGACAAAATGTACTGTTTAAGCTTGTAGTTAATCTCATTATTTTGAATTTTACTTTTGTCATATTGAAAATAAACAATAATTAATTGATTATGTAATAGTTGTTGTATACTTTTGTCATGTATTGATTATAAACAATAATTGTTAATGTAATAGGTGTTGTATGTGACGATACGTACTTGTTCTCGAATTAACTTCGATAAACTTTCAAAGAATACAGACTTTATTTTATCATATGTGTTGTGAAAGGTAAGGAATTACATCCTTTATTTAAGACGTATGCATGAGTTTTGATCAATTTTTTCTTTGTTAATATTTTCAATCTTTACTCTTTGAACACTATTACATTCACATTTACCTTCATGTCTTTTGGTCACAACTTGGCATATAACTGAGGAGAATTTAATGGTTTTTTTTTGTAATGTATCACTCTATAATTGAATGTTTTGATTGATAGTGATTCTTAACATGTCACTTTAAGATTTTTATGTATCTCTTAATCAGTACATCCACTTTAAGAAAATCGACACACATATTTGAATTTCCCTCACTATATAAACTGTCAAATGATTTATGATATCGAAAAATGAGAGTGAAAAATACATTTCCAATTGTCACATTAATCTGATGGTTTCATTTTGCAAATCATCTAACAGTCAAGGGTTAACAACTTTTTTGCAAATAGCATTAAACAACATACTCAAACATGTGAGAATACCTCTAACAGAAACATGTAATTGGTTCGAATAGCTACTGATAAAAGTTGTTGCATCAAGACATGACAATCATGAGACTTTAAACCAACTAATCTTAAATCTTGCATAAAAACCAGGCTAGTAATATTTGAAAAGTAACCTTGTGGAACCTTCACACTACTTAAACACTTACAAAAACTTTATTTTTTTCTTTTTCAAAAAGAGTGTGAGAGGAAGGTAAGTGCGTCTTCCAATTGACTATGGACGGGGCATACACAGAAGTGGCACAGTGGAATAAACCATGAACAAACAGGAGAGAAACAAACCCTAAAAATCCAAGATTATCTAATCAAGACACAAAACATAGATCTTGAACGAGGAGAAATAGACGATCTCGATGCTCCTAATCATTGTTGGAGAGGAGACAGGACACGCCGCCACACATGGCAGAAAAGAAAGCAGATATGCAACTTTAAGAAGTGCATGAGAGCACATAGGAACTTCAATGAAAGTGTTGTTGATGGCACGGTGGTCGTCTGGTAAAGGCTATGAAATTTTTTTCCAAAAAAATTTAGGTTCTAGATACCATGTTCAATATAATAAAAGTTATATATAATAAAAGAAATATGGACTAAGCCTAAAATACAAATAAAGAATAATAACAAACTAGTTAAAGATAAAAGATAAAAATAAGACATTTATCTAAGATATCTAATAATCTAATATATTTAACATTATTAATATTAATAGTGTGAAAGTTAAAATAACAACAACTAAAATAGTTATATTAAAAATGCCACCAAATACATGATGTTTGTAGTGTTTCCAAAATTAAACATTAATTACACTAATATATATATATATATATATATATATATATATATATATATATATATATATATATATTACTATGGATTTATAGTTGACGGATTCGGGATGGTGACAAAAGTTAAGACACAGTTAAGGTGTAATTAATGTCATAACGGATACTGTTAAGTGGTTAAAGTTTGCATTAATGATCATTAAGAAGTAAATTAATTGGTCAGATTCTTATAAACTCTATAAATAGGGGTTTAATGTGGAGGTAAACTCCTTTTTACTCACTGTTGAATTACTAAAGCGCCTACAGAGAAAATTTTCACTTAAGCGTAGGAGTGTGTTCTGTAGGTCACCCCTTACACTGGTCATTCATTCAGAGCAAGGATCAAGGAGGACGTTCGGTAGCAATAGAAACTCTTTAGGTGGTTATCCTCGTCCCATTTCAGCAGGAACAATATATATATATATATATATATATATATATATATAAGCTAAAAAAGTGATAAGCACTAATACTATGCTTCAAAATTCTATAGCCAAACTACATCATAACTGTTATGGTTTGGACTCTCCATCTTTTCTTGTTGCCTTATTTGCTAACATCACATTAACGATTATTACAAAGAAATACAAACAATAAAACATAAAGAAGGGTAAGCCAATAAAAACTTTGAGAAATCTTAACATAAATTAAATACAACCAAATAAGGATTTAACGATCACCATCTACCATTTCAACTAACATACATTTATAATGTACATACATGTACATACATATATAAGTTAAATTTTAGACTCAATTACCGAATTTATGCATTGTTTTGGACTCCAAAAGTCTTGCACCTGTCACAAAAAAATTTAAATCCCAAAACCTCAAGTGTTACTGACCCGTTACCAGCCCGCTACTAGCTGGATACCCACATTAAAAAAACTCACGGATTTTTCCCTACCCGCGGATACCTTGTTTTCTTGTCTAGTAGAATAATAACATACAAAAAAAAACAATAAACAAAAATAACATACGGAAAAAAAAATTATGGGCTGGCCCACTTACTCTCTTTCAGAAACTACTAGGGTTTATTTTTCTCAAGCAAAGGGAGCAACCTCCTTTTTCTTCTTCTCTATTCAAGTCAATCTTTGTTGCCCATCAAAAGCTTCAAGCTTCTTTCTTCTCCCTTTCTCGCAAACAACTAAACCTTAGGGCAGGAATGCTTTGCATCTCGAGCAGAGGCACTACCTCACGGCGGAGAGAATGGCGACACTATGGGAGGCACAACTCAGGCATGATCTTGCCTTTGTTGGCGGCTGGCGGTGGACTCGCAGGTTTTTTTGTCGCGTCAGGAGACCTTCTTCTTCCCTTCTCTATGTCAGGTTCGTGCACCAGACATAGCCTCAGAGGGTTTCGCACAGGGAGATATCCTTCTCCATCTCTTTTCTAGCGGACAACCAGCCTAGGGGATCGTCCTTAGCGCAGCAAAGGGGCGACAATGGAGCGACGAGGGTGTGGTGATGGCGCGACAGTGATGCGGCAGTGGTGCGGCGAGGGCTTCTGCGTTTAGCGACAAGGGTTTTGTCTCCTCATGTCGTCGACCTCTGTCGCTTTGTCGTCACCACTTCTACGTTTACCTTATTCTGATTTGAAAAAGAAACCCTAAAAATGATCCTTATTCTGATTTGAAAACAAAACCCTAAAGAGGGATTTGGGCTTGGCCCAATTTTACAGCAGATTAAACAGAAAATAAAACCTAATTAAAAATTAAAAAATATTTAAAGAATAAAATTGTAATTTTATTTTTTAACGGGTAATGGATACCGCAGGTACGGATACTGTGATACCCGAACCCGACCGTTAACAGGCAGGTATTAAAATACCCGCTACCCGCATGTACTAAATACCCATAACGAATTTTATCTACATACAGATTTTTTTGCCATCCCTACCAGTAACAAAACTTGTTTTCACCCTCCTTGTGACAAGATAAGTTCTTTATAGCCTGAAAAGAGGTCATCGACCTTAAAATCAACTATACGAACCTCTTTCATTCTTCACCATTTAGACAATGTCTTCTACATATGATTGTGAGTTTAATAAAGTATAAGAATGACTTCAACGATATCCATAATTAATATAATCATGTAACCAAAACTTAACAAACAACACAATATATCACATCCCTTTATATTGAAATAATATCTCTATATATATATATATATATATATTTAATTGTCTTGCTTTACACTTTATATGATACATATTTATTATTTTCAAAATTCATAATTTTATCCCAACTTTTATATTTTTTAGCTCAAAAAAATAAAATAAAAAAATAATATTTCGATGTTCATATTAATTATCTAGTCACGTCGATCATAGTATACTCTCAACATCTAAACAATTTTAATTTTAGTATACAAATATGTATAATAATTTTTCTCACACTTAATCTCACAATGACAAAATCTGTTATTATTGCTAACATTTGAGAAATTTCGGGAGAAATTTTATTATTATTTACTCTTCATTATGTTATTATTGGTTTAAAAATTAAATAATAATTATACCATATATAGAAATTTTTTATTTTAAATTGTTCAAAAGATAATCCTGATCCAACATATAAAAAAAAGTTTAATAATTATAATATAAAAAAAAGTTTAATAATTATAATCCTGTAATAATTATTTAAATGTAGATTGTTATTAAATTTACAATTATAATATAAAATTATAATTTATCTTAAAAAAGATTTAAACTATAAAATAGAAAGGTGAAAGAGATTTTTTTTTCTTTTGAAAGGACAATTCATGCTTTGTTTATTTTCGAAATTTACTTTTTCCAAATAAAAGAAGACGAAAATTATTTTTATTTGTGTATGTAAAATTGTTAATAAATTGGAGCAAATAAAGGAAGGAAAGTTCAGATTCTTCCTCCCTTCTTAGTGAGCAGATTTATGAAGAAAGAGAGAAATTTTACAAATTTGCTCTTATTTTCTTTTTTATAACTGACACCATTAAATTTCATTTATAACTGATCAAAGAAGAAATGTCTATAATTGAGTGTCCATAAATGCATAATGAATTATGGAAGGAGACTTAATATATTTTAAGAAACAGATTGATTATGTCTATTTATATATAATATCTTATTTAAACTTTTATTTTTTTGTTGTTCTATACTTTTAAAAAATATTTTTTATTATTTTTTATTATGTATTATATTTATTTAAATGAAAAAAAAATTGTACATAATTTAATTTTTTAATGTAAAAATTGGCACCAATATTATTTGATTTCTTTTTACAATTATTCACTTTAACTTAGGTTTTGTTTAAATGCTTTAAAAATTAACAAATACAGTAAAAATGTTGGAATAAAAGAAAAATATTTAATTTTATTTTCAAATAAGACTTTTTAAGTTAACTAATAAACTAACAATACATAATAAAATAAAAAAAATGAATTTAAACCAAAAAACTACGTACTAAGAATAAAAAGAAAATAATTTAACTCAAAAAAGAAAAAGGAATTGATTTATTATTCCCTATAATGCTTAAAATTACTTGTTTATAATTAATTTATTATTATCATTTTATTAATTTTAGATGATCAATTAAAAACGTTTTAAAATAAGTAATATCTTCTTTGAATTTAAACAAAAAATACATAAAAAAAAACTAAGATAAAAATTAAATATGATAAAAATAAATATACTTATGTAAATAATTATAATAACATGAATGATGCTTAATTTTATAAAAAAATTATCATGATATATATAATAATTAATATGTTTATTCTTTCCTATTTAAAAATAATAATTTTCTTCTATTTAAAACTAATATAAGTTAACTAAATACTAATGATTTTATTTTTGTTCATTAACAAAATAAATTAAATTTGTAAGAGTATAAAATATTAAATCTTTTTTAAGTTAATGTGATTTTTGTGAAATGTAATTAAAAAAATAATTTAAATATTATTTTTAATTTTATAAATCAATTAATTGTTATTAATAATTTTTCAAATTTAATTCGTACTAGTTCTTATTGAAATTAAACTAAGTATATATATATATATATATATATATATATATATATATATTAAATAATTTTATTTAAATATCTTTTATTATATAAAATTAATCACTTTATAACTATTCATTATTCAAATTTAATTTATACTTATCATGTATCTCTAAACTTAGATTCTAGTCTCAATCCATTATCTTCTATAAGAGAAAGAATACCATAAAATAATAACCTTATATTGAAAATATAACTACCAAACTATCTTTATAGTATTTTGAAAAAAACAATTTTATAAAAATAAAAACAAATAGAATAAATATTAAATTATCATATATTATCATTTAGTGCTAACAAATCAAGTGGAGAATCCTAATATAATTTATTTCTAAATTATGTTGTTAGTCTTTAATGCAAACAAAATTAATAAAAAAAATTAAAATATATTATATATATGTAACATCATTTTTTTTATTTTGTTTAAGTGACCAAAATCTTGTAAATAAACTCATTTTAATAACTGTAAAGTTATTATGGTTGGTTGATATTTGAGTGATCTCTATGAAAGTTGGTAGTAAAATCTATGTTTTGAGCATAGCATGAATATAGCAGTGAAGAATAAGATAATGGTACAACAGAAGATGGAACTGAAAGTCATGAGTCAAAGCAATGAAACTTGAGAATTATGGCTGTGCTGAAATCTTGGAAGCCCAACTTTGTGGCCTAAGGCTTTGATATCTTCTTGCACTTGTGCTCTGAACTCATTGTAAGTAAATGGCTTGTACTTTGAGCTTTCAATCACAACTTCTTCACCAGGAAACACGAAATAGCACACTGAAATCCTCTCTTTATGTTTGTTTATTCTCACTCTGTGTGTCACACTCTTGTACCTGTCGTTGCTAATTGCCTAAACCAAACCAGAACACAAGGTTAGTGATTAATGATAACCATATATAGAAGCATGAACATAGAAAAAGAACATGGACCTGCATCATGTCTCCTAGGTTGACAACCAAAGTGTCGGGAATGGGTTTTACATTGATCCATTCATGATGTTTGAGAAGCTGAAGGCCACCAACTTCATCACCTTGGTTCAAGATGGACATGACTGAACTATCTGTATGAGCATCCATGCCCCAACCAACATTTGTATCAGGGTAATTCGGGTACCGATACACACGGATCATTCCACTTTTTTCTGCCAAGTATTCCTTTGTGCTTTTCATATTCAACTCAAGGTTCTTCACCATAGCTTCGAATAATCTTCTGCCGATTCTCGACAAATGCTTTTCATACTCCATTACCAGAACTCTACCAAATCAAACACATTTACACATCTTCTTAATTAGTTAATTATGTTAACTCTCTAAATTTATAGAATAATTAGTAAAAACTATTAAATGAAACACATAAAGAATATTCAGTTTTATATTGATATATAACAAAATCAAATATAGTTAAGTATAGTTATATGATATAATTTTTTTAGAAATGTCATAACGTTGCTATTAACTAAGTTAAAATATATATTTAAATATAGGATAGGATGGCTATGTTTGATGATGTTGAAATAATTAGTTTTTGAGTTTATGCCTATGTCTGATGGCCAAGTAATTAACTTGTATGAATTATGTGAAGAAATATAATATATAAATAACAAGATTCAACCTTATCCTATCTTTTTCATTACCTAATAAAAAAAAAGTGAAACACCTAATCGATTTGTCTTCCTCCTCTAATTGTTTGCGTCTCATAATTTATTAGCGTGGACCAATTAGATTAGTTGAATGAATTTGGGGATTATTTCAACATGTCTTTTTCAATCACCTACTTCTCTCTACACATGCCGTCTAACTAAGGACGATAAACAATTATTTCAGGAGAAACTTTAGGCGCTTAATTATTAAATATCTTGTGTTTTTTTTTAATTAAAGTTAAAAATTTTCAATGGTAAATTTTATTTACATTAATTTCTGAAAAAAGCTTCATAATTGTAATAAAAAAAAACACCTAAGGAACTGGGCTCAGTTGCAAATACAAGAATTGCAAAATTGGTGGTAAATATGTCTCTTCGATTTATTCATGTTTTTCCTAATTTTGATGGTCAAGGAAATTATAATGTGGCCATCAAATCTGATAATCATCCTCCACGAAATCACACAATCCAATGGGTCGAAGCACCCGTTCACGTGGTCCACATAATCTCGAAAAGGTAACTGGTACCCCACAACCAAAACCATGATCCCTATGTGTTTTGAACACTGAATTATATTTTAATAATATTTCCGTATTATAGCAATACATGTAGAATATTATTTAATATAAAAAATTTTATAACCTCAATGAATAAGATTGTCTCAGGTTTGTGATTAAACGATATTATAATAACAAAATATATATACCTTTGAATTTATTAATAATTATGATAATAAGATTGAAGATTATATGTAAAAGATTTAAAATGAATTTTTTGAAGGCACATGCATGAATGTACACGACAGAGCACAGAACACAAGACAGAAAGTCGAAAAGATAGACCCGAGGGCCTGCCAGAAAGAAACAAAAACCAATAAACTATAAGGAAAACAAAAGGCATAGAAAAACATAGAAGAAGACAAATGAAAATAATGCAAGTTGTTGGTGATGTTGTTCTGACCTTACGGACTCGAGTGTGGGAAGTTGAGGGTTGAAGTTGGAGAGTTGACTCAACGGCACATCAAACCCTTCAACCCAGTTCATGTTTTGGGGGCTTCTTGTTAGGGCTGTCCCCGACGGTGTTAGGGCAGGGGTGCCCCAAAAGTATGTCACAGGACTGTCACTGCATGCATTTTCTTTGGCCTCAAAGGACAGAGAGAACAGTTCCTTCGCTACCTCTTGAAGCTCCTTCAAAAGGGTCAACGGAACACCATGGTTGACCAGACGGAACAAACCCCAATTCTCGCAAGCTTCTTCCAACTTTTCATGGTCCAAGCACTCTAGATCTATGATGGGCACAGGATCCGGGTCCGGAAACTCTTCGTCCGGGTCGGAATTAGGTGGTGGTGGTGATGGATGTTGCTGCTGGTCTAGGTGGCGGAGAACGGGAGGGTAGGACTCTAAGTTGTTCATGCTGTTGTTGTTGTTGTTGAAAAGCTTGGATATATAGAAATATCACATGTGGTTTGGTGTTCTTTAACAGTAAAGTTGAGAAATGAAAACAGGTTGTGAATGCATGCTATGATTCAAACAGCGGATGAATGAGATTGGTGACCATATATATATATAGAACTCACAAAACGGTTCGGTTCAGTACCATGGTGGATCAATTTTTACTTTTTAATAAAACAAACGGACAAAGAACTATTAAACAGGTAAGAAAATTGGTCTAATACCGCTTTTACTTTTAGAACTATTGGAGTCAATGAAATATTGAGGTTTGGAACGTAAATAATTCACAGAAACCAGTGTACAGTTGTGGGAAATTAGTCTATTCTTGAAACAGTGAAAAAGTTGAGCAGAGGATGATTGGATTAATATGAAGAAAACAAAGGTGATACTTGGAAATTGGAATTGATGAAGAGTGTTTTGTTTGGTGTGGAAAAACTTATGTGATTCCAGAGGATTCTACAAGGGTTGGTCAGGGGACCAAAACTACATAGAAATTGACAAGTGTCCATGAGCCCCCTCTGTGCAAAGGTCCAAACAAAAGGAGAGTTGTCCAGTGTTGGGACCACTGTACGCAGCATGGATTGGTCCCCCTGCACTCCCTACCCTATTCCAAAGGGATGGTGAACAGATGACCAAATCAGATGCTATATCATGTGTATGTATCACCACCGACCCATGTGTTTCCCTTCTCAGTATAAGATGCATATCACTTTCTCAGAACAATTTTCTGTAAATTGTTAATCTTAAGAGTTTCTGTGTTGTTTCCTTAGAATTGGAATTCCAAAACACGCCACCAGTTGAAGATAATGTGAGATAAGATTTCTGAAGTAATGTTTGATATCTGGATCTGTTTTTAATCAAATCATCACATCAAAATTAACTTCTATGTAGTAACTGTCTATCTAGTCCAAAGATGTAACATGCAGTTGATAGTGGGACCATTTATATATGACCCTTCTCCTCTTCCAAGGAGTTCGAAATCCAAAAGGGATGGCGAAGAAATAAACAAATAAGATGCTATATATCATATCAGTGCCGCCCCATGTCATGTGTTTGGATATGCATGCACCTTCTTAGTTAAGGCCTACATGGATATTTTCGAGAAAAAGTTACTGCTAAATTACCTCTTCAAAATTTTACAGAATATGTGGGGTGAGTTCACGTTTGAGACCGCCCAAGTTACAGCCACAACTGCATGGCATTAATATTGTTTGTCTGTTTAATTCAGTGCTTTTTCTGTTTTTGACTTTTATCTCTGTAAAAAAGTACAGATGCTTTTTCTTTTTTATGCCAGAAAGTGTTAAAAGTTTACTAAACTAAAGTCGAGGGAGAATATTGCAGTTTTGTTAGGGCTTTGGTCGCAATCTAGTTGAGATCAAAGACTCAATTGTAATGTTTCATCCACTTTTGGGTCTGATACATACTTATATACATGAAGTGGGTTTGCTCTCTAAATACTCATGAGCAACTATTATTAATAGATTTATGTTAGTTTTTAATATTGTTCTGAAATATGATTTTGCTTTAATTCATTTGTTTAGATTTTTATATTTTTTCTAAACGATGATATTTGGTCTTTGACTCTTGAGTGGTTGCACTTCTGGTCTGATCCATACTGGCATATATATGTTTGGTGTTTCATTGATTCATTGCTCCAGTGGAAGCTAGGTTAGGTATGTTTTATAGAAAATATTTTTTTAACAATTTTTTTTTATAATTTATTTTATAATATGAGTTTATGTGATAGTATGGAATTAGTCTATTTTAAATATACGAACAAATAAAATACTGAAACAGTTTATTATCAAAAGTTATTAAAAAAATTCTTAGCATATCATGATTCATGTTTTATTTCTTCTACTGCCAATTTTCGGTAACTGGACAATATTGAAAATGTATTTACAAATATGAGTTATTTACAATTGTGTTCAAAATTTGACAAAAACATAAAAATAGTGTAATATTTTTTTATAAATTATTAAAATTGTCAAATCTCAAAAGAGAATTACGAAAATAGCAAATCATAATTTAACACGATTTTTTACTTGATTTATATCAAGATATAGTAAAGTTGTGTCAAGATACAATTTTTCCATAATAAAATTATATTAAACTTGTATGATTTGCCTATTTTTCAGAATCTTTTTAAAATTTGTCTATTTTAATTATATAAATTTAAAAACAAATTGCACCATGTTAATATTAAAGAAATAATCATTAAAAAATGGTTTTATATTTGACTAATATTGCCTTCTTAAAGAACATTTAATCTATAATAAAAAGTGGGTTGCATTAATGCACATTTATCTAGGTGGGACTTGGAAGATGAAAATTGGAAAAATAAGAAATTTTGCATTGTAGAAATTGCTTTTGATGTGCTTCGTTTATTGGTCATAAGTGGCTGTAAATGCTTATAATTATTACCAATGATGAGATGAGCGATCATCTATCTTATTTCAACTTTCGGGATGACTTTTTTTCTCAAGTGGCAAGAAAGGAATCAAGCAAACAAAGCTCTTTGGGAAAGAATAATTTTCTATCATATCTTTGTACTTAATTTTACTCTGGTCTTACATAACAATTTGATTAGCTAAATGTATGAGTATATCATTCACCATCTAAAATAAATATTTATAACATATGCTTTTTATGATATTAACAATACAAGTCAACCAACATTCTTACTACATTGTATAAAAAATAATAATTAAACTTCCAGTCCCTCAATTATTTTTTCATTAAACATAATTTTTATTTAATATTTTAAAAAATGTAAATTATAAGTGTTATTTAATTCTGTCAAGTGGAAGTGAGAACTTATTTAGTGATTAAAAGTAATTAGTCATTGTATCAGTTTAAAAACTAAAAATTATTAGTAATTAAATAGTTTCTATGAATAAAAAATTTATAATTAGTTTTTAAGTTAGTAAAATGGTTTCTATTATAAATTGGTATCAAAATTAGTCATTAGCATTATTATTTTTGTTACTAAATACATTGGTCTTTAGATTGATCTTTAAACATACTTTTTATCACTAAAATTGATCATTAATTAAGAATTTTCTTGTAGTGTGATGTTAATTTGCATAATCACTAATTATGTGTTTTTCATGAAAAATAAATAAAAAATTATTTAATTATTTTTTAAATCCTTCATAAGTTTAATCATTTTGAATTAAATTGTTAAAAATTTCTAATTTATTTAATGTTCAAAATCTTTATGTTATCATCAATTAGAAATTCTATATGATTGATTTGATATCTGTATATTATAATCAATTGCAATTTTTACGTGATAGATTTGGTTGATATTTAGTTTATTAAATGAAACAATTCAGTTTTTTAAAATTTCATTTTTTTTATTATCAAAGTTTATCATTCTTGAGATTAAAAAGTCAACTAGTTACTATAACTAACAACAACAGATACTTAATTGAAAAATATAAATATTTTAGATACTTCATACAACAATTTTTTTTAATAAGTTATTAAAGACTTAAAATATCATGGTCCTAAATAAAAAGGTGCGAAAACCATTAAAGGAAAAGGAAGGTTTGCCAGCTATATATATATGAGCGATGACAGAAACTAATCACTTGTTGAATATATTCTTTCTACTTTAAGTTATTGCAGAAAACAGAATAAATTAAAAGCAGCTTGAAGTTGAGACAGGATGAAATAAATATACAACCTTATTCTGATGAGACAATATGAGGATAACTATGTTCACTGTTCCATGGCATAACATGTGTTGGAAAGATGTAGCAGAAATTTTGGAATATGTTCCTCCAGGTGTGCCTCTGCCTTTCCTGTCACATTTAACCTTCATCTGTCATATCATATAATATTCATACACATTGATTTAGGTTTTGCATTATAAAAACACACCATCCAAACCACATGCCACTGCTTATTCAACTTGAATCTCTTGTATGAAATTTTCCTCAAAAGATCAAAAAGTATCAGTTTATCAATATGTAATTATTTTGAACATGGTTTAAAGAATTTAATACAAGATGTGTAGTTGAAATTATTATGGTAAGCAGTGTAATGGAGTGAAAGGCACATGGAAAGCACGAGAAGTTCACGTTATTGAGCATGAAATCCAATGCATTACAAGACCAAATATGACAAACCATGTTATGCATAGTTGATAACTACTACTCAACAAATTCGAATTCATTATCAACTAATTTTCTCCCTTTCATTTAAATTCCTTTCAATAATTCTTTTAACTGTTTAGATATCTGCAATTTTTGGAGTCTTACAACTTAATATAATCATATATTAAAAAATAGACTTTAAATCTAACTTAATCATACACAATCAATTTATTTTCAATTTATAAAATAAAGTTTACCTTCACTTATATAATATATTCTAAAAAAATAACTTCCAACATTTTATTAGAACACGGCAAAAAACTTTGCAAATTGCTGAAAAAGCACAAACTGATTTCATTCCTAAAATCTTGTAAAGGAAATTTTCACTCCCTAAAATAACATAATAAATGGTTCAGTTTTTATTCCTAATTAATTAGATAGAAAGACCTAAAAGAGAAAACACAGAAAAAAGAAGACCAACTAAATATAATATAAACCATACGAGATATTAATAATTTACATATATAACAAAAGGAAATATTCATATATAATATATAGATCAACTCATGGAAAATGAACAGGGATTGCTTTAAGAAATAAATTTACTGAATAGAAAATATGTTGACTCTAAATAAGTCAAAAGGTAATGTTAATTGGAATTCATTGTAATGGTAAAGTTGTTAAATTTAATTTTATAAAATATGAGTTGTTATTTTCTTATATATTTTGCGACTTCTTTTTTGCTGTTATTAATATCTCTATTTTATTATTTATAAAAATTTTCTATCATAAACAATAACTATCCTCAAACTTATCTAATTATAACATTAGAAAAGTTGATTTTTTTTAATAATTATTATAGGTTTGTTATTTTTTTATTACATTTTTATTATAATAAAAATATTAATATATCTTAGCAATAGTAAAATAATATTATAATAAGAAAGTTTATAGAAAGTTTTGCATGAGCTTTTTGATTTGTTGTTGCATGTAAGAGGTATAACTATGAAATATGTTTTGCATGGACTTTTTATTTGTTGTTGGTATAAGTATTAAATATATTTTGCATGAGTATATGTTTTGTTGATGTAGGTAAGGGGAGGAACCATAGGATATAACTGTGAGGGGTGGGGTTAACTTCAATCTCTAACATACATGAATATTTGATAGTATTTATATGAGTTTATATTTTGTTGTTGCATGTGAAGGGTGAACCATGAGTATATATTTTGTGAAGGGTGATGTTTTGTTTAAAGCTATATTATATATGCATGATGGGGTGCTTGAATGAGTTTGTGCATGTTTTTTTGTTCTTTGTTGTGTTTCACGTTTTAATATATATGTTATGTTCTTTGTTATGTATGAAGCTCTTCTTGTTATGTTTTTATGGGTTGCATGTGGAGTATATTCATTCACTATAAATATAAAGTGTGTGTAGGGGTGTGAGGGGGTGAGTTTTTTCTTTCTATAGTGAAAGAGATGAGTGAGTGAATGAGAGTGATAAAAGGGTGGTGATGGTTGGGAGGGGTATACGTTTGATATCTGTTTTACAGAGAATATAGTGGTGGTTGTGCATGGAGTTTTAGTAAAAAGTTAGATCTGGGGGAGTATTCCCACCTTTCTGCTCCCTACAACATCTTTCACACAATCATCTATCTATATATGAAAAACGTTTGTTTGACAACGTTTTTTTGCCAACTATTTGACAATGCCACTTGGCGTTTGTCCGTTGACTGCTTTTTAAGAAGTAAAATAAACACTGAAATGTGTGTGCGAGGGTAATTTTGGAAACGAAACCAGAAAATATGAAAATTGGTTTCGCGCTTTCACTATTCATCCATTGTTTTAGTTTCGCGTTGGTCTCCTCTCTCGCTTGGTCTCCTTTCTCGCTTGGTATGGTCTCAGTCGTTTGCTTACCTCTGTCTCGCTTGGTGGCATCTCCCTCTCTTGATCTCATCTTACTATAGTCGTTGAATCACGAGTTGGGAACATTGAAGAGCAACTGCAGCACTTCCGCAACCCCTTAGATAACAAACCTCATAGTTAGAATTTGTTGTTTACATGTATTTACTTTCATTAGGATCTTTTATGCACTACTACAATATTGTACTGTTTTTATTACTCAAATAAAGGATGAGGAATTTATATTTTCATCATAAATGTTGATTGAAGGTTTCGCGTATTTAATGGACACTTAAACAATTGACAATCACACTTAAACAACAAATTAGAAGCAAAAGCACTCAACTTCAGTCAAAAAACACTGGAATTCAAATGTGGTCTCCCAGGTTACCACGGGTGGCTCCATCGGTTAGACAACTTGTCCAAAATGAAAAATTCACTCGTGTAATCGTTTACCAGTTTCTGGTAATCGATTACAAGGCTATTTTTTCCTGCACAGGTTGCGGGACTTCATCTGAGTGCCTGATGTCAGCCTGGGTGGTCACCTACTCCATCATGGGGTTCAAAAACTTGACTTCAAGTCACTAATCACACTTAAACAACAAATTAGGAGTAAAAGCACTCAACTTCAGTAAAAAAACATTGGAATTCAAATGTGGTCCCTTATGTTATCACATGTGGCTCCTTCAGTTAGACAACTTGTCCAAAATGCAAAATTCACTCGTGTAATCGTTTACCAGCTTCTAGTAATCGATTACAAGGCTATTTTTTCCTGCACAGGTTGTAGGACTTCATCTGAGTGCCTGATGTCAGCCTGGGTGGTCACCTACTCCATCATGGGGTTCCAAAATCTTGACATCAAGTCACTAATCACACTTAAACAACAAATTAGAAGAAAAAACACTCAACTTCAGTCAAAAAACACTGGAATTTAAATGTGGTCCCCCAGGTTACCACATGTGACTCTTTCAGTTGGACAACTTGTCCAAAATGCAAAATTCACTCGTGTAATCGTTTACCAGTTTCTGGTAATCGATTACAAGACTGTTTTTTCCTGCACAGGTTGCAAGACTTCATCTGAGTGCTTGATGTCAGCCTGGGTGGTCCCCTACTCCATCATGAGGTTCCAAAAACTTGACTTCAAGTCACTAATCACACTTAAATAACAAATTAGAAGCAAAAGCACTCAACTTCATTCAAAAAACACTGGAATTCAAATGTGGTCTCCTAGGTTACCACAGGTGGCTCCTTCAGTTGGACAACTTGTCCAAAATGCAAAATTCACTCGTGTAATCATTTACCAGTTTCTGGAAATCGATTACAAAGTTGTTTTTTCCTGTACAGGTTTCAGGACTTCATCTGAGTGCCAGATGTCAGCGTGGGTGGTCCCCTACTCCATCATTGGGTTCCAAAAACTTGACTTCAAGTCACTAATCACACTTAAATAACAAATTAGAAGCAAAAGCACTCAACTTCAGTCAAAAAACACTAGAATTCAAATGTGGTCCCCTAGGTTACCACATGTAGCTCCTTCAGTTGGACAACTTGTCCAAAATGCAAAATTCACTCGTGTAATCGTTTATCAGTTTCTGGTAATCGATTACTAAGGCTGTTTTTTCCTACACAAGTTGCAGAACTTCATCTGAGTGCTTGATATCAGCCTGGGTGGTCCCCTACTCCATCATGAGGTTCCAAAAACTTGACTTCAAGTCACTAAGCACACTTAAACAACAAATTGAAACTAAGAGCACTCAACTTGTCTAAAAAAACACTAGAATTGACAGGTGGTCACCCAAGTTATTTCATCAATTCTGCTAACTTCATTAACTCAAACATTATTTCATTCATGTATCACAAAAATATCACTTGCTAAAAATGACGACTTTATTATTTCAAATGTTTAATAACTCAAAATATAAACCACTTCAATAACGTAGGCAATTAAATTTCAATTATCAATTACATTACTTGATGGATCCAAACATGCATCTTGTATAAATTCAACAAAATAGGTTTAATTACAATGTCCTATTATTGTCCTATTACTGTATAGGTACTAAATTTCCTGAATACAAGAATCACTCCTTTGTTATTCTAAGTACTAAATTTCCGGTGTACAGGGTCTTGAGAGCTTGGCTCTCGTAACGCCTTCTTGATCCGACCCTCACATATGTCTTCAAAGGAGGTTGGTTGTTGGACATTCCACCCGGGGAAACAAAGACACTGTTAATTAATGGTTCTGCACGTGGCGTGCTTTGTTCACCATGATCTTTAGTTGTTCTTCTAGCCTTCTCTTCCGCCAACTTTGCCTCCAACACATGAATGCTCTTGTTAAACGTTCGTCCAAGGTACAAATATATTTGGTTGAAAAAGAATGACGAACCGTCAACTGCAAAAACCAAAACAACACAAATTTAAACACAAAAGAAAAAACCCAAAACCCAAAACCAAGAATAAAATGGAAGACGACAACCAACAACGTCAACGATATGGAAAATGGAGAGAGAGAACGCATTTACCTTGCTTAAAGGAAATTGCTCAACGAAACTTCCAATTTCAAACACCGAGAACGACAACCAACAGCGAGAACGATAAGGAAAATGGATAGAGTGAACGAACACGCACAGCACAGGTAGAAGGAAAACGTAGAGGGAGAAGGAAAACAAAGAAAAAGAACCTTTGTTTCTAATGAAACAAGGAAAGGGTATAATTAGAATTCCAATTTTCTGAAACCCTCTTCAAAATGGACCAATGACAAGCTGACAACTGTCGTTGTCAAATGTGTGTTAAGAATGGGTCCCATATATATATATATATATATATATATATATATATATATATATATATATATATATATATATATATATATATATATATATATATATATATATCATCCAGTGACATTTATTTCTTCACATTCGTTTCTTCTCTGTCTTTAAGGTTGCATTTGTTTCTTCTCCCATTTGTTTATTCTCTTTCTCTGTCTTTAAGCTTGCATTTGTTTCACCGTGGGTAATACTGAATCATTTTATCAGGTTGTAAAAGAATTATTTGAAGCCGAAGAAGAACATTTTCAAGAAGAAGAAAGACAACCAATCCTAGAAGGTGAAGAAGAAGAACGTGAACAAAGAGAACCAACGCCAAAAGATGAAGAAGAAGAATATGGACGTGAACAAAGAGAACCAATGCAAGAAGATGAAGAAGAAGAATCTGGACGTGAACGAAGAGAACCAATGCAAGAAGATGAAGATGAAGAATCTGGACGTGATCAAAGAGGACCAATGCAAGAAGACGAAGAAGAAGAATCTGGACGTGAACAAAGAGCACCAATCTAAGAAGAAGAATCTGGACGTGAATAAAGAGCACCAATGCAAGAAGAAGAATTTGTACATGAACAAGGAATAGGAGCAGAAGAAACCCACCGCATTGATTTTCCAACCCGAGCATTTGAAATGCAAAATGAAACATTTTCAGCAACACAACCTTCTTCTCACACAATAGTAAGCCAAGATTTCTGGAGAAATTTCGTTTTAGGATATACACTGTTACTTTTTAATTTTATGACTGATGTTAAAGTTAAAAGTCTAATTAAACCAGCTCTGGCTAATTTATTTATTGGGACAATACTTGTGCCAATAAATGAATTCATTATTTATAAGCTTAGGCTGACGGGAGGGGAAGAAAAAAATGACTAATCGTAATCACAACATCATCAATGGGATACCTTTTTGGTGGTGGAGTGACTATTTTGTTTGATTATTTCATTGAAAACCCTAAAGTTAGAATCTCATGTATGGGTGTTAGTAGTGTTTTTGTTCTGTTATTGGGTGCAAACTATGAAGTTACTTTTGAAGATGTAAGGGGTTGGTACTTTGGTATCTTATTTGTGGCATTGTCTTTGTTGACTGAGGGAGCTAGTTTTTGTATTAATAAATATATTTCAAGGATAAATTAGGTTTAACTATGTATCTATAGTTAGATTTAGAGATGGTTTAATTAGGTTTAACTTTTGTGTTTAGTACTTTGCTCTGTGTCAAATGATCGTGAGTTTATGCATAGAGGTTGTGATATTTCAAAGAAGTGTATTTTGGTTGCTGAAAAATGTTGTAGTGAGAATATTTTGTTGCAGTGTTGAGATTCTCTAACATCACAAGTTCACAACTGCTCCATTCATTTAGCACAATTAACTTATAAACCAGCTTTTCTGAGTGCATTATTTAGCATAGTTAAACACATAAAGTTGTCAGTGCCCTTAGTCATACCTTAAATGGCAACACAAAATCATGCAAGAAAATGAATCTCATAATTCATATTTCAAATGTATGAAATTAATATTGATGCGTATTACTGAAATGCTGAACAAATTCATGAAAAGGTTGACGAAAATTATCTACAGAGCTTGAGCAAGAAAATCTTTTCTTTCTAGAGATTGTAAGGAATGAGATCATGAAATCAATAAAAACAGTTTTAGTTATTATAGAATCAAACTCTAAGTTTAAATTTTTAGAAAACATACCAAATTTTTAGTTCAGGACAAAACAATTTTTTTATAATAATTTGGATAAAAAAATATATTTAATTCACACAATTATTATTTTTATATATTAAATAATTTTACTATAATTGAAACTTAATATATAATTTATAAGTATTAATGAATTAAGTTACAATATTATTATTTATTTACATTTTTTAAATAATATAACAAAAAAATTAATCATTATATTAAATTTTAATTTTTTAATTTTTTTAAAACAAACGGGTTGGCAGGATTAGCATTCTGATCCGATTTGTCAAATTTTGCCTAATTAACATGCATATTTTACCACTCTTTCCATTAAACTTTAAAACCATTAAGAGAATTTGGCTTGAGATTTCTCGTCCTCGTATCAAACTTATAGGCTATAAACATGTTTATATAAAAACTATATTAATGGTTTTAATTGTTATAGAACTCTGATTCATTGCCTTAGGTAACAATTAGATATGGAATTTATTATGATTAAAGACATCTAAACTTGTTTTCCAAATGACAATTGACAAAACTTCCTCTCCATTACACACCTATGACAATTTGAGAATTGTTCATTTTCTTCCTTACAATGATGATATGGTTATTAATGTCTTTGATTAGGCATCCATCAATAAACTTAATCAAAAGGTTCAAATCACATTTCGTATATCTTAGTCTTAAGGTACATTTCTCCCTCAAGCTAATTTGGTGCATACTACTTTTAAAGTCAATGTTATATTACTATGATGAGGGTGATTTTTTTAATCCTTTATTTTATCAATAATTTGTGGGTATTATGAATTATTTGATCAATGTACGACTTGACATATCATTTACTATTCAACAAGTGAGTGTGTTTACACTTTGTTTTCGCTATACACTTGACAACAATCCATCATATAATTTGCTACTTTAAAAAATCTGTCAACAAGGTTTATTCTTTTCCATTGGAACAAGACTTACATTCATTATTTATAGTGATATTGAGTTAAATGTCTTGATATTCGATGATCCGTCGTTGTTTGATATATAATTCTTAGCTCCTTATTGATCTCGTGGAAAAATAAGAAACAAATACAAATATGTAGAGTATTTATTGAATCAAAATATTATCATGTCTATTTTGTATTTTGAAATAAAGACATGATTTTTCGCATGAAATTGAATTTCCTCAATTGATCCAATGCCTCTTTGTGTTGAAATATAAGTTTTGTTCATATTGTTGCAACTTTAGTATCACATTAACAAATATAACAAAACATAGAAGTAAATTTAAGTGGCTAATATTTTCAACAAAAAAGTTATTTCTAATTTGTGTTATTACTTTCTAATGAGCAAATTAACGCTCCAAATAGCATAAATTTGAGAGGAGATGTATGTCATAAATTATTTTCGTCTCCCTCTATATACTACTATGTTTTCATAAGAAGATACAACAAATAGTTGATTAAATTGTTAGTTGCATATAATAGTCTTCCTAAAATAGGCTAGACAAACTAGACAATAAAATGTATGATTTATTAATACTTATGAATTCATTTAACTTCCTAAAAAATAACTTAACATATTAAGAATAAAATAATTAATAAAAAACATAAACATGTTATAAATTACGTAAAAAAAATTAAATACATTACGACATATTAAAAATTAATTAATAAATAAAAAATAACAAAACGTATTACAAATTAAATAAAAAACAAAAGACACAAATATATTATAAATTAAATAAAAAATTCAAACATTACCACATATTACAAATTACTTAATAAATAATTAAACATATTAAAAAATAATAATTACATAAATTTAATTTAAATAATTTTAAAATTAAAGGACAAACATATTTTAAAATATGTTTGACACTTAATCGATTTTAAAAACTAAAATCTTTCAAATCTTAAAACTTAACTTATTTCGAATGGTTTAAAATTTTAAACTCTCAACAACATACCAATATCAAGTATCATCACAATCTATCGTCAGGATCACCATAGAGATCATAATATACAATGAAAACAAAGATAATAAAAGAAAAAACAAAAATTAACAATGAATATAAAATAAATTTACTATAAATTTTTTTATCTGTATAACTTTGTTTTATTTTCTTTAAATGACATGACACATTTGTCATTTGGAGGTGCATGGGGGAAGTTAGAGAGATATAGGGAGAGAGAAACACTCTTAAAACCTAATCGAAGTCAAAGACTAAATGCTGTTAGGGATAATTTAGGAATAGGGGAAGTTTAGGGGTGTAGGAAGAATTTTGTGGGGTGCAGGAAAGAGCTCTCCAATTTTTGTGTTGATTGAGTTGGGCTTTTTATTCTCCAGATTGTTCTGGAAATTTGTGTTCCTTTATTTCCTTTTATGCTCACTCAATTCTCGTCTTCTGTTTTGTTTTGCATACATTGCCAGAGAACGCTAATCGTTCTGTGTTCAAGCAAAGCCACACCGTTTTATACCCACTTTCTCTTACTCAGAAACCCTAATCGCGTCTTGTGGTTACTGTAAGTCTCTAATTCTGCTTCTCATTATTGATTTTCTCATTGTTTATAGTGCGATTTGTGTTCTCTTCGTCCCCCACCAATTTTTATGCCTAATAATAATATTCTCCATATTTATTTATATTTTACTATGTGAAGGTCCTCTTGTTGTTTGAATTGATGCTTATTATTGTTCTTAAGTTTTTGGGTTGATGCTAGCTGCACCCAGTGTTCTAGGAATAAAGGCAAACAATTAAAGCTCAAATAGATCTAGGACCCTCACTCTAATTTGTATTACCTTGATAATACTTGAACTGGGTTGGAAAAAGTGTTGGACATTTAGGTTTACGGTTTTTTGGGTGCCTGTGCTTATTTTAAGTAACGTTCCCTGCAATTTGTCCATCATTTCTCAATTAGTAATGGTGATTGTTGGATCCTTATTTGGTTGTATTTAATTTATGATAAGATTTCTCAAAGTTATTATTAGCTTATTTTTTTGTTTGTTTTTCTCTGTAATGATTATTAATATGGCATGAGCAAATAAGACTAGACTGCAGGAGATGAAGAGTCTATATCATATATAGTTGTGATTTAGTTTGATTATAGAAGATGAAGAGTCTATACCATAATAGTTGTGATTTAATTTGATTATAGAATTTTGCAACATACTGTTGCTACCTAAAACTACTATATATTATATATACATAAGTATATGTAGGAGTGGAATTGATGTTCATATTCTGAAAACACTATAAAAACATCATGTACGTGGTGGCATTTTTATTAAAACATTCTTAAAAAATGTCGTAATTTATAATATAATATGACAATTTATTAATTACCATAATTTACATGCATAATATGACATTTTTAACTTTCATTATTTTAACTTTCACACTATTAATAAAAAAATATGGTATTTTAAAATGTCATTTTTATAATAAATTATAAGTTTTTCTTTACATCTAATGTTTTATTTCCCTCTTATTTTTTATTTTGGTGTTCCTCTGTTTTACATATACTCCTTTCTTTCTAATTTCTCTTTGTAATTTTTTCATTTTCCCCCATTTGGTGAACTTACCCACCCTGACACTTTCCCATTTCATTCATATATTTTCAAATCCATTTCCATCGTCGTGGAGCCCTCGCACCGTGAAGGCCTCTCGCCGTCCAGCCCTCTCGCAGTCGAACCTTCTTGCAGTCTAGTCCTCTCACAGTCCAGTCCTGGCACTGTCGAGCCTTCACGATAGCGAGTCCTAGCTCTATCGAGATCTAGTTTTGTCGACCCATCGCGTTTTGGTGAGCCCTAGTGTCGTCTGCTCTCTTTTCTTTTCACCCACAATCTTTCTCTTTTTCACGACTTTAGGTTTTCTTGGCACTTTGAATTTTGGGATTAAATCCTTGATTTTGATTAATATTTAGGACTTTCGTTTCTCACTTCTTCATCTCAAGGAACACTAGATCTCATGCTTGTTTTGAAATGGCCAATGTTGCTAATTCCATGGATTGATGTTTGTTTATGTGAAAGGAACACTTAATATTTACATGACTAGCAATTTCTCTGTGCTTGTAGACAATTTTTGTAGTCTTATTCTTTAAATATTCAATTTATCCATTTGTTGTTTTGTTTCTTTTATCAATAAAGTTATCGCTTTATGTAGTTTATTCGATTTTGGTGTGATTTGTAAGCATGGTAGTTTAGGATTTTTTGTGAATTTTGAGTCAAAAAAAGATGCATGGTAGTACTTTTAACATAAGGGAGAAAAGGAAAGGTGAGTTTTAGTTTACCTTGATAGTACTGTTAGTAAATCACTCGGATTGTTTAATATCCTATCCAAGGAAATTAAATGGATGTTGAGCAAAGGGCAGGGGATGATAATGGGAACGTATCGTCAATTGATGTGAGCTTTAGATATGGAATTGGAATGCATATATTTGGTTTTGGATAGATTTCATTCCAATGGTGTTGATTAATCTATGTAGCTGACTTCAGAACAAATCTGGTTTTTGTTTTATGCTAATATTAATTTGCAGTGTGTTCCCTTCTAAAATGTCCACAATTTTGGTGTATGCTTTACTTGATTTTTTTTTTATGGGATAAATCTCTCGGTAGCAAGAGAGATATAAATGAACTTCATTTATTGAAAAGGGTTATAACCTATAAATAATGAGATTAAATAATGCAAAATTATGATTTGCAGTATACATACAATTTTAGTTTCTGATAATCTTCATTTGGAGTTTTAAGTGTTGCATTGTACTTCCTAATTTTTTTCTTCAAGTGCACTGGGGTCTTGAAACAATGGTTCTTGTTCGATATCTATGAATTTCGTGGAAGTAGTTGCCTTGCCCCATCATATAATGAAAAAAGGAAAGATTCATATGCAGTTATTCAGCCCTACAGTAGAAAAGTTGGAAATTAATGTCATGCATTATGCTAGTGAGCCTTTAGCCTACGCATAAGACATTTCAAATTCATACTAATAAAGAATTAGTAAATGCTTTGTAGGATTTGTCCTCTGTCTTTGTGTGTGAGATATATGGTATAGCTGGTTAAGGTAAACTGTTTTATTGTCGAGGCAAAGCATAGCTAACCAGTTCATGGTTTCCAAGTATGCTAGGACTGAAACATTAGTCATTACTAGTCATTCCCCTTCTCCATTTCCTGTGGTAGTATGATATTTGACCAAGGAAGATAATGCAAATGAAGGTGCTGATTCTATGATGATGATGATACAAGTGCTGATATTGATTGGCCTTGTACGGGCATTTTGATTTGATAAGAAAAACATCATTCAATACTTGCAGTGCCACTTTATTAAGCAGCGTGACATCAACTGGAAAATTGAAGGTTCTGCAATTCTATATGTTTTGGGTACTTCCAAGTTGTATCTATTGTTAATGCATATCACATGCTTATTTTCTACGGAGTATTAGTTATTAAGCCTAAATCTCAGTATTTTGTTGTAAATTTTTGTGTTAGAACTTGTTTTTGCTAGAATTGGCATTTTACTTATATAGGATCTGGAATTCGCCATAGGAATTGTTGAAAGAATTCAGATAGCATAGTGCAGGAATTGTGTTGAAAAGGAAATAAAATATTAGATAAGGTTTCTCTGCCCCCAAAACTGCCCAGATGATTGCCTCCTCCCCAATTTTTCTCTCCTTTCTTTCCTTCCTATCCTCTTTAGTCTTTTCCACTTAAGCAAGATTGTTATACCCAAAATCCCTCTAAGGTCTAGCACATGGGTGCCTTAACATACTGATATGCTTCATATTTTGTTCAACTTTTAGATGTAGATTGTAGACAGTACTTACTGGTTATATACATGTGTTCAGTGTGTATCAGGTTGTTGAAAACATGGCCAAGCATCATCCTGATTTGATTATGTGTCGAAAGCAGCCAGGGATTGCCATTGGGCGACTGTGTGAGAAATGTGATGGCAAATGTGTGATCTGTGATTCTTACGTGCGTCCTTGTACACTTGTCCGCGTTTGTGATGAATGCAACTATGGATCGTTTCAGGGTCGATGTGTCATATGCGGAGGAGTAGGAATATCTGATGCCTACTACTGCAAGGAATGCACGCAACAGGAGAAAGATAGAGATGGCTGCCCCAAAATTGTTAATTTAGGGAGTGCCAAAACTGATTTATTTTATGAACGCAAAAAGTATGGTTTTAAGAAAAGATGATGAGGGTAGTTTACTGAGATGCATGTATCACTTAAAACTTTTTGTACGTGTCTTGTTCGGATATAAGAATTATAGGATGTGACCTTGAGTTTGTAGACTTTTATATGTTAAAATGCTTGTTTAGATTGCTGCTGATAAAAGAATTATGGAAGCATCATCAACTTGAACTACCGTAAGATCATTGTTTGTATTCGTTGCTAATTTAAACAAATGGCCTGATGAAGTGTTTACATTGATATCCGGTTAGAATTCGTGCCTGGTGCAGGATGAATGATTGCTGGCGTGTTGGTTATTTACTTGTTCGTGCATTAAGGAGTTGATTTGGTCTGAAGTATGGTTATCTCCCCATAGTTCTGCTCTCGAGTTTCTTTTCCTTGCAGGCTATTATTGTGTTTTTCTTTTTGGGGACATTCGGGTTAATTCAAGTGTGTTTTTAAAAATATTGTTTGGAAATTGAAAAGGAAATTACGTAATAATAGTTATTATCGTAAAACATTTGCCCTTGTGATAATTTGTTGATGTGATATTTTTATAAGCAATTTATAGATAATAATTAGGATTGTTTCCAAAGTTTTATATGGGTTTCACAAATAATAATAATTTGTTGATGTGATATAGTTGTTTTAATTCAGTTATAAAAATAACAAAGAAAGAAACAATATATACATATATATATATATATATATATAATATCAGTATTTTATTTTTCTTACACAGAAACCTTGAAAATATATATAGTTTTGAAGTAACCCAACCTTTTGGTATGAGTTAACGTTTAAAGAAAGAATTTCCGAAGAGGAATGCACCTTACGTGTGTTGGTATAGCCGTTGACCATAGGTGAAGATCCTATTATTATAATTATTATTATTATATTCCCAGATTTCGTAATTGATGAATCTAACACAGCTTGCATTTTAAGGAGTCAACTTGCTGATCCAATATCCTTCAAACACGTGTTCCAAACACTTTGATTATAGACCTCTCTCCTCTATAACTAGATAAAGAAAACCTCGGAGTTTGACCAAATAGAGAGCTACAAAAAATGGCATTTAGAACTGGCTTTGCTATCTTCTTCTTCTTTTCGTTAACTTTCTTCATTCTGTGTTCTGCCACAGCCAGAAACCCTAGTTTCTTTTCAAGTGAGTTTCCCTTTCATTTTATCTTATTTGTTTGGTAACTAGAAACTATCTAAGGCAGTATGTGCCAACATTATTTTTATTAAAAGGAGATTTTGATTTATTGTTGATGATCATATTTCATTTTGGTTGCTGATTATTTGAAGAACTAAAAACATGTTGGGACACATGTCTAGCTTTTCGAAGTACAGACTTAAGCCAGAAACATTTCTCTTATCATGGTGGTTCCCTTTTTCTTTCTTTTTAACCATTTAAATCAGTTTTTTTTTTCTCTTTCCTCTCATAGGCAATTCATACAATACAAACAATATTTAGAATATATATATATATATATATATATATATAGATTATTTGCGTGAAATATAAATAGTATTTGGAATAAAATTTCCAAACCACTTAGCTATCTATATAAGAGTTCATTTGCATTTTTTTTAAGTAAAGGTGAGCAATTAAATTTAATATTTAAATATACCAAATTACAAAAATTCATAATTATTTTTAATATTACAAATTTTTATATACCAAAATATTAATTTATTCATATATTTAATATAATTTAGTTGTTTGTTTTGATTAATACTTTTTATTATTTGGTATTTTAATCTCATGTACCCCTTACTTTTATCTAAAGTTCAAATTCTTTTGTGAATCAATATAGATGATTATTAAAAAAATAATTAAATATGTTTTTGTTTCTTAATTTTTTTTAGTAAAATTGAAATTAGTTTTTTTTTAAATTTTGATCCAATTTAGTTTTCTAATTTTAGAAATATGTAAATTTAGTATTTTAATAAAATTTTAGTAAGTTTATTTGATTTTTTAAACGTGTGTATTTGAATTATTTACTCTTTGACATATTTATGTTTTAATATTAATTCATAAATACGTTTAAAACGTTAAATAAATTTAACAAAATTTGATTAAAAAGTTTAAATTCACATGGTTTTAAAATGAGATTAAATTGGTTCAAAATTTTCAAGAAAAATTAATTACAAATTTAACTGAGGGATAAAAAACATATTTAATTATTTTATTTTAAATAATAAATTTAAAATATACATGTTAATCCATATTGCATTCTTAAAAATTATTTTTAAATTAAATTAATTTTTAAAATAAATAAATAAATGATTCTTTAAAATAAATAGTCCTTACACATATTTTAACCATTATTAAAAAAATAATATATTTTTAACATTTATTATGTTAAATAATGACTTATATTTATAGTATTATTTTTTATATATTATTTTTCTTTTATGATTTCTAATTACTAGTCATTTAATAAAATAAAATTTTAAAAAATATGTTTTACTTTTATTTTTTAAAATAATATTATTTAAAAAATAACATGTGTTTATTGATAATAAGCCGTTTTATACTTGATCTTTAAAATAATTGTTATAAACTGTAAACAAATTGTTATAAATGTAAACCTTACATGATAATTTACAATAGTATAAAGTTCTTTTACATCATGAAAGTGATATAATTTAAATCTTTAATCAGTTAAATTGAAATATATGTGTTAGCCTCATTCTAATATTACAATCATAACATCTTTGTTAATTTTAATATTGTTTTTCTGAGGAAGATAAACACATTGTAAGTAAGTACAGATTATATCTTGTTTTTATATATGTTTTTTGAGTAAAACACTGTTGTGATTGGGATTATTAGATGATGATGAAGCTTGGAGCATGGTTGGAAGGTCATTGAAGACACTAAACCTTGAAGATTACAGTGAACCAACTGCAAATCCAGGCCACGATCCATGGAAGCCTTGTAATTGGGGAAATCATGAAGGCTCCAAAGGAAGAACTGGCTGCAATTAATTTATACCTTTCTACTGCAAATGTAATATTCTAAATCATTTCTCTCAATGTAGTAAATGAAATATTTCCTTTTTCTTCATAAATGCAGTCAATAATATTTATAACCTTTTATATTGTAAAGGAGGAGGATAATTATTCTAAAAATGGGAAAAATATTTTTTTTTTATATTTTACTAGAAATTTAAATATAAGTTCAAATCTCATATCAATTTAAAAGAAAATCTAATTATTCTTAAAAAAAATGCATAACTAATAGTACAATATTTGACTTTCTCATCAGCTTGAGCACTATTTTTAAAAAATTATCGTAGAATTTAACTCATATTGTGTACATAAAATTTTTCATGCAGATAATCCTTATTATCCTTCATGAAAAATGATGTGACGACATTTGTCAATAACAAGAGGTGGCAATGCCATCTTATGTTATAACTAAATCCAAACTTCTTCAACTGAAAACAAAACCAACATGGCCACATGTATGGAACTTCCTTAGACCTGTTTCATTTTCTGTCTCAAATCTAAATTCTGTGATGCACATCTACCAAGCTTATTTATGTGTACATTGTCACACACAAAATCCAGTGAAACCCATTTGAGGTTGAGACCAAACAAACAAACATACAAGCTAGGATAATTCATCCATGGCTTTGTTAAGAAACCTCTCCACCAAGTTTTCCACCATGATGAAAGCATCATCATCATCATCATCATCATCATCAATAACAAGAACTCAAACACCCAAAAACGCATACTCATTCTCCTTCACTTTCCTCTCCCACTTCAGCACCAACCCAGTTGAGGGAAAGCCTTGTGATAAGTCCGTTGTTGAGTATTCGGGTCTGGAACCAACAAGGGCCCATGAGAAACCACGTGTTGTGGTGCTGGGCTCAGGGTGGGCCGGGTGCAGGCTCCTCAAGGGCTTGGACACGAGTGTGTATGACGTAGTTTGTGTTTCACCTCGTAACCACATGGTGTTCACTCCCCTATTGGCCTCCACTTGTGTTGGAACTCTTGAATTTCGATCTGTTGCTGAACCCATTGGAAGGATCCAACCTGCTATTTCCAGAGAACCTGGTTCTTATTTCTTCCTAGCCAATTGTACTCACATTGATGCACATAACCACATGGTGTGTATGTTTGTGTTAACTACTTTTTTCTTCTTCTTATCAGTGTTTTCTTGCACTGAAGTTTTATCAGTTTTTAAGTTAGCACTTGAAGACAATGTATCTTTGAACAAATTTCTCTATTTAGTCCTTCTAGAGTAACAAAAATAAGAAAAATACTTATTTAGCTAATTTGGCAAGACTCTTTCATATAGCTTGTTTAAGATTTTAGTTTTAACTTGGGCATAAGCTAGTTTGTAAAAGTTTCTTATGTAATATTCTATACAAATTTTTATTTGTGGAATAATTCATCTCGTTTTTATTTGTGGCTTTCTCTCCCAAAAGTACTTCTATAGGAAACTTGTTGAAACAAGTCTCTACGCTTAATTATTTTCTTTGTATTTGAAGTAAATTTGTTTTTGACCTTCTAAATAGAAAAAATAATTTTAGAAAATTAGTTTTTTGAAGAAGAGGGTGTCAACAAAAGTGATGAGAAATAGTAACGTGATGTTATCTACTTTTAGGAATTACAAATAGATTTTTTTTGAAGATGTGATTATTTTTATCTTCAATTTGAAAGACTACAAACAAATTTTCAAATTTTAAAGATTAAAAATATAATTAAGCATTTGATTTAATTATAACTATTGTTGGATTCATGATGTTAAAAAGGGTTGTGATTGGTTGGTCTTGAAAGATTGGTATCATAGCAGTGTGGCTTAGTTATGGAGAGTTTGGTGCTTGGTTTTGAAGGTGCACTGTGAGACTGTAACTGAAGGAGTGGAGACAATAGCTCCCTGGAAATTCAGAATCTCATATGATAAGCTAGTCATTGCATTAGGATCACAGCCTTCCACTTTTGGAATTCAAGGAGTCAAAGAACATGCCTTTTTCCTCAGAGAAGTTCACCATGCACAGGAAATTCGTAGAAAGCTCCTCCTCAACTTGATGCTCTCTGATGTTCCAGGTCTGTTAAACAGTAGTGTTACTATGTTAGAAAAATATTGAGTCATCATAATTTTTTTATTACTGTTATTTTCTGCCTTGTCAACTTAAAAAAGTTATATTGTCAGCTAATCATTGGATAATTATTGTATGACCTTTTCGATAATTATTGTAAAAATCAATAAACCTGATACACACGACAGTATGACAGTATATCATTGGATAACAGTGTAAAAGTATTTCTCATACATGATTTGCTGTTTAATGTTTGGTTGTGCTTTGTTTGTAAGCAGGGATTTCTGAAGAGGAAAAACAAAGGCTTTTGCACTGTGTGGTTGTGGGGGGTGGTCCTACTGGTGTTGAGTTCAGTGGTGAGCTTAGTGATTTTATCATGAGAGATGTTCGTCAAAGATATGCCCATGTGAAGGACTACATTCGTGTCACCTTAATTGAGGTATGCTAAGCATCATCAGATATGTGATTTGTGAATTTGTGGCAGCCAAAATTGTCTGATTAGGTAGTTTATGTTGTTAACCAATTCATGCATGCTTTGTTAGGCAAATGAAATATTGTCTTCATTCGATGACCGGCTTAGGCGATATGCTACCAAGCAATTGACAAAGGTGAAATATATTTTTGATGAAAAATCGTTTCATTTTAAGTGTTATTTATTTGAATCTTCATTTTACTATATGTCATTGTTGATCACTGTAATCCTGTCTGAAGCTGGTTGACAAGCTAAGCTAGCAAGTTGTTCTACTTTTCTGTATTAGTTTCATTATATTTTGCCAATATTGTAGTCTCTCTCAGTCAGGAGTTCGTCTTGTTCGTGGCATTGTGAAAGATGTTAAAGCTCATAAGATTGTTCTTAGTGATGGTTCTGAGGTTCCATATGGGTTGTTGGTATGGTCCACCGGTGTTGGTCCATTGCCTATAATTCAATCCTTGGATCTCCCAAAATCTCCTGGAGGAAGGTTAGTTCCTGTTACTCAATATTGTTGCTTTCATTCCCTGTGACAACCTAGGCAAAGTTACAAACTAGAAGCTGATTTGAGGATAGATATAGCTTTTTTATGCCATATATAAGGAAATCTTCTGAATGATTTTGTTTCATAGGATTGGTGTTGATGAGTGGCTTCGTGTTCCTTCGGTACACGATGTGTTCTCAATAGGTGATTGCAGTGGATTTGTTGAAAGTACTGGAAGACAAACACTTCCTGCATTAGCCCAAGTAAGTGATATTGGGTTCATGGCTTCTCTTGCACACTCCTTCATTCCTTAAATTCTTTCAATTTGTTGCTTCTGTTTTAGGCTAATGTGTAGTGTTTGTAGTTTCATCTCTGGAAAAGAAAGCATGTTGTTGGCTAATATCAGATATGGTACATTGCCTTTTGAATACCACAGGTGGCAGAGAGGCAAGGTAAATATTTAGCAGCTCTGTTAAACAAAATTGGTAAAGCAGGTGCAGGCCATGCAAACAGTGCAAAAGAAATAGGATTTGGGGATCCTTTTGTTTACAAGCACCTTGGAAGCATGGCAACTATTGGTAGACACAAGGCCCTTGTTGACCTTCGACAGGGCAAGGTAATGTTTATCATTACTGTGATACTGTTGGTGCTTCAAAAACTTGGTGTGTCTCACTTACTATGGCTCTTGCAGGAGGCAAAAGGGTTGGCTCTGGCAGGATTTCTTAGTTTTTTTATTTGGCGTTCTGCATATATCACCCGTGTTGTCAGTTGGAGGAACAGATTCTATGTATTTATAAACTGGATTACAACTGTAGTATTCGGCCGTGATATAAGCAGACTATGAAGATCCTGTGGTAATCACTTTGACCATGATTAAGAGTTGTTCCCCAAGGTTTTATGTAATTAAGTAGGAACTGGCTTGAAGGACAAGCCAATAAAACTTTGACCATGATTAAGAGTTTTCCTAAGTCCTTTTGTACATACAGAAAACCAAGAAATCAATTTTCATGTTCATGAAATGTACATTAATATCAGTTCAGTTCCCCAAGTGTTCTTTAGAAGGACTGTTCGGATACAAGTTAAAGTAACCTTTAGGAGTTTTGATATTATAAATGTAGGAAAAAGTTTGCAGAAATTCCTTTTAATTTTGTATCCAAATATACTCTTAAACTTTTTCAGCATCGATAAGAGTCACTCAGAGGCTAATTAACATTATATTAATTCACATCATATAGCAAATCTTACAGTTGGTTAGAACATTTGCCAAACATTATTTAGATAGTATACAAGTAATCATGCTATTTCAGCTCATTGCTCTTCATATTCATAGTTGTTCTTCAGAAATCAAAATAGCTTGAAGAAGGATAACTTTGAAGTTTTCTGACTTCCTAGCCAGTGTTGCATATGGACACCAATGGCATCCAGATACATGCTACTCCTCCCATGCAAACCAACGACCTTACCCTCTGTTTTGGTTGAAGTGAAATATTTCCCTACTTCATCACCAAATGGACCATACTGTCCTCGACTAGTATGGAATGTGAGCGACTTTATGATTGTAGGTTGTTCATTAGCAGTGATTGAACCATAATAGCCAGATATGCAAGTCACAACCTCATTTGGGTACTCCAGTTTAATCTGAAACAAGAACAGCCTTGAGTTAGACTAAGAATGCAAAGTGTAGTTAATTTTGCTGCTATAACAGAAGGAATGTGGTTAAAACATGAGTTTAATATCTAGCACTCTCATGTAAAACTATTTATACAGAAATCATGGTAGATATGATTTATATGCAAAGTAATTTATGATTGGGTAACAGTGTAATTTTCTACTATATTCATGTACTGTTTACCCTTGAAGTTGGAAAATAAGCATCGATTCAGAATCATACCCGATGCATGCTATTTCCTCCATTACCACCATGTTTTACAGACCACACAGATTGCTTATATCTATCATACTCAATTTGAATTGAGCAAATTCCTTCAGGTGCTCTTGTTAAATAAATCTGCTTAATCCCAGAAAAAACTCCATCATCCCAAGGTCTACCTCCATCCCCACCCCATGGACCTGGTCCACATGGGGCTGGTTCTTTTATCACACAACGAGAAACCTGTGATGTGAAATATAGAACAAAAGTGAATAGAAGATCCTCTCCCCTTCAATATACAGGCTAAAATATTCACTTGTTCATATAGTTGTTTTCATTCTAAACTTTAGTAACTAAAGAAATTTGTAGCATTAGTCCTATGCATAAAAATTAAGTTTGGTCCATGCCATTAACACAGACTATTTTCACTGCCGAAAAAATTCAGTGCTAAATCTTAAAATGGGGACAAGTATAGAAACTAAATGAATGGTTAAACCTTAAATACAAATGGTGTTCAACGAATACCTGTTCAATTGGTGCTGATTTGGCAACAATTGCCAGTTGAGGATTGTCTATTTCAGTAACAGTTGGCTCTCTTGACATGATTTCCATGGAAGGAGGTGCTGCCACTGGCACTATTACTTTTCCTTCTATTGTATGCACACCAAGAGAATCTAGAAATAAGCCACTTCTACCATGAAAACCAACAACCTTCCCTTCTCTAAGTTTTGTCGTGAAATAAGTTCCATGTTCATCTCCAAATGGACCATAGGACTTTTTGGTGGTGTGAAAAGTCAGTGACCTTATAACAGCAGGCCCCATGTACATCAGAGATCCATAGTTGCCAGTTACATGTGTTAGGACTTCATATGGAAAATTAAAGACTATCTGCAACATGATGCACAACAAATGGTATAAAAGTAAAAATATCAATTCCTTGTCTAGTTTATTAGGTAAAAGTATACTACAAATGTTTTCTAACTCCTAGTTTACCTTTTCATGTTTGAATCCTCCAGTCCCTCCATGTTTGTATCCCCATACAGCATCCCCATCAAGATCATACAAAACTCTAATCCATACAATTCCAACATTTCGGGACAAGGCAATTTGTCTAACTCCTGTGTAGGGTCCATCATCAAATGCATATCCACCAGTACCACCCCATGGTCCGTATGTGACTACTCCTTCAACCATTGATGGTGCCCTCTCCACAAAGACTACCTGAAATGAATACAGATTCTTAGTTTCATTTCATGCAATGCAAACGATGACTATATTTAAATCAATTGAAGGTGTAAACTATAGTGGAATCATACTTGTTTCAGTGTTTGCATTGTTTAAAATAGGAATGAAGCAAAACTTGATGGAATGCATTTCATTATGCATGGCTGAAGTTGAAAAGAAAATTAAGCAACATTTCAGAGAGAATACTCATGAAAACTCTTTATCTGTATTACCTTTTCTTTTGGCTCAATGTTGTCTGGTTCTTTGAAACTAGAAATCTTCACGGTTGGAGCTTTTCCAAAATCATCTTTCTGTTTTACAGCAAGAACTATATCAAAGCCTTGGCCAACACTTCCTTGTACTACACTATAATTACCATTCTCAGGAGTGTTAGTCAAGTAGCTCTGTGAATAAGACAAAGCTTTGGAAGGGCTTGGTTGCTGAGAGGACTTGAGATTGACTCCAATGGCATCAACGTGCCAGCCATACCTGCCATGGAACCCAACAATCTTGCCACCTGTCATTGGCAACGAAAAATATGTCCCTTGTTCAACTCCAAACGGTCCATAAACTTTCTTGTTACTCTCAAAATTCAGTGACCGAATGAAGATTGGTCCCCATTGACTTAAGCTACCGAAGTATCCATCAATTGATGTTAGAAATTCATCTGGGTACTCAAGCTTGATCTGGAACACAATCGCAATATGTTAGCAAAGAAGCACAAACACTTCATCATTGCAAAAACTATATTTTGTAAATGTTAGACTTATATATACACTTGGAATAATCTTATAAAACACTTATACTAATACATGGAGCAAAATTCAATTAATTAGAAAAACTGTAACATAGTATTTAGTTTACAATAACTTCAATTTGTTTGGAAAACAATGAACAACTCTTTCGTATTATTTAATAAAGATTTGAATCTTAAGTTAATTTGATAATTTCTATTATGCCATGTCCATGTTATATCAATTCTATGTCAAGTTTCTGAAGGTTTTGCTGCAACGGTAAGGTTTTCGGACTCTCTGACTTCAATTACAGTCACATCAGTAGTATTTGTTCATAACATACCATAACAGCAAGCGTTGCAATGAAATTGCAATTGTAACATCAATTTAAAACCTCAGTTTCTAGGTTACAAGTAGCATACTTCTAATTTCAACATGAACAATTAAGGTCACAAAAAATTTACCTTGTCAATTTTGTAGCCTCCACTTCCTCCATACTTGAGTGACCAGTTAGATTTCCCATTCTCGTCATATTCAATCTGGATGGAGTCAATTCCTTCTCCATGACTTATCACCAATTGCCTAACCGTTGAATACACACCATCATCCCAACGGTATCCTCCGCTGCCTCCCCATGGTCCAACTGATACAGGTTTCTCCTCAAAACTCTGCACTCAAAATATCATTCAGTTCTAAGGTGTTAGAAAAGTAAGTCAGAAAAAGAGGTTGAAGAATGAGTTGATTAATGAATAACAAAAACTTCTTTAAGCTTGCAATACCATCTTCTTGTGCTTGTGAGAAGAGAGACAAATAGAGAAGTTGGACTGTAATTATGAAAGCAAAAAAGGGTGTATTTAGGGAGTAATTAAGAGAAGTTTATGGAAAAAAAAGGGTGCATTTAGGGTGTGCTTAAGAGAAGCTTATGGAGAGAAAAAGGAGCATTTATGCGTGACAGGTGACTATGTAGAAGAAGTTAATTGGAATGCACAACGAAGGGAAATAATTGAAAGGCAAGGGAATCAGGTTCTCCATAGAAACGAGTCTCGTGTTTCCAGACGTTGACAGTTTCATGTGTGACAGTCACATTCACATAACAGTGTTTTCCCACAAACTTATTCTCCATTTTCACAACAAAATGCTGTGTGAAATTCATGGAACTTTCTACGTTACATTAAAGTTCATACTTGGAATATTTATACAGGTGCCGTCCATCTATGATGGAATATTTAAAGTTCACAGACCAATGCATTCATTGTGATAATATAAGATACCACATTGATTAAAAAACCATATTATACTTAAAGTATTTAAGAAAAGGCTCATCTTCAAAATCGCAGTGATCACATTGATGTTGATGAAAAACTGAATGATGATTCTTTTAGAAAGGGAAAGAAATGGGATGCTTCCTAGTTTAATTTTAGAGATCAATTCCGGTTTTCTTGCTTTTTTTCAGTTGAATAAAACATTAGCAAGCAAAACTTGTCTTACAATTATTTAATTATATAATTACATAATTAAATAAATTTTATAATAAAGACATTTTCTATTTAATATATTATGACTAAGGTGGACCAAACTAACTGAAAACTCATACCTAATAATTGGTAAATTGTTAAGGTAATTCATTAAATTGATAAGTGCTCAGTAAAATCATTAATAACTAAAAAATTGGTGGCTGGTAGAAAGTTGTTAAGCTAATTTATTAAATTATAATTATTTCATAAAATTATTAGTTAAAGTAACTAATAAATATAAATGATGGAATAACTTTTTGTAAATTTTATATTTTTATTGGCAAAATATTTTGAGAGTATTTCTAACTTTAATTAATTTTAAACTCTTGTAATATAATTTTTATAGATGAATAATACTATCAATCATAATATGTTAAATATTATAATATTTCTGATCACATTTAAAATTAAAAGTAAACGTACTTTAAAAAAATAGAATATTTAAAATAATGCAAAAATACTTAAAATACACCTTTTTACTATGAAAAATATATAGAAATAATAAAATAAGAAAATTTACCATAAATTAATATATCAAACTATAATGATCAAATAATAATAAATATTGTAAATAATATAAAAGTTAAAATAAAGTATATGATCTTATTGAACATTGACTTTGTGGACAAGTGATAAGATCCTTAAGGTGATTTGATGACTCCTTTTATTTGGAGATGGCTTTCTCGTTGCTGAGAGGGGAAGATCCACCTGCAAAGACTCTCTACACTCAAATCAATAAGAGAGTTAGGATCTATTATATGAGGCTAATTATCAAGTATCAAGTGTGAAGTAAGTATCCCTTGAAGGTTACTATTATATTTATTGGATAAACATGAGTTGTAGGATTATGTCCTTATTAGTCTCAAGAGTTTGGTTTGAATCGAGTTGCATGACTTCTAAATGGGTTAGCCATTCGGTCGAGTTCATAGTTAAGCCATTGGCCATGCTTTGCAAGTGGATTAGCCTTAAGGTTGAGTTCATGATATAATTAGGTCATTCAGTCGTGCTTTACAAGTGGATTGGCCTTGGGGCCGAGTTCTAATATACAATTTGGCCTTGCAACTGAGCTTTCTCTAAGATTTTAAGTAATTCATGCCTTGTGGCCGAGCTCTTATCCAGGCTTCAAAGTAATTTCGGCCTCATGGTTGAGCTCTTATCTGAGCTTCAAAATAATTCTAGCCACGTGGTTGAGCTCTTCAAAATAATTCTGCCTCGTAGCTGAACTCTTATCTAAGCTTTAAAGTAATTTTAGCCTCGTGGCTAAGCTCTTATTTGAACTTTAAAATAATTTTGGCCTCGTGGTAAAGATCTATCCGAGCTTGAAAATAATTATGACCTCGTGGTCGAGCTCTATTCGAGCTTCAAATTAGTATGGCCTCAGGGTCGAACTCTTTCTAAGCTTGAAGTAATATGGCCTCGGGCCCGAGCTCTCTCTAAGCTTAAAGTAATATGGCATTGGGGTCGAGCTTTCTCTAAGCTTAAAGTATTATGGCCTTATGATCAAGCTCTCTTTAAGCTTACAATAATATAGCCTCGGGGCTGAGATCTCTCTAAGCTTACAGTAGTGTGGCCTCGGGATCGAGCTCTCTATGAGCCTAAAGTAGTGAGCTTTAACTAATATGGACTTTGGGTCAAGCTTCTCATATGACTATTTTGCCGAGTTATTTGAAAGTGGTGGCCATAAAGGCCAAGCTGTTTGTAAGTGGTGGCCATAAAGGTCGAGCTGTTTATAAGTGGTGGCCATAGAAAGCTAGCTCCTTGACAACTTTAGGGTTGAGCTCTTTGGAAGTTCGAGCTCCTTGATGGCTACAAGGCCAAGCTCTTTGGAAATTTAACCATTTGGCCAAGTTCCTTAATGGCTTCAAGACCAAGCTCTTTAGGAGTTTGGCCATTCGGTCGAGCTCCTTAATGATCATTGGGTCGAGCTTCTTGATGGTCGTAGAGGTCGAGCTTTTTTATTGGCTTTGAGGTCGAGTTCCCTAGGTGGTCGGACTCTTTACATTGTCGTTTAGGTATGGCCTTTCCGCCTTGCTTAGTTGATTTTAGGCTGTCTTGGCCTAGTGTCACCATTTCGAGGCTGGCTTTTGCTTTGTGTTATTGATTTGAGGCCATTTCAGTTTGGTGTCGCCTTGGCATTACCGATCTTAAGGAAGTATTTACTCTCATACTCCTTCATTGTTTTGTTTTGACTAAGTTTTGGGTGTCGGCTTTGGGCATGGTATCATTGTTTACTTTGATTGAGCTAGATGTCAACTTCAACATGACTTTGTGGTTGCCATGTTGGAGAAGATTTTGGCATTCTTGGTGCTTTGGTTTTTATTTGGAATGTCTTGGTGTTCTCTGGCCATGGCTCTCTACCCTCCCACAAGTTTTCTTCATGCTTAGTTGTCTTTGTGTTCTCTGGTTGTTGGGACAAATCGGTAAGTGTACTGAGTCGCGCAAGTAATATAAAATGGTAAGACCATGTATCGTATCCCAGAAGACTCTTGGCGCTAAACAGTCGTGTGATAACAAGATTAATTAAGACTTAAATAAAAAGAGATCATTGGTTTTGAATGCAAAAACATAAAATTAAATATGAATGCAATTGATCAATAACAAAGGAGCACAAAGATGAACGGATGTTGATTAATATGAGATGGATATGTTGTTGGGGTTAGATTTCACCAAATTCCCTCTCATGTATATAAGAATTCTTCTTTATGTATTAATGCCAACGTCACTCACTAAATCACCTAAACTCGATCCCTCGACAAATAAGTCTTTCCCAAATTACCATTTCATGCAATTCCTAGCATTCCTAGTAATAAGATGTGAAGATCAAGAGCTTAAAGACGACCAAGACTCATACCCTCATCCCTGAGCAATATAACCCTTGGGAGTAATTCAACAAGAACCTGAATTGTAAGGAATCTCTCGGCACTCATGCAATTTATAAATCATGCTAATAAATGAGTTAAACACAGCAAGCATTGAAACTGATGAATTACTCTAACAATTAATGAAAAACATATGGAATTAAGAATCAATTCAAATACATGAGAGTTTACAAGGTTACATCATCCCCCAACAACAAATAGAAATTAGTTTCCCATAGACATGGGGGAACTATATGAACAATGAAAGAAAATGAGACAGAGAAAGCCTAAGAATTAGGGAAAAAGTGTATTGTTGTGCTCTTTCTGCTAGAGATACAAAACCTAGAGCCCCTGGGTCCTTTAAATAGAGTCGAAAAAGAGTAAAAACAGGGTCCGGTCCAATAGAGTCGAAATAGAGCAGAAACTAGGCCTGATCCATGAAAAGACCTCATGTAAGGCTTGGGCCTCTAGATAGGGCGCCCAGGCTGCGAGACCCCGCCGCCCGGGCGGCCAGGGAGGGTGCCTGGGCGGTGAACGTCGATTTTTCTCGCTCAAGCTTCCATTCAGGGCGCCCGGGCTTCGTGTTGTCCCTCATTCTGATTCTTTTTCAGGCCTTTTTGAGCTCCGTCTTCTTGGCTCTTCATCTCTGCTTCCAGTATTGCTTCAATCTCTGTCAAAACAAGGGGAATTAGTCATAAAATCATCGAAATCAACCTCAACTCTCTTATTCACACAATTTAATGAAAAAGCATGAGTCCAAGCAAGTTTCTAAGTGAAAAAGGATGCTTTTAGTATCAAAATCACATCACAAATAACGGTGTTTTAAACCGTTATCACTGGTCATAGTTCTTTGTCGTACCTCGAGTCTTCTTCATCCTTATTTGTCTTTGTGCTCTCTCGGCATGGCTCTCTGCCTTCCCCGGATGTAGTGACATGAAACACTAGAATGAGGGGTTAAATAGTATTTCTATATATATTTTTGAAGCTTATGGCTTGATTGTAGTTGTTAATCTACTTGTCTTTTTATTCTATAATCGTTGTTTTGATGAAAACATTTATAATCTTAGCTTCTAGCTTATCTTCTTAGTGTTTGGAGGAGAACGTTTGTAACTAGGTGCGTATGTTGAGGACATATTTTCTTGGGTTAAATATGTTTTTAGTCCCTCAACTATCAAGCGTTTTTGGGTTTAGTCCCTCTTCCAAAGTTTGCTTCATTTTCATCCCCCACCTTAATGAAACTGTAATATTTAGTCCTCGAGAACCAACGGCGTTAACTTTTAAATGAGCTGGCTAATGGAGTGTGCCACGTTTCATGCCATGTGTATAGTTAGTAATTGAAAATCTGAAATTTAAGTTTCCTATTTTTGAATGGAAACTCAGATTAGGGTTATATAGGGGTTTCTTTGGTTGAAGCGAAATTGATATTTAAGATTAGAGGTTTCTTATCTACGTCTAGGGTTCTCGAAAGAGGAAATCATCATTTAACTTTCAAAGAAATCATTGTTGCACTGAAATGAAATCTGACAGTGGAGGAATTGGTTGCACGCGAAGGAGTATTAGTTCGGGAATGTCGCAAATATGTGCATCCTCTTCTTAGTTAGCATCCAACTTTTGTGGCTGTGGGGAAATAATGTTGGTGTTGAAGGCAACTACTTTGAAGACCAAAGGAAGACTATTTTTGAGATGTAGAAATTGGGCAATAAGTGAATAAATGCTTTAGTTATGGTGATAAATTTTTTTATTAATGGTTTGTAATTTTTATTGCAAAGTAATTCACATTGTAACTACTTTGAATGGGTTGATGAACGAGAATCTGAAATTCAAGCAAGCTTACAAAGAAAAAGTGAAGAAGTTGAAGTTTGTTTGGAAAAGGAAAAGGTTGTGATGGATCTAAGGAAGAAGAACGAGAAGTTGAAGAGAAAATTAGAGGAACAGAGAAAAGTTGAAAAAATATTATTTTTGTTGTTTGTTTTGTCGTGGGCATTAACAATTATGTTTTGTATTATGTTTTCGGTGAAGATAAATTGTAATTAGTATTTTAATCGTGTGTTTTAATAGTACTAATTGTGTGTTGTAACAATATTGTTAAGTGTTTAATTCAATAAAATATTGATACTTATGTTTAACTCTAAATTATGCTTCATCCTTTTGACTTTTGAATGGTAGCATTTTGATTATGTTTGACAGTATAAGAAGGTATAAAACGATGTTTTAAAATTGCTAGTAAGGTTGAATTGGTGACATATTGGTGTAAGTCCAGAATAGTATAATAATCCATCCTTTTTAAGCCAAAATTGGAAGTGGAAAAGTGATTTTGTGTAACAGTCTAGTTTGATGAAATTTTACAGTTTGAACACATTTGAAATGAGTAAACAAAGTTGCTAGAGTAATCATTTTTAATTAGAGGCACTGCTGAGAAAAATTAGGTGTCAAACCATCAATTTGAAGTCATTTTTCTGGTGCAGACTTTAAAATGAAGTGCAGATCTTGAATGGTAGCATTTGTAATCTATTTGGAAGTTTAACCAAGTATAAAATGATGTTTTAAAACTGTTAGTAAGGTTCAATTGGTGACATATAAGTCTAAGTGCAGAATAGCATAATAAACCATCATTTTTAAGCCAAAATTGGAAGTGGAAAGGTGATTTTCTGTAACAGTCTGGTTTGATGAAATTTTACAGTTTGAACACATTTGAAATAGTAAACAAAGTTGCTGGAGTAATCATTTTTTAATTAGAGGCACTGCTGAGCAAAATTTGGTGTCAAACCACCAATTTGAAGTAATTTTTCTGGTGCAGACTTCAAAATGAAGTGCAGATTTTGAATGGTAGCATTTGTAATCTGTTTGGCAGTTTAACCAAGTATAAATGATGTTTTAAAATTGCTAGCAAGGTTGAATTGGTGTCATATTGGTCTAAGTGCATAATAGCATAGTGAACCATCATTTTTAAGCCAAAATTGGAAGTGGAAAGGTGATTTTCTGTAACAGTCTGGTTTGATGAAGTTATACAGTTTGAACACATTTCAAATGAGTAAACAAACTTGCCGGAGTAATCATTTTTGAATTAGAGGCACTGTTGAGCAAAATTTGGTGTCAAACCACCAATTTCAAGCCATTTTTCTGGTGCAGACTTCAAAATGAAGTGCAGATTTTGAATGGTAGCATTTGTAATCTGTTTGGTAGTTTAAACAAGTATAAAATGATGTTTTAAAACTTTTAGCAAGGTTCAATTGGTGACATATTCGTCTAAGTGCATAATAGCATAGTAAACCATCATTTTTAAGCCAAAATTGGAAGTGGAAAGGTGATTTTCTGTAACAGTATGGTTTGATGAAATTGTACAGTTTGAACACATTTCAAATGAGTAAACAAACTTGCTGGAGTAATCATTTTTGAATTAGAGGCAATGTTGAGCAAAATTTGGTGTCAAACCTCCAATTTCAAGCCATTTTTCTGGTGCAGACTTCAAAATGAAGAGCAGATTTTGAATGGTAGCATTTGTAATCTGTTTGGCAGTTTAAACAAGTATAAAATGATGTTTTAAAACTGTTAGAAAGGTTCAATTGGTGACATATTGGCCTAAGTGCAGAATAGCATAATAAACCATCATTTTTAAGCCAAAATTGGAAGTGGAAAGGTGATTTTCTGTAACAGTCTGGTTTGATGAAGTTATACAGTTTGAACACATTTCAAATGAGTAAACAAACTTGCTGGAGTAATCATTTTTGAATTAGAGGCACTGTTGAGCAAAATTTGGTGTCAAACCACCAATTTCAAGCCATTTTTCTGGTGCAGACTTCAAAATGAAGTGCAGATTTTGAATGGTAGCATTTGTAATCTGTTTGGTAGTTTAAACAAGTATAAAATGATGTTTTAAAACTTTTAGCAAGGTTCAATTGGTGACATATTCGTCTAAGTGCATAATAGCATAGTAAACCATCATTTTTAAGCCAAACTTGGAAGTGGAAAGGTGATTTTGTGTAACAATCTCGTTTGATGAAATTTTACAGTTTGAACACATTTCCCCTTGTGGATGTTCTTCCTTCAAATCCTTCTCTACTCACAGTTCCCCTTGTGGATGTTCTTCTAGATTGTGGTCTTGATGCAAATCTTCCTTCACTCGTAGTTGCCCTGGTGGTTTGTCAATGAAGCAAGGTAATTAGATTTGACATTGTGTAAATAACAGAGGTTCAAAATAAAATAACAATATAATTCTTTGACAACTTTGTATGACTGACCTTCTCATCAGCTTCCCTTCTTCTTAACCTTTTAGGCCTCCCAGGAGGTGTTTTATAAATGGGTGGTAGTAGTGATGCATAATCAGTTCTAGGCCACAGTTGTTGTCCATTGATTGGAATAATTGGAGGCTTATAACAAGTTTCATAAGCATGTTTCTTGTAATATGGATGAACATAAGTTTCTGGGTTCTCTAATTTATAATGAATGGCAGCCAGAACATGTCTGCAAGGTATTCCTACCAAATCCCAAAAGTAACAACTACATGTATGGTTACTTAGGTCAACTACAAATTTGTACATTGTAAAGCCGTGAGTGACCTCAAACTTTGCATCCCCAGCCCAAACAACAATCCAATTCCCACTCTTTTCAACTTCCCTATCAAGCCTTTTTCTTGGTTTAGGCATAACATCTCCCGGATATGTCTTTACTTTTTCTCTTAGTGTTGCAAACCTACTCATATTGTATGACCTAATCCACTCCATCATAGTAATGATAGGTTTGTCTCTTGCCACTAAAATTGTGCTATTAAATGACTCAGACAAATTATTGATCAAGACATCACATCTAGGATAACTACTAAATGCATGTTTACACCAAGATTTTGTTGAAATTGCAAGTAACCAATTATATGCATCAATATTAATATTCTTCAACTGACCCATTTTTTTTCCCACTCCTGAACAAATTTTGCCTTCGCAGCCCCCATCGTAAGGTCTCTAATGATCACTCCTCCACCAAATTTCTTCTTGTAATTGTTGTACAAATGCCTTAAACAAAACCTGTGCTCCGCCTCGTTCAAAATCTCCACAAACACTGTTATTAATCCTTTCAAAATAAGAAGATGAACCTTTTATTTGATACTGAAAATTAAATGAAATGAAATTAGCTAAAAAACAAACAAATTACCTTTTGTTGATCCGAAATAAATACCCAACGTTGAAAATTTATGTCCCCGATATCATCCAGCAACAGTGTCAAAAATCACCTCCAAGTGTCTTTGCATTCACTTTCAACCACAATGAAAGCTAGTGGAAAATATTGGTCATTAGGGTCTCTACCCACTGCCACTAACAACTGACCACCATATGTTGTCTTCAGATGACAACCATCTACCCCAATGAAGGGCCTGCAACTACCTAAGAAGCCCTCTTTACAGCCCTCTAAACGCATGTAAAATGACCCAAACCTTGGTGGCAAAGTGGGTTGGGGATTATTGACTTGAATCTTGAAGGTTCTAGCCTTAACTCTTAACAATTCAGCCGCATAATCATATAAACGACCATATTTTCGTTCTCCATCTCCTACTAAAGAATCCATTGCAATTTCCTTTGCTTTTCCAGCTTTCCAGGAAGTTATTCTAACACTGTATGACTTCTTAATTTCATCAATGATTTGGTTCACGGTCATGTTACCCACATTTATAAATATGTCTACTAATACTTGTGCAATCCAATGTACACTTGCACTTTTGTTTCCAAAAACCCTTCTACATTTGTGACCCCCAACCAAAGTTTTCACCCTAAAAGTATGGTTGCCTCCTACCTTGCTGGCCATAATTAAAAAACCACATTTCTTTATACACACTGCCCTAACTCTTTTCAGATCATTCTTCACAAACTTTACTTCTTTTCCATTCAAAACGCTATGCTCCATTAGCGCATTTTTAAATTCTTTCAGTGAACAAAACTCCATCCCCAATTTAAATTTGAAATCCTTGTTCATATCATCCGCTTTATACTTTGGAAACTTTCCCCTATTCAAGGTCACACACTCATCACTATCTACATCTGAAGACAATTCGTCACTTTTGTATTCTTCATTTATTTCATGGTCTTCAACTTGTTCATTAATGATAAATGAACCTTCACCAACATTGCTTCTTCTCTTGACCGTTTTCTTCTTTTTCATTTTACTCCACCTATCCAATATAGGATTGATATTTCTATGATCATGTGACACTTTCTCATTCTCCATCCCAAATCCATCATCATCATTTGCCATTTTTCTTCTTCACTATCATCCATTTTATCTTCGACTGAACCTTCTTCTTCCTCATCCATATTTGCCTCTTCCTCAACCATGTTAACCTCATCGTCACCCACATCCGCCTCTTCCTCAACCATGTTAACCTCATCCTCACCCACATCCGCCTCTTCCTCAACCATGTTAACCTCATCCTCACCCACATCAGCCTTTTCCTCACCCACATTTACCTCTTCCTCTATGTCCTCTATGTCCTCTATGTGTACTACCTTTGTCTCTTCACCAAGAGTAATAAACATAATTTTTTCTGCCTCACTATGAACATGTTTGACATATATTTGAATCTCTTCATCATTTGCCTCTGCGTAGTTAGCCAAGTTTAGTGCTTCCCTGTCATCACTCATTATTCTGAGATTGTTCATTAGTCTTTGTTTGGAGCCCTTCCACCATAGCTTGAACTCTCCATCATACTTGAAATCTTTAACAATGCCCACTGCTTCAAAGTATAACCAACGATCGGGATCAACTCCTTTTATAACGTGTATCTCTCCCCCAACATATTGTAGTCCCTTATTGTTAACGAACTTGCCCATGTGATGCAAAGCCACGTCGAAAACCATTTTTAAACCTACATTGTAACATCAACAATTTCAAACAAATAACACCAACCCTAAATGAAAATCAAAAGGAAAATATTTACTTGCTTACGCGTTTTTTCCAATACTTGCAAAGATGTTTTTCACAACAACCCGAACAAGCACCGCAACCACACCAACCATGGCAACCACATGAAGCACCGCAACGCCACCAAGCACCGCAACGCCACCAAGCACCGCAACCAAACCAAACACTGCTACCACAATTGGATGAACAAAATAACCGAGGCAATGGTTCTGGTAAAAACCGAGGCAAAAAAAGGTCTATTGCCTCAGTTCTGGATTCAACTGTGGTCATAAACCCTTTAATTAATTAATTTTAAAGGTCTACGACCTCAGTTGGAACCAGAACCAAGGCAATAGACTCAGTTTTTTATTTTATTGTTTTTGGTTTATTATTTCAGGTTTTTTTTGAATCGAAGCAAAATTGTAACCTTTTTGCTTCAGTTTTTTAATTGAGGCCAAAAGTCCCCGACTTTTTACCTCTCCTGAATATACCTCTGTTTTACAACCACTGCCATAAACCCAAAACAACCATTGTTGTATCCCTTCGTTGCACTAGTGCTTGTTCACTCAATTGAGTTACATACAGTTCTCCTCGAATATAACTTAAAGGATTTTATTTGATTTTCAATGAAGTACATGTGAGTATTCTAACCACTCATGGTATTCCTAGACGTTTTTTGTATCCTCCTAGATACAGTGTCTAGATGAGTTTGACTCACTCCTAGTTTTCGTTAACCCAGTAACCTCCGTTACTGTGACCTTGATTAAGTATCACTCAATCCTAGTTATGTAGTATTCTTCATCACTCCTGATATCCCTAGACAATCCAAATATCTTCCTGATATGTTGTCTAGTTGAGTTTAACTCATTACTGGTTGTCGTTGTCCACCTAGTAACCCTCGTTACTATGACCTTGACTGAGTTTCACCCACTCCTTGTTGTTTAGTATTCCTCACCACTCTTGGTATCCCTAGACAATCCAAATATATTTCCAATATGTTGTCTAGTTGAGTTTAACCCACTCCTGGTTGTTGTTGTCAACCCAATAACCCCGTTACTGAGATCTTGATTGAGTTTCACTCATTCCTGGTTGTGCAATATTCTTCATGACTCTTGGTATTCCTAGACAATCTAAATATCTTCCTATATGTGTTCTAGTTGAGTTTCACCGACCCTTGGTTTTCACTAGACGCATCTATCTAGCTATCGTTTAACCCCCACCGAGTTAAACGTAAAGTTTTTTAATTCTGTTCAAAATTTACAATAAAAAGATTGATTACAAGTCTTTAGATGATAACTTTCGCACAGAGGATATATGTTCAATACAAATCAATCTAATAGACGCATTGAATATTTTTTTCTCATCTCTCTTCTTATATCAATAAGCTTATATATCGATAAAGCTTGAGAGTAATTCTTCTTTCTTTTGGTGTCTCTCTCTTTATCTCTCTTTCTTCTTTTTCAAGAGGATTTGACTCTAAATAGTTCTAAGAAAATTCTTGATCTTTCATGGGGATGATTATTTATTGCATTCCTTGTCTGTTCATCATTTCTCACCTTTCTTCTTTTGAGATCTTCTATTTATACACCTTTGACAATATAACTGGTAGACCATACTTGTCCTTGAGATTTGATGATAATATAGTCGTTGAACAAAGCTTGTCGTCGAGATTTGGCTCTTCGTGACTTTTTTCATAGGTACTTGGTCTTGTTTGGGTGTCTTTTGTTTTATCTAGAGGTCCACCGAGCAAGGGTGGTCTAGCTAGAGGCGTCAATTTGGTCGGAGGAGAGGTTGAGAGGATGGTTTTTACCAATGAAGTTTTAGATCATTTTAAGAGAATGCTTGGTCTTGTCCGGTTTCTTTTGTGTTGTTTTGAGTAGGCTGCTCTGCATTTTTATTCTGTTTGTTCTTTCTTTTTAGTGGACCCCTTTTTTGTGTCGTGGATTCAGGGTTTGCGCGTATTTCATGGACTCGGGTTTTGTTGAGTTACCTTTCTCTATGAGCTCTAGGTTGCTGTATTTTGTGTTTCGCATTCTAGTACTAAAAGTGTCAATGGTGCCTAGTCATGTCACGTTCTTGAGGTCCGGCTACTTTGGTAAATTTGGGCTTCTACAGTACTTTTGATCGCATGTCGTACCATGTAGCCTAGTTTGGTTCTAAGGTCATATGTGCACCATTTTGAGGCCAAATTGTTTTTGAATTTAGGTGCGTGGTGCACTGTAAGGTCGGGCTTTAGAGAGGTCTGGTTATTTTCTGTTTGGATATATACTGTGCTTGCATTCAGGCATTACGATGTTGGGTTGCCTTTGTATTTAGGTGCACGACATACTGTAAGACCATGATGCTTTCTAAGTTGGGTACTAGCTAACTCCGTTCTTTCGTGCTTAATCGAAAGGCCAAGTTTACACTACTACTCAATCTAATTCGAGTAGCACTGTGTTTGTTTTGTTTTGAAGTTTGTTAAGTAAGGATGACTCTAGGCTCTATGAGAATGAACTAGTCTCTGTTTTGTCATTCCTGGACTTGTTGTTTTATGTCTAGCTAGCTTAGACCTGTATGAATCTCTAGCTGGCGGGATTCTTTGCTGGAGGAGTTGAATCTTTTGTTGGTCGGTTTCCACGACCAATCATTGTTCTCGGGTGGCCAAGCTTTGTTCGCACTTGTGCCCCAGGATGATGATTGTGTTTTTTCCTCCTTTTATACTCCTCTGCTAAGTTAGTTACTGTGCTCAGGAACGAGAATGTCAAGCTTGCTTTATGCTCGGTCTAGTGCTTCAAGTTGTCTGTTGTACCTCAGTTTTTCCATCATTGTGTTGTTGCTTTATTCTAAAGGTGCTCTAGATGAATGTTTCTTTTGCTACAACCTAGATCTTTATTTTGAGTGCCGTATTTTGTGGGCTTAAAATGTAGTAACTTTGGGTAGCACATCTGTGGGCTTAAGATTTAGTAACTTTCAATGCCAAATTCGTGGGCTTACAAGTTCCTCGTTCGAGCTCTTTTGATTGGTGGTGTTATCAGAAATATAAATTGAAAGATATATCTAAAGGAAATAAGTGTAATTGTTCACCTGTAATATGTTTTTAACTTTATAGTGTTATGAGCTTGCCTTCGAGCTCTTCTAGTTTATAGGCTTTATTCTGGAGTTGGGCGCATTGGTCGAGCTGAAACTATTTGCGGTATAGCTTGCAATATTTGTAGCAGTTTGTTTTTATCTTGCATTGTGGTAGGACTTAGAGGTGGCTGAGCTCATCCTCAACAAGTCGAGTTGTGCAGTCGGGGTCGTCCTCTGCAGGCCGAACTATGGGGCCAAGGTTGTCCTATGTAGTATAAAAAAAGTTTCACATATTATTTTAGAAAGTAAGTAAGAGGACATAAATTAAAGTTTACAAAAAAGATTAATTGTAATTTTTCGTTATAGTTAAAAGATAAAAAATATTTAATTTTATATTTTATTTAACTATTTTAGTGATGAGTTGTGGTTCAAAAGAGGACAATAAAATTTAATATAAAGTATCATTTCTTGCTCAAGCTATAATATAAATTTTGATCAATAAAAGTAGTGATTGATCTTTAAGAAATATTTTGCACAAACCAAAAATTGATATATAAAAATTTTAAAGAGCAAAATATATAAAATAAATTAAAATTTAATAAATTATTTGTATTTATATATTTATGTATATATGTCAAAGAAAATTAAGAGAATAAAAGTCACATCAAGATAGAACATTCTCTGTCACCGATGTGAGATGCATAATTTTCTTTTTCTTATAGAAATTTCATTGTTCAAGTGTTATTTGATCACTCAAGTAATGAATTACTAATGAGTTGAGTGAAGTTTTGGAAATTTTTTAATGTAACAAGTAAAACATCATTCATTCAAGCATTCAATCCATTAAGTGATTTAGTATATCACTCATAGAGACAATTCATACCTTAAAAGGTAAGGTCAACAAAATTTACTTTATTCACTAATGCAAAAAACACTTTTTATAACGACTTTTTATATTAGTTATAATCCACCACGTATAAAAAGTGGTGTGGTGATATAATTGTAAATAAGATAACAATCTCTTGATTGCAGTTATAATCGGTATAGAAAGTGGACATGGTGACATTGTTATAATAAATATGAAAACTTTCTATATCGTTTTAATTATAATCAATATAGAAAGTAGTCTTTTATTCTTTTTTTTATTTATAAACACAAACCTACAAACTCTCTAAATTTTGAAACCCTAGTAGTAGAACCACACACACCCCAATCATGATTCCTCTTTCCCTTGGTCAAGCCTCTTTCACGCGACCACATCATTATGAGGTTGCCAACTATAAGGTCGACAACTGTCTTCATCAGTGCAAGTTCTTCTTCTTCTTCTTCTCTCATCATCTCTTTTCTCTGCCTAAATGTCATCCCCCATCTTTGCACCACTCCTCCATCCAGAAATTGTCGTCACCCGTAACATTGATTGCCACTAGAGCCATCATCGACCAAAAATAATTCTTTGTTATGAAGTTCATAGGAAAATACAACAAACCTTTAAAAGCTCAAACATCAATGTTTGATCCTGACTTCGGAGTTGGCATCAAATGCAACACCGAAATATGTTTGTTTGGTGGGTTGGGGTTTGAAGGTTGGTCACCCTTCAACCACCTCGACCTAGTTTTTGGCATGGAAATGGGTTGTGGAGTCAGTATTGGCTTCAACTTAAGCCAAGGCTTCAACCACCAAAAGATTTTTAGATCCCCACAAAATAAAATAATTGTTATTTAGATTTGATTACATTATTTTTCTTCCTCCTATGTTTATTGTTCATCCTTTAAAGTTAACACATTTCATTGATTGTCTATGCACAATATTCATATATTAATATGAGATGCTTTATTTGATTTGTTGTAATTCAGAAAGTAATAATCACATGGTTGCAAGAAAGAGAATAGAAAACTGAGAGTCGATGTTATGCGTGTAGCAAAACAACAAAGTCTCATGACTTCTTCTTGATTTCAAGCTAGAATATGCATCTTGGAGTGCTTCTCTCTCTCTCTCATGCATTTTTTTACTAAAACCATGTTTGTGGTATATTACAAGCTTTTAGATGGGCAAACATGTTGAAGTTTGCTTTTGGTGCCATAAACCTTATAATTACAATATAACAAAATGTCTAACCATTGTTTCCTCCTAAATTCTTGTTCTATTTCAATTTAGCATTCAAGTTATGTTTTAATATATTTAAATTTAACATTTACAACCATCCACATTTTTAATACACAATATTTTCTATATCAATTGAGATTATAACTAATATAAAAAAAGACTTTGATTCTAAAGTCATTATATAAATTTCCATACTTTTTATATTTCTTGTTTCTATACGATTTTAGAATCAAAATAAAAAAAGGTTATAAAAGAACTTTTATACAAGCAATAACTACTCACTCTAAATTACTATGAATAATTTGCAATATTTCAATTCAAATATTTATTTAATATATTGTAATATAAAAATGTATTGACTTGAACATATTATTAAAAGGAGATAACATTTTCTTATTAATTATTTAAATCACAAAAAATCAATACATCACGTGAAAATTTTAAGAGATTTTTATATAATATTTGTACAATAAATTTATTGTAAGTTATGGATTTCGTAACTTAAGAATCCGAAATCCATATAGACCAAAAGTAACAAGAATTAAATGTTTTTTTTAACAAGACATACTTAACATACATTTTTAGAAGGGCATTTATTTATTCTTGTTGTGTCCATTTTGAATGGATTGCTTAAACTATAATCTTGTGGAAAGATAACATATCAGCATTAAATAGAGATATTTTTGTATAAAAATATAATATCGAACAAAAAGATTACATGAATTGCTGAAGAAGCAGTTCTACTTTCTACTTTTCTTGGAAGGCTACTCTAATTGCCTTGTGATGATTAGAAAAAAAAAAGTGTACCTTTTAAGGGCGACATAGAAAACTAAGGCAACCCAATCAACAGAATACACGTTGTGGAAATATTTTGGAACTGGCAACTTGCGACAACACTTTGCCATATTTAGTTTGTTTCAATTTGACTGATCCTAAAAGTTCGGAGAACACTGCAAATGTTGTCCACTTCTGATTGGACACTCTTGTCTCCATACGACGTGGCATCAGCTCTTCCTTTGAATTTTCTCATATCTTTCCTATTTCTTTAACAAGTGGAGTTTATTTAAGGTTTTTTTTTATTCCTCCAAAATTACTTACAATTACTTGTTTTTCTTTTTCTTTCTAAAATGTAGTTTAAGCTTCCTTTCAACAAGCCAAGAAATTTAATAAGTTTTGAGTTTAAGTAAAATATTATTTTTTTTATTTTATATCATTTATTATTATATTATATGGATATATTAATATCTCTTTGTTCAAAGTTAGAATACTATTCTCGATGTTATTGTATAATACCTGTTTAAGGCTCTTTATCTCAATTAAGAAAGCATTCAATTTTTTCATTTTTAATTCAATCTTAAATGAATTATTTTTTTTTCAAATTTTCTACTTCAAATAATTTTTAATATAATAAAAAATTAAAAGTAAGAAAATAATTGAAAAAATCACGTTAGTTTAACTTTTTTTAGAATAAAAATAAGTTATCTTTTAAAAATTAAGTATTATATAGGAATTATATAACTCTAGTATTATTTTGATAATGAATTTAAATGAATAGAAAATTAAGATGACAATGAATACGGGTTTATTTCTTTCTCATATGTGAAGCAAATATTCATTTTTATACTCATTGGGTATAAAACTTTTTTTCATATTTTTATCAAATAATTTCTCCTTTATTGTTTTAGATATTAATTAAATAAGATTTTTATAAAATATAAAAAATCAAAGTAAAAAAATAATATATTATTAAATATTCAATGTTAAAATGATACATATTTTTTTTATCCAATATTAAATATCAAGAGAGAAATTATAATTTTAATAATTGAATAAAGGTCAAATAGTTATAAAAAAAAGTAAAAATACCAAATGCATGTCTTAAAAATGAGTTATGAAACTAAGGACTTAATAAAAAAAAATAATAAGTTTTTTTTTATATTATCTAATAAATTAAAAATGTTTTAGTAAATATATACGAGGATGAGAACGAGACGAATATATGCATATCCATCCCTGTCTCCACATTCGAGTTAAAAGTGGAGTTGGACAATATTTATAAAGACAAACATATTCATTTTTCAACCCTCATAAGAAATGAAAGTCATAAATAAAAGTTAGATTCATTTCTTATTTTATTATAAAATGTTTAGTTTTATAAAATAGTTCCTAAAAAAACAAAATTTAGACACCTTATATTTAATGAGTATAATCAATCCTACTTAATTTTTATTCCGTTTGTTTTGAGTGGATGGCTAAGAGTTGCATGATTCGTCTTGTAAGGTGATCATTGGAGCGAGGAGGACCTAGAGGATGTTACTCTCAAGTTGCTCTCCATTCAAGTGGTAAGAATACCACCTAAGTTCATACCTTGTTTATGCTGTTACACAAACAATAAAATGCTAGAATGTGATGATGTTATGTTAAATGTTTCTATACATATGTTCAATGTTATAAAAAGTATATGATTAATGATGAGACGCATATATGCATGACATATATATACCATTTTGGGTAGCTTTTATTAAGTGGTGGATCCTAGTTTGACCAACTTATATACATGTATATGTGTTAGTATATATGTATATAAGGATTTACCCTTGTTTGGTGGCTATGGATGAATGATTTGCACTATTCTTAATGAGTGTTAAAGAATACTCAAGGTGATATCATATTTTGGATAATATTAATAAATATGTAATTGTTAATAAATATATCATAATCTATTCATGTAGACAAAACTTTGTGCAAAGAGAATATGAAAGAAGATTACAACAAATAAGCATATATGGGTGCTCTTTTAACAAAAAAACAACAACAACGTAAATAAGCATATTTCAAAATTATTACAAGTTTTGAGTAAACTGTGTATGGAAGAAACGACTTTAGATGAAGAATTTGTGTCTTACACAACAATTTTATAGTTAAACTAGTTTTAAAAGAAAGAAATCAAGGAAAAATAATAATTTTTTTTTAAGTTTATAATTATGTTTTGAATATAATCAACCTAAAACTAATTTGTAGGTTTAGAAATATATGTCTATAAAAATATAAGTAGAAGACTTTGTAAAAATATAAATGATAGAACATGTGCAAAATTAGAGTAGACTTTCTAAAAGTATAAAAGACATGTTAAAATATGTAAAGTTGACTTGTTAAAAAGTATAAATTAGTGTATGAATAGACTGATATAATGTGAATTGCTAGATTTGTCTAATCATGCATTGATAAACTCATTTAATATGTGTTATTAGAGTTGTATATTGTTAGACTCGTTTAATTAGTATATGAACAAATTTATGTAATGTATATTGCAAGATTTACCTAATCATAGAATGGACAAAGTCGTATAATGTGAATTAATATATATTAATCTAATATGTGTTTGAACAGACTCGTCTAATGTATATTGTTAGATTGGTGTAATCAGTGTATGAACAAACTCATCTAATGTATGTTACAAGACCTGTCTAATCAGTGTATGCACATACTTATCTAATATGTATTCTTATAATCATCTAATCAATGTATAGAATGACTCATCTAATATTTTTTTTCTATATTCATCTAATCAGTATATGGGTAGAGTCGTAATGTATATTGTTAGATTTGTGTAATGTTTTTTGTTATACTCATCTAATCAATGTATGAATAGAATCATCTAATGTGTATTGCAAGACTCATAATTTATGTGTTGAAAAACTTGTTTGATGTATATTATGTAGTCATCTAATAAATATATGAATAACTTGTTTAATGTGTATTGTTAAACTCGTTTAATCAATATATTCCCAAACTTGTATAAATTTTTTTGTTATATTCGTTTAATCAACATATGAAATGACTTGTCTGATATTTTTTGTTATGCTCATATAATTAGTATATAGACAATCTCGTATAAGTTTTTTGCTATATTCTTTTAATCAATGTATGAAAAGACTCATATAATGTGTATTGTTAGACTCGTTTAATCAATACATTAATAAACTAATCTAATATGTATTGCTAGACTTTTTAATTAATATATAGATACACTTATATAATGTACAAATATATTTATTATTTCTTTTTCGATCTCTAATTCTCTTCTAATAAACTCATAAACCAATATTAATTCGTAGGTAAACACAGATTTAAAACTAGTTAAGAATAAAAAATAATATAAACAAATTAGTTTAAAAATAAAATAATTAGATAATAAGATAAAATAAATTTTATGTATATGTAATAAAGAATAAAAAATAATATAAAAAAATAGTTTAAAAAATAAATAATTAAATAAATAAAATGAATTTTGTAAGTATGTGATAACAAAATAAATGTAAATAAAAGAATTAAAAAATAAAATAATTTTTATATATATAACAGTAAAATAAATATAAATAAAGATTTAAAAATTTAAATAACTAAAAAAAATTAACTTTTAAATGTTTACCAACAAAATAAAATAAATTTATTAATATATTTTTTTATCTTATAATAAATAATAGATATGACCACTTAAATGGACCATGTAGGCAAATCGATGCGAGTGCATTCAATGACCTTTATGAAGCTTACAATCGCACCCTTAATAATGCAAATTTCCCCATTAGCTATGTTACTATTCGGCATTAATACACTTTTATATATAAATACACTCCAAATAAGGTCTTCTAACGCATCACTATGAAAACGTTCACTATATTGCATAGCTATATTATATATATTTATATTAAATAAAAAATTAAGTATATTTTATATCTTGAAAATATAAAACACATTTTTTCATTATTATAATTTTTGTAAATGTAATGTTTCTAAAATGATGTTCTGATTACTAGTAATTGGTTATATCACACTTTGCATTTTAATTTATAAATATTTATAAAGGGTCTTGTTATTTTGACGACAACGAAAGTTGTCAACCTTCAATTAGTTTCTTTTTTTATTATTTTTATTGATAAAATCAGGTCAGAAAAATGAATAGGATTTCAAATATTTTTCGTTCCAATTATACTCTTGCCCTGTTTTATTACGTTTTCTCTCACATTTCGTTCTCTTGCGTTTTCGTTTTCCCCCTGCGTTCTCTCTTTCACATTTCGTTTTTGGGTATCCGTTGTCGCAGTTTGGTCGAAATGGGAAGTCCCGGACAGCAGCTTCGTTGGAGTAAGGTAAATGTGTTGTTCGACCCTTTTCGTTTCGTGTTACTTTCCGTTGATGTTATCGTTAGGGTATTGGGTTTTTGGTTTGAGTTTTGGGTTTCTTGTCGGTTCTTCGACCCCTTTTGGTTTTTTGGTTATTTCCTTTTGTGTTTACATTTGTGTTGTTTTCGTTGAGTAGTTGACCGTTCGTCATTCTTTTTCAACGATGTATGTTTGCACTTTGAACGAACACTTGACAGAGGAGCAACGGTCACTCATTTCGAAGACTCCATTTGCTTGGTTTTTACACTTGAGTGCTAGAGGCAGAGTTGGCAGAAGAGAAGGCCAGAAGAACAATTAAAAGGACAACTAAAGATGATGGTGAACAAAGTACTGGACGTCCACAACCATTCAGTAACAGTGCATTTGTTTCCCCTGGTGGAATGTCCAACAATGAACCGGGTGGGATTTCGAAGACCTAACATGGTGGAATGTCGAAGAACACATCGGGTGGAATGTCCAACACCCAATCAAATTTCAAGACATATGTGAGGATGAGATCAAGAATGCATTATAAGAGTCACGCACTTAGGACACCATACACCGATGTAGGACCTAGAAAGAAAAACGAGTGATTAATGTATGGTAGATTAAAGCTATTTCGTGCAATATATTGATGTTGTAATTAAAGCTATTTCGTGCAATATATAGTAGATGCATATTTGCTTCCATCTATTTATGTAATTTATAATTGCAATTTCATTGCATATGTTATCGAAGTGGTTTATATTTTGATTTGGTGTACCATTTAAATTATGAAGACTCCATTTTTTGCAAGTGATAATGTTGGTGAGACAAGAATGAAGTAATGTTTGTCATTTGATGAATTTAGCTGAATAGGTGAAGATGATGATGCTAAATTTTGCGTTGTAATCGTTTACAACGCGAGTGTAACTTAGATTATTGACAACCTGTTGAACTTAAGGAGCCACCATTAAAAACATAGGGGACCACAGCTGAAGTTCTGCTACATGTGCTGTCAAAATGTGCCTTGTAATCGTTTACAAGGAGGCTGTAAACGATTACGCGTGTCTAAAATGGTTTTTGGACATCCTGTTCACTTGAAGGAACCACCAGTGTAAACGTAGGGGACCACACCTGAATAACAGTGTGTTTTGACCCAAGTCTAATGCTTTTAATTGTACTTGGATGTTCTTGAGTAAGGAGTGGCTTGAACTTAATGTTTTTGGTCTCCCATGATGGATGAGGGACCACCCATGGTGAGATTAGCGAGTCAAGTGAAGTTCTGCTAGCTTTGGTGTAAAAATGTACCTTGTAATCGTTTACAAGGGGGCAGTAAATGATTACGCGTGTCTAAAATTGTTTTTGGACATCCTGTTGAATTGAAGGAGCCACCAGTGAAAACGTAGGGGACCACAACTGAATAACAGTGTGTTTTGACCCAAGTCCAGTGGTTTTAATTGTAATTTGATGTTCTTGAGTGAGGAGTGCCTTGAACTTAATGTTTTGGGTCCCCCATGATGGAGGGGGGGACCACCCATGGTGAGATTATTGAGTCAAGTGAAGTTTTGCTAGCTCTGGTGTAAAAATGTGTCTTGTAATCGTTTAAAAGGGGGCTGTAAACAATTACGCGTGTCTAAAATAGTTTTTGGACATCCTGTTGAACTAAAGGAGCCCCCAGTGAAAACGTAGGGGACCACAGCTGAATAATAGTGTGTTTTGACCCAAGTCCAGTGGTTTTAATTGTAATTTGATGTTCTTGAGTGAGGAGTGCCTTGAACTTAATGTTTTGGGTCCCCCGTGATGGAGGGGGGACCACCCATGGTGAGATTATTGAGTCAAGTGAAGTTATGCTAGCTCTAGTGTAAAAATGTGCCTTGTAATCGTTTACAAGGGGGTTGTAAACGATTACGCGTGTCTAAAATGGTTTTTGGACATCCTGTTGAACTGAAGGAGCCACCAGTGAAAACGTAGGGGACCACAGCTGAATAGTAGTGTGTTTTGACCCAAGTCCAGTGGTTTTAATTGTAATTTGATGTTCTTGAGTGAGGAGTGTCTTGAACTTAATGTTTTGGGCCCCCCATGATGGAGGGGGGGACCACCCATGGTGAGATTATTGAGTCAAGTGAAGTTCTGCTAGCCTGGTGTAAAAATGTGTCTTGTAATCGTTTAAAAGGGGGCTGTAAACAATTTCGCGTGTCTAAAATGGTTTTTGGACATCCTGTTGAACTGAAGGAGCCCCCAGTGAAAACGTAGGGGACCACAGCTGAATAGCAGTGTGTTTTGACCCAAGTCCAGTGGTTTTAATTGTAATTTGATGTTCTTGAGTGAGGAGTGCCTTAAACTTAATGTTTTGGGTCCCCCGTGATGGAGGGGGGACCACCCATGGTGAGATTATTGAGTCAAGTGAAGTTCTGTTAGCTCTAGTGTAAAAATGTGCCTTGTAATCGTTTACAAGGGGGTTGTAAACGTTTACGCGTGTCTAAAATGGTTTTTGGACATCCTGTTGAACTGAAGGAGCCACCAGTGAAAACGTAGGGGACCACAGCTGAATAATAGTGTGTTTTGACCCAAGTCCAGTGGTTTTAATTGTAATTTGATGTTCTTGAGTGAGGAGTGCCTTGAACTTAATGTTTTGGGTCCCCCATGATGGAGGGGGGACCACCCATGGTGAGATTATTGAGTCAAGTAATGTTTTGGGTCCCCCATGATGGAGGGGTGACCACTCATGGTGAGATTATTGAGTCAAGTGAAGTTCTGCTATCTCTGCTGTCAAAATGTGCCTTGTAATCGTTTACAAGGGGGCTATAAACGATTACGCGTGTCGAAAATGGTTTTTGGACATCTTGTTGAACTGAAGGAGCCACCAGTGAAAATGTAGGGGATCACAGCTGAATAAGAATGATTTTTGACTGTTATTGAGTTCCTTAAAATGTATTTGGTTGTTTATATGTGATTATCATGTGTTTAACTGTCCATTAAATACGACATTATCTTCCTACTTAACATTTTGTCAAATATAATACGCGAAACATTCAACCCACATTCAACGAAATGCTGTCATCCCAATTCGATCTACATGGACATGTCTCAGTAAGCCATTCATTTGAACAATGGTGATGAATCCAGAGAGACTCGAACCCGCCACTACAAAACATTACAAAAACATTGTTATTAGTTCCAAAAAAATGCGACTATATAAAATACAAAAACTTGAACTTACCTTTGGGTTTTGGGACGTCATTGCAACTGCACTTATTTCATACAATGGTGGAGAAGACAGTTAGGGTTCACAAAATACTCCAAAAACAAAAAATACTCCAAAAACAAAGTAGGGTTCGACATCTTTTACTTACCAAGTTACCACGAGACAATGCGACAGCGAAACAGACCCAAAACGCGCAAGAGACCCTACCAATAGATAATGAATGCGAAAGAAAACGCCAACTCAAGGAAGGATGAGATGAGGCGTTTGGGAGCAATCTTCATTTCGGAAAGATGAAGCGATTGGCGAATGACAGAGACGGGGCGAATGGGAGAGACGACACACGATAAAAAAATGAACCAAGAAAAAAAAATGAAACTGCCAAAATTAATTTTCATATATTGAAATTTCCAATTATGCCTTCCCCATGATATTAAATTGAGTTTTTTTCTTTCGTAACAAGAGCCAATAAAAACACGCCACGTGGCGATGTCAAATTTATGTGAAAAAAAAAAAGTGTTAATGAAGCGTTTTCGTTATTATAAAGTGAGAAAAGAAAAGAGTAATTTAGAAAAGTCAATGCTAAGAGTGAAATTAGTCAAAGTCTTGACTTTCGTTCTTCTTCTTTGTTGTTCACATTCTTCTCAAATTCTGTGTATCATTTCGATTTCATTCCATTCTCATACACACAACCCAACCATGACACGATGTCCATCCACTATTCTCCGCCCTCTTTGCCCACCCTCCAATCCATCCGCCGCTCTCTCTCCGATATCTCTTCTCCGCCTCCAGACCACCGCCCCTTCGACACCCCCCGACGCTTCGCCGCCTTCGCCAACCGCCTCTCCCAACTCCTCCTCCCCCCACTTCCTCAAACTCCCCCTATCCACACCGCTCTCAAGGGACTCGCCGCTGAGCTCTCCAAGGCCGCCGAAACCCTCTCCGTCTACAACAACGGCAGCAAGATTCTCGTCCTCGTCCACTGTAAATCCCTATGCTCCTCCCTTCAAGATCGCGCTGTAGCCATTGCCGCCTGGCTCGCACTCCTCGCTTCCGCCCTCCCATCCGGCGACGGCGACGACGACTTCCGCAAGAAGGTCTCCGGCCTCGCCAGAGACATGAAGCTCGCACAGTTCAGAGTACCTTCTCTTTCACTACGTTTTTTTTCTTAAACTCAAATATTTAATATAATTCTTAAAATTACACTATTATTATTTTAGTCATACAGTTATCTGCTATTCAAATTGAACAAAAATTAGATGCAATATTCCAAGTCACTAAAATATAAATGACGTTAGTGTCATTTCCTATTAAAATGGATTTTTAATATGCATGTCTTATGAATGTAAATAAAATATTATATTGTTAAACAACTAAAAATAGTTTTTTCATATGATTTTTGAAGGAGTTATTTAAGTTTATGTATCAATGACGATTTATGGATGATGATAGTATTCAAAAGAATGCATTAACCACCTCCTTTTACCATACTCTCGTGGATTCAATATTTAAGTCTGTCTGTACAGAAAAACACGGATGTCTACGCCGCAAGGGTTAGTGTATGATTCTTCGGCATACCTTTAATTTTGATTATTATCTAAGTTTTGTTGTTAATCTTGGTGGGTGGTAATTTCAGTGAAGGCTTACATTTAACTTGGGCTTAGAATTTCAAGGATTAATGTTGTGTATTATTCGGGTTTATACTGTGTTTTAGTGACTAATATGGTGTTTGATGATAGGTCTCAGAGAACGAAGAGAGGGTTTGGTGCACCCTGGAAAAGGAAGGAGATGGGAGAGACAGCAGCAAAGCAGTGCAAAGTGGTATTGTCATGGATTTGGCTCGTGCTTTGGGGTTTGACCCTGGTGATCGGGCTGAGTTTTGTAACCAGGTGAAGCTCTTCAAAGGTGATCCTTTTAGATCCCATTCTGTACCTGAGAGAAGGGTGTTGGTGTCCCTGGAGAGAATTCTTAGTAACTGGTCTGTGGAGCCTGTCACTGTGACCCCCAATTGGGACTTTGAAATTGCTGAAGATGCTGCTGCTCCTGTTTTTCCATTTAAGAGTTTTCTCTGCCCCTTGACCAAGGAAGTCATGAGGGACCCTGTGGTTGTTCTGGAGTCTTCTCAGGCCTATGAGAGGGCTGCTATTGAGTACTGGTTTGAACGGTGCATTCAAGATGGCCGTGATCCGACTTGTCCGGTTACTGGCACGGTTCTTAAGTCCTTGGAGCTGAAACCTAATATTGGGTTGGCTGGGGCAATTGAAGAGTGGGTTGGCAGGGTTATCGATTATCAAATCAAATCTTCAGTGCAGTCTCTGAATGAGGAACCCTTGTCTGTTGATCAAGTTGAGCGTGCTCTGGATCATGTTTATAAGGTTTCTGAAGAGCACCCCTCTAGCAGATACATAATCAGAAATGCTGGTGTTGTGCAGTTGATAGTAACACTGCTCAGTAATAACTCCAAAACTATTGGATCACGTTTGAGAAGCAAAGCTCTAACGGCTTTACTTAGTATGGCCAAGGATGAAGAAAGCAGGGTCAGTTACTTATCTTTCTGTGCTTATTTTTTAATCTTTTGTTTCTTTAATTTTCTCAACAAATTAACAAAACCAACCAATATGTCAAAGTGCCATGACGAGGTATGGAAAAGGAAAACAGGACTATGTTCAAATCATATAAAAAATTTTGCTTGCTGCATTTCTTTCCTTTACAGGATACTGATAATTATTCTGTATTACACAAGTTTCTTAAATTTGGAAGATTGTTTTTCCTTAGGTTCTCATACTTCATGTCGGGTTGTGTATTCACCATCTACAACTCTTCTAAACCAGGCATCTATAATTAATCGTCAGCATGAATAATCACATAGTAAATTAAAAACTAAATTCATTTGGTCCCTTCAATTTAGACTTATTGCGATGTTGGTGTTTTAAATTTATTTTTTTAGCTAATTATGTTTTTATATTTTTTAAATTAGGAAAGTTTGGTTATGTTGTCTTTTTTTTTTCTGTCTAAAACTTTTAAATTATTATTTTAATCTTATTGGAATTATTTCTCCACCTTGAAATCCATATTATATACAAAACATGCAATAACACAAGATGTACAACTTTCTTGAAAACCTATCTAGTAAACTACAAAACCATGTAGAAACCTTTCGGAAGAGAAACATCTTGGACAGTTCTTGAAAGCTAGAAGGAATTATTATAAATGTTTAAGACTTTGAAATACGCAGAAAAACTTTTATTAAACTGATACAGAAGTGATTTAACGGATCATATATAAGGATAATCAATTATATTGTTCAGAATTAATCTAGAAACTTAATATGAACAATTCTAATCGGTTATATCTAGACATAATTGATTATCTACGAAGTTTGTATTTGAACCAAGTTCTAAATAATTGATTACCACCTAAGATAATCAATTATCTACCTTATGGTAATCGATTGTTTATGAAAGCATAACAATGTGCAAACACAATGTGCAAACACAAAAGATACTAATTATATTTTAAAGTAATCGATTAATATATTCAAATCACTATTCAGAAGATTTCGGAAAAGATTTAACTCTTCCTCAAAGGCGTGGAATGAATATGAATTGCATAAGCTAAGGAATATTAATTGCATAAACTGATGCAGACTGAGATTAATGCATCAATAATTCACATTCACACATGAAAGCAACTCATAATAGCTTATTGGTACATCATCAAAACCAACTATCATTCTAAAAAATTTTCAAACCTTCTAGGGCTTTGATAAACAAAAACAACTTAATTTAATTGATCAGGTGATGATTTTCAGTGAAAAAAATAACATTTGAGGGATTTCAGTACAAATAAGCTAATTGACTATAAAACAACTTGAGACACTTACATTGCACAGGTTTAAACTAGAGCAACTAAAAGTACAATTAAGCCCAAATTAAATCTAGCTAGTATCAGTCCTATATGATGGATGACTGCATGTGGAAGTGAGTAGAAAACATCATTACATAGTTGTTTTTGTGGCGTAAATATCAAATATTCGTCCATATTTATCTCTTGGAAAATCGCATTTTTCTCCTTGTTCTCTTTCTAATGGAAAACTGAGTACTGATTTTACATTACAATGACAGACAAATTACCCAAAAGCAAAGCAAGCTTTAAGAAATTATTTACGTTGATGTTGATGCAAACTGTTTCTTTTTGGGCTTTACACTTTTCTGTTGGTTTCTTGGAACGTATGCCTTTTTCTGTACATATGTACTACTGTTCCTGATTCAATTTCTTACTTAATGCTAGAAAATAATGCTGGAACGGGGTATCACTAGATTGGCCGTACATAGTCTTATTGGGAGCTCTACGAAGGAGAGAGAATATGCTACCAAGTTATTACTGGAATTCTGCAATGATGAAGATTGTTGTGCAAGAATAGCATCAGAAAAGGGTGCTTTAGTTCTTCTCTCAAGTATAGCAGGAAATATGGAGTATCCGTCTTTGTCAAAATTAGCTGAGGAAGTCTTGAGGCTAATGGAGAGGGTAGAGGATAATGTTCAATGTTTGGCAGCAGCTGGAAGATTTGGACCATTGATTTCACGGTTACATGATGGTATGTGTAAATTCTGCTTGTCCCCGATGGAGTATATGCTAATGGTTATTTGTTAAAAATATACCAGTTGAATGATTTTTTGTGGATATTTATCCTTTTCTATTGATTAAATATAGCACCACAAAATAAACTTCTGGTGATGTTTGAACACGGTTTTTGGTAACTTTCAAGGTTGAATATACTAAATTATAATTTATAATTTTTCCAAATTCGGGAGCAGGTTCCGTTGGTGTAAAGATAGAGATGGCTTCTCTGGTGGGAAGGATGACTTTGACAAATAGCTGTAAAGAACAAATTGCAAGGCAAGGTGCCCGAGTATTTGTCGAACTTCTGTGTAATCAAGAAGGAAGGGGACCGAGTCTGCAAGCATTGTATAATTTGTCAGGATTGGATGGCAATGCAACTATCCTTATTGAGTCTTCAGTTCTTCCATCTCTTATAGAAGTTTTATTTGATACTGAGGATCCATCTCATGAGCTGAAGTCATTAGCAGCTTCAACAATTGCGAATATTGTATCTAAGCCAGGGCATTGGGAATTAGCATCTGCTGACAAGGATGGAAACCCAATGCATTCAGATATTATTGTTTTAAGCCTTTTGGGGCTTTTAAACTGCTTGCCTTCTCAGTGTCAAGTGATAGTTCTTCGCATTCTTTGTGGTATTACATTATCTCCTCAAGCATCAGGTAATTTCCATAAGCTAGCATTAAAATAATAGCACTTCTTCATGAAGGCATTAAACTTTTTTCTAGAGTTCACAACCTCAATCTAGCCTTGTCATTAAGTGAGAGCTGCACCATTTGATATTTACACCAAATTTTTATTTTTCATGGTTCTACAAACAATGAATATTCAAGCAGTTTTTTGACACTTTCCTAGAAGTCAGTATTAGAAGATTATATCACTGGAAAGAAACCAGTTACTCCTTTTGAAAAAGTGCACTTATCTTTTGGTGTGTGTGCACATGGTGTTGTTTAATTAAATGACTTCCCCTCAATTCCTATTTCTGGTTATGTTTTATTCCTGTCAATGTGTTAATGTTCAGAATAACTATTTTAATCATTAGGTCTTTGTTACAGAGAAAAATTGCATTTACAAGTAACTTTTGATTGCATTACAGCAAACATCAAAGTTGCACAAATCCAAATATCTAAAGTTTTTGTTCTAATCCAGAGTTTGTGTGCGTGGCTGCGTTCAAATATATTTAGGGTGCATTTTAATCGTTTTGATTTGTTAAAGTCAAAACAAAAAATAACTGTAGTAACTATTAGAATTTTATGCTACAAAACTTTTGCAAAAATGGCACATTTCTTGAAGTAATAGTTTCAACTTTCAACAAACCCAAATATTTGAAGTTATATAGGGTCCATAGTTCTAGTTTCTTGTAATTATTGAGCTTTTTTCTGTTATTTTCGTTTTCTAGATGATGATTAATAGTTTTTCTCCATGATTTTCTTTTTCGTATGTAAAATAGTTTTAGATGAGATTGGTTTAACGAATGGTATATGTAATGAATTTCATCCTGCTTTGGTGGTGGGGGATCGCTTGTATTGATTTGCTATGTGGAGTAGAAGGATCCATCTTCACATTGACATAATGGTTAATGATATATTTTACATTTGTTTCTCCTATGTAGAGTTAGTAGCAAGCCATATCACGTCTAAGGGTGGCTTTGGAACGATTATACCATTTCTGGAACATCTAGAAGTTGAACATAGAGTGTTTGCTTTTAAGCTTACAAGGCTACTATCTGAATGGTTTAGTCAATACATTGCAAATGAGTTGAGACTTTCAAACAAGCTTACTATACTCAAAGAAAAACTGTTAAATAACCAGTCTACAAGTGATGAGAGATCAGATGCAGCACAGATACTTGCCAATATTTCCCTCTCAGAAGATGAAATACGGACACTTTTAGGAGGTAATTTTGTGGAATGGACTGCTGTTACTCTCAAGAATCAGCTGCGTGTTTCCAATGCAAGGTCTTCTCAGACTGCAGCAGGCATGCAGGAAGGTCTTATAGGTCTCTTGCTTCACTTCACAAGGAACATTGATCAAGAAACTCTTAATATAATTAGAGAAAATCACCTTATGGCCATTTTCTGCGAACAGCTAGATTATAGTTCAAAACCAAAGGTAAAACGACTAGCTGCCATCGGATTGAAAAACTTATCAGAATTTGGAAGGTCAGATACTGCTAGGGATTCTAAACTACCATCTTCCAGTGGATTCTGTTCCTCCCTTGTGCTTGTGTGCGGGAGAGCCTCTAGTCAACCTTCCACATGTCCAATTCACAACCGTCCGTGCCATGAAGATAGTCAATTGTGCCTACTCAAGAGCAACTGTATCAAACCCCTGGTTAATATCCTCAATGACAGTGACACCGATGTTCAACTAGCTGCAGTGGATGCACTTTCTACTCTACTACTACTAGATCACACATCTCGCAGTTTTAAAAGAGTTGTTGATGAGCTTGAACATTTGGGTGCAGTTGATGCTCTTACCACTCTTTTTACTGAAGTTAGATCTGAGGAGCTTCGGGAGAAGACAATTTGGATGATCGAAAAGATATTGAGAGTGGAAAATATCAGCAGTCGGTATGCACTCAATCATTCTCTTGTGAGAGCTTTGGTCGAAGCCTTTAAGCATGGCAATACCAACACGAGGAAACATGCTCAAGATGCTCTTACCCTTCTAAAGCAGTTATCAGGAGTTAGTGGAAAGACATCAAGTCAAACTCGAGTTAAGAGATAGCAAAAGTTGCATTTATTCAGTCGTTCAAATGTTGTATAATCAAACAACAATCTTTGCCCATTGTTTGTATAGAACTCATAAGAGTTAAAGGACAGGAATGATTGTACATATCAACCATGTAATAATGACATTATAGGAATATGACGCACCTATGTGTAAACGTTCATTTTGCAAAGGATTATTGTATTTTGACACCCCAATTTTTTTTACTACTATTTGACATTATCCCTCGTTACTATTTACTCTCTCCTTATTTTAGAAATACAAAAGTTAACTTTTGATAAAAACATTTTATTCTCGTAAAAGTATTCCAATGGTGTCATAATTTTTTCCTTTTGCAAAAGTTACTGTAACAAGGAAGAAACTGAACAAATATTTGCTTGTCCATGACCCGTTAATTATGAATCTTGGAGTTATTTGGTGCATTTTGATGGACTTGTAATTATGTGCAATCAACAGTTCGATTTGTTTAGGCACGTCAAGCGTGAACAGATTCCTTGTTTATTCGTACATCACTGATCTGTAACTAAGCAATGTTGTTTGGTGACTTTGAATTTCCAAGCATGAACGCTGAATTTGATAATAATCCAGTGTGTAGGTTGAGGTTTCCTTGATTCAGATTTGAATTGGTGATGTGTTTGAATTTCAAGCACGAGGTTGAAATTTCATTTTTCATTGAATTTTTATTCAAGCAGAAATCCTTGCAGTGGAGACCTTGCATTTCTTTCGGTGATCAACAAATTGTTATAACTTAAATTGAAAAGCGTATGAGCAGATCGTTCATGCAAATCAAATGGTGTTAGAAAATAAAACTCACTTAGATATTTTTTAATATATCTTTTTATGAATTTTCATTTTACATAAGTTTTATCATTTATAGGATTAACATTAGATTTTTCATCTACGTGTACCAATTATTATAAATAAAAAACTATAATGATCATAAATCAAAAAAAACATAATAAGATAACTTTTTTACTCTTCCTCTTCTAATAAAATAATCACTACCACTCTCATTAATGATCTGTTAACTCTTAAATTTAAATTACTCTTTCATAAACTTAAATTTTGTCTTACTTCATATTTCTTCCTACATCAACTCACATTAAACTTGCTCCTTTCATTAATAATAACAATTAGGTTCATGATCGACTTGTATTTTTATTGTGGTTGTCTTCTCCATTGCTTTGGTCGTCCTCTCAGCTACCTTGGCCAACTTGTTGACCAATAGATTAGTTCTTTGCAAATCCATCAAGTTCACATGGAGGGATTCTAATTTGGATTGTAACTCATTCTCCTTTTCTTCTTCCTTGGTCACTTCAGATCTAGGTTGCATGTTGATCTCCAAAAGCTCAAGTGTAACCTTTTGCAATATTGCATGCTGCTCTCTTCTATTTTCAAACTCCTACTATAGGATCCCTTTCTTTGTCACCAATTCTACTTCCTTATATTCAGGTTGCGAAAGTATAGTTAGGAGGACAAAATCTCTACAAGTAATTGAAGCTTCTCTTCTTGGATTTTTACAAGGTATCCTTTCAAGCCTTCAATATTAGGCAAAAAATGAGATATAGGCATTTCCTCTTGCTTCTTCTTCTCGTCCTCTTCAAGTGTTGTCTTCTCAACATCCTTGTACTTGTCCCATGTTTCTTCAACCAATTGCTCTGGATCATCATTTGCCTCCTCCTCCTCATGAGCATCATCATCATTTTCGTCTTCATTGTCATTGTTCTCATATCACTCAAAAACATGATCTCGTCCAATTCATTGCTCAAAAAGTTAATCAAGCTTACCCTTATCCATCCTCAAGCTCACACTTCCTTTTTTACCTTTTTCTCACAATCAACCGAACTCCCTACATTCTCTTTCGAGCTACAGAAAGACACCGCCAAGCTAACCAGACTGATCTCACTTTCTACTGAGCTACTTGGTCTCCACAAAGAGAAATTTGAGCTTCCTACCTAATCTCCTAGACAATTCAGCTCTCCAATAACTCCTCCAAGCTCTCCCCTAAAGTATGTAGATGTCAATCTGGGCTTGCTCAATGCTCCACCGGGCTCCAAAACGAGCTCTCCAATAATTTATCCAGCGAACTCTCCACAAACCGTCCATCAAGGTCTCAAAGAATTCTCTACCAAGATCTACACCATTGTTGTCTTATCCGAGTTCACTAAATTCTCCTTCGAGATCTGCATAGAGTTGTCAAGGTTCTACATGTTGTGTGAGCTATCTTTTCCTTTCTACGCTCTTTCTCGGAAGCTCGACACTCGAGCTTGGCACCATGGCCTTTAAACTTGGCACCCCAATCTAGTAGCTCGGCAACACGACATCTGGGCTCATACTTGGCAGCTTGGCATTCAGGCTTCTTGCCATCGAGAGAATTCTAATTTCTTCACTGACTTCCTTAGTGAGGTGATTTTTCTCATCCTTTCTCTCATCCCAATAATATTTTGCTATATGATCGGTCTTACCAACACAATAACATTTGATCGATCTGCACTAATTCGCACAGTGGTCATGTTTGCCATATTTATAGCATTTAACATCAGACTTACTTGACCGACCTCCTTGGTCTCCTCTTTGTCCACAGTCAAACTAGTTTTCCTGACCAATATGCTCTTTATAGTCTTCATAATCACTTCCATCATACTTTGGCCACAACCTCCTCGTCCACGACCTCTTCCACCAAGACCACATCGGCCTTGAGTATTCCAAGCACCTCCATTCAGGTCAAGCTTGGCTTGAAGGACTTGATTGAGTGGCTCAAACATCATCTTTCTTCACTGCTTGTGTTAACCAATAGCATGGTTAAGTCCTTTGACTCTTTGATTGCACACACAATATTATCAAAGTCCTTAGTCAGCTACTTTAGGATCTTCAACATAATTCGTTTGGTAGACAACTCCTCTCCATTTTTACCAAGTTGATTCGCTATCGCCTCCACACGAGATATATACTTGGTCACTCGTTCTCTACTCTTCATTCTTAGAGTTTCAAATTCGTCTCTGAGAGTTTGAAGTTTGACTTGCCAGACACAGTTATTGCCTTTGTATGTTTTCTCCAAAATTTGTCACGCTTTTCTTGAAGATTTTTCATTCACTATCTTCTCAAAGTCAGATTCGTCAACAGCTCTATATAATATGTGCAAAGTTAATTATCCTTCACACATGATTTTCCCAATGCAGTAACTTGGGCCATTGTCTGCTCTTCATCTTCTATTGGCTTTTGGTAACCATTCGAAACAAAATCCCACATGTCTTGGGATATTCAAGAAGGACTCTCATTTGCATACTCCAATTGTAAAAGTTGACTCTTTTTGTCAACTAAGACATGGACACATTGTTTGCTAGATTGGGCATCTCTCTCACTATCTCTTTCTTACCCAAACACTCATACTCTCACAAATCTAATTCTAATTTATTAAAACTAACCTTAGGTTTTTTTAAATACATACCATAATATCTTCAATTATAATATAAATCAGAAAAAGATAACATAATAACTTTGTAACTCTTCTTTTCCCAATGTCTTTCTCATTAATTATTATGATAATTCCTAATTTAAATTTAGGTTTATTTACTTATTTTGTCCCTAGTTTTGCTGTAGTGTGTCAACTTGGTAATTCTTCTTAAAAAAGTTTCAATTTCGTTTACATCTGGTATAATTTGCATTAATTAAGTTCATTCAATTAATTTTGCATAAACTAAGTTAAGTGTGTGCTGACATGAAAAAAGTCTGTCACTTTTTTTTCTCTCTCCAATACTTCTTTGCACTATGCACACCTAACTTACTTTTATAATACCTATGATGACTACGAGAGACTCTTTTGCTCCTAGGATCCTCTGCCACTTTTCATGTTCTCATTTTCTCCCCTTCTATTTCTCTCTTTTACTTTACCTACTCATTTTCTTCCCTTTTGTTTCTCTCTTTTGGTTTACGTAATGATTAATTCAAATCCTAAATAATAATAATAATAATAATATAATAAAAATAATAATAATATAATAGTAATAATAATAATCATAATAGTATAATAATAATAGTAATATAATAATAATAGTAATAATAATATTATTATTATTATTATTTTCATTATTATTATTATATTATTATTATTATTATTTAGGATTTGAATTAATCATTGTTTAAAGCAAAAGAGAGAAATAGAAAGAAAAGAAAATGAGAACATGAAAAGTGACGGAAGAACATAGGAGTCCGACAGTGATCATAGGTATTATAAAAGTTAGGTTTAATTTAGAGGATAGAGAGAAAAAAGTGGTAGACTTTTTTGACATGTCTAAATTAACGGAATGGACTTGATTGATACAAATTATACTAGGTGTGAATGAAATTGAAATTTTTTTAAAAGAAAAGACCAAATTGACATTATGTAGCAAATTAAAGACAAAGTAAACCATTAAACCTTAAATTTATTCCTAAAAATAAGAGCTGCACTAAACTTATTTGATTTGAGGGTTATTCAATTTGTTCATGCAAATGCTTTCTATTTGGTTTCAAATTGTTTAATTACAAGTAATTAATTCTTTCCTTATATTTATGAGACATATGAGATATATTATGAGACAATTTTGATAATTTGATATTGAATTAAGGAATAATGTTATACGTATGGTCCACATTGTTTATAAATCACTAGATACATATTGAGAATTTAGGGTCATAAGAAACAAATTTATATATGCATCATACTATTAATCAATAAATCAAACAATAATAATTTATTATAAAATATGGATCGTAAATCCATTATAAATTTATAAATAGGAAGACATTTTTCAATTATGAAGTTTAGTTGAACAATATTTATTCCTCATAAATATCAATGAATTAATTGAAAGACATTTTGCAAGTAATTCTATCTTGGACTTCTTTGAAGGTATTGTTATTAACATCGATAAAAGAAAACAATGTCATGGTTTTTTTTGAGAAGAATATCTCAAATGAGGAAAGAATCTTTCTCGACTCCAATTGTTCTTACATGTGCTGAGAAAGATTTTTTTTTTTCTTACTAAATATTCTCTTCCAATAAAACTATTATTTTCTTGTCTCTTAAATATATAAATAGCAATATTTTAAGAAATTGGAGATCTACATTTTCTAATGATTTGTTTGATCTATTATTGACTAAAAATATAATTAATATTTCTTATTAAATTAATTGTCATGATTTACAAACTATTACATTCATTGATGTGAGGTCCAGCCATTAATGATCTAAACTCTACTTAACCTATAATATAATATAAATGATCAAGAGATAATGTAATATAAATAATGTTGACCATAAATTATTTTTTAATATTAATAATTTCTTTTAACATATTATATTTCATTGGTTTGGTTAATATTTTATTCATATTCATTAACGAGGACATGTAATTATTGTCAAGGAAACTTTATATTTGAATTTTAAAAAAAATATATATATTTCTTAAATTATGAGAAAAATATATTTTTAATAAAAAATAATAATTATTTCAAAATAAAATAATTATTTATTTTCAAATATTCATGAAAAATTAGTAAAAGCAATTAATAATTTTTTTGTGACGATTTAAACTAAACAACACACTATATTTTTATTTTTGAATTAAATATTAAGATTATTCTATTTTAAAGAAAGTTTTACATTTTTATAATAAGTATAATAACACCATCCACTTATTTTTCTTTAATCTTTTATTATATATATAAAAAAAAAGTTTACATATAACAATGCAAACAACATTCAGGACCCCTTGAAAGCAACTTCTATTGGTGACATGAACCTAATAAATCCTGTGTACAATTATTACAAACTAGTGAAGCTTAAAATCATATACATTCATGAGATTACATTCATCCACAACAGTTGAGTTAATATCATTAAAAAAACTGGTAAAGATAACACTGTAAATTAATCGATGCAATATTCTTTCTACTTTCTAATCTTCGAGTAGATTTGGAAAAACAAATTATATTGAAATGAACTAAGTTATGAAATATTTATAAATCATATCAGTATGAAACGAAGGCTTAAAATATGTGCATGAATAAGAAAAACTTTGTTAATAATAGTGAATTGTTTACAAGTTTTTAAACTATTTTTTTTTTTACTGAACTGAATACAAAATTATTATTTCAATAAATATATAGTTTTCTTCTTAACAAAATAAATGTTAAAAGGAATAAAAGAATAAGTAAAAAGTGATGAAAATATATAATTTACAACCATCCTAATTTAGTTCAATTAATTATTATTTTCAATTTAGTTTAGTTTTTTAAAGTGTAATTCATGAGAATTGTATCCAGTGGGAATAATAAATGTTTAAAATAACATAAAAAATAGTATATTGGAAAAAATATGAAAAGGAAAAGGCATAGGTATATACAGGCCCCATAGTCAGAAAGTGAAAAGCAAAAAGATGTTTGTGTGTTAATTCTCCCACAAAGTTTGGTATTAGGGCAAAAACATTGCTTCACTTTGTATATGCAAACATAGGGAAAAAAAGAAAGAAAACACGGACAGTGCTCTTGCAGAAGGTAACAGCCTTAGGACATCTTACAAACACAAACTGCTATTACTTTTCCTCCACCCATTTAATAAAGTAAGACGACAAGTTTATGGTAGCTGTCAAATTAACAAAGCACTTTATTTTTCAAAACATTCAGATATTAATTTCAACCAACCTTTTATTTTTTTATTTTTCTCATACTCCAACTTTTAATATAAAGCTGAAAATTATAATTTTAATATAATTTTATTTTATTTTATTATATTTTAACTTCGTTGATAATTGAAGTTATATTTTATATTTAGTGATTTTGAGTTGTAGTGTCAATCTGGAGGTAAGAAAGTGTTAGATGGTGGTTTGAACAAAGAGGATATTCAAGTTTTTGGTTTGATAAGATTTGAGTAAGAGTTGGTTGAAGAATATGAAGACTGGAGTCTGAAGTGAAGTTGTAAAGAGATTTCATTAGTATAGTTGAAATGCTATAACTCTTGGGTTTCTCAAAATGGTTGAGAAAGCGCAGTTTAGACGGTCCTAGTTTGAGATGTATTATAAGTTGGCTTTGTACTGATCAAGCTAGTGATCTCACGTCGAGGAGAATACAAATCTAAGTATGACTACAGGCTAGTGGGTCAAGAAATGCATACGGTTCAGGTCAGTGAGTTAACGAAGTGAAGATGGAGTGCTTAAATTGGTTTTCTCGTTACAACGGAGAAGAGTTTTACTTTGGTAATGGATAACATAGTGGGAAACTATGTTATTCAAGAGTGGAGACCAGTAAAGTAATGTGAAGTCCTCAGAATGGGTGTGGTTAAAGGTAATCAAGAGCATAACAGTTGGTAGTTAAATCAGAAGTTGTAGTGTTCAAGTTAGTGGTATAGAGGTTCGTAAAGGAAGCAAGGGGAGGTAAAAGAGTATCACTCAAGGATAACAGAGGTTTTAGAAGAGATTTAAGAGAAGTGGCGGAGGATAGATGAGGGGTTGGCAGTGTGGCGGATACAATATGGTTGACTATGTGAAAGAAAGGTTCTTAAAAGTTAAGGTGTAGGGGTTCGAATTTATTTTGAGAATAATGGCTATACCAATCTACACTATTGAGCACTATAACATGTTAGCACAAAAGCAAGGTTTTTCATGTTAGTAAGATTATTAGGGAGTAGTATCTTTGTCAAATAGATGGTTGTAATAGAGAATGTGATGATAGTAGGTTGTTCCTTCTATCTGATGAGTGAATTTTCGAGGACAAAACTTTTTCTTGTTGGGGAGAATGTAAAACCCTAGAAAAATGGTATTTTAGAAGTTGTGGTAGTCTAAAAATAGTGAGACTTTATTATTTTAATGTTAAATGGTTTTATTATAAATAATTTTATTATAAACAAGTTTCATTATTTTAAAACGTATAATCTCTCTAGAAACCACTTTTCTAGAGTTCTCTACCTTCTCTCTAAGAATTCTAACTCCTAAGTCATCTCTTTGACGATTAGGAGGTGTCTAGACTATCACAGTGTCGAGGTCTACAAATCCAACCGATCAATTTATGTTTTAGACCAAGTAAGTTTCTTCTCGTTTTTCTGTCCTCTTTGCTTCAGTCAATGATCATGAACAGAACTGTTATGCATGTATCATTTAGTTCTCTTTTCTTGCTCTTGGTTAATTTAGAGTTTTAAGAACTCTATTCGTTTCAATTTTGGTGCCTCGTAGGTCCATTTAGGAATTTCTTGTGTTTCAAGCGACCCGTGGGACACTTCCATTAGTTGAGCTATTATTTTAAGGTAAACGAAGATAGACCTTTTCTTAATTCGTGTATGTGTTATAAATTTTTGTATCTTTATAAGTTATAAAAGATTTTGAGAAATTGATATGACTGTGTATGCTATGTATATCTCATGGATGATTTTTAATAGTATGATGTTGTGTATATTTGGTATGGTGTGATTGTGATGCTTGATAATGTCATGATTGAGTTTGAAAATGATGTTTGAGTGTCGGAAATTGAATTCAGAGTAGTGGTGAGGTGAAAGGGTTAAATTCTTGAGTTTTAAGTCTAAAAAGTGGGGTTTTGATAAGTGAATTTGAGAAATAGGTATAAGAGTGAGAAGGTAACTGATTTAGCACTATTTTGTGGTTAATTGGGACTTGTTAGAAGTGGTAGATGATTGAAAATTGATATGTAGCAAAGAAGGGGATTCATAATTGAAACTTTCAAGTGTTTTTGGTGTAAAAAATGGGTTTTTAGTAATGAGATTTTGAAATAAGTGGTGTAAACTGTTTTGGAGAGTTTGAAGCATATTTCGAGACCAATTAGGACTTGTCTAGAGGTTCATATCAGAGAAATCTGTGATGGAAGGGTTAATTGCTTCATATAATGAGTTTCTAGTTCATTTTGGTTTAAGTGTTGGAAATTGAAAGTAGGAGGACTGGGATGAAACTGGGGGGTGTACTAGCAAGTATATTTGGACCTGGTTATGCAGTTAGGAAACTGATATGGCGGTTAGAAAGTGTAGATTTGAGTTTGGGTAGCTTATAGGAGTGAATTTGGGTTTTCATAGGTCAATTTGGATTTGGAGTGGTCAATTCAAGTTAGAGGTATGTTTTTAGATGTTTCTCAACGCCTAAGAGTGTTTAGGAATCATTAATGATGTTTAAACTTGTATAGAGGTTCACCAAAGTCAAAATGGGTGAATTTTAGGACTTGATGCATCGTTGAGCGCCCTCCATAGGGCCCCTAGGCATCATTTTTGCGAGAAGAACTCACTAGAGCGCCTTGGGCGCCCCTTGAGCTCCCCTGTTCCAAGGGTCTGGCGCCCGGGCACTGGGCATAACTCAGTAGATTTTTTTTTTTTTCAGTTTTTGGGATCTCAATTTTGGGTTCCGGGTGTTCGTTTTTGACGTTCTTTTTTTTTATTAGGGGTTTTTGGACTCTTCTGGAGCTGTTGGTAAGGGTTTCAAAGCTGTTTTCCTTACCTAAATATGAGTCTCAAGATGTCATGAATAAATTGTGTTATTGGGTGATTTCTGATGACTTGTATGATTATTTCTATTTCTTTAATGTATGATCAGTAGTCTCATGTATTGGTGTACTATGTGAATGTGAAGTGATATCAATGGTTTCAAAGGTATGGAAGAGAGTTCGAAGGAGGAACTTCTTAGTGGTGGTTTCAAGTGTGTTAGTATGAATGTAGGGAGCTCAGTATTGGGAGTTATCCTAACATTCTAATGGTCATACATTCTCAAATAGAGAGGTTTGACACATGTGGTGAGAGTAGCAGGAGGTTCGAGCCTGAGGGGCCTTTCTCCATTTGGCAAAAAGGCGTTTGAGGACTAACCTTGTGATGTGTGGTAGGGTGAAACCCAATTGGCAAGGGCTTTGTAAAGCAGTAGTGGCCACCACAAGTGCACAACTCGCCTTAACTCGACATTCATGCTAAGTTCGGACAGTCCAATCAAAGTATTGTCATGTATAATCAGTTTGGTTGGTTGGTGTTATATGTGTATCATGTGTATAATGTTTAACATGTTCCAATATAATGTTTAAGACGTCGGGTAGGGATGTGATGTTAAAAGCCCAAAATAACATACGTTTAAAGTTCTTTCTACACTAGTGTGGCCCAATAACAATAACCTTGACGCTGGCCAAATATGACCCAACATCAATAACTTAAGTGTTTGGCTCAATATCAATCTGGTTAATGGTTAACGCAAAAACATGGACAGAACGATACTAATGATAACTGTTCGGTGTATGCCCTATATCCTATGTAGTAACCAACTAATTACAAAGTTGGACAAAAGGAACTTAAAAAAATATGCTATTTCTTGTAATCTCTATTCTCGTTTTCTTAAAAATAAATTAAGAAATAAAAACTCTTAACAACTCTCATTAATTTTTTCAAAAAATAAATTATAGATAAATATATTTTTTTGCAATTATAGCATAATTGACGGAGAAACGCAAGAAACGTACGAGGCACACATTTTTATTTATCAAAGCATGAAAACCTAAATGAATGCATAATTTAAGGTTTTACGTGAGCAAGTTTCACTCCTTAACTATAGTACATGCATTAAGTAGGTAGGTTTCAATTTTCCATTATAAAAACCACCACTTCTTTTATATGACAAAGTCTCTTCAAATTTGCTATTATATATTTCTTGTTTATGTATGAATAAACATAAATGCATGGACTTAAACACATATATGTAACATCTTCCAATAAATGCAATGACTTCTTCAAAACCAATCCTTTCAAGGGACACCATTCCCAAAATATTGTACCTAAACAATATATTAGTTAAAACACCATATATTGTGTTAAACTATCTATAATTACAATCAAATTAAATGTGTAAAGACCACTTAACATTTTAAAATAGTTCTTGTGTTAACACTCAAAATGTGTGACTTATAACTAATTACATCCAACAAATCAAAGTGTTTCAGATTTAAAAAAGAGTTGTTATTGCTACCTAGTTTAATGGTGATCATATTCATGTATTTCGTGTGGCAATACAAGTTTTGGATGATATAGCTTAATTATGTTTTTAAAGTCAATCCTCTTAATAAAATGATAGACAGAGCATTAGTGATTTTAACTTACGAATTACACAACCTTATTATAAGCAATTAATTTCTTAACGAGACATTTCAATTAATTAATTTTTTTACAATTTTTGTTATTGGTTTAACTTTTTAATTTTTTATATTTGTTTTTTTATCTTTATAAACTATTAGTTGATGTGATTATTTCATTTATATATATATATATATATATATATATTATGGGGTTTGTTAACTTGCGTATGCTTTTTTTTAGTTGGTATATTTTAGCAATGTGTAACGGGTTTTAGTAGACAAAAATACTCTCATATATTATAGATTCTAAGTTTTAAGGTCAATGATAATTGAATAATTTTTATTCTCAAAACTAAAAAACAAAAAGCCCCAAACCCTCACTCACCTCCCTCATTCCTCTCAACCCTTTCTCTTTTATCTCTCTCACTCCAACATTTTCTTTGTTATCCATACGGTAGCCCCAACTGAAAAAATCAGAAATATTCGTTGTTAAACAATTTCTTACAAAAAAAATGATTTTATAATGAGTTTTCATTTAATAATTTTTGTCTTATCTAATTTTTACAAGCATAATGGCATCCGGAGGAATTGGTAATTGACCTGGAAAAACTCAGAAACACTCGTTGTTAAACAATTTTTTACAAAAAAAAATGATTTTATAAAGAGTTTTCATTTCATAATTTTTGTCATATCTAATTTTCATAAGCATAATGACATCCAAAGGAATTGGTAATTGGCCTGAAAAAAATCAGAAACATCGATGTTAAACAATTTCTTACAAAAATATGATTTTATAATGAATTTTCATTTTATAATTTTTGTCTTATCTAATTTTATCTAATTTTCACAAGCATAATGACATCCGAAAGAATTGGTAATTGGCTTGGAGAGATGATGATTCAACATCCGCAGATGATGAAATTAGAGAGATTAGTGAAGATGATGAAATTGAAAAGATCTTGAATGAACCTTTACCTGAAGGCGAATATGTCAATGACTCAACTCTTTACAAAAGCAAATTGTTTAACAATGAGTGTTTTTTTTAGTTGGGGCTACAATAAGGATGAGAAAGAAAATATTAGAGTGAGAGAGAAGAAAGAAGAAGGGTTGAAAGGAACGAGGGAGGTAAGGAAGGGTTTGAGGATTTCTTGTTTTTTTTTTCAATTTTGAGAATGAAAATTAATCAAATACCCTTAACCTTAAAACTTAAAATCTAAACACGATACACATTGTTAAAATGTAAGTTAACAAACCTATATATATATATATATAAATATATGTATATATATATATATATATATGTATATATATATATATATATATAAATATATGTATATATATATATATATATAAATATATGTATATATATATATATATAAATATATGTATATATATATATATATAAAAATATATGTATATATATATATATATATATATATAAATATATGTATATATATATATATATATAAATATATGTATATATATATATATATAAATATATATATTTACATATTTATATATATATATATATATATATATATATATATAAATATGTAAATATATATGTAAATATATATATTTACATACATATATATACATATATATATATATACATATATATATATATATTATTCTTTTCTTTATAGAATTTTATTGTTTTTTAAGATAAACATGATTATTGTGAGAGAGAAGAAAATTAATAGTCTATACGAACACATTTAAAGGAGGTACATAAAGTCAAAAAGAATTATGGAAGACTTTGATGACATAAATGTGATCAAAATTAATGTTTTAAATGAAAATAATCACATGTTTAATTCGTGTTTTTGTGTGAAACTATGATCTTCGTCTTTTTCTACTTTGCTTTCTGTATTTCTTTTAATATGCATCGATTATTTTATTTTTTTGGATTATACTATTTCTTAAGGCCACAGCATGGGTGATGCTGAGGTGTTTGTCACTGTGTTTCAACCATCTCTTTTATTCTAATGAGAATGCATTAAAAAGAGGAGAAAACAAAATATATAGAAAAAGAAGACAAGACAACATAAAAACGGAAAGAGAAAAGTATCAAAGAGACGTGTAAAAGTTAATGTAAGTAGTTGTATGAGATATATAATTTCAAACAATAGATTTAAATCAAAGTAACGTTATTACTATAAATTTTTCAATCTTCTAATACCTGTCATAGAACAAATAAATAACTATTTTATAATTTAAATTATATAAAATAAATATTTTGGCGTCTAATGCACATCTATATAAAATTTTAAATTGACATAAAGAATATATTATAAGTTGTAGATGACTAACGAATATAATGAACAACTCAATAACAGTAATCTATATATAAACTCATATGCGAATAATTATTTATTTAAAAAATATTTTGCGTAATACGTGTGTTTAGACGCAAAGGATTTTTTTTTTTTAATAAATTGATTCAACGCGTTATTCTAACATCACGTTTTTATCTATTGTGAAATTAAATTGGTTTGACTACTTTTTTTTACCAATTTCTCAAAATGTTCACACTAATATCTAGGAAGCCGTGTGTCCTTGTATAATAGACATATCCGTTATTTTTGGAGGATAAAAGTCATATATATTTATAAAGTGAATAATTTATTTTGAAAGATAAAAATAAAGTAATTTTATCTGTTGATGAAGAATCAACTGTTATGTACATAATAAATTGTGTATTTGTTAAAAATATTAACTATTTTATATCGTTTGTCAATAAGACTATATTGCTTTATTTCTATTTTTTTTTAAAAAGAAAAAAAAAAGTGAAACACTAGACAATCATTCTTAGTTGGTAAAGGCTAGATAATAGAAAGGGTTTTGATAGAAGTAGTCAATACCCTATTAAGTATAATTTATTAATGGAGGAATAGCTATATAAAGTAGATTAATTGTTGCACCTTGCACGACAACAACTTGTTTATCATTTGTTGTTGCACGCACCAAACTTTTAACCTCTACTACGCTGTTTTTCCCTATCATTTAAATTTATATTCTTTTAGATAAGTCGCTAATTTTCTTTTTAATATCTATCTCTAGTTGCTTCATATCTTTTGGCATGAAAAGTTTAGCCATATCTTTGTTATGTTTTTAAAATTCATTTTAACGAACATGTGTTTTTAAACAATCATATCTTTGGAAAATGTATATAATTATAGTTGAAATTTGTTAAGAGTTTCATAATAAGACTAATTTAATATATATGAAGTTGAGTTAAACGTAAAATCTACTTTAATATGGTGTCAAAACCATGAGTTAAAGTCTATTTTGGTGAAGTTTGTTGTTTGTTAGATCTATTATTTAATTCTATATAGATTCGCTATTAGACCATTCACAGATGTCTAGTCTCATACTCGAGATATATATATCTCGACATGAGTAGGGTGAGTCAAAAATTTCATATCGACTAGTGATAAAACTTATTCATAATATTTTGATTTTGTAAGATTGAGTTAGGCTTAAAGTCCATCTATTAACATGATATTAAAACCATTAGTTAAAGCATATTCTAGCAAAGTTTGTTGTTTGTTAGGTTTATTGTTCTACCTATTATTGAATTGTTATCGAATCACTCATTAATGTCTAGTATCGTGTTCAATATGTATATGCATTGGTGCAGGCGAAGTTGTTGGAAGCATCACGTTGATTAGAGATAAATTTAATCTACAATATATAAAATCGGTCCAAATCTCACCTTATAAATCAGTTTTATAAAATTGAATTAGATTCAAAGTCAAATTCTTAACATGGAATTTTGTTAAGGAGTGTACTCCAAAAATGATAGTTTGAGGCATCCACACAAGAGAAACAAGATAGATGGTTGGATATTAATTTGGGTGCAAATAACGATAGCTTGGTGCAATGCTTTCGTATAGTCCTATGTTTTCGTCAACTATAATAAAAAGTTAAAACAATAGAAAAAAAATCAAGAAAGAAGACAAAAGATTTACACAATAGAACTCAAAGAGTTGTGATACCATACATGACTTGATGTTATCTCCCATGGTTAAGAAACTTACAAGTGTAATAAAGAGAACATTTTAAACTTTGAAAGAAAGGAAGAGAAAAACTATAAGAGATGTTATTAATAGAAGAAAAGTTTTCTAATATAATCGTGAAAAAAAAATATGAAGACATGAATATATAAAAGTGAGAAACTATCAAACATATAGAAAATCTTAAGCTAGGAGAAAAGGCTGGACAAAACATATAAAATAGAAGAAATAACGTTGGGCGAAGAGTGACTTTATCATTATAAATTTATAATTCTAAGAGTATAATAATAATAAATTATATTTTATTTACAATCTAAGATTATTTAACATCTTTAGTATCTTTTAAATAACTTGTATAAGTACTTTTTTTTTTTCGCTATACAATAATATTTAGCCATCTAAAGTAATATTGATAATTTATTTAACTCCTTATCTTAAAATAATTTCTTGTATCTATTCTATAAAGTTTGATGCAATAACTCTCTTAACTTTTCACCATTGGATATCTTAATATACATATAAGTGAACTTATTATTTTTCATTTTTTAATGAGTTTATTATGTTCTTAATATCATCACCACAAATGATAATGATACTATTTCAAGTAAAATAGTTTAGGATAGAGTATTTTCACTTAAACACCAATGTGATGCTTGAATGATAATATTGAATACATGTAATACTATCGCTCAGTGTTACTTGGATAACAGCTTTGTGTTCAAACAAAATATGTAAAAAGCTAAAATAATGGCAACTAAAATTATTGAAATAGAAAAGAATGCATTTCGAATACAATTTTCAATATTTAACCTCAATTAGCTTGTGTTATCATTCATTAATTCGATAATGAAAAAGATAATTGATGAACCAATAATCTTAAAACAAAGATAGGATATTTAGAAATACAAAATGAAAAAATAATAAAATATTTTAAATCCATTTGTAAATATTTTTAAAATACACCTTTACTTTTACTTGCCCATTTACCTTAAATTTCTTTAAGTTAAATAATAGATTGGGTCTTACGTCTATCACATGAAACTAAAATGTAAAAATCAACCATCCTTAATAATAATAAAAAAAAATGAATATTTCTTTATGACAATCAAAATAAAAATATGTTTATTTTAATTTGGAAAAACGTATTTCAACGTAAACAAATATTAGAATTGACTTACAAACTTTTAATTAAGCATTAAAGGTGGTAGACTATGGTAGGTGTGATTTTTAATAGGGATCTATGCTTATATTATTTATGAAAATTTTTATGACAATGTCATTTTTGGGGATAACTTCAGTTCACAAATTAATTATACGTGTTTGTACAATTTTTAAAAACACTTGTCCAAAAGCAATGGATCAATCTTTAGAAATTTTTCTCTCTCCTTAATTTGATATATTTGAAATCCTCACGGTTAAACTAAGGCAATATATATCTAAAACTCTTAATTATCCAAATAAACTTTTACGTTTGCTTTCCAAGCTCCTATAATTAGCAAATTTATATTTTTTGCTTTGTCTTAGTTAACAAAAATATTTGTATTTATAAGTATTTACATATCAAATTTACATTAAATATTTGATATTTACAAATATTTTTTTATTTTAATATATTATTCAAAATTTATTACCTGTAAAAAATTAAAATTAAAATTTAATTTATAAGTTTTAAATTAAATTATATTAAAATTAAAATTTAATTTATATTTTTTAAATTAAATTTAAATAAAATTAAAATTAATTTATATTTTATTAAATTAAATATTTTTAATTTAATTTACATTATATTTTATATTTTTTTTACAATTCTATTTAAATTTTATTTTAAAATTTTATAAAATATTTTTTTAAAATATTTATAGATATTTACAAATATCTATGAATTTTAAATAATCGTAAATATTATTTAAATAAATATTCAACTGCTATTAAAGTGGATAACGAATGAATGTGTTTTTATTATGGTTCGTGAATAGACACTATTCACATCCCATAAATTTCTCTTTGTAATGGAAGACACGTGTCAAACCCTTCTAGCTTCCCCATGGTAGTGGAAGACAAAGTTGTCTGTTGCATTTAATTTTTCCTTCCCTTGAGAACCGTGTGGCAGCAGGAAAGGAGGGAATTCACAGAAAGTGGGGTCCAAATGGCAGCTCAAGGAGTACAGAGCTCGGAAAATGAAAGACAAGTGGCAGGCGGGGAGTGGACCGAGTGGTTTTAGTGGAGGTCATATTTAAAGCTGGATTTCTGAAGATTGACGCCATTTTGCATGCAACCCTTCTTCTTCCTCAACTCAGTTTCCAGAAACCACCATTTTCTCCTCCTTCTCTCTAGAAACCTCAACCTTCTCTCTAAAATTTTGACCACCTCCTCTCCTCCGATCACCTTACACCTTTCAAAATAATTCTCTCGGTGCCAAGCTCTTTCACTTGCACCGATCAGATTTTCATTTGGAGCACTTTGGATTTTTGGAAAGCCATAGAAGTAGTTGCTTGGAAGCTAGCTGGAGTTAGAGGTAAGGGAAGCTTATAAAATTTAATTATGATTTCTTTGTATGATTGGATGCATGATTTAATATATGTTGGTTGATTTAATTGGTATATTGGAATATTGTATGTTGCTGCATGAATCGTTTGATATTAGATATGTACTTAGTGAAATGTATTAAACTTAGAGATCTGAAATCTGTGATCGAAGGTCATTAGGACCGTTCGGTCCTCCCCTTTAAACTGTTCGGTCAGTTGATGACCGATCGGTCTTGTGAGACTTACATCGTTGGCTATCTACTTTGACTAATTTGGTTTCTTACTAAGTCAAGGGAGTCCTTTCCCTCTCGGTTTTAGTATATATGATAAGTTTAAGAACGTTCGATCATAAACCAAGCGTTCGGTCATACAAGTGTGTGGTATTAGACTGACACTCAAGTTAAGAAACGTTCGGTTTCACATTACTATTATTTATTCATCTAATAAACGTTCGGTCATGTGAAGTACTCGGTCATACACCAAGTGCTCGGTCTTGAAGTGCTCGGTCATAAACTAGCCTTCGGTTATTTTAGTGCTCGGTCTTATACTAGCACCTGATCTTTAAAGTACTCGATTTATAAAATTTATGTATTTGGAAAAGTGCTCGGTCTTATACTGACACTTGATCCCAGAGAGTGTGCGGTCTTGTACTGACGCTCGACTTTATTGAAGAGAACTCTGGTTTCTATATGTTAAGGCATTCGGCCAAATTGTTAAGTGTTTAGTTTTATTAAAGATAAGCTATTATTGAACGTTCCGCCATTTTCACACATCATCTATTTGAGATTTTTCTCAGTCTTAAAAGATGTTCGAGTTACCTAGTTTTAGACCGTTCGGTCTCTGCCTACAGCACCTTCTATAACAAATTCCTTCTTTGCTTGACCATTCGGCCACCTGCTAGAGTTTCTTATATATATTCGGTCTTCTATTAGTATTCCCACCGTTCGGTCAATTCATTTCTTTCCAGTATTTTCTATATATCAAAGAACTATTTTCTGAAAAAGATTATGAGATTTGGATGGTATGAAACGACTAGTTATGAATGAATTATTATGATGATTTAAGAGTATTCCAGGGAGGAATAGCTCATGATTGGAATTGATTGGTAAAGTATGACCATGGTCAGACTCAGGTTCTGCTCTATCCTGATATTCCGTGATTACGCCTTCTCATGTAGAGGAGGGTAACTCATGCGTAGGAATGGCAGGAGGTCCTTTAGCCTCAGGGTATTTCTATACCAAGGTGGTTCCACTGGACTAACCTCGGGTGGCGATCTGTTGAGTGTATCCCAGCCAGGTCCACCCGGGTGCAGAGAGCGGCGATGCTACATGGTTCATACCGTCCGGACAGTGTCTAGAGATATTGGTTATGATAATGTTACCGTTCGATTTTTATATGGATATACTTGACTTATGATTTATGGTTGAGATATTGATGTATGTGATTCATGTGTATGTTTTTAAAGTATACTGAAAATGATTAATTAAATTTACATAAGCTTACCCTTATTTTCCTGTCTTGTTCATGTACCGTTCGGTCTCTACCATTCGGTTTGTTCTCTTCACTGCAATGATCATCCTTTTGGGTGTAAGCAGAGGGTGGTCATGGAGTTACGTTGGAAGACGCACTGCAGGCTGAACATCCTATAGAAGCTACTCCGGAGAGCTGTGTTGGACCGTCTGTTCCTTAGTTTAGGTTTTACTCTTTACTTAATGTATGTATTTTCGTTTGGTTAATATTTTGTAGAACCGTTCGATTTTTGTTTGTAGTTGAATCAGATTCGTACTTCTTGAGCAGTTTTTAGTTTTATATGAAATTTTATATTTCCTCTCTATCTTGAGTTTGAATCTCACTGTTCTCTATTATTATTTATGTTAACTTCCTAAATAAATTATAGCTTTTGTTATACATTTATTGGATGTTACATCAACATTTACGTTGTCATCCATATTTCTACTCCTGCAAAGAATGAGATTACAGTAAAAAATTAATTATTTTATTTTATGATAGAGAAAAAAGGCTTAAGAACATTATATTATATTATATTATTAATAAATAAATAATATAAACAATTATTCTAAAACAAAACAAAAAATAGAGAAACAAAACTGATAATTAACCACGAAATAAACTTTATATCTTGTTGAATGAACTCTAGATATTTGACCACAAGGGTGAACTTTTATGAGCCCGTTATAGAATAATATAGCTAAATAAAACTGAACTGAAATTGGTATACACATGCATCTGACCATATTTATTGTGATATTAATAAATAAATAAATAAATATTTCATTCATTAGAAAACTTAATCATGCAAAAATAAAAAATACTGAAAAAGAATAATAGTATAATAAGTAAAAAAGGCTTAGGAATTCAAATTTTGAGAAGATAATTAACTTTTGAGTAATTTCAAATCCCTTTAGAAGAGATTATTGTGGATGAATGATCAAATACTTGTTAAAATTATAATCATATAAAATAATAAAATCAATGTTAGTATTTCCTAGAATTGTTTTTGTGTAATTTGGTATATTTGAAGTCATCATGCTTAAATAAAGAATAAATATATATCTAACTTTTAGCCATAGTAAACATTTTCTCCTTATTTTGCATATGTCTATATTGGGTATAATAAAAACTTTCCGGTTAGACCCACTGGCCTGATAAAACCAAAACACTGAGATGACGTGTATCAGATATTCTGATTTTCATTCTCATACATAGCCACGAAAGCAGCACAAATAAAGGGTACAAAACTAAATTAATTAATAAATTTAATCTGTGTTATAATTAAGATTATTACTATGATTTATTGCGGTTACTTTATACATATATAATGAGTATTGAGGTAGATGTGGGTGAATTTTCTCAAGCATCATCACACATGGGGTCACAGACATGTGTGTATGTATATATGTGCGTATATAAATGATCCCTCTCCAAAGCAACATTGTGACAGAGAAAGAAACATCGAGAAAAAATGGTTCAAGCACAAACTCTGCAACATTTTGGTAATGGGGCAAGGGAAGGAAATCAAAGTTATTTTGATCCAGGTGCTCCACCACCCTTTAAGATTGCAGATATCAGAGCAGCAATTCCCAAGCATTGCTGGGAGAAAAGCACACTGAGATCTCTGAGTTATGTTCTCAGGGATGTCTCAGTGGTCACAGCATTGGCGGTTGCAGCAATTGCCTTCAATAGCTGGTTCTTCTGGCCACTCTATTGGCCTGCACAAGGCACAATGTTTTGGGCCCTGTTTGTTCTTGGACATGATTGGTATCTCAATAAGAATTGATTATGTTACATCGTTGTACCTTTTCACTTAGTTTTGCGTGATTATCATCCATGTTTTTCACCTTGGTGAGTTCTAATTTGTTGATGCTTTCAACAGCGGGCATGGAAGTTTTTCAAACAGTTCCAAGTTGAATAGCTTTGTGGGCCACATCTTGCACTCCTTGATCCTTGTACCATACAATGGATGGTCGGTTCCTTTTTGCAACTTTTCTTTTTCACATTGTCCTTGAATTTCTTTTGTTTGTTAAATCTTTATTCTGATTTGACAACCTAACCATTTCACAACTCATGGATTCTGCAGGAGAATCAGCCACAGGACTCACCACCAAAACCACGGCCATGTTGAGAAGGATGAATCCTGGGTTCCTGTATGAGTTTTCCTTAGTTTCCACTTTTTTCTCTTTTCTCAGTATCCATCAGTGATTAGATTTGTTGGTCCAATAGAAGAGGAGGAAAAATCTAGGTATTTGAATGAACTTCATGAGGCAGTTCATGATTGTTTTGTCTTTTTGATTTACCTCAGTTAACGGAGAAGGTTTACAAGAATCTAGACAACATGACAAGAATGCTGAGATACTCTTTTCCTTTTCCAATCTTTGCATATCCCTTTTATTTGGTGAGACCCTCTTTTTCCAGAATGACAGCATTATTTTATTCTAGTTTTTAATTTCTTTTATTACTGATATCTAATACACTAATCTTACCTTAAACTCTGAATTCTCCATTTCTCTATTGTTAGCTTTGACATCTCTCACTCTCATTCTGATATGAACCATATTTCAGTGGAACAGAAGCCCAGGGAAAGAAGGTTCTCATTTCAACCCTTACAGCAACTTGTTCTCCCCTGGTGAGAGAAAAGGCGTGGTAACTTCGACCCTGTGTTGGGGCATCGTGCTTTCTGTGCTTCTCTATCTTTCCCTAACAATAGGTCCAATTTTCATGCTCAAGCTCTATGGGGTACCCTATTTGGTAATCTATCTCTGTCACACTCTTCACTATTAATTGGTTAACTCATTTCCAACCATTTACTTACTTCAACTTGTGTAGATCTTCGTCATGTGGCTGGATTTCGTCACCTACTTGCATCATCATGGTTACACGCATAAACTACCTTGGTACCGTGGCCAGGTATCATCCTTAAACATCATTTATCTCATTAATATTTCAAGAGAATCACAAAAGTAACAAGCTTTCAATTTACTAGATTTATGACCACCTTTCTTTGAGTCTCCTCCCAAGTCCAAATTTCCACTATTTTCACTATTGTCACCTACTTTGGTCCAATTTGTCACATTGCTCATTTTAAACAATAACATATTTATGTGCAATTTTGCCATACTTGAAAAGAAGATATTACATCATCCATCATGTTACTCTGTCTGTGTAATTTCACAGGAATGGAGCTATCTAAGGGGTGGTCTTACAACAGTAGATCGTGACTATGGTTGGATTAACAACGTTCACCATGACATTGGCACCCATGTTATCCATCACCTTTTCCCTCAAATTCCACATTACCATTTGGTGGAAGCGGTATTCTCTTCTTTCTCCACAGATCAAAAGTAGTATCAGTTAAATAATCACAATAATATTTTCCTTTTTTCTATGGTTCTGATATGTCCTTTTCTTCTTTTTTCTGTTGTTTTGGCACCACAGACTAAATCAGCAAAATCTGTGCTTGGAAAGTATTATCGTGAGCCTCAGAAATCTGGGCCATTGCCATTTCATCTATTGAAGTACTTGCTACAAAGCATAAGTCAGGATCACTTCGTTAGCGACACTGGCGACATTGTGTACTATCAGACTGATCCCAAGCTCCACCAAGATTCTTGGACCAAGTCCAAGTAAAAAAGTTTTGATGCTACCAAATTGATCTATTTCTCCCTAAAATATTTGCTATGTAACTAAGAACATATATGTGTTACCTACTCAAATCAATTGTTAGGTAACATGTATAAGCTTTCATAAAAGCACTTACTTAGAAAAGCATGCTATGTTAGAAATGAATCAGTTTCTCAACACCCTGATCAATTAATATACTTCAATAAACGTTTCTGTTATATTGGGCTCATTAAAAAATCCTCCCATGATTGTTCGGCCAACTATAATTTGAACACACTTAAAACCATTTAATGATTTGGTTCTGAGTATTGAATGGATTTTAAAGAGAAAGTACAGAATAATAAATGCTAATTGAATAATTAGTAGTTAATGTATGATAAAATTATGTTTTCAACCGTTTCAACCAGTGCTATTATTGAGAATTTTACTGCTTAAAGCAGATCTTGCACTCTAGAAAAGTCCGAGACTTGAAAAATGAAACTGCAAATGAACAAGTTTTTCCAATTGGGTGTGTTCAGAATGTTAGCATAGTTCAAAAGCAAAATAACAAAGAGCCATTCATAAATAGCCCAAGCCTTTTTGACGTTGCCGTTTTAACAGTACAACGACAGGTTGTGAGATGATGTTGTAACTAACATGGTACTTCATGTCTGCATCTGCCACAAATCACGTTACAGCAATGTCACTTTTATTTCAACCACACAAAGTGCTGAAGGTTGGGATACCAAGTATATGTTTTGTTAGGTTTTATTCAGTAAGAGAATCCAAATGAATGAAGGAGAGAAGAGAATCAGCAGGGGAGATCATTCTTAGATTGCATCATAAGAAAAAAATTTAACGTTTTCCTCTTAATTCAATAGAAAAAAAAAATTATAATAATATTTAAAAATATGAAAAAAAGAAGTATCTTTTGTCATTTTATTACTCTGCTGATTACATCCCTATTTTAAAAATATACTAATAGGTGAAACTAATGCTCCTTCCATCTTTTCTCATCTCATGGTTAAGTAAAAGCATGAAAAGGGCTGACCTTAAAAATTAGTTTAGTTCTAAAAAATTATGAAATAAACCTTAAAGCATTTGGGTGCTACAAATAAAAAATGACCCTTTAAGTTGTAATATCAGATTAAAATGTATTGTACATTGATAACATTTTTAGAGAGGTTGATTTTGTGTGTATGAAGGACTAATGACACTTTAAGTCTTTTGTGTGTGTGAAGGACTAATTAGTTAATTTTTTTAGAGATAAAAGATTCCAAAAATATATAAAGATTGAGTTTGGGAATTGCCCAAAAACATATACCACTATGCTTCTAGTTTGTCCTCTAAAGGCTAATTTTGCTAATTACTCTTAGGAATGGCCTAGTTGTCAGGGTGTAGTTAATGACACATTGTTGCAAATTTGGCCGAAACAAAGATCACAGGTTCAGAACTAATTAAGGATATATCCTTGGAGGAGTTGAACATGCTGTCAGTGTCTGTATGTTTATTTGGTATATAAGAAATAGAAAAATAAATGTTGATATTTTGAATCAGTTCAATTCCTGGTAAAATTGTGACCACTTACCCATTCTCTCTGGTTGGAGAAAATCTTGGTTACCCCACTTTCCCTTTCTAGTTCTATAAAGTTAATGCTTCTATAAAAAAGAAAAACAACTAAAACCAGCCAACACTTATTCTAGAAAATGTTATTTCTATGTATAAAAGTAGATATAAAGTAGATGTATAAAAGTAGATGTACGCCAAGGTAGCAAAATCACTCATTTGACGCATTAAGTGTCATTAAATTTTAAAATTGGATAAAGTAACGATCATAACATATTTTTTTACATTCATTTGACATCGAATATAAAGTTAAAATGGTCGTAAAAGTATAAACTTTTTATATTTTGTAAAAAAAGAAAAAACGTAAAAAGTAAGTAAAAAAATTTAGGTGTATCAATAAATCATTTTTCAATTATATATTATGATGGTCTGAAAATTCAGTAAAAATGAGTCTCACACACTGTCAAATGAATGTTAAGAATCAAAACTGTGTGTCAAAGTATTATTATTGTTTTATATTTCAAACTTTTTCAATAAGTTTGTGGAACCCAACAAAAGACAATTTCCTTACTACTTTTTCTTTGCAAATGTTTGTATAAAAAAACAACATATGGTATATAATGTCAAAATCTAATAATTGACTTTGTTTGAGTAGCAAGAGTACTACTAGTAAGAATTAAGTTGAGTGGCAAGGTAACATAGATATAGAAATGAGAGGTAGTGGTGCAGTGATTAAGGTGAAGAACATGGGCTGTTTTTCACCAAATGTTGTATGATGTGATGAACAACATGCTGCTGTTGGTTGAGGCTTCGAGCAAAAGACACAAGTCTATGCACCATAGTCCCATTAAGTAAGTATAGGAATGGCATTGTTTAGTTTCATAAGGAACTAAATATATGCACCAAAAGAAGTTATAGGATTTGTTGTTTATACTAAATTCATTAAGATTAACCTAAAAAAAAGTTTCAATAGTATTTATCAAATTGTAAGTTCATATCATAACATATTACAACAATATTATTTCATGTGATCGTTCTTAATTTTAAAGTTGTAGAGTACTTTATTTTCATATATTTAGAAACATGGTTTTTAAAATGTGTCCACAACCATGGTTTCAGCTGCAATGGCCACATTTGTTGGTCATGTTCACAACATTGAAAAATAATAAAAAACATGCATTCCGAAAGAAAAGAAGAGAAGACGAGAGTGAGAGACAGAGAGTCCTTTTATTTTCTTTTTATGGTGTGTTTTGATAAGAGAGTAATTTTTTTATTTAATAAATTTGAAATTGGTTAGCATAAAAAGAATTGTTTAAATGAAAAAATAAAATAAAATAAAAAATTTGTAAAAGGTATTTCAAAAATAAAATAATAAAATTTGAAATTTACTTAAAAAAAAATAAAATTTCACAATTAGTCACTTTCTCTTGTCCATATTTTGGTACATTTAATTTAAAAATTAAATTTTAAAATGTTATTTGAATATTTAAATTCGACTAATATTTTTTTATAAAGTATAATTTTAAAATGTATTTTAAAATAAATATTTTTGAAGCGAAATTAAAAGAAAGTTAAATTATTTTATTCAAATAATAAAATTGAAATGAAAAATATTTTAATTATTTTATTTAAAAAAATTAAAAATAAATAGAATTTGATTGTAAATAATTTATATATAATTTGTATTTCTTATACTAAATACAATGTTAAGTGTCACAGTCACGAAATTGATATTTTAGGATTGATGGAATTTTTTTTTAAATGATCAAACTTAATTATATTAATATTAAACATTCATTTATAAATATAAAGTCATATAATGAGTTTTATTATTTTAAAATACAATATAAAAATCATTTTTTAAGTATTTTCTAATTTTTCTCTTTTTTTTTTCATTATTTATTTATCTAATTGAAGAACTGAAAGTATATAAAAAAATAAAATTAAAATCACCTCACTAAATTAATAAAATCAAATAATAAATAAAAATGAAGTTATGAATACCTTACTTAAATAAATTAAACTAATAAATTAAAATGAGATTTTGGACACTTCTCTAAATAAACTAAATAAATAAAATAGTAAATAAAAATAAAAATAAAAATAAAAATGAGGTTACGAATACCTCACTTAAATAAATTAAAATAATAAATAAAAATAGGTTATGGATTCTTCTCTAAATAAACTAAATAAATAGAATAGTAAACATAAATAAAAATGATTTTATGACACTACATAAATTAAATAAACAGAATAATAAATATAAATAAAAATAAGGTTATAAACACCTCACTAAATAAGTTAAATAAATAGAATAAAAAATATAAATAAAATTGAGGTTATGAACCTCTCACTAAATTAACAGAAAAATAAATATAAATAAACGTAAATTTATCACTTAATAAATTAAATAAATAAAATAATAAATATGAATAAAAATAAAGTTATGAACATCACACTAAATAAATTAAATAAAAAGAAAAATAAATATAAATAAAAATGGAGTTATGAATACTCTTTAAATAAATTAAAAATAAATATAAATAAATGAAAATAAAGTTAAGAACACCTCACTACATAAATAAAAATAATAGTAGTAAATAAATAAAAATGAGGTTAAAAGTAATAAATATTTCAATAATAAATACTTCGCTAATAAATAAAAACAACAACTAAATAAGAATAAGATTATAAATACCACTAATAAAATAAAAATAAATAAATAAAATGAAATTATCAACATTTCACTAATAAAATAATTATAAATAAACAAAAATAATATTATAAACATCTTACTAATAAAATAAAAAATAATAATAAATAAATAAAATGTGATTATGAAAACCTCACTAATAAAATAATAATAAGTAAATAATTAAAATAAATATAAGGACATCAAAATAAAATAAATAAATAAATAAATATAAAATGATAAATGTATAGCTTTTTTATCTCAAAATAACTTGTCCAGTAAACACTTATTAATTGATTAAATAATTTCTTCAAATTATTTTAAATCTGGTTCAAATAGAGATTTCTTTTTTACAAAAAATAGAAATGAAAAAAAGGAGGAAGAAAGATTTATGATGCAACTACCAAAACCTCTCATGGTTTCACTTCTCCTTTTACCATTATATAAAAAATTTATATTATAATATTATTATTTTAATTTTTTATTCTAATAAATTCACAAACATGTAATAGTGAAGTCATTATTCACTCTTTAAATATTTTAATAGGTAATAGTAAAGTTTATTATTCAATATTTTAATATTTATTTTATAGAACAAGTTGTAAAATTGGAACGGTGGAAGTGAAAAATATTATCTTAAAAACAAATTATAAAATTTTGAGTTTGATCTAACAATTAACAAATTTAGAATGGAACTGTTGTTACTGTAACTCTAAATAAAAAATAGGTATATATAATTCAAACTAAAAATATTTTTTCTAACAATAAATATATGTAAAAGGAAATCTCGATAGTGAAAATGAATTCAAGAAATTCTGTTCTAAAAATTCTGTTTCAGAAATTGTTTCAAAAAATTCATAAAGTTTATTCTAAAAGATTCTTGAAACAGCTAATCTCAAAATCAACTTTACAAAAGGTTTTGAAAATTATAAGGGTGCAGTTAGAAATTATGGGGGTATACCATTAAAAGTGTAAAAAGAAACATAATTTTTCTTAACTTGGGCCTATTTAGTAGGTACACGGTAGGGTTTTGGGTTGAGTGATGAATGGGTTTTGGTTATATAAGTAATTAATGGTTGTACTATATTTTTCTTATTATATAAAAAGTATATTATTACTTTTAAATGTATTAATTTTTAAATTTTTTATTGTGATTTATTGAGAACCCTATTAATAAAAACATCACTCATTTTTCACAAATTAAATTTTTTATTGAGATATTAACAATATATCTCATACTCATTTGTTGAGAAAAGTTATTTCTCAGAATAAAATAATGTCATTATATGTAAATAATCTATACTTAAATAGTTTAATCATGAGTTTAATAATATATAATATAATATGCAGTAGTATTCATTAAAATTCTCTAACTTTATTGGTCTTGATAAATTCGATATTTATTTTTGGAAGCAATATTTTATAATTTGTAACAATTCTTTATGCTAAGTTTTGTATTTTAAATTGTTCAATCAACTTTTTCTTCTAGCCTAGAAATTCATCAATGTTTTCCAATACGCCCCATAAATTATTACACTATTTTATATTTTATTATTCATTTTAATCTTTAGTTGAGATATTTTATGCCAATTGTTAAATAATAAATAAATATATACTTTAGTTAAATATTGTTTTATATGCATAAGTGGAATGATTTGTTAGTGATGAAAATTTTAATAACTTTGCATCCACAATACGAATAATTTAATTTTATAGAATATCTCTATTTTAAGAGTCATATATTTGGATCATATATTTCTTTCAAAATGTTATGCTTAAACAATTTTGAACTTTTCAAATGACAGAAAACATGAACATTATATTATAGAATTGATTGATCTTTTACTATGAAACTCGTTCAAATAAAAATAATCATAAATATTATGAAAATTAAGATTAAAAAATGTAACATTCCAAAAAAAATCAAACTATATTAATGAGACATCACACAATAATAAGATATAACAGTTATTGTAGGAAAATTATCTTATAATTATCCTAAAATAACCAACTAATTAAAAACTTTACAAAATTACTATGCTGGTACGAACCTAGGTACAAGACCGAACGGTCTTATACTAGACAAGTAGATCTTCTCCTTTCAGTGTTTGCTCCAAAAGGAAACTCCTTTCTCTCTGGTCACATCCACATGATGATCATTGCAAAGGAAAAACTGAACAGACAAACAAGACAAGACATAAAAGAAGGGTAAGCTAGTGTAATTTAATTAATCATACTAATCATACAACTTAAACAAGTACATAAACATATAACAACCGAGCATTTCAAACATGCAATGACCGAACACTTGACTCGACCATCCGTATTGTATGAATATGTAGCTTGAGGTCGTTCTTGCACCCGTGGGTGAAGTAACCGGGAAACCCAACAGTTACCGCAATCGGGAAACCCAACAGTTGCCCCCACGAGGTTAGTCTGTTATAACTCATCTACGATACCCTGTAGGCTAGGACCTTTTTTTCATTCTCACGACATGCCTTACCCATCTCTAATTGAGAATTGGTAATCATTAGAATTTCAGGATGAACGTCGTGGATTTCACTGTCTATATTCATACTTTAACACCTCAATAACCATTTAGTGAGACATTCCTCCTTGGAATTCTCTTCCACACCATAATATGAATATCATACCATACTTTCACTTTAATACCATCATAATAATGCATACATAAGCCATCAAAGCAACTGAAATAATTAATTAAACTGGCACACTGGAATAAATATAAATATAAACCGAACAGAAATCATCACACATATGAACAAGACCGAACACCCTGTGAATGTTGGAGACAGAACAGTTTCTCACTACCAAAAGAATAGGACCGAACGGTCCATAATAGATAAGACTGAAGAAGTGGTCGAACACTATTAAAGGTCGTCCACTAGAAGAGAGAGACCGAGTACTACCACCAGACCAAATACTAAGTTTAGGCTGAACGCTTATGGCTTAGGCCGAACACCTATAACTTAGTCTGAACACTAAAAGTCAATACCGAATACTAATATAAGACTAATCACTAAAATATAGCTGAATGGTCATTAACAGGTAAGGTCCATAAGAGACCGAACACAACTAAGACTGAATACAAGTACGAGACCAAGAACTAGTGTAAGACCGAACGGTACCATAGTATAACTGAATGATACACTAGAATGAATACCAAAACATAGCCGAACGGTCATTAACAAGTAAGGCTCCACAGAGGCCAAACATAGTTATGATCGAACACTCGAGTGAGACCGAACGGTCATTAACTAGTAAGGTTCTACAGAGATCGAACGTAGTTAAGACCGAACACCAGTACTAGACTGAGTACTAATGTAAGACCATTCGATCATTAACTGAAAACTCCACAGAAAAAGAACTCAGTTACGACCGAACACAAGAGAAGGTCGAACGGTCAAAGACTGACACTCTGCGAACTGCATAATTCTGCATATCAACTATAGAATTATGAACAATACATATTTTACCAATTCCTACTCTTTTCCCCAACTTCCAATCTTCCAAACTTGCATCATATTCATATTTACACCTAACCAAGGATACCTAAACCTTTCTAACATTATCCTAAAGAATCTCTTATCAACTTTCACCCCTAATTCTGCATAATCACAACTAAATGACCAAAAATTAATTTTCCTTCTTTTGACACATTATAGGAGGATTTAAAGGTTCTAACAAGTCTAAATACACTTGTTCAGACTCTCCCCATTGACCAAGTTTACTATCAATCCCAGACTCTCATTTTCACTTACTCACTTTCCTAAAACCAGAACAGACCAAACACTTATGCAGAGACTCCAACCAGTTCACAGGTTCTAGCATTCACCAATTCAACACAATTAAATCAAACATTCAATTCATATACATGCAACCATCCAATCAGTAATTTCATACATAGAAAATCATAATTAAATTAACTAGCTTCCCTTACTTCTAACAGAACTGAACAACTTCTACCCTCCAAAAATTTATGTACCATTTCAAAAATTCTATGAACACCTAAAATTCAACGATTGGTGGAAAGGGATCAACCAAAGAGACCAAAAATGTGATCAGAAATAGAAAGATAAAACTGATGAACATGCAACTAGAAACTTGGCTTGCATGTGTTAAAAAATTTCAAATTTTCACAATAATTTAAGAAAACGAGACTTACCAGCTCTAATTATTAAAAAGATGAACTGTGATTGAAGAATTATAGAGAGAAGAATGAAAAAGAAAAAAGAAGTTTTGGAAAGTAGCTGAATTTAGAGAATAAAACGAAACTTTTAAAAAATTTATTTATATATCAATATTATTTTAATAATAAAATACTCTGTCCCTTCTTCTGCCTATCCACGTGCTGCTCCAATATCTCGGTTGTTACAAAAAACAATTGAAATTTTTGAGTATTATATTATTTTTGGTTGTTTGATTAAATTCATTTTTCACATCCTAATGTATTTATAACTTTGTTGTTCAAACACAGACTGGGTTTCATAGTTTAAGTATTTAAGAAAATAATAATAATGAAAATGAATCTTAAAATTAAAATACTGAATTTATAATTTTATAAAAATAACTTTAATAATTAATTACTGTTATATATTTTTTTAATTGTCCTCTTTGATTTATTAAAAACTTCCAGTTCTGTATTTCTTTCTCTCTAGTAGTGAAATTCATTATAGGAATCAATCAATTTATTTATCATAATAATTAAGAAAAATCAGTGCAGAAAGAAATTGGGGTAAGCAAGAAAAACCTTGTGAAGATACACATTTTTTTACCATAGAAATTGCATCACAACGATCACCACAAGAAAAAATTGTGGGATGATTAGCCGAAAAATGCTACTGACTACTAAATGCTATATCCTACAAGCTACATTTTACATGTAATTACAACATAGTGAGCAAAAATTCAGTTCAAGTTAATTCTAGCTGGAAGGCATACTCCAGGAGATTGATCTTCCAAAAAAATTCTTTCACAGTTAACCAGCTTCACCACATATTCTGCTGCAAAGTGGTACTTATGTTGAGCTTCACCAAAGCTTCTGCCAAGAACATGTTCAACCCAATCTTCCAATGCTTTTTTCTTGTCAGATAACCATGCAGCTCCAAGAATCTGTGTCATCACCTCATACTCAATTTCCAGCATAAATTCTGACCCAAACGTCTTTTGAAATTGTATGTCAATGCTTTTTATTACTTCCTCAGCAAGAGAATCAAAATTGAATGGCTTAAAAACAACTTTTTCATCAACTAGATCACACAAGTCATTTAACCAGGCTCCAGGATTTTTTTCAACTATGGAGGACTCACTTTCATAATCACTACAATTGTTGTCCTCTTCAACCTCCTCCAGAGGTATGTTAAGATCCAGATAGGACCTTGATGACTCCATCACCTGCTTCATTGTCTTGCATGATGCTTTCTCTTCAGAATGATCACTTTCTGCTAGCTTTCTTTTATTCAGGATTGTTGTTTTGGAGGTCCCTTTTCTTTGAGCAACCTTCACATTAGTGCAACCACTCCTTTTGGCATCCTGGGAAGAATGTCCAAGTGATAATTGCATTTGACATCTTTTAGCTTCTAGGATTCTTTCCTCTGGGAACATCTTAGGATCCTCCTCCATATTCAAAGAGCCAATGCCTTTTTTAAACATACTAGAGGCTACAATAAATATTGCATTGTTGATGCTGATTTCCCTACCATGCGAGTACGAGAATTTACCTGTTCTTATTGCTTGGAACAAACTATTCTGCACAAGAAAATCTGCATGATCTACATTATCAAGAAAAATAACTGAGTGTGGCCTTTTACTCAATTCCCAAGCAATATAGTCCACAACTGTCTTCCTCATAAGCACATCATGACAATATGAATCTTGGAATTCAAAAACTGAGTTTGATGGGTAACACTTGTCTTGAGAGCTCAAATCCACAGCAATTAGGCTTTGTTTGTTTCCAAATAAAATCTCAGCAAGTGCTGAAGCAAGTTTTCTTTTCCCAACTCTATCAGGTCCAAGGAATGCAAACCATGTGTCTGCTCTAACATGTGAGCCACTACTACGCTTTCCAGCACCAGATCTACATCGTGACACAGTCTGATTGATAGCATATATGGCCTCATCCTGCCACCCAACCTTTTCAGTGAGAAGATGGTACAGTGACTTGAAATCTACTGTTTCAAAATGCCCTTCTAGATTTGGCCCTGAGCATGAAGAAGATCTAGCAATTTGGTGTGAAGTACACTCATTCATAGGATTAAAATCACTTGAAAGGGAATCTGGCAGGTTGTGAAGATGCTTCTTGTGATCACTTAGTTTTGGGGTGTCTGGCTCATGAGTGGCTGATTTATATATAGTTCCCAATCCCAAATCAGTGGTCACAGGAGTCAAGGATGAAGATGGTGTGTGATCAAGTAGGCTCAAATTGGCCTTAGGGGAAGGAGAAACCCAAGTACTGTGCATATCACTCTTAGAAACTTTTGCCATGTGATCTGCTTCATCAGTGATGGTAACAGTGTCAAAAGGTACTGAAACTGGTAATATCTGTTTAAATGGAAATGCAGTTTGAGAATATTGGATTTCACTATGGGGTGGACCTTTGCTACTACTTCCTGGACCAAATTGAAAACCCTCAAGGGAAGGAACTTGGAACTTTGTTTTAGAAATATCAAATTCAGGTAATGATCGGTTTTGATGAAGACGTTGGCAAATATCACCCCATTTCCTATGCAATCCGAAGATCTTCCCATTCAGACTGGTGTTTTCTTCATTAGTCTGCACTGGACGATGAAGTTCGTTCTTAAATAAATACAGTCACAAACTGATGCAAAACAAGACCACAGACAACGGGGTATCCAAGAATTTTAACATAAAGAGAAGTATATGAACATGAAGGAATATGAATAATCACAGGTTGACATGAGAAAATACAATGTGTAGTGAGTTTTTCCGGTATAAAGAAGATAGAGTAAAATTTTCTACTATCTTATAGTTCGCTACACTTAGAACACTATACTGCGACCTTGTTGTCTTTATGGCAGAAAAATGTGTTCTTTTTTCATCATGGTAGGGATGTACATTTATTATCATTCCGTACTTGTAAATTATTTTAGTGGGTCAGTTCAGCAGAGCAATTCCCCCAAGATGTTGATGTTGCAAGTATGTGTGTGAGCATGTGAATATCTCTGCATGCATTGAAGAAGGGAAAACAAGATTAGGTGATCATAACACACACCTTTGCCATATCTGTCTCCACATTAACCTTTTGTAACCAAGGCAAGCTAGTTGAGTAACCAGATGCTGAAGTTGCAGGACCTACATTCAAAATATCAGCAACTTCTTGTTCACACTTTTCATTGCATGTGTCACACCGTGTTAAAGATGATGCATTCGTACAGCTAACGGGATTTTTCAACTCAGAAGTTGTAGAAAAGAACCCGCCAAATGGCACAAAGGACCCCATCAAGCTGCAAATTTACCATCAAATGTGTGAACTTTTATATCCAATAGGCACAGAACTGTCAGAAGCTACATTGGACATGATGAGATAGACTTCTAAAGCATCATCACACACCCCACCAAGAAATAAACACATGTGAGTTAGGTCACAAATGCTCACCAGAATCCGAACAAATCTCAAGGTTCAGAAAAAGAAAAAAAGACTTTTATAAGTAATTAAATATAATCTACCAACAAGATCGTTGCATCAATATGAAGATTCAAACTCATAATCTTGAAGAACATTAGTATCTTACTTACTAAGGAGAGAGAATGAAGTGCTTATATTCTGACATACTTAGTTTGCATTGAAAAGGGTGAGGGTAAAAATACTTTTGAAGTGTAGAAAGCAACAACCTATATATTCATCCCAGGAGGCTATGAAGTTTGATGGGCTCTATAAAAGGCCCTCTTTAAGGTATCATTCAGGGGGTCTAAATATGTTCATAACATAACCCAAAGCAGTGGAGGGGCCCGTGGGCCAGGGGTGCAGAAAAACTGAAAAAGAAGAAGCATTTATTACAGCTTTCAGCCGAAAAGCCTGTCTGTAGAAATAACATCTCTGCAGATTCTCTACATGCCAAGATGTAGATCATGCTAATGAAGACTGAATGCGACCATTCCAGATTGTGTGAACGTAATCGGCCCAAACCCACAAATTAAAGGAAAACTTTCAGGATTCAGATTCACTCCTTCCCCAAATAAGTAGTTGTACACCACACCAAATCTATTGGGACTCAAGAATCACTTTCTCTATGAAAACAAAACAAATTGAATCATGAACTTCACCACAGTAAAAAATTTTGAAAATTTTCTCCCAAATTAAAAAACTCAGTCACAGTTAATAATTTCTTGCTTAAACGTTCTAGTGAGGTAGATTAAAATTTAATTATATAATAACATTAAAAAAAAAAAAAAAAAAAAACTTCCTTTGTGTTTCCACTGTAACCAAACAAAGACAAGTTTAACAGTGACAGATTAAAGGAAGACAAAGAAAGGGAAGAAACTAAAAGCAGGAAACCAATGGGATCATAAAATTTAAGTCAAGAAGGGAATGAAAGATTTCAACACAAGCAGACTAGTCAGAAACCTTCAATTTACACATGATCATTTGTTTGTCGTCAACTTTTTCCTCAGAAGAAAAACCATGTTACCCCTAAACACACCACTACCTTTTCATATAATATATATATATATATATATATATATATATATATATATATTAATATTATTTTCTATTATTGTTATTTACTAGCCACAAACCAAAATATACTAAATAAATAGTACAGAAAAGTTCCAATTTTGAAGTGAAGAGAGTACAAGAAAGGGGAAAGAAGGAAGGAAAAGGAAGCAATAATAAAGAAAGAAAGGAGAAAGTGAGAAACAAACCCACCTGGACTTGGGGTAGAGTCCTTCCATGAAAGGGGTGGCAGAGGTCATGGTCAGGAGATGCAGATCCCAATCTTTGTCCACTGTAGGGAACAACCTCAGGAACTTAGAATAGGCCTCCGAGGTTCCCGCCACGCCAACCAACCACACCTTCCCAAGATGAACACCCAACAACCTCGTCAACTGCGAAACCACAAACCCAACACCCTCTTCATTCCCCCCGACAAAAAGCTCAATCTCCCCAAAACACACCACAACCCCAGCACCAGAACACTGCTCCACCAATCGACCCACTTCCTCGAAAATCTTCCCTCCGTTCCCACCTTCCCTCAAGAACTCCCCAATCTCCTTCTCCACCGAAACCACACTCAACCCATTCAGCTCACAGGGCAATATCCCACCTTTACGAGCTTCCACGCATTCGATGAAGCTCTTCAGAGCGCTTTTCGCGTACACCCCCATCAAAAGAGGGTTCCTTTTGCTCTTCCTCGTCACCACCTCCACGATTCTGCGGCAATTCTCGTCCAGCCGCTAACCGCTCTTCTGAACCGGTTCGAGGTTGCAGAGGAAAACAGGAGGGGTCAGCCTCGAGAAGATTCTTGAAGGTGGAGGTGGTTGAAGAAGCGCGAGCTTGATGTCGTAGCTTCTGAAACCAGCTTCGCCGAAGACGCGACTCACGATAGGGTCGTCGAGAATAGACAGAATGAAGTGTTTGAGTTCGACTTTAAGCAACGACGTTTGATGCTGCTGATGCTGCATCATCTGCATAAGGTGGAAGCTATCCGGGTGGCGCCGCTGGTTCGCCTGTGAGCGCTTTATGGCGGCCATGAGGGAGTTCGAAACAGGGGGACCCTCGGCGCCGGCCCCGCCATCCGCCCCGGTGGAGCCAGCAGTTTTGGTTGTGGGGAGGCGGTCGAGGGAGACGCCGACAGATAGCTCGAGGGCGCGGAACTGGAGGCGGGGGGAGTAGGAGCAGCTCCGGCAGCGAGCGCAGGCGTCGCGAAGCGCAGCGGACGGGAGTGAGAGAAGCGCGGAGACGGCATGGAGGGAGGTGGTCTGAGCGTGGCTTCGACGGCGGGCAACCGTGACGGCGTCGTCGAGCGCACGCGCCGCCTCGTCCGTGAGACACTGCCTCGCGGTGCTTACCGGCGTCGGCATCTCTGGCGAGCATATATGCAAAAATGTTTTTTTATTATTGTAATTATAATTACAATAATAATAAGAATATGGTGATGTTTTCTGGTATGTTGTTGAAGGGAGAAAGTGGTTATCGGAAGAAGCAAAAGTCGAAAGAAGAGAAGAAGAAGAAGAAAGGAGAGAGGGAGTGAAGTGAGTGAGGTTTGAAAGTGTTGGGGTTGAAGTAGTTCATCATCAAGAGAAGAGGATGCTGCTGTTTTTGTGGGGAGATGACCATTTTCTTTTTATCAAATTTTTATTTTTAATTTCTGTTTCAACAACAGCTATATATATTATTCCATCACATGTTAAATAAACACAACTTTTGTTCTCATTAATCTCTCAAATTTACACAATTGGCAGATATAATCGAAGGTTATAATAAGTTAAAAATGAATTAATGTATCAGAAATAATAATGTTTGATAATACATAAGAGTGTACGGATAAAGTTGGAGAAAATTCGTACAGGGTTGAGTTTTTGACGTATTGAAAGAAGAAAAAAAAAAGTAATAAGTTAAAAAATATAGAGAAGATAAAAAAAAAATAATGATAGGAATATATAGTAAGGTGGAAAAGAAAAATGATGAGTGGGGTGAGTGTGTTTGGTGGGCATAGATTCTATTGTTATGTTGTGTTGTGTGGGGGAGAAAGGAAGAGAGTAAAGATTTGAAATGTATCTATTTTAATTTCTAATTCTGTATTACTAATTTATTTAGATATATTCTGTTTCAAAAGCTTTCTCAGTGCTTGTCTTTCACACTGAGGGAGATGCTGTGCCCACTCACTGTGAGGTAAGAGACCCTCAATCTCAACCTTTTCTTCTTCTTTTCTTTTTCTCTATCCTTCTGCTTTTTCCCATTTACTATTATTTTACTCTAATCTTCATTTTTCCTTAACTTAACCACACCATTTAATCCTAATCCCAACTTAATTGCTTTTTTTTACTCTTAATTACCTTAATTCCACTCTCCAAACTTCATTTAAGATTTCTCTCTCCATCTAATCTTTAAGCACTACCAAATCATCAACATAGACATGCATTGAGATTAAAAATTGTAGATAAACCGATAAATAAAATAAGTAAAAAAAAAAAAACACTAAAAAGAATAGATATTGGAAGAGCTTCATTTTCCTAGTACAGGTTCACCTGACCAAGATATCCAAACGAACATATCAAAATAGACAAAATAATGTTACGGGATTGGAAAGGTGTGATAAAGATGGGTACGATGAACAAAATAAAATAATAGAAAAAAAAAGTGTAAGATAAAGCTAGGTAAATTATATTCACATTTTCTAGGATTAAGTTTTGTTATTTATATTATTGATGGAAACACTCCACCAGAAAAGAAAAAGTACAAAAATTGATTTCTGTTTTTTTATAGTTTAGAGTTACTACTTTTGTTAAATTTAAAATATTCAAACTAACTATATAGTGTTGTAAATAATAGTCAATTCAAAATGTGACATTTGGGCCATCTCAAATTTGTTTTAATTTTCGTGCAACTAATTTTAAGATTGGACAATTTTAAATTAATAGAAATGTTTTTTCATTCCTTTAGGGATTTTAATTTTTATTTAAAACTTTTAAAATACATGACAAAACAGATAAATAAAATGTATTGTTATTATTATGATTTTAACATAACTAATTGTGCCCAAAACAAAGCTAAAATAAATAAAATCAAATTATAATTTGATGAAATGGAATTTAGAATCATCGAGAAGGAAAAATAAGAAACGGAGAGAAAAAATATAATAAAAATTAACTAGTGAGAATTTATCTTATAATAAATTTAAAAGAAGAAGAAATTTCATTTTATATAAGGAAATAAAAACAGCTGTAAAAACCATAGGAAATAAAGAAAAAATGACACTCACTCAATGGCTTTCAATCATAACTTTATGGTACGAGAATGGTCGGGTGCTGGCCTTTTCCTTTTAAAAATAAAATGTTAAAAAGAATAAGCAACATAACACTATATTTTTCAAATTAAGTAAAAAGGATAACTATCACAAAACTTTCAAATTTTTACTTTTGAAAATAAATGTGGCTGTTAACTCTTTTAATTTCCCGCATAATAAATATTTCTTATTTTAATATGCATTCACATGCATGTAAAAATAGGTTAGAAAAAACTTCCAAAATTATTTCACAAATGGTTGCGCAACTAATATTGGAGTAGATATTTACGAATGATTAAAATTTACATTAATGATCATTAAAAGATAAATAAATTAATTTATCATATACTTATAAATCATGTTTTACATAATTAAATTACAATTACTTAAAAATTTTCGGAGAAAGATTTTATAAAAATGTATTCTACAAACGAAGACAGAAACATCAAATGCGTTATCCTAGTTTCATTACAACAGAAACATTATCTTTATTCATGATTAAATACACTTTGACAAAATAAAAAATAAAAATGCATGGTCTCTAAAAGATAACGTAGTTCTTGTTTACTGTTAAAGTGTGAAAATTATAGGAAAAATATGTCTCCATTTATAAGATAATAGAAATGAGGTAAAATTATAGGAAGTAGATGAGTGGTTATATGAGTAGAGCACTGTTTTTGTAGAGGCTACGGCAAAGAAGAGGGTCAACTGCAAATCCAGTTTCTTTGGGGATTTGTTTTTATCATAAGGTATTGGAGATCTTATACCACTCAAAATATCGTTAAATAATAATACATAACTCTCCTAAACTTTATTTTCTTGATCTGTTTTACTATGGTTATTGTCTATTTAATTAAATGTTTTCAAACCATGGGTATTAATTTTGGCGGATTTGGATGCTGCTATTGACATATATGCACATATTATTCAACCATGTATATGGTAACATAGTCACAAACTAGGATGTGTATAATTTTTATTTTTCTCATTATCCACCTCATTTGAATATTCCTGAAAATATGCTTTTAGAATTTTTTTTTTATAATTTAATTTTTATAATTTAAATTAAATTATTTAAAAACATCTATGTAAATGCAAACTTATATAAAAATAATAATTCTTGATTACAGTACAAATAAAATTACACATAAAAATATTGATACAAATTATTTTTGTCTTTTTTAAAAACAAGCATTAATATATACATTTTAGAAGACAAAATTTATTGTTAAATTATTATAAAGACATACAATATGATAAATAAATTGTTTTGGATATATGATTGATGTTAATAGTTTAGGTTGTGTTTTTTCGTCCGAATTTGTTATCCAAAAAACAAGTTTTTATTCATCTAAACTGTTTGGAAGACACTCTGATGCAAAGTTAGTTTAACGTTTTGATAAATAACAGTTAATGTATTAGTAAACGCATGTAAGATACCTCCTTACTTCAACCATTTATTTATAGGTTTTTTGGTAGATTTTTTATTAATGGTGGTCTAATTATGGTTCAATTGTGAGTAATTATACTTTACTCTTAAGTTGATCAGCTTAAGACTAATCTATTCTGGGACAGTTCATCCCGATCAGTTCAATTCATGGTCGATCGGCCTGTTTAGTGGTTGATCAATTTCGTTATCTAGCTCACTGAGCTAGTGATTGACTATCTGGGGTGGTCAGTCGTCTTATTTGGTGACCGGCTGGTCTCAGTGATGTGTGCTCCGAGTTGTGGATGTGGGCTCTAAGCTAGTGTTGTCAAAATAGGTCACCACGCCCAACTCAGTCCGACTCACCATGAGTTGGTTATTTAGTGAGTCAACCCAACCCAAATCACTTATTAACGAGTTCAAAAAATTCAAACTCATCCTAACCTACCACGAGTTGGTGAGTTAAATGGATTGGTTCACTGACTCACTTAATTACCAATTTTTTTTCTTCAATTCGAAAAAGAAAAATAACAATTTTTTGCTAATTGAAATCTAAATAAAGTCAAATGCAAATGATGTTAACAATATAACATAAAAGTAACAAATTAGGTAGGTTGGTGAGCCAACCCGACTTACCATGATTTGTAATCTAAAAAAATAACAAATTTTGTAATATAATAATATAACTTAAAAAAATTGAATGGATTGATGAGTTAACCTGACTCACTATAGGTTCAACCTGGGTGAGTCGAATTCTTAGTGAATCAGATTCAAAATTGATCTATATCAAAATTTCAATTTTTTTTTAAAATTCAATCCAGATTGAACCCCGTGATGAATCAGATTGGCTCACAAGTTCGAACTCATTTTGGCATTACTACTCCGAGTTGTGGTACGTTCATCTTTACTAATATATGATCAGTTGACCTATTTAATATTTCAGTCAGACTTATTAATTTGTACTCTAAATTAATACGTAGCTTCTCAAACTCACTAATTAATCATTTACATGATAATTAATCATTTGAGCTATGACTAACCGAACGGTCATATAATTTAAAATGTTTTTTTATTGTTTTTTTTTTTATGTTAATAGGTAACATAACTATTTTCTTTGAGCTTTCTATGCTCTTTCTTGCCAGCCGTTTAAAATATTTTGTTATTGCTTTCTATGTTAGTTGGGTAACATAACTATTTTCTATGCTGTTTCTTTGGAGTCGTCTGCTGTGTACTCTTGCTGCGTCATCTTTTAAAAAAAATGGTATTCCAAAAGACCAAAAGATTGATATTATAGAAGGGAAAATTAATATAAATGCTGAAAGAATTATATCATAGGACTGGTGCATATTAAAGGTACTAAAATATATAAAGCATTACAATGAAGGGTTGACAACATAAATATCATGTCAACACTCAATGAGTCAGCATGTGTATTTTTAAATTACTTAAAGTATTAAAAGAATAAACTAATAAAACAATAATAGTTCAACAAATGAATACAACAATGGAATGAAGAATAAAAATGATTATGAATATGAATAAATAACGCAATTAACAAATAAATACAGCACAAATATAGATAAATACAACTGAAATTTAGATGAAGACGTGAATTAAACAAAGTCCATCGTGTTCGTTCTTCTATTTAATAGAAGTGGAGCCCACCAAAAACATTAAAATAAATATAAAAAAGAACATTAAAGTAGGTTTACTGATTAACAAAAACTTGAATTATAATCCATCAATTAAAGATTTTGTGAACAAAAATAATGAAAATGGTAAAGCTTTTCTCAACCAGTAATAAAAAGCTTATTCAACGATTTTTAAAATTGTACATTTTTTATATTGAGATTTTTTTAGCAGGACAAAAGGATAAACATGTTTGAACTTTTTATTTTCTTACAAGGTGCTCAAAATAGTTTATAAGATATACTTATATTTTTTTTTCTTGTGCTTATCTTTTCTCTTGTTGTAAATTTGAATAGTGCATAAGATAGAGACTGATTTAAAAATGTTTGGTGTTATGAAAAAAATGATGAGATTACATTGTGATAGGGTTTTAGAAACTATGCAAGTTGTGATGAAGTTGAAATATAAGGATTGAAATTGAAAGGGGATCTGAAAAGTGAATAAGAAAATCTTGTTCTTAGTTGACAAAGGTGTGCATAAATCTAAATGTTCTTGATAAGGTACCATGAATGAGTGCTTCTAAGGTACACACATTTTGCCTAATCATATATTTCCTCCATCTAATCAATCTTAACAGTGTTTGGTCGCTTTTGCCACCTTTTTTTCATTTATTAATCTTTACCTAATCTTCTCATCATCACATTTTGATTATGACATTTAAACCCAATAAATCACTAAGTTAAAAAAAAAAAAAACTCATAAATGACTAGCAAATTTAAGATTAACTAACTCTCACGTTAAATTAAAATTAAAAAGAATAATATGTAAAATAAAATTATAAACTCGTTTCTTTTAAGATTATGATTAGAAAATAATATTATAAGTAAGATTTTAAGATAAGTTAGACTTATATATCATCATATTATATGATTTCAACAATTTTGTTGAGCACTTTTATCTCCAATCTTATCATTAAACAATGACGTTTTACGATATGAATTACACATGTAAGATTTTAATTGATTAACAATTAGAGCACCTTCGTTATTGATACATAACATGATGTTTGCACTTGTTAAACTTTTTCTCTTTTTTTTTATAGGGATTTTATGGAAATTGCTGTATTTTTTTTCTTAAATAAATGACTTTCACAACTCTAGCATAAAGTTGTCTTTTTTTTTATTGTCTAAACTAATAATAAAATTTCTCTTATTTTTTTTTTCAAAATATTGTTCTACTTTTAAAAAATAAAGAATGTAGGGAAATGTTTTATAAATTTTAAAAAAGAGTTGAAGTTAAATGGATAATTAATATTTACTATTAAAAATTATATATAATATACAGTGAATTCATTTTTCATTTATTTGAAACATTTTATCTATTTAAAATATAAAACATATAACCTACTTTTTAGATTTTTGAAGTCTTACGTTTTTTTATAAGAGTATATAAATTAAAATGTCACAAAATATAGGATAATTTGATGTAATAAGATTTTCATTTTTAGTAAGCTTCTATTGTTTTTCTATACTTGGTTTTTCTAATTTCCCATTGGGTACACATATGAGTATTTGTGCTTACACATATGATCTCAGTTTAAAGAATGAATTATATTTGTAATGATATATTTAGTTTGTGTATCGAAATTTATGAGAACAAATTAGGATTTATGGTAAGAAAATAATATTGATTCCAAAAAAATATTATATACATCTAATTAAATATTACAAACTTAGAGTATGTATGTATATATTTTCATAATCTTACTAACTTATAGTATATGTGTATATATTTTCATAATCGGTTACTAACTTCTTCTAATTCTATCATGTACAAGATTATTTATTCCTGTATCAAATACTAGGAGCAAATTAGCCAAAAACAAAACAAAAAACAAAACAAAAACAAAATAAAAAATGACAAGCTATTATTTTTATTAAACAATAGTAAAAATACATGTATGTTTACAAATTTTCATAATAATAATATTATCATTATTGCTATCATTATAATTATAAAATTAAAATATTTTTATTGTAAATAGCTTTTATTTATTTTATAGGTAGTTTTATAATTAAAAAATGATTAAATTTAAAGAATAATCACTTAAAAGATAGGATGTTCTTATTTATGGAAGTCATATTGTAAGTTCTATATGTTGATTGACTTAAGATGAATATTGACGATGTAATAAGGGATGTCATGGTTTGATTTCATGTGGTGGTATTTTTAGAAAAAGTAATATATAAGTAGGTTTTTAGCTTTTGTAAGAATACAAATTTTTATTTATGCCGAATTTATGAGTATCATTTAAGCATTGAGGCATACTTGGAGGGAGGGTCATCAAAGGCTTTGTTGGAGGGAGATTATTCGTTAATGTGTCATGGTTTCTCATATTTTGTGTGTGAAAGAAATTATTGTATTGATAAGTGAGTTAATTTATCTTTGATTCATAGAAAGCAATATAAGTGATTAATATTTTACCTCAATGTATTTATTTATATTTTTTTCATAATAGGTACAATTTGCCTACACTTTGTTAAGTATAATTTCTATCATGGTCTTTGTGTGGTCTCTATTGTTTTGTATTCTTTTATTTTATTTTTTCTTTTTAATAATTTTTTTAACAACAAAATAAAAGTAAACCTTGAAGTTTTAGTATAATTGAGATGTCAAAATTCATAATGATATCTAACATGACCTTATTTAGAAGTAAAATTGATAAAATAATTTTTTCAATTTAAAGGAAAAATTATTTTTTTTAAAGGATAAGATTAGAAAAAAAATATGGTTACCAAAATAAGAGAATCTTCTTTATATATAGATATAGGTATAGATTTAAACAACTAAATATAGGAATTGCAAAATAATTCTGTTTTTTTTAAAGAGGACATATGACCTTGGGTTTAACAGAATCGATGTCATATCACCTTTCTACCTTGGTTTTACAAACAATCTAGGCTAAAGGTAATCAACATTTCGACTCGGATTAGATTAGATACAACTTAGCCAAGATATGATAAATTCGGCCATGGCTGGTACAACTTGGCCTAGGTTAGTTATGTTCTTGCTTTTTCTTAACAGAACATATGACTTTAGTTATTTCACCAATCAATGCCATATCTACTTTTTGATGTGGTTTTCTAGACAACCAAGGTAAAAAAAGCTTATTAAAGTTTCAAAATTGGCACTTGTTTATTTTTTTGGGGGAGAAGGACATATGACCTTGATTATTTGAACAATCTATATCATATAAACCTTCTACTTTAGTTTTCTAGCAACTGAGGCCAAAAGGTTGGTAAAAATTTCAAAATTACCACTAAAATTTATAATTTTTTTTATTAACAACCTTTAAACATCGGTTTTATGAAAAATCAATGCCATATAGTATATATTACTTTGGTTGTTCGAATAATCGCTGTCATATGTCTTCCTAAGTTTAAATTCGTTAAAGAAACAAAAGTTACCACTTCATAGTTTTCTTCTTTCTTCATCTATGAACCAATGTTGTTGACCACTACTTAACTCACTTTCTTTCTAAACTCAAAGGTCACCATCATTACTCAACCGCCACCACTACTTTGCACCTCAATATTGTTGTCGCACTATATTTGTCTCCATTGTCGTGGTGAGTGTAATTGTCATCACTTTTTTTTTTTTGCGTTTTTGTGCTTGCGTTCGTTTCTCAAATTAATATGTTGTTAATATTTGTGTCCATGTACTATAACATTGTGGTGGGATTATTAATATTTTCCAAAACGTGGTGTTCATTCTTCTCTATTGTTGCTCACCAAAATCGAGATCAAAGACTCTTAAATTAATAATTATTTTAAATTAGAAAGGTCATATGATCTTCGTTTTTAGCATAACTAATACCAAATATATATAAAAAAAATTATTTTTGGTTTAGTGTTTTGGTTGTTTTTAAGTGTTGCTTTGGTTCATAACCAATACCAAAAGTTCTCTTATTTTTATTTTGTCTTAATATGATTTGATTGTAAAACCGATACCCATTATCGAAAACAATTATTGTTGTATCTTTTTTTGTCCTTGCCTCTTCTTATTTTTTTCCATTTTCTTAAAGATTTTGATATATTTATTCCTTAAATCATATGTTGTCTATGTGTACCAATATTTTTACTCTCACTCCTAGTTAAAATGTTTTTCTTTTCATTTGTATTGCTGTTATTTTTATTCTATTTGTTAAATTTGTATTAGAATTCAAAATACTTTTTTTTGGCCGATTTTATTTGTCTATGCTTTTAATGGATAATGGAGATGAAGATAATATAATAGTTATAACAAATCAATAATAATATAATAATTGTGACCATAATATTAATAATTTCGTCAACAACATAACAGTGAAAAATAATTATGATAAAAAGAATATAATACAAAAATCATAATAACAAATATTGTTAAGAAATAAATTATAAATCTAATTTAATTTTATGAAATTAACTTAAAATATGAGGATTATACTAAACATATATTGTAAATTTGTGAGATTGTAGTAATAACCATAATAATTATAATAAAAAGTTTAAGAAAAATAACTTTTTCTCCAAAATCTGCATATACCAATTAGCATATGTAAAATAAAATGGATATAAACTTAAAGAAGAAAAAAAGAAAATGTAAAACGCATTTAATAGATAAAAAAAGCTGAAGAAGAAAGTTTGTGATTTCCTTTTGAGTTAAAGTAAGATGTGTGATAAAATATGATAAAGTGATGTTCGATTTGTGTGCAGATGTTAACTGTGCATGATAAGGCGAAGTTAGAAAAGGTAATTGATGGATGGTGATGGGTCCTCCTCAAGTGTTGAAGAGCTCAAGGTTGATGTCTGATACCAACGTATTCTTGTGTTTTGCTTCTTTCATGGCTTCTATGTGACGACAATGAGAGAAATTGCAAGGAAAAACTTGAAAAAGTAATGGATAGCTAAAGGAAGGACCATCATCTTCTGCCCAAAAAAGCAATACATTTTGGGATCTAGTCTCTGTCTGCCTACGTCTTTTGCCCACCAAATATTAAAATCCAACCCACTATATAACACTCTGCATTTCTTCTCAATCTATTACATTGCCCTACATGCATGCAACATCTTTTTAATTACCCCATCTCAATTTACTTTCTCTTTATCTTCAAAAAATTATAATCCCCAATCAAACATTATTAGTAAGGCATAGAATCATCTTTAAAAAATATATTATGTTACTATGTGTTTATAGTCGACCGATCAGATACGGTGACAAACTGAATGAAAGAATCGAACAAATGACATGTAAGAAAACGTCTCACAGTCGACAACAGTTGAATTACTAATGAGTGATTAAAGTTTGTATTAATGATCATTAAGAAGTAAATTAATTTGTCATATTCTTATAAACTTTATAAATAGAGGATTAATTTATAAGTAAACTCACTTTTAAACACAATTGAATTACTATATACCTATAGAGAAACATTCTGACTTGAGCATCAAAGTATATTTTGTAAATCACTCCACACTGATCGGTTATTAGGAGTGAGGAGCAAGACGTTCAACACACAGAAACTTTACACGGTGTCATCCTCGTAGAAACATAATATAGTGTTAAAAATTTAAATGTAAGTTTAAATTTAATACACAAAATAAAATCTTTATTAAAAAAACACATTTAGTTATTTTGTATGAGGGATGTTAATGGCCATGTGATTACACGAGGATGAATGTTGGAATTTAGACTATGTTACTAAACCTTAAACAAGAAACCTCGTACATTATTTATTTGGGGTCATGCAATGACTTTCCAAGCTGCAAAGTGTTGGCTATTAAAGATAAACTGAACCATGGTTTCTTGTGTGGGGACGATTCCCGGTGTCAACTAGTATGAAACCTATTCATAAAAAAACATTATGTTACTTACTCTCGGATTAAGTAGGGATAAAAAAGACCAATAAAAAATAATATCATTATTTATATTCTTTTTGTACATGCATTGGTCCATTTGAGTAATGTAATGTTAATTTCAACAACTTTTCATTTATCTATTCTTTATTTCTCTTTCTTCGATTCACTTGATTTTTGTTTCATATCTCATCTTCATCATTGTTTTGCCTTTTGTTTTAGTCTATTTATAGCAATCTTTATTTCATCCTTAATCTCGTCCTTCTCGATGTAGGTGAAAACAAGTGATATTAAAATACATAATCTGATACAGAAAGCTCTAGACATCAATAATTGAGAAAGTTCTTTTTTTCTTCTTCTTTTCAAATGCAATAATTTAAAGATGTTAAAAATGAGATTTCAATACTTATGGCCCCGACGGTATCTTCCTATCCCGCATCAAACCAACCGGGGTAAGAAATAATTATGCAGTAATTTAATGTGGTTGGATCATTTGAGAAGATCGGATGTCCGACCTTAGTAACAAATATGTTTGTCACAAAGATTAAGATAAATAGTAATTAAGAATATTGAACTAAGATTATGTTACAATTAAAGTTTCACTAATATTAGATTCATGACAAAAACTATAAATATAGATCAAAGATAAAAAATAAGTAATTATATTTATTGTGCATTCATTACTATAACATTTAAAGATAAATTACTTGATCAAATCTTAAAAAAATTTTACAGATGTTGAAAATGACTCAATCTCACGTCCAAGATACAATACTTAGGACAACTTGGTAAAATAAAGGTGGCAAAATTTCTCATAATAAAATAAAATGATCGGTTTGAGATTTTGCACGATCGATTGAAATTTAAAATACACTAATCTGAAAGTTTTAAAAATAATTTAATAAATCATCGATCCAGACTAAAAATAATGAAATTAAGACTCAAATATAATTATAACTGGATTATTTTAGACGTAAAATAAAAACAAATAAAAAATAAATCCAAATTAAATATCTTTGCCTTTGAGTGATTAGACTCGTAGAGCAATCATATTCATGTATCATATAAACATCCGCATCTTTAACTTTAAAAATATCAATCACTTTTACCCTATCAGTGAAAGTAATAGAAGAAAAGTTTAGCATTGAAATAGGTTATATACATACATATCTACCCAAAGTTTTTTTCAATAACAAAAATCTAATAATAAATATGAAAAAGGTAAAATATATTAAAACTTTAACATATAATGCAATGAATACGAATATTTATTTACCAAATAATATAAATTACCCACTTGTTCATTTTTTGAAATTTATGAGAAATTATTAGAAGAACAATATTCCATTTTTTTTTCTTTCTTTTTTACTCGCTCATTGAAACAAAGCAAAGTTGGATATTTTGCTTAGAGTGAGTGTATAATTGGATAAGAATGTAAGAAGAAAGCATGGTTATGGAAACAAACCCCACCTTTTTAATGACGTTGAATAATTTCATAATGGGGACCCCTTAATTTGTGTACCTTATTCGACCATGTCATTTGTTCATGCTTCATCCATGGCATTTTTTTTTATTCTTTATTTATTTATTTATTTATTTCATTTTATTTCTCCATCGCCAAACCCTATTCGACACCTATCATCTAATCATCATCATCATTCTCTTCGTTCCCTCCCACCAATATCATTTCCAACTCTCCACGCATCTATCTGTAAACTTTTCTTCAACAAACTTTCTTAATCTTTAAGGATTAACTCAATCATTCAAACTAAGTCAAACAGTTTATACCACAAAACATAACGTGTCATTGCCATGTTTTCTAACATTATCGTATGTGCTTTCATATTCTATAACTTTCTTAAACGAAAGTGTAATATAGTGATGTTTTGTTTTCTGATATTTCAATCATGCATTTCCTTCTATTAACTACACTGTCTTTAACCAGCTGTAGATGGGTTTTAGATAAACTTTTTAGTTCTGTAAATTAAATACAGAGGAAGCAGTTCGTGCATATGTAGATTATTAAACTTAATGTAAAAGAAAAATGATAAAATTATGAAGAGTTGAAATTGAAATAATGTGGCATTTTGTAATTTAAAAGATGGAAAGTTTTTAGTTTGTATGTGTACGAAAGAAATCGACGAGTGAAAAAGATCTTATCCAAGATTCTCTTACTGTGGTTAATTTGTATGGTAACAGCGAGGATCTATAGCCACACACAGCCACTGGTTATTTAGCAACTTATAAGTACATAGGACTTCGACCTCCACACCCACATGACAGACGTACACACAGAAAAAAGTTGCTGATGTGACACCTCTCAAATATTTTTAATTTTTATAATAATAATAACAAGGGTTAAATATGATTTTAGTTCTCTTATTTTGGATTTAGTTCCTTTTCAAACTAAGATACAATTTAGTCCTTCAACTTTAGAAATATCTGGTTTTAGTCTTTTTTATCAAAATTTTTTAACTTTATTTGCTGTTTCAAGCACGTTTCTCAAAATAAAGTTAAGAAAATTTGATAAAAAAAACTAAAACTAGAGTTTTCTAAAATTGAAAGACTAAACTGTACCTTAGTTTGAAAGAGGGATTAAACTCAAAATTGCCTCAAAGTACAGGTACTAAAAATATATTTAACCCTAATAATAATAATTATTATTATTTTATTATTATTATTTATTATTAGAAAAGTAACATAACATGCACACACTTAAAAAACCTTTACCATTTTACATACAGTAAATTGTTTTTCTTTTACTTTGCCATGCGAGATATTTTGTTGTAAGTTCCACGTCCATATAACTGATTTCAGAGATTTGTATAGACAAATTTAAGTGGATTGAATTTTTTTTTTCTCATTTTTTTTATAAGTGAAGAGATTAGAAGAAGAAGTCATATTATTATATGTTTAATTATAAGAATATTTTTTTTGTTTAAATTATGTATTTACAGCTTCATATTTAATATAATTTTATCATTTTTATTTTTTCATTTAAATCACAACTTTGATTTTATAATAATAATAATATTTTTTTTAAATTAATCACTCACTCACATTCTATTTGACTTAATGTATACCTTTTAATATAATTTTATCATTTTGAACTTTTTTAGTTTAAATAATAATTCACATCTCACTTTAACAGAATTTATATTTATTACATTTTTTTAACTTATTTTTATGATCAAGAATAAAATATTATTTTTCTAATTTTAACAATCAAAACGTTTTTTTAATCTATCAACCTCACCATATCATCTACAAACTTTAATAAATTTTTCTTTTAAATTTCTTTATTTTTTTTCATCTTTTTTCTTTCTTCAAATAAGAAAGAAAAAAAAATTGATTAATTAAGGAGAAGTATAATATTTTTTATTTATATCTTGAGATTGAGCATATAATTTAGCATTTAATTTTAAGTCTTCTAAGCATACAAAATATGCATGAATCATTGTTGTAAAGTGAATAATATTTTCTTTCTTTAAGATATGAGGTATGAAATAAAGGTGTGGACAGTGGACAAACTATTTTAGTCAGTGTTAGCTTTCTTTGGGCATGAAATTAAAAAAAGAAGAAGAAGAAGAAGAAACTCAATGGGAGTGGAAATAGTAAGCTAGGGGAGTCTATTTGAAATTTATAAGCTTCAGCCTCCTCTTATGTTAAAAAAAAATAAAAATCCACCTTGAGACAAATCCTTTCTCTTTTTCCTCCCTCAACCTCTCACTTTCTTTTTCAATTTCTCTTCCATTATTGAGATTTTAGTAATTTCATCTTAGAAAGACCAAAAGTATAACTCTAATTTGGAATTGAAACAACCTTGAATGAGTTCTTCCCTGATCATTCTCCTTCCAAATTAACATGTTTGATGATGTGTAGGGAGAAACAAGAATTTAAGAGTGATTTTGAGGTTCAAATTATGAATCTAAAGTATTGGATGATTAGGTTTAGGAAATTACTAGTTGAATCAATGTTGCATTATAGTTTCATTTCTTCATCTTTCAAAGACGAAAATTTTATTAGATTTTTTTACAGGGAATTGATGTAAGAGAATGTTAGTTTTTTCCATGTTAAATTTTAAATTTAATGCAAATAAGGGTTGGTTTTGGTTTTAAGTTATGATAAATTTTAATTTCATGTACAATGTTGAATGGAATTCTTGAAGTTAATGAAAAAGTGAAATTGGTTAAGATTTAAATTGAGTGTAAATTGTTAGTTTATGTGTTGAACTACTATGTTTAAAATTTGTTATGAATGTGAAATCTAGATTTGATGTTTGTTTTAAATGTTTTATATAATTTTGAAATACAAAATTTATGCATAATCCCTCCACCAATCTTAAAATAGTCTAAATTTGAGATAACTTGGAAGAAAACATTTTTCAACAAATTTATTTTACTTAACAAAATACATGTTTAATTAGTTTTTCAGTCATTTATTTATTTTTATTTTTATATTTATTTTTGTCTACTTTAAAAAAAAAATACTCAGTATGATTCTATTTTGATAAATTGGATGTTAACACTGTTCAAAAGTATCATATGTCAAACTAGATTTATCAAGTGTCAAAATTTAAATAATTTTCTACTTCACATCATTATGATTTTGACATGTGACATATTTTAAGTAAAATATGATCCATATTTTGACATGTGACACTTTCAAATGATATTAACGTCAATTTAACAGAAAGAATCACATTAAGTCCTTTTTTTTTTTTGTAAAAGTAAGGATTCAATTGAGTCTTTAAAAAAAATGAACTCAATTGAGTAAAAAAAAAATATAGAGACCAAAATAAATTAAAAGCTTAAATATAAGAATCAAACTACTAATTAAGCAAAAAAAACTTAATTGCAATAAAATTGCTTAACAAATTAGAATTTGCAATGTGTGTCTTACATGCTATCAATGTGTGTCTTCTAAAAGCCATAAGTCATAAGTTAAAATTCTTTGAATTTGCAAGAGTTTTAATTGAAATACATGTAAGTAATTACCTTGAGTGCTCGAGAAATATATTTTCAATTGTTAAGGTTAAATTTTAAGTTAGGTGTTTATCTTTAATGGTAAAACTCTATATGTATCTTTCATATGTCGTCAAGTCATAAATTAAATTGAAATTTTTTAAATTGTTGAGGACTTTAATTGAGATTAAGAATTTTTTTTTAATCTAATTTATGATTATGTGAGTGATTGTATGATTATTGACAAAGGAAAAGTGATTCAATTATTGTTTCTTAATAATTGTAAGTTTTAGTCTCTTAATATTCAATACGCTAATTTTATGATTAAGAATTAAATATGTTTTTATATTCTAAATTAACATGTGAAATTGATTTTCGTCCCTCTGGAAAAGTTTATATAAATTCCATCCTCATACTTTATTAAAGCATGAATTATTGGTGTGATTGTTCTGATTAGAGGTTCCGTGGTTGTTTTTGGTGACTAGTTTGGATGTTGAAATATTGAAATATATCATAACAATATGGACAAAATTATTTTACAAACGCGTATAATACCTTAAGATAAATGATAGACTAATATTTATAGAACTCTTATTTTTGTTTTGTAACATTGGCTAAATTTACTAAATATGTTTTATATAGATTTGGTTTGTGAATTCAATTATCTCATTAGAATAGTAAAATTTACAAGTGTTTGTACTAATATAATTGCGTGATTGTGGTGGTGTGGAATATAAGCAAAAAATGTATAAAAAAAACAAGATATGATAAAAATTATAACTCCAACCTTCGTCGTTTTGTACGATTGAGGGGTTTTAATCACGACTTTGACACGAACTATAGTGGTTTCTCTGCTCTATTTCATCCTCTCTCTTTTTTTGTTTTGAACTACAAATCTAAACATCGTTATCGAAATGTGAAATTCAAAAACCACAATTTTTAAAAATTTATTTTAACTATTAAAAGTTCTGTGTACATATATTATTATAGCACCCATTCAACTCACTGCTTTTATTTTCTTGAAACATAAAAAATAAACATAATGCAGCATATGCAATTATTAAGGAAAAAGTGAGTTTCTTTCAAAATTGAACTTTTATTTATAAAATTTATAATAATCTAACTAATTAATTTATTTTTTAATGGTTATTAATGTAAACTTTAACTACGTAGTCGTTATTTATTATTGTGTTTTAACTACACTCAACAATTGTCGAACCAAGCGACTGAGAGGCTTTTACACGATGACCCTTCGGTTCCTTAGGATCTTGTGTCATCATATCTGATCATTCCACTATGAGCCCATAATAACAAAATTAAAAAAAGAAAAAAAAATTGCATTTTGTTGAATATAGCCTTTCCTTTTCTCCCTCTATAAGTGAACAATGGTGATCCCTTTCAATCTCTTTTACTTTATGCAAATATATATATATATATATATATATATATATATATATATATATATATATATATATATATATATATATATATATATATATGCATGGTTGTGGCACTTGTATGTGATGAAAAAGGTTGAAAGAGATATGTTTGTTGGAGAGTTACAAGGATAGTTTGGTTTGCTTTTAGGGGAAAGAAAATTGAATTTTTGATTTGGTTGTTAATACATGAAACCAACCCTAGAGGTATATCTTAGTTCCTGCACATGCACGTCTTTGTTTTCTTTTTCCATCAAACACCTACCATGCACTCACCTAATAATACCATCTTGTGGTCCTCCAATCTCTTTCTACGTTTTACATCTTCATTTATTAGTATATACATATTCATGTCCCTTTCCTTCACCTTTTCTAGTAATATCTTTCTTCACAACCATTGATAGTGAAAGCTTCTTAATTATAATAATGTCTTAATTCTCCTCTTAAATCACATTAATAATCTTTTGGTATGTTGGTTTTATCACTTTTATGTATATATACTTATTTCTAGCATTATTGCTTTGTAAGTTGTTGGAGATTCCCAATAAGGATCATTTTCACCTCATAAGTCAATTTTCACTTCATATACCTACAGTAATGTAACTTCATAAGTCGATTTCGAGCATGGAGTGTATTTCTTTTGTTTCATTTATAATAATTTACAGAGAAAATAAAGTCTAAGAGGAGAATAAATTTTAATGAAATTATTAATGTATCTTTATGTCTAATATTTTGTGTTTTTATAATTATTATTACCAATTAACAAACATTATTTTTAAATCATTACATTTTTCAAGAAATAATATTTTCTTTATTTTATTAGAAAAAAATTATAACACACATCGTAAAAAAAAAAATACATCGAAGAACATTTTTGATAGTATACTAAAATGATCCATCTATCAATCTTCATTCATCTAATTAATTATATCAAGGAAAAGGAGGGGAAGGAAAAGAAAGATAAAAGAAAAATTAAAGTTGTGTAGATTGAAGAAAGTTAATTGAAAATGAGGACAAATGAGGAAAAATCGTAATAAATTTGATTAAAAAATTAAATTAATTAGATGGTGCAATAAATTATAACAGTATCTTGATTTAATTTTAATAAAAATGTTAATTAAAACTTAAGATGGACTAATTGTAAATGAGTTAATTTATAAAATTAAAATAATAATTCAATGTCAATGTTAGGTGATAATACTACTAAAATGTATTAGTGTAAATGTCATCTTTTAATGTCAATTTTATATAATAGTTTCTTAAATTCAATTCAATTATTATATTTAAATTTTAATTTAAATTTTTTTCTTTTAGATGTGTATATCTCTAAAATGAGACAAAATTAATAATTAAGTCTAATTTTATATTACATATACATATTAAAATAAAGTTTTAAAATTTATATATCAAATCGTTTTACTTAAATATTAAAATTAATTTATTTTTTATATTTTTAATTTCAATTAAAAAATTCTTAATTTAAACTTATAAATTTTTAAAATATTAAAAATATAAATATAAAGTGACACTTTTTTTTAATTTTAATATTTGATATACAATATTTTAAATAAAAGAAAATATAATTTTTAAATAATTTCAAATACAAAGAAAAAAACAGTATTTTAAATTATTTATATGTAACATCTTAATTATATAGTATTAAATTATAAGGGAGTTATCATATAATTAATAAAATAAAACCGTTGATAGACTGAAATATAAAATTATTTATAGTCATCTAAGTAACCATAAAAAGAAACTTTATATACAAGCTAACTAAAACAAAACTATATACATTGCAACTAGTTTAAGGAAATTAAACATATGATGATCCTCTTTCTAAAGCTTATTCTACAGTCACCTCATCGCCCTTTGCTCACACTCACTAGATGATCATAGTCAAGAAAAAAACACAAGAACATATCCATAAAACATAAACAAAGGGTAAGCTAGTGATACAAAACAATTCATATAATACATCAACATCTCACGCATGAAACATAATTCACATATCACAATCCAAACATCTTAGATATTCCAAGACCTGGATTAGACTATCCGGATTTAGTATGAATGTCGAGCTATGCGCGGGTCATGCACTTATGGTGGCCTTTACTGCTTTGTAAAGTCATTGCTAACTGGTTTCACCCTACCACTCACAAGGTTAGTTTGTACCGCGTCTTAGGCCATATTGCAAGCACCTAGATTAAGACATCGTGCTACTTTCACCACATGTATCAATATTCTCTAATTAAGAATGAATGACTGTTAGAGTTTTAAGATAACTTCCAAGCTGAGCTCCCTATATTTATACTAAGAACACTTGAAACCATCAATAAGAAATTCCTCCTTGGAATTCTCTTGAGTGATGATTTGATTCATTGAGGATGATGTATGATTATGTATGAGATTATTTGAGTATGCAAGTTCTGAGTTAAGATTTAAAATGAAAGGTTGTGGTTTCAAAATTGTAGAAAGGGTTCCAAGGAGGAATCTCTTAATTGTGATTTCATGAGAAACTAGTATAAGTTGTAAGAAGTCGATATGATTGTTATCATGAACCTCTAATGATCATTTGTGCTCAATTGGAGAGTGATGAGTCATGTCGTGAGAGGAGTAGGAGGTCCTAGCGTGAAGCCTTTCTTCATGGTGGCAAAGGACGTTTTAACGACTAACCCTGTGTGGCAGCTTTGAGTGAGTCAGCTGTTCCACCACAAAGGTGCAAAACTATTCATGGCTCGAAAGTTAAACTAGAGGGTAAAAGATTTGGCCAAGCCTAAGTTATTATGTGGGAAAAGAAGTAACGTGAAATATGTGGTGTGCTTGAACTTGTATATTGTGTTCAGTATGAATAATCCCTTTTTCAATTAGCTTACCCTTCTTGTATGTTTCTTGGTTGTTTGTTCTTTGTATATTTTCTTTGGCGATGATCATCTGGTGGGTGTGATCAAAGTAAGATGATGAGTCCGTCGAGCAAGCTTTAGGCGGAGAGGATTCTGACGTGTAGAGTTGTTAGATTTATTTTCATTAGTGCTTCTAGTCTCTTGGTGGACTTTGATACATCAGTATTGTACATAATTGTGGATGCTAGTACATTTTTGTATATAAAGGCAGTGTTCTTTGGATAACTCTAAGAATGATTTTTATACTCTTTATCAATCTTGTTGACTGATATATCATATTAAATATGTGAAGACTATTATATAGTTTTATGTTATATTTCGGGATGTTACACCTATTAACTCTAATGATCTATTTTCTATGAAATATTAAAATTTAAAAATTTTAAGTATCACTTTACATTTACATTTTAATATTTTTAAAATATTAGGAGTTTAAATTTTTTTAAAATTTAAATTAAAAAATCAAATTAATTTCAATATTTAGTAGAGTGATTTGATGTATAAATTTTGAAAAATTATTTTAATATGTATATATAGTTTGGAATAGGCTTAATTGCTAATTTAATCTCATTTTGGAGATAAACAAATTTGAGTTCATTTTATTATTTTTAAATAAAGACTCAATTGCGTCAAAATTTCAAATATAATAATTATATTAAATTCAAGATATTATGGTGTAAAATAAGGGTAAAAAATGGGTCAATCTAGCCTGTTATGACTTGTCATCCCCGTGGTCAGCCACAAAAAATGTCGAGATGATCCGCTGGACAAAAATAGACTAGCAATTGTAACATGTCCCGCCATACTACGAGATAGTGGATTAACATGCCACTTTTCTTTCAATTTTATGTCTTTAATTTTTTTAAAATTTTAAAAATCATTTATATATACATAAAAATAAATATTAAAAGCATATTTAATCATACAAATATTTTATAATCTTTTAAGTGGATAATTAATATTTTTAATTAGATAAATTAGAATAATTATGACATTTACATATTAAATTACTATATTATAACTAAAAGTTGGAACTTCTAAGTGTTAATAATTTAAATTACAATATTATTGTATATTTAAATCTTTAAAAAAAAATATAATATGAAAAAGTTAACTTTTAAAATTATTTTTTACTTTTAACTTTTATTTAAAGGAACGGGTTATAGAGTCGAGGAGGGCTAATATGTCAATTTGGCGGGTTAGGCAGACCGAGTCAAAATGAACTGGTGTATTGAAAATTTCAACATGCTTCACCTTTTTCTTGACGAATTAACGGGTCGGTTTGTCAAATTTAACTTATTTTGACATCCTAACGTAGAATTAACCTTGACATTAATACGCGATACTAGTATGGACATGTGTCATCGACACTAACATAATCACTTGTGCGATTAGAACCTAACACAAAAAATAATATTTAACAAAAACATGCATTAGAAACATCATAATGACATATAATATATCCAATATAATATATACAAAGATGATATTAACTTACTCTAACTAAAATGATCCAATTTAGTTGTTTTAAAAAAAATAAGATTTAATTAAATAAAAACAAAAGGAACAAATTAAATAACTAAAACCAAAATAAAAGAAAAAAGTTTAGTTGTTGATTTATTATTATTTTAAAACACCTATTAATTCCAATTCTCTGTTTTCTATGAAATATTAAAATTTAAAAATTTTAAGTATCACTTTACATTTACATTTTAATATTTTTAAAATATCAGGAGTTTAAATTTATTAAAATTTAAATTAAAAAATCAAATTAATTTCAATATTTAATAGAGTAATTTGATGTATAAATTTTGAAAAATTATTTTAATATGTATATATAGTTTGGAATAGGCTTAATTGCTAATTTAATCTCATTTTGGAGATAAACAAATTTGAGTTCATTTTATTATTTTTAAATAAAGACTCAATTGCGTCAAAATTTCAAATATAAGAATTATATTAAATTCAAGATATTATGATGTAAAATAAGGGTAAAAAATGGGTCAATCTAGCCTGTTATGACTTGTCATCCCCGTGGTCAGTCACAAAAAATGTCGAAATGATCCGCTGGACAAAAATAGACTAGCAATTGTAACATGTCCCGCCATACTACCAGATAGTGGATTGACATGCCACTTTTCTTTCAATTTTATGTTTTTAATTTTTTTAAAATTTTAAAAATCATTTATATATACATAAAAATAAATATTAAAAGCATATTTAATCATACAAATATTTTATAATCTTTTAAGTGGATAATTAATATTTTTAATTAGATAAATTAGAATAATTATGACATTTACATATTAAATTACTATATTATAACTAAAAGTTGGAACTTCTAAGTGTTAATAATTTAAATTACAATATTATTGTATATTTAAATCTTTAAAAAAAATATACTATGAAAAAGTTAACTTTTAAAATTATTTTTTACTTTTAACTTTTATTTAAAGGAACGGGTTATAGAGTCGAGGAGGGCTAATATGTCAATTTGGCGGGTTAGGCAGACCGAATCAAAATGGACTGGTGTATTGAAAATTTCAACATGATTCACCTTTTTCTTGACGAATTAACGGGTCGGTTTGTCAAATTTAACTTATTTTGTCATCCTAACGTAGAATTAACCTTGACATTAATACGCGATACTAGTATGGACATGTGTAATCGACACTAACATAATCACTTGTGCGATTAGAACCTAAAAAAAAAAATAATATTTAACAAAAACAGGCATTAGAAACATCATAATGACATATAATATATCCAATATAATATATACAAAGATGATATTAACTTACTCTAACTAAAATGATCCAATTTAGTTGTTTTAAAAAAAATAAGATTTAATTAAATAAAAACAAAAGGAACAAATTAAATAACTAAAACCAAAATAAAAGAAAAAAGTTTAGTTGTTGATTTATTATTATTTTAAAACACCTGTTAATTCCAATTCTCTGTTTTCTATGAAATATTAAAATTTAAAAATTTTAAGTATCACTTTACATTTACATTTTAATATTTTTAAAATATCAGGAGTTTAAATTTTATTAAAATTTAAATTAAAAAATCAAATTAATTTCAATATTTAATAGAGTAATTTGATGTATAAATTTTGAAAAATTATTTTAATATGTATATATAGTTTGGAATAGGCTTAATTGCTAATTTAATCTCATTTTGGAGATAAACAAATTTGAGTTCATTTTATTATTTTTAAATAAAGACTCAATTGCGTCAAAATTTCAAATATAATAATTATATTAAATTCAAGATATTATGATGTAAAATAAGGGTAAAAAATGGGTCAATCTAGCCTGTTATGACTTGTCATCCCCGTGGTCAGTCACAAAAAATGTCGAAATGATCCGCTGGACAAAAATAGACTAGCAATTGTAACATGTCCCGCCATACTACCAGATAGTGGATTGACATGCCACTTTTCTTTCAATTTTATGTTTTTAATTTTTTTAAAATTTTAAAAATCATTTATATATACATAAAAATAAATATTAAAAGCATATTTAATCATACAAATATTTTATAATCTTTTAAGTGGATAATTAATATTTTTAATTAGATAAATTAGAATAATTATGACATTTACATATTAAATTACTATATTATAACTAAAAGTTGGAACTTCTAAGTGTTAATAATTTAAATTACAATATTATTGTATATTTAAATCTTTAAAAAAAATATAATATGAAAAAGTTAACTTTTAAAATTATTTTTTACTTTTAACTTTTATTTAAAGGAACGGGTTATAGAGTCGAGGAGGGCTAATATGTCAATTTGGCGGGTTAGGCAGACCGAGTCAAAATGAACTGGTGTATTGAAAATTTCAACATGCTTCACCTTTTTCTTGACGAATTAACGGGTCGGTTTGTCAAATTTAACTTATTTTGACATCCTAACGTAGAATTAACCTTGACATTAATACGCGATACTAGTATGGACATGTGTCATCGACACTAACATAATCACTTGTGCGATTAGAACCTAACACAAAAAATAATATTTAACAAAAACATGCATTAGAAACATCATAATGACATATAATATATCCAATATAATATATACAAAGATGATATTAACTTACTCTAACTAAAATGATCCAATTTAGTTGTTTTAAAAAAAATAAGATTTAATTAAATAAAAACAAAAGGAACAAATTAAATAACTAAAACCAAAATAAAAGAAAAAAGTTTAGTTGTTGATTTATTATTATTTTAAAACACCTATTAATTCCAATTCTCTGTTTTCTATGAAATATTAAAATTTAAAAATTTTAAGTATCACTTTACATTTACATTTTAATATTTTTAAAATATCAGGAGTTTAAATTTATTAAAATTTAAATTAAAAAATCAAATTAATTTCAATATTTAATAGAGTAATTTGATGTATAAATTTTGAAAAATTATTTTAATATGTATATATAGTTTGGAATAGGCTTAATTGCTAATTTAATCTCATTTTGGAGATAAACAAATTTGAGTTCATTTTATTATTTTTAAATAAAGACTCAATTGCGTCAAAATTTCAAATATAAGAATTATATTAAATTCAAGATATTATGATGTAAAATAAGGGTAAAAAATGGGTCAATCTAGCCTGTTATGACTTGTCATCCCCGTGGTCAGTCACAAAAAATGTCGAAATGATCCGCTGGACAAAAATAGACTAGCAATTGTAACATGTCCCGCCATACTACCAGATAGTGGATTGACATGCCACTTTTCTTTCAATTTTATGTTTTTAATTTTTTTAAAATTTTAAAAATCATTTATATATACATAAAAATAAATATTAAAAGCATATTTAATCATACAAATATTTTATAATCTTTTAAGTGGATAATTAATATTTTTAATTAGATAAATTAGAATAATTATGACATTTACATATTAAATTACTATATTATAACTAAAAGTTGGAACTTCTAAGTGTTAATAATTTAAATTACAATATTATTGTATATTTAAATCTTTAAAAAAAATATAATATGAAAAAGTTAACTTTTAAAATTATTTTTTACTTTTAACTTTTATTTAAAGGAACGGGTTATAGAGTCGAGGAGGGCTAATATGTCAATTTGGCGGGTTAGGCAGACCGAGTCAAAATGAACTGGTGTATTGAAAATTTCAACATGCTTCACCTTTTTCTTGACGAATTAACGGGTCGGTTTGTCAAATTTAACTTATTTTGACATCCTAACGTAGAATTAACCTTGACATTAATACGCGATACTAGTATGGACATGTGTCATCGACACTAACATAATCACTTGTGCGATTAGAACCTAACACAAAAAATAATATTTAACAAAAACATGCATTAGAAACATCATAATGACATATAATATATCCAATATAATATATACAAAGATGATATTAACTTACTCTAACTAAAATGATCCAATTTAGTTGTTTTAAAAAAAATAAGATTTAATTAAATAAAAACAAAAGGAACAAATTAAATAACTAAAACCAAAATAAAAGAAAAAAGTTTAGTTGTTGATTTATTATTATTTTAAAACACCTATTAATTCCAATTCTCTGTTTTCTATGAAATATTAAAATTTAAAAATTTTAAGTATCACTTTACATTTACATTTTAATATTTTTAAAATATCAGGAGTTTAAATTTATTAAAATTTAAATTAAAAAATCAAATTAATTTCAATATTTAATAGAGTAATTTGATGTATAAATTTTGAAAAATTATTTTAATATGTATATATAGTTTGGAATAGGCTTAATTGCTAATTTAATCTCATTTTGGAGATAAACAAATTTGAGTTCATTTTATTATTTTTAAATAAAGACTCAATTGCGTCAAAATTTCAAATATAAGAATTATATTAAATTCAAGATATTATGATGTAAAATAAGGGTAAAAAATGGGTCAATCTAGCCTGTTATGACTTGTCATCCCCGTGGTCAGTCACAAAAAATGTCGAAATGATCCGCTGGACAAAAATAGACTAGCAATTGTAACATGTCCCGCCATACTACCAGATAGTGGATTGACATGCCACTTTTCTTTCAATTTTATGTTTTTAATTTTTTTAAAATTTTAAAAATCATTTATATATACATAAAAATAAATATTAAAAGCATATTTAATCATACAAATATTTTATAATCTTTTAAGTGGATAATTAATATTTTTAATTAGATAAATTAGAATAATTATGACATTTACATATTAAATTACTATATTATAACTAAAAGTTGGAACTTCTAAGTGTTAATAATTTAAATTACAATATTATTGTATATTTAAATCTTTAAAAAAAATATACTATGAAAAAGTTAACTTTTAAAATTATTTTTTACTTTTAACTTTTATTTAAAGGAACGGGTTATAGAGTCGAGGAGGGCTAATATGTCAATTTGGCGGGTTAGGCAGACCGAATCAAAATGGACTGGTGTATTGAAAATTTCAACATGATTCACCTTTTTCTTGACGAATTAACGGGTCGGTTTGTCAAATTTAACTTATTTTGTCATCCTAACGTAGAATTAACCTTGACATTAATACGCGATACTAGTATGGACATGTGTAATCGACACTAACATAATCACTTGTGCGATTAGAACCTAAAAAAAAAATAATATTTAACAAAAACAGGCATTAGAAACATCATAATGACATATAATATATCCAATATAATATATACAAAGATGATATTAACTTACTCTAACTAAAATGATCCAATTTAGTTGTTTTAAAAAAAATAAGATTTAATTAAATAAAAACAAAAGGAACAAATTAAATAACTAAAACCAAAATAAAAGAAAAAAGTTTAGTTGTTGATTTATTATTATTTTAAAACACCTATTAATTCCAATTCTCTGTTTTCTATGAAATATTAAAATTTAAAAATTTTAAGTATCACTTTACATTTACATTTTAATATTTTTAAAATATCAGGAGTTTAAATTTTATTAAAATTTAAATTAAAAAATCAAATTAATTTCAATATTTAATAGAGTAATTTGATGTATAAATTTTGAAAAATTATTTTAATATGTATATATAGTTTGGAATAGGCTTAATTGCTAATTTAATCTCATTTTGGAGATAAACAAATTTGAGTTCATTTTATTATTTTTAAATAAAGACTCAATTGCGTCAAAATTTCAAATATAATAATTATATTAAATTCAAGATATTATGATGTAAAATAAGGGTAAAAAATGGGTCAATCTAGCCTGTTATGACTTGTCATCCCCGTGGTCAGTCACAAAAAATGTCGAAATGATCCGCTGGACAAAAATAGACTAGCAATTGTAACATGTCCCGCCATACTACCAGATAGTGGATTGACATGCCACTTTTCTTTCAATTTTATGTTTTTAATTTTTTTAAAATTTTAAAAATCATTTATATATACATAAAAATAAATATTAAAAGCATATTTAATCATACAAATATTTTATACTCTTTTAAGTGGATAATTAATATTTTTAATTAGATAAACTAGAATAATTATTAAATTACTATATTATAACTAAAAGTTAGAACTTGTAAGTGTTAATAATTTAAATTACAATATTATTGTATTTACATCTTTAAAAAATATAATATGAAAAAGTTAATTTTTAAAATTATTTTTTACTTTTAACTTTCATTTAAAGGAACGAGTTCAAGAATCAAGGACTAATATGCCAATTTGAAAATGGACTTGTGGATTGAAAATTTCAACACGATCCATTTTTTTCCTGACGAGTTAGCGAGTCAGTTTGTTAAATTTAACTCATTTTAACACCTTAATATAGAATTGACATTGATACGCGATACTAGTATGAACATGTGTCATCGACACTAACATAACCACCTGGTATGATTAGAACCTAACAACAACTAAAACTTTAACAAAATAACACAAATTAGAAACATCATAATCTAACATATAATATATACAATAAAGTATATACAAATATCATATTAACTTACTGTTACTGAAATGATCTAATTTAATTGTTTTAAAAAAAATAAGATTTAATCAAGTAAAAAAAAGGATCAAATTAAATAACTGAAACGAAAATAAAAAGAAAAAAAAGTTAAGTTGTTGATTTATAATCACTCGGAACAAATAAAGTTTGAAACGGGGAGAATATGAAAATTTTGTAATAGTGTTATAAATGTATCTTTGTATCTAATATTTGATATATAAAATAATTTTATTTATTGAACTTTCTTTTATAATTTTAATTATCCGTTAACAAGCATTATTATAAATCATTCATTTGTTTTTCAAGAAATAATATTTTTGTTTATTTTATTAGAAAATTTTTTAACAGAAGTTATTTACATATTGAAAAAGACATATAAGAACATTTTGGATATTATACTAAAAAAAATCAATGTATCAATTTTCATTCGTCTAAATGATATCAAGAAAGAAGAAGGGAGCGAAAGGAAAGATACCGAAAAATTGAGGGAAATTTAATTGAAAGTGATTATAAATGAAAAAAATTATAATAATTTTGATTGATTAGATAGGAAAAAGAATTCAATTAATTAGATTATACAATAAATTATAAGTGTTATTGGTTTAATTTTAATATAAATGAGTAGTAATTAAAAGTTACAAGTGACTAACTGTAAAGTAATTAATTTATAAAAATAAAAAACAATATTTAAATTTTGTTGTTAATTACATTCTATTAAAATACATGGATTTAAAAAATAATTAAAATTTTAATATAATAAAGATGTTAAAATAAATTTTAATTTTTAATTAATTTGATTCACCAAGCTTTAAGTTGGACTGAGATAAAAAAAATAGTTATTTTATATATGTGTGAAATAAAATCTAATTCACTTAATCAATTAGTTAAGTGAGTTTGATTTTTTTTAATTTTTTTCATAAGTTATTTATTTTAATTATTTATTACTTTTAATTATCTAGATTGAGAAATTGGCTTTCAAACAAAAGTTAGAATATTACTTACTAATTGAAATAATTTGAATGTATCGTTTTTTTATTTTGATAAGTTATATAGTTGATATTTGAATTTTTTTTCTATTATATATATTGTAACATCGCAATATTATATAAGATCTATATAATATAGAAGTTAACAGTTATAATACTATAGAACAATTTTGAGACTTGTAAATAAAGTATTTAACTAACCGTCATTCAAAATGGTTATAATTTAAAACTTTAAGTACAAAGAGTATTTCAAAATATACAAAACATCTAAGGATCCTAACTAAGTTGAGTAGCAGTGCCATCTCCCTCCAAGGCCTGCTCTAGAGGCACCACCTCTACCTCTGCTCACATCCAAGTGGATGATCATCGCAAAAGAGAAAACATATAAAGACAAACAAACATAGACGCAAGGGTGAGCTAGGTATACAAAAACCATGTTATACAATCACACACGACATGCAAATTAAAGGCAGATATACTAGACTACACAAACATGACTTGTTGTACTTTAAACTGACTCGTCCGGACTAGAATGATTGTCGAGCTATGGATGGTCATGCACTCGTGGTGACCTCTACTGCTTTGCAAAGTCATTGCCAATGGGTTTCACCCTACCACACTCACGAGGTTAGTCTGTACCACGCCTTGGAGCATACTGGAAGCATCCAAGACTAAGACCTCCTACTACTACTCACCACACGGTTCAATCCTCTCTACTTGAGAATGATTGACCATTGTAGTTTCAGGATAACCCTCAAGACTGAGCTTCCATGCAAATCATTCTAAAACACACTAGAAAGGGCACCACCATGGATCCTCCCTTTGAGAATCATGGAATTACGTCCAAATAAGGAACTACCATGAATCCTCTCCTTAAGGAACATGGAATTACGTCCAAATAGGGCACCACCATGAATCTCTCCTTGAGGAGCATGAAATTATGTCCAACAACCACACTTGTTACATTCAACATCAATCACAATCTTTAAGCTTATACACTTTCAAACTATAATTCACATCTAAGATATAATACAAAACACTCTTAAGCATGCTTCGCAAACCAAACAACATTCAACCACCAATAATGTCTCATACAATCACATACTTTCAATTTAACCACATCACAACAATCATACTTGGCATTTGGATCATCACACAACTTAATTCAAACCAAGATAAAAGCTAAAGGAGAAAACTAGACTTAGGGGATTCGCGCAGCGCACCCTGTTTGCAAGGCGAGATAGGAGCTTTTCACATAACTCACCCCCCAGATTCGCAAGGCGAATTAGCAAACAAAGGGCAACCCTCTGCAGTCACTCGCACAACGCACAGGCTCGTTGTGCGAGTAACCAAACAGTGAGCACCTCTCTGGAGGGACTCGCTATGCGAGACCATTCGCATAGCGAGTCTGCATAATCTGCAAAACGCAAGTTCTGCAGAATTATGCAATTCACGCACCACTCACCATTTCTAGACCTTTTTCCCAACTTCTAATCCCTCCCATTCTTGTGTTATACCTAATTATACATGTCTAAATGATTCCGCATCCTCCTACTACGAATCTAACATGATTAAGACTCAATTTATGCCCTAAATCACCAAATTGTTCAACTAAATGACTCAGATTCAACTTTACTACTATGTACCTGTTTTAGACCAGTTTAATGCACCCTACAAGTCACAATTGACTTGCCTAAGATGTCCCAACAGCCCAATCATGTCCAGGACCCCTAACTCTCAAATTCACTACCTTACTTCCCCTCACAAGACCTAAAATAGTTCTAATTTCCATTAAATTCTTTCCTAACAATTACCTTAACATATTTACCACATCCTACCACTTCAAACATGCATAAATTCAGCAGATCAACTCATATAACAGTTTACAAACCTCACATCATGGTTTCCCAGATTCTAGTTTCAGCACATGCCACACCATATACTTGAGACCTAACATACTACTCTAAAACAACACAAAAACTCAAAGCACCATCATATACACATAATATATCACGAATTCAAAAAGGTATTCTAGCTCCCCTTACCTTAACAACAACAACACAGCTCATTGGAATGTCCCAAAGCAGTAACCCCCATACAGAAGTGAGCTTAACAGGACCTACAAATCACCTTTCGGTGATGAAGAATAGCTCTTAAAATCAAGTTTGAGCTAGAAAGTGGAGAAGAGGAACTATCAATCACATGCAAGGCAGAATCCTTGAATGGTCACAGCCCTAAAAGCACGGAGGAGGGGAAGAACAACTTACCGGCTGAAAACGAGAAACTAATCGGATGGTTTTAGAGCCCTCAACGGTGCGGTTGCTAAGGCGTCACCTGATGGACAATGCAAGGGCTCTGTGAAAAGAAGTGGTGGAGAGAAGGCAGAGCAAGGTTTGAAGGATTTAGTTCTAGAGAGATGGTGTACTGAAGTTAATGAACCAGAACACTTTTAAAAAAAAATATTTATATTATTAGAGTGTTTCACTAATAAAGCCTGGTTCAATTAACTTAATGCACTGATCAACCCTTAACTATATTTTCAGGTCCTCACATTCTCCCACACATAAAAAAATTTCGACCTCAAAAATTAAACTTAACAGATAGAATGAACAACTTACTTTCATCACATTTCTCTATTATACCCGTCTATTTGACAAGATACAACTTCCCAACAACCTTACTGACATGTAAAACCTTATTATCTCTGTGCTAAAATGCTCTAGTGTTCAATAGTGTAGATTGATTTAGCCATTATCCTCTAAACAAATCTAAACCTCTACGCCTCAGCTTTTAAGAACTTACCTTTCATATAACCAATCCTATTGTGTTTGACACGCCGTCAACCCTCATTTATCTTCTGCTACTTCTTGTAAATCTCTTCTAAGACTTCCACTAGTCTTCACTTCAGATCAACCCTTGACTAATACTCTTTTACCTCCTCTTGTTTCTTCCAAAAACCACCATAGCTCTGACTTAATCACTACAATTAACCATCAACTGCTATATTCTTGATCACCTTTAACCACATCATTCTAGGAGCTTCACATTACTTTACTGATCTTCACTACTGAGTAACATAGTTTCCTATTATACTAATTATTTTAATTATTTATTACTTTTAATTATCTAGATTGAGAAATCCGCTTTCAAACAAAAAGTTAGAATATTACTTACTAATATTGAAATAATTTGAATGTTTCATTTTTTTTTTGTTTTGATAAGTTATATAGTTGATATTTTAATTTTTTTCTATTATATATATATAATAATGTTTGAAGAAATATGTGAAGATGATTATAAAAAAGTGAGTAAAGACAATCCACTACTATAATAAATATAAAAAATAAGTTAGAAGAACAAAACATTATTACATTATTTATTTCACTAACTCATTAATCCATGATCGAATGTGAATATAAAAATATGTGATTCACCAAAACACGAGTTAGGTTTTGAGCTCAATCATTTTAACTCAACTTGTGTGAGTTAATATGTGTAAGTAGGATTAGCTTATTTTGATAATATTAATTCTTCATTTTTCCATATTAGTTAAACGAAAAGTTTTGACACCGAATATTTTTGAAATTTTATTTCTATTCCCAAATCGAAACATGTTGATGAGATAAAAAAAAAAATGAATTTTTAACTTTAATTTAAACCAAAACATGAATTTTGACTTTAGGCTTCGATTGTCCGTAAAACCCAAACGTAACATAATAAAAAATTATAAAATAAAATAAAGGAATAGATTCCCATTTAAAAAACAATGAAAGTCTATTTGATTATATGTTTGGGTTCCTATAACACAACTAAAACCTACTGTAGTATTCAAAAAATAGTATTTTCATTAAGTAACTCTCACACATTATTAAACAATAAATTAGAAAAAAAATTGAAAACTAGTATTGAAATATAAATTTTCATACCTTTTGAATACTATACAGAAATAACATATATAAATAATAAACAATAAAATAAAGATAAAGAACTTGAACAATGAACATGAAAGTTTCTTTAAATATAACAATGAGAATGTATGAATGAAGAAATATGTGAATCAAGAAAGAAAATAAATAAGAGAGAAAGCAAGAAAAAAAAATAAAAAAAACGTAGAAACAAAGGGTTCACATCAACACACAATGTTTTAGAACCAAAATTTATAATTATGTAAACAAAAATATCACTTTTATTTAATAAAAAATTCGTTAAAACCTAAAAAAAAAAGTCAGACGTGTTTGGTGTAGCAGTGAGATTTGTTTTTTTTATAATGATATTTAGACAATATTTTTTTTTTATAATATTTGAATATTGTTTACGTGTCATTTAATAATTGGTCTAAAATTACTTTACAATCAATAATAATAATAATCATAAATACTATCATAGACCAATAATAAAATGATATGATGTTCAAATATTATAAAAAAAATGTTATTTAAGTATATTTGTCCTTCTCTTTTTCTTAGTACGTCTGTACATGGAAAGATAGCTGAGTTTGTGTATCATGTTTAAAACTCGGAGAAAGAGAAAGAGAAAGAGAAAGAGAAAGAGAAAGAAAAGGTTCATATTGAGTTTGAAGAGTGAGTTGACAGAAAATAGAAAAACAAGTCTTGATTTGGAGAAAAGGTTCATAAGATCTTCATCTCTGATATGCTGAGCCTTTTAAATCAATCCAACGGTGGCTGTTTGTCCATAATAACATCTGAATACCCTGCATATATATTTATATCACTTTTTTCGTCTATGTCCTCCATCAATTCACACTGTCTTTTCCAATCACACTCAAAACTCCACTCATTGCTGTCCACACACATTTATTTTATATTATTCTTATTTATATTTTACTTTTTTTTTTTGAAAAAGTTACATTTTTATAATTATTTTATTTTAATATTACATGTAAGATAAATGTAAAAATGCATGTCATATCATATTTTATATATATATATATATATATATATATATATATAAAATATGCTTCATACCACATTTAATTTAGATAATGATATTTTTATAATATTTTTTTAATAATATTTTAACATTTTCTATATCATTTTATAATTAGTCTAAAATTATTTTATAATCAATAATAATAATCATAAATACTAATATAAACTAATCATGTAATGATGCGTATTCAGTGTTAAAATATTATGAAAAAATAAAATATAATTATCTATTAACTTATAACTTAGTCTTCAGAATATCTTAATCTCTTTACCAGTTCGATAAAGTCTTATATACTATTTTTTTTTCTCTCACCATTTCTAAATAACTCAAATAATTATACACATTTTTCAACACTTACTTTTTTTAAATCAATTATCCAAAACAACATAAAAACCAAAAGATTTCAACAAGTGCACTTGCCCTGGTATAATATTCTCATTCAAACTTTCCTCTTTCTTCTTCCTTTATCTGTCTTTTTTTTATAATATTGTGGTTGCTTTTGTGAGTTTTTTCATTTATTTTATGGTTTAATAGTATTTATAGTAATGATTTAATGTTTTCTTATTTAATATGATTTTTATATTTTCTTAAAAATATTTAATATAACATTTTCTATTATATCAATTTTAATGTTGTGTTAAGAATGATAAACTGACATATATTAATATACACATATGTATATATAAACATTACATTATCACAGTCTTTAATTATAAGCATATTAAATGAAACAAGTAATTAAAGTATTATATCACAATTAGAATTTTGAAACTATTTTAATAAAAACAAAACACTCAGAATGAATATTGTTTAAGCAAAACCTTTTGTTTGAGTGACATTTTTTAAATAAACTTTTCTTATTGAAATATTCTTCGAATAAAATGAGATCTTCTTATAGCTTGAACAATAATATGTAAGATTTAAGTAAATTATTTTAGATGGACCTTGCATATAAGTATATACTGAATTATAAAATTGATGTGTGAACATTTCTCACTTGAATATTAATCCTTCGCTTGAATAAAAAATACAAACGTACCTTTTAAAAATTGGAATTTTGTAAAATTCTAAAGTTTTTCCTTTACATATGATTAAGGGAAATTTAAATTATTTCAAAAATTATAAAACTCAAATTATACTTAAAGTTCATCCATTAAAAGTCTATGTCATTACACAAGGCATTTCATTAAATAAAACATTTCATCAAACAAGTCAAGTACAACAAAAACAAATCTTACACCTTTTTCAAAATCTAACAATTTAGAAAATTGTTTTAACCGTGTCAAAAACAACTAAGATTTATCAAATAAATCTTTAAATTTCTAATTCATAGAGTAATTATGTGATTCAAAACTCATTTTAGACTATAATTTTGGATTCATTCATCAAATCAACAACAAAATTTCTCAAAATCAAATAATAAAACAAAATAATAAATTATTCCTTATAACTTTTTTATGTAACGACAACTTAAATTTTACTCCAACTTACCATCTTAAAACCAAAATTTGGAGTTAAAACAAACTAGTTCCCTTACCTTTTTTTTTTCTTGGAAATAAAAGAACTAGAACTTGAAAGGAACATAAATCAAGAACAAAAAAAAATACAAGTTCAAACTTACAAAACCATATTTTCGTCTCAACAAACCACAAATACGCATGAAAAATATATAAAGAAAATGATAGAAATTGATGTTCTAAACTTTCTCTTCACTAGATTATAAAATATATTCACCATGGAAATAAGAGAGTATTATTCTAGGTTTTGAAAAGAAAAAGGAAAATAATAAAGAAGAAAACTAAAGAAAATGAAGGAATTTAGTAAGAAAAGTGGATATAAGTTTAATTCAACCCCACCAATCGACTTGTAAGGTGAGGTTTGCATCCCACTTAAGGTGAGGTTTACACCCACTTATATATTATAAATTGGTCTTATCTCTAGTAGATGTGAAACTTCCAACAAAATTGGCTAATTTATAAAGAGAGAAAAAAATGTTTTCAATTTTTTACTTAAACTCATGCCTCGTAAGCTCATTCCCCTCTCTTTCCATTTCCTTTCTACTCTTGTACCCAAAGAAAAAAAAAATTCAAATTTGTTATCTCTCCAAAGTAATATCACACTCCTTCTAATTTAACATGCTTACTTTTATGCTAAAATTTAAAACTAAAACCCATAAACATGACATACATACTTAAAATTAATTAAATATTAAATATATGTTAATTTTAATTAATGTTTTTAATTTATTTCATCTTGTGTCATTCATGCTCGACATGGTAGGACATCATGTTGGGAGGAACATCTCGATATGATAGCAACACATCACAATCGTATTTGAAGTCATAAATAAAAGGTCAAATACGACTGGTAAGGAGATTATGACATAATATGAATTAACAAAACCCTAAATAAATTGAGATAACTGCCTAAGTAACATAAGTCTAACCATGTAAAAACCTATAAAACTACTATAAATAATACTATTCACGAAATAATTATTACGTATTCATTCTATTATTTATTACTCTTTTATGCATGAATCTGATTTAGACGTGAGAGTATCTTTGCAAACACCACTTCTATTCCGATGTTAAAAACATCTTTACTTAATATATGTGGGAGAAATTTGAATAAAAATATTTCATTTGTTAAAAGAAAATGCTTCTTATGAAACCTTTTGAAAGTACTTATTGATTATGTAAAACACACTCACTTTATTGAATCACAAAAACAAGTTATTACAATTTTCACAATAATAAAATTATGATATTGTAGTGTTTAATGTTATCTAGTCATTATTATAGTTTTATTAATATCGTTTTCTACAACACTTGAATCATGGAACTTTGAACCAATATTTGTTATCTCTGGTTTTAAAAATATCATACACATAATTTGCTCAAAATTGTTACTAGTACAACAACTTCATTGATAAACAACACAATTAAATATTTCCTCGTACTATTTTAAGTTATGAAGCCAGAAAGTCTCAATCTAAAGAAAGTAAATATTTTCTTACTACTTCAGTTATCAGTTATGAGGTCGGAAAGTCTTAATATAGATAAATTAATTTATATTAGAAGTATCTTGCTAGAAAATTTCTTATAAGAATTCTTGAAATAAAAAAGCATACAAGTAATTTAATTTAATTTTGAAAATATTAAAATAATATTTTTACTAATAGGGAGCTCTGATGAGATAGTGGTCTAAATGATGTAAACTTTTTGATGAAAAGAAAGAAGGTTTATTTATTGATGATATCTTTAAACTTTTTAGTGATGAATAGGATATGATGATATATTTAAACTTTTTGGTGATGGAGAAGAATGGTAATAAATATCAATCATAGTCATTTGATTCCATAAGTGAGAGCATATATATAAAGAAAATGTTGACTAATATTGATGGAAGTGTGAGTTATTCTCTCTCCTATAATACACCAAAGTTTGATGGGAAAGTAGACCCATTGCCAAAGGCCAATCTTTGTATCATTATCAACCAAGATTAGGCCTCGGGAGGGGCCACTGCACCTTTGCAAATTTATCAACCAATTTCTTTCTATTTTCTTTTCTATCTTTATATAAATTTTTTTATAATATTATTACTTTAATACAAGTGTGATTCTCTCTCTGGTATTATTGAATAAAAATAAAAAATTGAAGAAAATAAAAAATAATCATAAATTATTTTGTAAATATTTTAATATAAAAATGATATCAATGTTTTTGTCAATTATAAGCATAATGCATTAATAAAAACATTTTAAAAATGTAATTAGGAAGTATCCACGTGTCCATTTGGTGAAGCAAAATGAGAAGAGAAATATAGTGGTCACTGTGTGAGTGCATGACACTTTCTAATGAATGGGATTTGAACGGCGAGTGGGGGAGTGCGCGTGGTTATGATTGAGGACTCACAATGCAGAAAAAAAATAGTATGAAGGAAGCATATCAAATCAACTCAACGCTGAATAAAAATATTTCTTATGCCACAGTACTGCTCAATTTCACACACTCTCACTCGCTTTATACAAAAAGTATCCTTTTTTTTTTCTTTTTATATTTGGAATCTTTCTCTAATATTATATTAATTACATATTCTTTTCTCATGGACCCATTCAACTAATCTTCAACAAAATTATACTTTTGAAATATTTTTCAACGTATTAGTTTCTAAATCCAACAAGAGAATAATTAGTGCTTATTAAAAAAAAAGCATGCCAATTTTTGTGAAAGTGGTTGGTATATAATAATAATTTTTATTAATTGATAATATAATTTTAAAATAATAATAATCATATTATTATTATGTGGTGACGTAAAAAAGAAAAAAGTTGAAAGCATGCAAAAAGATGTAAATGGTTAAAAGAAGTTGGTTTTGCAACTGCAACTACTTTTACCAGTTATTGGTCCTGCAAAAAGCAGTTGGTGTCTATTTTTAGACCAGACCAGAAGACAACCAACGTGAGACAGTGCTGTTTCCCAACTTTCCTTGCCTTTCTCATACACTTCTCTTTTCTAAACTTTCAAAATTAATCACAAAACCCTCAAACAAAACATATACCAAGATTATGCAAAACGGAGACCAAACATTACCCTTTTCCATTTTGTTTTCATGTGAGATTTCATTCACATATTTAAAAATTTTACATCGAGTAGAGATAAAACAGATTTATAATATATAAATAGAATGTAAATCTCATCTTACAAATCGATTGTGTAGAATTGAGTTAAGATTAAACTCCACTTCTTAATACACATCATCATCATCATCTTTTGTTATTTCATATGTCACAACTAACACTCACATGGCTGGTTGTGAATTGATTTGTTTTGTATAGAATTTGTTAAAATATAAATATGAATTGAAAGCAACACGTTAAAAAAATGATAGGTAATGTTTTGCTAATATACCCACTTGTTTTCGTGCTAATATAAATGCGGGTGAAATAATTGAAATTTGATAATTAAGTTTAATGTTATGTATTCAAGGTATGTATGTGGGTTAGTTTTAAATTTTAGAGGATGATAGTTATGTTTGGGTTGGGAGATGTGAGTAATAGTTCTTAGGGGTGTAAATAGTAAATGATTTTGGGGCCTTTGAGGTTTGGACCGAATCATACAAACTCATAAAAAATCGGTGAACTTGTTAGTTGGTGAGGTGCATTTAGTGATTAAAAAAATGTTTCTCAGCTTCTTTTAAAATGCATATATGATGCCGTTCCGTTTAGTCATTCACATCAAGAAAGTTTAATATGGAAATATCATTGAATATTATAATATTAAAGTGAACTTTTTTTCAAATCAATGACGTCGTGTCATTTATCTTCTTTTTCTTTATCAATTTATGATTTACGATTTGATTGAATAAGTATCATCTCTATATTATTTCTCTCTTACTTTATAAATAAATTAATTCTAAAAAAATATTAACGATAAAATCTTATACACGGATGAACTACTAAAAAATCTTAAGAAAATTAAAAGTTTATAAAAAATTATAATAGTATATTTTTTATTTCATTAAAAACTTTAATTTTCTATATTATTTAAACTCCTTTTACTCATTAGTGAGTTATTGTGTTCAAAATATGTTTATGGATGGCTGCTAATATATATCAAGACAGTTCCATTAAATGTTTTATTATTGTAAGTATATAGTTTTTTTTTCTTTAAAAAAAAATCAACTTCTCTTTTTCACTAACTCTCCTTTCTCTTAAACATTACTTTTTCACTCAATTAACTGGTTAGTGTATACTACTACTTTTCAAATTAGTAAGTTTTCTAAACATTTATTTTCTCAATATATTTTTCTATACCTTTTAGTTAGTTTCCTTAAAATAACAATACCAATAAAACACACCATGTTAATTTACATTGATAAAATGTAATTATTAGAGTTTACAACATTAAAATTTATCTTATTATAATAGTGAGACAACTCTTAATTTGTTGACCTATAAGAAAATTTATTTTGTAGAAAAATTGAAAATAATTCTCACCTAATATGTTTAATAAAAAAAATTATTTAATTATGAGGAAGATGACGAGTCAGTTTAAAATACATTTTTAATAAAAAAAATCTAATTCTAAAAAAAGATGATGAAGCAGTTTAAAATACAAAAAAATTCAAATAAGAATAAATAAAAAATTAATACTAAATCTTTCAAAAAAAATCTTTTTTAAAAAGCTTTAATAAAATTTAAAAATATTTATGAATTGTGAGCGAATTACTTAATAATAAATATCTTAATAGATTAAAAAATTTATTGAGTTTTAATTTTTTTCTAATATTGTATTAGTTTTTTTTTTCATTTATGTATTTACTTAACTTTTTCATAATAAATATTTTTTACTTATGTGTACATTTTATTTTTATTATAATAGTCTCTCATATTTTTTTGTTCTTGTTTTTTTTATTTTTAATAAAATCTTGTGATATATAACATTAACTTATTTGAAAACTCTGTCCTCCTTGTTGAAAAAGTGATTACCAAATAGAAAATGAAAAAACATTCCAGCCATGACCTTCTTTTTCCTGGAGTTCACATAGCTTTGTTCTTGAATGTAAATATTTTGGTGTTTTTTGTATTCGAAAGGTATCTTTTTGAAAGACATGACTATGGGAACAAGTGTTTTGCAATGAGGCTACGTGTTTGGCGTGGAATCCTCCTTCATTCTTTAAGCTGTGTTCACATGACACTGTTGACAAATTTTTGCGAGCAACGAATTAAACTTAATTCTGTGTTAATTTGAAAAGAAATTTAGAGACTCATTTGAAGGGATTTGTGCGATGAATCACTTTTTCATTGTTTGTGAATATGGTGAGATTTGGAGAGATTAGGTGTAAAAAGTTTCATTTCCCTTCTAGTTATTATATAATTTTGCCTCCAATTATTACATTAATATATTCAGTTCTCACTAATAAAGAATCGATTCTAAGTATATAATTAATAATAAAAACACATTTAGCTGATTACTATACATTATTCTATGTTTTGTATATGGTGACCGTGGACTCACGTGTAACTATGAGGAGTTACTTTCACGTGCCTAGCTATGAAATTTTGTAGAGATTACTGAGCTTGCTTGACACAACCATTACACAGAAAAGATTCCTGCATACACTCACAATACAGTAAGTTTTGAATGCCCTTTTGACCATCGAATAACTATTAATATGTGGTTGGTATTTGGTTGGTTGTTGTCTTAATTGAGGTAGAAGATTGAGTTAATATATTCATACATTGGGGTTTGCGAAGTGTGTATTAAAGTGTAATCTGTTATGTGTTGAGTGCATTGAGAATGAAGAGAAAGTTGAGGTGAGATTAGTATCACAATAATGTTCTATAATCAAGTTTTTGTTGTTTTTTACATTGTAGGGTTGATGATAGATGAAGAAGATGAGGTTGATGGCCATATAAAGATGAAGAAGAAAGTGGTTGAAGATGAACACGAGTGTTTGAAGCTGAAGAAGATGAAGAACAATCAAAAATTTTTCAGGTGTATTCGGTTCCATGGAACCCATATTCGGTTCCAGGCGTAGGAAGAAAAACACAGGAACCTGTATTCGGTTCCCATTTCTTTGTATTCGGTTCCCTACTATTCACATTACGTGTATTTGGTTCCCAAGTTGTATTTGGTTCCCAAGCATTGTATTCGGTTCCATGGCAGTTTGGTCTCCACGTTGGACGTTGTATTCGGTTCCAGAGTGGGTGTATTTGGTTCCTTTGGAGCAATTTGGGTTGCAAGCTTCGTGGTTATGGCGTCATGATGTTTGACGAAGCTGGAGGTGCAAGGTTGGTGGTGGACGCCCCATTATATGTGACGAATCTAGAGGATACAGTTTGGCTTGACTTTTCGGTGTTTGGTTCCAAGGTTGGTGGTGGAAGCGCCATGATCCGTGATGGTGGAGGATGCAAAGATCCATCCCATGCTCGTTGAACCAGTCCACGAAGCTGAAGGATGCAGAGAAAAGGATGCAGAGAAGAGTACATGATCTCGAGTCCATGCAGTGGAGTCCATGGAGGTGGTTGAAATATGAGCACTCCTAACCCTTTGTTTGTGATGCAATTGAATTTTATGAGGTTTTATGCATGAAATTATGTATGTTTGTAAGTATGGTTTGAAAAGAGTTTTTAATGTGAATTTCTTAATGGTTGTTTCAAGTAATGTATGTATTATTGTAAGAGCTTAGTTTTCGGAATTATCCTGACACTCTAATGGTCATCAATTCTCAAGTAGAGAGGTGTCATGTGGTGAGAGTAACAAGAGGTCCTAGTCTGGGGGCCTCTACCTTGGACAAAAGGCGTTTTAACAAATCAATCTTGTGTGGTAGCTTGGAGTGGGCCACTTGTTCCACCACAAAAAGTGTACGAGCCATCATAGCTCGACAATAACACATGTATCCAAATATTTGAGTCTAGATGTTATAATATGTTTAGGTGTTGTGCTAACTTTGAAAGTGAAATATAATATATGATATTTTTGTAAATTCCATGCTTTATTCGTTTGATATTAGCTTACCCTTGCTATATTTATCTGTTTGTGTGTTTGTTTTCTCTTTTGCAATGATCACCTTAATGGTGTGAGCTTAGAAATAATTCAGGAATGAGTAAGTGGTAGAAATTGGTGAACACTACAAGAAAAAATGCAGTTACATACGGCCAAAATCTGTATGTAAGGCCCAAAATCCATATGTAAAGTAGTGCTACATACGCATTACATACGGACAAAAATTCATATGTAAAATAATCGTAGGTAACATACATATGAATATATCAAGGTGTTAAGGTGTAGAAAATTATTACATTTTTTGTTAAATGTAAAAAAGAATTGAGATATTTCAGTTGGCAATAAAAGTATTAATTTTTTTTCATAAAAATATAACTTTTAGATAATTATTTCATCAATTAAAAAAATAATCAATTTAAGTACTATTGAATTTACTTTTAATTATAATATATTTTAAAATAATCCTTAAATAATTAATCAATTAAGACAAAATTACAGTATAATAGAGTTTTAATTTTAATAACTAAGTAACTCAAAATGTTTTATATAAGGTTTAATACCTATTTTGGTTCCTACTTTTATGGGTTTGGTTCAAAATGATCCCACCTTTTAAAAAAATTCAGTAAGGCCCCATAATTTGTTAAAAAATGTTTAGTCCAGTCCTTTTCGCTAACGCCGTTAAAAACCTAACGGTGCAAATGCCACTAAGGCACAACCTTATTGAACTGTGAAGTTTAATAAATACGTGGACATTACAGTGTATAAATATTTAAAAAGATTTAAAATTATGTAATGTAGGTGGCACGAAAATGGTGTCGTATTTATTCAGAACGCTAATTAGGTTTTCGATACGAAAACGATGTCGTCGTCACCCATCAAGAACCACCGCACATCCTTCATCCCCAACTTCAGCGTCTCCGCCACGACCCGCGAGATCCTGATGGGGGACCGCTGCCCCAACTTGAATCTCTGCTCAATCCGTTTTCTTCGGCCATGTTCTTCTACAGGGTGTTGTCTCGTTCCTCCATTAAAATAACAATTTTTATTTTATATTCATCACTTCCAAATACCAAAAAAGAAAAAATATGAAATCTGGATTCTTCCCATATTTCTCTATAATCTAGATTCATTCTATCATGTTCAACCAAATAGAGAAGAATCTTTGCTTTGAGGAATTGGGTATGATCTCTGTGCTCGGATAGATCCTCCGCTCCTCTCCTGGCGTTCGTGTTTGGCACCGATTCTGGGTGTTAGCCAAAAAGCTTTCTTTCCTTTACTCCATTACAAATTCCCTTTCTTTTTCCTTTGGTGAGTGCCTTGTGGTGTGGTGGTTGGTGAGTGCCTTTGTCGAAACTTCACCCTTTCTGTTTCACGAAATTTCCAACCTTTCTCCAATCACTTTCATTCTCTCCACCACCCATCACCCAACAAGGTAACCCTAATCTAAAAACCTGAATAAAGTTTTCTTTTTCTTTTTTGCTAATTTTAGTATTGGGGAATCCAGTTGAAGCTACTTTGCGGAATCCACTAAATTCATTTTTGACTTCGAGATTCGGATTTTCTTCTTCGGCCTCATCTGAACCTGTTAGTAATGACCCTGTAAAGTCATGTGAGGAAGAAAAGGTGATTGATCCGTCTGAGAACAGAGGGTATGGAAGGCCACTGTTACTGCACCTCGGAGAACAGAGGGTATGGCTTGGACGGTGACAGTAGCAGAGGCATTACCAGCAGGAACAATTTTGGAGAAAGTAGCGGTGGGAAATCAAACGAAGTCCAAACATTTAGTCATTTTAAATTTTTTAAAATATTTACACGCTGCAATGTCCACGTATTCATCAAATTTTACAGCATAGTAAAGTTGCGCTACGGTGGCATTTGCACCGTTAGGTTTTTAACGGCATGAGCGAAAAGGACCGAACTGAAATTTTTTTAACAAATTATGGGATTTTATTGAACTTTTTTAAAAGGTAGGATCATTTTGAACCAAAGCTATAAAAGTAGAGACCAAAATAAGTATTAAACCTTTATATAATGATGTTTTGTGGAAACATATTAAACGTGCTTAACAAAAGTGATGATCTTTAATAAAGCAACACTAATTAAGACACACTCTTGAAGAGGTTTTCGAAAATATCAACTAAATAAAAATGTTGATAAACATGACTCACTCCATAGGTGATAACCACTTCACTTTTTGCTTTTATCTTGTATTGTTTGATTATTATTTTTTTTTAAAATTTATATAAGTGATGATAAACACATGTCAAATTTCTTACTTGCTTCCTTATCATTTTCTTTTGGAATTAAGTATATACTATTGTAGTGATAGACTTAACACCAACTAAGTTGCCTAGCCCATGCAAATTCCTTTTCTTCCTTCGAATTAAGTATATACTATTGTAGTGATAGACTTATCTTTTGGAATTATTTTTTCGAAGTTGGACAATTTATCATTTCATTATTTATCCTTTTCAATCGAATGTGTCATGCATGTTTCTCCACTATTGCTGTCCGATGATATCATAGAAATGGTAAAAAGAAATACAAAGTTCCATTTTTTTATCTCAAACTTTCTTTATTCATCTTGTTGCACTATATATTTTTTTGTTGGTAATTTTTATCTTTATGTGAGTTGCCATATTGAAAATGTGCGAGGCTTTGGAAGAGTGGCCCAATATCCAACATCGTGAAAAAGAAAAGACATGACAAAAAGACCAAGACTCGACAAAAGATAAATGAAGGAACTTGCTATTAACACCGGTTAATTATATTCAAACTCCTTGGGAATTCATTTTTATAATTATTTATAATCATTATTTTGATGTACACATTTCATTGCCAATTTTATTTTTATTAATGCAAATAATTTTATCGCTTTAAATCCAATAACTATCTAATTATAATAAAATTATAAAAATATTCATTTTATATTTTTTTATACATTCATAAGATAAAAGTGGAGACATGTATGTACACGTAATGCATGTGATCTCACTAATTCATTTTTAGAATTTTCCATATAATTTTCCATATTAAATTTTAATAGATTAAATATATATTTATAAGTATCTTTAAAAATAAAAATATTAGTTTAAACAACTTTATTCGAATATGTAAATGTAAGACCCTCAAAAATTTGAGTATTAGATGTAGTAAAGTGTTTTAAATAATGATATTTCATTATTTTATTTCAAAAATATCACTAATCACGAGTTTCATTATCTAAGAAGCTTTATCTTTCTACAATTTTATATTTAAAATTTGGCTTAATATCTATTTTGGTCCCTACTTTTAGGGGTTTGGTTCAAAATGATCCTACCTTTTAAAAAAATTCTGTAATGCCCCATAATTTGTTAAAAAATGTTTAATCCGGTCCTTTTCGCTCACGCCGTTAAAAACCTAAAGGTGCAAATGCCACCATGGCACAATCTTACTAAGCTGTGAATTTTGATGAATACGTGCATATTACACTGTGTAAATATTTTAAAAATTTTAAAATGACGTAATGTCTGAGCTTCGTTTCATTCCCCACCACCTCCATTGCCGTCGCTTGTGCAACCACCACAGAAACCCAGAACCACCACAAAATTTCCAGAACAGCGAGAAATAGAATGCAGTCTCATACCCAAAACGAAAACGCGAAAACCAAACGCAAGATCAAGAACTCCAAGCTCCCACCACCAATACTGTAGAGAAGAAACAAACAGAACAAATCGAAAAAGGAAACCCCAAATCGCGAGCCTCATGTGTGAACAGAAAACCCCTAAACCCCATTCGAAACCCTTGCTGCGAAGACACCGGCGGACGAGATCCTTGGGTTCGTTGCTTAAGGTGAGGAAAAATGTTGGGATGCATGGATGCTGCTGGGATGCTTCTGGGTTCATATACCATAAGCTATTGGGATTAGGGTTTTTGAATTTGGGATTAGGGTTTTTGAATTTGGGTTTTTGTTTGATTTGAGTTTGGGTTCCTTTGAGAGCTGGAATCCCGGCCGTAGAGCTAGCGGACGCCTCTGAAATGGGCCTCTTTGGGGGTGGCGGAGCATGGGTGAGCAATCGACGGACATGGAGAGTGGTAGAGCACAAAGACGACACGGAGCACAAAGACAACGCGGAGGAGGAGGCGACGCCACTTAGACCAGGCATTGCGGTGGTAGCGTGGCAGGATACGGTGGTAGAGGAGAGGTTGCAAGCACTGCAGCGAGGGACCTTGTCGAGATCGCTATGGAGAGTCGCATGGCCACTAAGAGGCTTGATCCGGAGGCCGCTATGGAGAGCAAGAAGGTGGTTCCCAAGCGCGTTTGATTTCGACGGTGGTGGCATAAATGGGCGCCATGGTTGTGCGAGATTGAAGATGGAGGTTGGGTTTCCTGATTACACCTGTAATGCTCTTGAGGAGATTCTCCATGGCAGAGTTATCATAAAGCTTGGATCCGTGGCCGGGAGCCCCAACGATCTTAATGACCAACCATCAGGGGCTTCTCTCAACTGATGTGGCAAGCAATTTGTTTTCTTTTAAATTTAAAATTGACACGTTTTATTCCATGTATGAGAAAAATATGACAGTGCATTAAGTTTTGGCCAACGAGGCAGCTATACCGTTAAAATTTTGACGCCATAACAAAAAGGATTAACTTGACTCGATTTTTTACAAGTTGGGATCACTTCGAACTTTTTAAAAAAGGTAGGACTATTTTGAACACAACTCCTCTTTCGAGGGACCAAAAGAGGTATTAAGCCTTAAAATTTCCTTTGTCTTCTCTCTAGAAATTCCAACTCCCTACTCATCTATAGGAAGATCAGAAACTGCCTAAGGGTTCCTTGAGGCAAGTTTTTCATTTCTAGTCGATTGATTTCAGCTATAGAGAACAAATAGAGATCTTGAAGTCGTATGGGGAATTTTAGAGTTCTTAGAACCGTTAAAGCATCAATCAGGTAAGGGGAACTAATTTATTTGGTTTGGATTTGGTATGCATGTGATATTTGATGTTTGTATAATGATGTGATGATTGATTTGTGAACTTTAATTAAATTGTGAAATTTAGTATGTTGGGTGCTTAAAAAAAGTGGTTCGTTGAATTGAAAACTTATACATGTTGGTGTGTAGTTGGTTTGCTGAAGTAAAAAGTTGTTTATTGATGAATTTCTAAATGTAGATTTAGTGAATCTAAGTTGATGTATTTTTACATAACTTTGGTTTAGAATAATAAGAAGAAGGGTGAGTTTTGGGCATAAAACGAGGGTTTTGATAGGTAAAATTCTAAGATAATGGTTTTGGGAATCGTCTTGGGGCTATTTAGGACTTAGTTGGACTTTTATTGTACTAAAAATCTAGTGGTTAGGAGTCGTCTGGCAGTAAGCGTCTGGCAAAGCGTATGGTAATGAGTTGTCTAGTGGTAAGCGTCTGGTAGATTGTCTGGTTGTAAACATCTGATAGATTGTTTGGTAAAGAGTTGTCTGGTGATAAGTGTCTGGTAAGTCGTCTGTTAAGGAGTTGTGTGGTGGTAAGCGTTTGGTAAATCATTTAGTGGTACGAGTTGTCTGACAATAACGAAGTTGTTAGGAACCTCGAATGCGGGATTCTGAACATTAGTTTTGGACGTTCTTTAGGTTGTTTTGGGGGGTTTTAGACCCTTCCCGAGCTATTAGTGAGGGTTTCCAAGCTGTTTTCCCTGCCTAGTGGGTGTGCCGAGTTGCTGTGAAGAAAACTGTGTTTTTGTGTGGTTTGGTTTACGATGCATATGTTTTGATAATTGTTGATGCTTTTGAAATGGTATAGGTATGTTGTGAGAATGAAAATGGGTGATGTGAGAAGAATCTCAAAGAGAGATTCTATGTTCAAGTAAGTTGTGGTGAATGCTTGATATTAAGACTTTGGAGGAAATGTATCCTGATATTCTACCAACCATTCAAATCATGTCGAGTGAATAGGGGTGGCGGAGAGAATGATAGGAGGTCTTTACCCTGACCCTTTGGGTCATGTAAGGGAATATTAACCCCATGGGGAAGTAGGTCGAGTTACCCTTTTTTATGACTCTATAGAGTATAAATACTACCATCAGTGCAAGCCTTCAACGAAGTTTATGTTAGCATTGAATTCAGATCATTGAGTGGAGAGGTTTAATTGTGATATGATCAAGTGTTTGATGGGTTGTTGTGAATGTTAATATATGATTTCTTATATTAAAATATAACATGTTAATTTTTTTGTATATTAGCTTATCCTTACTTTTGTGTTGTCTATTTGTGTGTGTTATAATCTTTAGGCAATGATCACCATTTGGTGTGAGCAGAAAATGCTATAGATGATAGCGTATCGTTGATGGAATCAGAAAATACCATCGAGTTACATTTAGAGTTTAACAAATAAATACAGATATAAATATTTAGATGTTTTGTATAACAATTTTCTTATTTTAAGATGCTTCGTGTGTAAGAAGTTTATAAATATATTTTTTATTAATATAGTTATTATTTTGGATAATTATAACGATAAATTACATGTTTTTTTTATTTGTTATATGAAACATAAAATATAGAAAATAGTAAATAGTAAAAGAAACATGCAAAGATAGAAAGAGTCGGATCAGATGCATAAATGGTTGGTTGTGATCACGTCCAGTTTTTTTTTTTTTTTTTATTATTATTATTATTTCTTTTGAGATAATGGAATTTCATTTATTTGGAAGCAAACATAGAAAGAAAATTTAATAATGTTGCACATGGTTGTTAGGCAATGATGTTGGATATAGATACTGACCTTACAACATTTTCAGCAACACCACAATTATCTTCGACACTCACTGAATAAACACTTGGCACTTAGAGAATACACAACCAAAACTAACTAATTTCATTAAAGAGGTTGCTCACCCACGTCCACCATTAATAAATATTCAATTTAATAATATATTTTGTACTTATTTATCTCGAAAGAATTATCTATCAATTAAAATTTCTAAAAATAATGGAGAAAACAAGTATTTTCTTGCAAAATTTTAACAAATTTACAAGAAAAATACTATGAAATATGAAATTTTTAGTAATGATATTTTTAATTATTATTAAATATATTAATGAAATTTGTTGATAGATCCCTATATTTTTAGATTTAAAAGATCTATAAATATTTAAGTCTATCATTGAGAATACTTACTCAATATTTAATATTATATATTATTTTCGTATTATTTACCAATAGTTACTTATTTAAACGTTATATAATTTTTTCAATTAAAATCTTCTTAGTTGTTGCCAACAAGTTCGGATAGATAAAATCCAATAAATAAAAATATCATGCATTTCACTCCGGAAACCAAATTATATTAATATGATATTAGGGCTATTAAAAGTCTATTCTATCCAAGATTTAGATTTATCATGCCAATATTGATCTCTTAAGTCTCATATTTGATTTTGAAAAAATGTTAAAAGTCTTGTGTCAATTAAGAATAATAACAATTTATATTTAATAAGTGGAATATTTAATATTGGAATACATTAATATTTATTATTGGAGAAATCAATAAAAAAAATGTTTGACCAAAATTAATTTAAATGTTAATCTACTTTTAAACTCTGTTAAGAGTCATTTTCTATTATTAAAGTAAAGAACATTGATGTAAATTTGGTACAGAAAGCTATAGACATAGGATGCAAGGTTACTTATAGGAAGATATAGAAGAAAGGCCACTAAAGAAAATAAAGAAATAGATAGGTTTGGTGTGTCCTCTAACTTTGATACTACTATTCTTCATTATTCTGTTTTGAAATTGAAAAATAATGGCATGTAAATGAGGTCAACTTGACACTTAACTCTTAATAATTAATGCTATATAACAGTTTACCTAGCTGAGAGACACAACTTGGATCCTCAGTAATGTGTGGATAAATTATTCTATTGTTTTCCTTGAAGTGAATGGAAGGTGCAAGAAATTAATTAATATTCTCACAAGTTTGATGACAACTCACTTTTTGTGTGTTAGCTGTTTTCTTGCAAAATTAATTTTAAAAAAATATTATTTTGACACATATAATTTTTTTATATTTATTTGATACTATTCTTATTTTTTTTTAAAAAAAAATATAAAACTTTATATATGCATAAAGTCAAGAGTCTCTCTTCTTTCAAATTATATATGTGAAGAGGTTCACATGTCACATATACAACTAACTCATGTGTTTATGTCAACGTTGGATGATTGTTTTATGCTCCAAAACATTGTTTTAAAGGGTAGGTATTTATGTGATGCTACTCCATAAAATAATGTTGAAACAAACAACATTTGAAATGTATGCTTACAAAATTTCAAATGGCATAGAATGTTCCAATTGCTAAACAAAGATGACATCTGAGTACAGTGTGCATCAAAAGGCGTGTTTGGTTTCTAAAGGGAGATGATGGATTAAGGTTGACTTTCATGAACTCATTAATTTGTTCCAAATCAATTTTAAAGTGAAGATGATTTGTGTGAAACTGATTGGATAAAAAAATGTTACAGAAATTAAGTAATATATGTTATTAAGATCAATTAGTATACAAGAAGCATTATTTGTTTTGAAATTTATAATAATTTTATTTTTTAAAATATATATTTAAATTATTTTTAATTTCAGTAATTTGGGACTATTCAATATAATAAAATATTAAAATTAGAGATGGAAGAAAGACAGAAATTTTTAGTTTTGGTTCAATAATAAAGGGAGGTTCTTGTGTTCGATAGACACAATGAAATTGTTAGATGCACATTTATTAGTGTTAAGTATAAAATAAATTTGAAAGCGTATTACTAAGTGAAACTTAAACTGCCCAGAGTACTTCTACAACAGTATTCAAAATTAAAAATCATCAATATAGTCACCATACTCTTTCAATGTAGAAGAACCTTTGAAAAATAAATTAAATAACCTTTTTTTTTACTTTTGAAATTAGCTTGTATTAAAATTAGTATTTCTAAAAATTAGTATTTCAAGGAGGAAGTGCTACACTATTTTTTGTGTTTATGGTGTATTAATGATGATTTTATAAAAATATTATCTTGACTATGATAGTATCATACTCACATAGAGAAAAACATTTAGTTGTGAGAGTCAATGGATGTTCATATAATGAGATTTGGTGTGAAATAACACCATTATGATGAACTATAGGAAATTAACTTTATCATAGTATCGAGGACATGGTCCTAATATATTGTTGGTTGAGTAGAGCTTGAATGAAATTGTTAAAAATCTACTAGTGTTCACATAATAGGTGTAAAATCTGAGTATACTTAATATATGTGTCTTTTGAAAGTATAAATAAATGTCTAAATTTTGAGAGTTATTGTGTTGTGATTTCATATGTAAGCCACTAAAGGCAAGTTTTGTATAAAGATTTGATTTTTATTATATATGATTTATTAGTAAGGATGATAAAAATTTATTTTAGTATGAGATAATTTATAAATTGTATAATCTTTTATAATTTCACTAGCTAATTATCCTATTTTTAGTGTTTGGTTTTGGTGTATCTGATGATCATATGATAAATATGAGTTACTGCATAGATATATAAATTTTGTCCTATATTTTCATTTATTGGAATTCTATATATTTTGAAAAACTTAATAAAAATTTATGCATAAATATAAATTTTGTCTTATATTTTCATTTATTGGAATTCTAATAGTTGTTTAGACTTAATACCAATTATATAATGCATTAATTGTTAGTGTAAACTTGATAATTCATAGGCTCTTACAAAATAATTATTCAATGTTGGATATTTTTTATGGCAAAAAATAAATTGTTGCTTTTGAACTATTTTGTTATTAGATATAACGAACTATGTAATGATTACTATGTTTATAATTTTAATTAAAAAAATTATTTTAAATTTGTATCATTTGATTTATTAGAAAAATCATGTGAACCATACCACATAATTATAGTATTTGAGTTACTATATTATTAATTAGATAATACTCACCATTAAAAAAAATTGTTGACTTTTGTTATTTTTGATATTTAACGTCTAATCAAAATTCGACATTTTATTGAAAAATGTGAAATTGATGTCAAATTTAAAAATTGACGTCGATTACCACGTGGAGAGACGTCAATGTTGACGTCATACCCCTATAGGACCGACATCCACTTCCGTTGAGCGCTTCTTAGATCTGCTAAGCGATAAAATCTTGAGAATGTCTCTAGAACTCATTTTGAAATCAAACTGAGTATTAACAGACATCAATTGACATCTGTTTTGACACTAATTGACATCCATTTTTTTAAATAATTAGTTTGTTTTTACAAATTTACCACACCTGAAATACAGAAAACCATTTCAGCACATCACATAATTATGTATATTATTCGTTTTAAGTCATGTGAATACCAAAGCAATCCAAAACTAAAAGTACCAATAGTAAACGAATTAATGTATTCAACAAAAATATAATTGTTCCTAATGGGATGGTTATAGGTCCAAAGTCCATCTCTACAAAAGATATGTTGTCAACTCTTGTCGTATCTTCGTAACTGTGTCCTGTGATATAGGTAATGTATTCTTGAAGCGTTGCAAAATTAATTCAAATTCCTTATGTTTGCATACTAATGTTCAAAGCTGAATGTGATTTGTAATGTATGGAAGGTAAGTATTATTACCTCAATCTAGTCATTTGTAATTCCTGCTCAAATGATGGTTTTAATCCAATACATGACGTAGTAGCCACATTCCCGTGAATCTAGCTGCTTGTTACACTAAAATGACAAAGAAAATAGTCACATATATAGATTATACAATAACATAGAAAATGAATAAGTAAAATATCAATGAGTTCCAACCTTTAGATACAAGATTTGAACTAGTTGCCCTTTGGGTCTCCCCGTAACTCTATTTACATTAAAAATATACGGTAATATTAATATAACTATATTCATCATAAGAAAACCATACACTTACAACATGGATTTGTAATATTTGAAACATAAAAAAAAAAGAAACACTACGTTTGTAGCATAGATTTCAAGTCATTTTTCATCCTCGTGTGTAGGGAACAAAACCATATAATTGTACATTGTCTTGGTATGATGACCATCAGTTTCCAATGAGACCTATCATGAATCAGAAATAGTTAGTCGATCAGTTAAGTAAACTTTAATAAAATTTTACATTTTGTAACACATACCCATCAATGTATGGCGCAAAGTATACGTCTCTTTTTGACACAGTCATCCATGTTTGCAAATATTTTTGCCTGTTATCAAGTGTGTTAACAGAAGGTTGAATGGTTAGAGGTTCAATAAAGTCGTACATGGAAGTCTGACCTTGGTCCACAATGACTATGTCCATATACCTATAATAAGAAATTTAAGTATATTGTTAAAAACTAACAATCTAAATATAATTAGTATGGAAGACAATGAAATATCTTACATGCATCATAGTTGAAGGATTGAAATATTCAACATCATGTCTCCCCTCATAACCTCTAGTGCATCATTTATATTGATATATACTGGCATATGACACTCGAGGCCAAATACTCTTAAATCCCAGTGTAACTCTACTGGTCCTTTATTTAACCTGGGTAATTTTGTCATGAGCTTTGTTAGAAGATCATCCTCTTCTTCTACCATGTCATCATCTTCATGGATCACAAACTGATGCATGCACTGCTTCTAAGGACGTAAGAACTGAAATAAATATTTTCAAAGTAGTATATCAATAATTATAAATTTATCATAAAAATACTAATAATAAAAATATAATACTTGTGGTGTGGCAATGTGCGACATGATCAATGCTTTAGACTAAGTTATAAATGTGCCTATGGCCTCTCCCACAAATTAGATTTCTGAAGTTGGCACAGACAACTAAGCATTGAGATCACGAATTTCATCAATCGTCACACGCATGTGGTGGGGTAATAAGGGAGTACCATGAATAATTTACCCTCCTTCAATCACTTTTTCGACAGCCACTACGTGTGAGGGATCTCCATCAACCAACAACTCATACTAACAAGTGTAGTCACTAGGACTTGCAGCAGAGCATTAGCCTTTTATGGTCACACAATGTCTTGTTGGAGTTTTAGTGGCAACCTTATGGTCGCCTGGGTCATGGAGTGCAGCTTTTCTTCATTATTTGGATTTCTTGTTGTTGTAATTGCTCCATGAAGCGTTGCTCTATAACACTCGTGCATTGGTTGAGCCTTTCCTCCATTTGGAGCTCCATCTTCCTCAATGCCTCCTGACTCAAGGATTCACTACTTCTTTGTGCAGGCCAAACTAGTCCTGAAGATCAATCACACCTCTAACGCCACGCACACGGATGAGTTTGTTGCTCAATCAACTTAAGTTGCATATGATAATGAAGTTTGTTATATAAAACATTTAACATTCAATAGACTGTTTATTTGTCTAGAATTTGTATTTACAATTCTTTGTGATATCAAGACAACTGATTGTGATGTCATGTTCCCATTAGTTCGAACAGCCTTCCACATCTTGTATCTAGTAGGTGCATGTGTTAGGTCAGGGGACTCAAGTCCTAAAGCCTATGCTAAACTCTTTCTCATCTTTCTCTGTAATAATGCATAACCATCTCGTGATAGTACGTGTGATGCATCATTAAGTCTTTGTTTTTCTTGGGTTGCTAACCTTTTACCCTATCAAATCATGTATATTCATAAGTTTAAATCACAATTGAATCCTTATCTGACTATAGAAAAAATTTAAGAAACAAAATTATCACTTCCTAAACTCTCTAGATGCATGAAACTGCATCCACTACTCCTCAGTTATTTTTTACTTCGCACAAGGAGATTCATGTTGTTTGTCTCCAAACACATATAGACGTGTCAGTCTTTTCTTGAAGTCTCTCCATCTAATCGCTATGTGGGATAATAATTTCTTTCTAATTTTCCAGTGTTTGGAATATCAAAATTTTGTTGTTCAAAACAAAAAAACATGTTAATGAGATAATTAAATCATATTAAATAATATATCAATTTTGTTTTAGGTAAACATACCTAAATGTCTTGCCATAGGAGGTTCTTGTCCATCTTTGGGATGTCATCCCAACATGCAATGAAGAATAGAGACATCTGTTTTTTCCAACATGCCCAAATACTCCTAAATTTGTCTGCATGTGGCCTTGAAGGCATACCTGATCAAGGATCAATCTCGACCACCAATCTCTCCACGACAACGCGTCCAAATGTTATCACATTGGGTAATCGAGTCACAATCTACCACATTCGCTCTTTCTTGATTCAGAGTTCATCATATCGGAAAACAAAATGTTAGTACATCAAATATGATAAATAGAAGAAATTGTAAACGTGATAAAAAAATAAAAAGAAACCTACTAAGGTATTGTTTTCTCCCAGATTCCTTCATTGTGATCACTCCAAATTGAGTGGATGTCATCGGCTACGTTATCCACCTTGTCTTAAATGGGTCTTGATGAAAAAGTTGTTGTCTCAAGTATATCAAGAGAATCTTCATCATCATATTCGTGCATGTTTTTACCTTCCAATACCAGCAACCATTTTACATTGGCTGGATCTTTGACATAGAATATTTGTCTTCCTTGGCTAGCCATAATACATTGTCCATTCGTGTAACTCATCTTGCTAAGGTCCTTCAAAGTGAACCCGAAGTCATCTGTCATCACACTAAAATTTATATCAACCCATTTACACTTGAAAACTGGAACATTAAAACTAACATAATCAACTTCCCACATTTCTTCTATTATTCCAAAATAACTCATGGATGTTGTAATTGGAATTTTTTTCTTTAGAATTGACGAAGTGAACGGTCTCAACTTGTAGTGTAATCCCACTATTTTGAACTTTATTTTTGTCATCTTCTAGCTTTGACTGAAAAGAGGTATTGTTTATCCAGTAGCCATCATATGTGATCACATTGATATTTGTCCCATGAGCTAATCTCAATAGACTTTCAGAAACATTTGGAGTCATGTAAATCTTTTTCTTAAACCATGGTAAGAACGTTTTGATATGTTCATCAAGTGTCTATTTTTCACTCATTCATGGGTGTGCAGACTTTATTTCATCAATGTGTTGAGAAATGTAAGGAATCACATCTACAGGGTTATTTAAGATGTATAAATAAGCTTGATCAACTTCTTTTCTACCAACGCTTTCAATTTTCACTTCTTAAACACCCTTACCTTTACACTTTGCTTCATGTATGCTCTAGGAAGTCCCACTGGTTCACAATATGGCATATAACTTGAACATAGTTCAATTTCTTCTTTTGCATTGTACCGCTCTATGATTAAAGCCTTCGATCGATACTGATTCTTGACATATCCCTTTAAGATCTTCATGTATCCCTCAACGGAGTACATCCACCTCAAGAATATCGGGCCATATATCCGAATTTCTCTAACTAGATGAACAATCAAATGAACCTTGATATCAAAAAATGAAAGTGAAAAATACATTTCCAATTAGCAGAATAGTCTGATAACCTCATTTTCCAAATCATCTAAAACTTGAGGGTCAATAACTTTGTTGCAAATGGCATTAAAAAAAACTCAAACGTGTGAGAATACCTCTAATAGAAGCAGGTAATATGGCTTGAATAGTTATTGGTAACCGTTGTTGCATCAAGACAAGACAATCGTGAGACTTTCAACCAATTATCTTTAACTCTTTCATAGAAACAAGGTTACTAATATTTGAAGAATAACCTTGTGGAACCTTCACACTACTTAAAGACTTTCAAAAAAATTGTTTTTCTATTTTAGAAAGAGTGTGACAAGTTGGGGGTAGATATGTGCGTCTTCCAATAGATTATGGATGTAACTCAAAACGGATGTCCATGTCAGCCAAATCTTGTCGTGCTTTTATTCCGTCTTTGGTCTTCCCTTTTACATTTAATAAATTTTCGATGACAATGTCATAAATATTTTTTTCAACATGCATCACATTTATACAGTGTCGTACATCAAGTTTACACTAATATGGAAGATTAAAAAATATTGATCGTTTCTTCCAATTGTTTTTCTCAATGGTCTTCTTTTGATGTCTTTCGAACACAATGTCAATGTTTTTCATTTCCTTGTAGACTTCTTAACAATTGTGGGGTTTCGGCAAAACATCATCCCCAACACTTCCATTAAATGTTTTTTTTTTCAATCTACGGTAACAATGATTTCGAGGAAGAAATTTTTGGTGTCTTGTATACGCAGGTTTTTGACCATGCTTCAATTGAACGTAACTAGTGTTTTCTTTACAAATGGGACACGCGAAGTGACCTTTAACACTATAACTACTCAAGTTTCCATATGCTGGGAAATCATTTATGGTGCAAAACAACATTGCACACAAACAAAAAGTTTCTTAAGAATATGAACCAAAGATCTCAACACCTTCTTTCCACAACATTTTAAAATCATTGATTAAAGGTTTCAAATACACATCAATGTCATTTCTGGGTTGTCTAGGACCCGATACCATCATAGACAACATCACATATTTTCTCTACATGCACAACAAAAGAGAAAGATTGTATATCATCAACATAACTGGCCATGAACTATGTTTGTTACTTAAGTTCCTATAAGGATTCATATCATTGGCTGCAAATGCAAGTCTTACGTTTCTTGGTTCTACACCAAATTCTGAAAATATTTCATCGATCTTCTTCCATTATGAGGAATCAGTTGGGTGTCGAAGAAGATTATCTCACTTTCTTCCATCAACGTTCCATTTAAGGCTCTTTACATATTCTTTAACTGAAAACAATTATTTCAACCTAGCTATTATAAGCAAGTACCACATCACCTTAGCAGGTGGACCATCATTGCCTTCATCACCATTGTTTCTATCAATTTTCTTTTTAAATTGTGATAAATCACATGTTCGACACAACTTTAGTAAAACAAACTCCTTTATGTACAAAAAAAAATCATTAGGACAAACATGTATCTTTTGGTATTCCAGACCCATTGGACATAAAATTTTCTTCGTATCGTAATTACGGATAGATAAAGTGTTATTTTTTGGAAGCATCTCCTTCAACAACTCTAACAGCTTTGTGTAACTTTTATCGATTCATCCGTTCCTTGCTTTTAAACTAAACAATTTCAAAGTTGCAGACCGACGTGTAAAGTGGAAGCATTCTGGATACACTCTTGTTTTGAATCATTCTTAAGAGAATCATACAAATTAACTCTTCCAAAATTTTCTTCACCAACATCACATATCATGTCCTCTAAATGATCACTTAACAATTCTTCCACATAATTTGTTCCTTGTGACGTTGTAGGCTTGTCTAGTACTTCTCCATGCCGAGTCTAAACTATATAAGTTTTCATTATACCGAACATGAATAAATGGTCAAGCATATTGCCTAAGTCTTGAAGTATTTAATTAAGACAACGAACATAAGGACAAAAATATGTCTCATTTACAGAGTTTGCGTTTGGTTGGACATATTGTAAGAACTCAGAAACTCCTTTTTCATATTTTTGATTGATGCAACGTTCATTCATCTAGCTTTGATCCATACTATGTTCGTAACAAACTTCATCAGTCTCAAATTTTTAACTCTCACAAGGTTAGACCCTACCGATTTGAAAAAATTAATTTTCATAATTGCTAACACACATACAAAGAAGTCTAACATGATAAATTTGATAAAATTTCGGCAAAACTTCGCATTGATTTCTGAAATATATGAAATGAAAGTGGTCATGAATGACCACAATCAAATATGCATCCGGAGAACGATACAAAATAATCTCAACCAAAATTTTATCAAACTTATCCATAAACTTCAACGTACCTATTATAGCAAATTATGAAAAATAATTTTTTCAAAATGTTCGATCGAACAATTCAAAATTTAATACAAACAATGGAAAGTATAATCGTTTATGTTAAACCTCAAACAGGAACTAAGTTTCACTTAATGATTTCATACTACAAATATATTCAAAATTTAATCAACAATAAAATGCTAAAATTTAATCTAAAAAGTTTACCTAACATGAAAATCATAATTAACAGATGAAACTTAATCAATCATGTATACTTAAGAGACAATGTATAACAGAAAAACTAAAAATCACATCTCCAATAACCAATAATCAATCACATCTCAAAACTAAAAATCACATATCCAATAACTAATAAACAATAACCAATAACTAATCACATGTCTAGAAAAACCAAAAAACTAAAGTTGGAGGGGTTGAAAATCATTATCACCGTAGGAGTGGAGGGAAGTCATTATTCAAGCATGAAGATTGGGCACTCTATGTCGCCATCGTGGTCCGTTAACTCATGCACAAAGCTGGACCATAGGCCAAAATTAATTGGTGGAAACGAAATTTAATTAGTGCAAACTAAAGTTAATTGGTACAAACTAAGTTAATTGGAAGAAAATCAATGAAAACATACCTTACACCTTCTCAAACTCGGGAACGAAGCAACAATGGCAAAAACCCAAAACGAAAACACGAAAGCAAAGCCAGGCTCGCGTTCTGAATTTTGGGGTTTACTAGGCCATTTGGCGTTGGCCCCTCCACCCCTGACATCTAATGGCCATAAGACGTCGACCCCCTCTCTTGTCGACGTCTTATTCTGCTAAAAACTCTAGATTGATGTCACTTTTGGAATATTTTTCCAGTTTATTGACGTCTGTGGATTGGATCTGACGTTTGTGGATTGGATCCAACATCTAATGTATTAGACGTCGACCACTGCTGTATTTTGTCTGAAAAAGTAACCTTTTAGTTCTTATTTGACAGTTTCTACCAGAAGGATTGACGTCTAATCTAAAGAAAATCGACATCTATATAAAATAAGATGTCAAAGGAGCAAATAACCGACACTAACTTAGCTATTTTATTTACAAAAGGAATATCAGTCATTTTTTATGTTTGTTATTCTCTTATTATATTAGACGCATTATGATTAATTATTATTTAATAATTACACGAAGATATATAATTTACTTTAATATAAATGTCACTTTTTAGAATTAGTTCCCCCATAATTTAAGGATTATCGAATAAAATTAAAATAAGTAAATCTCAAAATACTTTTAGAAATACTTGTTAATAATTAAGCATATTATTTTAATATGAGTAGTTTAAAATGAAAATGGAAGTAATGATTTTATTAAAAAATAATTTTCTGATAAATACTCTAAGAAATCAACAAAACTGTTAAAACATTTTTAATGCCCGAGTCTATAAACATCTTATTTTTCTTTGACTGAATCTTATCATATCATATAAGTTTCAAGATTTTTTGCAAGTTTGTGTTTAAGTAGTAAAATCAGGTGAAATATGTTTTTATAATTTTCTACAATTTAAAAAATATTTTAATTGTATAATTAAATAGTTTTTAGTACTCGAGCTTAAGATTCTATACAATATTCACATTTTCATCATACTCATTACATATTCCAACGGATGTTTTCTTTTATAGGATTAAGTCTTAAGTTAAAGATCCTAAGAAAATATGCGTTGAAAATATCCTAATAAAGGGTAAATACCAAATTATTGTAAAAAAAGGCATGGATTAAGGTTTATTGATGATGTAAATATTTTGTCAATAAATGTTTTCTCATCTTTTCAAGTGTAATTTATTCTGAAGAAAATAGATGTAATAATTTTTTAAAACTTTAATGAAATATTTACAATATTTTCTATTTTATGATTTTCATTTTTACACTATAAAATATATATACATGTAAACTAAACAAAAAAATTAGGTGAAATATAAAAATATTAAAAACATAAAATGTAATTAATATTGTTTTAAAAATTAAAAATAACATAATAATAAAATAAAAGTCTTTCTCAAAATTATGTAATATCCCATTTAAATAGTTTACATACTATTAGAAACCATTACAAAATCAATAAAATAGTACAATTAGACTTAAAGATTATATAAAATATCCACCCAGTTATCCAAACATAATTATAAGTCTATTTTATATTTATAATGCCAAAAAAGAAATAAAATAAATATCTGCATAAGTCTCTCAAAATAGAACTATACAATCACAATCCCATTCATAAAATCATCCAAACATTCTATATAATTTACTAAACACCTTTTAAAGTATCAAAGTAATTGTTATTAATAAAAAAAGAAGAACTAAGAACACAACTCCTAAACAAACAGGGCACCCAATGAGTGAAATCTTGGCGCTCAATGTTAACCTTCTCGTCTAGCAAGAGCTCTCGTCGCCCAACGAGAGCTCAAACAAAGAGCTTATTCAGCCTAGCGAGCTAGCTCGCCTAACTTCTAAAACTCACTGCCAAAAACACTCATTACTTGCCTAGTGATTATCTCATGCACTTCCATGAATATTTTTCACTCCCATTTGATTCTCTAGACCTCAATTAATCTTATCCAAATGAGTATAACTCAAATTAAACCTCAATAAACTTATTATACAATGAATTTTTAACTTACTCTAACTAAAACGCCACTCTATAAACCATAATTCAATCCCTCTCATTCCTCATCACAAATTGGCAAACTTAGCCTCTCAACAAGTCACAATTTGGTCCAAACAAGCTGTAAACCCATGATTTTCCATTTCCACCTATATTTCAAAATTTCACTTATGAAGACAGCCGCCCCCCCCCCACACACACACACACTCGCACACAGACACACACACACACAAACACAGACACACACACACACAGAGAGACACACACACACATACACACACACACACACACAGACACACACACAGACACACAGACACACACAAACACACACAGACACACAGACACACACAAACACACACAGACACACACACACACACACATAGACACACACACACACACAGACACACACACACACACACACAGACACACACACAGACACACACAGACATACACACACACACAGACACACACACACACACACACAGACACACACACACACACATACACACACACACAGAGACCTTCAATCCTATAAATGTTTTGATACACAATTAGATCATAATATAACAATAAGAACATCCTAACTATTACCCATAATCAGTCAAAACCACAATCATTCATCAAGATATAAACATCACGCACAAATTTATCTCTATCATTACATATGTATCTAAACATAATTCATCACAATTTAGCAAACACAGTTCATACATTATTACACAAAATTAAAGACAAACAAATTAGCTTTCCTTACCCAATTGGGAAACTATCACGGCTCTATGCAATGCACTACCCCTACCTTAGCTTAGGAACTCTAAGAACACCTTCAAGCCACAAAATCTGGATTAGAACAAATCCTTAGGACCTCTGATCGACAAAGAGCTAAAAAAATGACATATGCAAGGAAACTTATATGCATGTAGCTTAAACTAAGGATTAAAGAAAAATAAGTAGAAACCTATTTGTTCTAAGGAAACTAATTGGTAGAGAATGAAGAACTCACTCTTAGACACTATCTGCTCGTCAAACAGATGAGTCAAAAGTCAAAAATTTTAGAGAAAAGAGAAAAAAACTAAGAAAACGAGTTTTAAAAAGATAACAAGTGCCTTAAATAATGAAAAAAGTGTATGAAATTCTATTTATATTATTAAATTATTTAACATTAAAATACTTATCTCATTATTTTAAAATATATATCAATTTTAATAATCTACTTTTTACATTCTTACAAATACAACACTTAAAAAGACATAAAATAATTCAGAAGTATATAATTTATAAAGTTTAAAGTTCTTATATGAGGTTGATGAGTTCGTGAATCTAATTTATACAACTTTTATTTGAAGAAACAAAGAATTAAAAAGAAAAAATAAAGATAATAAATCGAATTCCTTAATTAGTTTTTTTTTTCTTTTCAAAAGAACAATTGCGAGAAACGCGGACATTTATTACCATTACGACATCACGAGTTTTCCAATATTTTGAGGGTCACACTGTCCTCAACTGCTACGCATTCAATCGTGTAATAAACACAAGAATAATAGTAACGAATATATAAAATGAAAAATAGATTTATGAAAGAAATCTACATAATTTTTAAAATATATAACGGTTTAAATTTAGTAAAAAAAATATTTTTTTAAATATATGGAGAGACCTTATATTCAGTCAAAGAAACGTTTTGTTTAAATGCATGCTATTTCAAAATAATATTAATTATCATTTTTAATTATAAGTTTGTCAAAGTAAGAAACGAAGATTATAATATTAAATAATTTAAATAACAAATAAGATAGATAAAAGATGTAACATCCCAATAAATCTATAACGAGACCTATAATTTATAATTTAAGGAGTTAACATGAATAATAATAAAGAACAGTGAAAAAAGGGTAAATAAAGAGAAGGGAACAAGAGATAACATATAAAATTTAAACTGTACAAAGTATAGAAGTCTAATACAATTTACAGAACTAGACCGAACGGTCTTGGTACATTTCATGACCGCACGGTATTACAAAAAGGGGTATCTAGACCGAACGTTGTCTATACTAAGCGAAAGTAAAAATCTAATCTAAGGACCGGACGATCCTGCACAGCTCTCCGGCATTGCGTCTATAGGTAGCTCGGCCTGCAGAGCATCCTCCAAGGTATCTTCATGATCGCCCTCTGCTCACACCCCAAAGGATGATCATTGCAGTGAAGAAAACAACCGAACGGTTAAGAACGAACGACACATGGACAAGACAGGAAAATAAGGGTAAGCTTATGTAAATTTAATTAATCATTTTTAGTACTTTTAAAACGTACACATGAATCACATACATCAATATCTCAACCATAAATCATAAGTCAAGTATATCCATATAAAAACTGAACGGTAACATCATTATAACCAAATCTCTTTAGACACTATCCGGACGGTATGAACCATGTAGTTCACCGCTCTCTGCACCCGGGTGGACCTGGCTGGGATACACTCAACCGACCGCCACCCGAGATTAGTCTAGTGGAACCACCTCAGTATAGAAATACCCTGAGGCTAAAGGACCTCCTGTCATTCCCACGCATGAATTACCCTTCTCTACCTGAGAAGGTGTACTCACGGAATATCAGGATAGAGCAGAACTTGAGTCTGACCATAGTCATACTTTACCAAATAAATTTCCAATTCATGAGGTATTCCTCCCTGGAATACTCTTAAAATCATAAGAAATTCAATAATTGACTGAGCAAGGATAAGAAAACCAAGCATCAAAGGAATTCACAAGTGACCAAACGGTCGAAAACATATCAGAGACCAAATATAACAAGGGGCTTCCATCAGATGACCGAATGGTCGGATAAAGAAGAACACCAAACGCTTTATAATTTGAGCCGAATGCTTTAGAATAACAAAAGTTCTCTTCAAGAAAGTGGGTGCCAGTACCATACTGAACACTCCGTGAGTAAGTTAAGTGTCAGTATAAGATCGAGCACTCTTTAAAATAAGTAATATTAATTTTGAACTGAGTACTTTCAACAAACATTATCAATATGTAAGACCGAACGCTTAGTGTATAACCGAACGTGCTTCCAATAAGTAATAAGAATCTGAAACCGAATGCTTCATAAGTTAAGTGTTAGTCTAAGACCGAACACTTTATTAGTCGAAGGCTAGTATATGACCGAGCACTTCTCAAGGCCGAGCACTCTTCAAGACCGAGCACTTCTCAAGGCCGAGTACTCTTCAAGACCGAGCACTTCTCAAGGCTGAGTACTCTTCAAGACTGAGCACTTAACTATAACTATAATGTGTAAAACCAAACGCTACTTTAAGGAAAGAATTTATATAAAACCGAGTACTTAGTCTATGACTGAGTACCTTCTCAAGCCGAGCACTCGATCTATGACCGATTACTTTGAGTTATTGAACATTCAGTGTGAGACCGAACGGTTCTAAAATAGGGGATTCGTTTTGAATGACTAACTAAACAAGGTATTTAGGTTTCAATGCAATAGTGTAAGACCAATCGGTCTTAAACTGACTCCTACAAATGGAATACAATTTAGACCGATCATTTTTAGGGGAAAACCGAACGGTCCTAATGACCCTTCGATTTCAGATTCAGTATTTCCACTAAGTTACATAACCTTATAGACTAATTTCATACCAAAGATCAAACATGCAAATTCTCAACAACAGGATCATACATTCAACAAGCATGTACTCATAAAATCATGCATACAAAATACTCATAATTAAATTTATAAGCTTCCCTTACCTCTAATTCCAGCTGGCTTCTAAGTCTCTAAAATCCAAGATTGTCCAAAAGGAATTTTAATCGGTGCAAAGTGAAGAACTTGACACCGGGAGCACTTAATCTGGAAGAAGGTTGATGATCAGAGGAGAAGAAGTGGTTAGAAATCTAGAGAGAAGTTTGGAGGTTCTAGAGAGAAGGAGGAGAAAATGGTGTTTCTGGAGGTCGAAGACGAAGAGTTTGCATGCAGAAAATGACACCATTTTCAAATTTCAACTTTAAATACAGTCTCCACTAAAACTGCTCGGTCCACTCTCTGCCTGCCACTTGTCTTCCATTTTCTAGAAACTCACCCTCTTCCTGCCGCCACACGGTTCACGATGGCGGAGAATTAAATGTGGCTGTCACTTTATCTCCCACTAACATGGGAGAACTCCAAACAGTGTTACCTGTTTCCCACTAAAGAGAGAAATTAATGGGGTGTGACAAAAGACATGGAAAAAAATATTTTAATGAAAGCAATAAATTATTTAAATATAAGACAAAATAAAATAAAATAAAATTAATGATTAGATTTGAGTAACAATAGAACAAAATTAAAATAACTATTGATTTAAAGATTTAAAATTATAGAAAAAAAAAGCTACACTATGTTAATATAAAATATTTTCACATTCAAAATTATTAGAGTTGTCAAAACGGGTAATCCGGCTCGACCCGGCCCGGCCCACCACGGGTTGGTCACTTAGTGAGCTAACTCAACCCGGCTCATTTATTAACGAGTTAGAAAAATCTGAATCCGGCTCGACCCATCACGGATTGGTGGGTAAACCGGTTGACTCACTAGCCCATTTAATTACAATTTTTTTAAATAAAAAATTACAAACTTTCTATATTCAAATTTAAACAGATTTCACTCCCAAAAAATGATCTTAAACCGAAGACAATTCAAAATAATAATAAAAAGTACAATATAATCCAAATGTCATCCAAAAACATACAAATAAGTTTCTTATATTCATCATTTTTGTGTTCCTTATAGCAAGTTCCGTGAGAGTGATTTGTGAGAGCAGATGTTACTTTTTTGTGGTATATACAGTGAGTGAGTGAAGAGAGTATTTTATTTTTTACGGTTTCATAAATAAAATAATAAATTAAAAAAATAAAATTAGGTAGGCAGGTTGGCGGGTCAACCCGGCCCACCACGGGTTCAACCTGCGTGAGTCGGGTTTAAATGAGCCGGATTAAAATCTGACCTGCATAAAAAAAATTTCAATTTTTTCAAATCCAATCCGATCCGAACCTGTAATAAACCGGGTTAGCTCGCGGATTATAACCCATTTTGACAACTCTAAAATTACTATTAATATTAGTAATACTACCTCACTCACGTGATAATAAATTTATTTTGGGATAAAGTTTACTTATACATCTTTGAAGAAACGATAAATACTTAAACACTCTTTTTTCTATCATATTTGTATATTTCGTAATTATAATTATTTTAAAAAATTTTAATGATAAAGTTATAAGTAGATATAAAATAATTTTAATAAAAATATTAGTTATGTTTTAGTTTCTATATGTATTTAAGACTACTTTTACTAATAATTAAAGAGATAACAATTATAAAATTATATATATATATATATATATATATATTTTACTAATATGACCTCTTAAAGGGTTGATAAAAATATCCGGCATACCGTATTTAATAATTTTTATTTTTAATTTAAAATAAAAAATAAAAAAAAATTAAAAATTATTTAAATATTTTTAATTTTAAAACTTAGAAAACATATTTTTCTCAACTAAAATTTGATATACTTTAATATAATAAATAATCTAAGTTAACAACTATATATATAATTTGTAAAAGAAAATTTTAAGCTTTTAATATGTTTTTACTCCATTTAAATAAGACAGTTAACTTTTTTTCTTTAAAAAAATCTTTTTGCATCTCACTTATTTTCATATGTGATCCCTATAGTTTATAATTTATTATCCTGATTTATAAAAATAGAGATCATATACGGCACATTCTTTTGGAAGAAAGTGAATATACCGAAGATATGAAAATAAAAATTAAAAGTAAAAAAATATTTAATCTAAACATATATTAATAACCTTTTTATTTTAAATATTTTTTTATTTTTAATTAATATTCATTATAAGAAAAGAACATAACTAACGCTAATATTATTACTATTATTATCACTATTGCCATCTTTATTTCACAATTTAGAAAGTTATTTAGCTGTTATTAAATTCGCTAGAAATTTAAGTTATTTCTATACAATTTACCTTTTACCTGAACAAATGAAGTGATCGCCTCATTCTTTTTAATAAATTATCTTCTTTCTAATTATTTAAAAGTGATTAAATAATAATATTTCCTCGTCCTCACGAGGGAGAAGTTATTAGTTTATTAGCAAAAGAGCAACCATATTAATTTAAAATTATATTTTTCAACAAGTAAATATAAAATAATATTAATACCACAGTTAATGTTTACTGTTTGCATTTATTTTCTGAGACACTTCCTCTATTTTGCTGCAATTCTCTCTCGCAAATGGCGTCACCTTCAAACTCGTCACAATATTTTCCCTCTCAAATGAAGAAGAAGAAAGTCGCACCTTCCCAATGACACCACCTTTCACTCTCTCCCTCTCCCTCTTCGCCGTTTTCTCTCTAACCGCAGTGCACGGCCTCGGCTCCGCCGCCACCGTCGCCGTCACATACGGCACCGCCACCGTGTGCGGTATTGTCGCCGGGGAGCTCCACCACCGCATTCAGTGCTCCAGGGACGGAAGGCGCGTCCCTCTCACACTCCCCAACTCCTCCTTCGATGCTATCTCCGGCGGCAGGAACTTCTTCTGCGGCCTGCGCTCCGGCGGCCGGAGCCTCCACTGCTGGGACACTGCCGCCGCAGACGGTTCGCTCTGCCCCAAGAGGGTCTTCCACAGCGACGTGGTGCAGTTGGCCGACGTGGCAGTTGGTGATTCCCAGGTGTGCGCGAGGGAGGTGCAATCCGGTGTGGTGAGGTGCTGGAGAGGAAAAAGGAGGGTCGAATTTTCTTCTCCCTCGCAGAGCTTGAGGTTTCGGAGTGTCACATGTGGTCGTGGTTTTTCATGTGGGATATTGAGAGAGAGCGGGAGGGTTGTGTGTTGGGGTGGTGGTGGTGGTGATGAGGGTGCATATATCAGTGGTGAGATTCAAAGAAAGTTTGAGAATTTTTCTATGTCGAGTTTGGTTGCTGGGGTGTCTCATGCATGTGGTTTGACTCTTCACGGGGCTTTGGTTTGTGGAGGGAACAATCGTTCAGGTCAACTTGGAAACAGTGTTCTTTTAAGTTCTTTGGATTTTTCGGCTCTTGCTTTGGGAGAGGGTTTCACGTGTGGTATTAGGCGGAGGAATGGGATTGTTGTGTGTTGGGGTGGTGGTTTTGATAGTGATGTGGTGAAGGGTGTTTCATTTGAGTCTCTTGTTGCTGGTTTGGATTATGTTTGTGGGTTGATGACTGGGAATTTGTCTGTGGTTTGTTGGGGTGGTAAGGGTGGGTTTGATGTGGCTAATGAGATTCCATTGGGAGAGATTCTCCCGGCTCCTTGTGTTGAGGGTGGATGTGGTAGCTCTTGTAGTACATATCCTGATTCTGATGCTCTTTGTCATGGGTCTGGGAGTATTTGTTATGATTGCCAAACTGAGGTTCCACTGGCTGTGCCATTGTTTCCACCACCATCATCACAGGTGCCTTCTTCACATGAAGGAAGAAACTTGAAGGAGTTTTTGGTGTTTCTGGTTGTTGGATCAGTTGGAGCTTTTGCGGGTCTATGTACTATTGTTTATTTCCTTTGGTTTGGTGCAAAGAGGGTTTTGGTGAGGAGAGAAGTAAGTAATAGTTCTGTGAAGCCTACAAGCTCAGAGAGTGATGCATATGTGGATATAATCCCAATGCCTAATGTTGGTTCCAATGGAACAACCTTCAGAACTTTTTCTAGCAAAAGCCATGGGTCAAGAAGATTGAGGAGACATAGGAGTGGTTCATCATCGAAGCATGTGGACAGGACTGAGAGTTTCTCATTGCGTGAACTGGCTACAGCCACTGACAATTTCTCATTGTATAATAAGATAGGTGCTGGTAGCTTCGGCAGTGTTTACAAAGGCATTCTAGGAGATGGTCGTGAAGTGGCCATTAAAAGAGGAGATACTAGTACTGTGAAGAAGAAATTTCAGGAGAAAGAAATTGCTTTTGATTCTGAATTGGCCATGCTGTCCCGGCTTCACCACAAGCATTTGGTGAGGCTAATTGGGTTCTGCGAGGAGAACGATGAGAGGCTTTTGGTCTATGAGTACATGAGCAATGGCTCACTTTATGACCATTTGCACGACAAAAACAATACAGAGAAGAGTAGCAGCATTTTAAATTCGTGGAAGATGAGGATCCAGGTTGCATTGGGTGCTGCTAGGGGAATTGAATACATTCACAACTATGCTGTGCCGCCCATTATTCACAGGGATATCAAATCATCAAACATACTTTTGGACTCAAACTGGAATGCCAGAGTATCTGATTTTGGATTGTCACTAATTTGGCCCGAGAGTGAGCAAGAATTGATGTCCACCAAGGCAGTTGGAACTGTTGGATACATAGACCCTGAGTACTATGTGTTGAATGTGCTAACCACAAAGAGTGATGTGTATGGTTTAGGAGTGGTGATGCTGGAGCTTCTCACAGGAAAAAGAGCAGTGTTCAAAACTGAAGATGGCTCAAGCCCTATAGGGGTAGTGGAACACACAGGGCCAAAGATAGCATCAGGAGCGCTTTGGAGTGTATTGGATTACAGAGTTGGACAGCCAGAAGTAAATGAAGTTGAGTCCCTTGAGATCATGGCTTACACTGCTATGCACTGCGTGAACATGGAGGGAAAAGAGAGGCCAGAAATGACTGACATAGTTGCTAACTTGGAGAGGGCATTGGCTTTCATTGAAGGCAGCCCTACCAGCATTTCCCTTGCTTCCTTCTCTGCCCCTCTTGAATGAAACCTAATCCTCTCATTCATTCATGAAATTCTTTTATTTATTTTTTTCTTTACCTTTTATAAAATTATTCTTTGGATTGTACACCTATGAACATTTAGGGGAAAGCATAACAAGAATTTCTGATCTGAGATATAGAGAAAACAAAGTAAAAGCATCAATATTGATGATCAATTTTCATCCTCAACCATTTTGCTCCACCCTCCGTGACTTTTCAGTTTTCATGAATGCATAGTATCACAATTAACTATTGTATTTGTTTATAACTTTTCACAAGATCAGATATAACAAAACAGTCACCACAATTGAAATTATAGGTTAAAACTTTGTAAGATAATTAGTTAAGCAACTGCAAAGTGAATAGTTAGCAATTGATTACATGATTTTGGTATAACAGTGTAGTCTTGAGTGTTGTGTATGAAATAAAGAGGTAGGTTTTACTTGAGAGTTGTTGGACTTACTGAGTGAGGCCAGCTTATTTGGTTCTTTTGAAACCACCCAAAAGCACTAGCCATTCAGAAGGTAACAATTTTGAATAGATTTAATTAATGAATGGTTCTGTCATCATCTTTTGGTTAGTTTAATTGCTGGCCATGGAGGCATGGGACATGCAGAATTAATTAGTGCTAAGGTAAGTCAAATGCTGCCAAATTTGAGATCAAAACCACGTTGGTGGCACATTGATTTTTAAGCCCATTTTCAACGCAACCAGCGGTCTTCATGCTTACACGCAACAGATGGTGATCTGTCCTAGATCAATGAATTGTATATGGGATTTCTTTTTCAAGCATTCTTTGTTTCATATTAAATACTCACCATTTATGCTCTTCTTATAAGTAAGCAATGGCATTGAAAATAATATATAGGGCTGTTTAAACAAGTTTCTTTTAAGTGTTTATGGAAGAAAAGTAGAATAAATTTCTTCTGGATAAGTTACAACCAATTTTGTAGAGAAACTACAATTACTTTTCTGAAATTTTGTTTTCATTTATATATAAAACAATTCTAATTTTTAATAGAATTTGTTTCTCTGTTTCATTTTCTTGCCAAATTAAAAGCATGATTTTTAGTAACGCTGGACAAAAGTAATTTATCTGTGAGAACTGTATTTACTTTTACATCATCTCTAGTTCTCGTTTGAACTGTTTTCTCTTGTCAATAAAACATTATTTAATAATAAAATATTAATAAAAGAAACTGTTCACATAAAAAATTAATAATTATTTTTAAAAAAATTAATAATTAATTTTTTAAGACAAAATTTTTTTATCACAAATTTTTATATTTTTTTTATCAATAAACATGTATTACTTTTTAAATAATATTATTTTAAATAATAAAAGTAAAATATATTTTTTTAAAAATTTAATTTTATTAAATGATTAAGTAATAGAAATCATAAAAAAAAAAGATTATATAAAAAAATACTTTAAATATATTATATGTGTGTCAATAAATTTAAGAAAATTACTTTTGGGCCCAAATTTAACAATGTTCGTTTTATGTCTATAATTATTTTGCATAACGTAATTTATGTGTCAAAACTTAAAAAAAATAGTTTATTATAAAAAATTATCATTTAAGTAACTTATTGTCTTTTTTTTAAATTAAGAAAAATTTTACTCATGAAATTTTGATCAACATGTTACTATTTATGGAATTAAAAAATAAAATAATTTAAATTCACATATAATAATAAAAGAAATATAAATAAAATAGAAAATAATAATATCAAATAATTAAAAAATTAATTTGTAAGACACTTATGAATAAAATAAAATAAATATTAAAATAAATTTTAATTAAAAGGAATATGTATTATTATATTATTCAGTTTAATAACTAGTACAATTCAGTTTAAAATTAGTATAATGAGTAGTTCAGTTCAATTTATATTGTAATTGAGTATAATTTAGTATAGTTCAGTGCAGTTTGATAAAATAAAAAATAGTTCAGTTAGTTTGTCTGAACTGTTTTCCAGTTCAGTTTAGACAAATTAGTTTTTAGTTCAGTACAAATTTTAGTAATACACTACAATTCACTCCTCATTTTTAGGTACAATTCTGAGAAGAAGATGCAAGTGTCAATCCAATGCAGTTTTTCGTTTTCTTTTTCATCTCATTTAGGCCATTCAGGTTGTGTTTAAGCCTTCTTTTCTGTCGTGGGTTATTCCTGAGAAGATTAAGACTATTGACTTGAGAAGATGATACGGAGAAGTAACTCTGATGCAAAATCTGATACGTTTTCCTTATTTGAATTTTGTCTAACCATGATAAAAATCAATTTTATAAATTGGTTTAATTCATTGTTTTTCATGCTCTGCAGCGTATTCAATTTCATTGTCATCGTGATCTAAAATCAATTTAGAGTTTCTTTGCAGTTGTGTTTGATTTACATCATGGAGTTATCACTAATCTATGAATGTGCTTTTGGATAAATAACTGGAACTCATTATACGTATTATCCAAAGCGTGCGTGGGAACTTTCCCAATTAACTACAAAATTCAGGTCAAGATCGATTTTGACCACTAATAGTTTATTTGATTCAGAATTTTGATCTCAGACTCAGATAGCTGTCAAGTGTGTGACACGAGTTGACTGGTTTTAATTGATTATTAGTACAAGGATTATTTGATTAAAAAATTATTATTATATTTATTGTCACATTAGCATGTTAACACTGGCATGATTTGTTTTGTGGGGTTAGAGTTTCACATTTTTTTTCAAGTCGCGATATCTTAGGTATTCATAGTTAAGTTTTTCTTGATGTTTCAACTTCAAATCGTATAATTATTTATTTTTTTACTTCAAATTTATATTTATAGATTTCGAGATAGACTTATAATTAATAAAACTCTAATAATAATGATCATGATCCAATATCTAATAAGTGAGCCTTAACTATAAACTTTATTATAAGTTATGCTTAATATTCTTTATCGTTATATTCTAGTGACTGACTGGTCTTGATTCTGGCATGTCCAGGCATACGGTACAATTAATATAATATTAAATTGTTAAATTTTGTTGATAGTTGTACCTAGAGTAGAGTGACATTGTTTTTGGGTTTCTATGGACTGAAAAAGTGTTTGTGGCATTGCTTGGTCTTGGAAACTTCCCCATTATGGTTAATGGCCCAAACGTTTTTAATTTTTAGCTCATTTCTTTTCTTGATGCATTACTTGTTAGATTAGGAGATGCTGCTACAACTCAATATATTATATTTTTAGAAGTTTTCATCATTTTGGTACTTAAATCGTGTTGTTTATAGTGGCATGAATCCACTAAGCTATAAAAAACTTGAGTGCCTTCTAAGAAAATTCTACACGGAAATTCACTAGTCACCATGTTTCAAGAATTTTGAAGTTCACAGAAATTCAATATTCATCCACTGCATGATACCACGTTCTCCTCCTTTAGCAGTGGCGAACCCATTTACACCATCATGTGTGCAAGTGTTGTGAGATGATGCAAACGAAAAAAAAAATCAAATGAAAAAGCTTGTTGCTTATTAATATCAACCAAATGTCTCATCCAAACTTTACTTATCAATATCAAACAATGGCACATAACATAACAGAAAATGTCAGAACAAGAATGCGAAATGCAGGATAACTGGCATTTTAAAGATTATAATAAAAAAAAATAAGGATTTAATTAAAGTAAAAATGGGATAGTAATTCTTTTTAATAAGAAACATATTCCTATTGTTACTATCTTTACTGCTATTAATGTGCATTGTTATTCAGTTTTAATACAATTTGACATCAATAATTATTATAATACGAAATCATAATTTAATAGTTTGATTAACAAAATTAACTTTTTATATAGAATTATTGAAATATATAATATTTAATAAAAAGTATACCTATCTCTCATAGATATCAGTGTTATTCATGAAAAATGTCTGATGTTGAAATAATCTCCTGAACCTATAACTGTTTTCATTATGACGAAAAGTTAGCAGTCACGTCACGAAAACATTCACAGGGAATCAATCCTAGCTGAAATTTTACTAAATTTACAATATTGTATGTTGCCTCAGATTGATTCATCTTATTTTGGTTGTGATTGAGAAATTTACAAAAGAAACAAAACAAAGTGCAACAAAAGAATGAAAGGATGATCTATTTCTAAAGCTAAATCTTGTAAATTATAACTACAAGGCACTATATTTTTACAATAATTAAAAATGTGCAATTTGTTTTGATGTCAGGAACCTTGATTCCCTGTTGTTGGATATTGCACATCCTTAGTATTTTTGTGGTGGTAAACTATAGATGAGATAACTCTATAGAGGTTTGAGATTGCAGGGAGGGGTTGGCGCATGGGATGCAGCTGATCTGCGGAGAAACGCCCTCTGCTTGTCATCAGCATAGCAAAGCAGAGATTCTTCACAAACTTCCAAGGAAGTTGGTGGTGGAGTAGGCTTGAAGTCTTGAAGTTTTGAGTACTCAGAAATTAGGTGAAACATGTATTCATAAATTCGATCAATGGTCAAGCTTTCCATAAATTCCTGTCCTCTTTTCCCTATAGCCTCTGCCTGCAACAATACAAAAGCAACCATGTGAATGATCAAGTTCATTTGGGTACAGTGTCTCACACAAACGTTTTACAAGTTCAATAATTAAGGTATCGCAAAACTCACGGGTAATTGTTGTACCAAAATACTTTTGAATCTTTTCATGTTGGTAAGTAGCATGACAATATCACGTTATCAGAGAAAAAGACATCAGATAATTATGGTTGGGCCTTTCATTATTTGTGTAGGGTCTATTAATTTATAACTCGATAATATCATGTTCTTTACTGGTATGAGACAATCCTCTTTCCTGATAATCATGGTCTTGTGATTTTCAGACGAAAAAAGAATAGCTATCACATTCATTTTCAGCAGTTAAATTGAAAATTCATTCCAATTTCCAACCATTTGAATTTGAAAATTTAACTACACAAAAAGAACAATCATAACGCAGAGGCTGAAATTTTACAGTGATCACAAAATACATGGGAGGGAAAAATAATTCTTTTCAAAAATCAGTTGGAGAGAAGGTATAGCACACAAAGGTCCTCACGGATAAACTTAAATGGCAGAAATAATGAACAATGAATAAATAAATACCTCCTCTAAGTGTTGATTTCCCCATTCTACAGCATACTTTATAGATGGACATAGCTTTAGGGGATCAACAGGCCAAAAGTTATGCTCTGGAACAAGGCCACGGCTGAAAAAATCTTCATACTGGGGTGCTATAAGCAATGCAACAGAATCGCAAGATAGAATATATTTCAAACTCACAGACCATGCATACCCTTCAGCATAGATCTTATACCTGTAGGAAGAAGGCATACGAGAAGGTGACGAAAAGAGAAAATTGGGCAACACAATATGAAAAAGCCCTAGGAAATATGTTACTTTTCAGAATATGATAAATATAACCAAAAGACATCCAAATTTTGTGCAACTTTTTATTTTTTATGTTCTTGCTCAAATGAAGAACCAACTACAAGCTCTTCTACAATGTGCACCATTAACCGTTCAAAAGAATCCATATTTTGTTTAGTGTGCGTTGTGACCCATGTAATACTCACCGATGATTACACTGATCAGAAAGTTTTGACTCCTTAAAGCCTGCCTTAGCTGCTTCATCCCAATCCTGCAATGCAGATAAAAATGGTAAGCATGGAAAATGGAAATTACAAAACACAATTAAGTTCCTCGTTATATAAAACAATTTAATCGAACCTGACGCATAATTTGTGCTCCCCATTTCCTAGAATGATTACAGTTTAGTAACTCAACACGAATAGGAGATGAAACATCTGGGTTTCCTTTCCAGTATGCCCGTGGTATCTTATTTCTCCAACTAACCGCCTGAGAACCTCTCTTGATATCTGGGAACTCTTCACTCCAGGGTCGTATGTTTATCTCTGACCTGAGCAATAAATGTTCAACAGATTCATGGTTCAAGTCAAAACAAACACACCAAAATGATCAAGCTATTTTGCACCTTCTCACTAGACCATAGAACATCAACATAGTTAATTTACGTTAATCCTATGGCATGCTCTGTTTCTTTTTTAGATTATCTTCACTTTCTCAGTTGACAATTTCCCTCACTCAACAAAAGTGATCTTGTCGCATTTCAAAAGTATTCTAAACATTTGGCAAAAGAACAGAGATGATCTTTCTAAAGGCAAGCTCTCCACTACTTTCTGGAGTAAGAAAAAACAAAACTTTTATCCTTAAAATACACACATAAGATTAACTAATAAAATTTTCGAAATCAAAATAATAATATGCATTAAAGTTATGGGCGATTATGGTAACACTCATATTATAATAGACAACAGCAGGAATTACACAAAGAAAAAAACAAGATGAACATAGTTTAATTCAAATTAGTCATAGTCCCGTCCCAATTTCTTGAAACAAAACATTGCTTTCCAGGATTAGTCTGCAAACACACGCAAATAACAATGCACATGTCGTTAAATTTAAGAACCAAAAAATGCAACGTACATTCATCTAAAAGATGATTTTTTTTATTTTTTGGGTGAATTGAGGTATCCCAAGTCAGATACTGATAGCTCGAGATACCCAGATCCATTTAAGAAATTTCTACTTTTCAATAGATATTATTTCATTCCACACAAAATTGGGAGAAACTTAAGAGATACAATTATTTATCAACCATACCATAGTCTTGAAGGTAAAGATGAATAGAATATCTTTAAAAATACCCCTTACACAACAACCAAGTGGATTAAAAATCAAAGGCGTTGAATTGAATGACCCACACAAAGCAATAAGAAAAAGGTGGCATTTTGGCACAACCCCGTTGAAAATCTTACCAACCCCAGAAAGACCAATCCGGAAAAGGGATGTCAAAGTGTTCCTTTGTGGTGCAATACCGAAAGAGAGGCACAGGCATTCCTTGGTATTCAACCCTGTTAACGGTTGGCTTATCCATGCAATCAAACATCATATCCACATCAGGCACCTTTCCAGGGTATCTCTTTAGAAGCTGCAACAAACCCCACAGAGTGAACATCGCCCTACTCTGCACACACGCATAGTACCAATCCACAAACATCTTCCCGTCAACAATCACCACTCTGAACGCCGCGAGCCGCTGTGCCCCCGCCACGTGCCCCTTCGTGATCCGGCTCTCCATCCATGGCCCCAGGTCCCTCCGGATCGCCCCGAAAAAGTCCGGACACTCCCCCCCGCCGCCGGGGAACTTCCTACGTTCTTCACCTCTGTCTCCGGCCGCATAACGGCACGTCAAATAGGAGCACTGTAGGATTTTGTACGCACGCTGCTGGCGAGTCTCCTCGTCAAAGGGCTTGTGAGGGAAAACGTGCCAGGGCGTCGGTTCTAGGTTGTGACCCACCACCGTTCCGGTCCTTGAAACGACGTCGTCAACCTGTCCAACGAAACCACCCAGAGAAGGCAGAGTGACTAAAAGCGTGAAAAAAAGTTACAAAGCAAATAAGGAAAGGAAAATGGGAAATGGGCAAGGAAGAGAAAAAATGGGGTTGATGAAATTGAGGACCTTGTAGAGGAGAAGGCCAGTGAGGGAGAAAAGGGAGAGAGCAAGAACACAGGGAAATAAGTAGGCGGGGGAACGAGGTGTGTGTTTGGAAGGGAGTACCATGTTATAAGAAGAAAAAATTGAGAATGGCGAAGAAGAAGCACAATAAGAAAGTAGAAGTAGAAGAAGAAGAAAGAGAGTAGTTTTGGTGCATTGTTTGTTGAGGTGTTGAGTGGTGCATGCAATTAGTTGTGGAAAAGGCGGGGTCCTATTTTGAGAAGCTCTTATGGCATTTTGGTTAGTTTTTGTTTCTCTTTTTTCTCGTGGTGATGAAGGGTGGTCCCTCTGCCCATTAGCATGAAATGCCACAGAAGTCAGGTGAAGAGGACACGTGGGTGTGGCTTTTCTTCGTTTTTCTGACTTTTGTCTGGTGATGCATGATTGCATGACAGAGAAAATTTGGAGACACTCTCGTTTTTATTTTTTACAAACACATGGTGGACAAGTTATGCCGCACCGAAACTCTAGTATGGAGTTATTACATTTGGACGCTTCTTCAAACTTTCGTAGACAAGGAATGCCGCACCAAACACAAATCATCGCTTCGACTATGTTTGGACCTTTCCTCAAACTTTACTACCTTGGAGCCATCTTCAAAATCATGTATTCTAAATTTTAAGTTTAAAAGGTTTACTTGTCACAGTAGTACTATATCAAAATGTATTAAACTTTTTTCGTGTCAAGAGTTTATTTTCATTAATCCAATACATATGAATAAATTTTAATTTATTGTTGTAATTTTTATAATTTAAAATCAAATTAAATATAAAAAAGTATGAGTTTGATAAGTATGGTTAAAATAAAGTCAAAATAACATGCAATAGTTTTTAACTTTAAAATACACGCTTTAAGAAGAATCAACCACTTAATTCTTTAAAATTATTTAGATATTTTTAAAAACGTAAAAGTTTTTAGATTATATTTTGTTAAGTTGAGCTTGAATTTGGTTAAAGCTTGGAAATGAATATATGGTTATCTATAAATATGGTCAAATTCGTTTCTCATACGTAAAATTAGCAAAAAAAAATCAAAGCCGAAAAGAATTATCAAAATAATAATCTATTATCTTACACCAGTTATTATTTATTATCAGATGTATCCGTTACGGGAAAAAAATTTGACTTTTAGAATGAGGAGAATTTTGTTTTTATTTCTTTGATATAATGTGTATGAGAAGTTAAATTAAACTAAAGTTCTTATTTGTATTAATGTGATTTTATATGATACAGTTTCCACACGTCTAATTAAACCGTGGAATTTTCTTTAACTTTCTTGAATTTCCTTTGCCATTTTGGACATGTGCAATCTTGTTCCACAATTCCATAAAAGGTAATTGTAAGTGTTAAACTCAAGATTAATGTTAATACCTTTCTACAGTAAATTACAAAAAAATTTAAAAAAAAAAATTTATGTTTTAGGGTATAGATAGAGATTAACATTCAATATTTAGAAGATCGTCTAAGAGATCTAAAAGTTATCTTTTACTCTAAGTCTTTTTGTAGTCATTCGTCCAAATTGTTTGAAGAATATGCGTGTAAGACACTCTGATGTCAAATTCAACTCAAATAAGCACTAAATGCGTGTTTGACAATTAAGATATTAAAGACGCACTAAATGCACATACCTTCCTACCTCAAATCTATATATATGTAAGCTTCTGATTAGGGATAACCTAATTATGATTTTATTGGTGGTAATCATACTTTACCTTTAAGTTGTTCAGTATTAAAATTAATTACCTTTAGTTGTGCATCTCCTTGACAGTTGGTCGTTCGATTTATAATTGACTAAACATAATACAATACATTTTATTTTACTAGTAGATTATTGTCTAACACATTAATTGAAACTTAGATATATCAATGATAAAATAAAAATTTATAGATTTTTGGAAAGATAAAATTTATTGGCTACAAAGATTTGTTGAACTTAACATATGTACATGTAATTTTAGCATTTTGGAAAGAAATATAATGATAATGTTGAAGTTTTGACTCTTTTATTATGAAATTAGCTTTAAATATAATATGGTTATTTTGTTCAGTTGGAGAAAAGCCAGATTATGATAAAAAAAAAAAAGAAATACTCGTTACCAAATATAAATAACAACACTACAAAAGATAACATGAATAATTATTGTAAATATCTACCTAATTATAGGTTTTGAAATATAGTTACGAATTTCAATATTGTAATTTTATTGAAAGTTTTCTATATATTTCTACTATATGAGTATTTATAATTTTAAAGTGGTTCAATTTCTAATTTTCTCCTCTCTTTATCTATAAATCCTTTATTCCTTTCGGTTTTTAATGTAGTTTATGCTTGGTCTATAACCACTCGGATGGTATCTACAAAAGGAACTTCATGCTTAAATTAGAAAGGGTTCGATCACTTTGATATTAAGTGTAGTAATTATAATGAAATATAAGTAACTCACATGGACTTCTTATTTATACAAATTAAAATGGACTTTTGTTTATCATCGGTCTAATTATGGTCCAATCACCTCTTAATAACAATTACTTGGTTGATTTATACTAATCTCTACATATGTTCTTAATTACATTAGACGTACATTCAATAGGTAATTCAAATGACTGCCCAAATTCTTTAAGAAGATTGTGCGACTTTATTTCTCTTATAAATTGTTCAGTTGGATCGGTTTGGTAATCTTATGTCGGGATTAACCCAACCAACTGGTTGAGCTCATATTATACACGGGTTCCCAAACCCTGAGCAGCCGAGAATTGGTTGTGATGTGATGAACGCTTTATGGAAGTAATTTGGTAGTATCACTCGATATTGGCCTTTGATCGGATGTATTTTCAAAAAGTTATCGTTGGCTCGAAGAGCTATGAGGCCTTATGTCGGGTGTTTCCACTTTGGCACAGGATGTGAAGTCTAGGTCGGTGGAGTCATCATACTTGTCAAAATTTGGAATCCTTCAGTTATCAGGCAGGGGGTGTCCACAATGCTTGCAATGAATCGCAACATTCTGATCGTATCGATTATCACAATAGATGGGTTATTATCCTTGTTGGCTCCATACCTCTCCTGAATCGTACCGTCAAGTTCATCGCGCGGTTGTTTGATCGGTCCAGATAGTGCCGAGGTGGAAGACACAAGATTCTTAGCTCTTCAACCCTGTTTCACAGTTTTGTTCTCTGCACGCAAGGCTTTTAACTCTTCCTCATATCTAATTTGCATTTCATCCATCTGTTTCTGTAGTTTCCTCATCATCTCTCTTGGGTTCAATTAATCATTCAAAGTTTTTTCTAACACAATATTGCTTGTCATATTCCTTGTGGTTACCATGTAAGTTTATAAGTGCTCACTTAGTCCCACAGTGGATACAGAAATGTTTCTACAAGATCAATTGAGTACTAATAACTTCAAAGTGGTTCGATTCCCAACTTCCTTCTCTCTCTCTTTACTTGTAAATCCTTTGCTCTGTTTGGTTTAATACAATCTTCGTTCAGTCCATAGTCATTCAAACGGTACCTTCAAAAGGTACTCTTATACTTAAGTAAGAAAGGATTTGATCACTCCAATATTAAATACAATAATTAATGAAATATATATACAAATTGTAATGGACTTTTACTTACCATCATCTTAATTACGATCAAATCACCTCTTAATCTTACTTACAAGCTAATTTGTGTTAATCTCTACAAATGCTCTTAATCATATTAAACATACATTTGATTGATAACTCAAAAACCAGTCAAACTATTTTTTAAGACGATACAACTTTATTTATCTTATTATTCGATTGATTTGATAACCTAAAATTATCCAACCAGTATACGTTAAATCGGTCAAATCGATCAGACTCATAATTCTAATTTGTTTTCATCTTTTACTGTTTCCTTTTTGTCATATAATACTTTGTTTGCTTTGATTGATTGTAAAAAAAATTTAACGGTTCTTTATTTGGTTTCAACGATTTATAAACTTTTTATCCTTACATTAGATTAAAAATTTATGGCTTTGTCTGTAGTATATTATTTTTATTCAATATTTCTCATATATTTATGCAAGTTAGAAGATTTTTAGTCCATTGTATATTTTTAATTTAATTGTTATTATTTGTTGACAATTTGTCGTAAAAGATAAAATAAATATAAAAGTGAAATGTGTTGCCTCCACAAGCAAAGAATACCGAAAAAGGCCTATACATGGGAGACAAGAATTAATTCCATTAAAGCTTCAAAGTAAATTACAAACAAATGTAGAAGATAGTTAATTCTTACACGTTCCAAATGATATGTATTTTTGATTTATTAGAGTTTACATTTACTAACACTTGAAAGATTGTATACTACAAAAATAACATATTATAGGAGGGGTTTTATTCTCGGGGTTTTCAAAACTCCTCTTAATTTTCATCGGTTTTTATAAAAAATCGCAATAAATTTTTAATTTAATTATTTAAAATAATATTTTGACGGTTTGGTAAACAAAACCGTCGGATAGTAGTATTTACCCTTTGAATTTTTTCTTTCTCGCGCCTCTTCTTTTTTCTCCTAATTTTTTCATTTTCGTGCTTCTCTTGTCCACGCAGTTTCACATCCTTTCTCTCCACTACTGAGCTTCACATTCTTTTCTTCTCCATTTCTCAGCTTCCCTACTCTTTCTTCCGTCAATCCTTATGCACGCTAATCGGCGATGTCCGCGCCCTGCCGCTGCCAGCGATGTCTGCGCGATTTTCACAAATCCGTTTGGCCGGTAGAAGTGGAGGCACCGCATGAAGGCCAGGAAGTCCCGCGTTGGATTGATGAAGAAGAGGACGCCGAAGATTCGAAGAACGACATCGCCGCTGCAGAAGAAAGCGCGCTCTCTCGGACAATTAATCCCCGGTTGCCGGAAGGTATCGTTCTCGAAGCTTGTAGAAGAAGTCGATGATTAGATCTCTGCCTTGGAGATGCAAGTGCGAGGAGTGCGAGCCATGGCGAGTCTCACCGACCTTCAGACCGGCGGTCCCCCTCCCCCGCTCCTTTCGTTGGTGTTCAATGCTATAGTCCGGGTCATGTTTCAATTTCTATAAATTTGCTTTGACATCTACAAATGTCTAAGTAAAAACATTTATTTTCAACCAAATATAGCTTCAGAGTATGTTAATGCTTGTTTATGGTGTTTTGAAAAGTGAAGAAGCACACATTAATTAGGAGATTGAGAAAGAAAACTAGACAGAGGGTGAGTGCTTCTACAACAACATATATATTACGGTACAATCAATTGTGGCCTCCCTCCCAATCTGAAAAATCCTGATACATTTTTTTTCCTTATCAGTTTGATCGTCTCCATTCATGATCCGCATAATAGTCCAAAATTGTGACCTTCAGACCGACAGTGGATGGGATTCTTTGAGTGGTAGATAATTGGCCTTTTCATTGGTGCTTTTGTTTGCTTGTTTTAGTAGCTAGATTTTGGTTAGTGATATCAATAACCACAATCTCTAATAAATTATTTCGTAAATTGACCAGGTATTAAACATTAGCGGGCATACATACTCTGCCATGGTTTTTTTCAGCTTAGTTCATTAGTTGTACGAGATTATGCATACTGATTGAAGAATTGCTTTTGTTTTAACCAGAATCAGGGATACAAGAGTCAGGGGAGAGAGGAGAGTTGTGAAACACGTGAAAGCAGTGGATCTGAAAAGGAAGATGCAAGTGATAATGTAAGCAATGCTTTATTCTCTTTATTCGGTGGTAATCTCAATGCTATGTTTGTACTGATTTCTTTTCCTCTTCATAATATTCAATTTTATTATTGTAAATTTGTTAGTGACGTAATGTTGAACATTATTTCCTTGTATTATCTCCCTTCTTATTTTATATTATTCTAGTTTATATAGAAAGGTTGCTATTCGGCCTTTGCATGAAAGCTCAATGGTGGTAATTTTTATTCACAGGAGGAAAAGAATGAAAAAGCAATGAAAAATGAAGCTGAACTTGTTAAGAGCTTGAATAAGCAAAGACGATGCTCCATAACATTAGGTATTATGATGTGTTAGTCTACACGTGTTGTGTTGCTTTACATCCATAAAAACATTTCTCTCGAAAAGTGAAGTCCAATGGCAAAAAAGTGTGATGAAATTCTGAGGAGGTTAAAGGGGGATATAAGTATTTGTACCTCCTTATGTGTACCAATTTTATTTATATTTGCTATATTATCTTATACTTAGAATTTAATACCATTAATATCAATGTGTGGTGCTGGAAACTTTAATACAATATTATCATAAATGGATATACAAGGAAATTTTGGGCTCTAAAACCATTATGAAATCTGGTTGAAATCCCTCTTCAGCCTTGAACCCACAATTTATCTCATCTTTTCTTATATCTCTCGCATGCATGTGTATATATTGACATGTTCTTTTCTTTTGTTCATCTTTCACACAAAAAGAATATTATATATAATAACTATTCTTCTGTGTACTGCTTTTGTTTTTGTTATAGTTCTGCATCAGCAATTCTTATATAAAGTGCATGACTAGCTTTTACTATTTTTTTGGGTTATGGTACATGCATTTAATATTTTCATTGGAAGTTGAAACCTATTTGACAGCACACCTTGTTTTATGCTTTTCAGAACAATTTGGATGAACTTTTGGTAGAAGTAACACTAAAATTCCCATTGAGGAGGTGGGAATCTAAGTTTGTCAAGGTAAAAAGAAAACTTTATTTAAGAAAAATAACATGTTACTCTTATTAAATCGTTTAATATGGTAAAGAGCGAAATTCTTTTGTAAATTAAATCTTTGCTCTTTTATTTTAGAAAGCCTAAATAAATATATTTTACCAATATTTTTTATCCATCAAAATCATGATTTCCGTTCTGTAGTCCAAATTCTCCCCCCAGAGTCTTCATTATAGTTATGTGATGATCTAGTCAGTAATTTGTTTATAAAATTGAATATCTAAAACACGGATTCAAATTTCTTATGGCATTGCAGGAATGAATAAAGATGTTTGATGGAACTGCATAAGCTCTGCTGCCATCCCTTTATGTTTGATGGACTTCAACCTGATCTTAATATTAATGATGAAAAAGCTCCATTTGAGTAAGCTCTTATTCTATATACTATCTGTTTGTAACATTGTTTTGTTTTTTCTTAATCAAAACAAAGAAAGCTACAACTATGCAGCATTCTTAATACAACTAAAAGAAAAAGGAAATACAAAAATTAGTGTTGAATCCTGTTTCTGGTTTTATATGAAGTTTATAATTGTTAACTTTTACAGCTAAAGTATTTAATTTTCTTATGTTTAAAGTTATAAACATTGACTTTTTTTGTTGGTTAATATTAAAGTTTTGTTACTATTATTTTCTTTCTTTTCTGTTTCGTAGCTATTTGCTTGAATCCTGTGGGAAGTTGCAACTGTTAGACAAGATGATGGTGAAACTCAAAGAGCAAGGTCATAGAGTCCTTATATATTCATAGAGTCCTTGAAGATTACTGCTGTTACAGGGTAAGCCAGTTAGTTATCCGATAGCATGCTATAACCTGATATAAAAGAGAAAAATCTTTTAGACTGTCTGTGAGTGAAAAATAAAATGAACTTGGCCTGAAGAAATTTACATGCATGGTTGTTGCAAAACTATTAAAATGGAAGGTCTCATAGCAAGAGGAACAATTGAAGAGAGGATGATTCAGATTACAAAGAAGAAAATGGTGTTGGAACACGTGGTTGTAGGGAGGCTACAGGCTGAAAACATTAAGCAGGTAAAGGGGAGTGATAAGTAATTAATTCCATTTCATGCCAGTGTTTTGATTTTGAGTATGAAATATAGAGCATTTTGTTGAACATATTAACAACAAATGTTGGTTAGTTTGAATTCCTGACGATGAGTTGAGCAATGTCCAATTAAAAATTAGTATTTATGAAGTTTTGATAGTAACTATTAATAACTTATTGTGAGTAGGAAGAGTTGGATGATATTGTAAGGTATGGCGCAGAGGAGTTATTTGCTGATGAAAATAATGAAGCAAGAAAATCTCGTTGAATTCATTATGATGATCAAGTGAGCATGCCAAACAATGAAAGTAACGAAGAAGAACAAAATTAGACATTGTTTCTTTTTTAGTAATGTAATAAACATCTTAGTCATATTTTTAGTATTTTAATTTAGTATTAAACATCTTTCTTTTTAATATATGAACAATTAATTGTATGAACATATTAATATGTTGAACAATGTAGTTTATTTTATATATAATATTCAGTTTTAGTTCATATTATTTCATTGTTTGATTACTAAAACTAATTTTATCATAATTCTATTTTATTACAATCAAAAACTAAAAAAAAAAATTTACACATTTCCGGCAGTTTCAACTAAACCCCGGTTATTTCTGGCGGTTTTGACAAAACCTCCACTAATACCGGCGGTTTTGGCAAAAACCCCTGTTAATATTGACGTTTTGGCAAAACCTCCGCTAATATTGGCGTTTTTCTCAAAACTTCCGCTAATATCGATAGTTTTGGCAAAACCCTCATTAATAGTGACGCAGCTTTTCCCAATGGTTTTTCACAGCTTTTCCAGGGGTTTTCCTAACCCTGGGTAACATACTTTCCGGGGGTTAAAACCCCCGGAAACGGAAAAAATAACCTTCGCTAAAAATCTAAATTTTTGTAGTGTATTGATAAGTATTTAATACAATATATAATAGGTTTAAACCCTCGTTTGGTCCTCATATTTGTATGGAAATCTCAATTTGGTCATCATATTTTTTTTTTGTCTCAATTGGATCCTATAATTTGTAAAAATGAGGCAATTAAGCCATCACCGTTAAGTTTTCTCTTACGGCGTTAAAAGATGGCTGAAGTTTATTTTTTTTAAATGATGTGGCATTATAGATTAAATTGAATGGATTATATGGTAATTACAGGTGGAAGACGTGACGTGAAGGAGCATGGTGCTTCCCATAGTACCCCTCCGGCAAACCCGGCTTCACGTGCTTCCGCACGTTCACGCTGAACAAAAGCTTCAGCGTCTGGTTCTTCGGAAACCCTAACGCCCGAGCCCAACTCCTCCACACGTGAGCGGCCACTACCTCGAAGGACGTGCACGACTCTCCTCCGCACGCGCGCTTCAGCGCCTCGATGCGTCTCTCGTCCAACACAATGCAAGTAGGCTTCAGCCTGCTCGTCACACGGTTCATAAACCCGCACAAATCAGGAACTCCACAGAACTCAGCATGCATAGCTGGATTCGCCTCGCTTCTCTTATCCGGATTCAGAAGATGTCTATCCCAAACCGGTTTCGGCTTTGGATCCACACTCACACCGAGACCCAGACCCTGACATTTCTCCGAGGCTAAATCGGAGAAATAATTCAGAAACTCAGCGCTCCCGATGCCGTCGCAGATGCAGTGGTTGATTCCGACGCCGACGGCGGCCGCTCTGTCGGCGAGCCAGGTGAGCTGGACGACGAGAATCGGCGAGCCTTTGAGGACGTCAATGACGTAGAGGGATAAGAGCTTTCTCCATTGGGCCATTGTTTTGGGGGCCTTTTGGAAATCATTGATACTGTAGCGTTTGGAAGAGGCTTCAATGAAGACAGCGCCCTGGGCCCGACAAACGGAGGGAGAGATCGGAGCGGTCGTCGACAATGACTTTGACGGCGACCAGCGACGCCGGCGACATCCTGGCTCCCGGCTTGCGGTGGCCGACTTGGCGGAGGCGGCAGCGTGCAGGCGGAGAGGGCGAATTCCCCTTTTGGATTTCGTTGGATGAGAGACTCTAGGTCTGAATTTCTTTTCCAGAGTGAATGAGGTTGGGAATGGTTAAATCCCTAATTCCTCTCAATTATTGTTTTCTGATTCAATTAAAAAACTTAAATTAAAAAACCTAATTCCACCTCAAAAGTTTTATTTTATATATTTATAGTTTGTCCACCACGTCATCAATAACAGACGACGTTAGTCATTAGTTAACGGTGATGGCTTAATTGCCTCATTTTTACAAATTATAGGATCCAATTGAGACAAAAAAAAATATGATGACCAAATTGAGATTATCATACAAATATGAGAACCAAACAAGGGTTTAAACCTATATAATATAGATTTATGATATAATATATAGTATCATAAACATATGTACTTTATTAAAAGTATTTTCGATTTTATAATAATATATTTTAAATTATTTTATAAAGAACATTTTTTAGTTTTTTTTTCAATATAATTGTGATGAATATGGTTCATTTGAACACATATATACTATATTATATTATATGTTTTAAGGTATTAAGTTCACTTTCCTTAACATCATTAATAGTGCATATGATAAATTTACATTCTCTACCAAACATTTTGAAATCAAACGTAAAAAAAATCTCAACAAAAGTCAATCTTTAGATTGTTGATGATTATAAAATTAAAAAAGATGAATAATTTTGTGACTCCTTCTTGAACGTAAAGTTGGTAATAATTCAAAGATGAATTCTAAAACACAATTATATAAAATATAAAAGTAGTTTATAAAGTAAGGATCACTTGTTATATTTTGACATTTCATTAATTTATATTACTACAAAAAAAATTACGTAATTATTGAAAAAAAAGTTTGGCAAAATAGATTTTATTGCAAATTTTAGAATTTTTATTATTTATGGATATTTTTGTTAGTAATAAATTTATTAATAAATTATAATTTTTAGAATTGATGAATATTTTTGTTGACAGTTTGATAATTTAGAATTTTTATTAGAGATTAAAATATCTATTAGTAAAATGGGTGTTAAATTCTAGTTTTGGACTTTGACAATTTTGTAGTGTAATATATTGATAATTGAATTTTTTTAAATTTTTTAAAAATTAATTGGCAATTGAATTTTTTTAATCTGTTAATAAAATGAGACCAAATTTTTTACAAAATATGACATCATATGTCTTATAAATTAATTAGAGATAGATGAAAAGAAAAAAAGAAAAAAAAAGAGAAGGAGAAGGATGACATTAGTTGATGAGTCCATAACTTCTCATGAGACTAGAGAGGTTCTTCCTAGGAGGATCCTTAGAAGCATAACTAAAAGGGAGATTCCTTCCTCACCTTCTTTGAATTTGTTTATCATTTTTCTTTGTGTTTAGCATTTAATCTTTTTTTTTTTTAGGTTTGTCAATGGTAGCTTCTCTCCTTTTGAGTTAGTCATTCTACTAGAGGAATGAAAGACTTAAGAGGAGCTTAATCCAAAGAAGTGTACTTACCATGCCTCTAGTTTTGCTAAGGAGACCCCTTGGAAGTGGAAAATGAGAATATCTTTAGAGATTAGATCACATGTCGAGAGATACTTTTGTAGGAGAAAGAATGAATTTTTTTTTATCATTTTGCAATAATTGAAGAATATTCTCCCCTTTACATCATCATCAGGGTTCTAGAAAATATTGTGATTTTGATAGGTAGTCTCCATCTTTGTATTTAAGAGGAGTTCATCTCCTCTTTTAAGTAGTTGAACATTGAATTAGAAAATTATTTATCAACTACTTGTGAGAGAGTGTTCCTTTGAGTGTTCTTGAACTCCATCAGTCTCATCTTGAACCAAAGTTCAAATGGTGACACCATCACTCATCTTTGGGTTAGTTCATCCCCCAAAGTGGTGTGCTTCCTTCCCCTATTCTTCCATCCCCCCTTTCTTTTCATCTTTTACTTCATTTTCCAGCTTGTTATCTTTACTTGTTGTGTTCTTTCTTTTCTTAATTTGAATTTATCATATCTTCTTTTTTTGGAGTCTTTATGAAGTGAAGTTTCATACGTAGATAACATTGTTATCTTAATGTCGAGGTTGAATCTTCTTGAGACTTTCTTAATCCACTTACATATTAACACCTTCTCCTCTAAAGTCAACAAAATTAATTCTTAATTATTAGTAGTGATGGACATGATAATAATAGAGGAGACAATGACGATAGTGGTAGAACTAGAAGATGATGAGAGGTTGAAAGTGACAAAGGAGAGAGTGGTGGAGCCAGAGAAGTAAGAGAAGGATAAGAGAAAAAAGAAGTGAAAAGAAAGAAGGAGAAAATGCGGAAGAAGAGAAAGAAGAGAAAAAAAAAGTGGAGGAAAAAGAACAAAAACAATAACCAATCACACTATTTGTTGACAAATAATTCTAAAATAAAAATTTGTCGATAATTACCAATAGATATTTACTGATAGATTATTATTGACATAATTTTATCATTAATAATTATTGAAGAATTTTGATCGTTAATAATACAAGAATTTTTATAATTGTCAATAAAATTTATCAGTAAATATTTGACCGACGAAGTCATAATTTTTCAAATAATAATTTTGATCAATTAATAAAATTTTACCTATCATCAAAATATTTTGTTAATTCGATGAATTTTTTCTATTGATAATTGTATTTTTTTCGTTTAAACTTGAGTTTTTTTAATATCATTTCAATAGAATGTCACATGGGAGAATAATGCCTAATTTTTTCATTCAACAAGCCTTATACTTTTTTTCATGTTTTATAAGATTAGTTAGTAATATATATTTAATCAAATTTAAAGGAACCAACCGTAGTTTAGTTGTGGAGAAATAGGCTAGGCAGATTTCCGTAGAAAGATTTTAAAACTACAAATATTCCATAACTATAAGTGTAAAGAAGTATTGTAGAAGTAGTAGTTAAAACCATAAGACAAACTTTCCGAATATATAACTATAAAATGACTATTTACAAATCACTTTTTTTTCAACTACTTCTTCGAACAACTTTTCTATTAAAGATAAAATATTATATTTAGAAATAATTGTTGTTAAAGTTTTAATAGTTAATTATAGAAAAATATATAGAATTATTGAAAAATTATTGTTTGACATTATTTTTTAAAATCAGTTGACAACTTTTTTTTAAATAATAAAATGTTATATTAGATAATAAAAGTAAATATAAATAAAATTTTGAAATACAATAATAATATATATTCTTATTGAACGATTATATAAAATAGGAAAGTTGTACAAAGTTATTATAGTTAGACTTTGTCTCTAGATCAGAACTACAATGAACTTTAACTTGTGTGTGAGATATACAGAAAGAAAGAAAGAAAGAAAGTAGAAGGCACCTTTGACAATTACGAGGAACAAAGATGCTAATAGAGACCTAAAACTGTAAAAGACATCCAACTGGGAATCTTTGTTCAGTTTTCCTGCAGCATGAGATGGAGCATCAGGAACATAGAACAACAACACAATAATTAACAAAAGGAGTACATAACATAGAAATATAAGGCAGGTTTTTCTTTGAAAAATTACTTCTCTTTACACTAAAGAATGAAGAAAAAAATGGAAGACATGGCCATTCCTAGTGTTTGAAAATGAACTGAAAACTTAAAACAAGGTCATAATCCATTGTGGAGATTCTGCAGAAGAAGCTCATCATGAACTAACCAAGTAGCCAAAGTGATGAATGAAACACTGATGCAATAAACTTGTAGCTGGTTTTGTTGGATGCCATTGTTTACTCCTTCATGGTCTCTGCTTTGGTGGAGAAATGGAAGAAGATGGAATAGCAAGAAGAAGAAGGTGCAGAAGCATGAGAATCAGCTCATGAATGATTAGATGATAAACCGAAGAATAATAATAATGAGATATATCGTTATCTGAACCTCTCTTCTATTGAGAAACATGAAAGCATGGAATGATAATTGCTTATAGAAAACGTCTCTCAACATTATGAAGCGATTCTAATGAATTCATTGTACTTGCATAAGCTTAGGTTTTATATCTGTGTGTCAACAACAACAAGTCTCAGTTTTTTTTTTTTTTTCTCTTTTCATGTGACTGCTAGTTGTGTAGACAGATTGAATTAGATGAAACTTATTCTTTTATTTAATTAATAATAACAAATATTAAATAATGATTACCCTTTTCAACTATTGGTGTATTATTTGCACATGTTATATATACTGTCCTTCTCTCCGATGACTTCATCTTTATATGTTTTCCTTTCTTCATTTAGAATAAGTTTAAGAATGATACTCATTTCTTTATATTCTCTTTGCTCGTTCTTTTTCTTTTATATGTATTTTTTTTTTCTCAAAAGATGATGAAAAGAAAAACTTCTTCAATTATTATAAAATAGTGGACTTTAAAAAATCTAAATTTAATTTTACAAAATCATCTCGAATAAATAGAATCTCTAATACATCCCTTTATTATCTCCATAAAACTAAATATTTATAAGTAACTTAACAGATGTTAATATTAAATTAAAAAGTGTATTTTAAATCTAATTTAATTTTATAAAATTAACAAAGTAAGATTTACATTCTATTATATTATAAATTTATTTTATTTATATAATAAAAAGTCTGCAAGCATCACTCCACATATTATCTATATACAATGATTATAAATTATTAATTAGAAAAAAACCAAGATGAATAAATAATGATAAAAGTCCAAACGAAAACAATAAATAAACTCATCAGAAACAGAATAAAAGATTGAAAAGCCTTCAAAAAGTTGTAAATTTAAATCCTGTCATTATTATATTATCATGTAATAAAAGCCAAACAGAAGATCAACAACACTTTCATTATGAGAATGAGGGCAAGTTATTTTGTTTTTTGTTTTACTTTGATTTTTTTTTTCTTTCCTTGAGAAAACTTTGAAGCCAAGCATAGCTGGGTTGGATACTTGACACTCTAGTTATTTAAATCTATTATAGTGCTTCTTTTCATGCAACATTGTAATCATTATGTTATTCACTTCATTTTCAAAAAGAAAAACTCATAAAAAAGAAGTGGAATTTTTGTTTGTATTTATTTTTTTCAAAAGATTTTTATATTCCAATAATACTCTTTATTTGTGTTTAGTTTTATGATTCCACATTAGTCTCAAAAATCATAATATAGAAAAGACGTTTTCAAAATGAATATTGTAAGTTACGAAAAATCCATTTCTTCTTTTATCATATTCAGAAAACACTTTAAATAATCGGAATGATCCATTGCCTGTTATTGCAAGATACAACCTACTAATATAGTAATTTAAATTAAAAAATTACGTGTTATGAATATAGTGATTATTCTAATTAAAAAAAGATTAGTGTGTGTAAGATGTGGAAGCAAAGAAAATGGACATGTTGCTTGTTGAGATTACATTCAACCTTTCGAAATTATAACAAGAACGAATCTCATCATCGTGCTGGCTTAACTGAGAACGCAATATCGCAATATCTTCTGAACAAAAAAGAATGTGAATATCATTTCAATTTCAACATGCAAGCTAAGAAAATGCTGTGATGGAGACCAAAATGATTCAGAATCTCCAAAATGAATTAAATTTGTAACGCTACTCATTTTTTAATGTATTTACATAAATTTTGAAAAAAAATAAAATTCAAGTCACTGAATATAACGCTACTCATGTAAGGAAATAGTCTTCTCAAGATTAGTTTGAGAAAACTCTAGTTAATACTAAATATGAAATGTGATTTAGAAATATTCTAACAACTTAAATCACAAAATAAATTTTATTAACATTAATAGAAAAATCCCAAATTGACATTAATCGGAAAAAATTCCAACAATGTTTTGATTTTAGTCAAGTCAATAACATACAAAATCAAAATTAAACTTACCAAAATATACGAAAAAAACGTGAATTTAAAAATGAGAAAATTTTCAAATTTTTATATTTAAGTGGAATTTAAAATTTTGTGATCTAACTCTATAATAAAATTATAATTACAATTTATTTAAAAAAATCCAAAGAATATATTTTATCATAGAACATTTTAAATCCTCTTCTAAAAGAGTTATTATCCTCTTGAAAATCCAAAGACACTAATAGGTAAAGTGGAAGCTTATGAGAAGTAGAGAATAGAATCCATTGTAGATAATGGAGAGAGAAGAATGAAGAAGCTGAGAATATAAGCAGCCATTGATGAGCTTGTGTTTGATAAGACCTTTGATATCATGGTTGTTCTTCCATTGTTCAACCTCATTCAAAAGTTACAAAATAACCTAAAAAGAATAATAATGAAATATATGATTATTTGAACTTCTGTTCTTGCGACCAACATGAAAGCGTGGTATGATACTTGGTGGTAGAACAACTTTCTCAAAAAAAATTTAAAATTTTGTATATTTTTTTTAGTGTTTAATATAAAAAACTTTATTAAGATTAAGATATTGTTCGTGTGGATACCATGCTATTAACGATTTAAACATTCTATTACGTTTTCAAAAATTATTTTAAACAAAACTAATAAAAATAAAGAAAAAAATATTAAAACATTCTCAAAAACTATAAAATTGATTTATTGATAAAAGTTAGAATAAAAAGTGACAGGAATTCTAGATTTAACTCTTCCAAATAACATTTTGATATATGATTGATTTCCTGAAGCAAATTTTATTAATAAAATTCTGTTCAAAGAAATCTGTCCCTTTAATGAATGAATTAGATTCCGTTTGAATTAGTGGAACGTAAAACAATTTCAATATAGAAAGTTGAAAAGAGAAAGGAAAGAAAGTAATTGCATCTCATCTTTTACTTTTCCTTTTCTGATAATCGCTCATAATCTTTTACTTTTGCACGTATTTCATTGCAGCATTTGAATATAACTAGGTCTAATTAAATCAAATGGAATCCGCTTTATTCACGCAATAATTTTTTGTGGGGTTGAAGTTTAAAATAGTGTTAATTTTAATTGGTGATTATTTTAATTAGTGAAAATAATGTTTGACCAAAGTTTATTTATTTTTGAGCCAATCAACCATGTTAGTATTATAAAAAATAATAATAATAAAATAAAATAAAAAATAAAAAACTTACATACTCATTGTGCAACATGAATGTGTGAACAAACAATTTTTTTCATGAGAACATTGGACATTTTGTGTAGTTAAAAATACATCGTTTAATTGGAAGTTTGCTTTGTATGATGAGTGTGGAGAATGCAATGGTTGTGGTCCGACCTCACGTAGTTTTTTTTAGTACAATATGAGAGCAGCGGATCTTAATTAATATCATTGAGGAAGTAAATATATTCAAAATTTATATATTTAATTATTGTTATTAATATAATAAGAAGGATTATTTTTAGCTTTTTTTTTAGATTTTCAAATTAAAATTTTACCTTTTTTTTTCAATGAAAATAATCATATTACCAATAAGAAATTTATTTTTCATTTTATTTCGTAATACCTATATTTAAAAAAAAAAGATTAACACTAAAAAATTATTTATCATAAATTAATCCAAATTTCAGATACATAAACACTAAAAAAATTCTATGATAATTAAACTACAATTAAAAATCAGTTATAAAAATATAAAAAATACCTTATATTTTCTTCTATATTCATAAAAAATAATATAAACAGCTCATAAGATAAAAACTAATGTTAATTATTAAATTAAGATGTCAATATCAAGTTAGACAATGAAAATAACACAATAAAAAAGAAAGTAAAAAATATTTTAATAAAAAAATTATTATTTATTATATTTAATTTTATGTTTCAATATTTATTAACATTAAATGTTATACTTTATAAAAAATATATAATTAAATTTTTATATTGTTAAAATTGAAGTCATTATATCTTAGTCCCAGGAGTGAACTTGTTTGAAAATACTTTTTAAAGTTCTTAAAGATTTTCAAGTGTATAAGATTGCTTTCCAAGAATCTTTACACATCAAAGATTCAACAATATAATAGGCAACAATAAAGAAAGAAATCAATTCAAGTATTTATACTAGTTGAACTCTTCAAGAGTCTATATCCAGTCTTCTTCCAACAATCTTAGTAGGAAGGAAATTCACTAATAAAGATGTCAAGATTTACAGAATACAAGATTCACCTATGCATTCTAAATCTCAAATCACAACAAGAATAAACTCTTAAGAGTGAGGCTACCTACACTTACTCTAGGAACCAAGAACACACTCCTAAGAGTAAGGCTACACACACTCACTCTATGAACCTTTCCTACACAACATAGGTAATCACAATTCATAAAGATATACAGAAAAACAAAACCCGGTACACCCCTTGAACAGATCTTACAAAGAATTCAGGATCTAGACACTTCCTTGATCTTCTCTTTCACTCTTGAAAGCTTGAACCTTTGAATCTTCACAATTTATGTTGACTCCTCCAACAATGCTCCAAGAATTCTCACAAAGTGTTCTTGTTTCACAAATGATACCTCTAAGAATGTTTTGTGTCCCTTCAAATAGAATTACACACATTTACATAGCAAAAGATGCAAAAATGATACATTTAATCGATTAGGTTAATTCCTTAATCAATTAGCCAAATTCTTTGTTTTAATCAATTAGGTTACTAATGTAATCGATTAAAACAGACAACACAACCCTGATGTGTCTCTAACTAACTTTAACTAATTATGAACTAACTTAATCAATTAAGCTAGTAGCACCACACCAGATTTATGCAGTTTTGTTATTCTATTCAACCAAAAATCTGTCTTACATGAATTTAATCATAATCTAACAATCACACACGTACACACACGCACACACACACACATACATACCCACACCCACACACACACACACACACATACGTCAAGGCTAGTGTTCTTGATTGAGGATCTTGTGGGTGCAGAAAATGTGGCTTTCAGGAATGACCATGTGGTTTTGGTAGTGTCGTTGAAAAGGGAGTGGTTGGTGAAGAGTAACGACGAGTGGAACTGAGGTGTGGTGTTTGACAAACTTGACCTTGATGGTGAGGGTTTTCCCAATTGTGGTACGGGAGAAAGAGGACTTAAGTGCTAAATAGGCACGTGATGGAGGGCATTTTGGGGGAATTTGAGTAAGAATTTTAAGTTTGAGGAGGTAAGGTCTTCTAAAGAGATTTTAAGGACAAAATGATGTATGTATGTAGATATCACAACATCAATTACTATTCTCATCATTCAACATATTTTCATAAAATCAAAACATTTTCACCTAATTCAATCAAGATAAGCAAGATTAATACACCAATACAAAAACCAATCCATAGAGTAACAAGCAACCAAAGCAAACCATATAATTTAATGAACAAGAATTAAGATTAACTTCTCTTACATAAAAAAAAAAAACCTTTCCTTGAGAGCTAAACTCCCTTAATTAAAAAAGCATTATCACTTATAGCTAGAGACTTTGTTCCCTTTAAACAATTATCACTTCCTTTAATACTTAGATGCTTTCTTTCAGCCTTTAAACAATTAATCTTTTCTCTTTCTTTGCCAATCCTCTCTCTCATTTTCTCCTCCATGCGAACTCTCTTGCATTTCTCCTCGCTCTCCCGCACTTTTTGAACGTTGATCCTCCTCTCCAATCATGCACTTTCATCTCCTACTTTGTGTTCACCTGTTTGTTTCCCTTTCCGAAAACAATCAACATTCTCTTACAATCCACAACCATTTTACACCATTACCTCTAATCCAACCTTTTCATCAATATGCATATGCGATTTCATCCCCCTACCTCTCACCGTAGCGGCTCGATCTCCATATTCTGAACCTGGATCTCATCCTTCTTCAACATGTTATCATGCTCCAATGCCTCCATCTTTTACATGACACAGTTCAAAAAATACATTGTGGTAAGAGAAAACAAATCGACGAGATTCAATCGGTGTGAATAGTTATAATGCATCTTCACATATAGCCCTAACAATATTAGCATTGAATTCACCAAATCACTACAACATAACAAATTTACATTCAAGGCTAGTCTTCAATGAACGTTGTATCGTTCCATGGCGAGAGGGAGAATGAAGGTTACCAAAACGAGCTTGATGACATCATTCATGTGGGAGTGCACCACACTATCAGCCAAAATAATTCTAAAGATGAGGAAGAGAAGAAATGACACATAAAGCTCACCGGAAATTGCACTGCTTGTGTTATCTGCTAAGTGAACACCCGAGTAGCCCACATTAAGCATTTTCTAGATGAGTACCAGTACATTAACATGCTTAAGTGTCAATTACATTCATTTAACAAATAGTCACGTCATTTGTTTGTAAAATGTTGCAACGTTATTGTGGGATAAACAAGGGTAAATTGGCAGAGTTGAATGCTTTGAATATTTTCTCTCCCGCTAGTTGTTTTAGAGGGTGCTGCCTTTAGGTGGTTGTTGCAATTGCTTTGAACATTTTCTCTCCCAGTAGTTGTTTGGAGGGCATTGCATTTAGGTGGTTGGTTGTGATGGTTTTCTATCCCTTGGGTTTGAAAGTTTCCCACTAGTATAGGGGTTTGGCAGGATTGTGGTTGTTGGTTTGTTTTACGATTTAGGATTTGGCGCTGCGTTTAAGTGGTCAGGTTTAGTAGGTTGGGTTTAGGGCGTTGCTTTTAGGAGTTCGCAATAAAAAAAGAGAATATTATGGTTGTTGGCATTACGTGTAGGACCGAATTGTGGCTGTTGGTGCTTGTTTCTTCGTGACTTTGGGAAGAAATATTGTGCTTCCATTTTCTAATGCATATTTCAGCGGCATTGTTATTTCTTTGTGGCTTTGGGAATGAATATTATGCTTCCATTTTCCAGTTCATGTGTTAGTGTCATTGTTGTTTATTTGCGGCTTTGGGAACTGATAACTCTTCATTTTTTTCCTATTTTTCTATGTTAATACTCTTCTTTTAGGTTAGTTTAGATTTTAATTTTTTAGAGGCTTAAAAGCCTCTTTTGTCCCCAATTTTGTTGAATAATGTTAATTTAGTCCCTCGTTTTAAAAGTGTTTGAAATTGGTCCTTACTTATTAATTTTTGCGTCAATGTCGTCCCTTCCATTAAATAGAAACAAACAAAGTTAAGGGATTGATGATCTAGTTGAATGTAGTGGTAACGTGTAAATTTTAAGTTGTTTGCGTGGTGATGTGTTACGTAGTTAGAAGTTGAGCTGGATATTAAAGATTGGGTATTTGAAATTGGGGAAAAATTGATTTATGGCATTTTCATTTCTGCGAGATTAGGGCATAGTTCTTCACCTACATTGCATAGAGTTGTTCACCTCCATTACGAACACAATACAATTTCTTTTCTTGTTTATCATCTTCTCATTTCTATTGTTATTGTTTTGGGTTTAGATTTGAGTGTTGTCTGTTGGCCGTAGCGTGGTGGTTCGTGGTTGGCGAAGTGGTGTTCCCTCTTTCGGAGTTGCTTGAGGAAGTGTTTAGCGTGGTTGTTTGTGGTTCGTCATTGTGTCCTTTTGGCTTTGGCTTTGAAGTGGTAATGTCTTTGAATCAATGTTGTTCATCTTGCTCATGGGGGAGCTCTCGAGGTGGTTCATCCAAAGGATTCGTTGAAAGCCAAATTTGCCATTATGGGGAGGTTGTTGTGTTGAGAGTGGCAAAAACAGTTAAGAATAAGGGGAAGCAATTTTGGGGATGTCATAATTACAAGGTTTGTTGTTTAATATTTTTGATAAATTTTTTTGGTGATTAATGAAATGATTGTTGTTGGATATTTTGAATAGCAGACAAGAAATGAAGAACTTCAAGGGTGCAATTTCTTTAAATGGTGTAATGAAGATAATGTAGATGATGTTGGTAGTACTATTGCTAGGCAAAGGAGAAAGATTAATAGCCTGGAGAAATCTGTTATGGGTTGTCAGAAAAGGGAAAAGTTGTTAATATGGATGCTATGTTTGATGGGGTTCATTAACATCATCCTTGTTTGTATTATGTTTAAAAGTCCATGATGTGTTGTATTACACAGTTATTGTGAAGAGCACATTAGCTATATTGTAATGTGATGTTTTGAAATGAATGAGAAATGTCAATTTCTGCATCTGAATTTATGCTTTCAATATACATTTCGTTTGATATTCGTGTGAATAATAAAATGAGAATAAACAGAATATACAGAACTCATCACAGAATTGAAATGTACATTGAATATACAACTCATTTATATTGAACTCTTCACATGATTCATCATCATTACAACTCGTTTATATTGAACTTCAAATGCACAATGAATATACATCATTGAAGATGACAATAAAATTAGAAAGTGGATGATAAATACTTCAATATCAGTGTGAAGTGGATGATCTCTGGTACAGATGCAAAAACATAAAATGGACTTGAATATACATCATTACAAGTCATCTCAGAAAATGGACTTCAAATGCACATTGAAAAGAGAAACTGGGATTGAAATTGAGACTAAAATTATTCAAATCTACAACATTGTTCTTGATGGCAGAATACATATAAAATACATATAAAAGTTTAAAATACTAAACCAGGATTCAAAATGAAGTTTAAAATACATATAAAAGTTTACAAAATAGCCAATAATGGGTTGTAACAGACTTCAGGTAACCATTTTGTGACTTCTAAATAACTTCTAATGGCACTATTGTACTTGGCTGACTTTGTTCAACTTGGCATTCAGTCAGCTGACTTCATTGAGATTGAGGTTCATTTGTTGGAGCAGCTTGTGGGCAAGTATTTCTTTTATGACCAAGTTGTCTACATATGGCACATCTCTTACGAGTTTCACATTGCTTTAGTTGTGTGTCATCCTTCTTTAACTCCCAAGGCTCTAGTCTTCTTTTCTTTTTTTGTCTACCAAGCAACACCCTTTTAGGTGGAGACAAAACATTAGGCTGAGAAGTCATTTCCCATAGGTGAGGACCGTTGATAGGGTATATCATTAGAATGTATGTTTCTTGGTATGTTGACCTTCTAAATCAATGTGGGATGTAGTCTTCTCCATTGATGTTTAAAAATGTCATGGCAGCTAGTGCATGACAACATGGGATTTCTGTTATAGTCCACTTTCTGCAACTGCATTCCACTTTATCTATGTCAACCACATACTTTTCACCAAACATTGAAGTGTGTCTGACCTAAAAAATTTGCAGTCTTAACCAACTACAATGATAACCAATTTAAATCATTTAAATCAATATTTAAAGTAAACAAATTAAAACATAAAGAAGTTCATATTCTAATGTAGTCATGTGCACATACCTAGGTATCCAATATTTAGTCATGTGCAATTCCTTTTGAAACCTTTTTTTAATCTTTGAGCAAAGAGAGCCTTCACATGCACTTATTTTCTCTCTATTTATTATCCATCTCTTCATGAGGTACATACGAATGTCTTCCATCATTGTGATGATGAGCTTATTTCTTGCATTTAGTATGACACTGTTCAAAGCTTCAGACATATTATTCACTAAAGTGTCACAAGCAGCTTTACCCGTAAACCTTGACCAAAATCTAGTTAAAGAAATAAAAAGTCATATAAATCAGTTACGGAAACTAACAAAAGTAAATATCAAAAATTGATTTAAACACATGTTGGTTGACATACTTTGGTGGAATAGCTAGCAAGTATTTAAAGACATCTAGATTGATATTTTTAATTTCTCTTATCACTACCTCCCATTTTTTAGGGTGTGTTGATGAAACTTTAGACATTTTAGAATTTGCCACGGAAGTAATATGAAGTGTAGGAAGTAATAGCCTGTAATGAGGTGCGGAGTCCAAATGATGGGCCAAAGTACTGAAGGTCCAGCTAGATAGCCGATTGGATCAAACAACTTCTAATAAAAGCTTACGTGTCAAATTCCGATTGACTGAGATGACAAATAACTAGTGGAATTCCCGTATAAAGCTACAATACCCAACATCATGGTTACTCACTGTCGTAGTAGTAGCGGCGAAACTGAGATCAGAAATGGTGAAAACGACGTTGTTGTTGCTCTGTACGCTGCTCCTCTTCGGAACCCTAGCTCTCACCCAGGTCTCAATTTTCTTATTCAATTTTTTATTTAACTGTGGAGCTTGAGATCGAGACTATATTTTATTAGGGGCAAATCAATCTGTATATCATCATCTCAATCTAAAATGAAATCCCGTGCCATAGAAATATTTGAACTGCAATTGAGTTTGACGCCAACTTCAATTCTGCTTACTTTATTTTTTATTTTGAATTTATTGGTCAATGCGTGGGTCACAGGCGAAGAAATCAAAGGAGGAATTGAAGGAAGTGACCAACAAGGTTTTCTTTGATGTTGAGATCGATGGAAAAGCTGAAGGTCTCTAAGCTTCATTCTTTTTATGCCTTTTATTCACTCTGTTTGTTGTGTCTGTGTTTTGCATTCATTGATTTGATTCGAAGTGAAATGAGATGATAGATGACTAAAGATACCTTCTAAAATTATAATTGAGTAATGTCATACACACTTCACAAATAATTTCTCATGAGCAAATATTAAACAAACTTATTTTACCAACCGTTGGAATATCGACTACTAGATAACACCAATTTAGAGTATATCAGTGGATGTAAACATTACTTTTGTTTTGTGAAGTTGAGTTAGGTTTAAAGTCCACTTCTTGACACTTTTTTAGAGTCAGGTTAGAGCTATCCTATTTGTTGTTTACTGGGCATATTATTCCACCCATTATCGGACTATTATCATATCACTCGTTAATATTTAGTCTCACACTTGGAATGTATATACCTCGGTGTGAGAGTCATGTGTTGGAAGTCCTACATCGAGATAAAGCCAATTTAAAATATATAAGTGGGTGCAAATTTTACTTTACAAGCCGGTTTTATAGAATTGAGGTAGGTTTAAAATCCACTTATTAACACCAATCATCTACCTATAATGAAGGAATTGTGATTCATGATAGGTAAAATATTGGTTAAATAAGTTCGATTAATATTTGGGTTGTGGAAGTGATTTTGGATGTTTTGGTGATGTAAGTGAAACTGGGAGAGTGTGTCGATTTTTTGCTTGATAAAGAATCCTTATACAATTCTAAATTATGAGAATTCGCTATGAGTGTAAACTTGGCTGCTAGAGTCTAGGGAGTGTTATATTTTTTTTATCCTTGATCAGGTATACATATAGCTAAAGCTGTAAAATTAGCCGGTTTAGGTAAAATCCTCCCCGGAATGGAAACTCATTTTACAAGTAAAATTCACCTGGGGTCACAATCCACTTCTACTATAGTTAATATAGATAAGTTATTCCACTGTTCTTAGATACACCATGGCTGCCATGGCGGAGTTTTTGCCAACCGCGATAGTATGTAAAGGGAGGCACAACAAAATAATATTATCTTATATGGTGCGATTTTGTCCTTCCACAATCTATCATTGATAACGCTGAGTTGATGTTATATCATTCCTTTTCCCCATAATTTTGAGTATGAAACTTTGACCGTTGGTATTTATGCTATGATGATTGACTTTCCAGGTCGTATTGTAATCGGTCTTTACGGGAAGGCAGTTCCAAAAACTGCAGGTTGGGTATCTAGATTCTCTGCATTTTTATTCTTATCAATTATCATTTTTAATGTTAACTGAAGCCTTGTTTTTATTTTCGTTTCTGCAGAAAACTTCCGAGCTCTTTGCACAGGTGAGCTTGTTTCTGCTGCTTCTATGTATTGATGTTTATCATATAATAGTTAGAGAACTTGTTTCCATCCTTTTATTGAGTTTCAAATTCAGTCGTGTTAGAATAAATAGATTCATTCAATGTAAGAAATGATGAGTAAAAATCCAGCTGTAATTAGACTGCTCTGCTCATTAGAACAAATTGAGGACAGCTTTAATAGGAAGACATAGTTGAGTTCTTAGAGTGAAGGTGGATTGTTCTTTATTCTCGTGATTCTTTTCACTGATATATGAGTTTAATATAATTTCCTCTTCCCGTAATAATATTACATAATGATATCACTGCTTGGATTTATAATGTGCACATGTTCATCTTACAAATTAAAATACATTATATATTAAATTTACATTTTTTCCAAATTATTAGGGGAAAAGGGAACTGGTAAAAATGGAAAACCTCTCCATTACAAAGGTAGCACATTCCACAGAATTATTCCTAGCTTTATGATCCAAGGAGGTGATTTTACACATGGCAATGGAATGGGCGGAGAATCAATTTACGGAGAGAAGTTTGCTGATGAGAACTTCAAGTTAAAGCATACTGGACCAGGTAATATTCTTGTATTGTTATAGTTGTTTGATAAACATAAATTCAAACGAACCTATGATGAGATTAAAGCCTTTTTGTTATTTTATGTATGAACAGGGATTCTGTCAATGGCAAACGCAGGTCCTGATACCAACGGTTCACAATTTTTCATCACAACTGTGACAACAAGCTGGTAATTTAATCCAGATCAAAAAGTTCCTAGAAGAAAACAAATATCCAAATCTTATGTTGCATATTTCACATTTGTATTGTGCATAATGATTTGATTCTGCTGTGATCTTATCCATCAATCTATGAAGAAGGCTGTATTTCGTGTAACCATTTGTGCAGAATGTGTAGTGTTACTTAAGATATATAAACCAACTTTTTTTGGTTTTTGCTAACTATTAATGTATATATGTATTTGACAGGTTGGACGGAAGGCATGTTGTTTTTGGTAAAGTTCTTTCTGGAATGGATGTTGTTTACAAGGTTGAAGCTGAAGGAAGGCAAAGTGGCACTCCCAAGAGCAAGGTTGTGATTGCTGACAGCGGTGAACTTCCTCTATAAAATGTACACGTCAATTCTCAACCAGGACTTGTTGAAGCTGTTTCCAGTTTTTTATTCTCTGTACGGACCACTTAACTTTTGATAAGCATCTGCTAATAGGTTTATGGTTATTTCTGTGTTTGTGGAACTTAGTACATGAAGTTTTCTCCTAAACTATAAAAAGGGAAATGGCATTTTTGAAGTGAAATTTATGGAGAAAAGTATGTGAACATGACTATCCAATATAGATAGCATTGCATAATTAGGAGAATCTTCACTTTTCCTACTCTTGATCTGGTCATTAACAATTTAGACTAGGGAGGTAACGGATCTTGTCGGAGATAGACAGTACTTACTCCAAATCCGATTCAAAAAAACAAAAATTCATTTGCTACCATGTTCCTTTAAAAAATATCCATTTTTTTTAAAATCCATGGACACGGTAAATATTTTAAAAAATATATTTTTTATAAATTATTAAAATAAAAATTAAATAAAATTACAGAAAGTATATAAAATATAATATAAATTAAATTAAATATAAATTAAAATTTATTTTAATTAAATTTAATCTTATAAAATATAAATTGATTTTAATTTTAATTAAATTAAATTTAATAAAATATAAATTAAATTTTTATTTTTATTTTTATTTTTTTGAAAGTAATAAATATCTACATATAATGGATAATATAATACTTGCAAATCTAATGGATTTTTTTTGTCATTCCTAATTGAGACGAGAGGTATAAATTATTTCTGAATTATTTATGACATAAAAAGTGTAAACAATATATTTTATCTAACTTAATTCCATTTAAATCTATTATTTATTCCATCTAACTCAATCCTAATTAATGTTATTATTTAAAAATTATGTTTAAACTTGAACATCATCTTCGATAAATATAATTAAGGGTACTCCATAATTTAAAACATATCTCTACATGGGATGAAATCGATGGTATGAACTCAGAAATATTAAATGAATCGGACTAATATATTTAATGAATGTAAATTAGGTAATTTTGTTTATAAATACTTAATTTTTCACTGTTAAATTCGTTTAATGTTCTTGAAAATAAAGTAAAAGTTTTAAATTATCTTCAATCATATTTAGTGGAGACGTATTAGAGTAACTTTTAAAATATGAGCATTAAATTTGAAATTTGCTTATATTTAAATTTACTAAAAATTATTTTAATATTTAATTTTAAATATACAATTATGGTGGACAGATAAATTTGGAGTTAAGACATTGAGTCACTTTATAACGAGTAGTGAGACATTGAGTCACTTTATAAGACATTACGATCTTCGAAGGAATGACATCTTATAGATACATAATATAATGATTATATAAACAGAAAAATAGCACTATTACTTTAGGAAACATGCAAAAAACTAGTTTTTTTTTATATATATATATATACATCATTTTGACCATATTACTAGTTAATCTAAAATTTTGAACATTTTTAAATTTTCCGTCCACAACACAAAATTCAACAGTCCAACAACCCCCATTATATGATTGGATACAGTCTCAATTTAATTTATTTTAATTACAAAAGGAGATCAATAGTTATTCTCCAGTTTTATATATAATTTCTTATTATATCACTGGTTGTTAACATGATATCTGAACAAAGCACAACATTTGCTATTATGATTTCGTGCAAGAGACCGACACAAATCAATGTGATTTATACATTGGATTTTGAAGTTGACTTACCAATTCGATTATAAACTCACTATTTTGAGCACTACCACTCAAATTTACCAGACTTCACCAAAAAACGATGGCATTCAGCACAAATTGCAAGTGAGCTTATACACTTGGAATTGTTAACTCTTGAGTTTAACAGTCATGCCTTTGTGCCAACTAACAGCTCAAAAGGGCAAAGTTGAATGTAAAATCCCTGAAAATTAAATTAAATATGATTACATATTCACACTGCTGAATAATTAGCCTACTCTGGAAATGCAATTCTGACTCATACAACCAAACTCTGTGAGCTGCAGGCTATACATGATAGACCAAAAAGTCCCAAGATCTCTAGCTTGGCTAACATATAATGTACATGTGAATGTAACATCTCTAATTTATTTATTTTGGCCAGGATAATGATCTAATATGGTACAACAAGCTGATGCAACATAACTTATGCATCATGTTTAATCAATCAGTGATATCACTGTCACTGTTGGTGTCCAGAAAGCTATACTCTCTCCATCCGCTGAGCTTAATCAACACAGTTCCTTGGTTCTCTTCCCTCCATTCAATTGCTTCTCTCTCCAAAAGGTCTATCACCTGTGATGACAAAAATCACAAGAAAAATAAACCACCACTTGTTAATAACCAAGTTCCAAAATGTTGACCAACATGTAAATACATTGAAAACTGTTTCACACTAGATGTAAGAGGACAGAAGATAGGATGGAAGAGGGTGAATTAGACCATACTGATTGTTTCAGCTTAGACTTTCCAAAACCATGTGATCCACATCCTGTGATAACCCTTATTCTCTGCACAGCTGAAGCAGAGATATGAAATAAAGGCAATCAGATAAATAGACAGATGTAAATACAAATGCAATTCAATATCGCAATGTTGGTTTAGTCAAAAAGTCTTGAGAACATGTGAGAACCTAGGTCCTCAGAAATGCTTACAGGGAACATATGATCCAAACAGAAGGTGGAGTTTCAGCATTCTCATTGCTTGTTTCACGTGCTGCCCATGTAAATCAATAGTTATCACGTTTTCTATACCCTTGTTTCTGCATATATCAGAACAGTAGCTTAATACGAGCAATGGTAAGTACATGAGGTGATTATTGAAAAGGAAGTTCTCTGGCTTTAGATTTTAAAGAAATCCACGAACCTAGCTATAAATATGTCATGGCTGGCCCTAGTGTCTGCTTTCTGAGCTAGTTTAGTTTGTTCTTTACCCTAGCCAGACATAGAAATAGTTAACATCATATAACAAAGCACCCTATAGTAAAGGAAAGGTTCGGACAAAATACAGTTAATGTAAAGGTTAATGAATTGAGATTCAAATCGTGAAAAGATAAAATTTCACAGATTATTATAAATATACGTCTCAAAGAAAGATAAGAGTAATATGTTTTCCACACAAATTCTGCTGTTCTTTTCAAAAAAGAATGCACCTGATCAGAAAGATATGCAGCATAAGCTCGATCCCCTTTGCTGTACGCTGTTGCAGCCTGCAAAATAATATCACCCTTGTATATTATCAACTGACATTTGAGGTCAATAGCAAACTGGCTTAAAGATCACGATGAAATAATCCCTACTTTCTTATAATAAGATTTCACTGAATCCCACTGCTGGTTTGAATCTTCCCTAAACACATGATATTCATCTCCCTTAGCTACAAATGACAAAAGCAAAAGAATCAAATGAACTACCATGTTCAAATTCAACACCATGAAAGTGAAGCATACAAAAATAAGACAACCAGAATGACTAAATACACAATAAGATTTTGAACTTCTATACTTGGATAGCTTTTCACTTCTCTTTTCCTCCTTTTAATTTTACAATAAGAAAGTGTTCTTATTGGATAGGCTACCAAAGGGTTGCATTTTAGACAACTAGAGATTGTTAGAACAATTTTAAAAATTATTCCGATAATTAATTTTAACAAAATATATATTACTTTCTTATATATGACTATTTGGTTTAATTGAACATTTGGTTCCTTAGATGGCAATTGTGTGATTTTGGTATATCAGATTCCAATGGCATGATTAGGTCCTTTGTACCAAACTATGCAAAAAATTATCTAGGCAAAAAATTTTGCAATAACGAAATTAGGCAAGTCGTGGGGGCCAAGACGACTTCAAATGAAGAAGTTGTGTCCCTCCTGCACGACTTCACCCTGTAGCAATGACCAAGGTTGAAGTCGTGCACCCCAAAAATGACTTTTAATTGACATGACAGTAAAAACTTGGTGCTCGGCCGGCCTGATGAGTGGTCGGCCTGGTGGGTGGTCGGTCTGGTGCTCGGCCTGGTAGTGCCAGGAGACCGTACGGTATTCAGAAACGAAGTCAAGCTGTATAAAAACGAAGTCAATAAAGCACAAACACTGACCTTTATTCAGGCACCACCAGGCTGACCACCCACCAGGCTGACCACCCACCAGGCCGACCAACCACCAGAACGAATGGCCGACCACCTGGTCGACGACCAGGCCCACCACCCACCAAGCCGACCACCCACTAAGCCGACTGACCACCAGGTTTTAATGTCACGTCAATTAAAGTTTGTTTTTGGAGTGCACGACTTCAACCCTGGTCAATGCTACAGGGTGAAGTCGTGCAAGGGGGGCACGACTTCTTCATTTGAAGTCGTCTGGCCCCCACGACTTGCCTATTCTCGTAATTTGAAAATGTTTTGCCTACATCTGTAATTTATTCTTCAAATTTGCCTAGATTCGTACAAAACCCCTTTTGGTATGTTTACAATTGCGCAACTTTGGTCCCTATCAGTCTTCAGTTAAATATTTAACAAATTTTGTTAATGTGGAATTGGATTATAAGGTGAGACCTAACATGTTGCCTCATACATATGTTATCATGGCTAGATTACACCTTTGGTTAAATATAAGTCGTGTATATGTCAGGCAACACATCAGTTGCCATGCATCATCCATGACACATCAACAAAGCTAAATACTTAACAGTGTCAATTGAGGGACCAAAATCGCACAATTGAGATACTTGTCCGGAGGACTCAATTTGCAAAATCTAAACTAAAGGTGGACAAAATTGTACAATTATAAAACCTAAGAAACCAAAAGTGCAAGCCTAACTATATTTGTTTCCTAATTTATCATTGTGATTTCATTTCCATTTACCAATAATATATCACCCAACTTTCCTCCAATTCTTTTAACATTTTATATCTTTTAAGAATAAATTTATTTTCTGTTTTACCCTATATTAATTCCTAATTTTTTTCTGAAGAAAATCATTGAAGACAACATACCACAAGCATTGCTTGAATGCTTGTGCTATTTCTACCAATTGAACGAGATCAAGACCAAGGAAAATGTGTTTGAAAAGAACCCCACTTCACATTTTTTGACAATATTCAACAAGATCCAACCTTTTCTAACAAATTGTACCAATGTAGCAGAGGTAATCTTGCCAAAAATGCATGATGTATCCTCATTGCTGACTCAGGTTGCCTAGGATGGCAGGCACCCAAGCCACCTGGCCACACCACATAGAGAGAGGTAACTCAACCATATTAATTTCATTAATCCTTGAACTGAGTGAATTTCAATCCAACATACTCAATAAAACAACCAACAAAGACCCATTTCAAAAATCATAATAAAAAGTAAAAGACAAGGAGAAAGGTGCAGGCAATAGATCATAAAAGTATTTGCAATTACTGAAGATCAGCCAACTACTTTAGAATAGTAAAATGGAACCACAAAAGCAGTAATCGAAAAATACTGTTCAAGATAAGCCAGCAGTTGCAAGTATTTCAAAATTGCCATTATGTACCATATGTACGTTGCTGAGATTCTGCAACAAGTGGGGAAACATTGAACCCAGGTCCCAAAGACTGAATTTTCTTTACTACATTTCTCCAATTCATGCTATCTTTGTCATGTTCGGCGCTTTTTGGAAAGTTAAACAAAGATTCCAACACTTTCTGAGGAATTTCAGACTTCGTACATTCTGAGCTAATACCAGAATCAACCATAGAATTAGAGAGGACCTCCGCATATTTCCTAAAACCAAGAAACAACTAAGCTAGTGGAGTTAGGTAGGTTCCGAATACCAATATCCTTGTTTAAGAGGATGTTGAGATTTGAATGCAAGAAGGTGCAAGGGCTAATCATAAATGCTAGAATACGAGATTAAAGTAACAGGAAAATCAAAATTAAAAATAATAAGTTCCACAGCGTTCTTATGTAATTTGGTACTATAGTTGTTTTGAGAGTGTTGAACCTGTAACTACATGCAAACTACAGCAGCTGTCTTCTTCTCCAGCCCAATATTATATCACTAATTCAATCAGTACAAAAGTGGCACGTGTAAATGTATATTTTTATCTAAATGCCTGACTCTCAGGAATTTTGCCAACATTATAGCTCAGGTTCAAGATTGGATTTACTTCAGTTTGATGCAATGAGTTGAGAATGATAATATTTGGCCTGCTTAGCATAATTACAATCCTAGTGGATGTAACAGAATTTCATCAAAATGATGTACCTTGAGTAATTCTATAAACTTCAACACTTAAAAGAGCAAAAATGTATATGTAAAGATACAATTGCAATATTATGCATCAAGAGATATCTATCGGAAATTCAATTGCCAACTACCGACAATGATTTTACTTACCAGGTTACTTCTATAGCTAAATATAATGATTTGATGAAATAGGTAAAAAGATGTTTCTTTATCATTGATAGAGCCTTTGAGTTTCATTTGTTTTTTGGAAGGAGGGGCATCATGGTATAGAAACAGAAAGAGAAAGCTATAATTTATTGAGTCTATACCATGAAGTAGCAGCATAATACATTGATATAATTTACCTTCCAAAGGATCCAATAGACCATATATTATCCGACATATCACCATCTGAAGAAATAGATGTGGACTCTGATCTCCTCTCTATCAACTGTTACAAAAAACTGCAATTAATACTATATACAGCTATCTATCAACTGTTACAAAAAACTACAAATTAATACTATGTACAGCTATGACACACCATACTTCAATTTGTGTTACTTATCCGTTTCTGATACTTATCAATGAAGTATCTAATCTATAACGCAGTAATATTTTATGATGACAATAATTTACAATTTTTTATTTTGACAATGTTTAATACATTTTGTTTTAATTTGGATTCACATAATAGTGTTGGAAGTTCCATATCGACTAGAGATAAAGTCAATTCATAATATATAAGTGGGTGCAAACCCCACTTTATAAGCCGGTTTTATGGGGTTGAGTTAGGATTAAAGTCCACTTCTAACAAATAACAACCATATTTTATCATGTTTTCAAGAATTTTTGAAAATTTTTTAATATACACATATCGCGTATTGTATCCTATCATTTTCAAAATAAACATATCAGTATATTAGATATGTGTCGTATCTAATACATACGTATCTTATCCATACATCATAGATGACAAGGTTGCGGATACTGAAGTTAAAAATACCTCTAAAATCAACAGTCTTACAACTCTGTAGAGTTTAATAGACAAATAATATAAAAACTATATGACGTAGTGCAATTGCAGTAGCTTAAGAAATAGGCACATTACTGAGTTTTTGAGAACACAAACCAATTCAAAAATAAAACAAGCGCAAATTTGAAATCAGTATTAAAAACAATTCAATTCTGCCACTTACACTGTCATTGGGGTCAACAAAGACTCTCCCATCATCTACGTTGTCTACTCTGTAGTTAGGGTGTCTACCAGCACTGGATTTCTCAACTGTAGATCCAGCTAAATCAAGCAATACATTTGAAGCCTGGAAAATCATTCAAAGCTAATCATATCATAAAACTAGCATAACTTTATTCGATCTGTGTGGCTCCCTAAAACTCTTGTAGAGATATGAAAGTAGATACTGCAACACCAATATTATCCATTCCCGCAAAAAGAATTAAAAGGAAATACAACTACAATAGCCCCAAATAGTGGCCAACAAACTCAAAAACAAAAAAAGCGGTGCCAAACAAACCAAAGAGACATGGAAACAACATTGTATGCACGCATAACACAATAAGGCATGGGTATACCTCAAAGTATAAAAATCACAAACTAATACCGCTATGACAACACATAAAATTGATATTAAAAAACTAAACCACAAGAGAAAGCGTAAGTCTTTATATATACATAATGAATTGCTAAAATTTATCTGATTATTTTGGTATTAACTTGTACTGGAATAAAATTTAAAAAGTAAAAGTAAAAAAATTATAAAGGTGCAACTAAAAGTATTTAAAATATCTATGATGCAATTTCCAACATGGATACATACACCACACAGTTATGACACGCCATTGCTACCATTTTGAAGGTGTGTACTTATACCAAATAAGAAAAACAATAGATTATGTCTACAAAAATGTAACTTTGTTTTTATTCTGTTTCCTATTTCCCAAATTTGGTTGAGTTCAAATATGTATGTATTAAGTAAACTCAAAAGCAAAAAGACTTGAGACAAAAAAAACTTTCCAATCAACCTGCACACATAAGAGATCCCCAGAAACACAGCTGACAAGCTGAGCCTGAGAATATCACCATCTACTTTAAATATATCCACCACAAAACCAACAAAAAGAGAATAAACAGATACAACCATTAACTGACTAAAAGTAATAAGTGCCATATTGAAAAAAAAAAAAAAATAGAACATCAAGTGATAAGGACAAAAATTTACAATCTCGAATTGCAATCATACCCTTTCAATATCATATCCGCACTGACCTGCAAACACAAATTCCAAAGTCAGGACATAAATAATAAACCAAAAGAAACTAGTCTATGAAACAAAATATCAAAACCGCCTCATAGAAACAAGTATACAATGTCTTTAATAAGATTGCTTGCTAGCTTTAAATAAATATGCAAAGACAAATTCTTGCTTGCTATAATGCACAAGCAAAGACAAGAAGTCTAAAAGCAACATCAAATCACTTTATGGAAGAGGAATAATTTACTTCTATTCAAAACTCAAAAGACCGTCTAAGCTTCCTTTTAGAATCACATCAAATGTTGAATCTTTAATAAGATTTAGGTTTAATTACTCATTTGATTCTTATAGATATACAATCTTTACTTTTCATTTAGTCTCTACACAATTTTTTTTTACTTTAATTGCTATGCATACTTTTCTAAACTAGCTTTAGTATAGACACTTAGATCTATTACAGAATTGAAACCAAAACTTCAAAAAAAAAAAGTGACATTTAGTCATTTATTTTCACAGCCAACAAATCCCGCATCCATTCTGAATTCCTCATCAAGTTTCAATATACAAAATCTAAAATTGAAAAGCAAAAAACATCAAAAAGGGCAATTTACTTACAAAGAACGTCTCTAACAACAGCCAAGTTAAGATTACAATCCTCCCCAAGCATAGAGCAGAGGAACTGCTCTGCTTTCTCCATGTCAAAAGCTTCATCATTAGCACTAAACCCTTTGTTACTTCCTTTGTTCCTCCTCACATATTCCTTTCCCAAAACCGTTGAAACAGTGCCAGATGAAGCAACCACCTTTTTCTTCTGCTTCCCCCCTTTGAAACCGCCCACAACAAGCCCCTCCCCACAATTCTGTTCTGCCTCCTCCTTCGACCCCAATTCCATCCCCGAAGAAGAAGAAGTTCCACCGCCACTGCTTCCACCACTGCATGAAGAAGAGCAACATGAAAATGAATCCTCTGACAACCCCTTCCTCAGGATCTCTGAAGCCCTGTGGAGATCAGACCCTGCAATGTCATACGCTATGGAAGCTTCCCTTATTGAAGACAACGAGAAAGCATCCACCAATGCCTCCAAAACCCTTTTTTTTCTCTCCTCTTCTTCTCCTTCCACAACCCCTTCTGCTCCTTTTCTCTCCTCAGCCTTCTTCGGGGGCTTCTGTCTCTTCTTCTTCCTTGGGCTCTTCATATCCGAACAGGTAGAAACGGATCTAGGTCCTAACGAAGAAACGGAATTTCAGACGAAAACAGGGTCGAAGATTAATTGGGAGGGTGAAAGGAGAGATTTTGAAGAGGGAATTGTTGATGGGTGTAGAAGGCGAAGGGCATGGCAGAATCTCACAGTTTGGAAAGAAAACCAATAGCATGAGAAAAACAATATTCTTTTTATGGCAAGAAAAATAATAAGTAATAGTATTTATATACTATTAAATGGATAATAAGAAATTAACTAACTTTTTTTCTACTGCAGATAAATAAAAGATAGAATGTGTTTAGTTTCCTTCTTTTAGGTCAAATTGTGTAAAGTTTTTAACAACATCAGTCAAATCAATGTCATTTTTTATTTGATCACTATCTTTTTCTTGTTAATGATATGACAATATAGATATTAAATTTTGATAAGTATTGGCGTTTATACAGGTAGAATATTCTCACCAGATCAATCATATTATTGATATATGAATTTATAAATTATATTGCAACATTTTACAGGTATAATTAATGAATTTATTATTATATACTTTTAATATTTATTTATGTAATTAGGTTAGGTTAAACAGGTAATATTTATTCCTTAAACTTGTAAAAAAAATTATTTGTTAACTATCTTATAAATATTTATAGATATTTTAAAATTTTAAATATTCGTAGATATTCATAAATATTTAAAAGATATATTTTATATATTTTTAAAATAAAATTCAAATAAAATTATGAAAAAGTATATAAAATATAATATAAATTAAAATTTTATTTTATTTTTTTAACATAATAAATACCTATATATATATATATAATATAATATAATCTGATAATAAATGAATATTAAAATCCACCAATTACCTGCCTAAATGCTAGATGCCACAAACACGTTCACAAACATATAACTAATTTGCTACGGTTAACGGTAATACTTTACCGTAGAGGACTGACTCAATTCAATACTAGTTGGTTCTATTAGTTTTTATTACTGTTTGATAATTTTTACACTGTTGGTAAAAAAATTATATTTAGGGTAAATTAAATTGATATTTACCTTTATATTTTTTTTCTTTTCACAAACACGATGGTGCTCTTTATTTATTACAGGTGTAAGTGTAATGTTTTAAAAGTTAATAGTGTACATATACTGTTAGAAAATGATGAAATAATATTTTTAAAACGAATGAGTATAAAATTAAAAAAAGAAAAAAAGTAGAATTATCCCTGATTTGGTAAAAAATGTTAATGGATTTAATGTTTAGTTTTTCTAAATTTTGATTAATAGGTCAACAGTTTTATTTTGTCCTTTTCCTTTTCAAATGAGTTTCATTTATCAAATTTTAACATATTCAAACATCAGCAGAAAAAGTTTTGATTTGTATTGAAAAAAGGTTAAAAGTCTAGAGAAATATTTTATAATAATCTAATCAGCTCTTTTAATAAATTATATATTTTTAAAGATATATTAGAGAAAATTAATAAAAACACATATCCTTTTTCTTTTTTATGATAATAAAAAGTAATAAAATTATTATTATTATTATTATTATTATTATTATATATAGTTAGAATTATAAAATTAAATATAATTTTTTTTATAACTTTACTATAAATAGATTATTATTATTAGTAAAGCCTTAGAAATCTGTTAAGAATAGAAAAGAGTTTTATAAATGATACTCATATATTCTATTATTAAAAAATTAAAACTATAAATAGAATTTCATTTAAACATGATTCATTTAATAAAAATGTCTATTTTTCTAAAACATTTTTTTAAACTATTCTATGTTCTTTTTAAGATTTTTATTTCTTATCTTATCTTTTTGAAGATCAAAGTCTATTTTAGGACTTCTAATACTTCTAATATAAAAAGTAACAAATATGTTTAATAAAAATTGCTTATAAAATAAGTTTTATTTTTGTTTTTTTTTAGTCAATTCTAGATCCCATTGCATGTGATCTCTAAGAAATTTATATGTGAATTCAGGTTGTTGAACATCACACAAAATCGTTGAACATCACTCACAAGACTCAAGTCGTTAAGTTCTAGTAGTCCAAAACGTTAGACACAACTTTAATACCATTGGATATATTGAGTTCTAGTGATTTAGGATATTAAATGTCACTTTGAGATAATTGAATGTTCACTTCACAATGAGTGTTAGAATATCCACATTGGTCACTTTTTTCTTACATTACATACTACCTAAAATTGAATTCAGGGCCCTTAATGATGTTAGGTGCTTGTTATTTTTGTCAGTATTTATGTTTTCATGTTTTATTTTATGTATATATGATGTTATAGTATGAATAATGAATGAGTTTAAAATAAAATGTTATTCTATTCGTATGGATGATGATAGTGTAAAGATTTCTGGTGAATAAATGTTATGTTGATCTTGAGTTAGGATGTACTGAATGTTAATTTTGTAAAAAGATTATTATCTTATAAAACTATGTAAAGGAAAATGTTTAGTTGTAAGAGATGAAGAAGGTTAATATTTAAAGTTTTAGTAAGAGACCAAACTTTGCAAATATAGAGATACAAGCTTAAAACATCTCAAATACTCTATTACTCCATAAACATGCTTGAAACTGCAATGTTTTTCATAATAGTGATTTAAGGGGTTCGGCCAACAAAGACGGAAGAGTAAAAATGATAGACACCTTTTCAGAGGAAAAAGAATTTAATTCGAATGAAAATGCCCTTTCTACTCTTCTATAATGACTTTCACTTCACCATCCACATCCAACGTGCAAAATTTTGAAGCTCCAAAGGATAAAAAGAAAGTTCTGTGAAGATTAGGAAGAACTACATTTCTTTTGAAATGCTTAGATATGGCAATTCTCTTCTAAATCTTCCAAAGCAATTTATTCTGCCAGCAACTACACGCATCTTGAGTTAATTGACAGCACTGGCTTATCTTTGAAGTATCATGCTATAATTTAGAATTCTTTTTTTAACACCAAACTCCTAAAACAGCAAAAAGATCTCGTTTATGTTCAAACAAAATGAATTTGTTCAGTTATTTTTCACCTCATTTAACAGTAAAAATGAAACCAACAAATAATTATTTCGTAGAATCTATATGGTTTTTTTAAGGTAGAATCAATGTGTATTATCGAATCTAAAAGTAAATACTTTATATGGCTACCAACTCTTCCTCAATGGTTTGGTGATCCGCTTAAGACTTTAAAATACCTTCAGTTATAGAAATGCTCCATGTTTTATATACATACTTATATGCCCAAGAGTCACCACGACTCAATACAGTTAGTCATCATTCATTAGAGGAAGTGCATCAAGACTGCCTCAATTACATGACATCAAATTAGTTGACAAATATCACATATTATTACCATCTGATCATCATATTAGAGCAGACAAATACACATAACAGCATCTAAGATCATCAATCTGATCGGATTCCACCCATGAAGGTCCTTGGATCAGGACAGTTTCCAGAAAATTGAGCTTGTGAAAAATCAAAACCTGGATTCTGCAGGAAGGCACAACAGAATCATGAGTAGTGGCTTGAATAAGGCAATAAGATCATCATCATCTGAACTATTAAAATCTGGGTTCCACACAAACAACAACATACAACCATAAGGAATGGTGCTTTGAGGCAGAAAGATTGTTCCACTATAAACTAAATCAAATAATGTTATTAATGGCTAAGGCTACAATAGTGTAACACAATCTTTAACTGGCGCAACAGACAGTTCTTGAACCTTATGGCAATTTAATAATCAAGTTAATTTTTAAATCACTTTATGTTTGTCCAAGATGCAGAAATTCAGGGAATCAGCAATGGACTAGCTGCCACGGGCACTACGAGATATTTCAGAATAAGTAGAAAAACCTTATCTTTGTTGATTATGGCGGTGAATTCTATTGTATTTATATAGACAATGTCTGTGAGTTCTAATAAACCAGGAAAGGGTTTCAGAAAAAAAAAAAAAACAAAAAACCAAGACTGTTACGAACCAAACCCAACTTAAATTTAAAAACTGAACTGTTTTTTTATAAAGAAACTGAAATGAACTGAATTTATAATTACACTGAACATAACCGAACCATAAAAACAGTTCAAATTTGAGAACAGTTAAAACATTCAATTTCGTTTGCACAAACTGTTTAATATTTCAGTTTAATTAAACTGGTTTTCCAGTTTGGTTCAGTTTTCAAACAATACAGTTTGATTCAGATTTTTGAACATTCATACAGAGGGAAAAGATGTATTCCGTTATGATAGGATAATATGCATCTGATGACAGGGTAGTATTCTACATAAGTTATGGCAATAACATCTATTAAAGGAGGAGGGATGGGGTTGGAAGGAAGCCACTGGCACTTAGCTAGAGGCCATGACTTTGGGAAGCACTTAGAAAATAGAAGGTAAAATAAATCAAACTTCTTCAAAAAATTAAAATCAGCTTATGTGCAACAATTTTATGCAACATTAGATTAGTGAACTTCTATAAAAGTTGAAGTGCACAAGTTGATTGAACTGTAATTCATTATACTTATTTCCATTTTTGTTTAGGGGGAGTGTCAAAATTCAACACAATCAATTCAGAGCAGAATAATCCGTGTTGGCCAAATAAAAGGTAAAATCTTGATTCAGAGTTCCGGATACCCTCTAGCAAGAAACTTCAAAATATCTTAAATATCATGTACGCACATGAGATCTAAGCAGATGCACCAAAAAATGAAATTATCTTCCAAGTTCAAGAATATCGTTGAAAAAGTCTAATGTGAGCAGGGCAATTATGTTTATAGGTGAACTCATGCCAACTGTTCAGGCAAACTTGACATTTGTTTGAGAGGATAAACAAACACTAAAATGGGAGCTTATCATCTAGCAATAAAGTATCAAGTGTTGGTAGTCAGCAATCTTAAAAACTACAATTTTCATCTTAACATCAATTTTATCCACATTAGATACCCACAAATTAGTACGCAGAAATGAATAATACCTGCTAATTATCAGATCCTCTTCTCAATGTTATACACTACTTAGGCCAAAAAAAGTATCAACCAAAGAACACACTTTGGAAATAGAGGAACACAACCTAACAGCTAGATGGGTAAACCCAACAGATGAATATGAAGGCAATAATAATAGCCCATTAACTAGTAGGAAAAGAAACAAACATAATAAAATTCATTATTTTTTGAAAGTGTAGAATACACAACATTTTTAAGTATACAAGAGACATCAAATAATTAGAATTAATATCCTAGAATCCATGTTGATAATTGCTTCTTAATATTAGTAGTTAGGCAATTAGCTATTGTATAAAAGTAATACTCTATGTATCCAATACAGAAAAACAATAAACTTTGACAATGATTGAAGTTTTGGTGCTTTGATACGTGAACAGTACCAAAACTTGAGGGCAACACAACTATATTAAAAATAGTAATAAGTAGTTTTTTTTTTATCTTAAAATGGTATGGATAAAGGTTGGAATGGCAAGGGTTAAATACTCAGGAATAAGGCTTATATGCCAATAATCAATAGGCTTATTTAGTAACTTGATCCCTATTTTTAGGTCTTTGATCGTTTTAGTCCCTATATTTTTTTACTCAATCCCTACTTTTTAAAAAAGATTCAATGTGGTCTTTTAAATGAAATTGACACGTGACACCTTCCAAATAAGGTTAACATCAATTTAACTGAAGGTGTCACATGATGAATTTGTGCCACATGATGAATTTTTTCTCTTTAATAAACTGAAAGAAGCTTGACATATACTTTGAAATAAGGTATGATAAATCGCCATACCCCAATTATCCATATCTTTTAAATCATCTACAAGCTTAAACAATTTAAAACCTATATAAGAGAATAGTATCATAGTATCATAGTATAATTTTTCATTTAGAAGACTGAAAATGAATTGCTAAAATTTCCGACCATAACAACAAAGGACACTGAGAAGCACATGCTATACATGTCATGGGATTGTTGCAAATGAATTCCAAATTGAAACACCTGGAAAAGGATTGTGATGAAAGCAAAACTTACCTCCTCTTGAAATCTCTGAAGCATGAGACGTTTCTGTTCAAGATCAGTAGAGTAAGGGTCCAACTGACCCTGACCTAATATTGGAGAAGCCCATGTCTGGCCTTTATCTCTCTTCTGCAGTGTTATATGCATTATATCATCCTCTGCAAGTCGAACTCCAAAATCAGCATCACCAACAAACTTAACCAAATCACACTTATTTCATCATTGATTTTGAAAGAAAAAATCTTCCTATTTTCATTCCAAAGCCAAACACTGCCAGCCAATTAAAAATCACCATTTCAATAACTTACAAGATTATTATGAAAATCAATAAATTTATAACAGATATCTATTCCTTCTATGGAGACTAGATACTTCAGAGATGGGAGTGTATCGTGTAGCACATGTGTCAGACACTTATACTCCTCAGATGCTTCCAAATACGTATACAAAAAGTATCCAACTTTTTTATTTACTTTTATAATTCTTTCCTAAGACTTCTGGGATACTTTTAGGTGTATTATCCAAAAAGTATCCAATTCTTTTTCATTTGATTCTTTTAAGATTATGATTTGGATAATTCCCAATAGTATCAGAAAAAGTTTGTCTAAAGCTTCTTGAACAATCATATCCTTCGTCATGTTATGAGAGAAATTGGCGTAAATACTTCTTCATTTATTATTTGAAGAGAACCAAAATTTTAATGAACAGGTAAAATTCTCTCTTGATGAACAAAACCTAAAAGTTATGCCTTTTCTAGATGATATGAACAGAGGAGAGAAGAGTCATACAATTAAAATTAGATAGAAATTTATATTTCGCAATGCTTCTGAATTGTAAGCTATTGTGTAGAGTCAATATTTACCTTTAGTTCTACAATAGATGATTTTGTTCATCCACTTAACTATGGTACAGAAAAAACTATACTTTTTCGTTACTATGACAAATGTATTTTAGTAAATTGTGATCATCATAGTTCTGAATTAATAAAAAAGGATCAATGTCTCTTTAATTATCATTATTCTACATCTATATAAAATATTTTATAATTTTTTAACATATCATGCCGTATTCCGTGTGGTATTGTACCCATGTCATACTAAGTATCTGGGCTTCATCGTATTTCTGATTAGATCACAATAAACAACACTGACTTTTACACCATACGTGCATGTATTATAATATATATATATATATATATATATATATATATATATATATACACACAAATCAATTTGGGGCGAAGGGGAAAAATTAGGGATTGATTAAACCTTTACCTAGGGTCCAAAAAGAAGAATCTGTCTTCACTGGGCAAGGGAGATCATGCTGAGAAATAACACACAGATAAATAAGGGGAAAATAAAATAAAATAAAATAAGCAACAACAAAATTGAGAAAGGATATGAAGAGGAGGAAAATTATACTTACGTTGAGATAGGGGGGATTGCCTTTGATGCCAAGTTCGAGGTGCTTGGACTGAATCTTACAGTAGAATTGCTTGGAATGGACGTTAGGAGGAAGATTTATGTAAATATTGACCTCGTCGAGGGTTTGATCCCACTCGAACACCTTTTCACCTAGAATCACACGTACACACACGGGCTTGTTTAATTCGGATGCAATTGACGAAAAATCACAACAGAAGAGAACAAACATGGAGAAATTAGAAAGTACCGTTGTGGATAAAGCTGTGACGTTTTTCGGGGGCTAATTTTTCCGCCATTTGAGGTTCTAGGGTTTTCTGCACTCTTGCTTCTTCTCTCTTTTGATTGCTTTCCGTTTGTTCGCGCTGTTTCCTTTGTTATTATTTTTGGTAACTGTAAAATCTGCAGTTTATAATCTCTGATCAAAGAGATGCATTTTTTTTATGTATTTTCTTAAATTCTTAAAATCTAAAATCAAATATTTTATCAACACAAAAATAATAAATATATTTTTATAACTGCTGTATTTATCTAGAATTTTATCATAAAATTATGACAATATCTTTATTGTGTTATAATGTATTTGAGTGTATTATGTTTAAAGAAATGGTGAGAGAAATAATTTCTAAATAAAAGTTAGTACTTTGAGTTTAAATATCATTTCAGGATTTATCACTCCAAATAATCATTTATAATTTAAATATTACACAACAAAAAGAGTATTACCAAATCAACCATAGTCAATAAAACTAATTTTCCTTTAGAATAAAATAATGTGGTTGTAAATTAATCAAAACTCATCGCTCAAATAATAGCATAGTTTATGACCTAAACATTATAATACGTGTAGCCTAAGACTAACGTAATAGAATTTATATTTAGCAACTGTTTAGTCAGACACCGAGATGATTAAAGAGTCATTAATATTTAAAATTTTTAAGTGTTATTTATAATTTAATTTACATGTAAAATATGTTTATAAAGTATTATACTATGATTAAATAAATCTATTTCAAAAATATATAAATACAAATATAAAATAAGAAAGTAAATAATTATATTTATTGTAAATATAAATTTTTTCTGTGCTAATCAAACTGTGATGATGAATGATTTGAATTGTCGAACTACAATTTAAAACTCAGTTAACTTGAATGGTGATATATACTATATAACTTGATTGTGAACAAACATTACGTATTACACTTTATATATACAAAATTATTTAATTTAGATATATCTTATTTAAGTAAAGGTTTTACACATCATTTCCAATATCTATTTATCTCTCTCTCTCTCTCTCTATCTATCTATTTCTCTCTCTCTCTCTCTCTCTCTCTCTCTCTCTATATATATATATATATATATATATAACACCTTAAATAATTTTATCAAATATAACATACATAAATTCAATTTATTTTTACATAATTATTCAAATATAAGTTCAAGTATCTCGATTTTGACACCATCAAATAATTACACACTCATACATTTGATATTTGAACATAAATAACCACAAGTTTCTACTTCAAGTTTTGAGAAAAAAATTATCATTCTAATGTCCTTTTCCATATAAATAGAATTTTTATTTTTACCAAATTACCTTTAAATCACTACAGTAATCTCACATCCCTTTATCATCATAATAACCCTTAAGTGATAAGTTGTTGGAGGAGAGAGAATTGTTTCACTTTCATCCTCCTTTGAATTACAAGCTATAATTGTGTTTAAGTTATTCTAAGTATTACTTAAATAATAAGGATATTATTATTTTAGATGTACACTTATAATAATACTTTCCAAAATCTTACCCAATTTACTAGTGCTCAATCTATTGAGTAATAAAAATTTTAATGGAGAGAGAACCCTTATGACATTTCTCATGTTAACAAGTCTTTAACTTGAATAGAAAGTGTTATTATTTAATCATACATTTAGTTGTTCAGACAATTGTTTGAACAATAACTTAACAAAACTTAACACTTAAATGAGTTATACAAAATAATAATTTGTATAAATTTTCAAAGCATGTTTCACATTCTAGTTTTTCAATTCTAACTAATGTAACAAGTTTGAAATGTAAAACTAACTCATTTAATAGCAATTTTGCATTTTATGTGGTAAAAAATCTCTAGACTCTACAAACTATAGCCTTTGAATAAGTTATTTAAGATAATAACAAGATACTATTTATCGAGTACTTACTATTAGATAATTTGTAGTTAATATAATTGACAGGATGACCATTGTGAGGAATGGGTTATCTAATCGAATATCAAGGATTGTACTATTGAAGGGATAAATTCAACGATCACTAGTAGTGGATATCGAATACTAGATACTATGTTTTCCATATCAAAGCCTGCATATATTCTTTGATAACCACATTCCTTGTTGAGCTAGGATACCCCTACTAAGATCTCCTTATGTCTATCGGAAACATACTTATGTTGAATTACTTAGCCAAAAACAGGTATAGTTTCACACGGGTAACTTGATTATTGAACTTTTGGATCAATGGATTCATAAATGTGACATGTTCAAATGAGGCTCATAATAAACAAATATATTTATAAATATTATTTTAATCATATTTTGACTTCATTTTTGTATTAATTCAGATTTGATTAAAATTTCTAACCAATAATAACTTAAATGTTAGAAAATTTTATACCAACATTCTACCATTTGATAAAGGAGGAATAAAGCTTGAAAGACAAATAGCAAGAAGAATTTATTGAGTAAAAAAAAACTTTTCTTTTTTTTACCGTAACTATAATATTTTATTTTGACTTTTCTAACTCATTTCAAAGTAACTTCAAAACCACTTGAAGCACCATATTAACCTATTCCATAAAAAAAAATGTAAAATACAATTTCAGCAGTAATACACTTAATCAGTTAGAATCAACAAATAACTTTATAATTCAATTTTCCCATTAATTGTTTGTGTTTCAAGTGTTAGATAAAAAGGGAGTAGAAACTGCACCAAAATAGCTAGAGACCTGATAACAATCATAAAAAAACCACTAAAACTCAAATATAAAAATGAAATAGTTGAGAGAATATTATCTCTCAATTCACAGAACAATAAAACATCAAGACACTTACAAATAAAACTAAACAATTAAAAGCGATTTTTTTAAAGTAATATTAAACTTATTTTAAATTTAATTATGATTGAAAAATGTCATGTAAATTAGTTTTCTCGTACTTTACATTGAAACAGATGAAAAACAAAATGATAGTTAAAGAGAGGAAAAAAAAAAGGCACGCAAGAGAAAAATATAAATTAAAAAAAAAACAGAAAAAGAAAAAAAAATAAAAATAGCGGCCGTCGGCCCAAAACTTTACGTTATATATGTGAGAAATAATAAAGAATCTCTCAAACAAAGAAGTTATGAAAATAAATGCTAAATTAAAAAATTTCTTTCATAGAATTATTTTTGAAGAAATGTTAATTATTAATTAGCATTATTTAGTTTAAAACTATCTTAACTGTATAGTTTCCCACTTGGACAATCTTTACATATTTTTTTATTGCAACGTATATTCAAATTAGAAACTGTTTTTGTTTTCTCATTTCTTTTTGCAGCAAATATTATTTTTGCAATAGAAATGTGATTGAATTTCAATTACACGATTTACCATGCTAAATTTAAATCTAAACAATACAAATTATTGTCAATAATTTTTTTTTTTATCAAGGTACGTAGCACATAAGTATATAGAGTACTATATAGAAGGAAACTTCGTCCTTTTAGCCAGTCTTTAAGAAGAAGCTAACTGCTACATAGACCAACGTTCCTATTCGTTGTTTCTCTGCATAATTACCATAATTTTACTTACGGATTTTGATGCTTAATTTACGTCACTGAAAAAACATATTTCAGTGCTAGTTAACAATGGAATCAAAATGCATTATTTCTTTCAAATATTATAATTATTGTTACTGTTATTATCAATAGCATCAGTAATAGTAACAGTAATAATCATTTATACTACAAAAATTAAGCACCTCATATTCACTGCTAACATCCAATAGTGAAACATTCATCACTCTTCAGTGTAAAAAACACTCATGCTAGCTAGCAACAGCTGAAAATTCCTCGAAACTTCAAAGTTCTTCAAAAGAGCTTCATTGTACATGGTTGCATACGGCTTCTCATTGCAAGTGAATGGAAGCTACATTGTACGTGTAAATAATAGGGGTCTGCACAATAGATTTCTCACTATAACCAGTAATAGAGGATATATACATATTTACCTGATTCAATTCACATATTCACTATAGAGAATTGACAAAAGTCTTGGTTTGGTTCCACCAAAATGGCACACCACACCATGGAGGAGGACTTGAACATCTTGGAGATGAACACTGAGCCTTGTAACAACAGCAATGCAACATGTGCAAAGACAGCACCACCACCACAGGAACAGAACAACCTCACATCTTCAACTTTGACAAAGAAGTGTCCATTTCTGGTCACCAAACTTCACTGCCAAAGGCTTAGGTGTTTCACAGCAAATTTGAAAGAGGTTGTTTTCGGCACTAAGCTTGCAGTGCTTTTTCCTGCTGTCCCTTTAGCTGTTGTTGCAGATTTTTATGGCCTTGGAAGGGTAAGTGTATATATGAAACAAAATGTTCCATCATTTTCAAGTTATTACTTCTTCCATATATACCATAATGTTAATTAACATGAAAATGTCGTGGCATGAAGTGTTTGATTAATTTTCTACCATCTGTAGCCTTGGATTTTTGCTCTGAGCCTGCTTGGACTCACACCTCTAGCTGAACGTGTCAGCTTCCTTACTGAGTGAGTTTGCATGTGACTTCCTATCTGAAGATTATGTAATAGTCACTGCAAATAAATTATCTTTGTTTGATGTTCATGTTTCTAATTCTCTGAATCTGTTTGATTTTTCGTTCAAAATTGAAGGCAAATTGCGTATTACACTGGCCCCACAGGTAAAAGTTTATAAACCATGTTCTCTCTCGTCATCTACATGCTATTGAAAACTATGATAAAAAGAAAATTAAACAGTGAGTTAGGTAATTAAGTATAGGATAATGATAACTAAAAGGTTAATGTGCTTTTTTTAACTTTGATTCTCTAAATTTACGAAGTTCTGCTTTAAAAGGTTAATTAAGACGAAATAGAGATTAGAATAATCTTTATTTTTAACTCAAGACTAAGCTGAAATAAGGAATTTTTCTTACAAAAGCCAATTACCTAACATGTGAGAAATTATGTAAGATTACATCGACTTGAGTTTCAACCAATTAAAAGGATTTCAATCTAATATGTTTGGATTGGATTGGTTCAATAAAAATCCTTAATTTTTCAAAATTGAAGAAAAAATGCAGCAGTAAATTTTTCTAAACAACATTGTGACAATGAAAAGTGATTGAATATTTTTCAGTTGGAGGGCTTCTAAATGCAACCTGTGGTAATGCAACTGAGATGATCATATCTTTGCTAGCACTTCACCAAAACAAAGTAAATGTTGTAAAGTTCTCTCTGTTGGGTTCCATTCTCTCAAACCTTCTATTAGTTCTTGGAAGTTCACTCCTTTGTGGAGGCTTAGCCAACCTAAGGAAGGAGCAAAAATATGACAGAGTACAATACACAATGCTTCTTACCATTTTGTTTCAGTTTGAAAATTTTCTCACTGTTTAATGTTCTTGCTTCTGACCCTGAATTTGTTTTGTTATTTGGTGATCAAATGAACAGAAACAAGCAGATGTAAACTCACTGGTTTTGTTGCTGGGGTTGTTGTGCCATTTGCTTCCATTAATGTTCAGATATGCCTTAGCAGGAGAATATCATTCAATAGCCACTAGCACTCTACAATTATCCAGAGCAAGCAGCATTGTTATGCTTCTAGCATATGCCGGATACATCTTCTTTCAATTAAAAACACATAGACAATTTTTTGATGCACAAGAGGTGATTGATGTTTTACCCTTGATTCAGCACATTTCATAAGCTTTACTCCAACAATTTTTCTAAAGAAATAACAATTCCTCTTCAATATATGACACTCATTTTGACTTATTGAGGATGTAAAACAAGCTTTGACACTTTATATTTTATAGAATAAGTTGGCCTAGTTAAAAACTCTTGTGTTTTGACATAATAGTAAGTTTTGGACACAGTGATAATTAAACATGAGACTCGATCACAGGAAGATGAAAACGAAGAAGAGAAGGCTGTGATAGGATTTTGGAGTGCATTTACTTGGTTGGTTGGTATGACACTTATCATATCTCTGCTTTCTGAATATGTTGTTGCAACCATTGAGGTACATATGAATAAGTATTTTCCCTATATTATTCTTGAAGTGCATATGTTCAGAAATTTCAAAGGCTTGAACTTAGATTAATGAGTTATCGATCCTTTCATGCTCAACTAGGCTGCTTCAGATTCTTGGGGCATTTCTGTTAGCTTCATTAGCATAATTTTGTTACCAATTGTGGGAAACGCTGCAGAGCATGCCGGCTCAATCATTTTCGCTTTCAAGAACAAGTTGGTATGGTTTCCACATCAATTATTTTACTAAGCATAATTTTCAATTTTGCATATAAGGTATCAAATATGTTTAACTTAAAACATATATTTATGATGCAGGACATATCATTAGGTGTTGCTATGGGATCTGCAACTCAAATTTCTATGTTTGTGGTGAGCTAAACTGTTGTTAATATTGTGTATATAATGCAAGGTGTGAATGTGTAAAATATATAATGTGATGACACCAAATTTTGATAAACTAATCATGAATGACAGATTCCATTAAGTGTGGTTGTTGCATGGATAATGGGTATAGAAATGGACTTGGATTTCAATCTCCTTGAAACTGGCTGCCTTGCTTTTACAATCATAGTTACAGCATTCACTTTGCAGGTAAACTATGCATAACATAACACATTCTGCATATCTATCTGATCACTTTTTCTTTCTTTTTTCTAACATGATCTTTTGCATCTCATATAGGATGGAACTTCACACTACATGAAAGGAGTGGTTCTTTTCCTGTGTTACATCATCATTGCTGCATGCTTTTTTGTTCTCAAAACTCCACTAATCAGTAAGTATAAATCTGTGTATTCCAATGCATGAAGCTACATTACTGTTGTGTTGATCTTTATAAGTTTTGACATGAAATGATGGTGGATTTGACAGTGTTAATTATCTGTGTTACAGATGAAGCATAGAGTAGGGTGAAATTCTGAGGTAGACCATAAATTGGAATGAGAGGTGCATCCCCTTTTAGGTGGATGGTTGTGTCTTTGAAACTAAAGCTTGGAGGTCCACCAGAATGTCAGAAAACCATAGAACATAGCTTTGAATGTTTCCCTATAATAAGGTATATACACATGACAGTGTGAAATTTAGGGTGATAATTTGAAACCCCTTTTCCCTTTTCTTCACCTTTTCCATGTTTCCCGCTTACTCCATAATCACATCTTTCTTCATTCAATGTAGAAAATTGATACTCACAGAATAAAGTATCATGTTTTCCCTTATTTCTTGCCTTTATAGACAAAGGATAATGATAATTTAATAAAAAAAAATTTACAATATTTTAAAACCATTTAAATATTATTTTATGATTACATAATTTTTATAATTATTATTATTATTGATGTGAAAATATTGTCATAAAAATGTTATAAAAAAGTATCATTATCCTTAGGAGAAATTCTCTTTTCAAGCTTTCTCTACTATTTTTTTTAACAGAAACAAGATTATTTTTATTTAAATCTAATCACACATTTATTACTTAGTTTTTTTTGTTCATTTTGTCACACACATATATATAATTACATTATATTTTTTTAACATTTATTCTCCCCCAATATAATTTATTTCATATTTAAAATAATTATCACCAGAAATGGATCTATAAATCAATTCCAGTTTTATCATTTAATACATAAATACCTAACGACATGTTAACGTGTTATGAACAAAATAATAATAATAATAATAATAAAATGATATCGTAATCAATTTTTTCTTTCAAAAAATCTTAATTCTTTTTTTGTATCGTTACAAAATATGAGTTAAATATGACAGTAAAACTGAGTGATAACATTATTATACATTTAATATAATAAGTGGAAATTAAAATTATGATAAGCGAAAAATAAAACTATTATAAATTTAACACATTAATATTATTAATCAAAAATTAAAATATGATAGTAAAAATATTGATTGATAAAATTTGTAAAATGAAAGTTAAATAATAAAATATTTAGTAAAGTTTTAACTAATAAAGTGCAAATTTATATTCATCATTCAAGTTATGATATAAAAATCACACTTATGTGATTTATTATTGATATATAATGTAGAAAAATTATATAAATATCACGTAAAATTAAACTTATTTATAGAACATTTTGGGCGATTTTTTTTAAATGTTTTTTTTATATAAATCATAACTCATATTTATATTTAATTTTTTAAAATTTTTTAATATGTTTTTTTTTTTCAAAGAGACGAGATTCATCCACTCTGCCTTAGGCTGTTGCAAATAAAAAATTCTCAATTTTCGAATATAGAACACCCAAAAAGTGCAAGGAAAAAAATTTCCTCCGAAAATCATGAATTTAATTTAATGAATAGAAATGTTTAATGGACTAAAAAAGTAACATTATTATGCATGCATTTAGTAATTATTAGCATTAACATTTTTTCCTATTAATCACATAATCGCAAATAAAATTAGTACAATTAACGTTTTGACTTAATAGACTTAGAAAAATTCATTACAAAAGAAAAGACTAAGAAAATAATTAATCACATGTGCATCTAACTATAATAGCGGATTTAACTAATCCTCAACTAACTCAACTATATTATAATGGTTCTACTAACCTATTGTTTTTTCCTTGCTAAAAAGAAGCACTCCTATTAAATTAAGTCATCTATAAAAGAATAATTTACTCTTTTACTTAAAATATTAATTATTAATATGTCGTTGATTTTAAATGATAGTAAAATTTTATTTCATAAACATCAGCAAAAATAACATATACTTTACAATAATGTTATGGTAAAAATTCTTATTTGTAAATTGTTCAAAAAATTGGGTTTGGTGTTTTCAATTGTATGTAATAAGATTTTTGGTGTGGGCAACAAGCTGATAAAGTAATGCCTTTCTAATAATTTAAATATTATTTTCTTACAATTTTAAATCAATCAATAATTGTTTCATAATATGATTATTTATTTCAAGATAATAATTTCAAACATAACCTAATTTAAAGATACAAAATGAGTGAAAACACTATCAATTTTTATAAGTTACTAAAAAGAAAAGTAATAATAAGAATAATTTAAAAAAATAATGGATTCATAAGTGAAGATATCACTTATTACTCATTAATATTTTGTTTACTTATTATTAATTTATCATGGTTATTTTATTTTGTTTAGTAAAAAAGGTTATATAATATTAATAATTACAACTTTTAATTTTAAGTAGTGTATATAATTTTGAAACGTGGAACTTAAGACCCACCACTATTACATATTATTACTATTATTCCGACAGAATGAGGGAACACGGTTTCCTCCAAATTAAAAAAAGAAAATAATAATAATAATGATTCACCCTTGGAATCATAAACCCTATATATTCAAACATTTTTCTTAAGGTGCACTACATAGAGTTAGGGCTAACTAAAGATAAATAATTTTTAAATATATATTCAAAGAGATCTTACCGTTTCAGTAGACATTATTAAATTTATTGTGTCGTGAGATACTAAAAAAACAATTAAATTAATTGCTTTCTCAATATGTTAAGACATAATAAATTTAATAGTTAATAGTAAGGTTTTAATTGATTCAATTTTTTTTATAAAAATAAAGATTTAATTGAAATAAAAAAAATATAAAAATTTTTTTAGAGATGATTAAAGAAAATGATTAAACCTTTAATCTATTAAAGAAAATGAATGATATATTTTGAGTTGAGATTTCAATGCGAAGCAACATTGCAACGGCCATTGGCATAACCTGCCGGTTGAGTTTGGAACTCAGCACTCTTGATTCCTCCACCTATTTTCAATTAGCAAGTGGCTTTGGTCAAATTTGATTCAATCATGAACTACATACTTGCTACTTTTTTTGTCTAACAAATTTGATACCAAACATTAACAGAAGCTACATGTAGTTTGAAGCAATGGTATTAACTATAGTATAATATAATAATGTGGTTGTTGATGATAAAGTACATATTTGTAGCCATATTTGAAGAGCTCTATATAATAACACATTGATGTCTCTTATCTTGGCAACAACCAGCATCTATCTTACTTGGAATTTTAAACTTAAACCTCTCTACCTTACAAGTCACAACTATGCCAGCCCAGAAACACTCCTCAAAAGAAGAGCAATATAAACAAGTTGATTAGTGTTAGGGCAGTTAGAAAGTCCACATTATTGCACCCAAGTTCCAAATACACAAAATGAGGCACCACATTCATTAGTATAAAATGGTTTCAATTTGGGAAGAAGGGTCAGCATCTAGAGTCCCCCATATGGCAATGGCAACCACAGAGGAGACAAACCATGTTGCTATCATCTTTGGGGTCACTGGACTTGTTGGGAGAGAGTTGGCTAGGAGGTTGCTACTCTTGGAACCTTCTTGGAAGGTTTATGGTATAGCTAGAAAGCCTGAAACACCACCAACCCTTATAAGCCCTTGTTACCATTTCATCTCTTGCAATTTGCTCAACCCTTTGGAGACCCAGAAGAAGCTGTCTGCTTTACAAGATGTGACTCATGTGTTCTGGGTCACATGGGCTAGCCAGTTCCAATTAGAGACTCAGGAAAGTTGGGACCAGAACAAGGCCATGATGTCCAATGCTTTGAACTCTATGCTCTCAGTAGCCATGAGTCTAAAGCATGTTTCCCTTCAGACAGGAACTAAGCACTATGTGTCACTGAATCCCCCATTTGATGAAGAGAAGCTCCATTGTTACTGTTACCATGAAGAGTTCCCCAGAATGAGCAGATCCCTTAATTTCTACTATGCCCTGGAAGATTTGCTCATTGAGAAACTCAGTGGTAAGGTGTATTGGTCTGTGCATAGGCCTGGTTTATTGTTGGGTAGTTCTGTCAGATCAACTTATAACTTCATGGGGAGCTTGTGTGTTTATGGGGCTATTTGTAAACATTTAAGGCTACCTTTTGTGTTTGGGGGGACAAGAAAATGCTGGGAGGAGGCTTATATTGATGGCTCAGATGCTAGGCTTGTAGCTGATCAGCACATTTGGGCAGCAACAAACAGTGACATAATTTCCAGCAATGGCCAAGCCTTCAACTCAATCAATGGCCCAACTTTCACTTGGAAAGAGGTTTGGCCAATTGTTGGGAAGAAATTGGGAGTGCAGGTTCCGCAAGACATGCTTGTGGAAAACTTTTGGTTTTCAAAAGCCATGGCTGGGAAGCAGAAAGTTTGGGAAGAGATCGTGGAAGAAAACGGGTTGGTTCATACAACTGTGGAAAATATGGCCAACTGGGAGTTTTTAGATGCCTTGTTTCGTTTACCTTTCAAACTCTTGGGGAGCCGAGACAAAGTTGATGGACTTGGTTTTGGTGAACGGTATAAGACATTGAATTCAATAATGTATTGGATTGATTGCATGAGAGATGAGAAGCTGATTCCCTAGGCTTCTTGGTGGCTTTGACTTCAACTTCAAAGTTTTTGGTAGCAGAAATGTATGGAACACCAGAATATGGAGTTTAGTGAGGGTGTGCTTTGCATGTGCTGGTTGACCAGACCCTTTATTGCTGGCATAGTTTACTAGTTTATATACAGATGGAAGCATCCAATTTAATAATGAATATAACTTATTTTCTACATCAATGTCCCTTTGTGTCATTATGTATGGATACAGGTGGAGGTGTTGCTTTGTCTTCATCCATTGACAATAACAAACCTTATCTTTGGTTTTAGTCTCTGTAATCACTTTCCACAGAAAATTTTAATATAAGCTCTCAGATCAGTTTATCAAATGTTCAGGTAGTTCTTTTTTCAGTTCTTTCTTCTACTCATATTTGAGACCATGTTATCTTGAGTACTTGATTATTTGTCTGTTAATCCTCGTAATGGTTTATAAGTATTAACTGCAAAATCGTGTATTTAGGCTTTGTTTTAAAAAAAAAACATTTAATTAATATTTTAAGGAAAAAAAAAGATAAAAAGGTGTGAAATTGTTTCACAAAGATTAATTTAGTGTCTTTGTTTTAAGAGTAGTTAAATGAAAAAAAGTTTTTTTTTTTCTATAACATTTGATTTTACATCATCAAAAGAATCTAACTCTTTTTTCCCTTTTAGTTTTTCATATAAATATTTCTCTAAACATCACAAGTATAAAAATCATTCAAATCTTTTACATGTAGTGACAAGGATATCTATATATAAGAGAATACTATAAGAAGATTAGCTTCCAAGTCAAAGGCCAGTGGCCATTAACACCAAACATAGACTGACATATAAATTTCATCATAAACCAAATGCTCCTATGATGTATCTCAATGGGTCAGGAGTCGAGGATATTAATGAATAGTTATATTCTTCGAATCTAGAAATGTAATTTTAATTTTTGAAGAGAAGTGTAAAGTTATAATAATTAATGTTTCAAGTAGTAGCTAATATTGCAATGGAATAGATCGAAATGCCCTCTTTATTTTTTCAATTAACGATTATAACACCCTGCTTTCTTCTTTGTAATGCACTGTTCATTTTAGCTATTAAAATAATGACGAAGACTGATTCTTCCCCAAAATTTTCATTCTTTCCTTTTTCCTTATGACACTGCTAGAAGGCCAACAACCATGTGTTCTATTAAGAGTCCTTGATATCTCTTGGATATATCAATTAAACATTGCACGTATTCTGATTTTCTATTATGAATATTTATATAATTTAGGTGAACACTTTTATATCATATATTAGTCTTTTTCTGACTATATTATGCAGTATTAAATTGACAGTAAAAGAAAAAAAAACTCAGCTCAACATGATGTATATTTATAACTAATAACTTCATGTACATAGCTGAAGTTTAACAGATAATCAGGTAAGATTACCTTCTGAAAAAGTTTGGCATTCATTTGTAATGAAAACTCTTCCTAATAGCTGGCTTACAAGGATAGAAAATTGGTAGAAAAAGAACATAAATTGGAGCTTCTACAAGAGTTGATTTTAGAAAGGAACCAAGCTAAACAAGAAAAGGGTAGATGGCACGATTTGATCACCATAATAGACTGAACTGCATGTGATGCTCCCTCAGTACATAATTCCATGTGTTTTAGTTCATGATGACTTTATTTGAAGATTGTCCAATAATGTAAAAGTCATCAATCATGGATGTTTAGCAATGTCTTCTCTGATCTTGAACTCTAAATTCTTGAATCACCTCTTTTGGAAGTTCAAGACTTTAACTGACACGGCAAAGGAACCAAAGAAGAGGATGTTGAAGCAGATAAGCACAATGACTGACAGCAACACTGATGACATTCCATTAATGGTTTGGTCATATCCAAGAGTAACAGAAATATACTCTTTGACAGTTCCTTGGAATCCAGGACCCTGAATCATTTCTTCCACATCGCCAAGCTGAGATGTGATAATGCCACGAAGTGTCCATGAAACTGGGCAGAGATAATGGAACCAAATCCACCATACAGGAATATGCTGGAACATTGCAAGACTCGTTCATATTAGGCCAAGACAAAAAAAATATTAGATACATCTAATGTACAAAGTTATAGGCTGTTTTACTCACAGATTTTGGAATAAGAAACCCGGACACAAGATTCCATAGAGAGTAAAATGCAGAAGAAATAACTGCTGCAAAGTGTTGGGTAGGTGTAATTCCAACAGCCATCATACCGTAGAAGGTGAAGTACATGAATGTAAGGAACAAGAACACAAGATAGAGCAAAAACTTTCCTGCATTCGAGAACAAAAGCCGTAGTCTTGTGTTAGGGTTTGTCTAAGGACAAATTTAGGAATCCAACATGAGAAAATATAAATATGTAGGTAGAAAATTTTTCAGCATTTGGCAGCTGGGACCACAGATTTTATTCATGTTGAACATCTTCAACTACTATCTTGTAAAACTAAATGAGTTATGACTAATGGAGCTAGAGTATTTATTGAAGTAAATGCTGAAAAATTATTGAAAACTATTGAAATGTATTTATTTCTATGATGTAAAGGTGGATGAGATCTTACCAGCATCCCTTTCAAAATTGACCATGTAGTATGTGATTACACCAAATACTATTGTCTGAACAGCAACGTATGGGATCTCCACCAATCCCTGTTAATAAGATAAAGTAACCGTGAAATATGCAATCTGAAAATGAAATATAGCCTTGAAAATGGTTCCTGGTAAAATGGCACCTACCTGAGCCATTGCATATGAGATTGGAGAGTACATTCCAGCTGCTTTCTCCCTATAAAACACTGTCCTTTCTATTGAAACAACAGGTTGTACAGAAGATGCATTGTTTACTCCAAGGAAAAGGCATGCAGAAAAGAGTGCACCCATAATTACGTACACTTCATGTGTTGTTCCCCTGCAGAACATTCAGTGACATGGTTATCATAACTACCTTTGCTTTTTTTTTCATTGATAAGATAATTTTTCTGATGGCAAATGAGATTATGAAGAATGCATACCTCTTTGTGCCGATGTTCCAAAATACGGTACCAAATATCAGGGCGCATATTATTGTAAAGAATATTCTCATTGCATTATAGGGTGGACTCCTCCAGTATACTATATTCTGCTTCCATAAACACTTGAGAAATTGTGCCATTGTGTTTTGTGAGTATACAGTGTCAAACTTCAATGGTTGTGAGCCAGCAGGAGGTTGACCATGTTCCTTAATAGAAGATAACACCCCCCTGAGGTAAAGACGTGACAAAATCATTAATCCCACATGGAAAACAATCTTTCTATGCGCAAGATTACCTAAATGATTTCTATGTTTCTAAAAACTGATGAGCTTTTGTTATTAAAAGTGTTATTCTTGTTATTGTTGATCATATTCATAGACCTTATCTATTCCTCAAATAGAAAACTTATAAGTTAGACCACGACAGTAGCACACAAGAAAATAAATCAGAACCTGAATTGTTCGGAATTTTCGTAAACTTCCGCAAAGTCTACACCAAGTTTCTGTTCAACAGCTGGTGTGGTAACCTCAAGCATCCATGTAGCTGGATTGTAGCCACTGGGGATTGGTGTGATTCCTTCAAGAGACTGCAGAACAAATAGGAATGGAGTTTAATCGGCTCACAGCTCTTCTATGTTCTTCAGAAGCATGTTCTTACTTGTGTGGCTTAAAACCATGAACTAAAAGATGCTTGCTTAAATTCCATGAACTAAATTTCTACTTCAGCATTCTGATTCACACTACTAAGGAATGGAATGTGAAAATATATAAGAAATGATCGAAGAGAGTGTTACCTGGAAATATTTTATCATGACATCTGATTGCTTGCCAATCTTTCCTCCATAGATGACTCGTCCTCCACGTTTCATTAGAAGTAACTGAGAATGAAGAATCAGAGTTTAGACCTCTGAGATAAGATACCTAATCATTAGTTATAACGATGGTAAATTGACTGGAGATAGTAATTGAACAACTAACCTCATCAAATGCTTCAAATATATCAATACTTGGCTGATGGATGGTGCACACCACTGTTCTACCAGTATCAACTGTATTGCGAACAGTTCTCATAACAATGGCTGCTGCACGTGCATCAAGTCCAGATGTAGGTTCATCCATGAAAATTATGGAAGGGTTTGCTACAAGCTCCACTGCAATTGTCAGTCTCTTTCTCTGCTCTGTTGATAAGCCAGAACTGCCAGGCATTCCAACCAAAGCATTCCTTAAACTGTCAAGCTCCACCAGTTTCATTACTTGTTCAACAAATTCCTTCAGAAGAGATCACATTGTCAATGATCTGATCATAATTAGGTATGCTAAGTTATTCATTATTGTCACTGGTTCAGTAAGGAACTTACAAGCTTTTTCTCCATGCTTACTTCCTTTGGAAGCCTTAATGAGGCAGAAAACCACAGGGACTCCTCAACTGTAAGCTGAGGAGAATGTATGTCATTCTGTTCAACATATCCTGAAATTCTTGCAAACGTTTGTTGCACTTTGGGATAGCCAGATATTTTAATTTCACCCTCAATATATCCTCCTGTTTTCCTTCCAGCAAGAACATCCATCAAAGTGGTCTTTCCAGCTCCACTTGATCCCATCAAAGCTGTAAGGACACCAGGTGCAAAAACGCCGCTCACGTTTGACAGGAGCTTCAGCCTAGTTTCTCCAACACCTTGTTTTGCAATCTCCTGGTGAAAGCAAGTTTATTCATCAGAAAAATTTAATCATGAACAACTTCTACTTGTTTTTGTCTTTGAAAAAACTGCATTCAGGAAACAGAAACTACAACTACAATGCCCCCACCTGTGGCATATCAACGTAATAATTGACACCATGGAATGTCATTGTCATAGGTTCAAAAGGAAGAATCATTCCCGAGGCTTTTCCTTCATCACCACTAGATTTGGATCCATTTTTATCAGAACTCTTTTGTGAGTCCTCTTCATCAGTTAGAAGAATAGATCGTGCTTTTTGGATTGCTGTGGCAAGCAAAAGCAACAAGATTACTAAACTGGTCTTTGACTGGAGAAAATGATAGTCTTTGGAGATGAACCATTGCATACCAAAAGAAACTCCATTGATGAAAATGAGAATAGAAAGATGAGAAAAATTGTTCTAAACTTACGATTCAGATAGCTCAAGCCCCACGTGATCAAGAAGTTGAAAATAATTGTGTAGAGTGTTAAGACTCCAAAACCAATCCAATACCAGTAATCATCGGATGGTAAGCTGTATCCGTTGAGAACATTGTGACCAACTGTGTCTCCCCCAAAAGCAGAATGCTAGAACACAGTTTTCATAGTTACATAAATCTTCTATAAATCACTAGCAATAAGGATGGCAAAGAAAGAATAAACTTAATCAGCATGTATGAAATACCTGCATCCATCTAGTGGCAGTGAATTCATTGACTGAAATTGCTCTTTGTCCATAGGTAAGAGGTGACAACCAGTAACCCCAAATCCACCATGGCTTAATCATAGCTGAAAGAGTAACAATCAAATAATTAACAACAAAACTGCCTTATATCTGCCTTTTATTCAATGGTTCTGGCTGCAGCTTACCTTTTGGGATAATAAATCCTCCCAGCAAGAAGATGATCATCAATGCAGCTGATCCAAATGTATTAGCAATGACCATGTCACGTGCAAGAGCAGCCATGAACCGGAAGAGACCTAGTGCCATTTGGTGAAGCATAAGTAGGAGAAGCATGTAGCGGAAAAACCTGAAATATTAATCAGAATGCAATGAGTATTAGTCTTGAATATTTTCTAAATGAAAAAAATTCCCAACCAAGGATGTAAAGATAATAATTACCTTCCAGGAGCTGGGGCAAATCCAACAGAGTAGTACACAACACAAGTCCAAACAACAGCTTCAACGACGGAATATGGTACCCCAAGAATCCAAGTGGCCAAAGACCATGCCCATCCAGGATAAAATAAATTGCCTCTTTGTTTGTAGAAGACTGGTAGCCGAGCTATCATGAGTGACAACTCAGAATATCCATTAAACATCATGTGCACCAGTCCAAAAAATAGTGCGGACTGGTAGAGATTGCCATAAGTCTCATCCTTTTCATGATACCTTGTTTGTATGAACATTGTGCATGTGACAAGTCCAACAAATGTGACCTTTTACAGCAAGAGAATTTGTCAAATTTAGAATTATAAGTCGCCTTCAAACAATGATTAAGAAATTGTAAACATTGAGCGTTCTATTGATATTTGTGTGTGTATTGTGTGCTTTGAACTCTGAACTCATGATCACCTTGTTTACATGTTTTCCATGTTGAATTGCTTGATTGAAAATGTTGGAAGTCCCACATCGATTAGAGATGAAATCTATTTACAATATATAAGTGAGTGCAATTCTCACCTTACAATCTAGTTTTGTAGGATTGAATTAGGCTTAAAGTTCATTTTTTTAATCGGAAATGTGTTGGAGATAATGTTAACCTTTTTTTCTTTTCATTAATAATGTTCTTTATGTCCCTGGATCTCCTTTTAACTCATTATCCATTAGTCTTCTAACTCGTACTTTTGATTGTATTATTTCTTCTACCAAAGATTTTTTTTGTTTATAGGACCAAAGTTCAAGAGAGAAAATTATCACCGGATGTGAGTCTCATGGTCTTTATCATCTCTTTTTCTTCTTCAGGTTTAGTTAGGTTTAAAATTCACTTCTTACAAACTCGTTTTGTAGGGTTGAGTTAGACTTAAAGTTCACTTTTTAACCAAAAATGTGCTGGAGAAAATGTTAACCTTTTTCCTTTTTTATTCATTGATAATGTTCTTTATGTCACTGGATCTCCTTTTAACTCATTATCCATTTGTGTCTAACTCGTATTCTTGTTTGTGTTATTTCTTTTACCAAAGATTTTGTTTGTTTACAGGATCAAAGTTCGAGACAAAAATTGTCACCAAATGTGAGTCTCATGGTCTTTATCATCTCCTTCTCTTCTTCATGTTCAAATAGACTTAAAGTCCACTCCTTAGCATTGTATCAGTGTCATGAGTTAAAGCCTATTTTAGCGAAATTTGATGCTAGTTGAGTCTATTATTCCACTCGCTATCAAATCACTCATTAATGCTTAGTCCCATACACTATATGTATATACCTCAATGTGAGAGGAATGTGTTAGAAGTTTCACATTGACTAGAGATAAGACCAATTTTCATTATATAAGTGAATGCAAACTTGACCTTACAAATCAGTATTGTAAAATTGAGTTAGGGTTAAAATTCAGTTTCTAAAATAAATGTGTTGGAGATAATCTATAATAGACATTTAAATATGAACTATACTATTAAGTTGTAAGAAATTAATGGTTGGAAATTGGAACCTTTCTGACTTATACAAAATTAAGAATTGAAAAAATCATTAATAGAAGCCGTGCATCACAATTTAATTGAGTTTGTATATACCTGACAGGTCCTGAAAATATAAAGAAACTTGTGCCCGTTGAGCAAGGTCAACTCTCGTGATAAACAAGCCTTAAAGAGCTCCCATTTTGGCACAGCAAATCTAGTTGTGGGTAAAGCTGAAGGATGACTCTTTGATTTATCAAAGGGTGCGGTAACCATGGATTCCACAGCCTTTCCAAATCTAGAATTTTTAAAGGCTTCTGCAATCTCTGGCACTGAGATAAATTTATAGGGCTTTAAAGGATCAGCCCAGTATTGAGCTTGATCTTTTTTGGAGGTCACCTGGAATAGGAAAATACCAAGTTTTAAGCAATAATAACTTCTTAAAGCATGAGTTTGACCGTTAAAACCCAAAAAAATTACAAATACCTCCTGAAGAAAATCTGCAACTCCCTTGCGGGGTGGAAGTATAAAACCTAATGATTCAAAAAATTCCAGCACATCTTCTCTAGGACCTTGATATACCACATACCCATCTGACAGAAGCAAAAGATCATCAAAGAGCTCAAATGTTTCTGGTGCAGGCTGAAGTAGAGCCATGAGTACAGTAGCTTCCATTTGATGAACAAAATTTCTTATGCATTTAACAATCTGGAATGTTGTAGAGCTATCAAGTCCAGTTGATATTTCGTCCATAAATAGAGCCTTTCGAGGTCCAACAATCATTTCTCCTGAAGGAAAAATTTGAAATGCAAAAGTTTGTCATTGCTAGCTACAAATTTCAGCTTCAATAAGTGCCTTTGGTAAATGTCTTAATCTTCTGGTATGTATATACCACAGTCAAAACTAACATGGATTCAAATTCTTGAATTGTGTTAGTTTCTCTATTCTATTATATTATAGTCTCCTATCTAACGAATAAAAAGAAAAATTACAAGTGAAAAATCCTTCAGTCAAAGCTATATTTCACAATATAAGTGGAAAGAATTAACTTCACATCCAAAAGATATAGGGACTGAAATTGGATCCTTTTTCTATGTAACATCAAAGAGCTAATCCAGTTAGATTTAACATAAGGATATATCACCAAAAGAGTGAAATTCAAAGAAAATTACAATAAGTTCCCAGAGATCACCTGTTGTAACTCTCCTTTTTTGGCCTCCAGAGACACCCCTTAACATTTCATTTCCCACTACAGTATCTGAACATACATCAAGACCAAGCACTTTCAAAACATAATCTGTCATCACATTGTGCCTTTTACCACCAACAAGTGATGCCTGTTGAGTAAAATCAGTTTCAAAAGACACAAATTAGAGAACATCAATGAACTTGAGTATATGCATGATTTTTCACATATTATTTAAGATGAGACGACCTTCATGAATGCATCAATTTCTGGACTTGGCATAATGTTCTTTTCCTTCTCCAAGCTTTCCAGATTTTTCACAATTTCTGTTTGTGACATTAGACAAGGAAATTAGTATTAGAACTGTGAAATGGAAAATAAAAATGATTAAACTAGTATATCACACACATACCTGCATCACTTGAACCTTGACATCTGTTAGCAAAATCAAAAGTTTCTCTCACTGTCAGTTCTGCAATGTGATTATCAGTTTGGCCAGTGTATGCAGAAGCCCTTTGAATGCAAAACTCGCTTTGCTCATGGCCATTGTATGTGATACTACCACTTTTCTGCAAAGGTATTACAAAGTCAAAGTTGTAATATATTTCTAAGATGTGAATGATATTTTGAAAATGATTTAACGTGTCAAAAATCAGAATTTGGCTCATTCCAGTTAGATAAAGGCTATACAAACCGAATGGTAACACATTGGTTTCATACTTTCATTTTGCTGTACAATAATTGGAGTACACGGACAAAATGGTTACTATAAACACTAGTTTTTGCAGAATTACTATATATAAAAAAAAGTTGACCAAGTTAAGTTGCTCTACATAGTAGTTTAGTAGTATTTATTTCAAAGATCCACACTGTAACTATAATACTTCACAAAATAAAAAACATTAGAAATTACAAAATGTAGAGTAATATATATATATATATATATATATATATATATATATATATGTGTGTGTGTGTGTGTGTAGAATTTGCACTACCTTGAGATTGCTATCAAGCTTTCCGGCAAGAGCCAAAAGTAAGGTAGTTTTGCCCGATCCAGGAGGTCCTAACAGCAACGTCATCCTGCAAACAACACATAACATATTAAGCTTCATTTTCATCACAATGCAAACATATATGAAACTGTTATTTCTCCATCTAAAAATATATTATAAAACACTTCTCATAAAAACCGTATATGCTTCATACATTATTATACTAATCGATTCAATTCACTAGCCCACTGCAAATTTTTTGGCTAAATTTAAGTACTTTGTTTTTTCATTTCTACACAATGAGCTAAAGCTAGATTAGTATATGTTATTAAACTTAAATTAGAAAATTTATTTCTTGTTAGTTGGTATTCCTATAATAGCATTAATGGTTTTAGGTGGCAGACTTATAGGCATCATAATTTATCTCTAGCATTTGAAAAGACAACAACTTTTGATTTGTCTCTGGCATGTGAAGAGGCAAACCTTTTGCCATAAATAATTGTATCAACTCATTTGAAAAAATGCAGAGAAAAGTAAGAGTTTTAAAAAAACGCTGCCAACCTTTTGCTTTCTTGTTGCCAACAAATTGGCATCAGAGCCTGTGCGCGACTGAAAGAGAACGCCGAGGTGTGCGCAGGCAGAGAGAGAGCAGCAACTAAGAGTTTTGTGAGGTGTGTGAGTTGAGTATAAACACCGAGAGAAATGGCAGGATTAACCAATGGCATCCCATTACCCAAGTTGACGAAAGACGTTAACTATGACAACTGGAAGGTGCAGATAAAGGCCCTTCTCGGCTCCCAAGATAACTAGGACGTGGTCGAGACTGGTTATGAGGAACATGCGAGCACAAACGGATATTCAAATGCTCAGTTGAATGCGTTGAAGGCCGTTCGAGCTAAAGACAAGACAACTTTGTATCTGCTATACCGAGCTGTTGACGAATCTGACTTTGAGAAGATAACAAATGCAAAATCTTCCAAAGTAGCATGGGATACACTCGAAAGGGCAAACAAAGGAGACGAACGAGTGAAGCAAGTCCGACTTCAAACCCTTATGGGCGAGCTGGAAAGCATGAGGATGAACGAGTCTGAAAGCGTATCTGAGTTCATTACTCGGGTGGAGACCGTGGTGAACAAACTGAATCAGAATGGTGAGATTCTTTCATCAAACTGAGTTGTTGAAAAGATTCTAAGGTCATTGAAAGATGATTTCGAGAATATCATTTGCGCAATAGAGGAGTCCAAGGATCTATCAACGCTCACCATTGAAGAGCTTGTTGGGTCCTTGGAAGCACATGAGCAGAGACGGAAAAACAAGAGGGGGAGTCTCTTGAACAGGCTCTCCAAGCGAAGGCGACGATAAAAAAGGATAATGTGTTTTATGTTCAAAGTACCAGAGGCCAAGGAAGAGGTAGAAGCCAAGGTGGTAGAGGAAGAGGAGAACGAAGAAATGAGCAAGTCGGCCAACAAAACTGGCGTGGCCGAGGTCAGGCCCGAGGGGGCCGAGGTCAGACTCGGGGTGGTCGGACAAACACAAACAACATTGAATGCTATAACTGTGGGAAGTATGTGCATGTTGCCAAGGATTGCTACTCAGTAAAATGCTACAACTGTTGAAAGATGGGTCATATTTCCAAGGATTGTAGGTCTGAGAAGAAAAATGAGTACTCAGTAAAATGCTACAACTGTTGAAAGACGAGCCATATTTCCAAGGATTGTAGGTCTGAGAAGAAAATTAAGGAGCCAAAAAACTTCCTTGCCGAGAAAGAAGATGAAGGATTGCTGCTAGTGACAAACGTTCCAAAAACCGAGGTCAAACCAAGCTGTTCTAATAATTCGGTTTGGTACTTGGACACCGGAGCAAGTAACTATATGTGTGGCGACGAGAGTTTATTCAAAGTACTTTCAAAGGTGGAATCCAGATCCGTTTCTTTCGGCGATGCTTCGAAAGTAACCGTCAAAGGTCAAGGAACGATCTGGTATCAACAAGAAAATGGGCGAATTGGAGAGATTAGAGATGTATACTATGTACCCGATCTCAAAAGCAACATACTGAGCATGGGACAGATAATGGAGAAGGGGTACTCAGTTCTGATGAAGGACCGAGAATTAAAACTGAGGGATAAACTCGGAAGGCTCATCGCCCAAGTAGAAATGAAGAAAAATCGCATGTACAAACTTGAGTTGAAAATAGTTCAAGATAAATGCATGCAACTTGATATGGAGGATGAGGCCATGAAGTGGCATTTGCGGTTCGGTCATCTTCACTTTGGAGGGTTGACCGAGTTGGTGAAAAAGGAGATGGTGCTCGGACTGCCTAAAATGGAATTCGAAAAGAGGTTCTGTGAAGAATATGTGATCGAAAAGCAAGCGATAACTTCTTTCCCACAGAGCTTTGAGTACCGAGCAAAGCAGTAGCTCGAACTGATCCATATCAACTTATGTGGGCCAATAACTCCATAATCATTTAGTGGTAAGAGATACTTCGTCTCTTTCATTGATGATTTCTCAAGGAAGACGTGGGTTCACTTTCTGAAGGAGAAGTCAGAAGTGTTTGAAACTTTCAAGAAATTCAAAGTGATGGTAGAGAAAGAAACAAACAAAGTCATCAAAACAGTCTAATCTGATAGAGGAGGCGAGTTCACTTATGCCGAGTTCAAAAAATATTGCGAGGAACATGGAATCAAGCGTTTCTTGACGACTCCATATTCTCCACAGCAAAACAATTTAGCAGAACGAAAGAACCGAACCATTCTCGACATGGTTCGATCTATGTTGAAAGGGAAGAATATGCCGAAGAAGTTTTGGGCAGAGGCGGTGCAATGGGCAGTCTATGTGCAAAATAGATGTCCACATGCAAAGTTGGGTGAGAAGACGCCTCAAGAGATTTGGAGTGGTGTGAAGCCGAGTGTCTCTCATCTAAAGGTGTTCGGTAGTGTGGCCTATGGGCAAGTACCAAGTCAGCACAGGACAAAATTAGAAGATCGAAGCAAGAAGTCCATATTTATCGGGTATGATAAAAATTCTAAAGCATATAAACTGTTTGATCCTGTTAACAAGAAAGTAGTGGTGAGCCGAGATGTTCACGTGGAGGAAACAAATGAGTGGTGCTGGACTAACCCGGTCGAAAAAGAAACTAGCTCGGAGATTTTTGTACCTTCAACAACAACAACGACCGAGTCCTCAGATGAAGAAACCCAGCCACAACTTAGGATGAGAAGTCTACAAGAAATATACGACACTACAAATGAAGTCCATGTTGTATGTCTTCTAGCTGACTCTGAAGACTTGAGCTTTGAGAAAGTTGTCAAAGAAGAGAAGTGGAGAAAAACCATGGATGAGGAGATTGAAGCAATTGAACGCAACAAAATTGGGAATTGACCGACCTTCCTAAAGGAGCTCAACCCATTGGAGTAAAATGGGTGTACAAAAAGAAGATGAATGTTGAGGGAGAGGTTGAGCGTTATAAGGCTCGATTTGTGGTAAAGGGCTATAAACAAAAGGAGGGGATATACTATGATGAAGTATTTGCTCCTGTCACGAGAATGGAGTCAATCCGACTCTTGATCTCGTTAGCTGCTCAGAACCAATGGCCAATTCAACAGATGGATGTGAAGTCGGCCTTTCTAAATGGCGTGCTGAAAGAGGAGGTGTACGTTGAGCAACCACTCAGGTACATGAAGAGAGGGAATGAGAAGAAAGTGCTGAGATTGAGAAAAGCCCTCTATGGACTGAAACAGGCTCCCCGTGCCTGGAAGGAGAGAATTGACGGGTATTTCAAGAAAACCGGGTATGAGTAATGTCCGTACAAACATGCTTTGTACACAAAGAAATCAGAAAAGGATATGATGGTAGTTGCTCTTTATGTCGACGACCTCATATTCACCGGAAGCAACACGAAGCTGATTAAGGAGTTTAAGGAGGCAATGGAAAAAGAGTTCGAGATGACAGACTTAGGCTTGATGAAATATTTTCTTGGTCTGGAAGTGAATCAATCGGAGGAAGGGATTTTTATATCCCAAGAGAGGTACGCACTTGAAATTTTAAAGAAGTTTAAAATGGAGGACTGCAACCCGGTATCTACTCCAATGGAACCAGACACTAAACTCTCGAAGTTTGATGGAGGAGAACGAGCTGATTCTGGGAGATATCGAAGTTTAATCGGAAGTATGAGGTACCTTACAAACACGAGACCCGACTTAATGTTGAGTGTTGGGATAATGAGCAGATTCATGGAGGATCCAAGCTATACACATTGGAAGGCCTTGAAGAGAATTCTGAGATATATTCGAGGAACCCTATCACTTGGTCTTTTCTATTCAAAATCAGATGACTATCGACTAGTGGGTACTCGGATAGCGATTGGTGCAGTGATGTTGATGACCGGAAAAGTACTTCAGGTTACATGTTCCTACTTGGAAATACAACTTTTACTTGGCTGTCTAAGAAGCAACCCATTGTAACCCTATCTACCTGCGAGGCAGAGTATGTGGCGGCCTCTTGGAGCGTGTGTCATGCAGTTTGATTTTTAAATTTATTAAGGCATTTGGGAGTGATCCAAGATGAAGGGACTCTGATGCGAGTTGATAACAAGTCGGCAATCGAGTTGGCAAAGAACCCAGTTAATCATGGAAGGAGCAAGCACATCGACGTCCGTTTTCATTTCATCCGAGAACAAGTCAAAGAAGGAAAGGTCAAGCTGGAGCATGTTGAAAGCCGAGCTCAAACCGCTGACACATTCACCAAGCCACTGTTGACCCATACTGCTGGAGAATTGCAAAAGGCTTATTGGAATGAGAAATGGGAAAAATATTTAAGTTTAAAGGGAAGATTTGTTATTAAACTTAAATTAGAAAATTTATTTCTTGTTAGTTGGTATTCCTAGAATAACATTAATGATTTTAGGTGACAGACTTATATGTATCATAATTTATCTCTAACATTTGAAAAGACAAAAACTTTTGATTTGTGTCTGTGAAGAGGCAAACCTTTTGTCATAAATAATTGTATCAGTTTATTTGAAAAATGCAGAAAAAAGTAAGAATTAAAAAAAACGCTGCCAACCTTGTTGCCAAAAGTATATATATACTTCCATGAAGAAAATACGTAAGTAGTGTGACATAACAGAAAAACATTACCTTCCAGGCTTGATAACACCACTGATGTCATTCAAGATGGTCAAGGAATGTCTCTGAGGTCGACCTATCCCTATAACGGCTAGCATACCCTGGATTGCCGTCATCACCAATATGAATCGAATCAGTTTGGACTGTAAGTTTTTTCACTAACGACTAACAATCATGGATAGAACAAGAAGAAAAAAAAAACTTCATCTAATAAACTTAAAGCAAGTTATCTATACATTAAAATAAATTTTGAATACATTAATATGATAATAGAGTTTCACAGTTTTCGGAATAAGCTTATTTCATTTTTCTTCATAACATTCTTTATGGACAAGTACTTACTTCTAAAGAAACACTGCTGTTCGAAGTTATGATCTTATGCATTCTGTTTAAATTCTTCTATTACTAGACTGATTCTAAAGAGTTATATAATTGAACTAATGTTATTAAAAAAGTAATTTGTATGAGAATGAGTAAAAGATATTAACCTCAAAGACATCTCGTGTGTGATTGATCAAAGTTGGCAAAGCTCTTGAACCTATCTGAACATCAGCTCCGATAGTCAAGTTTCTGTATCTCACCTCGATGCTTGGCACATCCAATCCAACCCTTTTGCATTTGAAGAATGTGTATAATATAATGTTAAAAAATAATTTTTTGAGAGTGTGAGATACATGCATTCTGATTATCATCAATATACAGGTCTCATTTATTTCACAAGAAAAAGTGTACTTGTTAATCTGAAAACTATTTGACCTAACATAGAAGATGACAAAGTGTTTTACTTGTTGAAGCGTTCCTTGATGGCAGAAAGAAGCTTGTAATTGTCTTGTTCATTGGTAGCCAAAGCATCCTTGACAACGCGTTCACGGTTAAACCGATCCAGCGTCCTCACATCAATCTGCTCCAAAACCTTGCCTCTTTTCTCCCCTTCATCGTTAATTTTCGAAGATGCTCTCCTTATCAAGGCCGTGTTGACACGCTTCTGCGTCGGCAACCTCAGAAGCGCCGCCATTTGAAGCTCCTCCTCGTCCTCCTCCACCCATTCTGCATTTGAAGCCTTAGCAAACGACTCCTTCCCCGCTTCCGAGGACATGTCGAAACCAAAACCTGCTATGGCCATATTTTGCTTTTCTCTTTTTTCCTAAGAACGTCTCCTCCTCTTTTCTTTTCCAGAATTCTTTCTCTTTAACAAAGAAAGAACCTCCGAAAAGAGGAGGAAGAGAACTGTTTCCTATTGATTTCTTTATCTACTATAGAAAATACATATGAAAAGAGAGGAAAAAAGAGAAAAGCTAAAAAAAATAAGGAAGAGTTTTGATGGAGAAAATGAACGCAAAGACAAAAGTTTTGAGATTAGGTATTTATATGCAAGATATGCATGAGGAGAAGAGGGACCGAGTCTCATGCATGCAACGGTTTTTGTTTCCAAGACAAAGTTAGCGTATCATTGTCTGTTTCCTTTCGTGGATACAAATAATGCTTGTACATACAATTGTAATACAATTGTCATTTTGAAGGTATTATGTGTGGTTCAAACATATAAAAGTGGAGAAAGTGTTTGCAATTTCTTTACAAAAATTACAGATGTTAGCATTTAAAAGTGATATATAAGAGTGTTTTCATTTAGTAATAAAATATATGTGATAAAATTCATCTTATTATATAAAACAACTTAATTAAGTATATTACAAGCACGATATATACATAATTCAGTAGAAGAGAAAAATTAAAAAAAATAAAATATAACAAAATCAATTACATAACTTTTATATCTATGACAAGTTTTTATATTAAGTTAATATGAAATTCAGTTTTCAAAAAATATATGCTAATATTATTTGAATTAAGGAGGATATGATTGCTTTTCTTTAATACGTTTTGCCTTTTTTTCTCTAAGATTATATGATGACATGGATGGTCATGATGTTTGTGGACTCTAAGAACCCACCGTGGACGATTAGATCGGGTAAATGTTGAATTATGCTTTAGATGAATGAATTATGGGTTTTTTTTTTTTGGCTTTGCATCCATTGCCACAAAAAAGAGAGTTGAAAAACAATTTTCACAAACAACATGCAATATCACAATATTTAGAAATGTCTATTTTTTTTTATTTGGAGAAAATTGTGACTTTTATACTAAAAAATAAAATTTTGCTTCCATCCCGTCTTTGAGTTCATACAAATAAGGAATGAAACCAAGTTGCCACACTTACATAACATATATATGAAAGATTGAAAAAAATAAGAAGAAAATCATAAATGCTAGAGTTTTAGAATGATTTAAGGAGTAGTCTCACTAATATTTTCAAGGAACAAGAGCTAAAAAACATTCTAATACTTTTCAATGAGAGTTATAAGGATATTCCTATGTGAGAACAATCAACTTCGATATTCTAAGAAAGATTTTAAAAATAAAAAAGAAGCTTGAATTAATAGTATAATATTGTCTGAACTGAATAGAATAAAATCTAAACCGAATAAAGTCTCATGGATATATGAAATTGTTGATAAAATTTTTATTATTTTGATTGAACCGTTTGTTCCTATTGTGGCTAAGAAGCAATTGAGGGCTTATCAATCACGACTACTCTGGTGATTTTTCTAACATGATTATGATTATTAGGTAGAGAGAAGGGTGTTCAATGACATATTTAATGTGATATTTTTTTGGCTAAGAATAAAAAAGTCTTAGTAATAGAAGTACAAGATTATTATGTTATTGATAAATCTACCAAATCATATGAAATAAAATATTTGAGTATTATTTTTTAATAAACTCGTGCAATATTAGCAAAATATACAATATTTAGACTAATTATGCTGTGAAATTTTGATATAAAGGTGATTGTGAAATTCTTCCTACTAACAATTATACAAACATACGAAAAACAAGTAAACTAATAAATTAAGTTTGTGAAAAAAAGTACAATTGAAAGGGTTAGACTTAATTGAATACCTCTTTTAATGTGATAATGAATCAAATATTTGACTTTTAACATTAACGTCTATATCAAATTTGCCAAAAACTTAATTTCTATTTCTTAGGTAAAAGGAACTTGATAAGTCAAACTTCCTTATGTAACTTGACCTATTCCTATTCCTAGATATATGATTCATGGGGTGTTTTAATCCAAATTAATATTTTTGTTTGGGAAGAAAATGTGCACCATGGAAACACAAACATTAATGAGAGTCCAATTATATAAGGGATTTACATCTTTACTCAAACAATAGGTCTTTCATCTTTATATAATGTTCTATTTTTTCATTTCTATCCAATGTGAGATTTTGTTTCACACCCAACATATAAAACTAATAAACCTGTTGAACATAAAAAAATAATATATATATATATATATATATATATATATATATATAAAATATATAATACAAGAGAGTTTAGTATACTCAACCAAAAGAAAAAAAGAATAGATTAAAGAGTGATGAAATCATAAGACAATTTCTTCACTACATAAATACTACATAAGAGTTCACACGAATCTAAAAACTCAACCTCAAAATCCTCACACTTAGTATTTTATAATAATGATTTTATTTTAATTTAAAATTTATTTTAACTTTAATTTATATTTTGGAAAAATAATTTCTGCATTATTTTAAAAAAATTATTTTAAAAATTACTTTTTAAATATATTAATATACAAAATAAAATTTAGGGTTAAATATGTTTTTTGTCCCTTAACTTTAAGTGAAAATTGGAATTAGTCCCTCTTCGAAACTTTGGCCCAATTTAGTCCCTCAATTTTAAAAATATGTGGATTTAGTCCTTTTAACCAAATTTTGCTAAGTTTATTTGACATTTCAAACGTACTTCATGATAACCTCTAAGTTGTTTACACTGTTTAACATATTTTTTCTTCAATGTTAATTGAGAAATACATTTGAAATCTCAAATAAACTTAAGAACTAAATTCATACAATTTTAAAGATAAGGGACTAAATTAGTCCAAAGTTTCAAAATGGACTAATTCCAATTTTCAATAAAAGTTAAAGGACCAAAAACATATTTAACCCTAAAATTTATTATGATAATCATAATTTTTTTTAACTCATTTTTTACTTTCTTTTTATTAATCCAAATAAAGTCATTAGAGATTTATTAACATTACTTTTTTAAAACCATCTTATAATGGAACACAAAACTTATGAAACGATAGCAAAATAGCATACTCGCTAGTCAAAATCCATTAAGATTTATTCAACTTAAAATCAATATTTTCCCTTAATTGATAGACGCATGCATTATTTCTTGAAAGAATAATGCATCATTAAGAAATGACCATATGTTTCAAGAACTAAAAACAAAACTTTTGTGATTTTTGTCGCTCTTTCAATGTTTTTTTTTATACAAGTTCATGTTATTATCACTAACGCAAAAATATTTTATGACTATTAAAATTTTTTTTATGATGATTAAAAAAGTGACATATTATAGATGACATAAAAAGTCTAGATTTTGCATGACAATTCAAAAGACTTGTCATAAAAAGTGTATTTTAAAAAAAATGTAATTTTTTTTTTCCAAATTTTATGACAAAGTTTCTCTCAAATAAACACAATTGTCATCCAAAGATATTTTTGAAAAAACAGTTGTCATCCAAAGATATTTTTGAATAAATGCATACAATAGAAGAAATGAATAAAACATCACATAGATGGAATATGCGATATATAAAAGTACCAGAAAAAAGAATCTAAAATGTAAAGACATGAAAAATATCCAATAACACAGGTCCAAAAACAAGAATAACAAACCCCAAAAGCAAACAATGATCACCCCACCTTAGAATGTAGCAATTCTCATTCTATAACTTTACTTGTTGGTCTTCTTATGCTTTTCCAAGATGTTTTAACATTTTTCGTACATTAGGAAATGGAGAAATGACAACGACAATTAAGGTTAGGTTAGGGGTTTTTATTAAGAGTGAAGAAGATTAACTAACCTGTCTTGAAAGACGAAACAAGGATAATGATGATGAGCTCCACCTACCCGGTGAGACATCATTGTGTGCTTGCTAAATGAGCTCGGGCTGCAACCCAGAATGAATGAAGAAAACAGAGCGAATAAAGCATGAGTATGTTTAAGGAAAACGTTTTTTTAACAATTTATTTTTGTCAACTTTTTGACAACGTTTTGGTTCATTTCAAATTTAGAAATGAAATTTTATGCAAGATGTTTTGGAACGAGAAAAGGGGTTCATCTTCTTTCTCTCAACAACTTAAAATCTTTCTCTATCTCAAGTCTTTTCTTACGATTGTCTCTTGGTTGTCCGTCGTTTTCACCGACCACCGTGACGTTCAGTGAAATCTCTCTTCATCTCTTTATTGTCTCATTTTGTTTTCGAATTTTTGCGTTATCTTCCTCTCGCGATTTGCTCTTGTTTTCTCATCCATTGGTATATCAAAAGTGACCTCTCCCAATGTTGCTCCACCAGCGTTGTAGCATTCTGCCTCTGTACCTCTCTCGTGTTATCAATCAATGAGAAAATATATCTCCTTTCTCCAAGGTTTAGGCTTTGTTAAGTGAGAAAATGATTTTTTCGCAGTATTGATAAATAAAATCAATCATCCATAGTAAATATCATAAAAACACACCCAAAATCATCCAAAAAGACATAAAAAATGACCTTGGGGAGTCAAGTTCTTCCAACTAGCAAGTCATGTATTACTTTTTGTACAAACCAGCAATTAACCCCTAGTAATCGATTACACGGACCATGTAATCGATTACCAAGGCATAACTTGGACAAAAATGGTCATAGACTTCACCTACCTTGGTTCAAAAACATATATGGGCTTTGACCTTTGCTGACTATTTTAATCATAACTTTTTCCAGACATCCAAATTATGTGATTCTTTTTTTATTAGAAAATAGACTCAAAAAACTTTTCAATGACTACTAATTTGTAATTTTTGGACATATGAGTAGGTACAATTAATTCCTTAAAGTTAACGTTTTATATATTCCTACCACCTCTGACCTTTGTTGTTGTTTTAATTTTAACTTTCTTCACCGAACTCCAAATGGGTTGATTCTTTTTTTATTAGAAAATAGACTCAAAAAACTTTCCAATGACTACTAATTTGTAATTTTCCCATATAAAATAAGAAACAAAAAACAATAACTTGAAAGTAAACTCATTTAGAAAGCTTAGAAAAACATTTTTTTGGGAAATTAACTGCATCTAGTACAATGGTCTAAAAAATATGGGTTGGTAATAATTTGAAAGCTCTTTGAGTCTAGATTCCAACAAAACAAGAATCAACTTATCTGGAGTTCGGTGGAGAAAGTTAAGAGCAAAACAACCAGCAAATGTCAGCATTGGCATGAATATATAAAGCGTTAACTTTAAGGAATAAATTGTACCTACTCAGATGTCGAAAAATTACAAATTAGTAGTCATTGGAAAAATTTTTTAGTCTAGTTTCTAATAAAAAAAGAATCGTATCATTTGGAGGTCGGTGGGAAAAGTTATCATTAAAAAAGCCAACAAAGGTCAAAGTTGACAGCATATTATCTCACTCAAATTGCCTTTGGCTACTTATGTGCCCATAGTTGACTCCTGCAGCACAGGTTTTTGTACAAAACTTGAATTTTGTTCGTATAATCGTTTACAAGGCCCTTGTAATCGATTACAAGGCACAAAATGGCCTGCACTTGTTTCAGGACTTGAACCAACTTGGCCTTGACATCAACATTGGTTCTTTCCTTCGCCATGGACTGCCCAAACCTCAACTTCCTCCCTCTAGTCACACTTAAACACTAAAAACAACTCTCATCCACTGAAGAAATATGAAAAAATAACGTAAAATGTCTTTGGCTACCTGTGTGGCCATAGTTGGCTCCTACAGCACAGGTTTTTGTACAAAACCACAATTTTGTTCATGTAATCGTTTACAGACTCATTGTAATCGATTACAAGAGACAAAATAGACTACGCATGCCATAAATGCCATGAAAATTGGTGATATCATTATTCATGGATGATACTCAATCGCATTGGCCACTTTGTTTATTCACATTCCAAACAATAACACATTTGACAATGACAATAACAAAGACTTTAAAACTTCAATTAACTTTAAAACTTCAATTTGGGTTCGTCCCACACAAATGAGGACCTTCACCAAAGGTTGAAGCTTTGGGTTAGTCCCTCGCAAATCACGAGCTTCACCAAAGGTTCGAGAGAGGACAAAATGGAGGGATAATGAAAATGAGAAGAGAGAACGAGAATGAAGAGAGAGAATGAAAATTGAAGAATATGAGAGAATGGAGAGACCGGTGAGGGATAATTTTGGAATAAACAATCTCTTAATCCTATGACTTTTTTCACATCACATTTTCATATTTTAATTTTAGACGTTAACACTTGACATTATAAAAAAATTGTTAAAATATAATTGTCAATATATCATAATTCTTTATTGAATGAAGAATATTTAAAAAAAAAAATACAACTACACAACTTTCTATGAAATTAGATTTAGAAATGTCATAATATGTTTTATAATTAATTACAAAAAAAGTTACAATATCACTTTTTATAATGATTGGAATTAGAACTGCTATAATATATTTTGTAATTAATTATAAAAATGTTATGTTGGATGAATTTAGAATTGTTATAATATATTTTGAAATTAATTATCGTATTACTTTTTATTAGATTGGATTAAGAACCATCATAATATAATTTATAATAATTAAAAAATTGTTATCTAGTATGTTTTTCTACTAGTGCTTACACAACTTTTTTTCAACTAAACAAAATTTATATTTATAAGTCTTATTTACTATATATTTCATGTTTTCCAATGAAGAGTTAAATGATAAGGAAATAATCATAAGTGAAAGAAGATAATTAAGTAGCATGATTAAAGTAAAGAACTAAGGAAAGTAAATTGATATGAATAATTGATATAAGTTTTCAATATGACATTGATTAATTTGATGATTTATCTCCTTTGTTTTCTCTTTAGTAAAACCTTTCACAAGAAATCTTTATCTATAACGGCAAGAATTAAACCACATGTCACCAATTTTATACCGATTAATCAACAAGATATTTTAAATGCATAAAAAGCTCTTAGAAATTACAAGAAAATTAAATTGTGGATTGTGAAATTTAGAGTGAAAAGACCAGCAACAAATGGTGACGGTCCCTACAGTTATGGAAAAAAATCAAAACAATATTTTTTATAATATATATATATATATATTCTTTCATATTACAGCAACTTAAATTTATAATTTTAAATTTGAATTATTAAATAATAAACTAATGATTTGTTTGGTGAATTTGCCGCCACAAATGAAGTAGATGTTTGGATAGTATTGGCTTTTCACATTATACCATTTTGGACCCAACTCGCGAAATTCGGGGGCGCCGCTCTCTAATACCACAGTATGATAGAAACCACCATTTTAACATGAACCAGTTTCGGAGCCTTCGCGTATTTACGGATTTTTTTTTATTATAGATAATGATATTTAGACAATATTTTTTTATAATATTTTAACATTATTTATGTGTCATTTTATGATTGGTTCAAAATTACTCTATAATTAATAATAATTATTTTAAATATTATAATGGATCAATCACAAAATGACATATAAATGATGTTTAAATGTTATTTAAGCATCATTATCCTTTTATCAGTGATATTAAAGATATGTGAACTTTATAAGTTTTTTATTTTAAAATATGTTTAATAATACTTTGGAATAAAAAAAAGGTAACATTTCAATAGTTATGGATTGTATAATTTAGGAGATTAGTATAACAAGAGTAATGTCCGTGGTTAATGGTTGGATTGAGCTCAAGATTTTACAGTGTTTTTTTAAGATAATATTATTCACTATGATAATTTAGATTTATATTTAAAAGTTTGTAATAATAAATATTATTTTTGTATTTAAAATAAGAAACATTTTTTGTACAAAATCAATCAGTCTTTTCATAATTATTATAAACAGTCAAATGTGAAATCTTATATAATATTTAAATAGTAAATTATGGCTTTATTATTACATTGTGAATATATAGAAAAAAATAATACTAAAATAATAATATAGTAAAAATATAAATTTTTTATATAATGTTAAGAGGAGAAGTAAAACAAGAGAGTTTTGATAGTTGGATTCATTAATATTTTTTTTATTCTTCTGTATTTTTATTTTCTTTTTTATGGATTAAGATTTTAAAGTAATTTAAAGAAATGATTCAATCTACTCAAAGATAAAGTTTTACGTGAAAAAGTTGTTTTCAAATAAGGAAAGTCTATTTATTTTTATAAGTTCTAAATTTATTTTAATATTTTATTTATTATTTATTATTATTATTTATTTATTATTATTATTTTATTAGTGAGTGTTCAATTTTATTTATTTATTGTTATTATTTTTATTTTATTAATGACATGTTTATAATTTTATTTTTGTTTATTTTACTATTTTATTAGGGAGGTATTGATAACTTCATTTTAATTTATTTATTGTGATTATTTTTATTTTATTAGTGAGGTGTTTATAATATCATTTTATTTATTTATTGTTATTTGATGTTTATTAATTCATTTTTATTTATTTATTGTTATTATTTTTTATTTTATTAATGAGATCTTTATAACTTTTATTCTTATTTATTTATTGTTATTTTTTTATTAGTGAAATGATTATAACTTTATTTTCATTTATTTATTGTTATTATTTTTATTTATTTAGTGAGATGTCCATAATCTCATTTTCATTTATTTATATTTATATTTATATTTATTTTATTTTATTTAAGTGATGTTCACTATTATTTATTCATCTTTACTATTGGAATTAATTTTATTCAGGTATTAATAACATCATTCCATCTCATTTTTATATGTGAAGTACCGAACACAAAATGAACCTTGTTCATCTATAAAATGAATTAAGAGGAGAACTACTATTGACTCAAAAAGTGGGGAAGCTTCAAAATATGTAATGCTTTCAAGTCTATTTCTGGTAGTTTTTCTTCATAGGGATAAGACGTAACAACGCGGCGTACATGATGATAATAATTTTAAATCGAAAAGAAAAAAAATAGTTTTAGCTTTAAGAATTAGAAGAGCATAGTTTAAAAGTCCTAAATTTGTTAGGTAAAAAGGTAATTGCTTTGAAATTAAAGCTTGTTATGTAACTGAGAAATACCTAAAATTATTGTATCTATGTATTGGATGAATTGTATGAACATGATTTTTTATTTCTATGAAGAAAAATTACCATATTATGAAGTGTAATGTATACATTGGTATATGATGTTTTGGCGTGAAGTCATCCTGACTCTAATAAATTCTCATACAGTCACAAAAAGAATGAGGTTTAGGTGATAAGAGTTGAAGGAGGTTCCTGGTCTGAAGGACTGGTATGAAATAGTACATGACTAAAAGGATGGAAGGAAATTAACCCTGTTATGATAGTTTTTAGTAATAAGAATGATGGTTTTGAGATAAAGGGAAATATTGTTGTTTATGTTGAATTTATTCTATTAAAAATTTATGACAAACACAATATTTTATATGAACATCAACACCATATGTATACGTTTCTAAAACTAGGGTCTTATAGGTTTATTTGTGTCTAATGTTAAATGATGAGTTGAATGATTAATATCTTATTATAATGATATGAATTTTTCTATGATGACTTTTTATGACTTAATGAAAATGGATGGTATGATAATTCTTTGAGTGAGGGTGTGTGTGAGAATGAATATAATTTATGCTTGAATACCAAACACCTATGAGATCATGTGATACAAATATAATGATTATGAGAATTTTATTAATGTGATCACTCTTAAGGAGAAGTGTCATATTTAATAAGGTATGACTACATTGAGTTTGAATTCAGAGAAAGAAGTCATCATGATTTTGCTAAACTATCATACTCATGTAGATAATGAGGTCTACGTGGTGTGAGATAAGAATTGTGAGCTTTGTATAAGGGAAATGTTGTTGTTGATGTTAAATTTAATATGGAGAAAATTCATGACAAGTGCATAACAAACACGAGTATTCAACTAAATGCATGACTATTCATGACATTGAATTTAGATCATGTTAATTTTTAATAGATGTTTATGGCTATATGACTGAAACAATATGGTATATTAACTGATGAAACTCAATTATCTTGAATAACTAGTACACAAATTATTTAAATCTTTATCCAAATTTATGATATAAATAAGCCTACCCTTCATTATATGCACCAAGGTATTAATTTCATAGTACGCCTTATGCTGTTTAAGTTGGTAATGATTAGGGATGGCAAAAAAAACATGTACCCGCGGATAAAATCCGTTATGAGTATTTAATACCTGCGGGTAGCGGGTATTTTAATACCTGCTGGTAGCGGGTATTTTAATACCTGTTTGTTAACGGGTCGGGTTCGGGTATCACAGTATCTGTACCTGTGGGTGTCCGTTACCCATTAAAAAAATGAATTTACAATTTTATTCTTTATTTTTTTTAATTTTCAATTAGGTTTTCTTTTCTGTTTAATTTGCTGTAAAATTGGGCCAAACACAAATCCCTTTTAGGGTTTTTTTTTTCCAAATTAGAATAAGGATCATTTTTAGGTTTTCTTCTTCAAATCAGAATAAGGTAAACACAGAATTGGTGACGGCAAAGCGGCAGAGGTCGACAACATGAGGAGACGAAACCCTCGCCGCTAAACGCAGAAGCCCTTGCCACGCCACCGCTGCGTCATCACCACGTGCTCGCCGCTCCATAATTGTGCCTTTGTTGCGCTAAGGACGATCCCCTAGGCTGGTTGTTTGCTAGAAAAGAGATGGAGAAGGATATCTCCATGTGCGAAACCCTCTAAGGCTATGGCGGGTGCATGAACCTGACGTAGAGAAGGGAAGAAGAAGGTCTCCTGACGCGACAAAAAAACTTGCGAGTCCACCGGCGAGATCATGCTTGAGCCATGCCTCCCACAGTGTTGCCATTCTCGCCGCCATGAGGTTGTGCCTCTACTCGAGATGCAGAGCATTTCCACCTTAAGGTTTGGTTGTTCGCGATTGGGAGAGAAGAAAGAAGCTTGAAGATTCTGATGGGCAATGGAGATTGACTTAACAGAGAAGAAGAAGAAGGAGGTTGCTCCCTTTGTTTGAGAAGAATAAACCCTAGTGGTTTCTGAAAGAGAGTAAATAGGTCAGCCCATAAATTTTTTTTCGTATGTTATTTTTGTTTATTATTTTTTTCATATGTGATTATTCTACCAGACAAGAAAATAGGTATCCAGTGGGTATCCGCGAGTAGAGAAAAATCCGTAGGTTATTTTTATGCGGATAACAGGTACAATTTTTACCTGCAAGTTGGGTTTGGGTATCACACTATCCGTCCCGTCCCGACTCGACCCGTTACCATCCCTAGTGATGATATTAATTGTTCCCAAATTAGAGTTCATTGTACATTTTTTATTTTGTAAAACTGTTCTTTTTTAAACTTGATCTTAGAAAATAAAGTTACTAAAATTATTATTATTATTACAAATGTAAACTTCCAACTTGTACCCATAACACTCGAGTCATTAAAATGTAAAATTGTAATTTATCTTAAAAATTAAAAATATAAGATATACAATATACTAACTTCATAGCAGGTTTCTCATTATATTCATCACATTTGTTGCACTTGAAAAATACTAATATCATTTGTTCTTTCCATATTGCAAACCAAGTATTTGCAACCATTCCCTTAATTAAATTTAATTAAAGTCCTAATGGTAGGAAATTATGCACAATTTCTCTTAATTAGATTTGTGAGAGAAATATACAAACGCAGAATAATAACACTCAAATTGAACTTTTGAAATTATACTGCAAATATATTATTGATAAAGAAAAAATTTAGAAACAAATTCACTATTCTCTCTCTTAGCTTGTTCTTGCCTACGTCTTCTCTACTTGTTGGAATGAATTGCAAAGGAATACGTAAATGTATCTATAAGTGTACATAAGCAATATTCTCCATTCACTTCATTTTCCTATTTTTAAGTTTTCTAAAATATTGTTGATTTTCTCTTTTGTGAAACCAATAATTAAGCATCCTTAATTTTCTCTCAACGGAGGATGCAATTCTTTGTTTAGTTGACCAATTCTAACAATGTCCTACTTGAAGACAGATTTTTATCTGTCTTCACACCTTGATCATTACACCAATCTTCTGTAGTCTATTATTGTAGCAAGCCAACTGAAGTTGAGCACAATTTCAGTTTGTCAATGGTTACCACTTTTGTTAACATGTCTACTGGATTCTTACTTCCAAGAATCTTTCTCAATGTTAGCACCCCATCTTCAAGCAAAGATCTAATGAAGTGATAACGAACATCAATATGTTTTGTCCTAGAGTGAAATGCTGAATTCTTTGCCAGATGTATTGCACTCTGACTATCACTGTGCAAAACACTCATCTCTTGGATGAATCCCAACTTTGTTAACAATCCCTGAAGCCATATTAATTCTTTACTGGCTTTTGTTACTGCTACATACTCAGCTTCTGTAGTGGATAAAGCAACAATCTTTTGCACCTGTGACATCCAACTAACAGCTGTAGTACAAACAGTGAAAATGTAACCAGTAGTACTTCTTCGGTGATCTACTTCACCTCCAAAGTCTGCATTACGTAACCTTGTACTTTTAACTCTCCTTTGCTAAAGTACAAACACTTCTCTGTAGTGCCTCGTAGATATCTCAAAATCCATTTAACAACATCCCAATGAGCTTTACCTGGATTTGACATAAACCTGCTAACAACTCCCACTGCATGACCAATGTATGGCCTTGTACATACCATCGCATACATTAAACTTCCAATTGCTGAAGCATATGGTATTTCAGCCATGAACTCCTTTTCCTTCTCTGTCTGAGGAGACTGTTCTTTGGATAGACGAAAATGACTGGCCAAAGGTGTGCTAAATGCTTTGGCGTCTCACATGTTGAATCTCTACAAAACACGGTTAATGTACTCTACTTGAGATAGCTGCAAAATACACTTTTCCTTATCTCTTGTGATTTACATTCCAAGGATCCTTTTTGCTGGACCCAAATCCTTCATGTCAAATTCTTTTGATAATTGTTGCTTCAAACTTCTAATCTTGTCTATATCTAAACCAGCTACTAACTATCGTCAACATAAAGTAGCAAAATGATATAACTGGACTTATATCTCTTGAAGAAACAACAGTGGTCGACATTACACTTCTGGAAACCTTCCTTGTGCATGAAACTTCCAAACTTCTTATACCACTGTCTTGGAGCTTGTTTCAAACCATACAAGTTTTTCTTTAATCTACACACCATGTCCTTTTTTCTTTCTTCTAAGAAGCCTTCAGGTTGATGCATGTAAATCTCCTCATCTAAGTCTTCATGAAGAAATGCAGTCTTCACATCTAGTTGCTCAAGGTATAATCCTTCACTGGTAACAATACTTAAAACAGATCTGATGGTATTGAGTTTTACAACTGGAGCAAAGATTTTAGTGTAGTCAACTCCTTCCTTTTGTTGAAATCCTTTGACAACTAGTTGAGCTTTGTATCTCTTGGACCCATCATGATCCTCCTTCACCCGATACACCCATTTGTTGTGAAGTGCCTTTTTCCCAACAGGTAACTCTACTAGTTCCCATGTCTGGTTGGACATTAAAGACTTCATCTCATCTTTCATGGCAAGCTCCCACTTACTAGCATCTGCCATCTGACATGCTTCCTCATAATTTTCAGGCTCCCCTTCATCAGTTAACAATATATAATTCAGGTATTTTCTATTAAGTACATGAGGCCGAAAAGACCTTCGCAAAACAGGAGCTGGAATAGAAAGTTCTAGTGTGTCAAGTTCTTCATTATCATTATTTTCACATGATTCCTATGACTGAGGAGTCTCAATTACAGGAGTTTCTGGTACATCATCCATCTCCACATACACTGGTCTACTTTGTTCTGAGTTGTTATTGCATGTGTTGTTCTTGTCGTTATACATCACCTTTTCATTGAATATCACATCTCTACTATGAATCATCTTTTGATTTTCATTATCCCATAACCTATAGCCAAAATCATCTTCACCATAACCGATGAAAGTGAACTTCTTCGATTTAGGATCAAGTTTATTTCTGCCTTGATCACTATTGTGCACATATGCTACACAACCGAAAATTTTGAGATGTGATAGTTTTATTACCACTCCATACCTCTTCTGGTATTTTGTGCTCTAATGGAACCGACGGACCTCGGTTGATTAAGTAAGTTGTTGTGTTGACTTCTTCTGCCCAAAACTGCTTTGGTAAGCCTGATTGCAAACGCAAGCTTCTGGCTCTCTCTGTCAACGTTCTATTCATACGTTCTGCCACACCATTGTGTTGAGGCGTACCTGACACAGTCCTCTCCATTCTGATCCCGTGCTCATAGCAAAACTTCTTAAATCTAGTGTCTTCATATTCATCACCATTATCCGATCTAAGCTTTTTTATCTTTAATCCTATCTCATTTTCTACCATGGCTTTCCAAATTTTAAAAGCTTTAAATACTTCAGACTTATTTTTAAGAAAGTATGTCCATACCTTCCTAGAGTGGTCGTCAATAAAAGTCACAAAGTATCGCTTACCACCAATGGATGAGACGGTCGTTGGACCCCAAACATCAAAGTGAACAAACTCAAGTCTTTCTTTCTTTGGGATTCTTCCACTTCTCTGAAAGCTTACTCGTTTATGCTTTCCAAGTATACAGTCTTCACACATGTCAAATTCTATTGACTGAAGACTTGGTAGTTTCCCCATTGAGTGCATGATCGTCATCCCTTTCTCACTCATATGACCTAACCTCTGGTGCCATAGGTTAGGGTTTTCATTCATTGCAATTGCAATCAAATGACAAGCTCCTAATGTCTCTTAGAGAGTACCACTCTTCTTACCACGAGCAATTGTCATTGCACCCTTTGAAATCTTCCAATTATCACCATGGAAGACTGTTGTGTAGCCATCATTGGCCAATTGGCCTACTGAGATTAAGTTCTTTGTTAGGTCGGGAATATGTCTAACATTTTTCACTTCCCATATAGACCCATTTAACTTAATCTTCACCACACCTTTACCAGCAATCTCACAAGACTGCTCATTACCAAGGTAAACTTTTCCAAGGTTTCTAGGAATATAATTCTCGAAGAATTCTTTCTGTGAGGTGGCATGAAAGGATGCTCCAGAGTCTAACACCCAAGACTCTTCCTTATTTTCTAAAGAACATATCAATGCATCTTCTCCTCTTGAGGTTGAAGCAACATTTGCTTCTACTTTATCCTCGTGATTCTTCCATGTACTATTGCACTGGTTTTTGTAGTGTCCCACCTTTCCACAATTCCAACACTCAATTGTCTTTGAGTTTTGGAAACTACGGTGATTCTTAGAATTGGACCTTCTTTCCTTGGATCTTCCACGTTCATATCCTCTGTTCGAACTTCTTCCTCTTGACTCTGTATGCAAAACTAAAGAGGTTGAAGATTCTCCTGACTCTTTCCGTCGAAACTCTTCACTAAGAATCAGATCAGGAACATCATCAAACTTCAATTTATTACTACCCGATGAGCTACTCACAGATGTAGCATTCCAACTTTTCGGTAGAGAAGACAAAAGTATCAAGGCTCGTACTTCGTCATCAAATTTGATTCCAACTGAACTCAATTGAGTTGTGACTATATCGAGTTCATTAAAATGCTGCGCTACCATTGCGCCATCTGACATCCGCAAATTAAATAACCGCCTCATCAAATGAACTTTGTTTGAGGCTGATGACTTTTCATACATACTTGAAAGAGCTGTCATAAGACCCACTTGGTCTTTTCTTTTGCAATATTAAATGCAACATTGCGGGATAATGTTAATCGAATAACTTCGAGAGCTTGTCGGTCGAGAAGAGTCCAATCTTCATCCTTCATGTTTTCTGGTTGATTCCCCGAGAAAGGTTGATATAGCTTTTTCTGATACAAATAATCTTCAATCTGCATCTTTCAAAAGCCAAAGTTCGTACCATCGAACTTCTCAATTTTTATCTTTCCTTCATCTGCAGCCATTTCTCCCACTTAAATCTGACTCCCTTTGAACCGTTGATCATAATAATAGCAACCGGCTCTGATACCAGTTGTTAGGAAATTATGCACAATTTCTCTTAATTAGATTTGTGAGAGAAATATACAAACGCAGAATAATAACACTCAAATTGAACTTTTGAAATTATACTACAAATCTATTATTGATAAAGAAAAAATTTAGAAACAAATTCACTTTACTCTCTCTTAGTAAAAATTTAGCAATATTCTCCATTTATTTCGTTTTCCTATTTTTAAGTTTTCTAAAATATTATTAATTTTCTCTTTTGTGAAACCAAGAATTAAACATCTTTAATTTTCTCTCGACGGAAAATGCAATTCTTTGTTTAGTTGACCAATTCTAACACCTAACAGTTACACAACAAACTTTCCATAATCAATTAAAGTACATTGTTAAAACAATATGCATAATTTCAAATTTGGCTTTATGTCAAAATAATCATTTTCTGAATTTTGTTTTCATTCCAATTAATCAAACATTTTGTGCAATAATTATCCCTTAGAGTGCACCCAATTTGACCACCATTGTATATTGGATAGTTTCTGAATGGCAAATAATTAAATTTACCATAGTAATGATGTACTAATCGTTCATTACACTTACTGACCTTATATTTGTAATCTTAAATACAACATTCTACGAATGAGGTTGTACATCACATTTATTATATCTTAATGCAAACATGTATTTAGATAGTAATAATACAATCTTTATATATATATATATATATATATATATATATATATATATATATATAAAGTAGAGCGTATAAAAGATATTTCAATACTTACTTCTTCGTTCAATTGATCACACACCTAATATATATTGTCCTTGTTTTTTCTCCATCAAAGTTTAAACCTAAAATGTTATAGTCTCCAAATCCCGTTCAAATATCATTACATTATGATAATTGCAAAAAACAGTAAATTTTCATATGAAATTGTGACATTAAATTGTGTATATTTGTATTAATTTTTCCTAATATAAAAAAATGAAATGTAATCATATGTTTCTGAATTTTTGATTAATAGGAAATCATATGATCTTTATTTTGTATATGTTTCAAGTAAATTAAGAGAGAAAAGCAAATCCTGTAACAATTCGCCCAAGCTAAAATGATCTCGCCTAAGCGAGAGATGATAAGAGAAATATCTTCTATAAGCCACTCTCGCCTAAGCGAAAATGATCTCACTTGAGCGAGATTCGTCCAGAAATTCATTAATTTAAAAGTCATTCTCGCTTAAACGAGAATAATTTAGCTTAAGCGAGAATGATCTTTCTTCACCATGAACTACCTTCTCGCTTAAGCGATAATCAGCTAGCTTAAGCAAGAATTCGTGCAGTATATATATACTCATGGTTTAGGAAGAAAGTAAAAAGGAGTTGGGAATCAAATCACAGAGTTATTGAAAGAGTTGTTCTTCAAATTTAGCCGTAGGATCTTCTTCTTCATCTCTTAGAATTCCAATGGCTACCATGAGTGGCTAATCCTTTCTCTTGGGATTGAATGTAATCGATTCAAATTTGGATGTAATCTGGCGACATTTATATTTATAACATTTCTGTTTTTATTCAATATTGATATTTTTGTTCGACTCTTAGTGCTTCATTCTATCTTATCAATAGTTTCATGAATGTGAATTTTAGACGTGATTGGAAAGTATTTCTAAAAATCTGATCTGAACAAAAAATACTTGATATACTATGATGCTAGGAATAGATTTCAGTATATCAATTGCTTATAATACCTGAATATAATGTTGGACAATTTGTTGGATATGTGAGGAATCAATGTTCATGGAACTGATTTTATGAATTTTATACGTGAGAAATTGGTATAAATGACTTTTGTGTGTTGCATTAATATTGATAATTTCAGATGGTATATGTTTATATTCATTCAGATTGCACACGAGTGACATAGATGAATTCAATCTCAACTTCTCATATTAAATTTTCTCTAACTTATTTGTTGTTATTATTTTACTTTCACGCAACATAGTATAAATTATCAAAATCCATTATGAATCAGATTGAATACCTTTGTATATATGCTATTTGAGATAAAACTATTTATTTAATTGAATTTGTTCCTTGTGGAATCGACACTTGCACTTGAAAATCATTATACTACAGTTGACTATTGATACACTTACCAAATGATTCAACACATAATGTATATGCATATAGAAAAGGAAATATATTAAAAACTAAAATAGTTTAAGAACCTATATAACAAAAAAAATAAGAAGAAACATTTCGAAGTTTATATGTTAGCATTATTTTAATTATAAAATAAATATTATAGCATTTTAAGTTCCTATCTTTAAGGAACATAAAGTGGTCCATTAAGCCATTATTTTTATCCTTTTTAACTGCATAGAGATTATGGAGCAGTTATTATATTGTTTAAAGGTAAAGCCCATCCCATTATTTTTGAACCTGTGATGGCCAGACTCTATATATAGGGAATGTGTTACTCTCAGTTTTGATCACTAAGCCTACTCCTCTATTCAGAAAAACACACCATCGAGTTTGAGTGAGTTAAGGTTTAGAAAACAAAGTTGTCTCTGTGTTAGGATTACAAAATTGCAACGGCAGGAGGTACGCACATTATTCATTCATTCTTGCTTCCGTTGTTCTTGATCTGAATGTGTTACTGTGATGTTTATATAACATGTTTAGATCAATTTTACTCTGCTCTATATTTTGTCATTTTGGTATCAGAGCGTGGTCATTCCTCTACCTTGCATGTTTTCGTTGATTTGGATTTTTGATTTATGGGCTTTATTATTTTGATGCTTTTAATCCAAACAAAATTCCCAAATTAATGTTAAACCTGATTACAATTTTTTTGTAATCCTAAACGGAGCTTTTATATTTAAAAGCGAAAATAAAATTGAAACTGGATCAAGAGGATCCGTCTAAAGTCGATGAACAATTTCTGTCTGTTCGTTTTTTCTTTCTCTCACGTTTCAGGATTTTGAAAATCATTTTTCTTTTCTTAATCTCTTTAATATAAAGAGGAAACCCTGTTTCTGCGTTTCAATTTTTGGGTCAATTCATGACCTGTTACAGTATTGTTATTTTTCAACCCTGCGTGTCTCGCATCATCTTTCCCCGCTAGGAAATTTGCAGGCTTGGTAAAAGGCAATTAATCTTTGAATGTGATATATGTATGTTTAAATGTTTTTGGATTAATAATTATGTATATTTTTTTGGGTATTATTTGTATGTATATATATTTATTGTTTTATGTGCAAATAAAATATGCATTATTATTAATATATTTGCATATTAAGAATTTTATGTAAATATTTATATATTATTAATGTTTTAGTAGTAATATAGTTTTAATAGATTAAAGAGTTGCCACAACATCTTTAATCAATTAAAATTGTATATAAAGTTTTGCTACATGAGAAACATTAGTTATAAATAATTATATTTAATATGATAAAATCTACCCACAGAAATTTTTTCATATTTATATGATTAATTAGGATAAAATATTAAATTATATTTCTTAATTTACCCACAGGAATTAAGAAAATGAACATAATTTGATAGTTTTATCATTAAGAGAATGAATCTAATTGAGTAAGACTTTAGCCCACAGGCAAGTTTTATGTTAATAGACTCATTGGTAAAGACATGTTTTGCATTGGTGACATATAATTTGATAATTTTATCATTAAGATAATGAGTTTAATTGAGTAAGACTTTAGCCCACAGACAAGTTTTATGTTAATAGACTCATTGGTAAAGACATGTTTTGCATTGGTGACATATAATTTGATAATTTTATCATTAAGATAATGAGTTTAATTGAGTAAGACTTTAGCCCACAGGCAAGTTTTATGTTAATAAACTCATTGGGTAAAAACATGTTTTGCATTGGTAAAACATGACATTTATTTTAGTCTCAAATATACATTAAGCATGTAATTTTGAATTTGCAGTTTCTCAATCTGTGAATTTTTCTGATATCAAGTGTGGTATTCCCGAGTTGAAAGGAGATAATTATAAGGTTTGGAAGGAAATAGTTCTTCTTCATTTAGGCTGGATGGACATTGACTATGCTATTAGAAAACCAGAACCACCAGGTATTAATGAGACCAACACTCAAGATGACATTGATCTTTATGAAAAAATGGGAGATGTCAAATCGTCTCTCCGTTACGTTCATAAAAACCAATATTTCCGCTGGGATCCATGGTTCAGTTGACCAGTATGAGAATGTCAAAGATTTACTAAGGGCTATTGATGAGCAGTTTATGACATCCAATAAATCTCTTGCCAGCACCCTTATAATGCAGTTTTCATCCTTAAAGCTCATTGGAATTAAGGGAATGCGTGATCATATCATGCGCTTTAGGGACATTGTGGCTCAACTGAAAGCTTTGGAAGTTACCATGTTTGATTCTTTCCTTGTACACTATATTTTGTGCACTTTGCCTCACCATTATGCCCCCTTCAAAATCTCTTACAACACACATAAAGATAAATGGTCTATTAATGAATTATTGATCATGTGTGTTCAAGAAGAAGAAAGGCTATTAATAGAAGAAGGAGAGAGGGTGAACTTGACTACTTCTTTTGGGAATAAGAAGAACCAAGTTAATAAGAAGGGAAAGATTCCTGCTAAGCCAGTTATTAAGAAGGAGTCCAGTTGTTTCTTTTGTAAAAAGAAAGGACACATGAAGAAAGACTGCTTAAAATTTAAGAATTGGCTTGATAAGAAAGGTACTCAATTTGCCTTTGTCTGTTATGAATCTAATTTGACTAGTTTTAATCATAACATATGGTGGATTGATTCTGGTTCTACAATCCATGTTTCTAATACCTTACAGGGTATGCAAAACCTAAGGAGGCCAGTGGGAAGTGAGAAATATATCTACTTAGGGAGTAAGACGAGTTCACATGTGGAGACCATTGGAACGTGCAGTTTAGTTTTAAGTAGTGGTTTTGTTTTGCATTTGGAAAAGACATTTTATGTTCCTTGTTTTTCTAAGAATTTGATTTCTGTTTCACAACTTATACCTTTGGATTTTTCATTTAATATTTCAGATTCTGGTTTTACCTTAATGAATAAATCCAAAGTTGTTGGTTTTGGTAAATTATTTAATGGTCTTTATTCCATTATTTTGCAAAACAATATCGCTTATGATTCTATGCACGTTACTGTCGGGTTAAAAATATGTGTTATAAATGAGAATTATTCTGTTTTATGGCACCGTAGATTGGGACACATCTCCATTGAGAGAATTAAGCGATTAGTAAATGAAGGAGTACTTAGTACTTTGGATGTTATTGATTTTGAGACTTACGTGTATTGCATAAAGGGTAAGTAAACTAACAAGTCTAAAAGAGGTTCTAAGAGGAGTTCAAGTTTACTAGAAATTATTCATACAGATATTTGTTGTCCGGATATGGACGCCAGTAGTCCAAAATACTTCATCACCTTTATAGATGACTACTCACGTTATATGTATCTCTACTTACTTCGTTCTAAGGATGAAGCTTTGGATGCCTTTAAAATTTTTAAGGCTAAAGTTAAGATACAACGCGAAAAGCAAATCAAGATTGTGAGATCAGATAGAGGTGGAGAGTATTATGGTAGATACACGGAGAATGGACATTGTGAGAAGTATGAGGAGTGATTCAAAACTTCCTCAATTCTCGTGGACTGAAGCACTAAAGACGGTTGTGTATATATTAAACCGAGTCCCAACCAAGGCTGTCCTAAGGACACCGTTTGAGTCATTCAAAGGTTGGAAACCAAGTTTGCAACATATACGCGTTTGGGGATGTCCGTCTGAAGTGAGAATTTATAATCCACAAGAGAAGAAACTAGACCCAAGGACTATTAGTGGGTATTTCATTGAATATGCTGAAAAGTCTAAGGGATATAGATTCTATTGTCCATCATATAACACTAGGATTGTGGAGTCAAGAAATGCAAAATTTCTTGAGAATGACTTAGTTAGTGGGAGTGATCAATTTCCAAACATTGGGAATGAAAGGGATCACTATGGAGCTCAACCCTTTAGCTTAAGTGATAGATTGGTTGTCATTCACACCCCTCAAACACAAATGGGTGTTAGACAAACAATAATTGAAGTTTCACAACTTGCTGAAAATGACCTTACAGATCAAGTTGTTAATGAGGAACAACAAGATGATATTGAACAACCTACTGAACAGTTGCTTGAGCAACAAGTTCCTCATGAAAATGATGAGGCAACATTAAGAAGATCTACTAGAGTTAAAAGGCCAGCATATCCTAGTGATTATATAATGTATTTACAAGAAGTTGATTACAATATTGGAGCTGCAAATGATCCTGAAACGTTTTCACAAGCCATGAGTTCTAAAGAATCAAACCTATGGCATTAGTAGCTCATTTTGATTTTGAGTTACATCAAATAGATGTGAAAACAACATTCCTTAATGGTCATCTGGAAGAAGAGGTTTACATGAAACAACCTGAAGGATTCTCTTCTAAAGACAATGAGCATTTAGTTTGCAAGCTTAATAAATCCATCTATGGCTTAAAACAAGCCTCCCGCCAATGGTTTCTAAAATTTCATGATGTTATCACTTCATTCGGTTTTGAAGAAAAATGCCATGGATCAATGTATATACCAAAAGGTCACTGGGAGTAAGATTTGTTTCCTTGTATTATACGTGGATGATATTTTGCTTGCAACCAACGATAAGGGTTTGCTATATGAAGTGAAATAATTTCTCTCAAAGAACTTTGACATGAAGGATATGGGAGAGGCATCTTATGTCATTGGCATTAAGATCCATAGGGAAAGATCTCGAGGCATTTTGGGTTTGTCTCAAGAGATCTATATCAACAAAGTTTTAGAGAGGTTTAACATGAAGAATTGTTCACCAAGTGTAGCTCCCATCATGAAGGGTGATAAACTCAATTTGAATCAATGTTCGAAAAATGATTTTGAGCGGGAACACATGAAGAATATTCCATATGCTTCAGCTATTGGAAGCCTTATGTATGCATAGGTTTGCACTAGACCTGACATTGCATATGTTGTTGGAGTTTTGGGAAGATATCAGAGTAATCCAGGTGTTGACCACTTGTTTTGAGGCTACCTCGCATGGTGTATGATTGAAGAGTTTCATTTCTGGACTTAGAGTTGTGGACTCTATTTCTAGGCCATTAAAGTTGTACTGTGACAACTTTGTTGTTTATGGCTAAGAACAATAAAGTGGATGTCGAAGTAAGCACATTGACATCAAATACTTAGCCATCAGAGAATGTGTTAAGGAAAAGAAAGTGGTCATTGAACACATAAGCATTGAGTTGATGATTGTTGATCCTTTAACTAAAGGCATGCCACTAAAGAATTTTAAGGATCATGAGTGCAAATGGGACTTGGTTCCATGATGTAATTTCATTATCAGTACATTTGTTATTTTCAATGAAACTCTTATTCAGTTTGATATTTTTCTCATATATTTTTGTGCACATTTATTTTGAGAAGATATCATTTAGTTTTGATCTAGCATAAACATATGGTTTATGTATTAAGTTGAGAGCTATTGTTGATAGAAATATATATTGTGGTACATGGAAGATAACACTCACTATCAGAGGACCTATCGCCATGACTCGTATATATCCTGTCACTTATTGTTGTTAATAATTGGTTAAATAGACCAAGTGGGAGAATGTTAGCATTATTTTAATTATAAAATAAATATTATAGCATTTTAAGTTCCTATCTTTAAGGAACATAAAGTGGTCCATTAAGCCATTATTTTTATCCTTTTTAACTGCATAGAGGTTATGGAGCAGTTATTATATTGTTTAAAGGTAAAGCCCAACCCGTTATTTTTGAACCTGTGATGGTCAGACTCTATATATAGGGAATGAGTTACTCTCAGTTTTGATCACTAAGCCTACTCCTCTATTCAGAAAAACACACCATCGAGTTTGAGTGAGTTAAGGTTTAGAAAACAAAGAAGTCTCTGTGTTGGGATTACAAAATTGCAATGGCAGGAGGTATGCACATTATTCCTTCATTCTTACTTCCACTATTCTTGATCTGAATGTGTTACTGTGATGTTTATATAACATGTTTAGATCAAGTTTACTTTGCTCTATATTTTATCATTATCACCTAAAAACAATAATATTATATAGTCAAATAAAAACATCTTACCAAAGACAATCACCTAAAAAAAGAAGTTTATCACTAAAAAAAATAATATTATTTAGTCAAATAAAACTATCTTACCAAAGACAATCACAAAACAGAATATCTACCTCAATTATTACTTAATTGTAGTCACTAAATAAAATAAATACAAAATTTTGTACCATGGAAGCAACTATCGAACTCAATCACAATTCAATAATGTAATAAAAACTAAGAACCAAAATAAAAAAAAAATATGTACACAAATAGAAATTTTTGTAAGCAATACAGTGACTAAATGAGACAATGATCACATTCCAAGAACAAATAAGAACTTAAAAGTATATATATTTACCTAATATTTATGTAGGGAATAGAGCAAGAAAAAGTTACTTCAATAGTTATCTCTTCATTCATTTAGTTGAACATACACATAATGTTGTCCTCGTTTTTCTCAATCAAAGTCCAAACTTAAAATATTAGAATGTCCAAATCCAATCAAAATAAAAATCAGATTACCACAAATATAAGAACGTACCAAAGAAAAGGAAATATAATAATAACGTGGTAAATTACTAAATCTTACCATAGACTTAATGTAAAAATATTATAGTCAAATAAAAACATCTTACCATAAAAGCACAATATCTACTTCAATTATTACTTAATCGTAGTTATAAAGTAAAATATATACATAATTCTATACCATGAAAACAAATATCTAACACAATAACAACTCAAATAGATGTAATAAAAACTAAAAACCAAAATATAAAAAATAAAATATACACATAAATGGAGACTTTTATAAGAGTACATTGACTAAATGAGATAATGATCACATTTCAAGAGTAAATAAGAAATGAAAAGTGTAGTAGAAATTGTTGTGACAATTAGGTACAATATTTTTTAAAGTGTGTAAATTTATTGTTCTTAAAAATATTTATCTGTGATGTGTTGTGTAAATTCTCATAATACAACAAAACCTTTTCAAAAATATTTAAGAATTTTAGAACTAATAAAAAATTCTAAAAAAAATTTATGTTCAGAATACTATAAAAATTAGAAATAAGAAGAAAAGAGAAAATAAAAAAATAAAAAGTTAGCAAAGGACCATTGCCAAATGAAGGTTGCACCGAACTTTGGCCAACATATGAAAAATTCTTTAATACTTAAGTAAAAGTTTTAAAAAACTATTAAAACAATATATAAATGAATAAAGAGAAATACATCTTCTATATAAGATGATATAACATATTTATAAGTTTCTTATATTCAAATTACTTTAAATTGATTATGTTACTTAAAATATGGGATTATGATATATATATATATTAAAGATACCAACCGATAATTTTTTCTGTAAATTGTTTATTTTTTATTTTAAAAATGTGAATATGAGATTGTACAATATTATTTTTATTATTGATATATTTTTAAAAATATTATAACTTTATTTTAATATAAAAACTTAATTTAAATATAAAAAATGAATTTAATATAAATAAAGATAACAGAATATAAAAGTTAAGAAAACCTCTTAGAATAATTTGAGTCAGAAACAAATAACTGGAAAAAAAATATTGTTTTGAAAAAACCTTCCTATTGAAAATATTAATGCAGTGTATCTTTGGTTGTTCTCTGGAATAATATAAATGATGGCTATTAATATATATTATCTAGAGAGAAGTTTCTAGTTACTCTATATTAAAAAAAACCACCAAACCTTATCCTTTCCCATAAATGATAGGTTTTCACTCCGTTAATTCTGAAACAAAAAACTGACATAAAAAAATATCTATTTTGATATCTTTCATTTGTACTTATAACTTTTGTACAATCTTATCCTAAGAAGATTCATTCAATGTAGGTCCTCTGCAGACAATCCCATTTTTAAATATCAAATCTTTATATCAAAGTTCATCAAAAGGACTTTTCTTTTTCTTAAAAAAATATATAAAGGGGCAAAATCGTCTTCTACTTCATTGAAATATGCAATGTGCTCTCTCCAACATGGTAATCCACTTTTCAATACCACTGGCCATAAAGAGTACATAGAATTGAAGGTATTATTATTATTATTATTATTATTTTTGTGGAAAACTATTTATGCAAGTTGGGTCGTTAGAAGAAGTAATTAAGGTTTAACTCTTTTAAAAATAAATGCAGTTAACTAAAACAAGATTTATTTATTTTGTTAAAAAAGGTTTAACTAGTTGAGCTGTTAACGTTAAATAAGATGGCATTCTTGGTAACAAAATTCTCTCATCTGGGTAACTTTCATCAACCAAAAAAAGTAGTTAAAGTGTAAAAAAATTACTTTTTTAAGCGAATTCGTCAGTTTAAGATTCCATAATAATGTATTCATTAACAAAGTTCTTAAACTTTTTTGGAATGAAAAAAGTATCATAAACTAAAACATAAGTAATTAACAAAAAAAAAGGATATTTAAAAAAAAAAGGAGTTAGGTTTTGAAATATTACCCAAAATTAAAGCAGACCTTAATATCCAAATAAAAAACACGTAAAGAGGTAGTTACCAGTAAATTTCTCAAATCCGAAAAAATCCGACCATATATTTAAAAAATATGAATTTTTTACCAAGTAAATCAATTTAAATATGTTAAAAATGTCAACTTTACATTCTTGTTATGAACTTGTATATTTTACCAACTGAATTAACCTTTATCAGTTACAAAGGGTAACAGTGTCATCATGAGAGTGTCATAAGCAGGTCATATCACATATCTTGGTATAATATAATACCATCGTCTTTGTGGGATTATCCTTGGTTGCATGCAGAAATTTTTTCTGGAAAACATCTATGGGAAAGTGTTCCTTCAAGGACTCTCTGAAGGCTCTGGAAGCTGATATTCAGTATGCTAATACTCTGTATGTTCTCTTTTCCTATATTCTCTTTCTCTTTTTGGGGCAATTGATTGATTGAGTGAGAAGTTAATCTTCAAAAGCTTATATTCCCAGATCAAAATTTGATCTTTTTTTCTAATTGAGGGTCTGTGTTGCTAATCACTGAAGTTCAGCACTTTTTTCTTTGATCTTTAAGAATTGATGGTTTTGTCTACCACTTTTTATACCTTTTCTGTGATCCATGTAAATATTGTGCCTTTTGTCATTTTGAAGCTGAATGCTACTGATTTTTTCTTTGTATGAAACTCAATTTCTTTGTTGGAACTTGATAGCATTGACATGCTTGTACTTGGATCAGTCACAGAGATTCTTTTAGCAGAGTCTGTGCTTAATGTGCTTTTTCTTTTTCCCCTCTTTGCTCGTCTCTCTTTGTTAGGGCATTGGAACATCCAAGGGAAAGAGATGGAGGATGCTTTCAGATGAGAATATCTTACAGTCCAGCAGCTCCTATTTTTCTATTTCTTGTTCAGTGGGCTGATTACCGCTTGGCTGGTGCTCTGGGTTTGCTCAGAGTTCTAATTTATGTGGTATGTATGTATGTCCTAAATGTTGGATAATAACTTTGAATTATGAGAATGCTTTCATTTTTTTCAGTTACCATGTTGTTGGTGGCGGCTTTGTCGATATCTAGTTTTTGTTGAAAAACCTGACTAATTACCTTCACTCAAGTCTCTTTTCCATCCGCAACGACTTGTTTGTTGTTTTAGAATATGATGATTTGCAATGATCTTGTGCAAAAGACCGAGTCGCTAACCCTTATTCATATTAATTAATAGACTCCAATTTCATCTTAAGTAAGAAAACTAATCATGGTAGCTACTCAGAAATATGAGAGCTAATCCTATAAGATACTGTAAGATAGAAAACTAATCCCGAAGTATAATCCGAGATACTCTGATCATTAGGAGCAATTTACCATATTCTATGAAAAATTTATAACACTTTCCCTGTTTTAAAACTAACCTGATGTTCATGCTTCCTTCCTAGTTTTCCATTCCTTGTTCTAAAATTGTCATAATCTGTTTGCAGACTTATGGAAATGGGAATAATACCATGTCAATATATGAAAGGAAAGCAAGCATCAGACAATTTTACAGTAAGTCTATGCTGTGAAGAAAATGTATGCTTGGCTACTTGTATAGCTTTGTGCTTGTTGTTCTCTGTAGGAGCAGCTAGCTACGTGTTTATGTTCTCGATGATTAGCATAAAAGTAACATGTTTTTTTTTCTTCTGTTTTTTTTCTTTTGACGATAAACAGCTGTTATATTTCCTGCTCTGTTGCAACTTGAGAAAGGCATCACGGATTTGGAGGAAAGGAAACAGAAAGAAGTGGCTCTTAGGTACAAAGGAAAGAGTGGCTTCACGGAGGGAAAACTATCTGATATTGACATTGAAAGAGAAGAGGAATGTGGAGTCTGCTTGGAGGTGAAAGCCAAAGTTGTGTTGCCAGATTGCTGCCACCATATGTGTTTGCAGTGCTACAGAGATTGGTAAATTTCTTTGATTCTGATTCCATTACATAATATATTCTTTATAGTTATATTTTATGTTTTGCTGCTGATCATATTCTTGAGGTAAAACTAAGTCTTTTCAACATATGAATGAAACATGTCACATTAAAAGGAGAGGATGTCTGTCTACTCTTTGATGTGAATCATGTGGTGCAGATGTTTCTGTATCAATGAGAACATCTTGTGCGTAAATATAGGGTATGATAAGTCCAGTTTAGGTGAGGAGCATTAATTCTTCACCGACTTTTTTGAGGACAGAATAATTGTTGACTAAAAGGTTGAGAATGGTTCTCATAAGTTCATAAATTGTAAAGACATTGCTTTTACTTTATAAAAAGCAAAATCCTTGATTTCATCAATGTCATCCTCCTTTTTACCCACCTCACCCCACCAACCAAAATTAGTTTACTTATTCTGGTTGTTGATTCAGGTGTCAGAGATCTCAGTCTTGCCCCTTTTGCCGGAATAGCCTGAAGAGAATCGACTCCGGGGACCTTTGGATTTACACAGACATGAATGATGTTGTTGATATTGGGACAATTTCCAAAGAGAATTGCAAGAGGCTGTTTCTTTACATAGAGAAGTTGCCTTTAATTGTTCCAGATCCCAGATACGTGTTCTATGATCCATTTCTTAGATGAATTTCTGAGATTTTGGAAAACAGTGTTTGTTCACTTTACTTGTACATGCATTTTAGACCATAATTTAGTTGTATATATTTAATTGGCTTTCTTCCAACCTGCTTCAAGTTGGTGATTTATTTCTAACCCAAGTTATTCTGTTGTCCCTTACCTTAATGATTTGGTGATTCACTTGTTATAGTATAATAATGTTCCTAGTTTTAGGTATACCAAAATTTTATTCAACCATAAACTGTACTTAACATTGTTAGGCCAATTAGTCAATGATACAAATTTTTTTTATCCAAATTCAATTATAGTCATTACTAAGGATGCAGCAAATGACTATTGAAAAGGACGTGAAAGTGACAGAATAATGTCTATCCAATATGTGGGATCCACTCACTTGACAAGATTCCTTTCATTCATGATATTTTGAAGCATAACATGGACCCTACTTAACTTTTCCCTCTCAGGATCCTACTTTGATGTTAATGCCCTTTTGTTTGTGTTCCCTAGTTAAAAGTCTCATTCAAAACGAGTGAACCAAGGCAATTACAACGTGTTAAAATTTGTGGGTTAATCCAGTTTATCATAGGTTCGAATAGGATTAACTTTAAAAAAAGTTATAAATTTTGGCATGGGACAAAATTAAATTCAGCTTATTAAATTCACGGTTAATCTTGGTAAAAATTCAGATAATAACTCTTGTATTTGTGTTCTTGCTGAAAAAAAGAAAATTTATCTGCAGCTAGACTTTAATGAATATTATTCAATAATCTAAAATTATTCCAATCATTAAACAATGGTAATCCACAACATAACCCAAGAAAAAGTAACAGACATGTCACACAAAAATGAAACTAAGACAGGGCATGTTGAATAGGCATGTAATCTCCGTAAAGTCTGAGATGATAGTTTTCTTGAGCATAAGCATACCCTCCATGACAAGAAATGTCAAGCCCAGTAACTTCCTCAGTCACAGGAATTCTCAATATCTCAAGCTTGTGCAAGGCATAGAATATAGGGCCCATTGTTACACTCACCCATCCAAAGATTGTCAAAATCTCAATCACTTGGGCTCCAAACAATCCCCAACCACCTCCAAGTAGTACACCATAGGGTCTTGAAACCCCAATCTCACCAGAATTATACACTTGAATCACAAACTCCTCTTTGGCAAACAACCCAGTAAACAACAAACCCCAAGTGCCACACCCTCCATGCAATTGGGCTGCCTCTAACGGATCATCATAGTTCAACTTTAGGGCCACAATGTTCAGCCCAATTAGAACCCAAGCTGACACAAACCCACAAATAATGGCGGCCCATGGCTCAACAACAGAGCATCCGGACGTGATGGCAACAAACCCACCAAGCAATCCGTTGCACACATCCATTGCATCCCAGTGGCCGACTAACAATCGTCGGCCGAACAAGGTAGTTATCCCAGCCGTCGAACCCGCTAATATGGTTGTCACAGCAGTTCGACCCACCGAGGTCCAATTACCTTGGTCCGACGTGCCAGGATAAGCCACAAGGATCTTGTCAAAGGATCCTGGATTAAATCCAAACCAACCAAACCATAACAAAAAGGTCCCAAGTACAACAAGTGTTGCACTATGGCCTCTTAGAGGCATGGGCCTGCCTAAAGAATCAAATCTTCCGGTCCGTGGGCCTTCTATGATGGACCCCCAAAGACCAGCAACTGCACCAACCAAATGCACCACTCCACTCCCAGCAAAGTCAATGGCTCCTGAACCCAACAGCAAGTGAGTTGAACTTGGACTGAGCCAGCCACTGGATGACCAGAGCCAATGAGCAACAACTGGGTACACAAAGCCACTGAGGAAAAATGAGAAAACAAGATAGGCACTGAATTGAGTTCTCTCAGCTATGGATCCACTTGTGATGCCTGTTACGGCTATAGCAAAAGCCCATTGGTAAAGGAAGAAAGCATAGTCGTAAGTTGCGTTTGGAATGTGGGATAGAGCAAAGAGATGAGTGCCAATGAAAGGGTTAGAAGTGCCATATGCAAATGCAAAACCGAAGAGGTAGAAGGAGATGCTACCAACCACTGCATCAACCACGTTCGTGAGCATTATGTTCATTGCATTTTTTGCACGCACTGAACCTGCACATATCATGGCAAAGCCAATTTGCATGACAAAGACAAGGTACGCTGAGAACAGAAGGTAGATTGCGTTGATGGAATAAGTCACACTTTCTTCCCATGAAACCCCCATTCTAGTGACTGTGAAGCATTAAGAAATGGTGATATTAATAGAGATATGCGATATGTGTGTAAACTTTGAATGGTAGTTATATAGCTACCTAACTCTTCTAGTTGGTAAGTGCTCTGCATTCTGCTCAACCGTTCTAAGGGAGAAGATATACCTCCAAATGCCAATTAAATATCAACCCTAAACAAGGTCAACTTAACTATTTGGTAAACACAAAAGGCATATATACTTTGAATTATGTTGTGTTGGTTAACCTTCAAGATATATATGTCGTGGTTTTAGACTTTGGAAGAAAAAATATTGTTTAATTATTTGTAATATATTAAATATATATATATATATATATATATACACCAATCTATTAAAGAAATTTAAATATTTTTCAAATTTAGATAGTTTTTTTTTATGATAAGAGTAATATAATTTGTTCTAATATGAAATATGATTATAATAATTAAAAATATGCAAGTGTGTGTAATTTTCATCAAACTTTTAATATAACCCAACATTGTCAAACATGTATTTAACTTTTAATAAATTTTTAATTTGAATTCAAATTTCATAAAACACAATTTGATATCAGAAAGAGAAAAGAGAAAAGAAGAACAAATTCAAGACAATAAATGATTAGTACAAAACTCAATTCGATTTATTTAATTTTGTTTTTATTCATGATCCTCAAAGGTTTAATTTTCCATTATTGTAAAACAGAAATGCAACGAAAAAGATGGAGTCGTGGGAAATTACCAGCAGATGGTTCCATAGGTATCCTCGATGTATTACCCATGAATTTTTATTTTTTATAGGCTAAAAGTTGATAAAATATTTACCTACCTCAGAATTACTTATGGATATGCTGTTGTCGATAATTTGTAAATAAATTCTGATTATTCCCGAATTTTTATCATTACATACGAGTTTTTTTGCTGTAAGTGAAAATAATTTAAAAATTTTAAAAATAATTTTTATCTATTTATTTTAAGCACAATTAGACCTTATATAAACTCTAAAAATTGAAGAAAGCATGAGTCTAATAATAGATTTTAATAACATCTATGAATCTAATTACAAAAATTTAAATTAATATAACAAAAATTAATTTAGAGGTTGTGAAGACCCAAATAAAATAGTTGTATTTTACATTAAAAAATAAATGAAAAAAAAATTAATTAAGGAAAAAGGGGTTATTAGACCTTAGTTGAAGGTAGTCAGGCCTATCAGACTGAGGGCACATGACCTTTACAGGGGTCTTTCTCAAAAAGTCAGATTTCCATTCTGTCAACTTTTTCCTTCTTTCTCTAGAAAACAGAAAATCCTTTTTGTCCTAAACATTTTCTCTGTCTTCTCTCTAAATTCCCAGCAAATTTAACCGTTCAATCTTTGAATAGGTGATGCTCAAACGTTCATCGCGTCGAGAGTTTCGTAACGGACCGAACAATTTCTTGTTTCTACCGGTAAGTCATCTTTCCCCTTTTCTCCACCGTTTCTAGAACCTAGGGCATTGCTATTTACTGAATGCATGTCACTAGAAACGTTCCACTTCTGTTTTGTGTTAATTTATAGCTCTAAAAAGGCTACTCTATCACCATTGGGTGATTTATAGGGTGTCGTTGGAAATTGCTGTGAGAAGCACTGTTTAGAGCATTCCTGTCAAGTAATTGTTTTACTGTAAAGTTTTCCAGGTAAGGGGAGCTAGGTCTTTCTTTTCTTTAAATTGAAATTTGTAGAACAAAATATTGTGTAGACTGTGTTATGGTACTGTGACATTGGTTGAGTAAATTTTAGTATTTTGTATGATAAATTATGTGCTTCCTGAATGTTTAAATTATGGAACTAATAATTGATGTTTGTGATTTGAATGGAATACGACAAGTTTCTCTTTTCTTTTTGGTTTGGGCGCATGTAATATGGGGCTTAATATGTTAAATTGATAGTTTTAAGTATTGTAGTGTAGATGGAGATTGCATCTGTGAGCGTGGGAAGGAAAGGATTTTACATATAGTATTTTACTGTTACATTAGTTTGGTGTTTGCGTGAGTGAGAGAAATGGTGGGAGCCTAGACTTTACTGCATGGAGTTGTTTGAAAAAAAGAGTGAATAAAAGGAAGTGGGGTCCATGTTGTGAGTAATGAAAATGAGAGTAATAATGGGAGAGAAGTACACTTCTAGTGCAAAGAACAATTCCAGTAACCAAGGTTTGTGTGGTGATTCCTTTCCATAATAAAATAAAAAGAATTTTAGTATTATTTGTGGGATTCACTTTGTGAAAGTTGTAGATGTGAATAAAAAAATAATTGTTTTAGCTTTGTTAAGTTCTTTCTTTAAAATATATATATATATATATATATATATATATATATATATATTCTTTTTCGTATAGAAACTTAATAGATTAAGTATATTTAATTTATATTATGATATATAGGTATTAAAATTATTAACTTTGGTATGGTATTAAACTTTTAGCTACTGTACATGTGTGTTATATATTGGAATTGTGTGACTTGAAAGAATATGACTGTGAACTAGAATGATGAAATTGAGTATGAATTGAACATCTCAGGGTGAGACGAGTGGATGTGATTGTAGAGATGTTGTTGTTGTCTGTATAATGTTGGGAGCTTTGAAATGGTATGTCTATCCCTACACTCAAAGCATTGTTCATACTCAAATAGAGAAGAACAGTGTGAGTGGTGAGAGTAGAGGGAGGTCCTCGTCTATAGTCTTGGAGTTTAGACATAGACAGATTGGGAGACTTACCTTGCATAATGTTGGGGATGGGCCAGCTGAACTATGCAAGTGCAAAGACGACCAATAGTTAGACAGTTATACAAAATCCGGATGAGTCGCGTTGAGTATTTGATGCATGTTTTGAATGGTATGTCCTGCTTGTTCTTTTTTTTATTTGTAATTAAGCATGATGATATTGATTGACTGTACTATATGTATGTTGTCTGTTTACCTAGCTTACCCTTGCTTTCTTGTTGTGTGTTGCTTGTATATGTTTTCTCTTGCGATGATCATCCTTTTGGATGGGAGCAGATGTGGTTGAGGAGGTCCCCTTAGAGCAAGTGCTAGAGGACGCTGATGCTGCTGCTTAGTTTTCCATGGGATTTCTATATTTAATTTGGTGTAATTTGGAATACTCTAATTTGTTTAAGTTTCAAATTCTGTCCTCTTTTCTGGATGACTGTAATATCAACTATTGCCTTCCTATTCTGTTCTGATTGTTCTCTTTATTTGAATGGTGACATCTTTATTATATAATTAGTATTATTATATATTTGGGATGTCACATTTATAGTATCAGAGCAGTTTCTTCCTTAGAAAACCTATAGGTTGTGAATATGCATTGCTTGTGTTTATGTGCTTTTAGCCATGTGTAGAGAGTTGTTATCTTGCTTTCCTTGAGTTGGACTGTTAGCCTTTTTGAATCGAAGATGTCCTAATTTCACACCCACACACACACACACACACATATATATATATATATATATATATATATATATATATATATATATTTATATTTATTTATTTATTTATTTATATTTATATTTATTTTTAATTATGCACTTGTTTATCTTTAATAATTTAAAGTATCATAATAATGAAATTTATAGTAAATAAATATTTGATACGTGACATGTAATAATATTACTGAATATAATATTTTTGAGATACTTTATTAATTATAGCAAAATCATTTATCCTCACTAATTTATATAAAATTAATTCGAATTTTTATAAAATATATTAAAATATAATTTATGATTTTTTTTATCTTTATTTTGATATGTTATGATTTTGTGTGATTTTTTTCATTTTTTTTTCTGTATTTGAAAAATTAAATTAAATTTTTTACTTTAATTAAATAGATGCTTCAAATATCCCAAATAATTTTGTTTAGAATAATTACAACCGTCTCTACAAGATAAATTGAAATAAATAATATGACTAATAATTATGTGACATATTAAGGGACGATCTTTTTCTACCTTTACATTGAAAACGTGATAACTTTCTATATAGTCCTGCCATACTTATTAACCCTCTAATTGATATGCACTATAAAAAAAAGAATAATATTAGTAAAAAGAAGAACATTAGAAGATAAAAATTCTTCATTTTATGTAAGTATTATAAAGATCTAAATTATAAAATAAAAAATTATAAATATAAACTATATATATATAAAAAATTATTTATGTAATTTTATATCTCTTTTATTAAGATTTAATTATAGTTTAGTTGTTTTTTAAACAATAATTAAATTAAAAATCAGACTACTGAATGCAAATAACTTCACATTTTCATGTTATAAATAACTGAAGAAAACACAACTCATTCAAACTATTTGAATATATTAAATATCCTTAAAAACACAGTTAAAGAAGTTATGTATAATTAAAAGATTAAATTCTACAGTTTCAATATTTAATACTGTTTCTAAATTATTCAACAATTAATAGTCTAAATTTAATATGCGTCACATCTCTAGATCTAAGATTTAATGATTCACAAGGTCATATTTTTGGGTTAGACTCTCAAAAAGATCTATACTCATTGATTTTCTAGGTTTTTAATTTTAAAAAATTGAAACAAATAGAGCTCTGGTGTTAAATTTGACCAACTTTGTTAAACGGGTGTGTATATAGTATGTTGATTGTGTTCCTTTTAATGATGTGGATAAGGTGATGTATAATTTATAATTTTTTAATTAAGAAATTGGAAAAAATTAAAGTTACCTTGTGAAAAGAAAGTAAGTATTTGTTTCTTTGAATTAGGAATTACTGACAAAAATGGATAATCAAAGAAAATATTAAAAAAGTTAATTAAATTCATAACTTTCTTCGAATTAGAAATTATGAAAAGAAAGTCAAAGTTGTTTTTTCGAATTAGGATTCATTGGTAAAAAAAATTGGAAATCAGAGGATTCATTTTGAAAAATTAGCATTTATACAAATTTCAAATTAAGCGATTTTAGGACTATTGTAATTTTCGTAATTTGTGGTTCGATTTGAGGAAGAAAATCGGCAGAGAGCAAAAAGTGGAAAACTTCTTACCCTGAACAGAGGTAGAGCACTCAGTAATTATACTTATCTATAATTATCTATAAAGATATTGTTATAACTACTGACTTGCTGGTTTGGGATATACAGTACTATGTCCATTTTACCTTTTATTAATATATTTTATTTTATTATTTTATGTTTTAAGTCTGTAAATATATATTTTTTTAATTTTTTTATAAGCATTTTATTAATATATGTTTTTAGACTCAATAAATTATTTATAATGTAAAAATCACATGATAATTTGTTATTTATTTTTATCGTGATAAACAAAGTGAATATACTTACACAAAAGCTAATGCATTTCCGCTAATAAGTTAATATATGTAGAAAAAGAAAGTTTTAAGTAACAGTTATTATTATTATTACTATTAATAGGTAAAGAAATATGAAATTGTTGAGAGATATATTTGTTTTAGTTTTATGCAATTTGAGAATGAGTATAAGGAATGCAATTGATGAAGAAGAACTCATGAAGATGTTATTATTTGAACTTTTCTTATTACTCATAAATTCCACAACAAAGGCGTGGAATTGTTACATCTTTATTTCAGGTTTCTCATTTCCAAGACACTGGCAAACGCAGCACTGGCTGTGGCATCGCTTTATGCAATTAGGAACTTCACATGGCATTTTAGCACAAGCACTTGGGTCATGGCAGGGATAATTACAACCATTCACAAACCCTATAAAATTTAATAACGATATCACGACATATTTTTACATTCATTTCTTATAAAGTATAAGAATAAAATAATTATAAAAATATAAATTTTATATATTTTTTAAAAATAAATAAAAATACTATTAAATAAATATAAAAAATTTAAATTTGTCAAAGAGTATTTTTCTATAAAATTTGTTGATCTTGGTCAAATTATTAGTTAAAAAATACAGATAAATGTATAAAAGAAAAGAGTGGAAGCGTACCTGTTGCAAATATTAGGAGACATAAAACCATAAAGTATGGAAACAATACTGGAGTTTTTGCCATTGCTGTTTCTGTGTTTAGAGGGATTTTTAAAATAATTTTTCGAATTTCAGAGCTGTGTCTCTTAGGATATTATTTATAATGATAATAATAATAAAATAATAACGATAACAATGGTTTCAACGGTAAGAATAATATTAATAAAGTGCATTAAATTATAAGAGACAAAGATATATTTAAAGTTAAAGTTGGAGCTTTAACTCTTTGTTTCTATTACCTAGTTAGCACATTAAGCGTTTTATTTATATAAGTAATTTCATGTGAAAATTCAATATTTTAAGATAAAATTTGACACTTGTGTATGGTCAAGGCACACCTTATTACAAATTTAACTAAAAAATAAATTCTGTTTAAAAAAACATGGAATTCATCAATTTACTTCAATATCATGATATACTAAATTCAACCATTTCTTTACTAAAAAAAATAAATTATATTAAAATACAAACAAAGTCTCACATGAGATAAAAAAAAAATTAAACATAAATTTATATACACATAGATAATTCTAATGGTAAAAAGTATTTTAGAATGTTATAAAAAATAATTCTATGAGACTTTGACTCAAAGGAGACAATAACTCATCAAGTACATTAATAAATATTTGTCATAAATTGTTATTAATGTTCTAGAAAATGGTCATTCAAAAATTGAACACATAGAGGGTGTTCGAATTTGAAAACAATATCACAAGATTTTTTATGGTGGAAATGGTCAATCCAAAAGAAATTCTACATTCTGGTATATTTGTTCTTGGGTTAGATGAAAGGTTGTGTGATTGTGAAAAGTTTCGAAAACTTCATATGTTCTCATGTTTTACCAGTTTGAAAACATGTTTACTTTGGTTCGAACATATACATTAATCCACACCATAGGTTAGAAATAGTTATTAAAGTGTATATCAATTTGGTTAGGAGCATGAAGATTATTGGCCAACACACAAAGACCCACATGTTTGTCCAAATCAATGACAAGAAGAAACACACAATTTCTCTCCTTTTTTTTTTCCTTTTCCAATGTAAAATAAATAAATCAACTTAGAATTCGATTTATAGGAAATAAATATTTGATTATTTTAACTGAATATGTGACCTTGTGAATTTAATGAGTAAAAATTATTCAATATGATAGGTTTTTTGGGACTTTGTTAACCATGGTAAAACTTGTTTATCTTAACTATTCACTATAAAATTAATTAAAATATTAATAAAATATGTTAAAAAAGAGTTTGTGAATTTAAAAATGCAACATCCCAAATTAATAATAAAGACTGTTAATAGAAATCCTAACATGATTAATATTTAAGAAACAATTAACTTAATAGAAAACATATAAAATATACAATTATACAGATCATAACCATAACAACAAAAACTTTATATATAATGACATTTTAACTTTAAGAATTTCTATACATAAACTAAAAGTTTAACTAGAGTTTTACAAAATGTTAACTATACATATAAATTACTATAGCGTATGTATCAATACTACCGAACTTCAGCATCCTGTTCAACGGAAACATCTTCTTCAAGGTAATAATTGAAAAAAAGAAAATAAAAACAATTAAAGTAATCATTACAAATGAAAAAAGAAAAAAATTAACAAATAAATAGAAGAGTAAGCTAATTTACCAAAAATAAATTTTTCTTTCATGTCAATTGTAACAGAAAAATGAACACTCTTGAGAACTATCCAATTAGAAACTATTGACACTAGTTACACTGAGGCACTAATGAACCCCACCAATCCTAGTTGAAAATTACCTGCTTCAGAACACACATAAAAACTCTTCCACAACAAAGATATTGTCTTCTCCTTCTTCACTTGCATTTGTCAGACACTCCTAATTCACATAACATTTGCCCTTAGCTTTTAGCTTAAATGATACTCTCCTGAAACAAGGAGACACCTCCTGAGAACCAACATCTCCTAGAAGAGATTGAAAAACAACTAAACCACTTTTGAGATCATGCTCCAAACTCGCAAACAAAACAATCCATAAAGACCTCGTATATATATTAAGATTTAATTATTATTTAAATAATAATTAAATTTTAAATCATACTATTATTAAAAGAAAATTATTAAATAACAATCAATTTTAGAAAAAAATTATTTAATCACCATTATTATGGAATATAAAGATTTAATTATCATAATTGAAGATTTGACATTGTGAATTTAAATGAGTAAATATTACTCAATATAATATGTTATGTGGATACTTTGTTAACTATAGATGAAACTCATTTATCTTGACTAACAGCTACAAAATTAATTTAAATTTTTATAAAATGTACTAAAATAAAGTGTGTGGATATTAAAAAAAATTGTATCTTATTTTATTTTGATATATTATGATTTTATGTGATATTTTTTTTCATTTTTCTATTTTTTTATGCATGAAAAAAATTGAAAATTTTACTTTAGTTAAATAGATGCGTTAAATTTCTCAATTTTTTTTTTTGGAAATGATTACAACCGTCTCTACTAGAAGGAATTGGAATCAAATATAATTATATGTGACATATTCAAAGACGATTTTTTTCTACCTTTTCATTGAAAATGACCAAATGATATCTTTCTACCCCTAACATACATATCAATCCTTTAATTAATAGTTTCCACCTTATAATAGAAATCAGAAAGAATATTTGTAAACAGAATAATAGTAAATAAATAAAATTTTATGTAAGTATTTTAAATATCAAAATTATAAAATAAAAAATTATATATATATATATATATATATATATATATATATAATTGATATTATCAAATCCGTCATATAAAATTTTTTCAATAAATTAAATTATCGACAGTTTACTAATGATTAAATATTCGTCGATAAAAGTGTTGTTGATAATATCGATTAATTTTTTTGGTTCGTTGGTAATTATCAATGGAAAAATCTGTTGATAATTACTGATGGAAGAATTTGTTGGTAATTATCAACAAAAGAATTCGTTAGTAATTATCGACAAAATAATCTGTCGAAAATTTCGTCGGTAAATAATGCGATCTGGTTCATCTTCTTTTCCATTCTTCTTCTTCTTCTTCTTTCTTTATTTTTATACATGATCCAGATCCTTGTTTTATTTTTCTCGAACCAAAACCCCCAACATTTGGGGTCCTACTTATGTAAGGGACATTCTTCCTCTTTTAAGTTGAAGGTTTGATTTAGTACGAAACCTTCATCCTCTTCCTTTCTCTATGATGGTTTTTGGAGTTCTATAGAAAAATTCATATCAGGTCACTGAGCCTACTCTTTATTTTATATACATCACCATCGTGTTTTAAGAGTAAGGGTTCAAGAACTAGAAGTTAAGCAAGCATATAACAATGGCTGAAGGTTGGTCTTTCTGCTTCAGCTTTCTTTCCTATAAATCTGAATATGATTAAATGTGTTTGTTTGATATATTTGGATTTATTAAATCTTTAGTATAAATCTGTTTCATGGACACAATTACTCAATTAAAACTCAAAGTCAAAGATGAAGTTTAGAAATCAAACACATTAGTGGATGTCATTATAGCATCGTTGAGCGCAACTTACACAGTTAGGTGCCACTTTTGTTATCATGTTAATACATAGAAATGTCTTTAGCATTTCAAAATAATTAAACTACAAAATTCCGACAAGTAAAATATGTGTTTTTCTTCATTAAATAATACTCTTAATAATTTGTTTTAAATAAATCACCTCAAGAATTATATTTATTCTATATGTAGAGAATTCATTTTTGTAACGGCTGATGTATATATCAATATATTCATTTTACTCTTTATAAATATATTTTATATTTTATTTTATCTTTTAAATTTTGTAAATATTTTAAAATTAATTTTATAACCATTGTTTTAATATAAACAATTATTCACCAATTTTATTCGTTATTAATATAATTTATTTTAATATTTTATCATTTAGGTTTTGTAAATATTTTTTTGAACTTAATTGACTATCTCTAATATAAAAATTATATGATAGTATTTTACTCTTTTTATTATGATAAATAAATAAATATATGTGCATGTGTTTTCACTTATAACCAATAAAATTAGTATATGTATCAAAATGTTTCAAGTAACATTTATTATTATTATTATTATTGTTATTATTACTCTTAATATGCAAACAATATGAAATTATTAGAAGGAATTGTTACATCTTTATTTCAGGTTTTTCATTTCCAGGACAGAAGCAATCGCAGCACTGGTTGCGGCATTGCTTATGGCAATTAGGAGCACAGCGCAGTTTAAAACAAGCAGTTACGTCATGGCAGCTGTAGTCACAACCAAACCCTATAAAATTTGTTCATCTTGATCAAATGATTAGTTAAAGAAATATAGATAAAAAGAGGAGAGTGGAACGTACCTGTTGTAAACATTACGAGACATAAAACCATTAAGCATGGAAACAACACTGAAGCTTTTGTCATTGCTGTTTCTCTGTGTTTTAAAAGGATTTTTAGAATAATTTTTCAAGTTTCAGAGTTTTGTCTCTCAAGGATTATTTATAATGAAAATAGTAATAAAATAATAATGATAACAATAGTTACAATAATGGTAAGAATAATATTATTAAAGTGCATTAAATTACAAGAGACAAAGATATATTTAAAGTTGAAGTTGGAGATTTCTACTTTGTTTTTATTACCTAAGTAGTCTGGGATGGTATCATGTCGAGTACGAATAGTGTCTACTTGCAATTCGATTCGTATGTAAAAAACTGCATTCGTATATGTATTTGTCTCGTTACTCGTTGGATATTTGCATAACAAAAATTGGCAGACTTTTTTAACCCACGAATACCTATTGGAAACCCATTTTCCAACAGTCTGTACATTATTATTTAAGCTCAAATTCTGTCCCAAACTATATTCTCATTTTCAAAACTCACAAACCCTAGTTCTTCACTTCAAAGTGAAACCTATTGAGTCCATTTTCTCCAAACTGAGATATGCACCAAAGCATTTCGACCTGGAATCCGAACCCAGAAGATGCGCCATTTCCCTCTGCCTCTTGTTGCCATCTCCTCACGTCGTCGACCACTCCATCTGCCACCTCTACCGCCTCGCTGCAGACTTAGTCGTCACCGTCGCGCAAGACTTGCTCAAGCTCCAAGCCATGCTCGAAGGCTCCAACCTCAAGCTCGTGCCCGTGTTCATCTCCTCCTTCACTCATAGCAGCCGAGGGCAGTCCACCTAGGAGCGTCGTTTCCTCCTCCTTATCAACGACAACCACGACCTTCAAAGGGTAAATGTTGATGGTAGAGTCGTTCACCTAGGAACTTCATTTTCTTATCTCATTCAATGCTAATAATGAAAGGAGAATGTATGAAAAAAAATAATGAGATTTAGAGTTTCCTATTTCTTTGACGAGAGAGAATAAAGAAGCTAAAGATTGAACAGTTATAACCGGCAGGATAAAATTATAATTTTATTTTTCAAACGGATAGCAGATACTCATGAGTATGAATAATGTGATACCCGAACCCGACTCGTTAACGAACAGGTGTTAAAATACCCAATATCCACAAGTATCTCCTACCTGCGAATACTAAACACCCGTAACGAATTTACCTGCGAATACCTGCGAGTACGAGTTTTTTTTGCCAACTCTATAAATAACACATTTAGCGTTTTATTTGTATAAGTAATTTCACGTGAAAAATTCAATTTTTGAAGAACTGATCCAAAAGTAACAAGTTGGATTGAAAAAATTTTAAGATAAAAATTGACACTTGTGTATGGTGAAGGCACACCTTATTACAAATTTAACTGAAAAATCAATTTGGTTTGTAAAAAAACACGGTATTCAATCTCCTCTAATATCATGATATACTAGATGCAATAATTTATTTATTAAAAAGGGAGACAAATTACTGCAATAATAAATATTAGTCATAAATTGTGACTAAGGTGTTAGAAGATGGACATTCAAAATCAAACACTGTTTGAATTTGACAAAAATATCGCAAGATTTTTTGTGGAGAAGCAGGTCAATCCAAGAGAAATTTGACATGCTGGTAAATTTGTTGTTGGGATAGATGAAAGGGTGTGATTGTGGAAAGTTTCAAAAACTTCATATATCAAGTTCTCATGTTTCAAAAACTAAAATAGTCTAAAATCAAGATTAAGATGGATATCAAGGAAGGAAGACACTCAAACTAGTGCTTATATGATCAAACACTATTACATATAACAAATCATTGTCATCACAACTTTAGCATTAAAGGATCCATATCACATAATTAATTATCTTCAACTTTATAATTTCTTTCATTCAATAATTTTTTTTTCTATTCACTTATAAATTTTCAATTTAATCAAACTTATCTAATTAACTTCATAACACAATTTTCTATAAATACATTAATATTAAAAAATTTGCTACCATTTTTTTTAAATAATTAATACTTGATTTTTAACAACATCTCAAATATTGAAAAAACAAAACAAAATTTCTAAAATAACTCTTACCTACACATCTATGAATACTTTAAACAAACATTTCTTACCAACAAAATTACCTGTAAAATAACTTTTAGTTTTCTCATTTTTATTAAATCAGTTTATTTCAATAAAAAATTAATTTTTTAAAATATACATTAATTTTACTCTTTTTAACTACATTTATATTAATTCATTTTTTTTTCAGTAAATTTTTTCATAATTAATAAATGATACATTCATCTTATAAATTAATCTCGTTTTTTAAACTCATCAAGTCAAGAATTTTCATAAATAAAAATACATTTACAAAATAAAATTTTAAAATTTTTCAATCCAAAAATAAAAATATTTTTTCATATATATATATATATATGGGGTTTGCTAACGCGCATACGCTATTTTCTCAGTTGGTACATTTTAGTAAGTAATTTGTGTATCGGGTTTTAGTAGACAAAAATACCGTTATATATTATAAATTCTATGTTTTAAGGTTAAGAGTATTTTAATAATTTTCATTCTCAAAACTAAAAAAAAAAAAACCTAACCCTTACTCACCTTTCTCATTCCTCTCAACCCTTTCTCTTTCATCTCTCTCACTCCAACCTTTTCTTTCATTCTCAAAATTAAAAAGAAAAAATCTCCAAACCCTTACTCACCTCTTTCATTCCTTTCAACCCTTTCTCTTTCATCTCTTTATTGAAAAATTCAGAAACACTTGCCTAGCCTAATCCACCTTCCTCACTTATCTAATTTGTTTCTCTCTCATCTCCATATTCTCCCTCACCCACACACAACAACCCGCAACACTGCAATTTGTTGTTTTTTCTCTGTTCGTTCATTTGTTTTTCACTTTAATAATAAAAGAATTGATGATGTTAATGTTGATTTTTGATTGGAGAGTTGTGTTATATATTTTCCCTTCTTATTATTATTAAATTTCATTTTCAAATTAAGTCACGGTGAATAAAACCTTCACAAATCACAGAATTTTCATGCATCATTTGCACATCTGCACCACATTTCATTATATTTTTATCACAGTATACATTGAGTCTATTTATTGATGTGTATACATGACTTTTTTTAATGATAAATATTAAAATAAAAAAAATTGATATAAAGTTTATGCATAGTTAAACACACATAGCAAAATCTTCTTTTTGAAAGCAGCAAAACATGGCTGTCACTGGTGCCACTCAAGATGGATTATTCTGGTCGGTGTATGAAAGGTGCATTTTTGGCTACGATAACTGCGTTGAACGACGTTCGTTTTTTTTATCATTTAGTGTGAGTAGTTTACATGAAATTGAAATAAGTCATTTCATGTAATACAAAATTAATAATAATAAATAAACATATTAACATACAATGAATAATCTTACGACACTCCTTTTATTGTAACATTATGCTAGAATCGAGGTACTTCAAAGAACAATTTATGTATTTGTTGTTTTTTAACATTAGGGTTAGACAAGTGTTTCTGATTTTCAATTGGGACTACAGTAGGGATGACAGAGAAAAGGTTGGAGTGAGAGAGATGAAACAGAAAGGGTTGAGAGGAATGAGAGAGGTGAGTAAAGGTTTAGAGGATTTCATTTTTTGTTTTGTTTTAGTTTTGAGAATGAGAGAAAAGGTTGGAGTGCGAGAGAAGGGTTTTGGGGGTTTCTTTTTTTTTTTTTAGTTTTCAGAATGAAAATTATTAAAATACCCTTAACCTTAAAACTTAGAATCCATGATATATAAAGGTATTTTTGTCTACTAAAACCCAGTACACAATGTTAAAATGTACCAACTGAAAAAAATGCACGCATTAGCAAACCCATATATATATATATATATATATGTGTGTGTGTGTGTGTGTGTGTGTGTGTGTGAGGTTTGCTAACTTGTGTACGCCTGTTTTTCAGTTGGTACATTTTAGCAATGTGTACCGGGTTTTAGTAAACAAAAATACCCTAATATATCATGGATTCTAAGTTTTAAGGTTAAGGGTATTTTAATAATTTTTATTTTCAAAACTAAAAAAAAAAAAAAACCCCAAACCCTTGCTCATCTTCCTCATTTCTCTCAACCCTTTCTCTTTTATCTCTCTCACTCCAACATTTTCTCTGTCATCCCTACCCTAGTCCCAACTGAAAAAATACTCAATGTTAAACAATTTTCTTTTGTAAAGAGTTGAGTCATTGGCATATTCGTCTTCAGGAAAAGGTTCATGCAAGATCTCTTCAATTTCATCATCTTCACTAACCTCTATAATTTCATCATCTTCACTAACCTCTATAATTTCATCATCTGCGGATGTTGAATCATCATCTCTAAAAAAGACTTCCAAGCCAATTATCAATTCCTTCAAATGTCATTATGCTTTTTGAAAATTAGATAAAATTATATAAGACAAAAGTTATAAACTGAAAACTCATTATAAAATCATTTTTTGTAAGAAATTGTTTAACAGCGAGGGTTTGTGATTTTTTCCAGGCCAATTACCAATTCCTTCGGATGTTACTATCCTTGTGAAAATTAGATAAAATTAGATAAGACAAATTATGAAATGAAAACTCATTATAAAATCATTTTTTTTGTAAGAAATTATTTAACAGCGAGTGTTTCTGATTTTTTCAGTTGGGGTAGAGTAGCGATGACAGAAAAAATGTTAGAGTGAGAAAGATGAAAGAGAAAGGATTGCGAGAAATGAAAAAATGTTAGAGTGAGAAAGATGAAAGAGAAAAGATTGAGAGGAATGAGGTTGGTGAGAAGGGTTTGGAGATTTCTTTTTTTTTTTTAGTTTTGAAAATAAAAATTATTAAAATACCCTTAACCTTAAAACTTAGAATTCATGATATGTTAGGATATTTTTATCTACTGAAACCTGATATACATTGCTAAAATGTACCAACTGAAAAACAGGCGTACACAAGTTAGCAAACCCATATATATATAAATAAATATATATATATATATATATATATATATATATATATATATATATATATATATATATATATATATATATATATATATATATATTTATTTATTTATTTTTATAATTCCATCATTTTATAAAATTTAAAAAGTCAATATACATTAATTTTACATGTTATTTATACGTTAATTTTTTAAAGTCATCCATTCACATCAATATGCATCCTATAAATTAATTATAATATATATATATATATATATATATATATATATATATTTATATATATACACTTTTTTTTTTGTTTTTCAAAGTAAAATAAATAAATCAACTTAGAAGTCGATTTCATGTTTGCTTGATTAGTTTTACTTAATATCTATAATTTATGCAACCTCTAAATATAATTTCTTTTTATTTTTTGGTGTCATTAAAGGGAAAAATTAGTAAAATAATTATTTTATTTTTAAAAAATAGTTATTTAAAGAATAAAAAGGAAAAACAATTATATATACCAAAATACAAAATTCTCATTATATAATATTATAAATATATTTTAAAAGACCAGTTAAAGAAGTTAATGGTAGTTATGACTAAATAAAAAACTTCATTATGTAAAAATATTAAACTCTATTATCTTTTAAATTTTGTAAATATTTTTTAAATTAATTTTATAACCATTTTTTTAATATAAAATATTATTCACCAATTTTATTCGTTATTAATATAATTCATTTTATTATTTTATAATTTAAGTTTTGTAAGTATTTTTTTAAACTTAATTGACGATTTCTGATATAAAAATTATATGGTAATATTTTATTCTTTTTATTATGATAAACAAATAAATATATGTGCATGTGTTTTCATATATAGCCAATAAAATTAATATATGTATCAAAAAAATGTTTCAAGTAACATTTATTATTATTATTATTATTATTATTATTATTATTATTATTATTAATATGTAAACAATATGAAATTATTAGAAATATATTTGTTTTAGTTTGATGCAATTTGAGAAAAAGGTATATGAAATGCAATTGATGAAGAAGAATGAAGATGTTATTACTTCAACTTCTCTTTATTACTAACAAATTCCAAGCAAATACATGGAATTGTTATATCTTTATTTCAGGTTTTTCATTTCCACTGCAATCACAAAGGCAGCAAAAGTCAATGCATCGCTTTAAGCAACGTGGGTTACAGTGCAGATTATGACAATCAAATCGGCCATGGCATGGGTAGTTACAAGCATCCACAAAACCTACAAAATTTGTTCATCTTTGTCAAATCAATAGTCAAACAAATGATTGTTTTATGCATTTCACAAAAATCATATCAATTTAATTGTTAATATACATCAATTATAATTTAAAATCTAAAAATAAAAATTTATAATTTTTTTATAAAGTTAAATATATTTTTTTCTCTTAATTTTAAATAAAAATTAAAATTAGTTTATTTTTAAAACTTTAACGGTTTCTCAATGCTAAAATTCTTTGAATTTAATTTTTTTAACTAAATTTTATTAAGTTTATTTAATTTTTTAAGTACATTTCATAATAATATATGAGTTGTTTATATTATTTGATATGTTTTTTTTTTAATATTAATTAAAAATATATTTGAAACTTTAAATAAATTTAACAAAATTTAATTAAAAAAATTAAATTTACGTTATTCTAAAGATGATATGATGAACTAAATTAGTCCAAAATTTTAAAAAGAGATTAACTCTAATTTTTATTTAAAATTAAATAAAAAAATATTTAATTTTTTTTTATAAATTTATATTCGTACTTAAATTCTTATATAATAATGTAAATAACTGTATAAAAGAACAGAGTGGAGCGTACCTGTTGCAAATATTATGAGAAATAAAATCATCATGCAAGGAAACAATGAAGTTTTAGCCATTGGTGTCTCTTGTGTTTAAAGGGGTTTTTAGAATAATTTTTCAAGTTACAGAGTTGTGTACATGAGGATTATTTATAATGATAGTAATAAAAAATAATAATGATATTAATAGTTAAAATGATGGTAATAATAATATTAATAAATTGTATTAAGTTATAAGAGACAACGATATATGTTAAAGTAGGAGTTGGAATTTAAGATTAATTAGATAATTTTCAATGTAATTATTACCTCCTTTATTTTGAATACTTTGGATTAGTAGAATCAGAGTTCTCAAAATGGGTCACACCTCGCGAGTCAACTCGGTCCACCACGGATTCGGGTGGGTTGGGTTTGAAAAAAATTATATATTTTTTATGCAGCTCAGATTTTAACCTGCCTCATTTTAACCCGACTCATACGGGTTGAACCCGTGGTGGGTCGGGTTGGTCCACCAACCTACCTCCCTAATTTTATTTTATTAAAATTTAATTTTAATTTTATAAAAAGATATTTATTATTATTTTTTTGCTTGAAAAAATTATTTAAGTTTTCTATTTTCAAAATTTATTAAACACTCGTGTTGGAAGTGAAATTTGTTTAGATTTGAATTATAGAAAATTTGTAATTTTTTTTATTTAAAAGAAATTGTAATTAAGTGAGCTAGTGAGCCAACTCGTTTACCCACCAACCCGTGGTGGGTCGGGTCGGGTTCGAATTTTTCTGGCTCGCTAATAAATGAGCTGGGTTGGGTTGGCTCACTAAGTAACCAACTCGTGATGGGCCGCGTCGGGTTATCCGTTTTGACAGCTCTAAGTAGAATTATTTTTATTAATTAATATTAAACAATATATATATATATATAAAGTCTATGATTACAAAATTATTTTCTTCATTTACATAATATAGTTTATTCCTTAATAATACAAAAGAGGTAACTTTCATTATCTACACCATTTTAGGACAAATTCACTATTGCAATGATTAACCTGCACTAATCCATGTTCTCGACAAAATACATAATCACAGTAGATAAAGTTAAAACCGTAAACTAATTTTATTGCAAGAACCCAGATTGTTCACTGATATTACAACACCAACTCATAATACATGAACACAACATACATTGCACATTGGTCACCTAACATCAACCTAAACACTGCCACAATATGATAATGTTAAGCACAATAAGAACAAACACAACTCGAACTAAGAATTTTATCCTTCTCTACAACTCTTTGACATTACTTTCGAGATCAGTGGACCTCTTGTTTTGCCTCACATTTGTACCATCTCTATCATCAGCGTTCTCTTCACAACACCACATGAAAAATTTACATGACATCCCAATTGTAAATGCACCCTATTATTCAAGAAAAACACAAAAATGTGTGAACACAAAAAATCAATTACAGCAAAATCACCACAGTGGCGAATAGGGGTTATCCCAACTCCCCTCGAAACAGCACCGTGTGATGAATGCGAAACTCCTTTGCTCGTTGTCTTCGAACAAGAACAATAACTTTGTGAAGAAGCCATTCCTAACCCTAACCCTAAGCTTTTAAATTTGGAAAAGTCTAGACAAAATCACCAAAAACCCTAACCTTTGCTTTTAAATTTGGAAACAACAACCATGAATCACTTTGCTAACAGGATGATTCAGCAATGCAGTCTAACACGTCAAATTTATTTGTACAACTCATCAAATATTTTTCAGCTAGGCAGCTCTGTCATTAGCAAAATTAACGCCGTAAGAAAAAAAGACTAACTTCCACAGTTTTTGCAAAAAGTAGGATTTTAGTGAACTTTTTAAAAAAGGGAGGACAAATTTGAACAAATCCTACGAAAAGAGGGACCAAAATAGGTATTAAACCTATATTTAATAAGAAATAAAATTATACAAAGATAAAAGATTTAATATAAATTTAATTTCAAACAATTCACTCACTACACACAATTATCTATAGCAATTAAAATTTTTTACCTATAAAAAATTTATGTATTGAATTAGACTTAGAAATTCTTCATCTTTCATATGGATCTCAATATATGTAATACATGAGTTCTACTCAACTCCATATAATACCTAAGTCCATTTCACATAATAAGGTGAGTTCTACCCAACCCTAAACTAATTCTCGTCATAGGAACTTCAATTGATTCTTACTACTTAAATATCTTTTTCTATGTGAGTTAGAATACTTAATAGTGTTTAGATAATCTCTTTATCGAATCTCCACTCAATACACCTTAATACAAAAGAGTAAAAGACTTTCTTACGTGAAATCCATTTTACTTTCATCACAAAACAATCACACACACATATAATTTCATTTGGTATGATCATAACATTTATGTCTACATATCTCCATCCCAAACATTTCATATATTACATCTCTCCTTTTAATAATTAATCATATTTTATCATAATCTATATCCTTCCACACATCAATTTTTCCCAAAACCAATAATTATTTCTTTTTCAAAAATACCCTCCTCGTTTAGCGACAATATAGCTTGCCTAAAGAGTGGATACTAGGAGAAAAATCCCTAAAAATCTGCCTAGATAGGGTTCCACTCTCTCAACGAATAAAACTCCTAAGAACAATTTTCATAAATTTGCCCTACGAGTTTTATCATGCCCAACTAATGGAACACCCATGCTTCTTGGACTTTCACTCAAATATTCTCACTTAGCAAGAGGAACACTCAGCCAGCAAGTGGTTCCGCTCTTCCCTCTCTGACTTCGTGAATTATGCTTTTGCTTAGCGAGTGAGTAACTCGCTCAATTTACTTATGATGAGTGAATTTATGGACGTATTTTCAAAGGATGTGCCTGGATTACCTCCAAGAAGGGAAGTAGATTTTTCCATTGACTTTGTGCTTGAAGTAGGACTAATGTTAGTGATTCCTTACATATTGGTCCCAACTAAGTTGAGTAAATTAAACAAGTAGATAAAGGAGTTATTAGATAAAAAATTCATTAGACCTAGTGTGTCCTCGTGGGGAGCACTAATCTTAATGGTTAAGTAGAAGGATGACAATTCTAGATTATGGGTGGAGTATAGTAAATTAATTAAGCTTATAGTAAAAAAAATAAGTACCTTCTTCCTAGAATTGATGATCTTATAGATCAGTAGTATAAGGAAACTGTCTTTTATAAGGTAGATTTATGATCAAGTTATCATCATATATTAGTTAAAGTGGAGGATGTACAAAAGATTACTTATAGATGAAGGTATGGTCATTATGAGTCATTATGCCTTTTAGTGTAACCAATGCTCTACCAATCTTCATGGACTACATAAAGAATAAGTTCAGTGTAGTGTTTATTAATTCCAACCTACTCATGCACACTAAAAGAGCATGCAGAAGATCTTAGGACTCTCTTGAACATTCTAAGAGAGATACGATTACATGAAAAGTTATCAAAATGTGACTTCTACATGTCAGAGATACAATTTTTGGGGCATGTTATCTCGGCTCAAGATAGCAGTAGATCTATCTAAGGTGGAAGTTATGGTTCAATGGGAGTGATGTAAGACCCATGAAAATATTTACCTTAATTAATAAACAATAATATTTATTATTAGTAGTAGTAATAAATTGATTTATGGGTAGAAACATGATTAATGGGTTTATATAAAAGAAAAATGGTATGTTAAATAAGGAATTGTGGTAGCTCAAATGGTAGCTATGTATGGTGACAGTAGCGATAAGAGTTCATGTTGGAAGTCCCACATCGACTAGAGATAAGGCCAAAGCCAAATTATAATATATAAGTGGGTGCAAACCTCACCTTACAAACCGGTTTTGTGGGGTTGAGTTAGGCTTAAAACTCCACTTCTTAATATGGTATCAGAGTCATGGTTAGAGCCTAGCATAACGAGATCTATGTGGGCATTTTGTTTCACCCGTTGTCGGACCACTATCGGACCACCCCTTAATTATACTCTCACGCTCAAGATGTTTATACCTCGGCGTGAAGAGGGTGTGTTGGAAGTCTCACGTCGACTAGAGATAAGGCCAAAGCCAAATTATAATATATATATATATATATATATATATATATATATAAATGGGTGCAAACCTCACATTAAAAGTCGGTTTTATGGGATTGAGTTAGGCTTAAAATCCACTTCTTAAGAAAACCACTTTCTAATATGGTATCAGAGTCATGATTAGAGCCTATCTTAGTGAGATTTATGTGACATTCTGTTACACCCGTTGTCGGGTCATTATCAGACCACCCATTAATTTCTACTCTCACGCTAGAGATGTCTATACCTCGGTGTGAAGGGTTGTGTTGGAAGTCTCACATCGACTAGAGATAAGACCAATTTATAATATATATATATATATATATATATATATAAGTTAGGTGGAAACCTCACATTTCAAACCGGTTTTGTGGGGTTGAGTTAGGTCAATTATCCAATTACTACCCTTAGTAACAACAGAAAGATTAAGGGCAGAGTTAGATATCCTGACTTGGTCACAAATCCGGCAGCAGTAGAAACATAACTCTTGAAAGCCGTAAAAGTTCCAAAATCATGTTTCTTCAATTTTTATCGGAAGAAGCCATCAGAAATATTCAATGAAAAAAAGAAAGCATTAATTCCTATATTATAGAGGATATCAGTATTTTGCTCCGATACCATATTAAAAGGTCTGATGTATTATTTCAAATAGTAAATATATATATATATATATATATATATATATATATATATATATATATACATACATATATATATACATACATACATACATATATACATACATACATACATATATACATACATATATACATATATACATACATATATACATATATACATATATATACATATACATATACATATATATATATATATATTATATATATATATACTATAATTCTTTATATATTTCATTATGCAAATATATTAAACTCTACTGTTACAACATTTAATACTGTGCTTTTAAATTAATAAACAATTAATACTCAAATTAATATGCATGATATCTCTAAATTAAAGGTAGTTATGACTAAATAAAATATTTCATTATGTAAATATATTAAACTCTACTGTTACAACATTTAATACTTTGCTTTTAAATTAATAAACAATTAATACTCAAATTAATATGCATGATATCTCTAAATTTAATGAAGGTTGTACGTACGTTTCACTCACCAATTTTCCTATTACATAACATTATCTTTATTATAAAATTTAATTTATTTTATTGATTTAATACGTCAGATTATTTTTTAGATTTCGTTGTAATTTTTATTCTACTATTTTATTTGATTATAGACGTTATTTAGATACAATTTTGTTTTATAACTATAACAGAAAAAATAATTGTGTATCATGTTAATATAGAGAAATGTCGTTAGCATTTCAAAATAATTAAACTACAAAATTCTGACATGTAAAATATATGTTTTTTTATTATTAAATAATACTCTTAATAATTTGTTTTAAATAAATCACCTCAAGAATTATATTTATTCTATATGTAGAAAATTCATTTTTGTAATTGCTGATGTATACAAATATATTCATTTTACTCTTTATAAATATATTTCATATTTTATTTTATCTTTTAAATTTTGTAAATATTTTTTAATTTAATTTTGTAACCATTGTTTTAATATAAAAAATTATTCACAAATTTTATTCGTTATTCATATAATTCATTTTATTATTTTATCATTTAAGTTTTGTAAATATTTTTTTTTAAACTTAATTGACTATTTCTGATATAAAAATTATATTATACTTTTTTATTCTTTTTATTATGATAAATAAATAAACATATGTGCATGTATTTTCATATATAGCCAATAAAATTAATATATGTATCAAAAAATGTTTGAAGTAACATTTATTATTATTATTATTATTATTATTATTATTATTATTATTACTCTTAATATGTAAACAATATGAAATTATTAGAGGGAAAATATATTTGTTTTAGTTTGATGCAATTTGAGAAAAAGGTATATGAAATGCAATTGATGAAGAAGAATGAAGATGTTATTACTTCAACTTCTCTTATTACTTATAAATTCTAAGCAAAGGCATGGAATTGTTACATCTTTATTTCAGGTTTTTCATTTCCACTGCAATCACATTGGCAGCAAGAGTTAACGCATAGCTTTGTGCAACGATGGTTACAGTGTAGATTATAACAATGATCATGTATGCCATGGCAAGGGTAGTTACAAGCATCCACAAAACCTACAAATTTGTTCATCTTTGTCAAATCATTAGTCAAACAAATGATTGTTTTATGCATTTTACAAAAATCATATCAATTTAATTGATAATAAATCACTTATAATTTAAAATCTAAAAATAAAAAATTTATTATTTTTTACAAAATTAAATATGTTTTTTATCTCTTAATTATGTGAAAATTGAAGTTAGTTTATTTTCAAAATTTTAACAGTCACTCAATTTTAAAATTGTGTGGATTTAATTTTTTTAATCTAATTTTATTAAATTTATTTAATTTTTTAGATGTATTTCATAATAATATTTGAATTTTTTATACTGACACATTTTTTTTCAATATTATTTAAAAAACATGTTTGAAATCTTAAATAAATTTAATAAATTTGGATCAAAAATACTAAATTCATGTAATTTTAAAGATGAGAGATTAAATTAGTTTAAAATTTCAAAAAGAAATTAAATTATAATTTTTACTGAAAAGATTAAAAACATATTTAACGTATTTAAATTTTCATATAAATAATATAAATAACTGTATAAAATAACAGAGGGGAGCGTACCTGTTGCAAATATTATGAGGAATAAAAACATCGTGCAAGGAAACAACACTGAAGTTTTTGACATTGGTGTGTCTATGTGTTTAAAGAGATTTTTAGAATAATTTTTCAATTTCAGAGTTGTGTACATGAGGATTATTTATAATGATAATAATAAAAAATAATAATGATATTAATAGTTAAAATGATGGTAATAATAATATTAATAAAGTGTATTAAATTATAAGAGACAAGATATATGTTAAAGTAGGAGTTGGAGCTTTAAGATTAATTAGATAATTTTCAATGTAATTATTACCTCCTTTATTTTGAATACTTTGGATTAGTAGAATTATTTTTATTAATTAATATTAAGCAATAAATATATATATATATATATATATATATATATATATATATATATATATATATATATATATATATATATATATATCATTTGCGTCGGAAGCTACCTGTCAAATGTCTAGTAAGAACAAATTCGATTATATTTTGTGAATATTTATATTAATGTATATTTATGTGTGTAAGTTTAGATTTTGTATTAAATATTAACTTTGTATTAGTTATTTTATGAATTTATAGTATAGTTGATATCGTTAATTTTTTTTTTTTATGTTACAATGACTAAATCAGTAATTCTAAATTATTTTTTACTTGTACGTGTCTTGTTTTATTTTTATATACGTATGTAAATATATAAATAGACAGTATGATATGAGTTTGAAAACCTAAACTTTATTTTATTATTATCATGAATTGTTCATATAATAACATTTTCACTATCCATCATCACAACTGCAAATGCAGCAAGATTTGAAGCAATCCCTTAAGCATGTAGGCGGAGGGGAACGACACTTCAATTTTTGACAATCATCCACAGTCCTGCATGGAATACATTCATTCAAACCTGCAAATTTTTCATTTATCAGCACAACACTAATGGTTAATTAAGAAAAAGGTGGTGTTTCATATTGGTGGGAAACAACATCACTCACACTAAAAGAATATCAAACTATTTCGTGAAAATGGATAATAATCGTATAAGAGAATACACTCACTTGGATTTCAAAAGCAATCTCTCTTTCAAAGGTATGTTCCGATGAATTATAAAAACACCAATAACATTGAAGTCAAACCATATAAAAAATTGATATTACTTACTATCCAATAAATTAATAGATTTTTCATCTTTATACAGTGTTTTATTTTTTCATTTTTATCTAATATAAGATTTAGAATCACATTTGGATTCTCAACACTATTTTTACCATGTCATATTTCCTTTAATATGAAAAATAAAAATCTATTAACACATAAATTTCACTAACATTTTGCAAAATATATATATATATGTGTGTGTGTGTGTAATGGTACAGAGATGCATACCTGCTGCAAATGATATGAGAGTAATACTATCAAGCAAGGAAACGATACTGAAGTTTTTGCCATTTGTGTATTTCTCTACGTTGAATGAAGTCACTTTTTGAATAATTGTTTTCCTTGAAGAGTTATGTACTATCTGAGGATTAAAAAACAAAAATAATAAAGAGCATTAATTTTCATCACGTCATCATATACGTAAAGTTATATTTACGAGGATTATTAATAATAATAATAATAAGATGATTAGACAGCAATTTTTTTTTATAATATTTGAATATAATTTATGTGTCATTTTGTGATTGGTCTATAATAATGTTTATAATTATTATTATTGATTGTGAAGTAATTTTAAATCAATCACAGAACGACACATAAAAAATATTCAAATATTATCAAAAAATTATTGTCTAAATATCATTATTCTAGTAATAAGTTCATTTCATTTATTCAAATGTGACAAAGTAGTAGTGAAGATCAAAGTGGACAATTTTTTTATCACAATTATATTAGACTTCGGTATTATTGGAAACGTATTGATTCAGGAATTGTATAAGACCCATGAAATGGTGGGGCATCTTTGGGACCAACAAACATATTTTCCAAACCTCTTACAGAAAATTAAGTTTTGATGGGGTGTTTTTTTAAAAATTCATACATAATATGAGAAAAATCTGGGGCATGGAAATTATATACAAATGAATTTTGGCTATAAATTGAGGGGCAATAACATAAATAACGTGATAAAAGTTTCACATCGACTAGGAATAAGGTTAATTTATAATATATAAATAGGTACAAATAAGCCGATTTTATGGAATTAAATTAGATTTAAAATTCACTTCTTAACATTTTATCATAATCAGGTTAGACCTTATCTTTTCTTTGTCTATTTTTCTTATTTTCTGTTTTCCAAATTATCTCGATAAACACTCAATTTCTACTTCGTTTACTGTTAGACTGGCTTAAAATGTTGATATACGGTTAATAAGACATTAAGTTGACTCACTAGCTCACTTAATTACAAGTTTTTTTTTAAATCCAAAAAAAAAATTACAATTTTTTTGTAATTCAAATTTAAATAATTTCACTCTAAAATAATGTTAAACTCCAAAAACAATTCAAAATAAAAAATTAACATACAACTCAAATATAATCCAAAAGTAAACCCAAAAAGCGAATAAGTTTATAATACTATAATTTTTGTGTCACTTATCCATTTATAAGATTTGATAAATTTATAATATTTTGCTCTCTTGAAACATTTTTTTTATTCTCATTTACAATACATTAAAAAAATATTAACTAATAATATTAAAACACAAAATAAGGAATAATTAAATTTAACTAGGTGGGTTAGTGAGCTGGATTCTAAGTGAGCCGAGTTGAAAATTCGCCCGTATAAAAAAATTTCATTTTTTTCAAACCCAACCCGGCCCGAATCCGTGGTGAGTCGGGTTAGCTCGCAGGTTCTAACCCGTTTTGACAGCACTAATTAATTCACTTTGACTACTCAAATTATTAATTGGATGTCTATGCTTAGAGAAATTAATTTTACATTTTTGAGTGAACTAATTACCACTTTACTTTTATTTTTTAGTCATCTCGGTTAAAATCTTAAATTTCACCCAATTAGAAGGATAGGTGGTCTAAGTGTCATCACTCTGTTCACACAAAGAATTACCGTCAGTATTATAGTTGAGATAATCATGAGTTTTCAAAATATGACAAACCCATAACCTTTAGGTCATCCTAAGGACAAATTACTATGATACAACACATGTAACATCCCTTGTTACACAAAATATTACACTGTTAATATTTAAGAACAGATCATGCATGAATATAAAGTTATTATAGTTATTCAAAATATAATTGTATTAAGTAGAAAGGTCTCATACTCTTAAGGAAGTACATATATTTATTTTAACTAAAACTTATGTGTGACTAAATTTTTCGTCATTACGTCGTTGTATCTTCCTTGCCTTGCACTGGATCAATTATCACATTCTCATTTACTCACACTATTAAGATGATCATTGCAAATAAGAAAAAACATAGACAAAATAACAAACACAAAAGCAAGGATGAATTAACATGCAAAAGATTACTCAAAAATGAGGTATAAGGCTATTACTATACATAATCCATTTATAACAACAATCATATTATCATACAATAATCATACTAGACTTAACCATCTGGATGAAATGTTGATGTAAAATCTTTGGAGGTCGTGCACTTACGAGGCCCTCCACTACTCTTATAAAGTCATTTCCAATGCATTGCACCATACCATTCACAAGGTTAGCCCGTCAACGCCTGTGGCCCAATTTAGCCAATAAACTAGGACATTTTGCTCCTCTCACCACATAACATATCCTTCTATACTTGAGACTGGAAGGTTATTAGAGTGTCAAGATAACCTTTAACGTTAGGACTTCCACATCAACGCGTACGCTAATAAATTGCCACCAAAGAATCTCTCTACGAAATCCTTGGCCAAACTCATACAATAAAATGCATTCATCATAGATTCTCTCATGTCACTTTCTTAAATATATTGCAAGACAACTTAACAACATATGTATGAATTATTCGGGACTTTAGAAAAACAATTTCAACTTCCACAAAATTAAAAAATGTTTGTTCTTGCATTTAAATTAAATGTAATTGAATGAATAACACAGTACAAAAAGAATAAACTCAATTGGATAACTATGAACAATGTTATGCACCAAACAATCAAAAAAGGTCAAGGTTATCAACAACCTAAACTACCATAATATTAAGTGGAAAATTGTTTTAACTATCAGCCTCTAATTAAATATATGACCAACCAAATTAAATAAAAGTATCTCTAGAACTCACGACCAAAAATTTCAGTTTAATCTAACGGTTAATGAAGTGGAAATATTAATTTTACCGAAAAAATAGAATTAAGATGGTGTTAAGTTTTCTAAGAAATACGATTCTAATTTCTTTAACACAAACATCCAATTAATAATTCAAACGATCAAAGTAAATCAATATATCTTAAGAATTATATATAAAAATTTCAGATTAATCTAATGGTTAAATAGATGGAATTTGATGCTTTACTAAGAGGACTCAAAAATAGAGACATCCAATCAATAATCTAAGCAATCAAATTGAATCAATATATATTAGAAACTATATATCAAAGTTTCAGATTAATCTAACGATTAACTAGATGGGAATTAATATTTACCAAGAAGACTCAGAAACATAACTAAGGTGGTATTGAGCTCCCTAAGAAATACGAAATTAAGTTATCTAAACACAGAAATCCAATCAATAATCAGAGCGACCAAATTGAATCAATATATCATAGGAATTATATATCAAATTTTCAAGTTAATATAACGTTAACTAGGTGGAAATTGATGTTTTATTGAGACAACTCAGAAACAAAACTAAAGTGGTATTGAGCTCCCTAAAAAATACAAAATTAATTTCTCTAAATACAAAAATGTCTAATCAATAATTCGAGTAGTCAAATTAAATCAACATATCTTAGAAATTAAATATCAAAATTTCAAGTTAATCTAACCGTTTACTAAGTGGGAGCTTCTTAAGAAATATCAAACTAATTTCTTTAAACACAGACATCATATAATAACCTGAGCAGTCAAATTGAATCAATATATCTTAGAAACTATATATCAAAATTTTAGGTTAATTTAACAATTAACTCGGTGAAATTTGACATTTTGCCAAGATAACTCAAAAACAAAAATAAAGTGATGATCTTAAAATGCAAATTTAATTTCTTTAAACACAGACATCCAATTAATAATCTGAGCTTTCAAAGTGAATTAATATATCTTATGAAGCATATATCAAAATTTCAAATCAATCTAATTGTACATGAGATGAGAATTGAATGTTTATCGAGATAACTCGAAAAACATAAAACAAAAAAAAACATAGACAAAAAAACTAAATCCCCACAAATGAATAGGATAGCTCCCCTTATTAAAACTTTACATGTTCATATCTCATATATTCATATTCTTCGTCCTAAAACATACAATTATCATGCAAACCCTCCTTTAACTCTTCTTTTTCCGTGCTCTTTTCTTTTCTTGCACCAAGTACAATTTCAAGAAAACTCCTTTTTTTTTTTTCAAAACTCACGTTGCCTCCTTCTCCAAAAACTCATGGCCGCGTTTAATTTATAGCCAAAATTCCATTTGTATATGATTTCCATGACCCAATTTCATCATTTTATGCATTAATTTATGGAAAAGTCTCCCACCACACATCCTAGTTTTCTGCAGGAGGTTTGGAAAATATGTTGGTCGGCCCCAAGGTGCCCCATCATTTCATAGATTTTACATAAAGTACCAAAACAAATGCATCCTCATTTTTAAATAAAAAAGTAAGTGTATTTTTTTATAGTTATTTTTATATTTAATGAGTAAGAAAGTGTTTTATTTTTATATTTAATGAATATTTAGAATTGAGATTAAATATTTTTATTAAAAAATTAATAACCAAAAATTTAAAAGAAAGTACAAGTAATATCTTTAGAACTATATAATTTAATGAAATTGAGTTTTTTATTTTTTAAAATGTAATAAACCATTTAAACTAAACTATGGTATAAAATATAAATCAAAATTATAATGTGAAAATTTTCACGTATAATGTATTACAATTAAGAATTATATAATATTTTCTTTTATTTTATTAAAACACAAAAAGAAAATTATTAATGAAATAAAAATAATCAATTCATTAAGAAAGATAAAGAAAAAGGGTAACTGTTGGCATATCTCTTCTTACAAATAAGATAAAAGCATGTTTAATAAAAAAAGAGAAAATATTATGTGTAATCATTCATTTTCTTTTCGATGTCCTTTTTCATTTGATTTTTGTATTTTTCTTTTTTTTTATCTACTTGTTAAACTTTTTAATTATATAATATTAGACCTGAATATTTTAAACGAGATTTTGAATTTAAACTTGAATAAAATTAATTAAAAATAAAATCATATTAAAAGTGATAGAAAAAATAAATTTAGGTGCAGAATTCTTTAAACTTACATAAGAAGAAGAGAATAAAAGAGGAGGAGAGAAAGTAAGAGTGTGGAGGTGAGTATGGATTGCAATAAGTGAATAAGAGAATAAAAAAATTAGGAATTTAAGAAAAGCTTAAAAAGATAAAGGATAAAAGTAAAAATGATATTTTTGAAATTAAAAAAAAAATTGAGGAGTGTTTGGTATAGAAGAGAGTAACTCTCATTAGTCTTCTTCACATTTCTGGTCGAAGATAGTAAAATATTATTACATTTAATTTTTTTTTCAAAGGGACATCGTGGTAGAAAAAAAAATCAACCCTAAACTAAATTAAGGAGTAATTTATTATAATAATTTGTTTATTATTTTTTTTGTGAAATGGTTTTTAAAAGAAAAAAAAAAGGCGTTTATGTGTTTATGATACTTTGCATGTGATGTATTGTGACGATAGTTATTTTTAGAAAGATAATATTATATTAAGATATTTAGACTATGTATTAAATTTGGAATTTGTACGAGATATCTTAATTTCCCGTAGAGTTGGAATAGATTCACCTTTGTGTGGTATAATATGTATAATAGATTTGTGCTGATTTATCTTGTGATTGATTAATAGTATTAAAATTCTTAGTGTTACAATTAACCTCAAGAACAAATAAAATAAAAAATAAAAATAATATAAAAACTAAATTAATTCTATTAGCTTCAAATATTCTATCATAAAAATATTTTAATAAATGAAATTAAAATGAAAATTTTAGGCATACATTATAAAAAAACAACTTATTTTCGTATTAATGTACAATTTTGGTACACTTATTATTAAAGCTGTGTATGTGGTTGAGTTCGTTCTTTTAAATGTGCACACACAATAGGATGTCAAATAGGCAAAACCCACCGATTTTACTAGTTTAACTACAACCACAAAGATATAATTAAAAAGAATTTCAATATACTTCAAACACTCTTGAAGAGTTCCTTAAATTAAATTAAAGGCTTAAACCCTCCATTGGTTCTCATATTTGTGTGTAAATCTTAGTTTGGTCCTTCAGTTTTGAATTGTCTTAATTGGGTCATAATTTTTGTAAAAATGCACACATTTTACCTTAACCGTTAAGTTGTCTCAAATGACATTAATTGATGCTGGGATGAATTTTTTATTTTAGGCTTAATCTCTCCCTTGGTCCTTATGTTTGTGTGAAAATCTCAGTTCGGTCCTCAAGTTTTGAACTGTCTCAATTGGGTCATAATTTTTGAACTGTCGACAACGGTAGCATTTTTTAGTTTGAGAGGGAGAAAAGGTGTCTTCTGACCTCTCTTTTATCACCATTGCATTTAACTTGTATATACATGTTTTTTCTCCCATCACCTTTGCACCTATATATGCTTTTTCTCCCATGGCAAAAATGACTTTTGTTAGTTTATTTATAGGCGTAGTGACTATTCAACAATGACCTCTTTAGCCACTAGATGTCAACAATGCATTCCTCAACGGTAAATTGCAATAAGAAATTTACATGGAACAACCTCATAGATTTGTTGCTCATAAGGAGTCTTCTAGGTTGATATTTTGTCTTCTATGTTGTCTTTACAAATCATTGGCAATTTGGTGTCACTGAAGTGCAGAAAAAAAATATTTTCACTAAGTCTTTATGGATTATTTTAGTAACAAGCTTGGTACATATGATTTGTATGCACAAGCTTGAGGCAAAGTGTTAGATATATTATCTTTATCTTTTCTTTATCTTTTATCTTTAGTTAGTTTGTTATTATTTCTTATTTATATTTTGGCTTAACTCATTTCTTCTATTATAAATAGAAGACCCTATGTGTATATTTAACACAAGAGAGATTAATCCCATACATAGTTTTTACTAAATTCAACATAAATTTTTAAGATAATTTTTATTGTAATATTTTTTAATAACTCATAAAAATACACTTTGTTAACTTATTTTTTTTTACTAATCCTATCATTATTTGATCATTGTGGACCATCTAAATTGATTACATAATGAGATTAAAATTAAATATCACCGGTTAAAGAGACAGAAATTACACCAAAATATATTTAGTGTTAAAAGAAGGCTAAAATAATATCCAATCAAGTAGAAACTAAAAATTTAAATATTAATGAATTTATTTAACAAAGACATAAGCAGAAGCAATATAATATTTATTTATTTAGAATGAAATAAGGATAATCAATATAATATTTATTTATTTATTTAGAACTTGATTTGTTGAATATATTTTTAATTTTATTTGTAATATGTAGTTAGGAACTTAAATTTGAAATTTATAATGAACGGGCAAGATTTTAACATTTCTTTTTGTGAAAATGAGATTTGAGAAAGATGATATTGAAAGATAATATGAAATCAATGAAACTGAAAAAAAGAAAATGGATAAGGATGAAAAAAAAGGACAAAGTGGAAGGGTTGCAACAAAATATTTGTGTGATGGAAGAAAATATGGTATTTCTCATTTGAATGCTGAGTTAGATATACATGGAAAATTAAAGGAAAAAAAGTTATCAAGTAATGCAGTATGAATTGTTGGTTGAACTAATGGTTAGGTACAATTTTTCATATAAATACGTTCCTTATCTAGAAACACTGTTGTTAGGGATTGGATAAGCTATTTAAGAAACTTTTTTGCAAGAGTAGGGACTAGAGAAAAAATATTTTTTATCACTTTGGACAATGCTTCTACTAATGATATGCTTTAAAATGCCTTCAGAAGTCAATTTAGTCTACAAAAGAAGTCAACTTATTCTCTTGATGACATCAAATATGTTAGGGGTGCAAAGATTAGAATGCTAAAATTCAAATAATGCCTTCAAGAGTTTAATGATGTTCATACATCATGTGAATTGTCTCTTGATGTCCCCACAATGGAACTAAATATACTTGAATATCAATGTGTTTTAGGGAGCTTGCCATTGGTTAACGAATGTTACAAATATTGTCCTTGAGAGGAAGAGTGTCAGAGGGCTAAAAAAATTCAAAAAAATTCAAAAGACCATCCAAAATTGCATCCAACATTATTGACATGGAAGATGAAAAATGATAAACTTACTAGTACAAAAACAGCCTGTAACGTAGAATATTTTTTGCCTTTCACGTCGAATTTGAGAACGATGTTATAACAAGAGACATTAATTTAACGTCGAATTTTGTCAATATACGATATTAATTTAACGTCAAATTTTGTCAATATACGACGTTAATCAATTTTTTATATTTTTTTAATTAATTGTGATCCTTTTTTACAGCTATACAAGACCTGAAAAGCAGAAAAAACAAAGTTTTTGGTATTTTATAAAGCATGAACTATGAACAATAATATAGGATCAATCAAAGAACAATAACAAACAACAAAGAAGTTCAATCAAACAAGTTCAATCAAACAATAACAACAAACAAGTTCAACCAAACAAACAAGTTCAACAAAAAAAAAACGAAAACGAAAACTAACATGGGTTCATCGGAATAAAGTGTTGTCTCCAATGAGAGAGAAAGTAGAATGTGCCTATGAAGGACAAGAACACGAAAATAATCGGTGAAAACAAACGAAAATCATACCCAAAGTAGTTAATTAACATGCATTTGTATCAAAAGAAAGAAAGATTAAATGTGATGGTCGTCAAACTTCGTTCAAAAAAACTTTGAGCAGAGAAAGAGGTCCTGCGCGCTAAGATAAAATGAATGAATTTTCAATCTCCCGCTCAATTTTTTTTTGAATTCACTAACCTTTTAACGTCTAACGCTGGGACATTCGACGTTTTATATTCTTTTACGTCGAATTACAATTCTAAACAACGTTTAATAATTGCATTTATTTACAAAAATGTCACCGGTCATTTTTAACGTTGGCTATTGAGTGATTCGACGTTAAACGCATGACTACCAATATTGTGTTAATACTGTGTTCACTTCGAGGGAAATTACTATTTACGTAGTTTTACGAGCGATGATTTGAAGTGAATTTCGCATTCACTTGAAGAGAAATGCGCAAACTGATTTGAAGGCAAATGCGGGATGATGTACTTTTCACTCACCCGCAGATGTGGTGAGATTTGGAGGGATCCAATCCAAAAAGTCTGAAGTGCTCCTGTATTTGAAAATAATTCCAATTCCAATTTGGGTACTATAATATTTGTTCTTTTTTCTTTGCAGGGTTAGTGGTAGATGGAGAAGATATGGTTGATGGAAGATGAAGAAGAAAATGGTTGATGAAGATAATGTTTGTTTGAAGCTGGAGAAGATAAAGAAGATGAAAGCATATTCGGTTCTAAGGAACCCATATTCGGTTCTAGCCCCATGAAGAACAACAGAGGGAAGCTGTTTTACAGTAAGATTGTTTGGTAAATTTGGTGTTGTTTATGACCTTGCAGGTTGTTTATGACCTTGCAGGTTGTAGATGAGGAAGAAGAAGCTGCGTTGTCAATGGTAGATGATGTTGATGGCCATATGAAGATGATGGTTGAAAATGAAAACGAGTTCAAAGTTGAAGAGGAAAAAGAACAATAGAGGTGTATTCGGTTCCCTTTCACCTGAAGAATTTCTGAAGAACCCGTATTTGGTTCCTAGTGGGTGATATTCGGTTCCCATTCTTCAGAACCACACTTGCACACTCTTACGTATGTATCATTAAATTATCATTTTATATTACTTTAATAACCAAAGGATATTTTTGATAATCTTTAATTTTTATCAATTAAACAAAATTTTTTAATCGTCACATCAATTAAATCCTATATTAATTTTTAAAAATTTTACTTACAAATTCACTCTCACTTACCTTCAAATTCAATCAAATAAACAATAAAAAAATTTACCTGAAATCCATTCAATAACTCTCCTCCAAATCATCTTCTCTAAGTAAATAAAACATTAAGATTACCCTTAATGAGCTTTTATTTAAGAAAATTAATTTATTTGAGGTTTTTTTTAGGTTTTGATTATTTTTTGTACATCTAAGGTTGTTTGTTTGTTTTTTTTTTTTTTTTTTTTTAATGCAGAGGGCATAGAGTGGAGGGCATATTGTTGGGCACTATATTTGCATTTTGTTGAAGTCTTTCAAACTAGTGATGCAAGTTGAACCACTTACAATGACCTTGATGTGATTGACATTATTAAATTGTGATTGCCTTGGTTGAATTTGTGAACAATTTTGTTTTTTATCATGTATTAGGCAATAAATTTTTATTGCTAGACAATTTTTTAAATGTGGTTGCTTTCGCTGACCATGATAAGTTTGTAATGATAGGGCAGAACGAAACGAGCCTAAACGAACCGAGGTCATCCACATTGCCACCTTCAACCTTTTACATTTATAATTAAAATGTTGAGGTAAATGTATGATTTGAATATTCAGAAAATTTTGTATTTTATTCAACAAGTCACCTCATGTCTAAATCCATTTCTTATAAATACGCATCAATGGCCAATTGGTTGAAAGGGTTATTCATGTGCAAACAAACTTTCACACTACTATAATACTAATATCACTACCATATCTCCAAACTATCAAAATTTTACTAATTCAAAATCAATAAATAAATAAAAAACATCACCATCTAACAAACTGTTTTTCATGTATATTTTAATGTTAATATACATACTAATTAGGTTTATGCTTCTAAAAAGGACACGTATTAATTAAACTTAAGAAGTAGGGAGATATGACTTTATAAAACTCAATCTAGTCTAAATTAAATTACCATTTCAGTTCTTTGGAAATAACATTTATTTTTAAATAATTAATTTGGTAATGAGATTTTTTAAAGAGCTAATGATGTAAATTTGGAAGATTAAACTAAGATTTATTTTTCCGACATTATTGAAATGTCAAATTTTGGTTAGTTGAACTATTCCTCTTATTTTACACATAGAAAAGGCTATTTTTACGATACACAACAATATCACACACGATCAAATTATTTTTTACCAGAAGTTTCAATTTATACATCTTATTTATTTATTTCAAAGATTGGCTTACCTTATCAACTAAAATCTGGAGTTGAATTAGGTCACTTTTTACCAAACCCTAACAGCACCAACGGTGACTCATTTTTCTTTTTTTTTTCCTTGATGAAATTTGAATATTATTTTTTTCTTCTACATCCATACTTCATTTCATTTTACAATTATTTCCACATCCAAACCAATACAATAAATTCTTTTGAATGAAAAAAAGGCTTAATACCTCTTTTGATCACTCGAAAGAATGATTATGTTCAAAATAGTTCTACTTTTTAAAAAAAAGTAACAATTGATTTCAACTTTTGAAAAAACGGTTCAAGTTAATTCTGACGTCAAAAATTAAATAGCGTAGCTGTTTCACTGGACAAAACTTAATGATGTGTCAATTTTATGTGATTGCGTGACAATGTTAGGTTTATTGACATGTAAAATTAAAATTGAGAGAAAATAAATTGAGTATGTAACAACAGGTAAGAGGTTAAAAAGAGAGGAGTTAGGATTAGAATGAAAATCACGATTTGGGATTAAAAATTGCAACTTTCTTCCTTATTGTCCAATGTATTGAATTTATGTTTCTTTCGCAAATTATGCATCTTTCACCTCCTTTCTTATCCACCAAACTCACTAGAAAGCTCCTTCATAAGCCACTCCTTCCTAAGCTTGGTGGTCACACACCACTTTCTCAAAGATGGGTTGAGAAAAAGTGGTAAGATGAGTTGAAGGAAGATGACGAGATCAATTTAAAAAATAAGGTACCCTTTATATCAATTTAAAAAATTATTACATGTTTTGGTAACAATTGAATATGGAGGATCCAAAATAGTCAGTGACAATATTACAAAAAAAGAAGAACTGAACAAAATGAAGATAAAAAGTTGACATTGGTCAAAACACTAAGAAAGTTATATACTTAGTATGTATGCGTATGAGGTTCTTGATATTTGATGATGATTAATTTCTGGCCCCTGAAATCACTCTCTAAACTAAATCTGTTACTGGTCCACCGTTTCACTCTGTCTTTCTATTGACGTCTAGATTCTGAGAAGGAGAATTCAGTTAAGGAACCCCCCTTCGAATGTCTTTGTCCTCGTGACACCCTCCTTGATGAACCTTCTTTATCCTCCGACGACCTCCGAATGGACCCACCATCCTTGTCCTCGGACGAAGACGTTTTCGACTTCTTGCGAAGTTTCAACATTGTCGAGGCTTCTCATCTTCCGATGATTGACAGACCATGTTAGAGGAACTCAAACCTTAACCTCTATTTTCTTTTAACCTGTGCTTATTATGTTTTGTTTACAATCTTAATCTCATAGAGCCACACACTCACATAAAATAGACACGTCATTATGTTTTCTCTAGATGGCAACTGCATCGATAAAAAATGAATGCCGTAACAAAAAAGGATTAACTTGAACAATTTTTTCAAAAATTGAAACCATTTTTAACTTTTTAAAAAAAATAAAATGAATTTGAATATTTTCCTTTTTCGAGGAACCAAAAGAAATATCAAGCCAATTGAAAAAACTTTTTATTTCAAAATTATTAAAATTCATCATGGCCATTTTTTTTTTTTTTGAATTTGAAGTATGACTTGAGTAAAATATTTTTTTTTTTCACAAAACAACAAAACTACGTTTCCCAAGAATGTATTGTTTTCAATCACGCAAGTTTTACAAACAGCCAGAGAATATCTCTTTTCTCATCTGACATTTTTTTTTTCTCATAAAAAAATATTAAAACTAATAAACACATAAGATGTCATTCCGTTTTAAAAAAAGCTCCACACCTTTGGGTGTTTCGTAGAAAAGCAAAAGACAAAGACAGGAACAAAAAGATCCTTAATTTGAAGGCATATCCAAGGCAGTGTCGTCTTTTACTTTATTACCCCTCACTCACCTCTTAATTAAGTAACTTAACGGCATCTCCTTTATGACCTCAACTAAGCAACTTTAACTCATAACTACTATCACTTTTTCTTCACTGTATTCTAATTCCGCTCACCGGAGATGGCTCTCCGGCGAGTATTCCTCTCACTTTTCCTTTTCTTCCTCCTCATCTCCGTCAGCGTCGGAAAGAAGCACAAATTCTCCGGTCCGATAAAAACCGTGGTGGTGATAGTCATGGAGAACCGCTCCTTTGACCACGTCCTTGGGTGGCTCAAACCCTCGCGCCCAGACATCGACGGCCTCTCCGGCACCGAATCAAACCCTCTCTCCGTCGAGGACGCCGCCTCCCCCGCCGTCACTGTCTCCGACGACGCCCTCTTCATCGACGTCGACCCCGGCCACTCGTTCCAAGCCATCCGCGAGCAAATCTTCGGATCAAACGACACAACCCCAAATCCGGCCCCTATGAACGGCTTCGCGCAGCAAGCCGAGTCCATCCTCCCCGGCATGGCCAAAACCGTCATGAGCGGCTTCAAACCCGAAACCCTCCCCGTCTACACCAAACTGGCCACCGATTTCGCCGTATTCGACAAGTGGTTCGCTTCGGTTCCTGCCTCGACCCAACCGAACCGGTTCTACATCCACTCCGCCACCTCCCACGGCGCCATGAGCAACGTCCGGAAGAACCTCATCCTCGGCTTCCCCCAGAAAACCATCTTCGACTCCCTCAACGAGAACGGCCTCACCTTCGGCATCTACTACCAGAACATCCCCGCCACACTCTTCTTCAAGAGCCTCCGCAAGATCAAGAACGCGGTGAAGTTCCATGACTACGCCCTCAAGTTCAAAAAGCACGCCCAGAAGGGGAATCTCCCGAACTATGTGGTGGTGGAACAGAGGTACTTCGACGTGGAGGTTTTGCCGGCCAACGACGACCATCCCTCGCATGACGTGGCGGAGGGGCAGATGTTTGTTAAGGAGGTGTATGAGATTTTGAGGAAGAGTCCTCAGTGGAAGGAGATGGCAGTGTTGATTACATATGATGAGCATGGAGGGTTTTACGATCATGTGGCTACGCCGGTGGAGGGTGTGCCCAACCCTGATGGGATCATTGGACCTCCACCCTATTACTTTGGGTTTGATAGGTTGGGGGTGAGGGTGCCCACTTTTCTTATCTCGCCTTGGATCGAGAAGGGTACTGGTATGTGATCGAAATTTTTGAGCTTTTTCAAGTTTTGTTGCTTCATTCAGATTTGAAATGATTTGGGTTTTGCTTGAAAAACTGATTTTTTTTGTAGTGATTTTCATGTCTGTACTGTTCTTATCCAGAGGTTGTGGTGGTGAATTGAGATTTGGGATTTGTCTGTGATGTTTTTTGTTTGAAAAACTTTTTTTATTAAATTCGAAAATTATTGGTGTTTCAAAATGGAAACAGACGGCAGATGATTTTCATCTGTTCTAGTGTGTTCAGGAACAACTTATATTTAAGTTAACTTATATTTAACTTTTTGAGCTTTTGTGGTTGTATTGGATAATTTAGGTGATTTGGGTTTTGTCTGATTTTAAAAAGCTGTTTTTTAAATTATATTTTGAATTATATTTCTAGAAGGAGTGTTTTAAAAATCCGAAAAACGGGAATAGTTAATTGTTTTCGTCTTGTTTTCAGGGAACAAGTGTTAAGAAAATAGAGATATGATTGTGGGACAAAACTTTCAGACGTGGATCTGATTTACTCAAAACTACTAGATGAAATCTCAGTCATATTTTTAATATATAAAAGTTTGGAGAAGTATGGATGTGTTGAGACAAACAAATTTTAGAAAACAGTAATCAAAAGGTCTTGCGCTCTTAATGAGTTCTGTTTTGGTTTTATGGATTCAGTTTGTTGAATGTGCTTTGGCTTTGTTGGGTTGCTAAGGTCTTTTGACTTGGTGCTGAGTGTGTTTTTGTTGTTGGACTTGGAATTTCAGTGCAGTTTTTTATAGAGTACATGCCCGTGTTGATGTCATTTTGGGTCTTGACATGGAGTTAATTGGCCAGTAGGTGGGTACTGATATTGGAGTTTTGAGACATAATTTTATGAATATACTCACTTTTGCACTTGATGGAGTTATGTGTGTGTACCGTTATCAGTATTAGTGGGAAATAAGTTTTGTATTACATCAAACTGATGTACTGAATTATGCTCCTGTGTACTTCTGTAGTTTTGGTGTAATCTTTATGTATACTGTAGTTCTCACTTCTCAGACAATCTATGCTCGTAGGCTAGTGTGTTGTAAGATAGTAGCTTATTGCTTGAGGCCAAATTTTGCAGTTATTCATGAAGCAGAGGGTCCAACCCCATACTCTCAGTATGAGCATTCATCTATTCCCGCCACAGTGAAGAAGCTTTTCAATTTAAAATCCAATTTCTTGACAAAGAGAGATGCATGGGCTGGTACCTTTGAAAAGTACTTTCACATTCGTGACACTCCTCGAGACGATTGTCCAGGTTTGGATCTACTTCTTCGATACTTACATTACATCTGATTCCAGCATTCTTGGTACTTTGTTATGGTAGCAACCAATGCCCTTTGAACTACTATGTGCTTTGCTGAATTCATTTGTAGTCTCTAGTCCAAGCATCCAAATTAAGCAACCTTTTCCTGACCAGAAATGATTGTGTGAAAATTTGATCTATCACCAAAAGCTAACTTCACAATTTGGTGTTCTTTTTGAGAAACTTGAATGCAGTGTTGGAAATTTCCTATGTCTTTCATGGTAACTGCATTGAGAAAAAACTAGTAAGTAGCCACTTTTGTCTGTATGTAAACCAGATTTGGAAGTATATTGAAACACCAACCATGTGCATCCAAAATAGAGCACACAGAGCATTTTATCTGTCATTTCGCATTAAGAACTGTTTGATGCAAGTGATATGCTTATTTCATGCATTATTGTTTTTAACATTATTTCCATTATGGCTATTTATACAGAAACTCTTCCGGATATCAAGACACTAAGGGATCATGGACCAAGAGAAGACTCAAGTCTTTCAGAATTCCAAGTGGAATTGATCCAGCTTGCATCACAGCTGAATGGTGATTATGTACTGAACTCTTACCCAAACATTGGTAAAACCATGACTGTGAAAGAAGCAAACAGGTACGCAGAAGATGCAGTGAAGAGGTTCGTGGAAGCTGCAAAAGCTGCTCTTAAAGCTGGGGCTAATGAATCATCAATTGTCACAATGAGGCCTTCCCTCACAAGCAGAGTTGCAGTGGGAGATAACAAAAAACATGTAGAATCATACTGATTCTTTCACACGCCACTGTAAATATAGTATATATTTAGCATATTCAATATAATGTGTAAGAAAAATTATATTCAAATTATTAGAAATATTTCCAGTTCAAGAGCGATTAACCAGATAATTGATAATTTTAGTTCATCATGAACAGTAAGTCAGTTATTGATCACCAGTTGATTGTTCTTAACTGAAAAGAAACTTACCTAGAATAATTGAATTTCCTGTAAACTATTTTTAAATCTGTGCCTCGTGTTTCTTATAGAGGGGAATCCTAGAACTAATACTTTTTTCTTTTTTTATATTCTTAATCTGTTACAAAAAATCTATTAGATGTTACAAATTTAAGTTTTTTTTCTCGATATTTCATAATTTCTTTTTTCACTCCAATTTTTTAAAATGATTATTTTATCTTTTCTATTTTATAACAATTATGAATTGGAGGTTTAATTTCTCTTAGATTGTTCCAAAGTTTTTCAAATTGAAGAATCTAAAATAATAATTCAAGTTTCAGTAATAAAATATGAATCTCTCAGATTTTATAATTCATATTAAGAACTAAATAAACTTCAAAATGCACGATCTATGAAAAACATCTCACTGAACCAATTTTAAATTATAATAGGTATTAACTTTCCTTTTTGTTTTTTTTATTTCTTTGTAAAAGAATTTGTTTTTTTTTATAAGTTTGTGTCTAAAAATTTAGTTTAATGTTTTTATTTTGTTATTATTTTAATAAATTATTTTATGTAATGACATATAATAATAAATTTTGAATGTTGATCCAACTGAAATGTCATAATTTATAATGATTCTTTATGATTATTTTTAAAGTTTCAAATTCAAAAATCTAACATAATTAAAAATTATAATCAAAGAAATACATAAAAGTTTAAATAATAATAAAAAAAAATTTTCTTTACAAATAAAATAATGATTGAAGATCAATATCCTGGACAACCGAACAAGAATCGAAGATCAATATTCTCACAATCAGGATAAATCTCAATATTCAATATCATAAAAGCTTTATGTAAGTCTCTAACATATAGGATATTAAAGCTTTAATGTAATTATTTTTAAAGTTTCAAATTAAAAAATTTAACATAAATAAAAATTATAACCAAAGAAATATTATAACGCTTCTGAATTAAGGTTTAACACGAAAAAGTGATTCTTCTTTTATTTATTCTTAGAGACGATGTTCCTTCTCTGTTGATAATATTACTGTAAAAGGAAGCAACAGCCAATATTAGAAAAACATTCATCAATCAAATATACGTTCTTTTCTCACTGAAAGACTAAAACATATATACTGTTTTCTTGGCATTAAGTACAAAGGAATGACAATCGAATATACACAAGCTAAATTAAGTACATACAAAATATTCTGAAGAAGTTTAACATGGAGATAGTTTCTGTTTGTCTAACACAAATTTTTACTGGTAGACAATTCACTATAAAAGGGGAATCAATGACTAATGCAACTTTGTACAGACAAGCCATAAGTGCATTGCATTTAACCAACACAAGACTAGACATTGTTTTTGCTGTTAACAAACTCAGTCAATACATGAGCACACCTATCATGCATCACTCGTAAGGAATAAAAAGAATACTAAGATATCTTCAAGGCACAATAGACCTATGTTTGACATAAAAACCTTCAAATGATCTTGACATATATAACGGGATATTCTGATGTAAATTGAGCAACTAGTACTGACTAAAGAAAATCCATGACAGTACAATGTGTTTCTTGGAGAAACAAGACAAAAAAAAAGAAGGTAGAGTCACGATTAAATACAAAATCACAATACAAAGCCCTAGTTGATCTTGTTGCTGAAGTAGTTTGAATTAGATATCTGCTGACAAAACTAAAACTATAAATGCTTAGAAAACCAATTATATGGTGTGATAACCTAAGTACTAAGTCAATTGCTTTTAATCTGAGATGCACACAAGGTCTAAACACATTGAGATAGATATACACTACATACGTGATCAAGTCCTACAAAATGAAGTAATTATAGCCTATGTTCTACTACTGATCAAATTGCAGACTCTTTGACTAAACCTCTCACTTATATAATATTCAACTTGCTTAGAGACAAACTTGGCATGATCGTGCCACCACTAGTTTGAGATGAAAGTTACACAAAATCAAAGATTATGTCAAATATCCTATCATTTATGAATCTTGATTTTGGCGATTCATAATATTAATTTTCTTTTACGCTCTATAATAAATGTAATATAATATTATATCATAAAGGAAAATTAATATTATGAATTGTGAAAATTAAAAATCATAAATGATAAGATATTTGACAGAATATTTGATTCTTTCTAGTGAGATCAAGTTTGTAATTAAATTTTAAATTTTTGATATATTTTAAAATTTTTAATTAAATTTTTATTAAAATTTTGTGATTTATTGATTTTTTAAACTTTAATTTTTTGTAATTGAATTATTATATTTGTTTATAAACTAGTGATAATTAATTGGATGATGTGACTGTTATTTAAGTCGTCATCCTATTTAGTTTAAGTTATTTTATTTATAATTTTAATTATATAATTTTATATTTTTATAATTATAAAATTTTATAACTATATAATTTTATAATTTTATAATTTTATAATTTTATAATTTTATAATTTTATAATTTTATAATTTTATAATTTTATAATTTTATAATTTTATAATTTTATAATTTTATAATTTTATAATTTTATAATTTTATAATTTTATAATTTTATAATTTTATAATTTTATAATTTTATAATTTTATAATTTTATAATTTTATAATTTTATAATTTTATAATTTTATAATTTTATAATTTTATAATTTTATAATTTTATAATTTTATAATTTTATAATTTTATAATTTTATAATTTTATAATTTTATAATTTTATAATTTTATAATTTTATAATTTTATAATTTTATAATTTTATAATTTTATAATTTTATAATTTTATAATTTTATAATTTTATAATTTTATAATTTTATAATTTTATAATTTTATAATTTTATAATTTTATAATTTTATAATTTTATAATTTTATAATTTTATAATTTTATAATTTTATAATTTTATAATTTTATAATTTTATAATTTTATAATTTTATAATTTTATAATTTTATAATTTTATAATTTTATAATTTTATAATTTTATAATTTTATAATTTTATAATTTTATAATTTTATAATTTTATAATTTTATAATTTTATAATTTTATAATTTTATAATTTTATAATTTTATAATTTTATAATTTTATAATTTTATAATTTTATAATTTTATAATTTTATAATTTTATAATTTTATAATTTTATAATTTTATAATTTTATAATTTTATAATTTTATAATTTTATAATTTTATAATTTTATAATTTTATAATTTTATTATTTTATAATTTTATAATTTTATTATTTTATAATTTTATAATTTTATAATTTTATAATTTTATTATTTTATAATTTTATAATTTTATTATTTTATAATTTTAAATTTATGGTAAGAATGGAGCCTTGATAGACTTCTCAAACTCAATTCTTGTTGCATATAATAAAAACTGATGCAATTAATAATAGTTATAATCCTTCATATATACAGCTTTGACTCCAGGGTTTCATGAGAAAATTATTCTACTTTATTATTTTGTTATTATCAGGGCATTATAAATAATCTTGGTAAACAGACACCATTTTGTGAGAGAAAACTTATTCTAGAAATCAGTTGAAGACATAGAGATAGAGAAATGGGAAAAGCTTCAGTATTGTTTTCTTGTTTGATAGTTTTATTTCTGATGACAGTAACAACAGGTATTCCTCTTTCTTTAATTTTCTTTATATATTATTTTCTTTAAAAAATCTTTAAGGTTCTAATAAGAGTGAACAAATTCTGCAGAGTTTGGTGATGCATGTGATTTTAAGTGCAAGACTGTAAATGACTGTGGAAATTTACACTGCTTTGAGGGAATTTCTTTTTGCTGCCTTTGCAAAAAGAAATGCGAAAATAATTGCTGCCTTTGTGATTGTATGCCAAAATCTAGTCAAAATGTGTTAACCAATAATCCATGATAATAATATAATAAACTTTAGGTTTCATGAATCTTAGCAATTCCATGCCTTTTCTTTTTGAAATGCTTTCTTTAAGTTTTACTCATGAACGTTTCAGTGTACAGTGAAAGAAAATGACAGTAATTATTTTTACTTATCCTTATTGATTCTACAATTGAAAGATATTCAGACGAAATAAAAAAAGTAAATTTTTTGCCACAGTTCTCAACTGAGATAAAAAGAGATGACCTTTTGTGTCGGTTATGTTGTTGATTCATTGAGCGCATAATAGTGTGTTGTCCTATATTTAATAATTAAGTATTGAGATGAAAAATTATTAATATATTTTTTTATGAATTCTCTCTTCTCCCATTTTATTATTATATATTTAATAATTATTTATTTGAAATATAAATGTATAAATTAATTATGTAAATAAACTACTGTTACAAAAAAACTTAACATCATTTCTGAAAACATTGTTAAAGTATAATCAGGGTTACTATTATCTAGAGAAACTGAAGTAAACTGTTTCATAATTAATCTAAAATTTAATTATAATATTGAAATTATTTATTTCTTTAATATTATTTTATTGATTTTTTATAGAAAAAACAATTAAGTAAAAGAATTATATAAATACGTGTTTTATTATTTACAATATAATTATCTATAAAAACTAATCAATATTTTGAAGATTTAAAATTTTTATTATTAAAAAAAGAAGTTTTAGATCATTAAAAAATAAATTAAAATGAACGTAAATATTGCAGAATTTAATAATTTTCGTAAACTCATAATAATATATTAAACTTTTATATTTAGTTATTATAACTGATCATGTCAATTATAATGTTACAAATATGTGTACATTCACATATATTTAGTTATAATATTATTATAATTAAATTTTAAATTAATTATATCTGATTATATATATATATATATATATATATATATAATAAAGTAAAATTTTTCATACAAATAAATATTTTTGTGGAGTGTCCATATCTGTAAGAAATGTTTTCATGTTCAAGTAATTACTAAATAGAAAAGAGATATAATTATTAAAAGTGATATTAAGATTTTCTTAGAAATAATTAAGTGCACTTGTTATTTTATTCATTTTAACCACACACAATTTAAAGTAAAATGAAAGTATAAGACCAAGACTAAGTTATTCACTTTTAAAATAAGTGGATTCCTATTCATATACAAAACACAATTAATATTTTTGAAAGTTAAAGATAAAGTCATTGAATTTAGTCATAAATAAATGTTAAATAAAATTTATTATTTAGAATATAAAATCTTATATTTAATATAATAATATAATATGTTTTAATGTAATTTTGACTCATTAGTTATGAAAAACATCAAATGAAGTGATAGATATAACACCCATCAAAACCTATTATATTATACTAATTAGTTGTTATTGATATTTAAATATTTAAATAATAAGTTGTATACTCACTAGTTAGTGAAACGTTTTAATTTATTATGCATATATTAGGCAATATTACATACTTAGCGCTCATAATTGTAAAGTATAATTTTACAGTAAAGTTTAAAACATTTTGATTATCATTTTAATAATAATAATAATAATAATATATAAAATATAAGTTTAAAAGTATTAGATTTAGATTGACATCGGTGTCTTGTTTGACTAAATGGATATAAAATTTTGTGTTTTGTTCGGATAAATAATAATACATATTAATAATATATTTCAAATATTTATACATGTTTATATATAAACAGTACATAAAGTATTGCTAATAAAATATTACAATTTTAGTGTAAATAATTTTAATTTTTTAATTTTATTGATAGTTGAGATAATTAAATACATGAAATCAATAAAGACCAAATGTATATTCAAATAATTAAAGTTAATTAAAACTATTGTATTAAGATTGTAATTTTTTTCTCATAAAAACAAAATATGTCAATACTTGCTATGCTAAATTAATTATTTACTCACGTTTATTTTATGCTTGCATAGATTATTCATTTATTTATGTATTATAAGAAGACCACACAATAAAATGTTCACATTAATAATTTTTTTATGAACATCTAAACAAAATTGTTGAAAAGACCAAATGTCAGTTGTGAAAACAATTAACTGTGCCAAGTTCTTACATTACTCAACTTAAAAACTGATTTGTAAGATAATCTTTACAATTACTCAAATATACTATAATTACAATAACCTTATGATAAATTAAAGTATTTTTTGTTTTATTTGCATATCATGTTGTAGATGAAAAGAACAAAGCCTGAAAATTGAAAGCATCTACCACATAAGGATGGAACCAAACATACATAATAGATCATGAATGTGATATTCTTATGACTTGTTTTAGAACTATTTTATATTTTATTATGTACTTTAATGTTTAATACACTTTATATTTGAATTTAAATTAATTTAATTTAGGCTTAAACCCTTCATTGATCCTCATATTTGTGTACAAATCTCAGTTTGGTCCTCAAGTTTTGAATTGTTTCAATTGAGTTATAATTTTTGTAAAAATGCACACATTTTACCCTAATCGTTAAGTTGTCTGAAAAAGTCATTGATGAATAGGAGAGAGAAACCTTAAAAATCCAAGATTCTTCAATTAAGGCACTTGAAAAAGGAAAAAGAAATCTATAACTTCAAAAGGCACTGAAAGCGTGTAGGAGCTTTCGTCACCGACAACGACGTGTGTAGTGGCAAAGACAACATAAAAAAATTTTCTCAAAAGAACATGGCTCTAAATACCATGTTAAGAAATGAACTTTAAGCATAACTCAACCTTACAAAACCAATAACAACCCGATAGCGAATGGAACAACATTTCCAACAAATTACAAATCTCGCTAGGATAGGCCCTAATATAGTTGTGATATCATGTTAAATATAGTAAAAACTATGTATGAGATTAATCTCCTTTGTGTTGAACATATACAAAGGGAAGAAATATGGACTAAGCACAAATAGAAATAAAAAATAATAACAAAAAGATAAATAAAAATAAAAATAATATATCTAACAATTTAAAACATATTTAAAGCCTTTAAAAACCAAATAAATTATATATTGTATATTTAACCATTAAACTATATATAATATTATTCCTATCACATAGATCTCGTTATAGCTGTGATGTTAAGAAGTGAATTTTAGCTTATAAGATGATGTTTACTCCACTTATATTTTTTATATGTCTTACACGTATTCAAAACTTTTATTCTAAAAAGAAAAATATAAAAAACATAATATTTTATATAAATTAAATTAGTGTGTATATAAATTAATTTACAAAAGATATTTTTTCAGGGTGTACGTAAATTCATTTTAACTTATAAATAAGATAACTTATGCTTTTTCCACTTTAATTATAAAATTTCACATAATTAAACTTGATCAAATAAACTTTTGTAACTTTCTTTAATTTTAGTTAAACTTTAAATCTTTTTAATTTAGTTTTTATTCTAACATTTTTTAAAAATTTAATCGAATCCTTACATTTAATTTATTCTAACACTTAAAGAATTTAGAAAAAAAAAATAGTTTCACAAAAATCAAATTTTGAATAAAATAAAAATAAACATTACACTTTTATTCTGTTAAAATAAAATTGTTTTACTCGTATATATATATATATATATATATATATATATATATATATATATATCGTCGTCGGAGTAGTTACTAGTTAATTACTCCCATCGTCTTCGGAGTATTAGTTTCAACCGATGACTTTACATTCCAATCAAGCAACTATGATCAAATCACTAGATTGAAAGTGGATTTACCCTTTACCTACTAATTCTATTAATTGTTTTACTATTATTTTAATGCTTTTTATTATAATTATTTATTAAATCTAATTATATTTTTAAATATTAAAATATTATTTAATAATACTTGAATAGTTTAAGTTAATTTATTTGTTTGTCTATGAATTATTAAATTTTATCTTTATAATAATATCAAGATATTTAGATAAACAATTCTACTATTATAACAAAATGAATGGAGTATGTAAAATGAAAAAAAAAATTCATATTACAATAAAAATAGTTATTAGGCATTATTATCACAATCTAAACTATACGACGATAAGTAGAGTAGGTTTACAATTCAGTACAATCCTTCCAAGAAAGAAAAAAAACACAGTAATGGACAAAAACTCCCATGCACACGATACTGGTTTGTTTGAAATCTACGTTGATTTATTGAATCAAATATTATTGAATCAAATATAACTATACCACAAGAAAATCCAGATATATTAAAACTAAATTAGCATTGGATTCTTTTTTTTTTTATCTCTCAAATTTCAAATTTAAGTTTAATTTTATTAAGTTCTCAGAAAAAACATTCTACAGCGTTTATAAAAATAAAACTAAAAAATAAGTTCACATAATAAATATTATTATGAAAATTGACATTAAAAGAAAAGGTATACAAAACTATGGAATTCTAAACTCAAATTTACATAAATTAGGAACATTACTTTCAATACTCATAAATACATAATCAAACTCTACTATAAATCATTAAAAAAAATCCTTGATTCATCTTGACATTTAATACATTATTTTGAAAAATAAATAATTTTGAACATGACTAGCAAATCGTTATTACAAATTATTGCCAGTCATGCTCAAAAATACTTATTTTACAATAATGATGATTTACCTTCATCTTCCATTCCATTTACTTTGTAGAAGGATGAAAAAGCTACTTTCAGAAAGTCCTTTGAGATAGGAGAAAGTGTTTCCATTAGATCATATTAGTCTTCATCCAACAACATCTATTTATAGATACACTACTCAACAATTTCACTTCAAAAATTCAAAATATCAATATTACGTTACAGTGAACAGATTTTTTTCTAATTATTAAGTATTAAAATTTCCATACTGTAACAGAACCAAAACATTTTGCTGATAAAAAACAGAACTAAATATAAAGTGTTGGTCAAAACTCATATATTTATTATATCTAAATACATAAATTTTGAAATCAGCATTAAAATATTTCAAATATTATCTAAGATTAAAATAGGTTGTTATTTAAAATTGGTATCACTTATCTCACTTACAAAATAACTCGTGAAGTTTAAATATATTATTAATTTTAAAATTTTGACTTATTCAATATCTCGTATTTTTCTGTTATTTAGGAAACCAACAAAGCTTTTAGTTTGAAAATTGACTTTATGTGAACCTCGTATTCTTTTTACTTGTATGTAAAAGATTAAGAATAAAATACTAAAACACTATATTCATATTTTAATACTGTCTAACGTATGTATGACAAATCACCCATACGTAATAATATATTATACATTTTTTATATTGAACAAATAATAAAATAAATTATCTGAGTTTAATATTGGCATAATCAATACTCCATACTTTTCTAGAGGACTAAACGACATGATTGATTTTAAAAGTATATTTTTGGTTTTAAAGATTAGTTTTTTCTTCTTCTAATGTATAGTTTTGAAATAGATTAGTTAAAAACAATAATTACTGTAATTACTTTAAAAGTGTGTTTGGTTTTGATGGTTAGCCATATGTTTGAAATATAAACAAAATTAACAAACAAAATTATTTAAAAAAATTATCTTGTTGACATTACTTTTATTATCTCCTATGACATTATTTGCAAAAAGTCAAAGAAAAAAAATATAATTTGATGAAGATAATATTTTAAGTACTGACACGTGAAATTTATTATAAGACTCACAAAAATAAAAAGATTCTTTCAATGTCGTTCCAACAACTACTTTCAAAGTTTAAACATTTTCTATCTTATATATTAAAACCACCTTAAAGGTATATAATATATATGATTTGTGACTCAAGATATTGATGTGGAATTTGAAACTGAAATCTAATTCATGATTTAGTTTTTAAAATAAATGAAAAAAGTTTTAAAACAATATTAAAAAAGTCATTTCAAGCACAATTTTAAGACATTTTATTTTAAAAATTACAATTGAAAACCAAAACTAAATTAAATTATTTTTTTCTCAATAACTTACCATTGCTATCTATGTATAAAGAAATTATTCGTATCCATATTTATTTTTCAATTTCCACCTTTAAATAAAAAATATTTTGAACTAAAATAATTATTTTATCAAATTTATCTTTTATGTGATTTTTTTTAAAAAAATAATTTTTTTTTTAATTTTATTATTCTTTTTAAACTTAACTATTTTTTAATTGAAAATTACCTATAAAATAAACAAAAAATATTTATAATAAAATTATAAAAATTGTTTATATTTAATTTAAGTAATAACAATAATAACAATTTTATTATTTTTTTATTATTATCATAAAAAGAAAAGCATACACATGCTAGTTTTCAATAATTAAATATAATATGGATTGCTCCATGTTAATCATAAGTTTCTAAATAATACAATCATATTATTGAAGTCAAATAATAGATTCTCATTTTTATAGATAAAAAAAAAATATTTTCACTGTTTATTGTTTACAACAGACATTACAGAACACCCAAGCTATGACATAAAGAAAATGCAGAACAGAAGAAAAAACTTGCATATCCTGAAATTCAAGCTGATGAGTGTCCCTTACCCATTTGGGTTACAAACAAATCATACCTTCCAGTCTCAACAATCTAAAACCTTGAGAATTGCAAAATGGAAGAGGGAAAACCTTGTCAAACTAACAGCTTCAAAAGAGTAACATTATACAAACCAGAGCTGTAGTGGACAAGTGTTCACTATCTGAACAATCAATGAACAAACTTTCAATGTGAAATTGATTATGCTGATACAAATTTATAGCCTTTACCATCTTCAATACCATATGTCTTATGCCTATTCTTCCTCCCATCTCTTTGAGGGAAATTTGCAGAATGGTGAGAACCATTATGAGTATGAGAAGATGTTCTATCTGTAAAATCTTTGCGGATTTCCCACAGAACCTCTGCACAACTCTTCATAGATGGCCGTGATCGCCTCACTGGTGCAAGGCATTGGAAAGCTAGCTTCAGAACCTTTTGTACTGCTTTGTTTGATGCTGGACTTCTCTTTAGTCTTGGATCCATGGCAATCACAACTTCTCCTTGTTTCAACAACTGCATTGCCTGCATGGCATGTAAACTATATCAGCTCAGAGTTCATTGAATGTTCTCACAATTCCATTGCAATGATCATTATAAAACACAAAACAAGTGCATGCTGCGCTGCATTTTATGTTGTTCACAAATCTAATTCTAACTTGCTAAACAAACTAATAGCTTCTCAGAAACATAGCAAATTGGAATTCATCTTTGTCAACTTCCTCTTAGAGACTAAAACATATTTAATCTTTTGTTTATTTATGCGATATAGTTTAACCAATAAAATTATTCTAAAACCAGAGCATGTTCTTATAACCTAGTTTTTCTGTATGCATTGGGTAGATTGGACCAACTTACCCATTTAATTGTAACTCTCTCACTAAGAGGTCTCTTTGGTTCAACTGCATGTCGTCCTGTCATCATTTCAACCAGCAACACACCAAAGGAATAGACATCACTCTTTTCAGATAGATGATGCGTTCGCATGTAATCAGGATCTATGTACCCAGCTGTTCCTTTTATTTGAGTTGAAATATGGGTTGCAGCAGGGTCTTCTGAACCCAACCGAGCAAAACCAAAGTCTGCTACTTTGGCCCTTAGTTTATCAGTGATTAAGATATTTGATGCTTTGATGTCCCTATGAATAATTGGATGATCTGTCAATCAAACACATACATTCTACATTAAGAACACAAACAAGATAATAAATTATCACTTTATCAGAAACACTTGTAGATACATTGCAATAATTAAGCCATCCAAAATTTGTTGTAACACATTTATCATTTTGTAATCTAATTCTAATGACACATACCTGTGTACATGTGAAGGTAAGTAATTCCATGAGCCACATCAATAGCTATGTCCAGACGCTCACCAATTTCAAGTCCATTTCCCCGAAAACCTGCATTAACAAGTGACAATTTTTTGTATGTCAACATAGGCACATGTGTTTGGATTAAAGGTTGCAAACTTAGTTCAACTTTTGCAAAAACAACCAATATCTTGCTTATTCAAAAACTACATTTAGACAAAAATTGACTTTTGAAGACAACCAAACATGTCACAAAATTGAGTTTATTCTTCAAACTGGTTTGGAGCATCCACTATTTGATAACTGTACAACAGGGCAGTACATAGACTATGAGGAATTGCTGAAATCATTAGAGTTTCTTTATAAACTGGGCTCACCATCTAAATGTTCTCGTAGAGTTCCATTACTAACATATTCAACAACAAGAATCTTTTCATCTCCGTGCTCCAAATACCCACGCCATCTTACAAGGCTCCTGTGCTCAATATTTGACAAGGTGTTTATTTCATTCTTGAACTCAGCTAAGTTCTTGTTCTGCAAATCCTGTCAACACACCTTTCCTATATCAGGCTCATTGATTAAAGCTAAAGATAAAATATGATCAGTCTCACATATTATGAACATACTTCTCTAACTTCAACTTCAATTGAAAAGAGTCCAGAAAGATGAACATCATTATGTTATGTCATACCTTCCTGGCACGCTTCACAGCCACGAGGGATCCATCATAAAGCCTTCCCCTATACACTGTTCCAAACGCACCTTCCCCAATCTTATTGTCCGGAGAGAATTTTGCTGTTGCCTTGTAAATTTCCTCAAAGGTGAAGTTCCCAACTCCAAGGTGGCTACTTGAAGTGCCAGATGATGCAGAGGATTGAGAGAATACATATTTTGCTGAACTCCTAGAACTATCAGACGATACATCTGCGGAAGCTGCAAATTACAATGAAATTTAGTTTTGGGAAAACCCATCAGAACGCAATCTCACAAACACATGACCATGCCCTAAGCTAAATAGAATACCCTAAAAGCATCTACAATCTTTAGATAAACAAAGGGTTGACTTGACCATGAACAGATACACTATGAGATCAACTCACATAACCAAATTGCAGAGAAGAAAGCACAGATCTTTGTTCAAGAAACTTACACGATACCCCTCCAACTTTGTGTGTGGTCTTTCCGTCATCACTCTGAGGGGCTTCTGAGGCAAATTTTCTTTTCCCAGATAGAAAAAATGAAAAAAAATTCTTGACGGAATTGAAATATGTCAGAACAGAATGGTTCTCAGCACTGCGCTTCCGTGTGCCATTCCCTGCACCTCTATCTTGGACACCAACATTCCTTTTTCTTTGATTAGATTGATGCAAACTGTGAACTGGTGTTTTCTTCATTTGCAGAAGCTAATTCTATTCCATATCATCTCTTGTAACCAAATATCAAAAGGAAGATGATCTCAAAGGCTTCCATTTCATGCGTTTTGTTCTTCCAGTGTGAATTTGCTTCCTGCAAGTTGAAGTTATTATTTTATAACTAAAAGTCCTACATTTTACATCCCACAGGTCAAAGGATCACCAGCCAAGGAAAAAAAAAGAAGCATTAAAACCATTCCAGGTCCATGGCCAGCTGGAGTTTGACCGGAATGTGGCAGTCATAGTCAGCACGCGGTTTTCCTTTGATCCTTCCTAATGCACAAATTGTTATAAACTATTCTACTGCTTCTCATAGTGTGTGTTTTTTGGAGGTAACATGAAAGACACAAGTTACTGATTATGATCAAACGAACTTTTAATATAAAAAATGTTTAACAGTGAATCTGTTTTCTTTTATTCTGAAAAGTGGTTCTATTTAAGTATTGGAATGAGATTTTAACAATTGAGAAATGAGTTTCTTTATTTCTAAAGTGCAAATGTTTTGAAATGGGTCACTGTTTATACAGATGGGTCAAGTCAGAAAAAGTTAGAATTTAAGCAATTTAAACTGTGAATGTAAAGTGGGAAAAGGTAATGATAATTTGTCATTTGAAAATAATGATGTTGACTAGACTATGATTTTTTTTTCAAAACAGCAAAAACTACGACCAAGAAAGTATTGATGAACAAGATGAGTTTGGTATGTAGGTGTCAGTCAGAAAATAAGAACATGTCTCGATTTGTTGTTTATCTTGTAATGGAAGAAAAGACATTGTTTGAGGATTCCTGGAAACTGACAAAGAATTTCTAGGTAAGAAGGAAAAAAAAACATTCGCGGAAATGAGCCAGAACACCATAAGAATGACATGTGATTGATTTACAATGTCAATATGCGGAAGAGGGTCATCTAAACAGTAACTAGATCATCACTGTTTTTGAATTGTAGTGTTAAATATGCTTCGGATTCAAACAAAATTGTTCTTTTTATAAATAAAGGTTTAATAGGTTCGAAGGTCTTTATATTTGAATATTTGTTTTAATTAGGTATTCCAATTTTAGAAGTAATCAATTAGGTTTCTAATTTTGTCAATTTGATTTAATAAAATTATTTCCGTTAAAATGCAGATAACGCCGTAAAGTTTTTCAACATGTGACACGCTTAGACTTCCAGGTGACACAGTTTCAAGTGCATAAGTAGATTAAAAAGTTTTAAAATTATTAATTTATTTATTTATTAATTAACAAAAAAGGAAATTGGCCTTAGGCCCAAGTTTCCTCAGCAGAAGTTAGGGGTTCTCTCCCCAAGCCTCACATTCGCTCATCAAACAAAGAGAGCTAGAGTCTCTCTTCCAAACGCATCCAAGGGAGGGATTTGCCTCCTCCGCCGGCACGCTGCCACCGGCGGCTCCGACCAACCGGACCGGCCACCGCAACGGTCCTCCCGCTCATGCTCACGGCGTCATCGGAGTCGCATCCGGTCACTTCTTCTCCGCGCGGAACCAGCCCCAACTCCGAAATTTTGCCGTTCCCGCCGCCGTTGACGAAAGCCAACAACCAAAACCCGCCAGTCAAGGCCGCGCCGGTGACGCTGCTCGTCGCCGATATCGTCGCCGGCCACCAAGTTTTCCCTTTTCTTCTTCGCGCACGAGGAAGGAACCTCCCCTCCAAGAACGACGCCAGTCACCGCTTGAGCGTTTTTTTTTTCTCTTCTTCCCATTTTTTGAATGCCACTTACTAATTGGTTCCTCTGTTGATTGGTGTTTCGTCTATCTGGATTAGAAACGATGATTGTGTGTCGTGTGCATATGAGTGTGATTGTGGGTAGCAATAGCCATTTTTGAGTTGATGTGATGAATGTTGTAGCATAACGGTGTTGAGAGAGGGGGCTAATTGGATATGCGTTTTATGTTTCAGGCCGAAGATAACATAAATTTGGCACTTGGTATTGAAGTCATGAACTTGAGGATGTTGAGCTAATGATGGAGTCCGAAATGGTCAATCTGCCACCCTTGTTTGGATGTGCTAGGACAAGCTTTGGACATATTGGTATAGGATTTGTGATTTGGTTTGTTTGTTCCAAGTGGAAGACGATCTCGAGATTAAAGGTGGCTACAACAAATGTTTTCACCCAGGTTGAGGAAGACCTACGGTTAGAAAACAACTATTTCTGTTTAATAAATGAATAAATTAATAATTTTAAAACTTTTTAATCCACCTATGCACTTGAAACTGTGCCACCTATGTAAGCGTGTCACATGTTAAAAAACTTCACGATGTTATATGTATTTAACGGAAAGAATTTTATTGAATCAAATTAACAAAATTAGGGATCTAATTGATCATTTCCAAAATTGAAGGACCCAATTAAAACAATCTCCCAAAAATAAGAATCTCCGAACCTATTAAACCTTCTATAAAACAGAAAAAGTCACTTACTAACAAGTTGTATTCACATTATTACTGAGAGAGAATGACTGAAGATTTGAAGATAGCGGAGATACAAGATTTTATCTTCATGTTTGTTTTATACCAGTTTTATAAGGTATCATCATATCTATGGAAAAAACAAAAATTCTTAAACACGTGTTGAGTCTATAAAACAAAACAATATGAAAGCGCATACGATGGGGTTGAATTTAAGTTACAGATTTTTCAATAGAACAAGCGTCACTTAACTAGAAAATAAAATCTGAAACTATGTTATTAGGATGATTGACCTGTGACCCACCCATGTGTGAACCTACTCACTCAATTTCAAGAAAAATGTTGTTCTTACTACATTTCTAACATTTTTATAACTACCTTTCTAATTATTCAAAATTATTAAAACTACAGAAAAAGAATGAATAATATAAAGTATAATATAAAATATGACGAAAAATTAATAAGTTCATACCCTGCTTAAGTGCTTTTAATTTGTAGAAAAAATAATTAATCAGAAAGTATAATATAAAGAAAGAATATGTTAAAGCATGTGTGAAGAAAACATGAAGAACATAATATATTGATTTAGACCTATCTATTATTTTCATTATCTTCAACGTAACGCTTGGGGAAAATGGAATCCCCCTTTGGTTTGACTTTTCTTTGCTACTTTGACTGGTCTTATACTAATTATCATTATTTTAAATAATAGACAAATTATTTTCAACTTCTTCAGTAAAAATTGAAATTAGTAATTTTTTATCATTCGTATAATTTTATATAATAAATAAATATAGACATATACTACTCACCAATATAGATATATAATTTCCTAGTCTTACCACTATGGCCCAAGAAGCCAGAAAAGTGGACCATAAAATAGAAGGACCACAGAAAACATGGACCGGCCCAACAACCCTTTAAACCCAAGTCTAAAGTTCTAAGATCAATTCAATACTTTTGAACAAATTAATTTTACCTACAATGCACCATCACCACCTCAAATAATAAAGGCATGCTTAATAGGCAGCAGAAAAATTAGCTTAATACAATGCATTCATTTTTGAAATCTAAAGATTGAAAAAATAAAAGTTAACAAGATAACATGAACGAGAATACAATATTTCATCGATTAATTTCAATTGAAGTTACACAGAATATGCAAGCATACTTTACAGATATCAGCGAACCTAAGCATGCCATCAAATCAACAGAACAGTAAGATGAACTCTAAAGTACAATTCAAGAGAAGTTAGCAATATTTAGCCTCCGAATCCGTAGAGAGTTCTTCCCTGTCGTTTGAGGGCATAAACAACATCCATAGCAGTAACCGTTTTCCTCCTAGCATGTTCGGTGTAGGTAACAGCATCACGAATCACATTCTCCAAGAAAATTTTGAGAACACCTCTAGTTTCCTCATAGATCAAACCGCTGATCCTCTTAACGCCACCTCTTCTTGCCAATCTACGAATTGCAGGCTTGGTTATGCCCTGAATGTTATCGCGAAGCACTTTCCTGTGCCTCTTAGCGCCTCCCTTTCCCAAACCTTTTCCACCTTTTCCACGACCTGACATCTTCTCAATGCAAATTTGCTAAACTTTGAAATTTGATGTTTCGAATTCAATTGCGATAGGTGATGAGAGGGAGATTGGGCGTATTTATTAGAGCGGGAAGGGGAGTCTGGTGTGTTTTTGAAATCTGATCTCTGACGTTGGATTTGGAATTAATCGACGGCCCTACTTCGTGATCCGCGGGATGGTAAATCGACAAGTAAGGACCGTTGATAAGTTATTTCAATGGTAAGAGATTGTCTTCTAAAGCGGTACGCGGATTGCCACATTGTTTTGCCGAATTCAGTGGCATCACTTTTTATAATTTTAATTATGTTTTAAATTTATAACAAAGTGAGCTATATTTTAGTTGACTTTCAAATAAAATATTACAATCGACTGAGTATTTAAAAAAATTATAATTTTAATTAAATTCTAGTAATTCATTTTTTTTATTAGTTAGATGAGGTAATTATTATTTAATTTCATTAATTTGTTTAATAGACGTCATATAATAATTTATACTTTTATATCTTATCATTTAATAACTTATCTATTTCCAAATATTCAATATATTCATATAGTTTAGAAACTGAGATTCTGATGATAATTTAAATATTTATTTCTTCTATAATTATATGGAAATTTTTTAAGAACAAAACTACGATGGTGTTTTAATTTTCAAAGTGAATCACATATAATAGATCAAAATAATAATTTCGTTTGACAAATTTGAAATTAAAACATTGATGTTTTAATACAAATAAAAATTCTCGATATCCTAGACTAGGTCACATGTTTTAATACATTTAGAAATGACAAAATTAAATGTATTTGTGAATATCCGTAGATAAAATCTTTTACAGATAATTGATACGTATAAGTATTTATTATTCGCAAATAACAAATGACGGGTATCTTAATAATAGCTTATAAACGGGTTGAATTCAGCATACATACCCACAAAAAATTAAAAATATATATATATATATTTTTTACTAAGTTAAATTTAATTAAAATTAAAACTAATTTATATTTTATCAAATTTAATTTAATTTATATTATATTTTATATATTTTTTATAATTTTATTTAAATTTTATTTTAAAAATTTATAAAATATATTTTTTTAAATATTCTCGTGTATTCACATGTACCCGCGAGTTTTAAAATACTCGAAAGTATTTTTTAAATGGATATTTGTGTAGATAGCAGATGGATAACAGGTAAGTATTATTCATGCCCAACCCGACTCTATTTAAACTCTATTTGAGCTCTACAGACTGAGTTTCACTGGTCAAGGTCGACCATAGAAGACAGGGTCGTTAAGATCGACAATAGAGAAAAAACAATCGACAAGGTCCATTTAGCTCGGTTAGGTTAGAAAAAACACTCGGTTTAGCCTAGCAAAGTCAAGAAAGAAAGTGGACAAGTTGGGTTTAGGTCGACAACCAAGCTCGAATTTCCTGGTCATTTCATCAAATACACCTAATGCTCCAAAAAAGCAATCACACGTGTCAAGAAAGAGGCAGCAACATCAGCAGATTTTTAACAACAGTTAGTTTTGAAGGACTAAAACTAAAGTTTTTAAAACATTGAGGACTAAATTGTACCTTATTTTGAAAAAGGTTTAATACCTATTTTGGTCCCTCTTTTGGGAGGGTTTGTTCAAAGTGGTCCTCCCTTTTTTAAAAAGTTCACTTAAGACCTAACTTTTGCAAAAACTGTGCAAATAGGTCCTTTTTGGTAACGGCGTTAACTTTGTTAACGGCAGAGCTGCTAGGTGGCTAATATCTGATGATGTGGCATTGCTATGTGTTTTAAAAAAATAATTAATTGTGACGTGTAAATTAAAATAGTTATGGTTAAATTAAAAAATGAATTTGGGGTAATTTGGGATGGATTAAGTAAATTGATTTTGCTCAGAAGTTGTGATTGGGATTGAGAAATTTTGGGCGATTTAGGGTTCATCGCATCCAGTACTGTTGATCAACGTTCTAGGGATTTTGCGGTCTTCCACCCTCTTCATCCAGCTTCGTGGTTTGTCAAGGCAGAGAGAAATGAAATTTTTGCTGAGTTAAGAGGAAGGAAGAATCACAGGCGGGAAGATGAAGAAGCAGATTCAAGATGGGAGAAGCAATAAGCAGTCTGCTGTGAACATTGATGACTATGAGATATCAGAATTGCTTGATACTCAGATTTATACTGCTTTATCATACAAAAGAACCTCTGCAGCAGACATGGTGAAAGCTTACCAAATGTATATTTCGACTTGTCCATTCAAGAAGCTATCAATCATTTTTGCAAACCATACAATTTTGCAGCTAGCCATGGAAATTGAATCTCTTCACATTGTAGACTTTGGCATCCGTTATGGCTTCCAGTGGCCAGCTCTTATTTATCGTCTATCAAAACGAGTTGGTAGGCCTCCCAAGCTGCGAATAACAGGGATAGAACTCCCACAACCTGGTTTCAGGCCAGCAAAGAGAGTCCAGCAGACAGGACTTCGCTTTGCAAGATACTATAAACCCTAAATCGCCCAGAATTTCCAATTCCTAACTATATTAATTTACACGTCACAATTAATTATTTTTTAAAATACAACAATGTCACATCATCAGATATTAGCCACCTGACAGTTCTGCTATCAAAAAGGACCTATTTGCATAGTTTTTGCAAAAATTAGGACTTAAGTTAATTTTTTAAAAAAGAGAAGACCACTTTGAACAAACTCTCCCAAAAAAGAGACCAAAATAGATATTAAACCTTTTGAAAAAATAACTAAAACCAAAAACGCCCAATATTTAAAAGACTAAAAATATATTTAACCTTAAAATTAAATTAAATTAAAATGAAAAGGCAAAACCTTGGTTAAAAATTATAAAATGATCTAAATTTACAATTTAATAAACTATAATATTAAATTCTAAAAACTCAAGAAACATAAACACTAAAAATATGCCATTCAGTTCTATGTTAGATAAAATCAAAATCAAATGCATAATTGACACACTCTTTAGCCTTAGATGAAGCATTCAAATCAGACCTCAAATAACAGAAGTCACACAATCCAAACACCTTAGAAGATTAAATAATTCTCAGTAAGAGAAATCTTAATCCATATAATTTCAAAAGTTTTACATCTGTAATGATAAAACTAAAAAAATTCTCATAGAAACTTTCACAAAAAGGTAGTAATTAAAAAATAAACTAAAGAATTGTTCAGCCTCCGAAACCATAGAGAGTCCTTCCCTGTCTCTTCAAGGCATAAACAACATCCATTGCAGTGACAGTCTTCCTCCTAGCATGCTCCGTGTAAGTTACAGCATCACGAATTACATTCTCCAAGAATATCTTGAGGACTCCTCTAGTTTCTTCGTATATCAAACCGCTGATTCTCTTCACGCCACCTCTTCTGGCCAATCTACGAATGGCAGGTTTGGTAATGCCCTGAATGTTATCTCGGAGCACCTTTCTGTGCCTCTTTGCACCTCCTTTCCCCAATCCCTTGCCTCCTTTTCCTCGGCCTGACATTTTTTCTAGCAGATTTACAGATTTAGGATTTGAGGTTTCAGATTTGAAATGATAGAAAAACTGAGAGGGAGATTGAGGATTTATGGGAGCGGGAAGAGTGCGCAAGCCTGTTTCTAAAATCAGATATCTACCGTTGGATTGAGATTAATCGACGGTTCCTCTTCAATATCCATGGATTCATAAATGGACATTTAAGGACGTTGATAAAGAAGTTTTAACGGTCAGATATGGCTTTTGAAGCATGCGTGGATTGGGACCTAGTTCGGTGTTTCTCCTATAGAGAGGATTCTCGTATCCGTATTTTTTTCCAAATTTTATTTGATTTTTGTTATATAATTGTTTTTAAAATTAATTTTTTTAAAATTAAATAATATTTTTCTTTTATAAAATAAATAAAAATTATTTACCATCAAATTATAAAATTATTTACATTTATTTTTATAATTATAATTTTATTAGAAAAAATAGAGAAATGGTTAAGAAATAAATAATAAATTGTTTAGAAAAAAAAAATCAAGTTTGTTTTTGTATATTCTTATTACAAATCATTAATAGTTGTTTTGTCAAAACATTTTGAAAATATTATTTACTTTTCTTTCCTTTCTAGTATTTTATTATTGAGAATGCTAAGGGTGTTAAATTGTTTCAACATGAGAATGACACTTTACTCAAGGTGTTAAACAAAACGTTTAAAGACAACAAAAATTTAGGCCTCTTAATCAAGGGTTGCACACACCCTTCTGATAAACGAGGTATAGGTTTTAAAGGCAAAAACAATCATTATAAGCTTAATTCTAAATATGCTTATTTTGTTAAGGCTAATGAGAAAAAAATCTAGTTTTGCATCTACTTTTGAAAAAAGAAAGATGCGAAAGACCAACAAAATAGGATCCAATGCAAGATGGGTACCGAAGAACAAAATTATTTCTCTGACATATATGTTTAATCATAGAGAGAGAAAAAACATTTGTCATGGTACTTGAACAGTAGGTGCCAACGTCACATAAACGGAAGAAAAATGTATGTTTTGAAGCTTGAGGAACAATGACCTTCAGCGAAAATCAAAAAGAAAGAATCATAAGCATTGGAAGGATAAGTACAAACTCCCCCCCCCCTCTATTGATAATGTTTTAATTGTAAATGGTCTAAAACATAATTTACTTAGCATAAGTCAATTAAGTGATAGTGAATATAATGTTATTTTTTAAAAAGGCCAAATGTAAAGTTCTAGATGACAAAGGTTTATTGGTGTATTTTGCTAACAAACAAGGAAACTTGTATAAATTATATTTAAATGAATTGCATGCTCAAAACGTTTCATGCCTTGTATTCATAAAAGACACGGCTATGATATGACACAATAAATATGGGCATGAAAATATGAGATTAATCTAAAAGTTGCAACGCCATGACCTTGTGAGAGGACTGCCTAAAATGTCACTCAACGACAAAGTCTTTTTGTGATACATGTGTGAAAGGAAAATAGGTCAAAAAGTCTTTTACGAGTAAATGTAATTTCAATTAAAAGACCTCTTGAATTGTTTCATCTAGGTCTATTTGGTCCTAAAAGGATTTGCATCTATTAGTGGTAAATGCTATGGCCTAGTTGTAGTCGACTACTTTACTAGATGGACATGGATAAAGTTTTTATCCCATAAGGATGAAAATTTCAACTCCTTTAATAAACTTTGCAAAAAGATAGAAAATGAAAAAGGTAGTAAAATTATTTCAATCAGAAGTGATCATAGTGGAGAATTTGAAAACAAACATTTTCTATTTTTTTTGAAAAAACTCTAGCATTGGTCACAATTTTTCAACTCCAAAACACCATAACAAAATGACATTTTTTTTTGAAAGAAAAAATTACTCTTTACAAAAATGGTCAAAATTATGTTCAACAACTTTAACATCCCTAAACACTTATGGGCTGAAGCAAATACAACTTACTATCTTCAAAACATAATTTATCTAAGGTCAATCATAAGCAAAACTCCATATGAATTATGGAAGAAGACAAAGCCTAACATTTCCTACTTTCACGCCTTTCGATGTCAATTCTTTATTCTAAACACCAAAGATAGTTTAGGAAAGTTTAATTCTAAAAGCGATGAAGGAATCATGCTTGACTATTCTGAAACATCTAAAACGTTTAAAGTTTATATAATTCTAGAACTTCCAAGGTGAAAAAAATCCATTATGTTAAGTTTAACGACTTTGAGTTTAACAATAAAATTTTAAAGTTAGACGAGACTTCAGATTAGTGATAAAGCGTTGAAGCCAACCAACGAGTCATTTGAACTTGAAGCGTCGAAACAAGTAGACAAGTGTCCTAATGAGAAGAAAGAACCTCGTGAGTTGTATTGTGTGGCGATAAAAAATCATCCTCCCAAAAAGATCATTGATGATCTTAAAGAAGAAATTAAGACAAAGACATTTTATAAACAAATACCAACAACTCTTATTTCTCATATCGAACAGTTGAATTTTAAATAAATTAAAATTTTATTTCATTTTTGTGGTTAATAGATGAAGACACAATGAACAATACTCAATTGAATATTATATATTTATTATTAAGGCGTTTCAAACAAAGTATTATATATTTATTATTTAATGAGAAGTTTCCCAGTCTCTCCAAAAGTTCATCCTGCATCTTTAAAATATCAAAAGTATTTTTGTTGACATTGGAGTTATGATTAAGAAATTTACTTAATCGATGTTGAAATTATGGTTAAAAATTTTAGTTAACTAGCTTTCGTGTTAAAATTATTTATTTATTTATCAATAATAATAAGAAAAAACATATTAAAACTATCAAAAGTTTAATATTTTAAATTGAAAAAATGAATTTAAAAATTATTTATTTAAATTTCATAATTAAAAATTATTTTTTAATATAATAAATATTTAATTACTTAAAAAAAAATAATTAAAAAAAACTACCGGTTAACATATTCAATTTCAATTATTAAATGTTAATCGTATTCCTAATTACGGTTTTTTTTTTAATTTTGTAATATTTTTTTATAACTTTTGATAAATGAATAATATTTAAATTTAAAATATTAAATTTTAATTTATAACTTTTTAATATGTATTATTATTTATTATGATTATTAAATAAAAAATAAACTAATAAAAGTTTTAAAAAAATTCTGAAAGTTGGCTAAAGTTTTTATAATTTTTTTATACAATAATAATAATAATATTAATAATAATAAATAAATAAAATATATACAATATTTATAATAATAATAATAATAATAATACAATGAATAAAATGTATAAAAAAATTCTAAAAACTTTAACCAACTTTTAGGATCTTTTTTATAAATTTTTATTTTGTTTTTTATTTAATAATCATAATAAATAATAATACATATTAAAAAGTTATAAAATAAAATTTAATATTTTAAATTAAAATATTATTCATTTAGAAAAAAATTATAAAAAAATATTACAAGATTAAAAAAAAATTAAAAAACCATAATTGAAAATACGGTTAACATTTTTGAAATTGAATATCTTAACAGTATTTCCAAATAATATATTTTTTTTAAGTTTTTTTGTTTTTAAATCTATTAAATATTTATTATATTAAAAAAACAATTTTTAATTATGAAATTTAAATAAGTAATTTTTCAATTTAAATTTTTAATATGTTTTTTTTATTATTAATAAATAAATAAAAAGTAAAAAAAATCTTAACCCACATTCAAAAGTTAGTTAAATAAAATTCTTAGGCGGTGTTCACTTGAGTTGATTTGAGGGAGAGTAATTGAATGAATTTGAGAGGATTTGAAGGTAATGTTTTGTTGTTGTTTATTTGAGTGGATTTGGAGGTAAATGAGAGGGAATTTGGAACTAAAGTTGATGAGAATTAGTTTAGGATTTAATTTATGTGACAGATTAAAAAAATTTATTTCCAAATTCACTTCCAGTTACCTCCAAATCTATTCAAATAAACAACAACAAAAATTATCTTCAAATTCTCTCAAATCCTCTCAATTACTCTCCTCCAAATCCACTCAAGTGAACAAGACCTTAATCAGTGATTCAAATGTCGATTAAATAAATTTTTACCGAATGTCAACAAGGATACTTTTGATATTTTGAAGGTATAAGATGAATTTTTTTAGAGATGTTGGGAGAACTTTTCTTATTTTTTTTTATAATTATAATTTCATTATTGAAAGTGTACTGAAGAACAATTTGTTAAGTTCCGTAATAATAAATATAAATCAGTGATTTTCCTATCTACTTACAAGCTTCGGTACATTATCTTCATAATTTTAATGCAGATTGCTACATTACATATTCAATATATTGAAAATATAATTAACAACTCATTTTATCAATGCTTAAAAATAAAAAAAAATAGTAAAAATTTATAAAATAAGCAATCTTCCATACAAGAATAAAAGTAAGAAGAGTATTATAAAATAAGCAGTGTTACTTAAGAATAACTACAAACAAACTGAATAAATATATTAATATATTAAAAAACACTTAATATTACACTGTATATGAATAACGTGCTGATCCAACTTAATTAGACTTTAAAATATTAGGTCCAACCCATTGAATTATTTTTTAAATAAATAATGTTTAAGATAGTTAGTCATTTAATTTAAAGTACTATTATTTTTTTATCAACATGTTTTTACCCGTTTTATATCTATTATTTTATTTTTACAAATATAAAAATTAAATTATTTTAATGATCAAAATATCTCTAATTTGTCAAAAAGTGTAAAAAAACACAATTTTCTTAAATAAAGTTAGTGAGTTTGTTTGTGTTTTTAAAATAATTTTTTAATTCGCTTATGGTAAAACGTAAAAATTTCTGTTAGTATTAATATGTTATATTTTAAATTTACATTAATAAAATAAAATAAGTAGTTATATTTTAAATATTGATTTCATTTCTTTGTTTTACCGAGGAAGGCGCAACAGAATAACGACGACAGTATTCATGTACTATATATATATATATATTGGTATCAGAGGGATTTCAACCTAACAGGATCCACCTTCAGTCCATTATGTTTAGGCGGCGTAATGCTCATGATTTCGTTTGTGGCATATGTTTGGATTCGAAGCTAGTCTCTGAGGGTTTCAAAGATGGCAAGTGTAGCTTTTACAATCACTCATTTTGCACTGACTGCATATCCATGCATGTGGAAACTCTAATACGCGACAATGATCTTCTCGACATGACTTGTCCAGACCCTAATTGTTTTATAGTATTGGAGCCTGAATCTTTCCGTACCCTTTTGGCTCCTGAAGTTATTGATAGATGGGAAATTATGAGAATTGAGTCTATGATTCCTTGGTCGGAGAAGTTTTACTGCCCCTTCAAGGAATGTTCAGGCCTGCTGGTGAATGATGGAAGAGAAGTTGTGACCAGTGCTGAGTGCCCCTATTGTCATAGGCTATTCTGTGCACAGTGTAAGGTTCCTTGGCATGCAAATATGAGTTGTAGGGCATTTCAACGGAGTAACAAAGATCCACAATATTCCGATGACAACTTTTTCAAGTTAGCCAAATCGGAAAAGTGGCAGAAATGTCCCCGGTGCAGTATGTATGTTCAGAAAACTGCTGGATGTATACACATGTTTTGCAGGTGTGGATGCAACTTTTGCTACAGTTGTGGGATGAGGTATCGGGAAGGACATAAATGCAGAATGACATTTTTATCTTTCTGTTCTTTCTATCTATGCCCAATCAGGCTTCTAGTTTCATTATTTCGACATTAATCTGTAAACTTTTGAAAGCGTTTCTTGAATGCATCAGTAACTATATATTGTGATTTTTCTCTCCAAGGTTAAAGAAGAATGTTATGCTTAACGCATCACAAAGATGCTTGATTTATTCTTTGTTTGCAAAGTATTATATATATTCACTGCATATTCAACTTTCAGTTCTACGTAACTTTTTTTTTTCTTATATGGGTATGTTTTCATCCATGCAATGCAAGCGATGTCGTTTTCAGGTATTGTAGGACATTTTATGTTTTTTCTCCATCAATATCATTAATAGTAATAAGCATTGAGATAAATAGGCATTTAAGCATATAAATTTAAACACTGCTTATATTAAAAACTATAGAAAATATAACAACTTTTTTTAATAATTTTTTCATCATAAACTATGTCTTATTATTTTATTAGTACTAATTACAATAAGAAAAAGTTGTTAAAAAAACATTTTCCGAATTATATTAAAAGTTTTGTAGAACAATGCAATGTGTACTGTATCTTTTTTCTTTAATTTATTTTTTCATTTGTAAATATTCTTTTCATATGGATGGATTTTGCTCATCATACCTTAATTAACTCATTCTACCTAGTAAAACATATTATTAAGCTAATCCTTTTTATTTACCGAATAAATAATACATGAAGTATATGAAAATAAAATTATTGACGTATCTATTTATAATTTCAACAGGGTTGTTGTTTGTTTAAATATATTTTTTTTCCAAAACAAACATTATTTTAATTTTTAAGCCTAAATTGAATTAAACTTAAATGAACTAAATTGTGTATGTTATGAAAAACCGCCTATCAACCTGGTTTGTTTCAAGATTTTTAGGAAAATTTTAGGAAAGTCGAATTTAACTTAACTTGCTTAAACAGACATAATATAACAGTAATAATAATAATCATAAAGATACTTTAAATAATAAGTAATGGTTATAATAGTAATAGTAAATATAATAATATAAATAGATAAAATATTTAAAAATAATAATAAAATCATAAATAATAATTATAATATTAAAAATAACAAAATTCTGAAATAACAATAGTAATAAAAATAATAATGACAAAATTAAAAGTAATGATAATTAAAGTATATTTATAAAATAATTAATATAAACAATAATACTTTTATTTTAATTTAATTTTATGAAATGTGTTTTCCTAGATTTTAAATGTATTGGCAGTGATAGATAATTTCTATTACGAGATTACTTGTTTAACCCATGCAGGTATTAGGTAATAGTTTATTTTAAATTCATTCTAAACACAAGGTTAAAAATTTGTAACCTAAAAAATGGTTTTAAAGTAGGGATGGTTTTTAAAAGATGATACTTTATTTAAATAATAATAAGTTAAAGTTAAATAGTTTTTTTTTATTAATTGAAGTTTATTTTATAAAAAATATTGTTTTTTTATATTTTTTTTTTCTAAACTTCTTCCTTACCTTTTTTTTTCTATATTTCTAATCTTAATTTTTTTTTTAAAAGGACCACTTGATATAGTGAAGAGTCTACACACTTATCTTATCAAAGTGAAGAACATAATAAATTCACTTTATATTCTTTTAGAGATTGAGTTGCTCTTTAGGTTTACATGTGGGATGTAAGATAATACATGTTAGTTAAGGGTGTTCTAAGCAAATCTTTATTGTTTTCTCATTATGGTGATATGTTTAAATATTTAATTGGAGTTTTATTTGTCTAGTTAGGTCATTTAGAGAAAGTTCTAAAGAGTATTTTGTAAGTCAAAGAGATGTTTAACCAAGGTATTGGAAGTTAATTTAATCTTTGCATATTTGAATTATATTGTCTGAATTGAATACTTGGTACTTTGTGAATCGAGTGTTGAATTGTTGTGTTGAATTTGTTGAAATGATTTATTTGAAGGAAAATTTTTGATTGAGTAAACTTGTATTTCAATTGTTTATTTGATTTTTGGGTTGTGGAGGGGATTAAAATTGTAAAGTGGAATCTTTAGTTTTCAATGAGTCATTTTTATCAAGTTGGTATTGATTATATGACTTGTTTAGAAGAGGAACTCACATTAAAGCTAAAGGAACCATCTAATATACTATTTTTTGGGTCTAAGTTATGTAGACTTATTAGGTGAGTCAAACTCCCACTAAGCAAGTCTCGAGTTTGGCAAATGGTTAAGGGAGACTTGCTATGAAAGCCAAATTTGAATTTGACACAAAGTTAGGGGAGGATTGGCTGTTGGGTGTGTTTTCTCTCGTTAGGCGAATTTATCTACATTTTGTTTTAATGGTTGACTTGTTGAGTAAGCCTGATAGTCATTGAGTAAGTGCCTTTGCAAAAGTAACTCACTAATTGAGTAATTGGACTTATTAAGCAAGTCTGACAATTATTATTTTGATTTATTGTTTGAATTGTGGATAAATTGTTGAGTAAGTACTATTTTATGGAATTGTGATGGTTTTAAAGAGAATGAAAGTAGATAAATGGGATGAAATGGTTTGTCCAATGGTGTGTATGTTAAATGAATTTGGTACTTTTAAGGAGAAGTGCAATGATAGTTAGTATAGTGTTATGCATTGATTAGAGATACTCCTTGTGAAGTTATCTTAACTCTACTAAGCTTTCAAACTCATATAGAGGATGAAATTTAGGTGATGAGAGTTGAAAGATATTTCGATAACGGGATATGAGGTGAGGGACCCCTTTTATGGCAAGTTTATAATGAATTTATCCTATCACAATAAGATTGAAACCTGATAAATTGTAGGTCGGTCGTGACATTTCTTTCATGATCTCATGGCATGTGCATGACTTTTAATGTTTGATTCAATGCATAAATCTAAACTTAAGTCTATGTTAATATATTTGTGAATCCTTTGTAATACGATAATTGTTATTATGAATGCATGATTTATAGGAGTGTCATTAGTTTTTGCATAATACGAGATTATAAGTATTGTAGATTTTCAAAATTTTCATTAGCTTACCTTTTATTTTTTATTATAGTTGTTATGTTATTTTTTTTATCGCAGTTGTGACATGAACATATGAGACTGGATGTGACAATAAAAATAGTATTAAGTTATTAGAGACTATATTTAAAAAAATTAAATAAATCAAGATATTGTAATGCATATCTTTTGTTATATAGACAAGTTGCTTAATTAAAAAATTATGAATTCTACAAATATAATCATTTGTAGAATTTCACACAAAATAACAATTTTAAAATTTATAAATTAAAAAATTTACTCTTTATTACTTCAATCATTTTTTTATTATGCTTTTTATTCCTCATTTCTTTTTATTTTAACTCCTTTCATGTTAATCCAATCAATATAATATTTACTCTTTTTCTCTTTAATTTTCATCTTTTCTCATTCCCACAAATCTATTCTTAAATACAAAACCTAAGATTTGTTAAAGTAAATGAATGTTGTAGGTAAGATGAGAAGATAAGAATTGAGAGGGAGAAGTGAACATTATGTACACAATATCCAATAATCTAATTTCCGAACGCATCTCGTAGATTTCCAATAAATTTTTGTTTTTCTTTTTGTTATCTTCTTACTCTTGTGCTTATTCAAATTAACAATGGTTCCAAAGCATTATGGTTCCCACTCATTAGACAGCTGGAGGTGCAAATGATGTCCCCTAGTTGGTTCCTTTCTTTTTCCAATGTTTTTGGTTACATTAATGTAACACTAATCTCACAAATTATATTTAAAAATGGTTAACTTTATATTCCTTCCATTTCTTTTGCCACTCCTAAATATGATGTATTTTTTTTAAAATTATTTATTTATTATTTATATAATAAATATCGTTTCTTTCTCAACACACCGAAGATATTCGAGAGTATATGTTTTGGATAGATTTTAAAATAATGTATCCATAAATACTTAATGAATTTAATGATCTATGTTATTAATTTTTTTTTTGTCTTATTTTTCACTTCTTGACTTTTGACCTCAAGCTAACAGAAACAAGTACATTATATACGTATTTTAACTTTTTATTCATGCGTATTTTTATTAAATAATTTAATATATATTTTTTTAAGTTCTTTAAATGAAATATTAGTTGTCTAAGTTAATTTTAGCACTTAATGCACGACCTTGTTTAATTTCTAAATCGTTACAATAAAATTACTAATGAAATTCTACTCACAAAACAACATTAGTAAAATAATAATTGTTGATGAATTTTATCCACAATCATTAAATATATTTACAAATTTTTAATATTTTAATTATTGATGAAAAAATATATTAATAATAAATTTGTGGATAGAATTGATTAAAAATTCATAATATATTATTAATGACATATATTTATGTTGATAAATTTTATTAGTAAAATGAGCATTAAAGTTTCATGTTGTAGTAAATGTTTTCAATAAATTCATAGATAATTTTTAATTAATTTGTTGGTAAATTGGTGTCAAATTTTTAGTTAAATATGACAATATTTATTATAAATTAATTAGATACTAGTGGAAAGAATAAAAGAAAAAGAATGAAAAAAAATGAGAAAGAAATAAAGGAGGAGGATGAGAAGAAAAAGAAGAAGGATAAGAAAAATGAAGAAGACAAGAAAGAGAATAATGAGAAGGAGAAAAAAAAGGAAAATGTATAGGTGACAATAATGACAACATACGCAACTACAACAATAATGTTGATAAAGACAAAAGATGAGAAAGAAGGAGATAAAGAAGAAAAAGAACAAGAAAAAAAAAGGAAGAATAAGAGAAGAAAAAGAAAATGAAAACCACATAACTATATTTATAGACTATTTACTATGAAAAAACATACTTAAGTAATTATCTATTAATATTTATTAATAGATAATTATTAATGAAAAAAATACATTGATAATTATTGATGAATATTTACTAACAAATTTAGACCATTAATAATACCAACAAGTAATTATCAATGAAAATGGAGTCTAAAATTTAAATATTAAAGCAAATCATTATAATTAGATTTGTGATAAACAATTTATTATGATAAAAATTACTTTTTGTTATTGATATTTTTCTTAATTTTTTTTCTTGATAAAAAATATGTTGGAAAAGATAGAAGGACAACAATATATGAAAATAACAATTAATTTTTTTCTAAATTGAAGACATAAATATGTATAAAAATATCTAATTATAATTACAATCCTTTAAAATAACTCAAAAGACATTTAGAAGAAATATTAAGGTATATTCTAAAAGAAGTGGACTATAATTAATACAGTTGTATAAAAGATTATTTACAACATCATCTAAACTAACTTATATTATATGATTTCAGTTAACTTTACTAGCACCTCTGTTACTACCATCACTAATGCCTACGTCTATTCACATATTAATATACTATTACTACATAAAATAAATAAAACAAATACAAAAAAGAAAGACAAGAAAGGATAAACTAATGTATTTAAAAGAAGAAACTCAATACAACAACAGTAATAATTTATTATAAAGATTATTAAAACATTTTTTAAATAAATATAAGTTTTTAGCTTAGTCTTTCTCAAGTTTTTTTTTACAACTATTACAATACATGTAAAAAGTACAATCTCTATTAAAATCAGTTTCATTGTGATCTTATTTCAATCCAACCATCACATTATAGCTTTCAAGTTTTAAACAAACTCTCAAGTTATTTCATTCAATGAACATTCTCAATAAGAATTAGTCCAAGAGCACAAAATAATTAACATTCATCAAAATCAGCCATCAACATTAATCCCTACAAGTCCATCCAACCAACTCATTCAAATAACAACTCAATTAGCTCAAAACAATAACATACATATAAACGCTGCTTCTGGAAGACTAATATATTGAATAGACTCGTAAGATTTTGCATTTGTCACACTTACTTCCAAATTGCAAATATTATAATCACATCCAAAATCCCATGTCCTTCAATAATTCATGATAGAGTTAACTTCACTCGCTCCATGAGTATGATCCTCTTTCATATCATACTGTTTGTTTTGTGAAGTCTTTTTTTACTCTTATCACCTAGTTATCTTCCTCTAGATGATTTGGATATTAATAAAGTGAAAATAATATCACATAACAACATTCAATACACTTTGACATACATACACTAATAGCATTTCCCTTAAAAATAACTACTCTGACCCATACTTCATAATATCAAGCCAACTCTAATTCACAAGATTCTATATTTACAAACGACAATCATTCACAAAAATCGCTTGATGCAATAGATCCATCGCCTAAGCTATAAAAACAAACTTTTCTGAATTAACCCACCCAATGGTATGCAAGGACCGCCAAACACAACTAAGACTCACTATTAAAAATCTCACCCAACAGCACACCAAGCACGTATGCGGTATCAAGTCAAAGGCTAACTTTTATAAAATTTTCAAAGTTACACCCAACAGTCAAATCTTAGCACCTAATCGTGCATACATAAACAAAAAGCAAAAATGGATCTCAAACTTTTACTTTTGCTAAGTTCCAATAACACAAAGCATTAATATCAAACTATATAAAGATTTACTAGCAATATCAATTTAAATACATTCACACACTAAATAATATTATCTACCAATCTTGTAAATTATAGTGCATAGAAGTCATTCTAAAGCTCTTTAGCATTTAAAACTATCATACAACGATTCTCAAATCAATTCAGATATCACAAAGCAATTCAAATACATCTAACTACTCGCTACTCAACCTTTATGGAGAAGTAGAAAACCATAACCAAACTCTCTCAATACCATTTCTATTTTTACAATACATTCAATTCAAATATTACACCGCAATTCATATACATCAAACTATTCAAAACCCAACCTTTATGAAAAAATATATTCAACCATGACCCAACTCTCTCAATACCATTTTTATTGTACTTTTCCACATTACTCAATAAAAAAAACAAAAATTCTCTTTTTTTCCCACAATTTCAAAATTCTAACATTAGCTTTTCTTTATCAATTTGACCTCCAAATAATTCTATATACATTTATTCTCTTAATCACAATTAAATCTAATAATTCACAATTATAATACACATACCCTAAATTATCAATCCTAGATTTTCATTCATATAATTATAAATACAAATAAAAATTTGATGAAATGATCGCCTTACCTCAACGTGAATTCCTAAAACAAACCAATCCTTACACAACTTCTCTTTGATTTTCTCTTTCTACACACGCAATAAGACCAAAAGAGAATGTGATTCTAAGATTGCAAATGGAAAGAATATCATCTAGAAGATAGAAAAATAAAAATATAACTAAAAAAAGGCTATATACAAGATAGAAAATGAATTAATTCAAAGAAAAAAAACTAGAAATTAAATTTACGATATTTTGAAATTCAATTGGTCCAAAATACTTTTTAACTCCTCCATTTCACCGTGACAAAGTTTAATTTTGAAAATGATAAAAGATTGAGATGAAAATTAGAATAGAAAAAAGAGGCAAAAAAATAAAAATAAAGCCCACAAGAGAAAATAAAAAAAAATATGTTCAATAAACAAAAATTTTACTAAAATAAACTTTAATCCATAACTCTAATATAATGTTAAGAAGTAAACTTTAAACTTAACTTAACCTACAAAATCAGTAAAATAAGATATATTCTAAATTGATGTTATCTATAACTTTCAAGCATAAATAAATAAATAAATAAACATTATAAGTTTAATTTTTATAAAGTGGAATGAAAAATAAAAAATTATTTCGTAAAATAATAAATCCATTTACAAGCTAAGTAGGTAACTTTGTATACTATTTCATGATTTTAAATATTAGAAAATTTAATATTTAGTAGTTATACTTAATGAGATCCGAGAATCTAAAATAGGTATGAAATCTAGTTTAATTAAGAAAAGGATCGAAAACATTAATATCTAAGATTATATAGTATGAGTGGAAGGTGGGAAACCCAGGTGAGTGGCTTTCACTTTTCGCGGTACCATAACTAACCTAACATGATCCCACCACAATTCCTTCTACACTTTTTTCACACTCACTCATGACTACCAAAACGCACCGTTTTACTACCTGTTACCGTCACCCTTTCACACCTGTCACCGGTTTCTGTGCCTCCTGTCTCCGCGAACGCCTCGCCGGCATCGATTCCTCCTCCTCCTCGCCGGACCTCCGCCGCACTAAGTCCTTCTCCGACCGTACAGCCGGCGCTATCTCCTCCGCCGCCGCCCCGGAGCCCCGCCGCAGGTCCTGCGAGGTCCGACTGCCGCAGCCGGGTGGCTCGCTGTCGGACCTCTTCAACCGCGACTACAAGAGCAAGAAGCCAACGAATCGGAACGCCGACATCCGTTCAGGTAGTGCTGGCGTCGGAATCGAAGAGAGCGAGCGCGGCGAAGCGGTTAGGGTTTATGGCGATGAAGACGGGGAGGGGAAGACGATGAAGGAGTTCATAGATCTCGAATTGCGGAGCAGGAAGGGCGGGGGGAGAGATTTCAAAGACATCGCAGCGAGTTTTCGCGGCGCGGCTTCCGAATTCAGCAAGCGATTGATGAAATGGAAACAGAAGCTGAATCCGAAGAGAAACCACCGCCACAGCGACGTCGCCGGCGCCGACTTTTGTTCAGTCGAAAAACTAGGGTTTAAGTCGTTGCGGGAGACGCAATCGGAGGTTGGAGAATACGGTTTCGCGTTAGGTAGAAGATCGTGCGACACTGATCCGAGGTTATCCGTTGACAATTCGCGGTTGTCGTTCGAAGCTCCTCGAGCTTCCTGGGATGGTTATTTGATTGGGAAAGCATACCCTAGGGTTTCCCCCATGGTTCGTGTTGGTGATAGGGTTTTGGTCGAGGAAGAAGAAGAGGGAGACGTGAGTTTGGAGAATGGTGAAGAATGCTGTCCTGGCGGTTCTGCTCAGACGAAGCATTACTATTCCGATTGGCATAGGAGGAGGAGGAGTTTTGATAGATCAAATTCTCGTAGGAAGTCGATAATGGGAGACGTTGATGAATTGAAAGTGATATCTAATGCTAAGGTTTCTCCAGCTACAACTGAGTTGTTCTATGGGGCGAAGGTGTTGATCACTGAGAATGGTTTGAGGGATGTGAATTTGAAATCGTCTGATAGTGTAATGGGGTCCGGTTCCAAGGTTGAGGCTTGTGATGTTGCAATTGAGAATGGTCAACAGGGATTGAACAAGTTTCACAAGTGGGGTAGGTTATGGAGTAAATTGGGGTTATTGCAGAGAAGGGAAGATATGTTGGGAGAAGGTGATTACGGTGGTGGTGATGTGGTTAATAAGCCACTTGCAGAGTCTTGGCAGAAGCTGAGGAGGGTGGTTAACGGTCAAGCGAGTGAGTCAGTTAGCCAAAAGCTTATTCGTAGCTATAGTGTTAGTTGTAGAGATCCTTGTAGAACTTCAGGTTTAGTCAATGGCTTTGGGGTTTCTGCGACTAAAGGCCAGGTTTTGAATGGAAGGCAGAAGTTTATGCTTCAGAAAAACCGGAGTGTTAGGTATTCACCAAGTAATGTTGACAGTGGCTTGTTAAGGTTCTATTTGACACCGTTGAAAAGCTATAGGCGAAGCAGGTCTGCAAAGGGTAGCTTAAAGAATTCAAATTCAACGGCCAGAAGTTTCTTCTGAGGCGGTAACTAATTGAAGTGTATCTGGGCTGTAAAAACATATATAATGAAATTGATTTTTGTCCTTGATACAAAGTACTTCACATTGTTAGAAAACACAACATTGAAAGATAATCAGACTGGTTGTAGTTGTTCTGATGTTGGTAGCAGAATAAAAACATTTATAATAGTAATCTTACAGTAATTTTTTACTGCAACACCCTTGCGAATAAAGTAGTCTGCTTTTAAATGTAGTCAAAATGTAGGTAAAGTTTGTAAAGCCTCTCAGATAGCAGAGAGTATTAATCTTTTTCCTCCAATTTGTGGTTCAAGTATGCAATCGCTATTGATGCATGAAGAAGTAAAAGCTCTTGTAAATCTATATAACTACTATGATTATCAGCCAAATTTCTTTATTCTATTATGTAACTTTTGTCTTTATTTTAAATTAAATTTATATGCTTTAAATGAATAAATGTTCTTATTCTTGTTGTATGAAGTTGGGATTAGAATAAACGAATGGGATTAAGGCTTTTATATCTCTTGATGTAACAGTGAGGGATGATTATGATAGTTTCAGACTACCTATTTCATTGCTATAACATCTGATTAACCTGAAATTAACATTGGTTAGGATAAATATGAGTTTTCTGTTATATAGATTGTCGTCACAAAAAGATGAGTAGAGGTGTTCACCCTGTTGCAACTCATCGTCATTGAATTATTATAATCGTCTGTTAGTGGCATCTCCCTTCTAAATTCCGTTTCGCATTGAATTTATATGGTGCTTGGATATTGGTATGAAACGGGCTTAAACTAGAATTTATGACAAGGTCTTTTTACTTTTCATGTTACTGTTACGGTTGAGATTTAGTATATCTCAGGGGAATGTGTGTCTACTTATTCTGGCTTCATGACTTACGAAGGTTGTGTGAGGAATAGTTTCGGACAGATTTGTGAAGCTGTTTCACATTTTGCTAGTCTTCTGACAATGCGTCATAGGCTACCTCAATGAAGTTGAAAAGAAATATCCTCTTCATTATAAAAATGCTTTGTAAGCGCATTCTTTGACTTTAATTTGAAGGATCATAGCCGAACTCAAGTTTCATTGTTTTATATTCACTCCACGGGTCTTTTTCATGATTTGGAATACTTATCTTGATTTCTCCATCCCTGGTTCATTCTTTACAGTGAAACTAGATTTAAAAGCACGAGTGACAGTGATAATGAAAACAATAGAATAGATATTCATGAATTAATTATAAAATTATTTGGACAGATAGAATATTTTGCACTTGTAGGCATTATTTATATCAAAGCCGGTTTTAGTTCACGGGATTCAAGATAAAATCATGTAATTAAATGTATACATTGTGTTGAATGGCCAGAAACTATTCATTGTGCATCCCGTATCAAATAATTCATATTTGTATATATTTTAAAGAAGATATGCGTTAATTTGGATGTTAAATAATTTTGAATTGAGAAGAAGGATCAAAGGAGTTTTCAGACTTAATCAAATGAGAACTTCAGTTGTTGGGTGATGGAAGAGTCATTCCAAATGTGCTGTCAACTCCCCCCTCCATACATTCAATTCAACGACTTCTATAAATTTCAGTTAAAAATATGGCCGGAGCTCAAAATTTTGAACAAAAAGTACACATTTGATTGTTGTTTATGTGTGCATTGTTATAGTACACTTTCTATAATATTCTGTGATGTTGTGAGTGTTCTAAGATATTTTCAATTAATAATCTTCTAAAAAGGTATATGTTTCGCTTGAATTTCAATCTCAGTTATGTTTGCATTGAATGACAATTTTACAACTTAGGATAAATTGTAATAGGAAAAACTTTATTAATAAAACAAGATAGAATTACCAAAATTACTCAACTTGATTTAACACTGACAATGTCAAAATAAAACACGACAAGATAACTACAATAATAAGCCTAACACAAGGGAAATTCCTGGGGCAAAAACAGACATACCAACCAACAAAGAGCAGACTGATTATTCCTTCCTTTTATCATCATTCGGAGTTTTATCAAACACTTTACACATCAAAATGCTACTTATTTACCATGTAACATACATAAGATTCCTAACACGTACTTCAACTAGAGCCTCACAATCAGTTCATGCATCATGGGAATGACACTGCCATTTATTCACAGTAAAGCGTACAGTTATTCAACATCAAAACCCTTCTCCTTTAGTTCAGTTGCGACCTCATTCTTCAGTCTCAACCACAGCTTCTGAGCTTCCTCATCAAAATTCTTGTTCTGCGTCTCCTTCTGGTTATTGTAGTTCCCATCCTTATCACTCTCACCCACCCCTTTTGGACTAAAAGCGTCTCCAATCATCCTTCCCTTGCTGATGAAATCCTTCAATGTTTCTTCGTGCTCCTTCAGCCTTGGCTCCAGTTTCCCCCACCCCAGTGATGAATTCTCAGTGTAGAGCCACATGGCCCCAAGCACGGCATAGGTGCAAAGCAAGCCCTTTCCAACATGTTTCAAAAAGTAGTAGTCTTCTCTTTCCAATCCAATATTTTTTAGGTATTTCTTGGAATTCATTGAACTCAGCACATGAAAACCTGCATTCAAAGATAAGTATATAAAGAATATGCAATGTAACGAAAAGACAAGTTTGAGTTTGTTTCAAACATTTCATCAAACAGCTGATGAGCAAAACATGGGTTCCAATGAAACTGCAAACTTCGTAGAACATAAAAAAGGTACCTGTTTTGGGGTCCCCAAAAAGCTTACGGAACATTGTAATAGTTAAATTTTGATAAATGTGTTTGATTTGGGGGTGTTTATTTGTCGATGATAAATTTCAGAATGAAAAGCTGAAAATAAAGATACTTTGGTTGTGGTTGACTACTTCATTTAACAATAAATCTAATGTAAACAACTAAACACGTCGAATTTTGATTTTCTTTTCTTAAAGTAATATATTTTGAAAAAAAAAAATTCTCCAAATCCGGAAGACCGAATTTCGAGAAATTTTCTAGCTTATTTTGTTTTTATCTTAAAAGGAAAAGAAAAACTAAAAGAATTAAAATATATTTTCTTATAAAAGAGAAAAAGATTAAAAGTTAAAATTAAAATTCGAGTAAAATAATTAAATAAATAATGAAATTAAATTATACTTATTTGAAAGAAAAAACAAACCAAAATATAATTTAAGAATAGTAATTTTTTTTTATTTGATAATAACCTAAAAATAGTTTAAAAGTATAGATGATTTTTAAAAGACTATTTAATTATTTTATTGATAAAAGGTAATGTTATAAATAAAATTTTTACTAATTGATATTCATTATGAAAATAATAATTTTTTTCTTTCTAAAATTCTTTTTTTATCTTCTTTCAAGGATTCTTCCTTCATCATTTTAAAAATTAAAGATCAAATGATGATCTTAACAGAATTTTACTCCGTTCATCCTATTAAAATAAAGGTTAATTTATATTTTAAGTTGTATATGGTTTAAGATAGTTGAAAGTGAAACTGAGTTTGAGTTTGTTTATAATCGTAAGAATATACTTTGATTTCTATTTTTTTAGTTTTGTTTAAATACTTAGATGACCTTGTGAGAAATAACACTATATAAGGAACATGGTATTTTATCCTGCACCTCCAACACTTCATCCTACGTCTTCATATTTTCAAAAATTTATTTTTAACTTTACTAAATATTTCTTTTACTTCTGTTTTTTCAATTTAAAGTAATCCTACACTTCTTTAACTATGTAACCTTTTAACAAAATTTTTAAAACTTTATCTTTTATTTATAATTTCATAACTATTTAATTTAATTTAAAAACTTAATATTATTTAATACTTTTTCATAAATAATTATTAAAATATAATTTTTTCATTTAAATTAAATTATTATTAAATTTTAAATAGAAAATAAAATTTAAGAAAAAGTCCTAGGATATTGATATCCGATAGCTATGTTATTGGATTTCCCATTCTGACATGAAAATTTTTAAAATTTGTTCTTTATTTATAATTTATTAATTATTTAATTTAATTTAAAAATTTAATATTATTTAATATATTTTACATTTAAATAACAATTAAAATATAATTTATATTATGATAGTAGTAATATTAAAAATATTAAAATAAAAATAATAATAATTAAGAAATCTAAAAATTTTGAAATCCTATTTTATTAATTTAATATTTTAATATAATTTAATATATTTATATATATTAAATAGTTTTTATATAATTATTTTTATTTTTATTACTTTTATTTTAATTATTTTAATTTTAATTTTTGTAATATAAGTATTATATAAAAAATTAAATTATTATTAAATTTTAAATAGAAAATAAATTAAAAAAATAATCGAATATTGATATTCGATAACTATGTTATTGGATTTTCAATTCCTACAGAATTTTTAAATTTTTATTTATTTAAATTTTATTAATTATTTAATTTAAATTAAAAATTTAATATTATTTAATATATTTTATATTTAAATAAATATTAAAATATAATTTATATTATTATAGTACTAATATTAAAAAAATTAAAATTAAAATAATAATAATTAAAAAATCTAAAAATTTAGAAATTTTATTTTATTGATGTAATATAATTTAATATATTTATATATATTAAATCAGATTTTATATAATTATTTTTATATTAATTTTTGTAATATAATTATTATAATAATATAAATTATAGTTTAATAATTATTAAAATATGAAAAAATATTAAATAATATTAGATTTTTAAATTAAATTAAATAGTTATTAAAATATAAATAAAAGACAGTTTTTAATTTTTTTTTAAAAGGATGCAGAGTTAAAAAAATGTACGATTACTTTAAATAGAAAGAGAAAAAGTAAAAAATATATTTACTATAGTTAAAAAGAAAGTTTTAAAAAAGTTGGAAGTGCAAGATAAAGTGTTAGAGGTACAGGATTAAACACCTTAAGAAACAATATGAGTTAGAGAGTTTTCTTCTGAAGGCAAAAGAAGCCCATTATTTTTATTTTGTTCAAGTGGGTGAATTGAATAATTTCTATAGCTTATCATTTGTGATGAAGTGATTTAATTAGTTGATAAGTGAGTGTGAATTTTTTGCATAAATGAAATCTGATTGAGACTTTGTGATTATTTGTGTTGGTAAGAAAAATTGAATTTTTAAGCATGATGTTATCAAATTGGATGACAGGTACTATCTAAGGATATTTTGAGTCCTAGATAAATTGCTTAGATAGATTGTTGGACCAATTTAATACATAAAAGTTAGAAATCTAATATCAGTATTGTATTGGCAATGACTTTTAGGGGATCATTGGATGTTCACAAAATTAAAAACTGGATTATAAAATTAGATTTGTACATTTCATTAAAAAAGAATAAGGGTCAGAGAAATGATGAGAATGTGTAGACATGGCAATTTTCTTAAGCAGTGATGATAATAAGAAATTTACAGAATTTTGAAAAGTTTAAAGGATTTGACAGATTACAGTGTGAAAATGAAACAGTGTTGGCAAAGAAGAAGAGTAGTAGAGAAGGAAACTTGCAAGACCAAGTTTTCAGCGCAGAGTTCCCACTGGTCTTTTGTAAGTATAAAACATGGAGACTATAAGGAATGCTATCAAGTTGAGAACACTTAGCAGTGCCAATAGCCAATAGAAATAATCTATGTGACCAAAGTTTAGGTTGTCAGGTATCCATCCTGGACTTCCATTCTTAGTACTAATCTTTGTCACAATTGTCACCAGTAGAGAGCTCAAATACTGTCCAAAAGCCACTGTGAGGAGTGAGAGAGCAGAACAAAAACTTCTCATGGCATCAGGGGCTTGCTCATAGAAGAACTCCAACTGACCAATGAAATAGAACACTTCTGCACAACCTATCACAAAATATTGAGGAACCTGCCAAAATATTGTCATTGGTATCTCCTCAAGTTGATAGTAGTTGTGCCTTCTCACCATTTTAAGTCTTATGAGCTCCAATATGGCTGCAGCTACCATAGAAAATATGGATATGAAGAGGCCAACTCCCATTCTCTGGAGCTGAGTTAGGCCATTTTGGTGCCCAGTGAACTTTCTTGCAACTGGCACAATGATCCTGTCATACACTGGGACCCAAAATATGACACTGAGGGTGTCAAAGATAGAAAGGGAAGCTGGTGGGATTTTGAAACTGGAATTTCCAACATGAGTATTCATGGTTTGCCCTTGCAACACAAATAAGGTGCTCATCTGACCATACACTGTGGAAAATATGATGCCAGTTGCCCATACAGGAAGTAATCTCAAAATGGATTTTAGTTCTTCCACTTGAGTTACTGTGCAAAGTCTCCAAGGGTTTGCTGATGGTCCCACTTTATCTGATTCTCCTGTCACTGCTGCTTTGTCCAAACACCTATTACACAGTTTTTCTCCAATCAGAATTTAAAGTTATTCTATAAAACAACAGAGATCACTGAAATGAAACCATAGTTTTGATTAAAGAACCACACCAGAAACACTCAAGATATAGTGTCTAGGTTCTGTCTAATTGATTCAAGGAAACACTTGTGACAACCTTATATATATTGCAAGGATAATGTTTTCAACTTCTTAGGGAACAATTGCAAAACTAGGTGATCATAAGATTGTCATATTGTATTATGATTTCAAGTTAAATGCAATGAATTTGGACTAAAGCTTTGCCTTGTATACCATATAATGCAAGTGTGACATCAACATTGCTTCTGATTCTGAGTAAAAAAGAAAAAATTACTTGGTCGTCTAGAAATTTGCTGTCATTACTTAATTTACCTTAACTCATTTGTGTGATCAAGCTTTCGGCTTCCTTTTATAACAGATTCACCTTCATTAATCTCATATAGAAGAGACTTGTCAGAAGGTACTTCAACACGGTACTTTCTTATGGATGCTGTTACCACCTGAGAGATTCTGGTGAGGGCGCTGCCTCCTGCCTTCTGATTCCTGTACAATCTAGTGCCTGAAAAGAAACTCACCACAGCAATTGCCATGGTTACAGCAGGAATGCCAAAGCCCCATCCCCACCCCACATTGTCTTGTATCCAGACTAACAGAGAAGAAGCAATGAGAGCACCGATGTTGATTGAGAAATAGAACCAATTGAAGAAAGAACTCTTGTGTTCCTTCTCAACCGCGTCAGTGTCATCAAACTGATCTGCTCCATAAGATGAGACACAAGGCTTAATCCCTCCAGTGCCAAGAGCAATAAGGTAAAGAGCTAGGAAGCAGATTGCACTATCTAGAGTAGTAGCATGACACTCTTCGGCTCCATGACATGTTGGTTTCATGCCAGGAACTGATGCAGACAATGTCAAGAGTGTCATTCCCTATTGTAAATCAACAAGATTACCTTTTATTAGATGTTGTTTCACAGACTAGAACACACATTCTCAAAAATCTTAGATCAGTTTAAAAAATTATTTGAAGTTTTTATGCAGTGTCAAGTTTGGAAAAAACTATTACATGATTTAGAACCATCATTGTTTCGACCAATTTCTACCAAATACGTAATCAAAATTTTCAATTTACAAGATACAATCAATATAGAACTTAATTATATATCCTATAAATTATGTATCATATGAAAACTGGTCTACATCAAGATAGTCCTGGACCATGTAATAAATTTTCCCAGTAAAGACTGGTTGAAGTGACTCACAATAGCATATATGATTGAGAAAACTGCAATTGTCCAATATCTTCCGAGGTAGGAATCAGCCAAGAACGCTCCAATCAATGGTGTGATATAGCATGTTCCACTCCAATTAGAGACATTCTTAGAAGCAGTAGCACTGTGCTGATTTAGCCGATTCTTAAAATAAAGCACCAGGTTTGTGCTCATCCCATAATAAGCCAATCTCTCACAACACTCATTTCCTGTGAATAGAAGCTTAAAATGATAAATATTTCACACACAACATAATTCATACACATGTCATTCCACCTAGGACTTAAACAAACACAAAAAAATACCTAAGATAAAGGGGCAGGCTCTCCAGGTTCCAGTTTCCTTTTTATTAGCTGGATTTCCACGGTAATCCACTGTTCCATCTTTGGTGTATATATCATCCTCTGCCATTGTGGTTCAACACTCGTCCACACTATTCGCTTGCAATTGCAACCAACCAAACAGCACAGAAATTGACAAACTGAAACAGCAACAACAGAGAATAACAAATTACAAACAAAGGCCAAAATTGAACTCAAATTAAACAAAAAGACACTTCTTTTTGAGAATTCTCAGTTATAACTGCGCCTCAACACTTTGCTGGTCTTTCCCTCAAGAACAAAAGGTTCCAGAAACCAGTTTTTGATTCTAATGTTCGGTTATATTCAGTCACTTAAAAAAAGAGAGCACTCTATTCAAGAATAACAGAAAGTTTCAAGATTCCAATTACACGAATCCATAAATCAGTAGAAGTTAAAAGAAAAGAACAGCGAAAACAAAAAAGACTTTAAATTTGACTGCAAACCGCTGATAAAATCTCATAATGATAAACCCCAGATCAGAATTCAAAAGCACGGAATCAAAGAAGCGCATCTCCAACCTTAAAAGTTGACAACTTTATCAAGCATCATCCATCATTGGGCAAACCATACTGAATAACAATGTTTATATATATAGACACATTTCAAGTAGTAAAGAGGGCACTTACTTCTTAGTCTAGCTGCCCGGCCATGAATCTTGTATAGAACAAATATAGGGTACACACCCTGTTACACGACTTTTTCTTTTACCGTAAGTAAAAATTTATTAAAAATCATATAAAAATAAATAAAAAAATATGAGATTTACACAATTTATAATATTTAACATATGTTAATTAGTTTCTAAGAGTATTGCTATTATTCCTCACCAGTTACACGTCACAGAGTAATCTGCTGCAGACTGTTGACTTGTCTGACGTATGATGTGATTAAAGAAAGATTCACTAAAAAAATCTTTAAAATGTGATTTTGGGATTTACCCTCTTTCAGTTACAAGATACATAGCTCTCTGCTGAGAAAAATTAGGCAAAGTAGGACCTGAAATTCGCCATTTCTGCTAGCTTGACTTTTCATTGCTCAGTCAAAAATAACAGTTCTACAGCTAATAATATCTAAGATCTTTTGTGTAAAACTGAAAGCAAATAAATGCTTTTTTTTGAGAAAAAAAATGGAAATTGGTTTCTATTTTGACTACCGAAGCAACAAGTGGATGAGTTTCCGTGGGAACAGATAGCAGCGGTGTTAGAAGCCAAAGCAAAACTCCCATTATTCTTTTTATTATTATCAAGATGTTTGCTTCTCAAAAGAAAAAATGGGTTGCAATTTGAGAAAGAAAAAAAGTTTCTTTCGGATAAGCATTCCCATTACTGTTTATAAAAAGTTATCTTTTTTAAAAGAAAAATACTCATGGTAGTGTGTAGTAAAGGAGCTTCTTTTAGATAAGTGTTCCCTTAATAATTACTCTAAAATATAAATCATGAAGATTCAAATTCTCATATACATCATTAACAAACTTAACAAACAAGTAGTTAACAATTATGGAAACTAATGTTCTGAGACAATAGGAATATAAAAGTAAAACATAAACATATATGATTTTCGTATGATTTGAAAAAGGAGAAATTGCACCAATACTTATGTTTCCCCTAGTTTTAAAATCGGTATTTATGTATTTTTCTTGCATTTTTAATAAAAATTATAATCACACATTTTCTAGCTTTTTCATTAAACATTTTCATATTTTATGCTATTAATATAAGATATTCATTTTTTTTTATATTTTAAATTTAATATCTCTTGTGATTCTTGACTTGCATTTATAGTAATTATTTAATATTTTTCTTTAACTCTTTTTATTCAATATGCTCTCAATATTTATTTAAATAAATCAATGTGATTTTTTAGATTGGTATTAAGAAAAAAAATATCAAATATAAATACTAAGACAAAAAAAAGGTATGAAGTCTATATTTTTAATAGAGTAATGTCTTTTTCCTTATTTTGCATAAAAATACCATATTAATTAAATTTAAATAATAAGTATAAAAATTAAAATTTAAAACAGTAATAAATATGAATGTTATTATATTTATAAACAAAACTTGAATTGTGTTATTATTACTTGTTATAGATATTATAAAAATTAATGTTTCAGTAAAATTGAAATTCTCTTATACAAATATAAAAAAAAAATTATATTTTTTTAGAAGATATTATTTTAATATAAAAATCAATAAATAATTATAAAATGTATAATTGTATTATCTACTTATATTGTATATAGTATATACTTATTAATATCACTAAAACTAGTATTAATGTGAACATGGTTGGTAGTTTCAACTTTCATTTCAATTTGAAAACGACAGGGCAATATATAAAAAGAAAACAATGTGTACAAGACTCAAACTTGAAAGAAAGCTGTGGCAATTCTTGTAGAAAGAAGATTCTGAATATTCTTTGTTAACATGAAATTGAATAACTCTTAATTCATTTTAAACTCTTATTGGATTTAACTCAAATAGTGATAAAATCAGGTTTGAATAAATTTAATTAATACATAAAACTAGGGGAAGTGTTGGGACTCTTTTTGCTTTCCATTCTAGGCTTCTTTTTGCTTTTAGGAAATCCATTAAAGCATGAAATTTTACCATCAAATTCCAGTCATTTTGTAAAACTATCAATATTTTGTAAAAGAAAAAACAAGTAATATGTTTTCAAATTTAATTTAATGATATAATAACAAAAATAATAACAAATGGAAAACTATTGGTATAATCAAGTTCTTTTAAAACTTTCAAATTATATATATATATATATATATATATATATATATATATATATATACACACACGATAGTGTAAATTCTTTTTTAGTATTTCTTCTAAAAACAAGGTGGCAAAAGCCTATAATAATATGGAAGGGATTGGGTGATGAATCTCTAAATTAACTAGAGAGTATGAAGATGAATATATATAAGTGACACATTTAATGTAGATGTGTTTATTACGTAAATTTACTTATATATATATATATATATATATATATATATATATATATATATATATATATGTTAATTGGACTATATATGTCTAATGTTGATAATGATTTTTTAAATTTAATATTCACAAAGTTTTAAATAAATAGTTTTATCACTACTGTTGTTTTGAGGTTAATGTTTTGATTTTAAGTATGTTGAATAATATCATTAGGACTAATGATCATATTTATAGTATTATCTATTTAAAACTCTAAATCATATTCTTAAAAACATTTTAGAAGAATAAAACAAGTACAATTAAATTGTGTTTACATGAAACTATTAAACTGAAAGTACTTACTTACCATGAATGTTTATTTACATATACATCATCATGTGTTTTTTCTAAAATAATTTAAATTTATCAAAACTAAATTTATATTCTAAAGAATAAAATATAGTTATTATAAAGTAAAAAAAAAAAAAAGTTAAGCACATAATTAATCAAAACCCTAGAAAAATCACAACCACCCTAAACCCATACCTCATCTTATCCCCACTTTTGTATTTGAAGAATGATTGTTGGTTTGTAATGTTATGCAGTTTTGTCCATTGTAATCCTTTCCAAATTATAGAATTTGTTTTTATTCCAAAAATAACATTTTAATTTTAATTTAACTCAAGTTTGGGACCAGTTCCTTTTTATTTTTAGAAATTATATTTTCTTCTTTTCATAAATACAATGTATTATAGTTTAACTTATATCTAAATATGGAAAAATATTTATAGTAACAATAAGCAATGCAATCCTCAACTATGATGAAAGAATTTCGTTTATTTCTTAGCAAGCACATTTGTAGAAGTAATATAGTTTATAAATCAAGTCCCCGTGACAAAAATTTACACTAGTTTGAATAATTTATCTATTCAATGACTAACTCAACGACTTTGAATCAAGATTATGATGCATAAATTAACTATTATCCTAATATTAGAACCTCAGTTAAACGAAATATTTTTTCTGAAAGAGTTATAACGTAAAAATATATTGAAATAATATAAAAAACATTAGAGTTTGATTTGATAATCATAATTGGCCAATTTTAACATATTTAAAGTAATTTTTATCATTACATTTTGGCATTGGTAGATTATTTATACTCTAAAAATTTAATGTAAAAATTTAATTCGGTAATTTTTTTAACACAAGATTTCTACAAAGAAAAAGTGTTACAAGAATGACCATGTTATAAAAGATCAAGTCCATAACTTTCAAAATATCTTTCACTGGTTCAAAATAACATTTTTCACGTCCATTATTATAACTAAATAACACCATTGTATAATTAATGTAATTAAAGGTGATATAAATATGATTAATTTACGTTAGAAACTACATAAAATGTAGAGTTCTTTTATTTTAACATCATCCAAAAACCTATATACAAATTAAAAATTCTAACAAGATAACACTCCTAGTTTAAGTAGAAAATAACATTTTAAAGGTGATAGTGATTTAAAAATAGTAAGACTTAATTATTTTAATATTAAATAGTTTTAATATAAATAATTTTATTATGAATGAGTTTTATAATTTTAAAATATATCATTTATTTAGAAATCATTTTTCTAGAGTTATTTGACGTCTCTCTAGGAGTTCTCATCCTCTGTTTGTTTGACAATAGGATTGTTCCTGATGCGGTGAGCTCTTCAATTTGGATCGATAAGTTTTTCAAATAAAGTAAGTTCATTTTTCTTGTTGAGATTGGTATCACGCAGCGAAATGTTTATAAAGCATGTAAACGAACAATAACCAAGAAGAGATGGGTAAATTGGTTCTTTTAAAATTTTGGTTTTCTTTTAGGACTTTCGTCGAATAGTTTATAATCAAGAGATATAGAGATCAAGAACAGTGCACAAAGAATTTTTATACTGATTCGAATCAAAAGATTCTACGTCTAGTTGTTAATCACTATAACTTAAGATAATCTATTATTGTCGAGCCAAATTTATACGTTGGAGTGAAAATAACCTTGATAATCGATTATCACCCTTGGTAATAAATTATTATAGGTTAGTTTTCGAAAAACGCTATTTTAACTATTTTTTGACACTTAAGACATGTCTAAGATTCATAAATCATTTTAAAGCTCTTAAAATTTACGAGGATACCATAGAGCTTTCTTTTCCTTTTGAAAATTTAACCTGTAAAACAAAACAATAGAGTTTTGGTCCCCATAATCTCATTTGGGTCATTTGAGGTTAGAGACAAATTATTTTACAACACAAATCCAAGCATATCTCACATTAGGAACATCAAAATGTTTTATTCTACATTTATTTGAAGTGTGCCCCTTTTTCATATAGTAAAAACATGTGACAACATTTGAACTTTTATAAAAAGTAGTTCCTTTTTCAACCCATACCCTACGGGTTCTTTTAATTTGGTTATTACTTTTAAGAACACTTTTATTTTTATAAGCCTTTTTAACAGGTATAGGCATTTCAAGATTATTATTTCTAGTTGTCACTTTAAGCAGATTTTCAAGAATATCAATATCAAACATGTGACTCTTACATGAATCATATTCAACATCTGAAACATTTTTCTTTTCTAGATCTAAAATTTTATTTTTCAAACCTTCTTCCTCTTCTAGACATTTTTCAAATTTTAATTACAAGTTTTTAAACTCCTTTTTTAATTTCTTATGAGCAACATCTAACTTTTCAGATTCATCAAGTAATTCAAGAAAAGCTTTTTGCAAGTCAATTTCAAAAGTTTTAGAACTAGAACAACTTACTTGGCTTGTAGTGTCATCAGTATTTGCCATTAACCACAAGTTGGCTTCTTCATCGGAATCACTTGAACTAGAGGTGCTTGATGCATTATCCTCCCAAGCAATGTAAGCTCTCTTCCTTTTGAAAAAATATCTTTTCTTCACCCTTTTTTATGTTTGGACAATCCGCATTAACATGCCTTTTTTCTCTACAACCATAACACCTAAAATTTGAAGAAGATCCTTGTTTCTTCTTCCAATCATTTTTAAATTTTTCCTTACCTTTATATTTCATGAACTTGTTGAATTTTTTAATCATGTGACTCATATTTTCGTCATCTAAGTCTTCATCAACAGATTCCTCATCCTTATTTGAACTTTTGCCTTTTGAAATTTCAGTTTTGAAGGCCAATGTTTTCTTTTTTCCTCGGTCTTCCTCAACACTTAGTCTATTTAAGTCGAGCTCATGCTCTCTCAACTTTCCAAAAAGCACAACCATAGACATGGACATCAAGTCTTGAGACTCAGTTATCGTAGTAACCTTTGGCTGCCACGTCTTGTTCAAAGATTTCAAAATTTTAACATTTAATTCGTCAATATCAAATTTTTTACCTAAACCAAAAAGATGGCTGACGATATGTGTGAATCATTTTTGCACGTCAACGATGGTTTCACCTTGTTGCATCCTGAACATCTCATACTCTTGTATCAGAGTATTCTTCCTAGCACTCTTCACATCGTCGGTTCCTTCATGAGTTACTTGAAGAACTTCCTACATCTCCTCAGTCGTTTTGCACATTGAAATCTTGTAAAATTCATCTAATACCAAAGTGGAGGATATTATATTATGAGCTTTTATATCAAATTGAGCTCGTCTGTTTTCTTCAACAATCCATTGCAAATATGGTTTTTCTACCTGCATATCATTTATAGTAATGATGGGAACAATGGGTCCATTCAAAACAGCTTCCTAAATACTCCTATCAATAGACTCCAAAAAAATTTCCATCTTACTTTCCAAAAAGCATAATTTTCCCTTGTAAACAAATGAGGTCTATCAACTGAAGCACCCTCTGCATACATTATGTTATGTCTGACCATTTTCGAATTTTTTTTAAAAAAATACCAAAGCAAACTTTGATACTAATTGTTGAGATTGGTACCGCGCAACAAAACGTTTAAAGAGCGTGTAAACTGACAATAACCAAGAGGGTAAGGATGAATTGGTTCTTTTAAAATTTTGGTTTTATTTTAGGACTTTCGTCAAACAATTTATAATCAAGAGATATAAAGATCAAGAACAATGCACAAAGAATTTTTATACAGGTTCGAATTAAAAGATTTTATGTCCAATTATTAATCACTATAAAAGAGTGATTAACCGTTCCACTAAAATAGGTAACAATCTACAATAGAGAAATAAGGATTAAGATTAGAAACCACCTCTCTTAATAGATAAGAGATGAAAAGCACCTCCTTTTGACGCACAAAAGGATGAACAACTTGACTCTGCTATGTAGGTATACTCCACCACTTAGACACACCAAGAAAGAACACTTCTTCCTACAAGCACCAAGTTCACAAGCTCCCTTTTCACAAACACGCAGAGTTTCCTTTAGGCACACAACTCTAATACTTTCAAGTGAAAAGTTACTCTCTAAGAATGGTGCAGAACTCTATTTATAAGCCAAGGTTTGTGCAAGGTCAGAAACTAAAAAGGTAGCTCCCAACTACCAGTAATAATCGATTATATAACCTGCATTACAAGTTTGAATTTTAGAATAAAGCTAACCCATTCAACCAAGTTAAACTTATATTATGAATACACCAACTGCACATTCAATAAATTCCAAGTTTCCAAGTCATTACTTAATAGAAATTAAGAGGATAAGTACAAGTTTCACCAGTCATATGTAGATATGGAATGCTCATAAAACACTTTGTAAACCAGTCAACCAGTTTTCCAACTATCATGCCTAATCCTATTACTCGCATGCTAATTACATCACAACATTCCATACACATGTAGACATCACATACATGTAGATTCAAGACTTAAAATAGTGTAAGCAAAATTCAAGTCCAACACATATATACAAACCAGAATTGAAGTTTCATAGCATTATAACAGTAGCCTAGTCTTAGAATGCATTCAACCCTAATAGTAAGACCTAAAGCACCAAATAGATTACAATACATGGTTCAAAGATTTGTGTTACATCCAGATTCTGAAAATTAGTCAAAACCAATTTCAACCACTGAAAAAAAAATACTTCACGACACATTTAAATTGTAACTATACCATAATTAGGCTTAGATAACTTTTAAAACTAGTTTGTACCCTTATCACGTGCAATCACGTTAAACATAATTCACTAGAGTATTCATTATCTATCCACACAGCAAAGCATAACAAACAATTACTCATGCATTTTGGTCCAGACTTAGTCCAATCACTAGTGTAGTGAAAGGAAACGACTGCGGTTGTTTTTGACTATATGTCGCGGTTTTAGAACCGCGGCATATACGAGTGAGGTAAAAAGTCTGGGACTTTAGGCCGCGGTTCCAACCGCGGTAATAACGTGGGGATATAACAACGGTTCTTTACTGAACCGCGGTCAAAACCCATTTTTCAAAAAAAAAAAATTGTCTAACATTTTGGCAGCAGTTCCAACCGTGGTAATATACCTGCTGGAACCGCGACCTATTCCCCCTTTTAAAAAAGAAAATCGTCTAACTTTCTACCGCGGTTTTGGCCACAACCGCGACCTATTCTCCTGAAACTTTTTTTAATAGCAGATCTGTTTTTGTGTATCCACTATCACAAAAACAGACCTGCATATCAAGCAATCACATAATGTACACAGATTCAACACTAATCACATATATTCAACATAAAAATAACATTGTAAAATAAAAAAATTTAACTTTAAAATCATACCATCATACAAAATTATACAATCATACAAAATCCAAGGGTACAAAATTATATGATCATTTGTTGTAATTAGAGAAGATATCTTTAGAATCTTCCTAATTAGAGAAAATAGATATACAATCTTTTATTTTATTTTGTTTTCCGAGTTTCTCTATTTCCCTTTTTAGGAGAATTAGATTGTTACAAATAGAGGATATGAGAATGTATTTTCAATCAATTCTAAATAATAAATCTTAGTATTATTTTCTACTTGGTATCAGAGCTTCCGATCTTGGAACTCCTTCCGCTGCACAGTCGCACCACCGTCGCTGTCCAACCACCGCCGCTGCCCCCGTCGCCGCTGTCCAACCACCGCCGTTGCCGCCATCGCCGGTTGGGGTCGTTGATAGCGCAGAAAGGTGCGCCCAACTCCGACGACCACAACGCCGGAAGTCGCTCCGTGAAAGGAGCCACCACGCGCCTCCACCGTCGTCGGCGCGTGTAGCCCACGCGCCCACCTCCGGCGAGACCCACTCGTCGGCGCCGCCACAGACAGGGTCGCCGAAGCACGCTGAGTCTATTCCTAGGGTCGGTGACGACTCGTTTGGGCTGTATTTGAGCAGATCTGAGTTTTAAGTTTCGCTCTCTTTTTTCCGGCGAGACCCACTCGCTGTCGCCGCCACAGAAGAGTCGCCAGAGACTCTTGAGTCTGTTCCTAGGGTTTGTGTCGACCCGTTTGACCTTTTCTTGAATAGATCTGGTTTTTTAAGTTCTGCTCCTTTTTTTCTCGGTGTGACCCATACACCGTTATTGTCTTGGAGACTCCTCGTTGCGTTCTACGAGATGTCTAAAGTAAAAATTATTCCTTTGAAAGCAATGGATGAATCAATGAGTAAGTCCTCTGGATCATGCACTTTGTCCATAAAAGGTAAGATTTGCCTCAATACTGTTGATCATGTGTGTCAAGGTATTTGGATCCTTGATTCAGGTGCAACTGATCATATGACACCTTTTAGTGTGTCCTTTGACTCATATGGTAAAAGAAATAAAGAACAACTTATTACAGTTGCGACTGGTCAGGGTATACCTATATGCGGCTCTGAGAATATAATTTTGGACTCATCCATTGTATTGAAGGATGTTTTATGTGTTCTTCAATTAGCTAACAATCTTATCTCTGTGCAAAAACTCACAAAGGATTTAAATTGCTCAGTAACATTTTTTCCAACTTATTGTGTTTTTCAGGACCTTGCCATGGGGAAGACAATTTTAACTGCTAAAGAGCAGAGTGGGTTGTATTTTTTAGAATTTGATGACCAAAGCAACACGAAAATCATGACTCAACAAGCAACATCTGAGACGTGGGCAAAATCCCAAATATGGTTACATCATCAAAGGCTTGAGCATCCTTCATTCAGTCTTATCAAGTCCTTATTTCCCCACTTGTTTACCAAAGAATCTGTTGAGTCTTTTAATTGTGATATTTGTCAATTTTCAAAACACCATCGTGCATCTTATCCTATTAGTCATAAAAAGAGTATTTCTCCATTTGATTTAATTCATTCTGATGTTTGGGGTCCTGTCATAGATTCTATTTCTGGAGCCAGATGGTTCGTTACTTTTATTGACGATTGTACCCGTGTCACATGGACATACCTTATGAAAAATAAATCCGAAGTTTTTCAAATTTTTGTTAATTTTTTCCATCTTGTCCAAAATCAATTTGGAAAAAATATCAAAAAAATTAGGTCTGATAATGGTACTGAATATGTGAATCATGAATTTCTTAATTTTTTGTCTAATAATGGTATTGTTCATGAACTAACCTATGTTAATACCCCTCAACAAAACGGGGTTGCAGAAAGAAAGAATCGTTATCTTCTTGAAGTAACTAGAGCTCTTCTTTTTCAAATGTCTGTTCCAAAAATTACTGGGGAGAAGTTGTGCTAACTGCCACATATCTCATTAACAGGTTACCCACTCGTATCTTAAATGACATTAGTCCTATAGAGTCTCTATTGTCTTTTGTTCCTTC